>JALGBA010000702.1:0-1245259 GCA_023970755.1 Azemiops feae | reverse complement strand
AACGAATGGTTGTAAGTCAAGGACCACCTGTATTTCTTTCCTAAAGAACAGAACAAAACAAAACAAAAAAGGGGGAGATTTTTGACTTTTAACAGCACTATCTATTCTATCCGCAAAGCATCAAAGTTTCAGCCTTGGTCACCCACTCGAGTAAACATCCCTTCCATATTCAAATGCACAAACGAGATTCGATTTGTCGTCTTCGCCTCCTTGGGTTTTACATTAGGGTTAAATAATTTAGGGCGCGTTCAACAGGTAACCTTTTGCAAAGCTGATGAATGAACGCAGGGAAGAAACTTTCTGACATTCTGCTGCCAAACGTTCACAACTGGCTGGCACATAGACGAGGAAGGGATGCGTCAAGGCTGAAAAATGATCAGCTTACGATCCCCAAGCTAATAACCCAACGAAGGGGTGCGGGAGTAAACAGATCATCGCTTCTCTGATTTGGAGGACAGCAAGGTGTGGGCGGTTGGGTTCAAGATTGTTCAAAAGTATCAAGAAGTGAAATGGCTGCTTTATCTGTCGTAGCATCTCTTTAACAGAACAACAGAGTTGGAAGGGACCTTGGAGGTCTTCTAGTCCAACCCACTGCTCAGGCGGGAGACCCTGTACCAGGGGTGGGCAACCTTGGCTCTTTTATGACTTGTGGACTTCAATACCCAGAATTCCCGAACCAGCCATGCTGACTCAGGAATTCTGGGAGTTGAAGTCCACACGTCATACAAGGGCCAAGGTTACCTACCCCTGCCCTATACTATTTCAGACAAATGGCCGTCCAGTCTCTTCGTAAAAACCTCCAGTGATGGAGGACCCACAATTTCTGGAGGGAAGTCGTTCCATTGATTAATTGTTCTCAGTGTCAGGGAATTCCTCCTTAGTTCCAGGTTGTATCTCTCTTTAGTGATCTTCCACCCATTACTTTCTTCTAGGTGCTTTAGAGCAGGGCTTTTCAACCTGTGGTACGCGTACCATTTGTGGTACATTAATGAGTGGCAGGTGGTACGCAGCCCTGCCTAGCCAAGTGTAGTGGGGGAGGGAAAGAGCCAGCACAGGCAAGGACTTACAGTGAGAGAGTCCTCTGGAGCTGCAGAGACACGAAGGAGGGAGGGAGATGGAGAGTGGAAGGATTCTTATGTCCTTTTGTGACTTTGAAGTTCTGGGATTTGTGCAATGTGGGCTTTGTGTTCTTAAGGAGTGTTTGGCAATTTCTATTTGGCTGATGGCTGATGACTGATGTCTATTGCTCTTCTATTGCTCTTCTGTTGCTCTGCTATTGTTAGCTGTAAGTTTTGCTGCAAGGGATTTTGAAGTATTTTTCTCCTGAATGGATTTTGCCCGTAGATTCTTTTACTTATGAATGGAGCCATTTGGGGAGGCTGCCTTAACCGGCAGCCAATACTTACTACATTTTTTTTTCTTCCTTACTTTCCTTCTAGCCAGTAACTAATTCTTAAGGTAATGTGCCTTTTTAATCTAGTTTTCACTCAGCAATTATGGTCTTTTCTGTTTCTGGAGGCTTTTCCTTGTTTGATGAATATATGGGAGAGAAAATATGGGGGGGGGGTTCAAATTCTTCCTTCCAGAAGGCGTGGGCTTAGAACGAGGGAGGGCAGGGAAGGAGGGAGGGAGGGGAAGGCCCGCCTTGCACTTGGCCCACTCCGCAGGCCTGCCATGGACTTTTGCTTGTCAAAAGGTTGCAGAAGGTCACATGAACCTGGACCGGTGAACCTCATAAAATATGATCAGTGCCAGCATCAAATTAATCGACATGACCCTGGGCATGCTGCGATAGGTCATAAGTGTGAAATTGTCATAAGTCATTTCAGTGGCATTGCAAACTTTGAACAGGGTTTTTTTTTTTTGGTTCCATCAAATTGTTGGACACCTTGTAGGTGTACTCGAATCTTGCCATATCCTAAGTGTACAAGTCGGTGAAAGGTTGAAAAGCCCGCTTATAGGAGATAGTTGTCCTCTCTTCTCTGTTCGCCTCTCAAGTAACACATAATAACACGTTGGAGGGCCTTGGATGACTTCTAGTCCACCCACTGCTCAAGCAGGCGCCTCTACTATTTCAGACAAATGGCTGTCCAGTCTCTTCGTAAAAAACTCCAGTGATGGAGCACCCACAACTTCCGGAGGGAAGTCGTTCCACTGGTTAATTGTTCTCACTGTCAGGAAATTTCTCCTTAGTTCTGGGTTGTTTCTCTCCTTGATTATTTTCCATCCGTTGCTTCTTGTGCTGACTTCAGGCGCTTTGGAGAATAGGGTGACCCCCCCTCTTCTCTATGGCAGCCCCTCCAATATTGGAACAATGCTGTCATGTCCCCCTTAGTCCTCCTTTTCTGTAGACTGGCTATACTCAATTCCTGCAACCATTCTTTATTTTAGTCAACAGGCCTTGAATGCTCTTCTTGTTGCTCTTCTCTGCACTTTTTCCAAAGTCTCAACACACACACACACACACACACACACATGTAATGTGGTGACAAAGTCTTGGGTGAACATGTAAAACAGATCAAACGTTTTACACGTTCATATTTTACATGTAAAACATATAGGTCTTACATTTTTATTTTACATGTAAAATAAGGGCCTGGATCTGTTTATCCTTGTTGCCCAATTACTCCCCGCAGCTTGTCCATAACGTGAAAGGCACTTCAAGGTACCCTCCAAAGCTAAAGCATCTACCCGTTGTAGATCTTGAAAAGCTACTTTATCGCTCCGACGCAGATGGTCGGCTAAGTGCCGGAATATCCCACACCACAGACATTATTTTGCGAGATCAATATGCTTGGCACCTGCCTCTGCGCGTGCTCCCGACATCTGGGATAGCTGAACTACTACTACTACTACTACTACTACTACTACTACTACTTCTTCTTCTTCTTCTTCTTCTTCTTCTTCTTCTTCTTCTTCTTCTTCTTCTTCTTCTTCTTCTTCTTCTTCTTCTTCTTCTTCTTCTTCTTCTTCTTCTTCTCCTTCTTCTTCTTCTTCTTCTTCTTCTTCTCCTCTTCTTCTTCTTCTTCTTCTTCTTTTTCTTCTCTCTCTCTCTCTCTCTCCCCTTTCTCTCTCTCTGTCTCTCTTTCTCCCTCTCTCTTCACCTGTTGCTCTGTCTCTCGTTCTCTTTCTCAGTCTCTCTCTTCTCTTCCTTTCTCTCTCTCTCTCTGCTCTCTTCTCTCCCCTCTCTCGTGCTCTCTCTCTCTGTCTCTCTCTCTCTCTTTCTCTCTCTCTCTCTCTCTGTCTCTCTTTCTCTTTCTCTCTCTCTCTCTCCTTTCTCTCTCTCTGTCTCTCTTTCTCCCTTTCTCTTTCTCTCCCTCTCTCTCTCTCTCTCCCACCCCTCTTCTGCCCTTGTATTTCAGCTGCATTTTTGCATATGCATGTCTTGGGCCAGGAAAGGTGGGAGGGAGAATGTGTGTGTGGGGGGGTGTTATTTGAAGACGGGCCAAAGAACTGAATATCATCCAGGCAGATGCCAGGCTGATCGTGAAGCAGCTCCTCATTTCCACTTGGAAGACCTTGGCTGAGTCGGTAGCCTGGGATAAATCTGCTTTTCCGAGGAGTTAACCGATGTTGCTTGAAATGCTCATGCCCCTGGCCGTGTCACGGCAAAGGGGCTATGGATCTCTGGAGCTTGCCCAACACAAACCCCGTTGAAGAGAAGAAGCAGATGTCCTTGGTGCTCTCTGAGCTTGCTTGTTTTCTTGTAGAGGTTTCATTGCCAAAGCAAGTCAAGCAAACCCCACTCTCTGCCAGCATTGATGATGCTACCTAGTTGGGTAATGAAACGTCTGCCAGAAATTGATCAAGCTGGGAGAGCACTAAGGACCCCACAAATCTCTCCTCCTCCTCCTCCTCCTCCTCCTCCTCCTCCTCCTCTCTTCTAACCTGATATGTTACCTAGTGGCAGTGAAAGTCTGCCATTACACAACCAGCTCAGAGAGCCAAGGACCGCACAGTTCTCCTCCGCTCTCCTCCTCCTCCTCCTCTCCTCCTCCTACTTCTCCTCTTCCTCCTCCTCCTCCCTCGGCACTGCAGTGCGAATGTTCCTGCAAGCACACCAGCCAGGAGGGCGCCAAGACTCACCATGTTCTCTCCTCCTCCTCCTCCTCCCCCTCCTCCTCCTCTTCCTCCTCCTCCCTTCGAGCACTGCAGTGAAATGTCTGCAAGGACACAACCAAGCTCAGAGAGCACCAAGGACCACACAGTTCTCTCCTTCCTCCTCCTCCTCCTCCCCCTCCTCCTCCCCCCTTCGAGCACTGATGAGGTTGCCTAGTTCGGCAGTGAATTCTCTGCAAGTACACAACCAAGCTCAGAGAGCACCAAGGACCCCACAATTCAACCCTGAGCCTCAAATATTTTCTGCTATCAGTAGAGTCGTTTCTATTCTGCAGTAACCATAGGTAACTTGTTCAAAGTTACATGGCACTGAAAAAAAGTGACATGACTGTTTTTCATACTTATGACCATTGCACCGTTCCCACGGTCATGTGATCAAAATTTGGATGCTGGGCATCTGATTCATATTTATGACGGTCGTGTGATCCCTTTTTCTGACCCTCTGATAAGCAAAGTCAATGGGGAAGCCAGATTCATTTAACAACCGTGTTACTGTTTCAAGAATGGTCATAAAAAGGGGGGCAAAATTCACTTAACAAATGTCTCCCTTAGCAACAGAAATTTTGGGCTCAAGCGCAGTCGTAAGTCGAGGACTGCCTGTATTGGCTCTTCCTGCTTGATCAGGGGGTTGGACTAGAAGATCTCCAAGGTCCCTTCCAACTCTGTTCTTCTGTTATCTACTACAGGTTGGTCTTCCCCAACATGCTTTCCTTTAGGACCGACTTTCGTCGGACCCGTTTGAACCAAACTGGAGGGCAGGGGTCTCCCAACATGGCAACTTTAGGACTTCTAGACTTCAATTCCCAGAATGCTCCAGCCAGCATGAACCCATACGCATTAAAATGCAGTCGCTTTACATCAGGGGCGTCCAACTTTGGCAACTTTAAAAAACCATGACTTCAACTCCCAGAATTCCCAAGCCAGCTCTTGTACTTTTAGACCAGGGCTGTCTAACGTTCTGTGGACTTCAACTCCCAGAATTCCCCAGCCAGCATAGGTCCTGGGGAATTACGGGAGTTGAAGTCCACAGGTCTTAAAAGTTGCCAAGGGGAAATTATAGCAGGAATGGCCTTGAATTACATCCTAATGGGACTTTGGCTTCAACTCTGTAAAATGTCCATAAAATTTCCTTTAGCACCCATCTCTATCCCCCCCCCCCCCGGTGAATCAGGAGGAGCAGGATGCTACCTACATACAGCCTTCACTCTCAAGCACAAACCTTTTGCGTAAATATATATATTTAGTCTTATTTTTCTTGGGTACCCTTGGAATCAATTTTGCCATCGTTATTTCCTTGGCAGCTGTTCTGATTTGGGGTTTTATCGAGAAGATGCCATCTTGCTTAAGTGTCATTTCCCCCCCTCCCCTCCGGTTGATATTTTTAGTTAGCGGGAAATGTCAAACTCAAAATTTCACCGCAATTTTCTTGCCTTCGGATGCGGATTGTTAGGTTGATCCTTCCAGGGGAGCGAAATGTCGGATCCTTCAGAATATTTATTTATGGTGCCTCAGTTCTGATTGTTAACCGAGAAGGGGGCACATGCTGGTGACAAGGAAATTTTATTTTATTTTCTTTTATTTTCTTTTATTTTATTTTCTTTTCTTTTCTTTTCTTTTTTTATTTTCTTTTATTTTATTTTATTATTTTATTTTATTATTTTATTATTTTTTTATTTTATTTTTTTATTTTATTTATTTTATTATTTTATTTTATTTTATTTTATTTTATTATTTTATTTATTTTATTATTTTATTTTATTATTTTATTTTATTTTATTTATTTTATTATTTTATTATTTTATTTTATTTTATTATTTTATTTATTTTATTATTTTATTTTATTATTTTATTTTATTTATTTATTTTATTTATTTTATTTTTTATTTTTTATTTTTTATTTTATTATTTTACTCCTTGTTGAAAACACATTATTGGCAGACCCTTTGCTCGCCACGCTGCTGAACTCGCACAGGGGCCACATCAGCCACCCGGCGGCTTTGCCTCCCTCTGCGTTTTGTGTCGAAAAAAGAACCATGAAAGAAGATCAGATTTGACTCCCAATTTTTCCAGAGCTGCAGCTGCAGTTTCCTGTAGATTTCCCCTTTCTGGGTTCTGCCTTTAAGTGCCCCTGTTTTACTCTTAACAGAATAACAGAGTTGGAAGGGACCTTGAAGGTCTTCTAGTCCAACCCCCTGCTCAAGCAGGAAACCCTGTACTATTCCAGACAAATAGTTGTCCCTAATTAATCTCTTTTTAAAAACCTCCAGTGATGGAGCACTCACAACTATTGAAGGCAAGCCCTTCCATTGATTAATTAGCAGGATAACAGAGTTGGAAGGGACCTTAGAGGTCTTCTAGTCCAATCCCCTACTCAAGCAGGAAATCCTATACCGTTCCAGACAAATAGTTGTCCAATCTCTTCATAAAAGCCTCCAGTGATGGGGCACCCACAATTTCTGGAGGCAAGTCGT
The DNA here is from genome assembly GCA_023970755.1 of Azemiops feae. NCBI lineage: Eukaryota > Metazoa > Chordata > Lepidosauria > Squamata > Viperidae > Azemiops > Azemiops feae. Next base: position 1,238,669 of record JALGBA010000702.1, on the reverse strand, counting down.
TCCGCTGATTAATTGTTCTAATTGTCAGGTCATTTCTTCTTAGTTCTAGGTTGCTTCTATCCTTTGCTTCTTGTCTTGCCTTCGGGTGCTTTGGAGAATAGGGTGACCCCCCTCTTCTTTGGGGCAACCCCTGAGATATTGGAACACGGCTATCCTGTCCCCCCTCGTCCTTCTCTCCATTAAACTAGACTTACCCGATTCCAGCAACCGTTCCTTATATGTTTTACCCTCCAGTCTCCTGGGAGGGAGGGCTCACAATTCTTTCGCAACTTGACCCCTATCAAGCTTCAGAAGAAGCAGGTGCCAACCCACGTTGTGTTCATCCAGGGCTTCTGCAAAACACGACACTCTTTGTTGAATTGCTCTTGGCCTCTCCAGGTGCATTGAATAACACCTCCAGACTCCCCGTCAAGCTTCTCAAATTGACTCTCGCCTGTGACTTGCTTGTCCCGTCTTCTCCCGTCTCTTCCTTCCTACCTTCAGACCTGCTTTTAAACTGACATTTTGACAGCCTCCCATGAACTCGGTTTGCAAATGGTTGGCGAGGTGTGTGTTTTTCCCCCCCTTCTCCTCCTCCTCCTCCTCTGTCTTCCTTCTCCTTGAGCTAACAGAAATTTCTGCTTAACCCACTTGTCACCCTCTGGTCAAACAGCTGGATTTACCTGCCAGCTTGGGATGGGTTTGTGTTGATGCTTGTAGCTTTTGAAGAGGGGGGGGGATAAATAAATAAATAACAGCAGGCCAGCCACTTACTCGGACAATGAAATGTCATCTGGACGGATCTACAGAAAAACGGAAAGGCTTGACTTAGCTGGGAGAGGGAGAGCAAGCGGATTTGTCAATAAGGGCCGTATCTCTGCAACAGATGGATGCCGTTGCCCGTTGTTGCATAGCAGATGTCTATATAGCATCTCATTACAGCCCCAGAGAAGTTCAGAAGCAGTGGGCTCTGATGAAGGACACCTCTTTTCTTCAGAGGCTGGAATTGGTCTTCCGTTATGGGATAAAACGGGCAGAGTTTCAAGTCTTGGGCATCTTTTCTTTTTTGCCTAGGATTCATTACTGGTCCTTTTATTTTCCTGACAGTTAGAAGAATTAACCAGTGGAAACGACTTGCCTCCAGAACCTGTGGATGTTCCAAGAATGGAGGTTTTCCAGAAGAGACTGGACAGCCATTTGTCTGAAATGGTGTAGGGTTTCCTGCCTGAGCAGGGGGTTGGACGAGAAGACCTCCAAGGTCCCTTCCAACTCTGTTAATCTGTTTAGTTACCAATCTCCAGACGGACAGACAGACAGATAGATGCAGATAGACAGACAGAGGCAGATGGATAGATGGATGGATAGATAGTTAGATGCAGATGGATAGATTAGATCGGTAGGTAGGCAGATATATATAGAGAGAGACATACAGACAGACCTGGTTCTTAGTTTTCTTTTTCCTCTTTCCTTTCCTCTCAAAATTGTCAAAGTTTTATAAAACCCACTATTGCATCATTAGACAGATTAGATAGATGAATAGATGGATAGATTGATGATAGATAATAATAATAATAATAATAATAATAATAATAATAATAATAATAATAATAATAATAATAATAATAATAATAATAATAATAATAATAATAATAATAATAATAATAATAATAAAGTTGGAAGGGACCTTGGAGGTCATCGAGTCCAACCCCCTGCTCAGGCAGGAAACCCTATACCATTTTGGACAAATGGCCATCCAGTCTCTTCTTTAAAACTTCCAGTGTTGGAGCATTCACAACTTCTGGAGGCAGGTTGATCCACTGGTTAATTGTTCTAACTGTCAGGAAGTTTCTCCTCAGTTCCAGGTTGCTTCTTTCCTTGACTAGTTTCCATCCATTACTTCTTGTCCTGCCCTCAGGCGCCTTGGAGAATAGCTGATCCCTCTCTTTGTGGCAACCCTGAGATATTGGAATACTGCTATAATAGTCACCCTAGTCCTTCTTCATTACACTAGACATACACAATTCCAGCAAAAATTTCTTGATAGGCTTTAGACCCTCCAGTCCCTAATCATCTTTGTTGCCCTTCTCTGCACTCTTTCTAGAGTGTCAACATCTTTTTTACATCGTGGTGACCAAAACTGGATGCAGTATTCCAAGTGTGGCCTTACCAAGGCATTGTAAAGTGGTATTAATACTTCACGTGATCTTGATTATATCCCTCTGTTAATGCAGCCCAGCACTGTGTTGGCTTTTTTGGCAGCTGCAGCACACTGCTGGCTCATATTTAAGTGATTGTCCACTAGGACTCCGAGATCCCTCTCACAGTTACTACTATTGAGCAAAGGTACCCCTATATACTAGTACCTGTACATTTGGCTTTCTTGCCAAATGTAGAACCTTGCTTTTTTCACCATTGAATTTCATTTTGTTAGATAGTGCCCAGTGTTCATGTCTGTCCAGATCCTCCTGTATCTTAAGCCTGTCTTCTGGAGTGTTGGCTATTTCTGCCAGCTTGGTGTCGTCTGCAAATTTGATGATTTCCCCATCTATCCCCTCGTCCAAATCGTTGATGAAGATGTTGAAGAGCACTGGGCCCAGAACAGAGCCCTGGGGCACCCCACTACAACTTCCCTCCATGTAGATGCGGTTCCATTGAGGACCACACGCTGAGTACGGCCGCTGCAGCTACGAATCCATCCTGGTGGTGCTGCTGATAACCCCTTCTTTCTATCTTATCAAGTAGTAGGTTGTGATCTACGTTATCAAATGCCTTACGAAGTCCAAGTAAATTATATCACAGCCATTTCCTCTGATCCACTAATTTTGTACTTGGTCAAAGAATGCAATAAAGGTTTGTCTGCATGATCTGTTTTTGACAACCCATGTCCGGCTTTTAGTAGTGATTTTTTTGCCTCTAGGTGTTGACTGCTGATTCGCGTTTGATTATCTGTTCAGAATTTCCCAGGTATTGAGGTAAGCTGATAGGTCTGTAATGTCATGGGTCCATTTTTTTCCCTTTTTTGAAGATGGGAAACTACATTAGCTCTTTTGTCCCGTCCTCCTGTAATTCCCCAGTGGTCCGGATATGAAAATATAGTCAATGGTTCTGAGAATCACACTGCCATATCTGAGAACCAATGGGGTGTAATCCATCTGGTCCTGGTGATTTGAACTCGTCTAGGCTGGACAGGTGCTCACTTACCGTTTTCTTGCCTATCTTAACTTGCATTTCTATTCTGTTTTTTATGGCACTATTTTTGGTAGGTTGGTCTGTTTTTTTCCTTTGTGTAAAGACAGATGCAAAAAATGAGTTAAATAGTTCTGCTTTCTCCCTGTTGCTTGTCACCTTTTTGCCACTTTCACCCACTAGTGGACCAATCATTTCCTTCACTTTTTTCTTGTTTTTACATGTTGAAAGAAGCTTTTTTTGTTATTTTTGACTTTGGTCGCAAGCCTTAGTTCATTATGAGCCTTAGCTTTCCTCACTTCATCTTTGCAGGCTCGGGCTATTTGCTGATATTCTGTCTTAGTTATGTGCCCCTCTTTCCACTTTCTATACTTGTCCCTTTTATCTTTCAATTTATCAGAGAGTTCTTTATGCAGCCATGCTGGTTTCTTTTGAGAGCTGTAATTTTTCCTCTTTGTTGGTATTGTGCTAGACTGGGCTTTTATTATCTCACTTTTCAAAATTTCCCAAGCTTCTTGAGTTGTTTTCCCCTTGAGGATTCTCATCCATGGAATCCTTCCCAAACCCTCTCTAAGTTTATTGAAATTAGCTCTCTTAAAGTCCAAGACTCTAGTTTGACTGTGTTCTATTGCTTGTGCTTCCATAATGTTGAATTCCAATATTGCATGATCACTTCCTCCCAAGGTTCCTGTGGCTTCAACACCTTCTATCATTTCATCCCTGTTAGTGAGAATTAGATCCAAAATGGCTAATCCCCTAGTTCCCTTCTCTACTTTTTGGGAGACAAAGTTGTCTGCTAGGTTTGCAAGGAATCTGTTTGATCTTCCACTTGGTGCAGAGTTTGTCTCCCAGTTGATGTCAGGGTAGTTTAAAGTCCCCCATTACTATTGTGATGTGCTTCCTACATACCTTAGTTAGCTGACTAGCAAAAAGTTCATCTATTTCCTCTGTTTGGTTGGGTGGCCTGTAGTATACACCTATGGCAATGTCATTCCCCCCCCCCTTTTATATTGACCCAAATGCATTCAAGACAGTTTTCATCATTGTTGTGCTCTAGTTCTGTAGAGATGTAGTTATTTCTTACATATAGAGCAACTCCACCTCCTCTTTTATTTGGTCTGTTTCTTTTAAATAATTTAAATCCCTCTAGCCTTGTGTTCTGGGTAATGGGTAAGTAGGGCCATTAATAAAATCAACTTACTGCCAAATAAGCTCTGAAAGTATTTGAAATATAAAATTGCAAAATGTTATTAGATTCAGTTAAAACAACTCTTCATTTCACAGGTTTACTTCAGATGGTGCTTTTTCAAGAGGCAACTGGACTTTCTTTGCTTTTCCTTGAAGACCTTTCGCTTCTCATTCAAGGAGCTTCTTCAGTTCTGACTGAATGGTGGGGAATGGAAGGATTTATATTCCTTGAAGTCATCTGGTTGTTTTTTCAAAGAAAAACAAAAAAAGTCCAGTTGCCTCTTGGAAAAGCAGTCTTTGGGACAACCAAGATCTGGATGACTGAGAACCTCCATAGACACTCACATGCCTTAGTGCTATCTAACACTTTTTTTTCCTCATAAGGTTTTTATTAATTTTTTCATACAATTCAGTCGGACTTATTCAACAAATGTATTGTCTAATACAAATTTAATTCCTAATCCTTTATTCTTTTCTCTAACACTTTTGAATTACAATCAGCACTGGACGATTTTGAATTGATTCAAAGTTGAATATTTTTTAAATAAACCATTAAACAATATCAGTAGGGTGGATTTTATCATTTGGAAGAACAGGATTGGAATACCTTGTGTCGATAAATCAATAGCTAACATCTTAAAGGATATTATGTTACTTACAATCTCAAGATGAGACTATTTCAGTAAAAGTTTGATTTATATTATTTAATTGGCATTTCAGGGTTTTTTCTTATTTTTTAAAGTGGGCCTCTTGCTGGACGTATAAAATAGGTCAGAGGATGCTTGTATGATATGGGTTTGGTATAATATGTCTCATTTTGGTTTAACAACTAATAGATGGTGTTAAAAAGATCAGTTAAAAAGACCTGAATGTATTTCTGAAATATATATTAAAATTCTGGAATTTATCACTACTGTATAAGGGGAAAAAATTACTGAACATAAAGGGCAGTTAAAAAGTTGATTTTTTTAATGTTGGAAAAGCTGTGTGACACCAGATTTGCAGCCTTGGATCGTCAAGACATGTTCGTTTCCTGTTTGGGAGCTGGTACCTCTCAGTATAATTGCAAAGATTAATCAATATTATTTTATGTACTCAAGCTTTAAAGGTGGGTTTAAAAACTAGGCTGAGTAATAATCTTCCATATGTCACATATTTTTCCTCTTATTTTCTCTGTTTTTATGGTTTTTTAAAAAAATATTTTTTTCTGTTGTGTCTCTTTTTTCTTGTTATCTCTCCTCTCCATCAATATATTTTTTAAAAGTCATAATTAAACAACGAAAACAAATTCCTTAAACTTAACAAAGGTCTTGTTTGGGAGTCTTCCCCCCCCCCTCTGCAGATGCCATTCATTCATCCTGCAAGTTAGTAAAAAGTAAGATAGCTTGTCATAGCTGTAAGCTATCAATAAAAATTAACGTACCAGGAGAAATTGAAAAGGAGGCAAAGGCATTTAAATGTTCAGGGTCACGGAGCTATCCATGCATCCTTCCTCAACGTACTCTGGTGATAAGAGGCGGGATTGTTTGCCACAAGCTGTATTTCCAGATTATGTCCCTACATTATATAACAGCATGTTCAAATCAAGGCAGGGGTAGTAAAGTTGCATGAAATCAATAGGCAAAATGCAGTTTTATGTTTCTGATAGTCTGGAACGAGGCAACGTAGACTAAATAGTTCAACATCTTTTTCTCCTTGACTTATGACCACAATAGGGACTTTTCTGTTGACTTCTGTTGTTAAGTGAATCATTGTAGTTGTGAAGAGGATTGTGCTATTATTAAGAAATCTGGCTCCCCCCCCCCAATTGACTTTGCTTATTGTAAGTTGCCTGGAAAGATTGCAAATAGTGATCACATGACCCCAGGTCATGGCAACCTTCATAAATACAAGCAGTTTGTTAAGCACCCAAATTTTGATCACGTGATGATCATGGGGGGGGTGGGGGGGTTTGCGGCCAGTGTAAGTGCCGGGATCACTTTTTTCAGTACTGCTGTAACTTAGAACGGCAGTTAAAACAAATGGTTGCAAGTCAATAGGACTTACCTGTGTGTTGTTGTCGTTTTAAAAAAAGGTGCAGTTCAACCATCCTCACACCTTACTTTCGATTTTAAATGATGGGTGTGCAATAAATTTTACTGAGATTTAGAAATTAATAGTAGGTCGGTTTTATTCTCATTAGCTAAGATCCAACGAACAATGGTTACCTGTACATACCTAAGAATATTATTCAATGTAGTGGAACTTTTTAGGCTCAATCCCCTTCATCAGAGTTTGAACCTAGCTCCACACTTTGGCTGCAGGCCATCAATATGGACAATATTGATGTATTCCTGTTACAATTACATCCCAATGGAAGTCAGTTTGCCCACAGGAGGAGAGGTGGGATGCATAGCCCAAATCAATTTGAAAAAAACTTTTGGATATGGTTTATGTATCCTTTTTGATTTCAGGTATGTGTTTCCTAGCTCGTATAATTGAGGAAGAAAAACATGTGTAGCTTTCTCTAATTATGCCAAGATGTTGCTACTAATCTCTGTCTTGCTGGAGAAGGCATTTTACTTGTATAAGAAAAGTATCCTGTACAGATATTGAAAAAAAAAATAGTTTGGTGTAGTGCAGGGGTAAGCAACCTTGGCTCTTTTATGACTCGTGGACTTCAACTCCCAGAATTCTTGAGCCAGCTTGGCTGGCTCAGGAATTCTGGGAGTTGAGGTCCACGAGTCATAAAAGAGCCAAGGTTGCCTACCCCTGGTGTAGTGATTAAGGCACCACGCTTAACTGGAGTTCTAGTCCTGTCTTAGGTGACTTTGGCCCAATGACTTTCAGTTGTAGGAAGAAGTCTATGCCAAAACACTTCTGACAATGTTGCCAAGAAAACTGCAGGGACTTGCAAATGTTGTGAGGAGTCAACATTACCTAAGGCAGGGTCTTCAAACTTGGCCCTTTTATGACTTGTGGACTTCAACTCTCAGAATTCCTCAGCCACTGAGGAATTCTGGGAGTTGAAGTCCACAAATCATAAAAGGGCTAAGTTCGAAGACCCCTGACTTAAAGGTATCAAAGACACACACACCCCGAAAATGAGACTGAGGACAACAGGAATGTTATTTATTTGTCCAGATGTATGTGTTATTTCAGCTGTAGTATTAGTAATCATGATGAAGATCAATGTTGTTATTTTAAGAGCTGAACAAACGTAAAGCCTAGAAATGTTCTCACAAGAACTTTTCAGATATGTGTTTTGCTGTTGGCTATCCTAACCACCCTTGCATGTAATTCTGTTAGGATAGCAATCAGGCTCCTTGTTGTCAATGTAGAGCCATTTTAAGCTTTTTTTTCACATTTAAGAAGTAGAAACATTTTTTCTGCTTTTACCTTCCATCAGGTAGATTTTTCAAAAGCCCAAGAGAGCAAGAACAGGAACAGGGTGTCCCTTGCTCAGTTCCTCCCGTCTTCTGAATAGGAAAGGACTGGGTTTAACATTTTCTCTTTGTTTGCTGTATTCTCAACTAAACAGAACCAAGAAACGTCTTCAGACCTCTTCTGCTAAGAACACAGCCAATGCAGAGCCTATAAAAATAGCAAATGCAATTGCAACAGTTAAGCAATATGAGTGTAATGTTTGATAGGTTTAGTCAATCATAAGAAAAGGGAGCAATATTTATTCTCCATGATGCCTAACATGGACTTTGCTTCTAACATGTAGAATCATCCATGCAATCATTTTATTCCCTCTCATCCTGCAATTTTCTCTAATCCAGCGTTGGTTGTCATAATTCTTAACAGCTGTCAACTAGATTCTGAATCTGTACAAAACGGAAAGAACATCCATGTTTGAAATTTCTCTGAATTTGCCCACGCGGTCACCGAAATAGCAACTTTTTTGACCACAAATAAACCATAGTCTTGATGATGACCTCCTTTATGCAAAAAACATGTGTCTCTTTGTCATGTCCAGCTGTTTGCCTCACATCCCATCACACAGATCATTGAGCCAAAATTGGAAACTCAAGATTGCTTCTTTTATTTAATTGATTAGTACAATTTATATTCTGCCTTTCTGTCTAATGGAATAGACAGGATGGTATATTACACGAAATAAGGAAAACAATAGATATGTCCAAAATACCAAAGAGGGAAACTAAAGGCATACATTGTAAATCATAAAGTCATTAACATTTAAAGATCTGGCTAAAGCACTTTAATAGCTCTATGATCTGTAGTTCTTTTTTTTTTTTTTTAAATCAAAGTAGCTGTATGTCATGGAAAGATTTTATCTTTGATGGTTACAATCAGTGTAAATGCTCACCAAGGAGGAAAATGACACAGACACACAAATCATTGATGTATAAAAATAATTCTGATGAAATTAAAAGAGAGAGGGGGAGAGAGAGATTCTTAAAGCTTCATTTGTTCTGTTTCAGAAATAAGACCTGCAGTTGAAATTCAAAGCCGTGATGAACTTTAGAAGGTGTCTGTATACAATCTTTTTTGCGTGATTTAATGCATTTTTTTCCATTTGAGTTTTTCGTATCTGACATATGCATGGTGCCACGACTTGATACCTAATCACCAAATGTTATAATTGAAATTTTGTTTGGTTTCTGTTTTGCCTTCCACTTTAATTTTAGCATCTATTTTCAGACTTCCTGTTCTTGGTCTGTTATCCTGGGCTAAAAGAATGGAAATAATGGAATTCATGGGTTTACACTGATGATGTTATTTTTGTATATTTGTACTTTAAAAAAAATGCCCGTGGGCAGCAGTTCATTAGTATATAAATACAGTTTAACTTCCTGCAGAATTACTAATAATTCTTTTACTATTTTTAATACATTTTGCTTAGTTTGCTTTGGATAATTTTCAAAGCGCTATTCCCAGTTGAGATCCCCAGGAGACAGAAAATCTACTATTAAAGGTTCTCCACCCTCCAATCCAAGAAGCAGCAACTAAGAGAGAAGCCCTAGGTTATTTGTAACTTGATTTTATCTCAGTAAATTAATTGAGTGAAAGCTGAATCAAAATCTAGGAGAAAATCCCTTTGAGCCATTTATATATAAGACTACGCTCAAACAGAGATACGACTTTTTATAAACTCAGTGGAATGTTCTTTGTGTTTGAGGATACCAAAAGCCGTAGAATATATAAATCTGAATTTATAACATTTATATGGGTATTCATTACTCAATTGTTTCTCAGTTTAAGTCATTCTTGCTTTACATATCACTTACCTTGCATATTCCTGTCTCTTTATCTAGGCATAGTATCTTAGTACTTATAAACCCTACACAATTCCCAGTTTACATCAGATAACATCTATTTTTGTGGAGAAATATCTGTAATAATATAAATAAATAGGGTGTATCTTGGTTTTTTTTTATCAACTAGTCTGAATGTGATATAGCCATTGCTCCTCAATGTCTTTATCTTAATATCTTTTTATATTATGGAGAAATAAGGAAAAATTTCCTGACAGTGAGAACAATCAATCAGTGGAATGCTTGCCTCCAGAAGTTGTGGAAGTTTTTAAGAAAAGATTGAACCCCCTGCTCAAGCAGGGGACCCTATACCATTCTGGACAATCGGTGTCCAGTCTCTTCTTGGAAACCTCCAGTGATGGAGCATCCACAACTTCTGGAGGCAAGCCGTTCCACTGGTTAATTGCTCCCATTGTCAGAAAATTTCTCCTTATTTTATTTTATTTTATTTTGTTTTATTATTTATTTATTTATTTTTATGTCACCCGTCCCCCCCTACAGGGGATCTCTCTTTAGTGATCTTCCAGCCATTACTTCCTATCCCACCCTCAGGTGTGTTGGAGAATAAAGTGACAGCCTCTCAGTTACTGGAAGACTGCTATCATGTCACCCCTAGCTCTTCTCTTGGTTATGCTAGATGTACCCAGTTCCCTCAATCTTTCAGTATGGTTTATCCTCCCTTATCATCTTTGTTGCTCTTCTTTGCTTGCTTCCTAGGGCAGGGATCCCCAACCCCCGGTCCGTGGACCGGTACCGGGCCGCGGCATGCCAGCAACTGGTCCGCACAAACAAGCAAAGCCCCATCCGTGGGATGCAGGCAGCACACAAAACCACGCCCCCTCCGATCCGTGGAAAAACCTCCCTCCACGGAACCGGTCCCTGGTGCCCAAAAGGTTGGGGACCTCTGTCCTAGGGTCTCAACATCTTTTTTGTATCATGGTGTCCAAAACTGGTTCCCTCAACCGTTCATCTTATGGTTTAGTCGCCAGACTCCTAAACTAACCTAGACCCAATTCTTTATTTCTACCTGAATTGTGAGGACATATATAGGATTTGGAACTTTCAAACAGTCAGGAATAAATGTGATCTTGTTTAGTTTCTTTGATTTGGAAGGATGCTAGTGATTCCCCCCCCCTTAATTCTTTTCTTATTCTTTGTATCGGTACTGAATAGCAGACAGATTTGTGTTAGAAAGGCCCATTTTTCTAATACACCATCTGAAATTGCATATTTTCTCTCTCTTTTTTCCCCCCAAAGGTACTTTTGTATCTTGCCGTCAGTATTTTATTTACTAAGTTATCCTTATAAATATTTGAGTAACTTTTTGGTCTGGATAAAAATCTTTCCCGGCAGCTCAGTGCAAATAGACTTTTTGCTCTAAGCGGCAATAGTAATCAGATAAATTAATATTGATTGGTAAGAAAATACACTCTTTTAGAAATAAAATGCATTTTGCTAAATACTTCTTTCTTTTAGCCTTTTGCTAAACAGTAACCACAATCCATGCAGCAAAAATGTGAATGTAAAAACAAGGAAACCATTCCTCATGGTTTTCCCAGAGAAACTAATTATGGCCAAAATAATGGAAACTATAGTAGTGATGTTTTTTTGTTATACAGCACATTTAGCAAAAATCCTGAAAGGGGGAAATCCGTCATTTGCCCACCTCATGTTCATTAGACATATGAAACATTAAATTACAATTGTGGTGTGATTAATCTTTAAAGGAAATATTGCATTTGACTATGGCACCGAACCATAGTTTAATATGACAAAAATACACAACAGGGAGCCTTCTGTAAGTGTGGACAAATGTGTCAAGTTTGTACATTTCTGTGTTCCTCATTTTCCCCCCAGTTTTCAGGTTCTATCCCATTTCCACCTCATTTTGCAAGCTGGAACATCTTCATGGAAATATGCATCATCATATCAAATGTTTTGTTGACCAAACAAATTATTTGCAAAGAGTAGATCAATCCCGCCTCTTTTTTTCTCTCACTAGTATACAGACATTAGGCATACTCTAATAATACATTAATTCCTGCACACATTCTGGTTGAAGGACTAAACCGTAGCTGATTTGGAACCAGGCCATGTGAGCAGTGGGCCGATGCACATGTGTGTGTGTGTGTGTGTGTGTGTGCTCAACTCAATTTGCATGAGCAGTGGGCTGGCGGGCGTGCATGCACAGGCATGGGCGTGTGCAGCTCAACTTGCACACGTTGAGCTGCACAAGCATGCACAGACGTGGCAGCCCATCGCTTGCGCATGCGCTGGTTCCCTCTCCTCCCCACCAGGCCACTGAACTAAACTATAACTAAAATAAAATAAATAAAATCTACACTGGTAACTATTTGGTTTATGTATCTATTCAGAGTAGTCAAATGTCATAAATGTATTTACTAACATTTATATCCTGCCAATCTCAAAAAAAAAATTCTTGTCAAAATATGATATACATTCATTCAAAGTTCTTCCTCATTTATAGATCATATTCTCTTTTCCCAATTTTTCTGGGCTGACTACAAAGGCTTCTAAAACTTTTTGTTTGTATTTTCCAATTTTAACTTTAGCGTATAAACTATTGCTAGTTATTGCTTGTTTGAACAAACCAACCTCATATTCAAATCATCCACCATTCGAATAATCATCCATTCTTAACCCAGAGTGACTTAACAAATAACTATGGATTGTTTTTTTTTTAATGTAAATCACAGAGATTTACATTAAATAAAATAAAATAAAATACATAGGAAAAACTCAGAAACTGTTCATTCTTTCTTTACTCTCCAGTAGATAAGGAGCTGGAACAAATTCCACACAATTATACAACTAAATAAATCACTGAAAACATAGAATATCATTGAAACATAGAATACCATAATCATTTTCAACATTTAATTGTGTCAGATTTTTTTTTGAAAATCTGCAGTTCTTTGGCAGAGTTATAAAAACTGACAGAATCATCTTAAAACAAATATGAATGGCATGTTGAACTTTATTTATTTATGTATATATTTTCCACCTGTATTATTTTTATATAAAACAAAGGTGGTGAACATATACAACACACCTTCCTATTCCTATTTTCCCCAAAACAACAATCCTGTGAGGTGGGTTGGGCTGAGGGAGAGTGACTGGCCCAAAATCACCCAGCTGGCTTTCAAGTCTAAGGCAGGACTAGAACTTACCATCTCCTGGGGATTGGCCCAAGGTCGCCCAGCTGACTATCATGGTTAAGGCAGGACTTGAACTCACAGTCTCCTGCTTTTTAGCGTGGTGCCCTAGCCACTAGAACATGCATATATACGCACACGTACGCACACACATACACCCACTTTATTTTTAGATTCTTTTTTCAGCCCACATTTATTTTATTAACTTCATGTCATTATCCAACTATAACTTGAATATGTCAGATTTCATCCCAAATTAACATGGGCATGACTCTTGAAACAATTTAAAATTGGGCTTATCTTACTCTCTCTTTCTCCAAAACTAAACTTCCTTTTGCTTTTTTCTTTACAGAGATTTCTTTTTCCCAGGATAAAGGTTTTGTATTTTTTCTTCTTCGGCAAGGGTTTTGCTGAGTGGGCAAAGGCACGGTCTCTTTAAGTGTTTAACAGTAATTGGTTCGTGTCCCAGTGTTCATTGAAAATCCTAGACATTTCATGTAAAATCATCTTAATGAGGAGATGAATTTTTCATTCACATTAGAAAGCTCACTCTGACAAACAATTTCTAAATAAAACTTTGGCGGTATGACATCCCATATTGGACTTGACAAAGAGGACAGGTGCATTAGAATAAAACTGTATGGTGATCCTTCAAGCTGTCAGCCATGAATATTTTATTTCTTAATGAATCATCCTTACAAAATGAACTTTCTGGTTGTGGTGTCAGTGCCATTTGGGAAGGAAGGAAGGAAGGAAGGAGATTGGAAAAGGGAAGGAAGGAAGGAAGGAAGGAAGGAAGGAAGGAAGGAAGGAGATTGGAGGAGGAAGGAAGGAAGGAGATTGGAAAAAGGAAGGAAGGAAGGAAGGAGATTGGAGAATGAAGGAAGGAAGGAAATTGGAAAAGGGAAGGAAGGAAGGAAGGAAGGAAGGAAGGAAGGAAGGAAGGAAGGAAGGAAGGAGCCTTTCTCCTCTTAAATATGCAGATGCCAGAAGAGCGCTGTTCAAAATGACATTTTACTGTGCTCTACTTCCGTCTTCATGCTGTTTCCAAGAGAATGTCATTCCATTTTAAAAGTAAACGATCAAGAAAGTTGATCATTACTTTTATTAGTGTTGACATGAAAAGTCACAGCGCAGCTGTCTAATTATTCTGTCAGGGTTTCCTCAGCAATTGACTGGTTATAGATGGTAGAGATAGACGTGGTTGGAGGCAAGGCTTCCTGCTTAGTCATGTGTTGACTACACACATCAAATTATCCCTTTCTGCCTGAACCCCCACAGGTCTGTCTTTATGCCTTTTGTCGAGAAATTGTCAAGCATGGGCCAGATTCCTGCACAGCTGCTTCATAAGGAGCTTGCGTTACTAAACTGGTTTGACACCTTTCCTCAAAACCTTTGGCATCACAATAAGGACCGTTTTTCCTTGCTCACACAAATGCTGTGAGTTACACAGTCATTGAGATACAAGAATGTTGCTGTAGCATTTGTGTGACGGCATCACCATGCATGGCGGAATGGGACAACTCGCCACGGCCAACTCGCTGTGGGTCAATTCACTGCAGGACAATTTAACAATTATATTTAATTACTTAAAATAAAATTTAAAAATATTTTAATTTTTGCCATTCACATTTCATTCTGTCCCTCCTTTTGCATCCTTTCTTCAATGACTCTATTCCACCATTTCTTTAATATTTAGTGTAACTCTTGTCCTGTGGCTGGTTGACTGTGGCAAGTGGGCCGTGGCAAGGTGGAGGCCTAGCCGGGCGAGGTCCGTTGGTCAGGTTAGCTTGGAGTCCCATCTGGGGTGCCAAATTTTGGGAAGAAAAATCAGGTCTGGTTCCAAACTGGGAGAAAGATGTTGGAAAATAAAATGGAAGCTAATTGCTTAGGAAAGAAGGTCTCTGTTTATTGATGAGCAGAACTGACAACAGCATGTGGCAAGTTGGCCATGGTGGCCGTGGGGGGGGGGGGAAGCCAACACAGGGCTAGGCGGCATTAACAGAGGGATAGAATCAAGATCACATGACAGTGATAAGGCCACCCTTGGAATACTGCATCCAGTTTTGGTCACCACGATGTAAAAAGACGTTGAGACTCTAGAAAGAGTACGGAGAAGAGCACAAAGATGATTAGAGGTCTGGAGGCTAAAACATATAAGGAACAGTTGCTGGAATTGGGTATGTCTAGTTTAATGAAGAGAAGGACGAGGGGGGACATGATAGCAGTGTTCCAATATCTCAGGGGCTGCCACAAAGAAGAGGGAGTCAAGCTATTCTCCAAAGCACCTGAAGGCAGGACAAGAAGCAATGGATGGAAACTAATTAAGGAGAGGAGCAACCTAGAAGTAAGGAGAAATTTCCTGACAGTTAGAAAAATTAACCAGTGGAACAACCTGCCTCCAGAAGCGGTGAATGCTCCAACACTGGAAGTTTTTAAGAATAGACTGGACAGCCATTTGTCTGAAATGGTATAGGGTTTCCTGCCTGAGCCGGGGGTTGGACTAGATGACCTCCAAGGTCCCTTCCAACTTTTATTATTATTATTATTGTTGTTGTTGTTGTTGTTGTTGTCATAGACCCCAGGCATGGGACTTCACTGTAGTTTGGATCTCAGTGCATCCACATGCTAGTATTTAATACCAGCAGATTCATTGCTGTACATTAAAATCATGCTTTATTTACCCAACATGAATTTTCCCCTAATAATTCATCTGTAACTAAAGGGGAGGGCATTCTTATTCTTTTGTGTTGTTCAGCCACTTCCAGCTGGTCATAATCCAATGGTCACAACTTTTCCAGAACTAACAACAGATATTTGTCTGAGTCCTTGTGAACTCATGCTGGTTGTATCTATTCATCTTGCTTCCCTCTGCCTCTTTTTCAACTGCCTTTGTTCTCTGTAAATCTCAGGATCTTCTCCAGTGATTCCTGGCTTCACCAAATGTGTCCAAAATATTTAAGCATTAGTTTTCTTCTTAATGCTTCCAGTGAGCAATCTGGTTTTACATTATGCATCTTGTGTTAGCTGAGATGAATGGAGACTTTGTTGAAGACCCAATAAATGATTGCAGCTGTTGTGGCTGGAAAGAGTTCCACCTTGAAAGAGTAGCTTGCCGATTTACCCGGATTACTGTACAATGGTCTGCTGATCTAATGAAATTAACCCTCTTAGTAACGTGCAAATATTACTTCTTTCTATTTCTTCCTGTCCTCTGACCCCCATCCTCACTGTTTCCCCATTTCTCTTTCCCGGTGCAGTTAACCCTTCACATTCCTGCCTCTATCTTAGGCCTTCTTCTGTTTCTCCTCTTTTATTTCTGTTGCCCCTTCTGTGGAACGGTGAGAAGGGAATACCTAGATTTGCCCGTGCTTCCCATGTGAAATAATGATCAATATTTACAGATGGGGTGCACTTCGTTTTAGTCATTTTATTATTTATTTGTAGGAGCGATGTACTGCTTCGGTTTGACACACTCTTTTAACAATGCCCGGTTAATGAGTTATATGATAAAGCAATATGTCCAATAATAGATTCACTAATAAAAATAAATAAGTGTAATATAACATCAACCAATTTCCTGATACTGCACCTCACTGAAACCAGAAGCCTTCAGTACAAAACCATGACTTAACTGTTCACCAGAACAGTAGGAAATTACTTTTTGTTTTGTTCCACAAAACAAGAGACTCCAGTAATAATCCTGTGCCATCACACCTTCTCCACTAGATGGCGACCTTCAGCAGACAGTCAAGATTTACCCTACTGGGCGGAAGGTGTCAATGGGGGAAGAGTATTTCAAAGAGAAGACTTGTATCACAGGCAATTTATTTTAAGTGATATTTTTATGATTCATGTATTTGTCCAAATTATATAGCCACCCATCTCTTGTGACTCCACGTGGATCACAAAGCTTACCCACCCTCTCCCAAACATACAACTAAAACCATTAAAAAAAAAATTGGAACCCATGCAAACTATTAAAACCATAATCTTTGAGAGTGCCATCCAAATTAATGGATGTAATGTAGCCAATACAATAATATAACTAAATTAAAACAATGTAGTCATTCATTGATAGTTTTCTTAGTTTGTTCAATGTATATGGCTGTCTATCCCACATATGTGACTCTGGGTGGCTCACAAAGTTAAAACACAAAAAAAACTATGCAAACATCATACATCAATCATCATTAAAACACATTAAAAACAATAAAACCAAAATCTATTAAAACCATAAAAACCACAATCTGTGAGAGTGCAGTCCAATTTATTAACAATATAGCCAATTGAATGATATAGGTAAACTTAAAACAACATAGTTATTAGTTAATACACAAACATACACACAGAGAGAAACATTGTATCTTTATGTGTATACATATCTGCATACATAAATACAATTCTGTCACATGGACAGGGTAGGTTTTGTTTGAAGCTAAGGCAGACAGAGTTGAAATGCTGAATGTTGCATAGAACTATTGCCTGTGTTTATATATTATTCAGTCTGTCCTTTATTTAAGGGAAAGTGGATCGTCTTTTAGACAAATAGGGTAATTTTAAGCCAGCCTGAGGAAAAAAAAACTAGTCTTGGGGGACATCTACAAAATAGACAGTGCAAAATGGTGCTGATAGAAATTTCCATAAACTTGGCACCAATACAAAAAAGATTTGTCATCGTCGTTTTTATTATGGTCATTAACCAGCGAAAGAAAGGATTTGATCTCTGCAATTAGGAACTTGGTATACATTGAAGGACCACGAAAGGACATCAGTAATCAGTCTTAAAGCCCAGAAAAGTTTATCCTGTATAGTGGTGATATGGTCAGATAATATTGGGTTTAATTATAATCCGTAGTGTCTATTACCTTCTTTAAAAAGCAAGGCCAGGCTGTACATTTTGGCTTAGATATTCGTGGCAATTGTTATATTAATCTTTCATTCAGTACAAGTACTCCTCGATTTACAACACTTTGTTTAGTGACCATTCAAAGTTACAAAAAGTGGCCTGTGATCACTTTTCACACTTACAACTGTTGCAGCATCCCTGCAATCATGTGATCAAAATTCAGGCGCTTGGCAACTGGCTCATATTTATGACGGTCGCAGCGTCCTGGGGTCACGTGATCCCCTTTTCCGACCTTCTGACAAAAAAGGCAATGGGGAAGCAAGAATCACTTAACAACCATGTTACTACTTTAACAACTGCAGTGATTCACTTTGCAACAACTGTGGCAAGAAAGGTCGTAAAACGGGGCAAAACTCACTTAGGACAAATGTCTCACTTAACAACATAAACTTTGGGTTCAATTGTGGTTGTAAGTTGAGGACTATCTGTATCATCTAATATCTGACCTATTAATCGTCCTGACTATTGTGCATTCTGTTTCAACGGACGTTAGAAGCAGTGAGACAATTTATATAGTTCAAGGAGGTAAAGTAGATGCACCTGTCTAACTCTGGAAGAAATAAAATGAGAATTTTTTTCTCTTGCATCTGGAGTTGGGATGGAACAGGAGGGTGAAGGTACTTAGAGTGACAGAGTGAAGTATGTATGGTGGGGATAGAGTAGTTTTTGTTTCCTTCTTCTGTACCATTCCTTTTTGGGGTGTAGAATTAACTTGAGCTCTGCTTTAAAGATCAAGAAAAGTGCATCTTTGCTATACTTAGATGCGTTTTATGTGTGCAAAATTATCGATGCTTGTTTTACCATTGGTTGTAATTACTTTTGATAGTTGCTTAGGTATAATAGCATCACCTCCATAGTAGATATGTTCTGTGGATACTTTTGCTGTAGCCCCTAAATGTCTTTTGTATATAGATGTCTTTAGAATTAAAATTTCTCCTGCTTTTCTTGGCTTTTGTATCCAGCCTGGAGGCATAAATATAACCAATATTCCAAATGATGATAGTATGAGGAACATATAGAAAATATTTCAACAGAAAAACATATAGGCTTTGGAAGGCTTTTGGGGGTGTGCATTTTTGCCCACTTGTATCCATGCATGGATACACGCTTGTGAACTTTACAACTGGTCAGAATCGCTCTCTGCAATAAGCAGTCGGTGCTTTAATTTCTATATGTGCTTTCTGTTTCTAGCTTAATGTTCTTACTCACATTTTCCTCGTCCCCTCTCCCTCTCCCTCCATGGACGCACAAGGTATTAATCAAATGAACTTGTAAAAGATGGCCTTTATTAAATTATTTTTATAATGAGTTCCTCTTACCAAGAAATACAGTGTTAAAAGGGTGATCTCACTTAAATTAATTAGCATAAGGGACGCTGGGCGGATAGAAGCGGGTGGATCTTAATCAATAGCAATATGATTACACCTATGCAGCAATTATAAATTATTTAAAAGAGTACCCCTAGGTTACTGACTACTTGCCTTTAAATTAAATTCCCTGTCAATAATTGATGCAAAGAATTAATGTGAGAACACCTTCAGTTACTTTAAAACTTTTTTAAGGTGGCATAAAATATTGAACCATTGCCTGTCATTAGCAGATAACTTGTCTCTTTTGTAGAACATCATTCTTTGTTAAATTGGCCAAGAAGGGCCTCCAGAGCATGAAAGATGGCTAATGGAGGGTGTTGACACAGAAACTCATCAATTTCAAGTAGGAGAGACATGTCAAAGATCTGATGGATCTCAGCTTAAAATCCAGGGCTCATACATGCATTTTGGGGAGTTGTACTCCTTGCTTATGTCAAAATGAAATTTACTTCTTGAAGGTTCCACATCTAGTTGAAGAATTTGACCTGGGAACACACTAGAGTTTATTAACTGTATTTCTTTGCATGTGTTGAATCTCTCACAAAATAACTTCATTCATTCTTTTAGGATAGCGAGGGTCTCTGAGGCAGGAATTCTTGGATGGTTTTGAATATTCATTCTGGGATTGCCTTAGATTTCATGTATATCCTCTTAATCTCACAAAAGAACTGGTTATTAAATGTGAGAAAGCACATTGGATGTGCATTTGGGCTCCATGCTGATTGTGGAGAAAGAGAAATTGATTGCAACCTGTTTCTGTTGTAGTTCACACTGAGGAAATTGACATAATGTGAAGGAAAGGCCACACTTTCCATAATCAAGTTAAAACAATACTGCTTTTATACCCTGGTCATGTCTAAAAGACCACTGTAGGTAGGTCTATTATCATTATCAGTGACCGTTATTGGAGTTATTGTTGTCCACTCAACAAGAGTTCACTATTTGGGGTTGTAATTGTAGTTTGGGGTGGCTCTTAAATATTGTAAATTAAAAGAAAGATTAGCAAGAGAAATATAAATGAAACAGATTAGTGAACAAGATAGCCTCTTATGATTGCATATACAGTGTTGTCCATAGCCAGATTTTTCCATGGATTTGGTTGCAACAGGCTTCTTCCAAATAGTAATCAAGAAAAAGAGGTCCTAAGTTAGTGCTAACATCCCAGTGCACAGTCTGGGTCTGCAAGAGACAGTTACAAGATCTGGAAGGAATCTCAGCTACAAGCACACCAAGGAAGTCAGAGGGTAAGCATCAATTTGCATTGAAGGATAGTTTGGCCAAATGTTGCATAGTTACACTGCCAGACAAATCATGATCTTGAATTCAGACATGCATTCAGTTTTCAACAAAAAAAACAGTCACTCTTGCGTTCTTGGACTATGGGGGGGAAAAACAGTATATTATCATGCTCTCCAGCTATGTCCTCTCGCAGAGAGTGGTGACCTCCTCAACAGCTGGCAACTGATACCTGATCCTGGAGCAATACCAATTCCTCCTCAAGACAGCAGACAGGATATGTTTACCAGAGACAGACCAAGTTTGAGTTTCAGGCAGCCACTGCAAGGGAAGTGAATATATTCAGTTGTTTGTTTTGATTGAAGTCTTTAGAAGAGCTTCCTGCAGGTTCAGCCCATCATGATACTGAGATCTTTGCTTAGTTGTGAGCTAAACCATAGTATAATTGGCCATGTTGTCACCTTAGTGTCACCTTAGTACTTACTCTAAGGCACTAAGGATGATGAAATGTTGTCAGAGCATAAACAAACATAGGTACAGATTAGGATCATTTGTGATCTCACTGCAAAGAAAATCAGGAGGATGCAGTCAAATAAACCATGGTCTATCTAATACATCTTTTAACACAGCAGATTTACAGTATACCGGACAGTTTTTCAGCTCCACTTGGGGCAGTTAGCAATTGAAACTGGAAACTTCAGCAGGCGAAATATATGTGATTCCAAATGTGATCTTATCAAGGTCATCCAACAGAAGTCTTCAGAGTGGTTAATGGCCTTCTTGGCATAGGCTATAAGGTTCAATGGACTCAGTGGTTAATGACCCACTATGACCAATTTGCTGGTCATTTTGTGGGTGAAATGGCCTGGAGGCCATTATTATGATAGAGAAGGAAGATACTAGTACGTGTTCTGGTCATAGATTTCTATTGAGAAACAAGAACCATGATTTTGCAGCTTGACTCAGATCCGTGAAGAATGTAAACTGATTGGGTCACTAATTGAAGGGATGGAAGCTTTGTAATTGCTTGGAGAGTTGTAAAATCCAATTTAATGCATAGAGAACTAACCGGTGTCAGTGTTCTGATTGAATCCTAGAATCAGAGTTCCATAAACAGTCCAAACAGTTTCAAGAAACAAAGGGGGCAGCCCATATAAAGTCTGGTTTAAGTCCAGATTTCAAAAATCAGGCATGTTATCAGGAATCTTACGGGCTATTACAAAAATTGGTCTAATCCTGAATGGGCCATAAATACCCAACATTCCTTAATTTCTCCCCAAGTTGAGCTGTAGCAGCCCTAATTTGCTAAAGTTAGATCGTGGAAAGTCTCATTTTTATACAGATGTGTTTCCTTGCAAGTGGACGCTCCTCAATGTTCGTTTGTGTGTTTGGCTTTCCACACACTGACAACGTGGAATCCCAAAGGCCAAATAGCCTTGAAGCCAGTTCAGAATCTTAATCTGCCAAGATCTGAGATAGGAAAGCTGAGCTTTTTTTCCCTCGTAGTGCTTGATTTTAGCTTTTGGACTCTTAAGCTGATATGTCTGTTCAGCTGATGCCTCATCAGATTAAACTGATGGGTCCAAATGGACTTTAGCATATAAATTAAATTTTAGCCGTAGAATTCAACAGAGTTTATTTCCAATTAAGAAACTGTGGGTTGTATATGCAGTAAGGGAAAGAGAAATTTCAGTGTTTACGTCTTCAGGATGTAGGTGATGGTGATGATGATAATGATGATGATGATGATGATGATAATGATGTTCTCCATTCCAGCTTTTGGCATTTCTAGGGACCAGGTCTTTCCATCTCTTCCGATCTTGCACTACTTCATGCTCTGGCTGGTATCAGCTTTGATGGTGTCCAGCTACCGGATTCTTTGGCAGCCTGGTTTCCTTTTACCGCCAACTCTTCCAGTTGCTTTTTCCAGTGAATTCCCCTGTATGTCATGGCCAAAATAAATGAGATGCAGTTTTGTGATCTGGCCAAAATAAGTGAGACACATTCTGAAAGTGACTTCCTTATTCTAGGCGATGTGGTTTATCAGTTATTCTTTCTAGCCACAGCCATAACTAGATAAAGCAAATACATCTCTGTATTTTGTCAACGAGTCATGTATGCAAACATGTTCTGAATGGCACATTCTCATGTTGTCCAACTCCAGTTGAACTATCAACTAAAAAAAAAAGGCAGATCTGCTCTGGCAAACAATTCCTGGAAGGAGTTTACCCTTCAAGCCAGTGTAATCCCCCAGGGCAATATGGTTACTTCCAAATAAAAGTGTACCCAATCTAGCTTGATCCCTTCTCTGGAGGTAGCGCATTGAATAATAATAATATATGGCTTAAAGAAGATATATTTAGATGTAAAGGCCAGTCATACCTATCTAATAGATAAGATAAATCAGTTTCAGAAATCCTCCAGTGCATTTTATGATTCAGCTGTTATGGTTAACAAGCTGCCCGCTAGTTTCTCAAGCGTTATAAAATCCTGTTATAAAAGAGCAATGACTATTTTAGAGCAAAGGGGTTGACTTGCTTGAGGCGATTAGTCAGGCATGTGTTGGCATTTTGGTTTAAGTAAAGTAATCTCAGCAGCCAGTATCTAGATATGTTTCTCGGTATGTCCGTGTACAAGTGCACGCATTTTTTATAATTCCTGTAATCGTAACTCCAGCCCTAGTTCACAAACCCGAACACAAGTAAAATAATCCATGTTAAGTTCACAGATTGAAACAAGACGCTAACCGAGATTTGCTTAATGTTTTAATATAATAAGCTAAAATTGAGTGGGTACACACAACATGAATTAGAGAAATAAATCAAATGTACCACATTATAGCTAAACTATACGTGAGAGACAGTTTGGTCTAGTGCAGAGGTCTTCAAACTTGGCAACTTTAAGACTTGTGGACTTCAACTCCCAGAATTCCTCAGCCAGCTCTGAGGGCTGGCTGAGGAATTCTGGGAGTTGAAGTCCACAAGTCTTAAAGTTGCCAAGTTTGAAGACTCCTGGTCTAGTGCTACCATACTGGTAGCTTTAAGAACTGAGGATTCTCTATGGCTGGGGAATTCTGGGAGTTGAAGTCCCAGAACTCTTAAAGGTTGCCAAGGTTGGATACCTTGCTCTACTAGTGGTTAAGACATCAGAGTACAGAGATTGTGATTTACAGTCCCATTTTAGATACAAAGCCAGCTAGGTGACCTTGGGCTAATCGCTCTCAGCCCTGAGAAGGAGGCAATGCAAACCACTTCCAAACTCTTGCCAAAAAAAAAGCTGCAGGGACTTGTCCAGGCAATTAGCAAGAATCAACACTGATTCAAAGGTAATACAGGCAGTCCTCAGCTTACAACCACAAATTTATGTTACTAAATGAGACATTTGTTAAGTGAGCTTTGCCCCCATTTTACGACCTTTCTTGCCACAATTGTTAAGTTAGTACATGGTTGTTAAGTGAATCAGGCATTCCCATTGATGTTACTTTGTCAGAAGTTTGCAAAAAGTCATCATGTGACCCTGGACACTGCCATTGCCATAAATATGAGTCAGTTGCCAAATGTCTGATTTTTGATTACGCGTCCATGGGGATGCTGCAACGGTCATGTGAAAAATGGTCATAAGTCACTTTTTTCAGTGCCATATTAATACCACTTTACAATGCCTTGGTAAGGGCACACTTGGAATACTGCATCCAGTTTTGGTCACCACGATGTAAAAAAGACGTTGAGACTCTAGAAAGAGTGCAGAGAAGAGCAACAAAGATGATCAGGGGACTGGAGGCTAAAACATATAAGGAACGGTTGCTGGAATTGGGTATGTCTAGTTTAATGAAGAGAAGGACGAGGGGGGGCATGATAGCAGTGTTCCAATATCTCAGGGGCTCCCACAAAGAAGAGGGAGTCAAGCTATTCTCCAAAGAGCCTGAAGGCAGGACAAGAAGCAACGGATGGAAACGAATCAAGGAGAGAAGCAACCTAGAACTAAGGAGAAACTTCCTGACAGTTAGAACAATTAACCAGTGGAACAACCTGCCTCCAGAAGCTGTGAATGCTCCAACACTGGAAGTTTTTAAGAAGAGACTGGACAGCCATTTGTCCGAAATGGTATAGGGTTACCTGCCTGAGCAGGGGGTTGGACTTGATGACCTCCAAGGTCCCTTCCAACTTTATTATTATTATTATAACTAAACAAACTGTCGTAAGTTGCGGAATACCTGTAGCAATAATACTGTAGTAATAATTTGAAGACCCAGCTACATATTCTTCTCCTGATGGAGTTCATTCAACCTTATGAAAAGAAAAGAGGGGGGGGGAAAGAACCTTTAGAAGATTCACAAGCATATCAAACTAATGAATTCCTTATCTCTTTCCTCCTCCGTGAATAATGAAAGAATTTGCAGTGGCCAATTTACAGTGTGTAACAAGCTACAGTTTCTCGTTTTCAGCTGAAGCAGGGAACTGTGTTTTGCCACAAACTGTGATCAGAAACTGATGATCTGTTGAGCTCGAGCAGAAAGAAAAGAGAGAATGGGTACATTTGTTTTTTCCCCCCCTTGGTTTGGCTGATTGTCTGAATGCAGCTCTTAACTATACAATCATAACCTGCAGCTGCTAAGACCCAGTGGGCTTTGAAAAGCATTCATGTTCCTGCTTTCTTGGCTTTTGAGCTTCCAATAAATATTAAAAAGTAGCAAATTTAACAAATAGCCTCTTGCCAGAAATCTGTTATTATGATCTTGATTGCTACAGATTATACGTGAATATAACGCTTGCATAATTCACAGTATGTATTTGTTTCCCCTCCCAAAAAGATTCACAGAAGAAATTTGCTGAGAAATATTAATGTGAAGATTGTTACCACAGCCCTTTTATTTTTACATTTAATTCTTGTTATTCATATATTTTATAATCTGTCTTTCTTGGTTCTTGTAGTTTAAAAGTCATGGATGAGTTTAATCTGCAGGAACTCTTTCCCAGTTAGAAATTAAGGTTGGAATATAGTTGAAGAATATAGAAATAATGGGAAAAAAATGAGAATGAAAGCCACATAAATCCCCCTTTCTTTTTATCCATTCTTCCCACAAGAAATATGAACATAAAGTAAATGAAACTGCTGAACCAAATCACTAAAGGATTTCCAAGCGAGTAGCAAATAGGTTTCCAGTAAGGATGACTCTCTATTACAAAGAGTGAATACATTCTTGCTAAGGAATTAATTAAAGCATCTTTTTGAACTATCTATTTATAACCTGCTGCTTCCGGCTTTATATATCAATTGGTTTCCCTATTTATACTGAATATTCTTCATTTTTCTCTTCAAATGCAATAGACCGGTTAACAGGTTTCAAAACCAGTCATATCATAATATAGAGGAATAAAAGGATCAAAACACTTATGCATTAATATTTTAAATCAAAAGCACGAATCATACAAATCTTGAAAGTTGTTTGTATTTGTATCGAGACATACTTTTTTTTTTTTTTTTTTAGCATTTCACACCATCTGTGTTGGTGAAAAGTTGATGACTAAACATCTCCGGAGTTTATATCATAATTCTCAGAATTCATCTAATGAATGGGACTTGTTTCCATTTTGTCAACTTGTATACCATTTCACACACGGCACAATTTGTTCTGAAATGTTGGTTTCCGAACAAAATGAAACTCTTTATCAGTCAAATTCTACACTCATCAGCAGTTGTGGCCTAACCATACTCTTCTCATCAGTCAAGGCTAGTCTTAGTTTATGGGAAGCTGTAGAAGGGGGTTTAAGAAAATGTAGATGTTTCAGTTTTGCCATCTTTAACATGAAAAGACTGAGAGATCTCATTGGCCTAATCATAACCCTAGTAATTTTCAGCAGACATACAACTTGTGCAGTAAAGTACTGTTTAAACTCTAGGTAGTTACTGAGTAATACTAATTATTGATAATACTGCACTGGTGAGACCACACTTGGGATGCGGCGTCCAGTGCTGATCACAATACAAAAAAAAAAAAAGATGTTGAGATTGTAGAAAGAATGTAGAGAAGAGCAACAAGGATGATAAGTCTGGAGACTAAACCATACAAAAGGTTGAGTGAACTAGGTATTTCTAGTCCAGGGGTCTTCAAACTTGGTCCTTTTATGACTTGTGGACTTCAACTCCCAGAATTCCTCAGCCAGGCACCCTGGCTGAGGAATTCTGGGAGTTGAAGTCCACAAGTCATAAAAGGGCCAAGTTTGAAGACCCCTGGACTAGTCTAACAAAGAGATGGACTAGGGGTGACAAGATAGCAGTCTTGCAATACTTGAGTGGCTGTCACTTTATTTTCCAAAGGACCTGAGGGCAGGACCAGAAGTACCAGGATCCAAAGTAATGGTTGGAAGATCATTAAAGGGTGGTTCAACCTAGAGCTAAGGAGAAATTTCCTGACAGTGAGAACAATTAACCAGCGGAACGGCTTGCCTTCAGAAGTTGTGGATGCTTCATCACTGAAGGCTTTCAAGAAGAGATTAGACAGCCATTTGTCCGGAATGATATAAGGTCTCCTGCTTGAGCAGGGAGTTGGACTAGAAGATCTCCAAAGTCCCTTCCAATCCTATTATTCTAGGTTGTATGTACTTTGCTATTTATTAGGATTTGGTAGCTGGGAAGCCCAACCTGTAGCTGTCCACTATGGAGACACAGAGGACAAATCTGTTGATGCGGAGCAAGTGAATCAACATCATTTTTGTTTTGTTTTATTCTAGAACAGGGGTAGAGAGCCTTGGCTCTCTTATGACTTGTGGACTTCAATACCCAGAATTCTTGAACCAGCCATGCTGACTCAGGAATTCTGGGAGTTAAAGTCCACAAGTCATAAAAGAGCCAAGTTTCCCTACCGCTGTTTTATAAGATAAAGAAGGCATTAATTATTGAATGAATCAACAATAGCACTTACTTTAGTGGCACTTGTTTGCAAATGAGCTTTCTACTCATCCTCTCCAAGAAGAAAAGTGAAGAAAGAACTCTAAGGAGTTATTTTTGAATTAAGGAGATGAAACTTTTACGTTTGTCCTGTAACTCGCAACATAGACTAGGTGATCCCACTGCTTTTCTAAGGTTCAGGTATTAACATAAATACAGCCCATTAACACTTGTTCCTCACTGTCAGGACATAAATTAAGTCTGCAGGTGTTCCAGGAAGCTTTACCCTTGGTACTAATTAAGCCTTGATAATTAGGTTTGTTAAATTCAGGCCTTTAAGCTTATTCTCCCTCTTTGGGTCGGCAAAATTAAGATTTGCAATATGGAAAGTCAGCTTCTGTTCGAATCCTCACCCCTATTTTAAAGTAAAGCAGCAGTTAGAAATTCTTTCATGTTCTTATGGCAGCGAATATGAAACCGAATTTATTTTACACGTTAAAAGTTCATTTATATTGCAGGCATCATGCTTGAATAACGATGATAATACTTTTTATCTCATCCATCCTCAGGCACCAAAGTGCTTTTGTCATTCTTTAATGAAGGTCTTGCTTCGAAAGAAGTGAGCAATCTGGGATCTGCTTAAGGCAGGGGTCTTCAAACTTGGCCCTTTTATGACTTGTGGACTTCAACTCCCAGAATTCCTCAGCCAGCATGCCTGGCTGAGGAATTCTGGGAATTGAAGTCCACAAGTCATAAAAGGGCTGAGTCCCTGCACTAATGTTTGACTCTTGACTGCTAAAGGTAAAGAGTTAAAAGTGATGTAGCAAAACTAGATTCCAACATGAAAAGCAAACATTTCCATATCACATACCCTCACTGGTGGGTACCACTAAACCTCAGCCAGGGCCAGTGGGAAGAGTCAAGTCTTCAGACAGAATTGGGACTCTGCAGATCTTGGATGGGGGGGGGAGAATTGTTGTAGAGGACAGGTAGAACAACAGAGTAGGCATTTCCCCCAGGACCTATAAGGTGACACTACTTAGTTAATGGGATCAGGAGGGTATCTGCTCCATCAGTTTACACTGGACAGGCAGTCATTTATGATGGATGATTATTTGGAAGACAAAGATTTTAAAGAAGGTGTTCTGAATAGTTTGCTTTAGGGTATGTATTCTGTCTTATGAAATTATCTGAAGTCCCTGATTATTTTTATTTTTAGTTTCTTAATTAAACAGTTTTGGTGAATTAACAAAGCGATTTCCATAGGACAGACAGTTTAGTAGGCTAGAACCTGGGAGACCGGGAGTTCTAGTTCTGCCTTAGGCAGGTAGACACCTCTCTCTTTGCCCTAGGAAGAAGAAGGCAATGGCAAAACACTTCCAAAATCTTGCCAAGAAAACTGCAGGGGTCCAGGCAGTTGCCAGGAGTCAACACTGACTCAAAGTCACACATACAAACACCCACACACAACCATGTTTTTAATGGTTGGATAGATATATTTTAAAACGTTTCCAGTAAGTTTTTATCTTAAGTTAAACAAAAACAAAATGCTGGAAAAAAACGCCCCCAAATCCCATTCCTATATCTGCCATTCATGTTATTGTCTTCCCAGCCCCTCACAGTAAATTGAAAATATTGTCTTCCCCCCCTTCCCATTTTGTTTGAAAGCACAGTGGAGTGAGTGTATCATAGCACATATGGGTTGATGGTGAAAACACTTAGAGGGTCACATCTGATTTATACTTGGAGGGGGTCCCTGCCAGGAGAGGTAGGGGTGCCACGACAGTGGATGAATGTTGAATGGAGTGGATGAATGCAGAAGAAGACAGAAGGATGAACGTTCTGTACCCTTCCTGCTAAAGCAATATCGTATTAAACTCTCAATACAGAATCATAGGTGGCAGGTTTGACTTTGCTGGAAGAAGAAAAAGGCATGCTTAGTATGGACAGGTATGCTGTCCAAGGTATGATGCCTATGACTGTGCTGAAGTTTCCCATCGGAAAGACAGCAAGACAGCAAACCACTGCCTGTGACTTTTGTTTCTGAGACTGCTTCTGCAAGCACTTTCGGTTGGAAGGGTCTTCCCCAGACATAACTTCTACGGCCCCAAGTGATGCATCAGCGGAGAATGAGAGTCAAGCTTCCTCTGATTTCTGTCTCACGCAGTGCAGATCATTGTTTTCTTCTGACCTGTTCCATTTTTTCACCTGTACAAGCATCTATGCAAATTCATTACATCAGGGCTAGCGTGTGGGGACAGCGTATTGAATACTTAAGTAATTTATTTAACAACATTTTTTAAAAATAAATAAATAAAAACAATTGGAAGATTCCTTCAGGGATTTCTGATTACTTGCAACACATCAAGTAGCATAATCAGAATGGATTTCCTTGCTAGTTAATATTTTATTTATTCCATAAATATGTTATCCATCAAATTGCATGTTGGATAAATGTCATTTTTCTTCTAGAATAAATGGAACTGCATTGAAATGACTCCAGTTGGAGGCACTTATATGTAGCAGCCGTGCTAAAGTAGTAATACTAATGGCATTTTATTTATTTATTTTTCTTCAATTGTGAGCTAGTAGATGAAAATCACAATTGTAATCACTGGAACTCACCTGCAACAAATCTTAATCCAATTTGATTAAGAGCCATCACATAATTTTCAACTCCTAATGACCACATAGATTTTAATAATAATAGAATGAAGCTGGAAGGGACTTTGGAGGTATTCCAGGCCAGCCTCCCGGTCCAGTCTTCATTATTATATATCCCTAACCTTTCTTCTAAGTTTCCAATGGTGTACACATCACCATTGTGACTGAGTCTATCCACATTACTGTTGATCACCCTGTTCTTCTTTTTCCTTCCATCTTTTCCAGCATTAGAGCCCTTTCCAGAGAGCTGGGTCTTCACATAATGTGTCTGAAGTAAGATAATCTGAGCCTGAGGTGGGTTGATTTGTCTATGGGGATTCTCAATCATCCAGGACATGGTTATCGCAAAGGTGCTTTTCCAAAAGGCAACTGGATTTTCATGATTTTTTTTCTTTGACAACATTTTGTTTCTCGTCCAAGAAGCTTTTTAGTTCTTTGGGTTGATTTGTTTGATGTGCCATTAGTATGTTTTCTTGTTTATCTCAGGAGTCCACAATAGTCTCCAACACCAATGTTCAAAGTTATCAATACTCTTCCTATCGCATTCTTCAAAGTCCAACTTTCACTTGCATAGAGCATTACAGCAAATACTATGAGTTTGCATAATCCTTATCTTTGTAGGTATGGACACATCACTCCGTTTGAATATCTTTTCCAAGGCATATTTCTTGATTGCTTCTTCCTTTACTGTTGATGGTTCAATTTATTCATTGTCAATTCTAAAATAAATAAATAAAGTAAGTAAGGGGTGGGAGAGAATTAAAAAATCACTAAGGATTTAATAGCCTTTGCAATTTGTCATCATTCATTGTACTAAATATGTCATTGCCTAGAAAGCAAAAGTTAATTGATGCTATGTTTTCAAGAAGCACCATAATAATTCTTATATACCATAAAGCAAAATATATAACTTAGACATTTTTCAGATAAGCTGGGAGCTGTAAGTTTACGGAAATGTGCATAAATGATTTCCACATTATCTGTAGCTGATCACTACTTAGCATTTGTAGTCTTCATTTAATTAAATTATTTATACTCTATATTGTTTTAAATTATGTAAATGCTACTTTCTCTGACTTTTCATATGAAATAATGGCCAGGAATTCTGGATTCTCCTTCAAAATTAGTAGATACTTTAAAAAGGGTGCTAAAAGGAATATTTAAAAAAAAACAGAGTAAGGATAGAAAAAACCTAGAAATTGCAGTCTCTTGGGTCACTCATGTTAATCTCCACTTGAATATCATATTAGAGCAAAACCAAAAGCTTTCACCCTTTTTTTCATTGGATTAATCCTTTTAGTTTGCAGTTCTGTGTGCTGGCCTTTATTTCAAGTAAACACTCATCAGATAAGTCTACATTTCCATTTCTTTCGCTTAGGCCCAGAAAGTGGAACTTAGAGTGGGCAGATAAATTAAAGCAAATCTGACATAGAATTTAACTATGGAATTTAATTTGGAATCCACTTCTAACATTGCAAAATTATATATGGATTTGTACCACATCCAAAAGTTGAGTTTTAATATTTCAAATTCATAGTTCGCTTTGCTTTGTTTTAATTCAAAATAGACTTCTACTAGTATGGATAGAATTTATGGGAGTTTATAATCATAGATCACTATCTTTTTATTTATACTTTCTTAATCCTGTTCCTGAGATTTACCTTCTATTTAGAGTGTAATAGCAATTTTTAATCTTTTAAAAGTGATATAGTATACTCAGTTATTTACAATTTTAAAACTATCATGAACAACTAGATAACGTTGGATCTATATTATGGAGGTAGTTTCATGGGTTGTTTTCTGACTTCTGTTTTTCCAATTTCTCGCCAGTAGCTTTTAATACTTCTGTGATATTTGGGTTATGTGTTCATGGTGGATCAAACAAAGTAGTCTGGTGTTCTATAACTAGCATTTTAGAAAGCATAATTAATGAACCAAGGAGTCTGAGTCAAAACCCCAAAGACAAAGAGCAAGCAACTTTTCCTTTTTTATAGGAACCATGAAATCTCTTACAATGGAAATTCTTACAAGAAATTGCAAGAGCTGTAAAATGCTTGAAGAACCAGAAGTTAAATTATTTCAGAATGTCATGTGACTGATTAGAGTTTGTTATTGTTCAGTCGCTAAGTTGTGTCTGACTCCTTGTGACCCCATGGACTATAGCACACCAGACCACCCTGTCCTCCCCTTTCTCCTGGAGCTTGCCCAAATTCACGTTCATTGTATCAATGACATTCTCTAACCATCATCCTCTGCCATCTCCTTCTCCATCCTGCTTAAATGTTCTGAGGTCCAATTCCTCTATCACAATTAAGTCATTTGGAATAGCGTTTAAGCAGTCAGGAACCCTATTACAATAAAAAAGTGTTCTATCTTATTTTCTTTACCAACTGTATTCCCAAAGTAATACAAACATTTTTTTCTATTCTAATACAAAACACAGCTTGATTTTTTTTTGCAGGTACTTCTTCCAAATGGTACTTAGCTTTCTAATGAGACCCAGGCACATGGCAAGCAGTATCATCAAAATAAGTTTATATGTAAATTATATGTCTAAATAGCTGTGATATAAGGCAGAATTGTTTTTAAAATATTGTTCCACACACAGAATGCTGTAGGGTTTTGTGTGTGCGTATGTGTGCAAGTCTTCCTTGTTGCAACGTAAGTAAATATGCCTGTAATGTAAATTGATTTTGGGCTTCCTTGATATAATAAAGTTGTCTTCTAGTTGCAAAAAACAAAGAGAAAACATAATACTGAGAACAAGTCTTCCGAGCCAAGGACAAAATATTATACACTGGTGATTCCAGCATTTTATAGCATTATTTCTTCCTTTCATAATTTTAGAACTCTACACCTGAGGTTCAACCCTTTTGGGATGATTTGAAACATTTCTTCCTGAGTTGTTTCTTGCTGACAAACTCACCTTCTAGCTCTTGATTGTTTTAAGTCTGCTCTCCCATTCATTCCTTTCTCAATCTCCTCCCCACAGGCATATTGGCATAGTGGTAACTGGAAGTGGATGCTCTTCAACTTTCCTTCAGTGGCTGAGAATCCCTGTGAGCACTAAAGTGATTTGATAGAATCATTTACATTGGTGTTTTTCAAACTTGGCAACTTTATGCTGACTGAGGAATTCTAGGAGTTAAAAGTCCAAACATCTTAAAGTTGTCATGTTTGAAAAACACTAATTTATGCCCAGTAATCAGGAGCATCCTCCACTCCCAGGCATTAAGAGAGAGAGGGAAAGATGGCATTTAAAAGAAAATACAAATAGAAAGCAATAAAAGAAAAATAAAAGAAATACAAGAATAAACCCAAACAGTAAACAAGGACTCTAATGTCTGATTATAGAATATATAAAATCATTTTAAAAGATTAAGAATCATGTTTTAAACTAGAGGTACATATTAGGAACCATGGTCAACAGAGTATTGAACCTAACTGAAATTATAAGCTAAAAACATTTAAGACATAGCCTCTATTCTAGTTGGAATATTTCTTGAAGTTAA
The DNA here is from genome assembly GCA_023970755.1 of Azemiops feae. Classification (NCBI taxonomy): domain Eukaryota; kingdom Metazoa; phylum Chordata; class Lepidosauria; order Squamata; family Viperidae; genus Azemiops; species Azemiops feae. The sequence goes on along the minus strand of JALGBA010000702.1, from coordinate 1,205,300 downwards.
AATGTAGACTTCATAGATAGAGAAACCCAAATTTTGAATGAGATTCTAATCCATCTGTTAAGTTATAATAGAGGAATGGTGTCCAGTTGGAATTCAGTTCTACATTTACTTTTAAGGTGCAAAATTATTCTGGATGTCAAAGCATTCTTGTACAGTTTGATTAATCATTTATCCAAAGAGAGACTCCAATAAAACTGTTGGTGAAGAATTAAAATAGTTAAGCATTAAGAATTAAAAGAATAACCTCTGCAGGATCCCTTGCAAAAATAGAAAGGAATGGAATAAGGAGTCCAACTACTACTACTACTACTACTACTTCTTCTTCTTCTTCTTCTTCTTCTTCTTCTTTTCTTCTTCTTCTTCTTCTTCTTCTTCTTCTTCTTCTTCTTCTTCTTCTTCTTCTTCTTCTTCTTCTTCTCCTCCTCCTCCTCCTCCTCCTCCTCCTCCTCCTCCTTCCTCCTCCTCCTCCTCCTCCTCCTCCTCCTCCTCCTCCTCCTCCTCCTCCCTCCTCCTCCTCCTCCTCCTCCTCCTCCTCCTCCTCCTCCATCATCATCATGTTTCTGGTAGTAGCAAACATACCAGGAGATATGTCTCTCCACATTCACACACCATGTTGTCATCAGCTAAAACCCTCTTCTTGAGCATGTTGGTTTTACATTTAGGCATTCAAATTCTCAACATATTCAGGGTCCTGCTGCTGTAGCTTAACTTGTTCTTCAAAATGCAGGTTGCAGATCGTCAGCTGGAACATATTCTCAGAATGCCCAAAACCAGATGAACCAGGTCAGACTACTGTCTAAATGCATGAAGGCTAACTCATTTCCCTCTTTCCCTCTTCACACTTCCTAAGATGCTAGATTAATACCCTCCTGTTCTATAAATCTTCCATTTCTTTGTCAGCTTGGTGGTTACGCGTTCATAAAACACTGCCATTTATATTACAAAACGACTCATTTGTAATTCCTCTTCATCTCGTGTAGATGTGCGCGTTGATGCCATTAGAAATGCAGCATTATCTGCTGCATAGTATTGAATGGAGCTCAAACACTTCTGTTTACCTGTGAAATTGCCTATTAAAATTACAATAAAACCATAAAAATGACTTTTATGTCGCTCCTCCGAGAAGAAGTTTCAATTTACTGGTTCATGTGAAAGTATCTTGCACTTAATTGTAAAACATTTTTAGACAGATTTACTCCGATATTACGTGATGTACTGAATTCATTGAAAAACTGCTAGTGGGGAAATGTTAAAGCAACTCCATCTTTTTATAATCTTTATGTTTATTTACAGGGGGGGATTAGAAAATAGATCTTTTAATCTGTTGTATTTTCCCTATAATCCCTAGCCAGTTTTGCGGTTGTGCATTTTATTTCTTTCATATTTCTCACTTAACTGATCTTTTTTTGAGAACATGCCTACAATGGCACCATACTGAAGGTGTGCATGTAGGAATAGTTGGAACTGACATATTTAACAGTGTTCACATGAGAGGTTTGTCAGTTTTCATTGACAATAGAAAAGGATGAGATTTGTACAGAATTTCTTTTTCAGCAAGAGTGTAAAAATGGTGCCTCTTTTTCTCTCTTTAGAAAGGTCAAAGATCATATTTGCTGGAACCACTCTTGCTTCTCAAATGTTCTAGAAGATGAACACCATCTATTTCGGGAATGTGTAATTTACATTCCTCCTGCTTAATCTTTACATAGTCGAGTTTGTTTCTTCTGACCTATGGATTTTGCATGTTCAAGCCTAATGGTTACAATTTTCCCACTGCTAATGGAAATGGAGAAATTGCTATGTATGTGATACCATCATCCCAGCTCACAGAAGTTCTTCTGGACAATAGGGACATGAGAAGTTTCTGGGTTCTTCTTAGAAAGTTTTAAGGTAGCATGCAGGCCATTGGCAAAGGATATGTGTATCTTATGCAAGATGACCTTTACAGTTATTTCAGCCAAATTTAACATCTGTCTAGGGTTATCAGGAGGACACTTCTGTTTCTCTTCCAGTTTTGTCCTCATGTCCTCCATCCAACAAGCATAGCCTTAAAATAATATATTGTCCAGTTTTTTGAGTACCTTATTTTGCTATTGTTTTTGGACTGTTTTCACAACAGTTGTCATTCAAACTTGTATGCATTATGACCTTGCAAATTATCTACTTCTTTCTTTTCCTCCTCCATTGACAGAGTTGACAGCCTACATTTATCATATTTACAATTCCTGATTTCAGCAATCCGCTTCAGTCTACCTCCTTCTAATCTATGATCACAGTATGATCACAGTGGAATTTGGAAGCACGTTGTCATTGATTCTAGATGATCACTAGTGTACATTCTTTAAAATTAATTTAATGGGAAAATATTACAGTTTCTCTGATGCTGGAAAAGATAAATTTATACACATATATTCTTTTTATTTTGGGGGGGGTTTTGGCTATATTTTTTGTTTCATATGCCATGAAAATTAAACATTTACTGTGTCCTCCTTCTCACCCTCACATCCAATTTATCCTCCTTTCCAATTGTCCATGACCTCCTTTGCCTATTCAGATATCTGGTAACCCTACATCTATCTGACCTTTATCTTCAGATTCATACATTCAGAACTACATTATAATTTAAACCAAACTTGGGCTTCCTTGAGAATAATAGGATAAAGGCTGTTTTTAGATACAGAAGCAAGGAAAAACCACATTAATGGAGAAAAGTCTTCGAGACCAAAGACAAAACAGTGTATATTTAGTCTTATCTTGTCCTAGCTTCATATGTTCACAACCACCCAAAATTATCCAATAATATTCTGGCCTTGCAAATAATGTGTTATATATTCCTTTCTGACTATGCTCAGGTCCTGTACAAGCTTTTCATTCTTATTGTAAAACCTAAAGTTTCCCTTTAGTTTCTCTGTCACTATATCCCCAAATAGAGTGACCTATAACTTCAGTTGGTCAGCTAGCCAAAGTCTTCCTCTGCAATAATTCCACCCTTTTTCCCCCCAACACTTTTTATTTAGAAATGCCTCTAAAATTGCTCTGTGATTATAAGTTTGTCTTGTTAAATGAAGTTGGGCACACAAAGTCTCAGATAGAGCTGTAACCAGACTCTCTATACAGGTGTAAAGATGCATTCCAGTTTGCAGAAAGCATGATTTTCCAGATTCCAAGAAACAAAAGAAAACAATAAGTAGCCAATCAGATGGGGTGGGAGAAAGGCCGGGCATTTTGAGAACAAGTTTTCCTTTCCTTGCTAAAATGCTAGTTCCTCTGCTCAGGATCTGCAGTAGCCTCTGTCTTCTGCCAGCTAAAATTTTGTCCTTCTCCCCATGCATGGTCAAAGATCCAGTGGTTTAACACAAAGATGTCCCAGCTATCAGCTTGCTTAATAGTTTGAAATTGTTCACTGGTCTTAAGTGTGACCTTTTCTTGTGCTATCTTTATATGAACAAGGATGAAAACAGTGCGCTCTTGCCCACTGAAAGCCAGGTCCTGTTTTTATATGACAAACCACCTCTTACCACGGTGTGTTCACTGTTCAGCTGTTAAATTTGTTATTAAACTTTATGGACCATAAACCCCGTGGATACAAGGAAAGTGAACAGCACCACTATTACAGGAGTGTCAAAGGAGGAGACATATTTCACAGCATCAACACTGTGCATCACCTGCCATGCGCACAGAATCTCCCATTGCTATAAGCCGGCATGCTTTTATTTCATCTATAAAACCAAAGCAGGCTGCTAATGCTGATAATTAGGCTCAACGCATCCCTCCAACAAGTTGGAGCCAGTTCATAAATCAAGTGGAACGTAAATTGTTGGGGAAATACAAAATATTTCAGTTTAGTTACATCTTTGATTGAAGTCCATTCTGACTGGTATCCATTCCCATAGTTTCTGGGGGGGAAATTAACTGTAGATTCCCACCACAGAACAAATACAACAGCCGTTCTTTAAGAAAAGGATGCAAAATGTCCCCAAAACGCACCTTACCAGCATCTCTTCCACAGCCTTCAGAAACCCTCCAGAGTAAGTGGAGCCTTCATTTTGGGGAGTTATGAAGGAAAACTGGGTACCCTCAGCTTTTCAGATGCTTTTAGGACTCACCCCTCTCCCCTTTGGGCCTTGCCCACTTTTAGAACTTGGTTTTCAACATGCCATGCAAATCCTAGCATTAAAAGAATAGTATTCTCCATTTTAGGGCGTTTACCTTTCCAGAGTTATTTAGAAAGCTTTTGATTAAATAACAGTAGAACAGCACAAGCTATAAAACAGCAAACCACAGCACTAAGCAGCATTAAAATAGCAGCAGCAGTTAAACCATTATTAAAACAGAGTGCCATAAAATCATCCCAAAACAGACTGGGTTTTTTTAAATAGCACAGTGTTCTTCAAATGAGAGGAAGGTCACTAAATATCTGCTGGCCTTCGATTCCAGGAGTCCAAACAGTAAGGTCTGCAGTGTTTAGTTAAATATAAGTAACCTTTGATATAGCTTCGCCTTTTATCCTTTCAGCGGGTGTACCTGAGTCGGCTTCAGTTCTAAACACTCCAAAGTTTGGCTTGATTCTGAAGTGTATTTGGCTTCCCCCAAAAAGTGGGGGGGGGTTTGCGTTCTGAGCTGTTAAACAATTTGGAGATATTCAATTTGACAATTCCTTCTGAACAATCAATCTGATTTGGAAAGTTGATTTGATTCGGAGATTTGATCCAGTGGCCTGAAAAATCAAATCTCTGAAGTTTCACAAGAATTTGGTCCTCAGAATCTAAAACTAGATTCAGATATGAATCAGCAGTTAATATAACTGAGGCACAAATTCCAACTTACCTGGAACTTGTAACTTTTAAAGAATTCTTGCTGCTCCATCCGATACCTCTTTGGGCTTCCAAATTGTTTATCGTTGGGCATATTACTCAAATCCAGCTTTATGCTTCTATCTTAGAAATGTCTCTGCTCTCCTGGTCCAGTATAAATTATGGCATAGATTACCATGTGATTAATTGTGGGCATTTTGAATTATTAGGTCAGAACTTGGTACAATTACAGTAGTGTATATATACATGTCTCAGAAGGTGAACATTTAGGCCATTACATGCAGGAGAAATATCCTACATTAAATCGTTTCAGCAACCTTAACCCTTCCCCTATTTATAAATGATTTAGTGCTTTTTAGAAATATGATCACATTTTATTGTCCTTTCTTGGGATTGTAGACGATCATGATCCTGTATCATAAATGTTGCATAGAGGACAAAGAAAGGTATGCCCTCCTGGTCTCTCTAAGCTGTTCTATGTTCACAAATAGCATAGCCACAGAGTTTTATAGATTGAAAGGATCATGAAATGATTGGTTCACAAGGAAATGGATGGAATTCCATACTTTCCTACAAAAAACTGCTGTTGGGCATACTTTTTAGGAAAGCAGTGCCTTTTGGTTTATTTGTTTATCTCAAGTAGGCCTCTAGAAGCCAGAAGACCTAATGAAATAATTTAAGTGACATTACCTAAATGTTTGAGTTTATGGAGTTTTGCTTGCAATGAAAGAAGGACTCAGTCAAAGATGTATCTTCTATTGCACCATCTTAGACTTTAGAACTAATAGTGTGATGCTTTGCCAATTAGGTCTAGAAGACTCTCCCAGTTCCATCTTATTCCATGCATGCACTAATTAAGATTATCTTGACTCAAACTTAAGAAGCATTCTAGAATATTACTCATTTCTTTGGATAAGTTTTCCCAACTTCCCACTATAGACCACACCATTAGAATTCTCAGGTGGTTTTCTCTCAATCCAAATCCTAATGAAGGGCAGTTCTGGTATTGATAATCCACTGAAAAATAAGGTTCTTTCTGCGACAGTTCCAGTGTTTCTTCATCTCTCAATATTCTCTTTTTATTAAACAATGTTTTCTTTGTATTTGTTTTTAAAACATTGTTAAATTTCTATGTTGCCTTTTCTGTAGGGGCACAAAGCAGCCTGTATGGCTTACCTTGCTCCACCAGGGATGCTTCAACTTGGCATATTAAAGCAAGAACCTTGATTTAATCCTGGCTGCTGATCTTGGGGGCAAGGGCTGTCTGTTAAAATTTAATGTTGGTCAAATTTTCATTTATCTAATTCATTTCTTTTGCATTAGTTTAGGTCATTTGCCTAAGCATCACATTCACATCATTTGTGTAATTATAAAAAATTGTATTAAACTGTCAGCTTTTTATCATTTGAAAAAGCATCAGGGCACACAGGATTAAGCCATGTTTTAACACAGATGACATAATTTGACCCAAATAATATCAATAAAACAGGCAATCCATGCGACCAAGCACTATAAAGTTGATGGTTTTCTCCTGTGAAAGCAAGTTGGATAACCTTCCCTTAGTGCAGGGGTCCCCAACCCCCGGTCCGTGGCATGCCAGCAACCAGTCTGCACAAACAAGCAAAGTCCCATCCATGAGATGCAGGCAGCACACAAAACCACGCACCCTCCAGTCCGTGGAAAAACCTCTCTCCATGGAACTGGTCCCTGGTGCACAAAAGGTTGGGGACCTCTGCCTTAGTGGACCTCTTCCAACAGCTCTGTTTTGCATCAGGCATCTTGATGGGATTATCTTCTACAAAATTGGACCGGTGGGCTTTGCATTGGTAGTGTGCTTCATCTGAACCCTATAGTAGCTGGATGCCTAAAGACAGGCCTGTGAAACCTTTTGTTCATAGAAAACCAACAATCTGTTATAGGTCTGTTTCTTCTGGGTTGCATCCTGATTGTCTGGTCCTTAAACTTCTCTACCCTTCGCCCAATATTGTTTTTTCTCTGCTCTTCATTGGCTGCTGATCTATGAGCTCTCCACCGGAGTTGTCCATTCTTGTTTTGGACTGAATGCTTGTGGCTTTAGTGAAATGACTCGAGGACTGTGTCTTAGCATTGCTTCGATGTTTCCCAACCCCCAAATCGTAAAAGAGGCCATTATGTAATGGGCTAGCACAGTGAAGAAGTAGCTTTGTTTATTGTTTGTAAATTGAACATACACATTTGCAACCAACTTTTGTACTTTTCTTTCGCTTAAGCCTTCAAGTAGAGAAGTTTGGCAAAGGAATGTATCAATATATTTTTGAAGAACTGTACTTTTCATTCTCTCTCTCTCTCTCTCTCTCTCTCTCTCTCTCTCTCTCTCTCTCTCTCTCTCTCTCTCTCTCTCTCTCTCTGCAAAAATGTGTTCTGTAGAAAAAAAAAATGCAGGCACAAATGAAATGGACCTGAGCTAAATATTTCTCATCGTTTGAGTGATTAATGGTTTGGGAAAATGAAATGACTACTTTAAGAACTGGCATTTTCTGCATGGTAAAGAGATGTGATTGAACTGCTTAGTACATATTAGACGTGGCTATGAAAATACAGTAATCTACGCAGTTTTGTATCCTTGTGATGATTTTATCATTACTCCCAAATAAAAAAGCAGGTGGACTTCAAGCCAAGGAGTTGCATTCAAATAAAACTTGATGAAGAATAACGTGTGTGGGTTTTTTTGCAAAATACCTGGCAACGGAGGAGTAGAATAGTATTCTTGCTAAATGGCTGAGTTCTGGGACCCCACATTCAAATCTTGTCCCTGCTGTGAACTCACTTAGTTGCCTTAGGCAAGCTCTTTCCTCTCATCTCCTGCTTTTTCTCCCCCTACTGTGTCTGTAACACAGAGATAATATTACTCATCTATTATACAGGGTTGCTTGAAGGATTACTGCAGAAAGGTACGTGAAGAGCTTTGAAAACTCGACATGTGCAATGGAAACGCAAACCCTTGCTGGTATAGAGAGGGTGCAGGGGGAATTGATGGAGCCAGGTTGAGGTGCAAAACCTGTCAGAGTAGGGGATCAGGCTGAACCCCTGGGAAGCTGACACTGAGCACCTGATGAGGTGACTTCAGGCAGAGTGGAGACATCTTCTGGAGAAAAGGCTTAAGGTCTACGAGGACATAAATAGGGTTTGTTTATCTGTTTATCTATTTATTAAATTTATATGCTGCCCATCTGATTCTGCAAAGCAACTCTGGGGGCATATAAATATAGAGTCTAAGACTTATTGGTAAGACAGGTCAAGCCAAGCGATCAAGGTAGGGCTGCCATAAAGTGCTCGGTGATGCTCTATTTGCCTATTTAAAGCTTAGCTTGTTGGGTAAACTTATATGGTTTGTAAACTATGGCTTGTGGCTTCTGTGCTGGGTCAACCAGGACACTTGTGATATTCAATAGAACAGAGTGAAGTAAAGATACTATAGCACAGGGGTCTTCAAATTTGGCCCTTTTATGACTTGTGGACTTCAACTCCCATAATTCCTCAGCCAGGGTGCCTGGCTGAGGAATTCTGGCAGTTGAAGTCCACAAGCCATAAAAGGGCCAAGTTTAAACACCCCTGCCATAGCATGATGTGAGAATAAGGTCAATGGTGGCAAATGAGTCTCATTCTTCAGTCCTGAAAATCCTTTTGTTTACGAATCTTCATTCTGTTGCTGACTTTTTTAGTAATATCTTTTCATATTTGCACAGCAATGAATATTCCATTACTACTACTACTACTACTACTACTATGACTTTTACTTTTACTACTTACTGCTATTAGATTTTCAGAACGTAAGGGTGTCTAAAGCAAAGATCCACATGTCAGTGAGAAGTGAATGGATGTTGGGAGGTCATGTGGATAATTTTATTTTTCTTTCTACTAAGCAAATTCTTAACTGAAGATTTAGGAAGATTCATTCCAATCTAAATTTCTTTTGCCACTAGAAGAATGAATGAGCTGAGTGGACTTCTCTGGAGCACTCTATTGCAAATTCTCCTCATCCCCCCCCTTCCTCTCTCTCTCCCTCTCCCTCCCTCTCTTTTTATCATGAAGACCATTGACACCATGTAAACTATGCTGTGTTTGTGGGTTCATCTCTTGAACTGAACTGGGCAGTTTTCCAGCAGTGGAATTCCTCCTCCTCCTTTGTGATAAAACTATGGAAACATGAACATCAGTTCAGAAAGCTTTAATCCAGGACTCTGGGGAATTAAAAGGAGTACAACACATTTAGAGAAAAGGTTCTCAGCTGTACAGATTTGCTAATAGATGCCACAGCTTTCCTTCTCTGTTTCTTCCCTTCAGTGACATTTGGGAATATATATATTTTGAAGCATCCTAATAGCTTCTAATATAGAAAAGTTGCATCTTTTTCACCAAGTGTGTTAACTTTTCCTATCCTCTCCTCTTGTCCAAAAACTTAATTACTTCCCTTCCAAATAAATATGAAATCAATTCTTGGGTAAATTATTTGCTAAAAGCATGACTTTCCCTTCTGATACCTTCTTGGCATCATTAACACTCATTAACCATCTTCAACAAATAACTTCAACAAATTCTGAAGTTACATGAGATGTTAGCAAAACCAGACTACTAACTCTTAGCTTGTCCAAATCTTCTGTTTCTGTGCTTTCTAGATTTTATCCATGAAGTGTTGAAGTTGGGGATAGGAATTTATGAATCCTAGCAATGCAAGACGTTGGGAGCTTGTGGAATCAAAGAATGGACAGTTCAAGGACAGAAACACCATCAAAATGGCAAGCATGCCTAACATTTTTTTATATGCATTGCTTGCACTACACACGTAAAAAGGGCAAGGGGCTACAAACATCCAATTGCATCTCCTCTTTTTCCCCCAGCCCCAAATTCCCTGGCTCAGGAACCTTCTTTAGAATAGATGTTGCCAGATCCTAAGCATCCCAAGATGGTGAAGAAGAATCCTAAAGTCTTAACACATCATTTTAGTTTCCTCATTCTCGCTGTGATCCATTCTTGCAGTCTCTGGACCAGGTTGGAATTTGTAATAGCAATAGTAACGGTTTGGTTTCAAATACATTTTATCCATGTCGAGAAGAAAAGACTGCTTACTCGCTTGACACTCTGTCATTGGAACCCGGCTGCTGAGAGCTTTGCCTTCTTTGCTATCTATAGCTCGGTGGTGACTCTCCCCAGAGCATGAAGGTTAGAAGGTTGATTATTTCTGACCTGATAGGTTTTCCGTGGAGACGTTAGATACAGAAACCTTGCTGATTTTTTTTTTTTAAATAAAAAATTGAATGATACCATGCTTGGTCTGGTAAAATAGATATTCTACATTGTTGTTAGACAATGCGATAAAGAGTGAAATTGATGATGACTTATTGGTATCTTACTTCCCTCTAGCTATTATTGTGTACTTTTTTTTTAAGTGTCCCTGAAAGGCAAATATAAAACTTCACAGTGCAATACCAGCATATAAGCTTTCCACTTTGCTTGGTTCGTTATTAAGCCGCGGTTAGGCATGGGCAGCAATCTGTGTCCAAGCTTTTATCTCTGCTTCATATTCTCTCTCTCTCTCTCTCTCTCTCTCTCTCTCTCTCTCTCTCTCTCTCTCTCTCTCTTTCTCTCTCTCCAGTGTTAAAACAAAATGAAAGCTTGTGTGTCTGAAAGAGGATGTCTTTGTCTAGTAAGCAGGTTCACTGTTGTAGAGGTGAAACGGTAATAAATTAATCTTCAGGGGGTAAGGACATCAGCTGGCAAGAAACAGGAGAGGCTGGAGAAGTAAATTGTGGACAGCACAAGAAGATGTTGGGGGTCACCAAAATAGGGGTCTAGCAGGCAACTTCAGATGGTTTTCACACTGCTATGACTGAAGCAGTCCACAGCAACGGCACAGAGCTTCTTCTCCCCCCCCCATCATGCACTTACTTACATTTGATTTCCAATTTCCAGTTGACCTTATGGGTCACACAGGGACAGTCAAAGAGCCAGATGTGGCCCAGGGCCCATAAAATGCCCAGGTCTAGCTCTAACCATTACTCTTCAACCCTGAACTTTACAGTAGTAAATGGATGGAGGCATCTTCCTAGCAATGGTTCAGCTTCAGTCGTCATCTCAGGATTCTCTGCGTAGAAAAATGTCCATGAGCTCCCATTGCACACTTCCATTTCAAAGCCCTTTGTTCTGGGTACATATTTACTTAAAGCATTGCATATATTTATTTTTCATTAAGCCCCAGAGTGTAACAGAGATATATTTAGGCCACTGGCTTTTGCAGCTGAAGAGCCCCATCACCCCCCACCCTATCAAGCTTTGAAGAAAGTAACTGATTTTTTTCACCAGCTGTCGTGGTGCTGTTGAAATAATTGTAAATACACTTCCCAAATGTATGAAAACTGAGAATTTCTCGGAAAGGGCTCTGACATTCCCTGAAAAGATAATAATGGTGTATGCTAACAAGAACTTGAGCTGGGGGAGGGAATGTACATTTCTCCTTCAAACTGATCACTCACTTTAGACCTGTGCATTACAGTTTCTTTTAAGTCTGCTATAAAAAGCTCTGTTTAGTATTTCCTTTTTTTTTTCTTCCTTGAAAGGGCTCCAGGCAAATTTCCATTGAAAAATGCCACGCTAATGAACTTGAAGTGTAGCTTCCTCCATAAAAGAATTCATTACACGCACAAGCATGTTTTTCTTTTAGCTTTTGTTAGTTTTGCATTCTCTCCCTTGAAAAAAAACAAAAGTGTCTCCTTTTAGAGATAACATGTTTTTCCAATCAATAGACTAGGCTTTCTGTTTTCACATTGTAGAACAAGAAAGTCCAATAGCAATGTTGCCATAAAGGGGTGGGTGGGAATAGTAACCATGAAAGAACATCCATTTTATTTTCAAGATTTGTTTCTTCAACCCTTTTAATAACTGTTGCTCAAAGACAAAATATTTATATCATTTGGACGGATTCAAAACTCAGCACGCTTGGTTTTTTTCCCTGTGCCCAAAAGGCGTTCCTCACCGCGCCTTATATTCCCAGTTTATACTGCTCATCTTTCCATTTTTAATGTGCTGATTCCCTCTAGGAATTGACTTTCCTTTTGCCACAGCAGCTTATAAAATGGATATTCAGGAAAGGAATCATCGGGGGGGGTGAAGGGGGGAAGAGGAGAGTGTTAATTAAACATCCTTTTAAAAATCACATTTGGCACAACCAATATGCTTTGAAACATGCTCCCTCCTATAAAATAAGAGTGGATGGTGACAGAGCCTCGTCCAAACAAAATGGCCGACCTTTGAACCTGACGTTCACTTTTGCTAATTTAAAGCATTCAGCTGTACCACCGTTAATCTTATTTCATTACCAATAGTGCTCAGAAGATAAATGTCTGCAGTTAGACTAAAGCAAGGAGAATTGATGCTTTTTTCTTCCTCTCTTTTACCACCCAACCCAACCCAACCCACAAATGTAAGAGGTACTCAGATGCCCGTTTTTGCTTCTTTAGTGCCAGCAAAATCACTCCAGAACATCACAGAAGAAAGAGAGAAGGGGAGAAATTAACACGCGAGAAAAGAACTCAAGAGCTGCCTCTATATTTTGAAGGTTCTTGGCCCTTTACCCACTGTAGTATATTAATGACCTTTGACTAGAGGGGATGTCTAATTCACTGTATTTGTTTCCCAAAAAAGATACATTACTTCATACCTCATGGGGTGCAAATACAGTACCCCTCTGCAGTTCTTTAAAACAGTTGCATCTTTTCCTAAAATAAAGAAAATACAATTCCTTCTATATGCATTCTAGTACTTGATTTGGTTCTCAGCATTCCTCTCCCACCTTTCTCACAAATTCCCCCTTTTTTTTTAAAAACGTTCAGTTCCTTTATTAGCTTTCCTCCAGGACCAGTATTGGTCTTATAAATGTCCCTTATCTCCAGGCCCTGATCCATAGCACAGTATGTCTGGCAACTACTTTGTTTCCTGCTCTCTGGCCGTGATTTTGGTTTCATCTGACCCTCAGCCCATGGGTGAGGCAGAATTAAGTTCTTTTTAGGGCTAATGTTTTCTCTTTATCCCAACCCTGTCTAAAACCTTTGGCCACCATCACCTTGGAAGGAAGTCAGATGATTGCAGGACCCAAAATGGAGACAGTGATAATAGCGTAGGGATCAGCAATAGCAAATTTCAAGATGGTGTAGTTTTCTGCTGACACAAGGATGGGTAGAAAACTCTTCAGTAGGGACAGGCCAAAAGAATTGGAGCTAGTTCTTCTGAGCAGCCTTTTTCTATGGAATTCTTAGTTATGAGTGAGGATCACAGGTCCCTGGGCTTTTGGTTGATCAAATCCTTGAGACCGTCTTGGTTGTGCATGCAAAGTAAGCATTTGTTTGTTTCAAATGAATGCGATGGGATTCCGAGCTTCAAAGTGGAAACACATAGGAAAAACAGCATTATACTTTGAGAACCAGAGTTTTTACATGAAAAATGCAACCGTTTTTCTCCTGCAATACACATAATGTTTAACTGGCTCATCTAGGGCCATCACACTACTTTAGAAATTGGGAAATCCTAAAGGGCGTTAAATATGTTTCGGTTTTCCACTAGACATACTTATTCTAAGCTTCTTGTTCTAAGTTTACCCCAGTAGAATAGGACTGTCCTTTATTTTGGTCATTGATCAGTAAAAAAGTGGAATGCAGGTTCCAACTGTTCCCTCTAGAAGTGAAAAAGTAAGCAGGCAAATCAGGGGTAGGCTTTTAATAGAACTATTTCTCAGTATTATCTCAGTAGAAAGCTGACCTTGAAGGATCTGTTTCTTCCGTTTCTGCACAAGTAAAAATATGCAAATTAAGAGTGGCACCTCGAACCTTCCAGCACACTATTAAAAGTTCTTATGAAGGCCATGGAAATATCACATTTTAAAAAGGTCCTTCATCAGCACCTTAGTAGTTATCTGGTTGAAGACAGAAAAAAAAAACCTAGATATTAGTGCTGCAATCTCATACTTGCCTGTTTGAAAGGAATTGGTTGAGGGTTATTTCAAAGTAACGGTATGCAAGATTGTACCATAAAGCAATTGGAATGTCTCTCAGTTTGACCCAGTGATTTCAGTAGAATTGATAGGCAGAGAAATTTTATGTGCTTCTTACATCATGCGGGAATAGGGATTGCTTTGGACTTCCAACGCATTTCCAAAAGATGCCAGCCAACTTTAAATGACTTCGCTCCTTTCCACAGAAGGCTTTATGCATTGTTTTATAAAGAATGCTGTTCCAAGGGATTTTACTATCTGAGGTGAAGACAAGATGGCAGTTGTATCTATGCCAGATTTGATGCCAACTGGACTTACGGTTCACCAATAGCTTTGCAATCACATTTTCATCACTTCACAGAGCAATGTGTTAGGTTGGAGCAAAACAGTAGTATATACTCTGTTCTCAGCATTTCACCCCCATTTTCTCCTACAAGTTCCTATGGCCTAAATTACTCACCCCAGTTTATCTGAAGGAGATGTTGAAGCTGTAAGCTGAAAGGCAGTTGCTTCTTTCAAACTTTCAGTGTGTCTGAAAATTTTCCCATATCCTTATGCTGGAAAGCTGAAATATTTCTCATTATTTTATCCCATGCAATAATGACTATATTCTAAAACGGCTTAAACACGTTTTCTCAATTTTGCTTTCTTTTTCTTCATTTCTTCAAATCCCCGTCATGAAGGAATTTATTTCACAAAGAGACTCCCCCTAAGGGGAAATGAAAAACAGCAAATCTATACCTTCAAATTTTATTATCCCTCTAATAACAATCAGCTGGTCCTGATTCCATTTGAATACCTATTCTTCTCCAATTTATATCTGCGTTATGTGTGTTTGTGTTTGTGTGTATGCATATAGTATTGCCAAATGACTTTCCTCCTGTTTAATTTCAAGAGGCTATCTTTATTCGCCTTCCCCCCCCCCCCCTTATTCTCACAGCATTTATATGAACGTACCATGCATATTTATAGAGGATATGGTAAGCAACCACATGGATATCACATAAATTAAATCAAAGACCACATTGTCTTCGGCAGAGGGATGCCCTGCACTTTGTTATAATTGTGCAGAAGGCAACCTGGGAATTGGCAGCAATTGTATGATTAGCCACTGGGCTTGGCATGAAAACCGCTTCTCCAAGCATTCTCGCTCGCTAACCGAGCAGCTACCGCTATCTCGGGCTGGGGAATGGCAGAGATTCAGGAGGCTTCGATTCTCTTCCACAATCAGGCAGCTGTGTGTGTCTGTAAAGGGATGATTCAGGCAGAAACGGTTCGTTATGGGCTAATAATGCCGAGAATTAGGCACATGCTCCAATTATTGCCACAAGTTGCAAAAGGGGCGCTGAGGATAAGCCGCCTGTGTTGATTATGTTCTTCCCTTTGCTCAAGTTTCCTTTTCTTCATAGCTGCGTGGTTAGAACCAGTGAAACTCCCCCCCAGAGAGTTTTAGGCTGTTGCTTCTTCTGTCGCTGCATCATTAAGTTCCCTCCAAAGAAATTCCACCCACCCACCAACCTCTGTTTTTTTTTGTTTTTTGTTTGTCTTGTCAATAGAGGATGAAAACATTATTGGATTCGGGAGCTCATCGCAGACCTGTATGCAACTAGAGTGGTGGAGGATACATTTATGAAATGGGCCATTTCAAATGGCATTATCTCCCCACAGTGAGCTACACCTTTCATAAATCATGGAAGAGGGTTTGGAAAAAAAAACAGCACATTTGTTATTCCTGATGTATATTGTATTTGCATCCTCCGCACTATAATCTGGCAAAGTTCAGAGAAGGCGGAGAGCGAAAAGGACGGGGGGGGGGAGAGAGAAGGGGGGCAGCAAAAGAGAGAAGCAAATCAAGCTTGGGCTGATTTTTTTTTTTCCCCTGTTGATTTTCTTATTGCTTTAGCACACGTGGCCGTTTACAGCAAGCAACAATGAATAGCTCTCTCTCCTCTCTTCTAATCTTTCTTTCAATGTGTTATTTGCTACTGGCGTTTGGAAGACAAGCGGTCGGCTTTTAACTTTGTGGATCCTTGTGGGGTGATCTGCAACTCTCAGTGGAGCAGGAGGGGGGCCTGGGACACCCTCACTGACCTTCCTTGATCTTAAGAAAGCCAACCAGGATGAGATGTGCAGCTCTAAAGCCAAGGCTTTAGACCAGAGTGAGATGTGTGTGTGTGTGTGTGTGTGTGTGTGTGTGTGTTGGCTGGAGCACCCAGTCTACCAAGTATAGGATAAATCAGTCTGTTTCGCTCTAGTGTGTGTGTGTGTGTGTGTGTGTATGTATGTATGTGTGTGTGTGTATATATGTGTGTGTATATATAGGTATATATATGTATATATGTGTGTGTACATACATACATACATACATACACACACACACATATATATATATATTATTCCTATTGTTAAAACATTATATATATAATGTTTTTTTCTTTGTTGTTGTTACCGTTGGATGTATGTTTTTTTCTGTTTTGTATTTTATTCCTATTGTTAAAACTATATATATATATATTGTTTTAACAATAGGAATAAAATACAAAACAGAAAAAAACATACATCCAACGGTAACAACAACAAAGGAAAAAATGTGTACTAAAAAAGAAAAACAAATGACCCAAACATCCAACATTAAACATTTAAAAAAAAAATCTATCCTGGCTGGATGCTGAAATGAAAAATAATTTAAAAAAACACCTGGTAAATTCTCCTCTCCTTACATAATGGGTCTGAGAATTTTTTTAAAAAAAATAGACCCAGAAGAAAGCAACAATAAACCACTTCTGTACTTTGTTCATAAAACTACAAGTATTCCTTGACTTACAACAATTCATTTAGTGGCCGTTCAAAGTTACAACGGTATTGAAGAAAAAGTGACTTATGACTATTTTTCACACTTAACAATCATTACAGATGCTTGGCAACTAGTTCATATTTACGACGGTTGCAGTGTCCCGGGGTCGTGTGATCCCCTTTTTGCGACCTTCTGACAAGCAAAGTCAATGGGGAAGCCAGATTCATTTAACAA
Organism: Azemiops feae; assembly: GCA_023970755.1. Classification (NCBI taxonomy): domain Eukaryota; kingdom Metazoa; phylum Chordata; class Lepidosauria; order Squamata; family Viperidae; genus Azemiops; species Azemiops feae. The sequence goes on along the minus strand of JALGBA010000702.1, from coordinate 1,188,439 downwards.
CCGTGTCGCTAACTTGGAACAGCTGCAGTGATTCACTTAACAAATGTGGCAAGAAAGGACACAAATGGGGCAAAGCCCACTTAACAATTGTCTTATTTTAGCAACATAAATGTTGGGCTCATGTAGAGGGCTACCTCCAGAGGGATAAGCTCACCTTGAAGGAGGGTGTAAGCTAAGATTTTGTTTAACAAGAAGCATTCTATTTTCTCTTTCTCTAGTTCCATTTCTAAGTCTTAAAAGACTCTTCTCCCCATAAGCAGCGCTCGCCTTTTCTAAATAACTCTTTAGAAGGTTTTGATCTGTTAATAGCTCTTTCTTTCTTTCTTTTGTCATCTTTATCTCCTCCACATTGCCTTTTCTTCTTTGAAGAGAAGAGGTGTGAAACAAGTACGATTTTTTTTGGTGCTCAGGTTTCCTCAAAGCTAAGGGAGTCAGTGAGAAACACAAGAAACAGAGGAGGAGTAACAGTATCAATAAGAAGCTAATTTGTATTCTTTAACACAAAAATTAAAAACATAGGTGTCAAAACTTTGACTCAAACTTGTTTCCTTTTCAGTACAAATTTTGGTATCTTTTCAGTCAGCTTTGTGATAGTTGCTGATCTAAAGTTCCTGAGAAAAGGTCAAACCTTGGAGATAAACTTGTATTGTCTTTTTTTTCCCTTTTTGCTATTTGTAATTGTAGTAATCATGGCAAACATAGGATTTTTGGAAAACAGTGGAGAAAGAAAATCAACTTTCCTTTCCTTTTCTTCCCCTCCCTTCCCTCTCCTCTCTTCCCCCCTCCCCTCCCCTTCTTTTTTCTTTTTTTTCTTTTCCTTTTCCCTTCCTTTCTTTCTTCCTTCCTTCCTTCCTTCCTTCCTTCCTTCCTTCCTTCCTTCCTTCCTTCCTTCCTTCCTTCCTCCCTCCCTCCCTCCCTCCCTCCCTCCCTCCCTCCCTCCCTCCCTTCATCTTTATCAGGGAGATTTTCAATAAATGGCTTCCTCTCCCTGATAAACAACTTGCCTTCTTTTGTGGGAATTGATTTCACAAAACATTAGGGTGAGTTTCAAGAATCATTCTTCTTCTTTTAGTCTTCTTCCTCTGAGCTTCTACAGTCCAAATCTCTGTGTTGTGGAACAGATGCATCTCGTCTGTCCGCTTGGGTACCATACAGTGCACAGTTTGTGAGTTAGCATATTCCAGCTAGAGACGGCTATGTTGAACTTTTGATAATAACCATTCAACGGAATAGCCACATTCTCTTCATTTTAAAATCAGGGCAGAGCAGTCTGGTGCAGAATAAATAAATTGAATTTACAACAGCTGGAGAAGTGTTATTTTACAATTGTTATTTTACAATGTTTAACAACCCCAACAACAATGTTTTGATGTTTGAATAGAGTTGTTAAAGATAGAAAGAGTGTTCCTCTTCTCATTGGTGAAATGCTGGATATTTATTGGTTAAGGAGCCATGGTGGCAGAATGGTTAGAATGCAGTATTACAGGCTAACTCTGCCCACTGCCAGCAGTTCAATCCTGACTAGCTCAAGGCTGACTCAGCCTTCCATCCTTCCAAGGTTGGTAAAACGAGGACCCAGATTTTGGGAGGCAATATGCTGACTCTGTAAACCACTTAGAGAGGGCTGTAGAGCACTATGTAGTGGTATATAAGTCTACGTGCTATTGATGTTGCTAGTCATTACCTATTTAATTTCCTACCAATTTGTTTAGCTAGGTGGACCTACCAAAAGCAGTGGTCTTGGTACATGACCAGTGTCTACAAGTCTCTATCTCTAGGATACTATCCAGAATAACATTCTGAGAAAGCTCATCTTCGGTCAACCACCTACTGATAGTTCCCAGCTACTAGCAACGACTGGTTAGGAGAGCATTTGATAGCACAATAGACTCTTCTCTAGGGAGCACAGGACTGAAACATGGTTTAAAAATGGAATTTTGGTTGAATGCCAAGAAAACTCTTCCTAACCTAAGAGTGGAACCAATTGCCAAATATTTTCAAGCACACAGCAGGGTGTGTTGTGGTCTCCAACACGATGATTTTCTACTTTGTGATACCAACTTCTTAACTGATCAGCTAAGCAAACTGCATTGCTTTCCAGGCCACGGACACTGAACGATATGCATAAACCAGGAAAGTCCAAATTTTCTCAACTAGGGAGCCACCCCCATCGTTGTTCGGCGTGTTAAAAGTGGGACTGGACTTGGAGAAATTAGGAGTTTTAGATATGAAGCTGGTTTCAAGTTTGTCTCTTAAACCCTCTCTGGAATGCAATGGCGTTTTCTCAAAAATCAGTTGAAAGGCCCCATTCTGGAGCCTAAGGAAGGTATGTGAGGAGCTACATGGATTCTGTCCGTGGCTGCACTCTTCCCATATTACAAATGTAAAACGTTTCCAAACACAAACACAAAGTTTGTCGGACCCCTCGTTTGTCATCTTTCACCAACCCAAATTGCTGAAACAAATTGTCCTTTAGTTGCCTGCATTTCTTAACCACCGTGCCAGGAGTTTCTGCCCGGGTTTCATTTTCTTTCCCATATATCATTAACACTGGTGACAATAGGAAAAGGGAGGAATCCACCTTCTCTCCCATTTCTTTCTTTCATTGATAGGATTCCACTGAGAAATCTTTTAAACACATCGGTTTGAATAAATGCATTTGCTGAAGGATGTTGATTTTAATGAGAGAATGGAAGAATTGCAGGGGGGGTGGGTTGAATTTAGCTCTTATTTAATGTATTTATTTATTAAACTTGTATGACGCCCATCTTGCCAGAGGCAACTCTAGGCGGCTTATAGCTTATCTATCCTCCTTCCTCTCTCTCTCTCTCTCTTTCCCCCTCTCTCTTTCTCTCTCTCTCTCTCTCTCTACCCTCTTCTCTCTCTCTTCCTCCTTCTCTGTCTTTCTCTCTTCCCCCTTCTCTCTCTCTTTCTCTCTCCCCCTTCTCTTTCTCTTTCTCTCCCCTTCTCTCTCTTTCTCTCTCTCTCCCCTTCTCTCTCTCTTCCTCCTTCTCTGTCTTTCTATCTCTCCCCTTCTCTCTCTCTTCCTCCTTCTCTGTCTTTCTCTCTCTCCCCCTTCTCTGTCTCTCTTCCTCCTCTGTCTTTCTCTCTCCCCCTTCTCTTTATCTTTCTCTCTCCCCTTCTCTCTCTTTCTCTCTCTCTCTCTCCCCTTCTCTCTCTTTCTCTCTCTCTCCCCCCTCCTCTCTCCCCATATCTCTCTCTCTCTCTCTCTGACACACAAACACACCAGAAAGCCTTATCCAGCATAATTCCCTCTAAGTATATAGGACTTTATTTCCCATAATCCTTTGCTCCTTGTTCAGAACGTTTGGAGAACTTGGTTGAGAAAGTTGGTTCCCTACGCTAACGCTTGCCTCTCAGAGCCTGCCAGGGGCCCAGCCGCTATGTGCTGAGATCAGATAAAGCTCTGCTATCATAATGAAGCCGGTGGGCAATGCCTCGCCTTGTTCAATAGCATAATTGCTCTGCCCCTTTTGGTTAGCCTCCTGAGTACGGTAAAGAATGATGTTGCACCCTGCTGCTATTTATAACACTTTTCCTTTCCCCCAGAGTTTGAACAGGAAAGTCATTTAAGATCTATAAGGCTGGGTATGTTTAAAAGCACACGGAACAGTGCAGCGTGGAAGCAGTCCCTAACATCTGAAGTCAAAGGAGAGTTGCTCTTGGTCTGGGAAATTTTGCAACGGTTGGTGCAAAATGCGCGCCCAGACACAAACACACACACACAGAGACACACACACACCATCAAGGAATATCCCAAGAAAAATGAAAGAAAATTATATTCTCATAACCAGGATTGCAGACCTATCAACGTTGCTTGCTGTATTTTAATATATCTTGTGTATTCTAGTGACAAGATGAAAACAATGAGGCCCGGAACATGTCAAGTTTTCCCTCTTGACCTGGTGCTCTTAAAAGCTCAACATTCATAGGTTCAGAAGGGGCGTCTTTCACGGGGCCTCCAAAGAGGGTGCAGAAAGCTACATTTTTCCTTCACCAAGCCAGGTGGCAGAAGCGAAATTAAACATTTTCCAAGGGACAAAAGCAATTGACGCAGAAGTTTGTCCAAGGCACGTTCAGTGATAGAGCTGCAGAAGTAGGAACCAGAAAAGTAAAAGGGTTAAGTTGGATTCCTGATGATTATAGGGACACAACCATGTATTTGTCCCAACAGTACGGGTAGTCCCCGACTTACAGCAGTTTGCTTAGTGACCATTCAAAGTTACAGTGTCACGGACTTATGACCATTTTTGACACTTAACGAGCATTGCAGCACCCGCGTGGTCACGTGATCAGTTTTCAGACACTTGGCAACTGATTCATATTTATGACAGTTGCAGTGTCGTGGGGTCACCTAAATCACCTTTTGCGACCTTCCGATAAGCAAAGTCAATGGGGGAAGCCAGATTCACTTAACAACCATGTTCACCTCTGTAGTGATTTACTTAACAACTACGGCAAGAAAGGTTGTAAAAGGGGGCAAATTTCCCTTAATAAACGTTCCACTTAGCAACAGAAATTTTGGGCTCAATTGTGGTTGTACATGTAATATGAACATGGCTTTTAGGAAGTCTTCAGACTATCCAGTCCATATCGCTCTGGTTTCCCACACTCATCTCCTATCCAAGTTTTAAATATTTTTCGCAGACTTGGGGAGGGGGGGAAGGGGAGATTTAATAGGATAAATCTGGAAACCGCTGGGATAGGATAAATTTGGAGCCCCACTATGCACAGTCCTTGAATAAAAATGTGGCATGCAGCCTTGCAAAATGTGATGGAGGACAAGTTATAATTCAGGCCAATTGGATTCCGTATTGGCTTTACTAAGTTTTGTTACTAATTCTTTGAAATATAAAGAATTGGTAGTTTTCTTATTGGTTGCAGACACAAAACTCGTGGCAAGATCTTGGAAAACAGAGAAGGATTTAAGTATTTCCATATGGGGGCAAATATGCTGGAAAATTGTTGTAATGGAAAACTTGAACAACCACCTCCTCAATATTGTACAGTATAATATACACGTATAATTTTGTGATAACACAGAAATGTATTTAAAGCTATTATTTATGTACAATAGAGGCATAATCATTGTTGCTATCCAGTTGTAGTATTTTCAATAACCAAATAAGATTGCATGTATTTTGCCTTTTATATATATATATATATATACTATATTGTATTGCTAATTGTTCATCAATTTAAATTTAAAAATATAAAGGTTAAAAACCTCAAATCTAGGGTTGAGGCTTAGTATGGTAGTGATTTTGATTATGGTCATAGGGGATGGTTGCAGATACACATCGATGAAAATTAGAGAGAAAGAGACAGTTTGGTCTAGTAGTTAAGATACCAAGCAAGAAAGTGGGAGATCCTGAGTTCTAATCCTGCCTTAGCCATGAAAGCCAGTTGGGTGATTTTGGGCCAGTCACACACTCTCAGCTCAACCCACCTCACAGGGTTTTTGTTGTTGGGAAAATAAGAGGAGGAAGGCGTGTTGAGGAGGAGGAGGAGGAATATGTGTTGAATATGTTTGCCGCTTTGAGTTATTTCTAAAAATAATAAAGGCGGGAAATAAATTGTACATAGTGCACAGTCGCACATTGTCTTAATTGCATAGGATAGCAATGGGACTATATCCTAGAAATTTTATCAGCTCTGTTGATTTCCTCTCCATGCCTGGTATTAGAGTACCATTTTGATCTATCACATAGAGCAGACATGTCAAGCTCGCGACGTCACGTGATGTTGCGCAATGTATCGGAGCTTTTTCCCCATTGCCGGTTTCCCGGTGACATGTCCGGCCCGCGGGCCAGCAGTTTGACACCCCTGACATAGATGATCTTGTCTTTGGTGATGGAGGCACCTGGTTAACATTATGTGGACTCAGAAGCTAAGTAAGAGCCACCTTGATCTAGTGCAGGGGTCTTCAAACTTGGCAACTTTAAGACTGGCTGGCTGAGGATTTCTGGAAGTTGAAGTCCACAAGTCTTAAAGTTGCCAAGTTTGAAGACCCCTGATCTAGTGGTTAAGCACCAGGCTAGAAAGCGGAAGAACATGAGTTCTACTTCCACCACAGCCATGAAACCAGCTGGGTGATTTTGGGCCAGTCACTCTTTCTTGGCCCAACCCACCTTACACTGTCACTATGGGGAAAATAGGAGGAAGCTGGTTGGATATGTTCCCCACCTTGAGTTATTTGTAAAAAAATAATAAAGGCAGTATACAAATAAATAAAATAATAAATAATAAAGGATGAGGCTGGGTGGCATTTGCAGGAGAGTTGTAAGCAACATCAGAGTTGTAGATTAGACATGGAAGGGGGATGTGAATAAAAGAGATAGTGGCAAACAATTTATGCTGATGTCAGTTAAATTTTGTGGATGTATCCATGAAGTCACCGGTTGAGCTCAGTTCAAAAACTTTATACAGATTAAGTTCAGATGTCTCTTAACAGGTATTGCACATCCATACCTTAATGTTTCAATTACGTTGAAAATCAATTGAACTCTAATTCATGTTTCATCCCCTGGAGGCATTTATATGTATTATCAAGAGAAAATTGGAACCCCTTCCATTCCAAATATTTTATCCACTGCCCTGCGTGAATAAAGTTAGTTCAGTATTTCTGAGAGTTCTAATCACTTTGCAGCCTCCATCTCACCGACATTTATGAAACCTGAGCTTTACCCTAAACCGAATAAGCATGATTTATCTATATAAAGGAGTTCACAAGTTTTGACAGAATTCTTAACCAGGTTCAATATTTTACTACTTATCAAGAGAACGCATGAACCTACCTGGGTGCTAACCATTTGCAATGCTTGGAGTTGCTAACAAGACATTCCAAAATTATTGTTGAGGCTTTCTGGGTATAAACTGTGCAATTTGGCTGTGGTGGTGGTAGTGTTAGTATTTTAATGTAGCCTAATTATGGCTTTTGATGAACCTCAACACGTAACGGTGTATGTCATGCTGTATTACTTTTAATTTCACAGCTGAACACATTTCTGTCATTATAACCCTCCTCTCTAAACCTCTTCTTAACTTTCTCTCTAGAGGGCACACAAGGTGTATGACTCCTTCGGGAGATAACATCAAGAGTATCTACTTTTCATCCTCTTGGGTGACTTTTCAGAGGCAATGTGTATTTAAAATCCATCACATTTTCTCCTCCAGTTATGCTCCTAGCAGTGGATCCTAAATTCACAACACAGATTCCAGATCCTACAGATTGGAAGGATTTATCCCTGTTGCAGGAAAGGGAAAAGGGAGCCTAGTATGAATTTTACCATTGGAGGGAGGGAGGGAGGGAGGGAGGGAGGAAACAGAAAAAGGGGAGGAAGGAAGGAAGGAAGGAAGGTTTTTAAAATACAAACAAAAGATGGGAAAAATATTGAAATGATGATGAATAATGACCTTGCATGCTTTACTACATATTAAAGGCTTCCTATTCATTCACAAACATCACTTTTAAAACATTTTTAAAAATCCTCAAAATATATAGGCAAGATTAAGACCATCCATTTGTTTATTAAATGAGAATTGTTATCCTACTCTACAACTCTGTCTTATGAGTCAGATGCTGGACTTTATTTTATGTATTTATTTGTTATAATCAGCTACTTGTTTGTTGTTGGAAAGAATGGGTAGTAGAATAAGTTGTAGTTAAATTTCAATTTACCGAGTTTTGCATTCATTGGACCAAATTCCATTGAGTTTAGGTCATTTATGCCTATACTTATTTAGAAAAAAAAGGTCTATGTAACTCTGGGTGGCTAACAACCATGTTACAAACACACACATACACACACACACAATAGGAAAGGAACCCCCCCACGGCCACCCAAAGTTAAAATAAGCCCATTCAAAGGAAAGCCAATGCACCATATAGCAAAACCAATATTAACAAAGTTCTCAGAATAGATAAATGTACATTGCCTGACATCCTAATGGAGGGGGGGGAATGTCAGTTTGGAATTTGACCATGAAACTTATCAATTTCTTCTTCTATGTCAACGGCTGGAGCATAAACTTGAATAACTGTCATACCAAATGGCTGTCCACAAAGCCTAATTGGTATTATTTGGTCTCTGACTGCATTCCCTCAAAGTACTTTCTTTATTTTGTCATTCCTGATTGTGAAAGCAACAGATTTTTTTTTCTCTTTGTTTCCATGTTCCAAGTAGTAAAAGTACAATCTTCTGATTGTAAATGTCCAATTCCAGTCCACTTAAATTTAGTACAGGTAATTCTCAACTTATGATCCAAATTGAGCCCAAAATTTCTGTTGCTAAGTGTGACATTTGTTAAGTGGGTTTTGCCCCATTTTATGACCTTTCTTGCCACCGTTGTTAAGCAAATCACTGCACTTGTTAAGTTAGTAACACGGTTGTTAAGTGAATCTGGCTTCCCCATTGACTTTGCTTGTCAGAAAGTCGCAAAAGCTGATCACATGACCCCGGGACTCTGCAACAGTGGTAAATATGAGTCAGTTGCCAAACATCCAAATTTTGATTCCATGACCATAGGGATGCTATAACAGTTATGTGTGTGAAAAATGTGCATAGGTTTGTGATAAGTTTGTTGTTGTAAGTTTGAACAGTCACTAAACAAATTGTTGTAATTTGAGGACTCTTCCTATAGTCCATAAGATGTCAATGTGTAGTTGATTAATTTCATCTTTCACTTACGTTTCCTTATTCATGCATCTTACATTTTATGTCTCCACTATAAAGTTGTTTTTTCAACTTTGGGTTCTTTTTCCTGTATGACAGATCTCAGGAACTAGAAACCCAGAAGGCATTAATCTAGTCTGGGTCTTCAGGAAGGGCAAGACGGTTGGGGTGTGATGACGTCACGACCCAAATGGAGCTGTGCCATTTGCCTTAATTTATGTCACTGTGTCCTGACACAAATAGTATAAAGGTCCCAAGATGATGGACATTTCAGTTGGACTTTTGTTAACCCCTTCCTCCCATTAGACCATTAAAACAAGGTTTCCCTGTATATTTTGTCAGCATGGGAACGGAGAGGGGGTGACAGAGACAACAAGAGTTATTAAGGTTGATGATGAGTTTTGGAAAGGGACAACAAAATAAAATTTGAGATGCTCTTTTAGTGTCGTTTTTATCTTTGTGTTTTCTTCTTTCTGAGGTTCTTTTTGGCACTATTTAAGCTTTAAAGTCTATTTCAGACCAAATGAGGGTGGAGGCCTTGTTCATCTTAGTCTAAGCTTAAACAGCTCCTGATCAGCTAAGATTAATCTTGGTCCATCTGACTTTATAAAGTCTGAGAGACTCTTCAGGATAAATCGTTCCTAGTAGATCAGATACATCCTGCAATGGCATAGCCTCTTTAAAGAAGGCTTCAGTGTTGGGAATGATGGAAAGAAAGAGAAGAGGATGAGCAGAAGCAAAGTGGATGGACTCAGTTCCAGCAGTGGTGGGGGCACTGTGGGAAGAATTGGAAGGCCGGGTTAGGGACAGATCGACATGGAGAAAATCTATGTGGTTACTAAGAATAATAGAATAGTAGAATAATAGAGTTGGAAGGGAGCCTTGAGGTCTTCTAGTCCACCCCTCTGCTCAAGCAGGAGACCCTATACGATGCCAGACAAATGTCTGCCCAATCTCTTCTTTAAAAAAAACTCCGGTGTTGGAGCACCCACAACTTCTGGAAGCAAGTTGTTCCACGGATTAATTGTTCTATCAGGAAATTCCTCCTTAGTTCTAGGTTGATTCTCTCCTTGATTAGTTTCCATCCATTGTTCTTGTCCTGCCTTCAGGTGCTTTGGAGAAAGGGTGGCTTTTATTCTCTAATCAGTCCAGCTTAATGTGGACAAAAATTTCCAAAGAAAGCCTTTCTTAAATGACTTCATTTTGTCTCTTTCTTTCTCTTATATAAACACAATTTACGTCAAAGATATTTTTTTAAAAAAAATCCGTTCTTTGTTTATATATGCTAGGCATTTTATATTACCAGAGTAGTTCTTCAGTTGTTGTTGCTGTTGTTATACTGGTGATTATTTCAGATTATTTTAAATCCTATCCCCGATACACACATACATGGATAGAAATAAACAAGGAATTTTACTTCTTGTTTTCTTTCTTTCCTACTCAAAGTGTGTGTGTGTGTGTGTGTGTGTGTGTGTGTGTATACACACATGAATGTTATTTGGCCTTTATCCCAAGCACTCAACAGTCAATGCAAGGATGCAATCATTTTGCTGGGTTTTTTTCCTCCTTAAAAAAAAAATAAAACTTGACTCTGGCTGACTTAACATTCAACCACAGTTGCTTTTTGAGGTTTCTCTTCTTCATTGAAATGGTCCTTTTAATGTCATCTTTAATTTAATCAGGTAATGTCATCAAAATAACATTTACTCTGTTACTGCAAATTCACTGCATTATTAACTAGTGTAACTGGGGGGAAAAGAGAAAAAAGAAAAAGGATGTACTTACAGTAAAATGGTTCCAGTTCATGTGGTACCATCTTTAATTGGCAGTTTTGAAATATTTTAGGGCACTGAAATAATTTGTACTGTGATGGATTTCTTTTGGTAGAGTTGCAAAATTATTTGGACGGTGTGCTATTACAGCCAGAAAATGTCCTTTGAGTTCCAACTGTTCTCAGAAGTTCTGTCTTAGCATAGGATGATTGTGGGTGCTCCATCACTGGAGGCTTTTAAGAAGAGACTGGACAGCTACTTGTCTGAAATGGTATAAGGTCTCCTGCTTGAGCAGGGGGTGGACTAGAAGACCTCCAAGGTCCCTTCCAACTCTATTATTCTGTATTCTGATTGGAGCGTAAAGAAGCAAAATTAGAAACTAAAAGATGGATTTTGACTTGGTCTAGCAAGGTGTTGTCTAATAGTCACCCAGTAAGTTTCTTGGTCAAATGGACATTTGATTCTGGATCTTCCCAGTCATGTCCAACACTGAGATATTTGCTTTGCTCATTTGTTTATTCATTCATTCATTCATTCATTTTCTGTAGCTGCCCATCTCAATCCACCTGACTGGTCTACCCTAGAATTTCAATAATATGAATCAAATAGTTCCACATTTTGAGAAGGGATGGAAAGAGGGGTTGAGCATCTGGCTCCTAGTTTGTTTCCTCTCTTAAGGAAATACCTTCAGCTATCTGCCAGGATCTATAAAATGTTCTCTATTGGATATCTCTGACAAATAGAAATTATTCAGCTCTAAATTGGATTTCTTAGGAAGCAGTATATTCCATACAACTAGACTGAGCAATTCTTTTAAACTTGTAGATGAAAGTTAAGGAATGTTTGTTGGTAGTCTCTGCCAAAACACGGATTAAATGTCCTGGAGGTTTTATGCACTCTTCTGATTAAGATGGTTCAGGGAAAAAAAAAGTGTGATCTGGAATTAGAGCACTGAAATATATTTACACCTTCTAATAACAGGTTTGTGTTACCTCTACATTTTTTAATAATACCAAAATAAAACTTGAAAGAAACCTAAACTAACAAGTTCGTTCATCCACAGCTATATATTCCCACTGTGATGAGAAATGGTGAAAAATAGCAGTGAAAGAGAAGTACAGTGGTTGAAAAGCTTATCCACATACATTTGTTCACATAATATGCCTCTGTTCAGGTTTCCCATTCAATTTGTAGCCAGTAATGGTTGCACATTGTAAAAGAAGTCAAAATATTTTATAAAAAAAAGATTGGACTGATAAAACACGCAGAAAAAAACTGGGTTAAAGTGATACTAGAAACACTGTAAGGAGAAAGAGAATTAGAAGCAAATCCTCTTTCTTAAGTGGGGAATGTGAAGACACATACCAGGGATTATTTTCAGACAAACAGTTAGAAATGTTATCCATGCAGGCTGGATCTTAACACTATCTCTTGCCTGAGCAAGGCATCTTTTTAATTACAAGAGTAGATTCTTGATTCCTATCGTTAATATATGCCAGGCGCAAAGAATCAGGACCAAACATTAAGTTCCTGTTAAGCTAATTTATTGCCTATGTACAAGAACCTAGTCAACTAAAAATCAGCACTAAATTGTTGCTAGATAAGAGTTAATGGAATACAAGAGGGGTTGGGCTTAGACTTTTTGTGAGAATGTAATGACTCTAGGCTGGTTCCTTTCTTGACTCCGTCCCCAAGCTCTGCCTATCCTTCTCCTACACTATATGAGTTTAAACAAGCTGGCAATAACAAGTCCTCTTTAGCCGAAATGCATTTACATTGATAAGTATATTCAGCTTAGTTGACCAATTTGAGTTGAGTTTATCAAATAATAAAAAAAGTGGGATAAAAATCTAGTATAGCAATATTTGAACTCGTGGGATGTGGCGGTGATAGAAGAAAGATGTCAGAAGCTACAGTCCTGGTATGGAAAGTCTTCTCAGTTGCCTTATTTGATCACATCAGAATGGATTTGTGCTGATTTTGCTGAATGTGATATTACTCAGAGCAGTGTTTCTCAACCTCAAGAATTTAAGCTGTGTGGACTTCAACCCCCAGAATTCACAACTCCCAGCAAACTGGCTGGAGAATTCTGGGAGCCTAAACCCACTGAGGTTGAGAAACACTGACCTATAGCACGTATCCCCCAAATATTGAATGCAAAATTGTAACTCTATAAACTGAAGAAATGGAATGATGGTCTCATTTTCAGACTTTGTTTTAGAGTTTACAAATACCCTTGCCAAAGAGATGTTTTATTTCTGAAGATTTTAAATGCTGTAGTAATACATTTGTCTGTTTGTTTTGATCCCATCATGGACCTCAGGTTTCTTCCCAGAGCTGAGGAATATTTTTATCACCCAAAGGCTGCTGTTACAGGACTCCCAGACCTCATTCAATTAAGGCTGTCATATTTTGAAGTTTTGCAGATTCTGACATCCAGTGATCAGGAAGGAGAGATGCACTCTGTTTCTCCATATAACATTGGCAGACAAAACGCGGATAATTTTTCCCAGATAAAGTAGAGTGGGTACCCTTAAAGGGGAAAGTGGCTAAGAAAAACACAGCTGGTTTTTCTATATAGCTGTGTTTTTATACTGTTTTTCATTGTTTCTGAGTCACCCAAAGTCACATATTTAAGATGGGCATCTATATAAATTGAAATAATTTTAAAAGCAGCATAAAGTAAAAATGGTACATTTCCATTCCCTGTGGATGCGGATTGCTAAAACCAAGGGGTAAACTATGGTGTCTTATAAATACTGTAGTCACATTGCAGGAAGTAAAAAAAAATCAATCAAGCTTTAGCCATACAAAGGGTGTAGGGCTTTGATTTCATGGTTGTTGCCATTACCTTGATATTTATTTTTTTTACATCCTGTAATGTGGTTATTTGTAACGCAGCATAGTTTCTCCCCCTACATTTTAACAATCAGATTAGATCTCTTCTCTTCTCTTCTCTTCTCTTCTCTTCTCTTCTCTTCTCTTCTCTTCTCTTCTCTTCTCTTCTCTTCTCTTCCCTTTCCCACCTGTTCTGTTCTGTTCTGTTCTAGTTCCCAGGTGGTCTGCAAATATCGTAGGGAAGACCTTAATGCTATAGGTATTAGCTATTGCTACTCTACTTCCCGTTCCATTCCGTTCCGTTCTGTTCTGTTCTGTTCTCCTTCCCCCATATGGACTAAAATCAATTGTGGAACTGGGGAAATTATGACAATGATGCTAAAATAAAGGCCAATGAGCAGCGAGAGAGAAATCTTTCTTGGCATAATCTCTCAACCTCCTAAATCCTTAAAGGATTTTGTCATTAAAATGCTTCAGATTTTCTGTAATTGGAATTTCTAAGGGGAATTGACTGTAATTGGTTTGTCTCTAAATGTACTATTCAGATTAAATTGTGAATGCCATAAAAAGAGATTTCCAATATGTATCATACTGTGCTTAGCTTCACTCTGGGTTTCAGGATTCCATTTCAGTATCTGCAGACAAGTATCAAGTAAGCAACTTTGGATATTTTTTCTTGCTTCATTTTTTTTGAAGCTCATCTATTAATATGTTTGGAACGATTGTCAGATTTAACTGCAGGGTACCAGAATCACAGGATTGGAAAAACCTATGCTTTATTTATTACTTTGCATTAGTTTTAATTAATGGGATATTAGTAAGGATCTAATTAGAATTGTGTGGATACTTTACCACTGATGGAAAACTTGATGTTAGCTCTGACAGTTGTTTTAGTAGCCATGAAGGCTACTGAGTCAGTGGCCTGCTAATTTCTCCCAGATCTGTAGAGGGACTATAGAGATTAGTGTTGCATATTAATTAGTGGTTTGCTTGAAACATAACTTGTTGAAATAATGGATATTGACTAAGTTCACACCACTAACCTAAAATTATTACACAGTATCATGTGGGGAATAAGTCTCCAATTATTTTTTCCCCCTACATGTTACAGCATAAATTTATTTGCTTTCTCTAACATTCAACACAAATTATGGATGTCAAGAATAACAAGGCCAAAGTGGAGACATTGGTAAACCAAAAAAAGTTATCATACCCATATTTTGCAGCTGTTTAGAATGTTGTAATGGATATGTGAGAATAATATTGAGGAACAGAAGGAAGAGCCCCAACAGTGATCAGATAAGAAAAATCTGAGCTCAAAGCATGAATGTAATTCTGAGAAAGCATCTCAAACTTGACCCAACCTGGTTCTTTTGTAGAAAAAGGCAAGGAGGAGGGAGACACTTTCAGACTTGCAAGATTCTGTCAAAAGTAACCCTCCCATAAAAAAAGTATTAGTATTCATAACTTGGTTTCCTAGTGTGGTCTACCTCAAAGGACTACATATGGCTAGGTTCAAGTCATTGTTTCTTCAGCAAACCATAAATTGAATTTAAGTAAGCCAGGATGCCTGATTTTAATATGATTTTAATACATCTTTCAATCTTTTGAGATGGGCCAGGTGAAGAAACAGACACTATGTTCACTACTCTACTTTGATGTTATAGGGTATAACGAGAGAATTTTGAAAATCTGGAAGTTTCTCCTTTCTTAAGGGAGTCAAGATGGTTGAGTTTCTTCCTCACCATCTCCTGTTTCTCTGAGCTAAGCAGATGTTTTTGTAACAGCTGCCACATATTTTCTACCTACACCCCCATACACCATTCTTTGTCAATGTCAAATCAATGGCTTATGATTTAATATGATTAGGGAACCAGGTCACTATGATTTGTTTAGCAACTATTGTTATAACAAAAGATTTCAATTCCAGATTAGTGGCTAAATATTTATTTATTTATCGCAAAAGGCAACAAGCCAAAATAAAACATGCTATCTTGTGTCCCTCCCTGCTCCTCTCTCCCTCTGAAAAATCCCTATGAAATCAAAATGAGACACAAAACACCACAACGAACCTGTTTGGTCATCAAAGGACAGGCAGTTGCCATTTTGGGGGATCATGGTTAACTGGGACTTTGTTCAGGGCATCCAAGTTGCAACATTTTGTCACAAGTCTCATTAGTCTTTTATAATTATGGTTGTTTAGTCTTCTGTGCTTGATGGTCTCTGCTGCTGTTTGCTCTAGGATCAAACAACTGTCAGTGTCGTTAATGACATTAGATTTTCTCCATTAAAATCTTTCCGTTGTTGTTGTTTTGTTTTGTTTTTAAATGTGGAAATCACGGCCACATCCCCCTTTGGTGAAGCAGTGAAACATTCAACAAAAGATAGTGGCATTTATTACAAAATCACAGACCGGAGCTTCTATTGATGGAATCTCATAATGAGTAATTAAGCTACTTTGTGGAAATTGGGGTTACAATTGGGGTATTTCTATTCTCTTGAGGATGCAGTTGGGAAGACATGCTGGAAAGGCAATAGACGGGCTTGTTCCAGAAATAGCCATCTTCTCCTAAAGCACACAGTGCCTCCCTCCATTCCCCCAGCCCACCCACCCCCAAAGTATAAAAATTAGCCTAGAGAAATAACCTTCTCAATGGTATGAAAGGCACTTTCCGAAAATATTCAGAGTGTGTCTCTGGATAAACTTGAGAAATTGTAAGCTGCTTCTCTCTCACCTCCCAACCTCTCACTCTGCTTTTGTTTTCCTCTCCTGGGAATAACTGTGGCCAAGATTTTTTCTTTTTTTTTTTCAAAGCCAGGAGCTGGAAGTGGAGTGTGATGCAAAATACCTGGCATTTAAATACGGCTCTATCCATCTACGGTTGTGCGGAAAATAGAGAATGCGGCACAGAGAGATTTGGAGATGAATGGTTATCTCCCTCCAGCCTCCTCTAATATTTTCTTTTATTGATTCATAAGCTGTACACCGCCCAGAGTCACTTTTGGTGTGATGGGTGGCTGTACAGATAAATAAATAAGATACCTAATCAGAAAGCAACTCAAGGCAAGATACAAACATTTAAAAGTACATCACAGAATCTAGCAAAAGGAAAGGAAAAAAAAGTCTGCCGTGTTAGAAAAGAAAAAAATAATTAAACTCTCATGCAGGGGCACAAATTGTGATGTCCCAGGACTTACCGGAGAAGCCTGAAGAAGTCGTGGGAACATGAGTGGTTTGGAAGAATTGCTCTTCCAAAGTTGGAGAAAAGTTTCATAAGCTAAAAGATGACTAGGTGATAAGTTTTGAAGAATGCTCTTCTCTTACCCCATGGCACTTTGAGGAGGTTTCTCAATGAAGGATCTCACTCTTTCCCAGTCTAATTAGATCCTGGGATCTTCCCAGTTGAAGGTTACCTTCCACAAGCCTTATACAGAATGAGAGAGTAGAATTCTGGAACACACTGAAAGAGCAGAGGGAGAAAATGGCATCGTTCTGGATGATCTACCATTATTAAGAAGCTTCCTTGCATTTTAGTGGGACAGTAGCACATTAAGGACAAGCCTTCACCAAATGTTTCTGAAAGGTTAGCAATAATTTATGGGTCTGGCTTGCATTTTGTGGACATTTTGTGACTCGTTAATTAGGATATGCTCAGAAGTATGTTTAAATTCAGACTGTTGGGCACTTCATTTAAAATACTGTATACTGAAGGTGGCCCAGCTGGCCATCTGTTGAGATGCTGTCAGTTATAAGACATGGAATGGCTCTCGTGCTTGATATCTGACAACAGATGAAGCCATTTCAGATGCCACTTCCATAGATATCACATACCTTTAGGGTCTATAGTAAGGTCATTCTACATTGTTTTTCAAGGAAAAATATAGATGACAAAAACGGTAATTACATTATTGTATGCTTATTTGGGAGCGAGTTCTATCTCTCTGCATTAAATAAAATTTAGTTACCTAATAAGTTATTAACAGAATGCGGCTTTAGGACCTCCATAGGCATTTATGCCACATATGAATAGTTAGTGCATATATAATAAAACATAAATATAAGTTATCCCATTCTGATTTTCCAACTGAACCCTAACTACACGTTTAGGGGATCCCCCATCTTCAAAAAGATAGAAATAGATTCCGGTCTATGAAATTCAAATTGTTTGTCTCAGTATTCTTACCGATTTTATCTGTTCCCCACCAAGTTCCAATTGGTTGAAAGTCATTCTGAATTCTTTGCTATTTATCCTTGTACAGCATGTTTTCTTGTTAAAAACCTAGCAAGTTTCATAGACCTTTCTAAATTTGTTTGAGTCGATAAAGATAGCAAAACTCATTTTTCCTTCTCTGCCACTCAGTATTAATTTTTTTGTTAATCAGATTTTGTTTTATGCTACTGTTCCGTAACAGTGGTGCTAACATCAGATTAAATTCAAATAATTGGTTAAATACAATAAATTTACCAGGAAGTCATTTGTTTGAAATAAATGCTTCAGAGAGAATTTAAATTCCATTAAACAGAATTAGGCAACATGAAATTACACTTCCATCTTAAAATAAATAAAACACTGAGTCTCTTTTCAACATGTAAATTATCTTCCTGTAATTTTAAAGCAAACCTTTCTCCTGCTTTTCACTTTTTATTGAATTTGGAACAGATTGTCTCTAACAGCCTTCAAAGCAATTTGAAACAGTTAGAAAGGAAATCTGTAGATCCATCAATCCGTCCACGTATCAAGGCGTATCAACCTCCAGTGACAGCAGTATTTAGGTGGCATCAGTAGAAATATAATTTCTAAATTGCAAGAGGTTATACCTCTACTTTATTATTTGGAATTATTTTTATGCCACTTCATTTACCTGATTTTAAATAGCCTTCAAGCCACAACATACAAATATGTAACCATAAGCAACCTTTAAGACTTGTGGACTTCAACTCCCAGAATCTTTTAGAAAGGAGAAGGTGGATGTGGTGGAAGAGAACTCTAAAGCAGGGGTCCTCAGTCTTGACAACTTTAAGACTTGTGGACTTCAACTCTCAGAATTGCATAAGCAACCTAATTATGGATAATTATCAATGTATAGCAAAAGATAAGTAGTCACCCCATCTCATCAGGATAGGGCTTTTTTCCCCCATTCCAGATATTTTCCCAGTTTACGGCAGCATATTTCAAGAAGGTTTCTGAAAAAAAAGTGGAATAGATGTCAAGAAGCAGATTACATCAAGGAAATGTAGGTGTATTTGACCATGAGAAATGATGTCTGAGGGGAGATATGATAGGCTTCTTTAAGTACCTGCAAGGATATCACACAGAAGAAAGTCAAAACTTGGGATTTTTTTCAGTCCTGGAAGAATGAATTTAGCTACAAGGAGGTGGATTCTGGTTGAATGTTAGGAGCAAAAAAATTGAATGGTAAGAACAGTTCAGTACAGAACCAAAGATTTAGTAGAGCAGTTATCAACCAAGAAACCAGTTGCTTTTGATCTATTGAGATCTACATAACTTCCATTAAATAACTTCCATTAAATGAGGTGTTCATTTGGGGACTCTTCAGAGGAATTTAGAGTCTTGATAGACCTATGCTTCTTTCCTTGCTGAATCGCTAAATTAGATCCAAATATTGGCTACCACATGTAGGGACATTACCAACACACATTCTGTACGCATAGCAGAAGAAGGTGTATTTTACCATATTAATGTGGTGGTGTTGCTGTTGTTCCATATTCTTTTGTACCTGGACAGGCTAATAGCATGTAGGGGGGGGGAAAGAGTACAATATAATCAGGATGATTCAAAGCAGTTCATTAAATCACAATGCAATCAGCAGTGAGAGGAAGTGATGAGGTTGCACAATAACAGAAAGTGAACTAAAACATGTGCATTAAAATAGTTGTCTTCTGATTCATAGGGGAAAGGCATAGAGAGGGAACCTGTTGAGTTTTGACTGGGAATGCATTTTAGAAGCATCTCCAAAACATTTCATTCTCCATTCCTTACTTAGTAGAGGTCCCAAGATGTTATTGGGTAGGGTTCTTTTGAGAGCATGCAATCTTTTAAGAGAGGAGAAGGTGGATGTGGTGGAGGAGGACTCTAAAGCAGGAGTCCTCAAGCTTGGCAACTTTAAGACTTGTGGACTTCAACTCCCAGAATTATTCTGGGAGTTGAAGTCCACAAGTCTTAAAGTTACCAAGCTTGAGAACCCCTGCACTAAAATATGCCTAGAAGTCAGGGAAGATGAGGTAAAATTGGTATGGTCTACTCCAACTTTCAATACTCTGGTCAGATAATCTTCGTATGGAGTAAATTCACTCTGCTACCATTTACACTCACTTAGATGTTTTCCTGCCTTGCTCCAGTCTCTATAGATTTATGTGGGAAATATATATAGATTCCAGTTGGAATTTATCATATTGCAGGGAGCTCTTGAGAGATGCTGGCTACCTCCTTCATAATACGCAGTCATTTTTCTCTTGGCAAAGCTAAGAAGGACGGAGTAGCATCCCTGCTCATTGGACAATGTATATAAGTATTTCGTTGCCAATTTTTTTCTCCACAGGGGAAAGTGCATGGATGCCCTCCACTCTATATTACATTAGGAATTATGTGTGCAGACTCAGTTCTGTAAAAATAGCAGAGAACTTGCTTAACATGTTATATGAAAAGGAAAAGAGACTTGAAAAGCCACCGGTCTAATTCTGTCTCCCCCCCCCATCCCAAATTATCTTTCCAACAACTCTGGACAGAAAGCTGTTGTTGTCATTTTGCTCATCTTTCAAACCAAATAGCAGAACAGAGCTTGCAATAAGTTACTCAGCCAATAAGTTACTCTTGCAATAAGTTACTCAGCCAATTCATGACTGAGCAATAAAACAGAATGTGTTCTTAACCAAGAGATTCCCACACAACTTTGAGCAAGATAAAGACATCCTTGCCAAACCGTTTAATACCTCAAAAGTCCGAATTGCAATAAAAACAGTGGTGTCTTGCAAGGGAAGCCATCCATCCCTATAGATTCCTTCTACATCAGTCTATAGCAGAGGTCTTCAAACTTGGTCCTTTTATGACTTGTGGACTTCAACTCCCAGAATTCCTCAGCCAGGCACGCTGGCTGAGGAATTCTGGGAGTTGAAGTCCACAAGTCATAAAAGGGACAGGTTTGAAGACCCCTAGTCTATAGGAACAGCTTCGTGCTCTGATCCAGGGATTTTCCATTTGCTTCCAAACAGACCAGCCCACCTGCCTGCAAAAAAAATGAATAAGCAAAGATGGATTGACTGAAACTGCAGAGGCATGGTTTTGAGCAATTACCTTGAAGAGGGAAAAAGTGTGGGGGACATGGTATTTTTCTTCTCCCCCCCCCCAGCCTAAATAGATCTGTCAGGAAGAGCCAGCTGCAGGATGCCATTTCTAGAATACATCCATGCGCTGGTAAACTGGACCCAGCCAATTAAACATCAAAATGTTGGCTGCATTCAGTTCACAGGAAGACTTATATAACTTCATTTTCATAGTGTGTGTGTCTGCATCTTTACACTTTAACTGACAGATTCCCACAGCGAATAGACTGGGGAGTTATCAATTATATGGTTAGCTGTACACTTGCAATTCTATGCTCTGTAGATTTCTGACAGAAGCAGGCAGAAAAAGCTAAGAGTTTAATTCCTTTCTTCAGCAAGAGTGTTAATATTTTAAAGAGGCCAGTATTATTATTATTTTTATTCTTCTTTCCACACTTCTATTTCTGAAAAGGTGATCATTTTTAAAGCCCACCTGCTACACATTTTTTTTGTCCCCCGGGCATGCCAAAAAGAAAAAACTCACATGCTCATGAAAAAAATAAAGCTCCTCTGTTTTTAGTGGACTTCCCCAAAACATGGCACACGATGTTACAGGGAGATGTGCTTCCTGTTCAGGCATTGCAAACCTGAGCAAATGTTCAGCCACAAATGTACTGTGTGTGAGTCTATATCTGTAGCCCGTGCATGGAAACTTGCATTTGAACTGAACTTCTACAACAGCAGACAGCAGGAGAATCCATGCACAATTCAGAGTCCTGCTTCCCACTGTTTGAAACTCTTCTGGAAGGTTTCTATAGATAACCCTTCACCAGATCCTTATCTTGTGAGCAATGGGAGAAGTTTAGCAATCTTCAGAGGTTCCATATTGGGTTATTGAATAGATTATGTATTTATTTGTTTGGCAATCCCACAAGGATGTACGACAGTTTACGAAAGTAGCATAAGAATAAGGGAACAAGATTTCTCTAAGGAGAAATTTACTAAGAGTGAGAAAAATTAACCCGTGCAACGGCTTGCCATCAGAAGTTGTGGGTGCTCCCTCACTGGAGGCTTTTAAGGAGAGAATGGACAGCCATTTGTCTGAAATGATATAGGTTCTCCTGCTTGAGCAGGGGGGCTGAACTAGAAGACCTCCAGAGTCCCTTCCAACTCTGTTATTCTGTTATATGCTCCTCGTCCATTAAAAGTCCTGCAGAACAGCTCAGTTGTAACTACCCTCCAAAAGAAGGGGGGGTATTAGTATCTCCAGATAAAAGCTTCCATGAGACTGGAGCATGCTCAGAGTAATATTGTCTGCATCCTCCTCATATGTCACATAGGGATACTACCCCTTGGAACAAATAAATGATATTAGGGCAACGTTTCCTCGAACGAATTGAAAATAAGGAAGATGACCTTGATAAAAATTGATAAGTTTCATAACGAAAGTGACAAGGGGAAAAATGTTATCTTAAGTCCACAACAAAGAGACAGTGTTCAGAATTGGCTCAAACACTTCCCTAATTCACTGAACTATAAGAAGGAGGAGGATGGACAACACAACCAGACTTGTAAGATTACATTATTATAGCCAATCTCAATAAAAGTAGTTTTGATCTTCTGGTGGAGTTGATTTCCTGGTCTGCTGTATCTAGTGGGGCTGAAATAGAGACACCTAGGCACCAAATCATGAAGATGTTTATGAAACCTACACTATGAATTGTTTTTAAAAGCCTATTGGAAACGTCATGTTCCAATTTGGTGTAGTTTATCCAGACTGTCACCAGGACTCAAGACTAAACCAGAGATGCACATCTGCATGCACACCAACATAGACACAAAACCAGAGTTAAAATAGAAAGTGACTCTTGTATCCTTGCATCAGTCTGGATAGATCCATGAGACTTTATGTTGCACTGCTCTGACTTCCAGTTACTCATCCCAAGGTGCTTTACTTAATTTGTTACGTTTATAACAGGTTCTAAGATGGCAGCACCTGGATTGGCTGTGGCTGCATTGGCTCTCAAAGATGAAAAGTTTTTGGAGGGATATAAGGGATATATAGGCCACATGATCGGGAAGGTTTTAATGTATTTGAGCAAAGTGGTGGGACTAAGCTATCATAGGACCGACAATCTTTGCTGGCATGGCGAGTTTTTAGCTGTTTCGGAACTGTTGGTGAGACCGTTAAAAGTACTTTGCGCTGTTTGAAATTGTTCTGCCGGCAGC
Organism: Azemiops feae; assembly: GCA_023970755.1. Classification (NCBI taxonomy): domain Eukaryota; kingdom Metazoa; phylum Chordata; class Lepidosauria; order Squamata; family Viperidae; genus Azemiops; species Azemiops feae. The sequence goes on along the minus strand of JALGBA010000702.1, from coordinate 1,165,622 downwards.
AAGATCTGACTGCTGGCCCAGCGACGGATTCTCTTGCAAATCAGGGCTGTTACCGGTGGAGGCAGAGGAGGAGAGGTCCCGGGGCTTATGGAGCAAAGGAACTGGATGAGGCTGTCGGCAGGCCCAGAGGAAGGGAGAGAGGCTTTTGGAGGAGTTGGAGGTGGCGGCAGGCAGCGTGCTCCAGGGCCGAAAAGAAGCGAGGCCCCTTTAAGGAAAAGGTGGAAGAGACAGGATCAGAAAAAGGAAAGGAGGCGAGGTTGTGGTGCAGGAATACAAGCTAATTTGAGGGCTAATCCGCATGGAGCTCCATTTCCATCTGTCCTGTTTGCCATCGTTCGCTCCCTAGAGACTAAAATGGACGATCTGAAACCTGAGCTGGCCACAAACAAGGAATGTAGATTGGAGGTGGTGACCCTTTGAGAGCTGTATGCAACGAAATTTCATTTTGATGTATGGCGATTGGTGTACATTCAAAGTGACAATAAAGTTGTTGCTGCTGCTGTTGTTGTTGTTGATGTTGTGATTATTATTATTGTTGTTGTTGTTATTATTATTATTATTATTATCAATGAGAAGGTGTTGACTGCATCATCCTGCATTATATTACTGAATTCCTGGTCCACCAGCTGCTAATTCCTCTCTGGGACCATGTTACTGGAGGTCATTGGTGTGCAAACGTGATCCCAACAGAGGGACATATTTAAAGTCTTTCCAGAAAGACACTTAGGGGTGATCTCTGTCCCTCTCTGAGGGCATCTGAAGCCTTTGAAAACTGGCTGTAAGCAAAGTCAGAACAACACTTCTTTCCATGGGTAATAATCCCTTTCCTAATAAGTACAGAAAACTGACAAGAGTCTATAACTCTCCAACTTGCTTATTTTCTGACACTTCATGTCCCAGAGATAATAAGAACGGCTTTACAATGAGACCATGCAAAATCCATTGTATATATTTGATTCTGCCAGGTTTCTCCCCCTCAGCAAGAAAGAAACTCGGCTTCTGAAAATTGCTCTCTAAACACCTCACTTGTCCAACTGTGAGATAGTTCATAACTCTGATGGCTGGTTCCCCCCCCCCACCAACCACCACCACAACCCTACCATCACTTTCCACCGGCACCCCCTCCCCGCCTTGTAATTTTGTCATATAAATGCAAACTTTCCTTTGCCTTTTGGATTTGCAGGCGGGGTGGGGGGGTGGGGGGGAAGAGCAGCAAAGTCCCATTTTGCAAGCGAGAAAGAAAGTGCCGCCCGTTGAAAAGGACCCATTTTACCCTCACGTTACGTTTGATAATTTCCCCAAGATACCGAAGCAAACTCGTGGCAATGAGCAAGAAAGCAGACAAAGGAGGAAATCGGTTTGTTTGCAGGAAAAAGGGGGGGGAAAACTGTGTTGGGTTGGGGGGAGCACACCAAACTTGGACTGTTTGGGAGACAGTGGAGGAACTGAAAAAAAGAAAGAAAGCAAGAAGGCTCTGAAAATTGCTTTTTATAATTAAAAAGCTGGGGGGGAGTGTTGGAGGTGGGGATGAAGCAGGAAATCTCAGATTTTTGTATCTTGAATATTTACAATAAAAGCTTCAAGTGCTTGTCGCGGGAGGTAATGTGTCATTAGCCAGAGCTGCTGCACGGCTTCTCCTTTGGACATGACAGTGCAGTAGGATAAGGGAAGAGTAATTATAGCTCAGCAGGGCTGCCACGTGTGATAAATGAGTAATCAGCCCACCAAAGTCCCTGTCCTCAAAGGAGGGCTATTACGGCCTTATCAGCTGCAAGCCCAGGTGTAGGGCAGCTCAAACCGAGGCCCAGGCCCAGCGTGGACAGCTCATTTTCAGCCAGAGGTTGCCTGTTCTTTGTGCTTGCGTTCTTGTCCCTTTGTGCTCATGCCACAGGGATTTTTGGGGGGGGGGGCAGCTGCGGTTTCTACCAGTGTCTCAAACTAATATTTATGCTCCAGGAGCTTATTTGCATGAGGACTTGTCCACACTCTGTATGCTTTTTGTTAATGCATGTCGCACAGGGTTTGCAAAATGCAACATTTCCCCAAGTATTTTACTTGTGTTTCCTTCACTCCTCTACTGTCTTCTCCTCCTCCTCCTCCTCTTCCTCCTCCTCCTCCTCCCCACCCCCAAGGCTCCAGTCTGCTGCTACACAACTTCCAACATGTGAGGAAACAGCTTCTACTTTGCGATGCTGAATCATCTGTCTGCATTCAAGTGTTTATGGTTCTGTCTGCCTTGATGCAGTTGCTTATGGTGAACAGAAGTAGTTACACATCAGACACAAGTTCGCTCTTTGAGAAAAGTTAATCAAACGCTAATGCATGCAGTAGGTCCCTGAAAGTTCTATTGCATGCTACCAATACAAATATTTGCAGACAGTGCAATAAATCTCAGGTGGTCTTCTTCTCCTTCTCCTTCTCCTGAAGATGAGACAGCTATTCCTTCTCCTTCCCTTTCTTCTCCTCCCTCCTCCTCCTCTTCCTCCTCCTGGTTTAAAAAGCAGCACCAGTTTTTAGCAATTGTTGCTTTTTAAAATAAATATATTCTATATCTTCTCTATATATATGTATATATATAAAATCAAGAAGCTGCATGTTCAGTGGCAATAGACATCAAAAATTATGACTCCAATGTGCAGCTGCTTATCAAAGGAATGTAAAGTGAAGAGCCTGGTTATTATCTGTGAGATCAGATTTCCCCCCTCCCTTTCCAAAAGAGGCAGCGGGCAGAGAAAGACTGCGCTGAAGAGGCACTGCTTTCTGAAGAGATAACCGTGCAGACAGGAGCTCTTGGGGTCTGGCGGGGCAGGAAGGTGGGTGGGAAAATTGTCTTCATGAAATTATCTGTGCATAAGTGCAAACAGGTCAGGTTGTAAGGGGGGGGGGAACTGGAATCAAAAAGGGGGGAAAAACTCATTTCATCGCAGTTAATGGCAAGGAAAAGCAGGCAGGGACGGACTGTTGTAACAAAAGAGCAGATCTTCAGTCATGGTCATGCACCGTTTGTCGGACTGCCAGCGCTTCTTCTGTTCAAGAGCCTCAAAAGCCATTATTGTAAGGTGGCTCCTGCTCACTGGAAGGGCAAGGGTAGAGGGGCAACGTTGTATCTGAGGGTCAGTGGGTATGCGCCTGCGTTTCCTTTCGGTGCTGTTTGTTCAAAAGCCCTTTCTAATTCCCTCCAGTGAAAGTCCACTGGGACCCAGGAAAGGTCACGCTGCCCCTTCCGAGCAACGTGCTCTCTTCCTGGGTGACTTTACTGCCAGCAGAGATGATGAAAAGAGGCTCCAAAGTCATCTTCTCCTTTTTCTTTTTCAACAGGGACCTTAAGAGTAAGGTTTAAACTTCAGGGGAGGGAATAACACACATGCTTGGCTGACTGGTGATTTCTGAATCTAACAAAGACCCTCAAACATTGTGGAATATAATCTCTCCTCTCCTTTCCTCCCCTCCTTTTCCCTTCCCTTCCCTTCCCTTCCCTTCTCTACTTTCTCCTTCTCTTCTCTTCTCTTCTCTTCCCTTCTTTCTCCTTCTTCTCTTCTCCTTCTCCTCTTCTCTTTTCTTCCTCTCCTCTCCTCTCCTGTCCTCTCCTCTCTTCTCCCCCTCCTCTGCTTGTGGCAGATTCTTCAACCACTCTGTGAGAGAGAGAGAGAGAGAGAGAGAGAGAGAGAGTGAGGGGGGAGGGTGCAAATAAAGAAACATTTATTCAATAACATCATGAGAAAGTTTCCTTTGAACATTTCTAATTTGCAAACTCAAGTGTTTTGTAAATTATGGAAGCCCAGTTATTACTTGGAGGCTGAATAAAAATGGGTCATCTAATAAGAAGAAAGATGAAAAATGGTGCCACAAATGTTGTTTAAACAGTTCATTTTCTGTCCTCCCAGCATCTCACCCACCCCCGTCTGTTCTCTCGCTGGCACACACACACAAATACCTTTCAAAAGGAGCTTGTTCTTATATATTTATAGGCCAAGTAAGATTGTGCAGGACCTCACAGCTGATTCTCAGGGCTGCTTAAGTGTGAAGAGCAGGAGTGACATTCTAGTCTTTAATAAATCACTATAAAACTGTTTATGAATCCTGCAATTTATCATTTTTAAAATACAAATGGAAAAAAAGTATCACTACAAATAAAAAAGTGATTCACCCTAGTGTAAATAAATGTATATATGTTCATTAAAAAAAATCACATGCAATCAACCAGATCACATGCAAGAACACACACACACACACACACACACACACACACATTAGGAGGCCCAGAAGAGAAACATCAATATTGACTAGATTAGATTTTGAGAACTATTTTTTTCCCCTTGACTTACATAACGGTTTATTGTCAAGATTGCTGAATTGCCATGAGTGGGTGTTGATGCGGCATTAGGATGCTGCAAGCTTTGAGAGAGTTGCATTTGTATTTACAGAGGAGTAAGAAATCTCTCTTTCCATTAGACCTATTCCATGTCTTATGAGGCAATGGGCCCCTTTCCATTCCTCTTTTTTCCCTGTGGAAAATGGTTTATGTTGTAGGAAACTCATTACTGTATTCTAGGCGTGTGCCAACTCTCTGCTAAAGAACCGTGTAAACATGAAAAAGTACAAAGATGCCTAAACAATCCCCGTATTTCCCTGCCCTGCATTTTCTTGGAGCAGAGAGCAGAAACGGGCACGTGGTCTACCATGTCCTTGCTTGTAAGCATTCAGATATTGACCAGAACACTTCTAGGGATTGCAATGTCATGAGTGTTTATTCAGAACTAAGGAACCGCTGAGTTCTTCTCCTTCTCCTAAGAAGTAAGGTTAGCATGGAATGCAACCTGAACTTCAGTCATAGAGAACAGCAAGCAAGCATGAGTGTTCAACAGCCATCTGTGCTCCCAAAGCCTCAGATCGCCTCTATAGAAGCTCTCAGGAATATACAGCCAAATTATAGCTTATGCAGGTAGTCCCCAAATAATAATAATAATCATAAATTATGTCAGAGCATGGGCAGTCTTATTGCACTGAGGCACCCCAGGAGTAAATACAGTAAACAGTGGTCTGTATTAAATGATGGTTTATATTACACTATCTACAAATATACACTAGAAACAAGATACATACACGTGGCCATTCAGCAAACTCCAACACAGAGCAATTACAGCAGGAAAGGGACGAGAGAGAGAGAGAGAAAGACTCCAGCAAGGCCTTCCCTTTTATATTCAAGCTCTTAAAGGGATACAGACTCCTGCTGAGTCATTCCTAACATAGCATCATTCATCTCACATTAGCTTCTAAATCAGAGGTCCCCAACCTTTTGGGCACCAGGGACTGGTTCTGTGGAGAGAGGTTTTTCTGCAGACCGGAGGGTGCGTGGTTTTGTGTGCTGCCTGCATCCTCAGATGGGGCTTCGCTTGTTTGTGCGGACTGGTTGCTGGCATGCCGCGGCCCGGTACTTGTCCACGGACCGGGGGTTGGGGATCCCTGTTCTAAATCATTACCTTGACACTCCTCCCATTTAAAGCTAAACAACTGTTAACCCAAATGCTTTTACATTTACATTTGCCTGCTTGCATGTAAAATCTAGTCAACATACGAGATTTGAACCCGAATGGTGCTGAGGAAAAGAGAGAAAAAGGAACTCAGTGCCCATCTGCTACTCTTTAAAATAGCCACCTCTTTCTCTGGGACTGCAAGACTGCCCTCTGCCCTTGCCACATAAAACTAGTCATTGACGTACAGCCATTTGTTTAGCAACCCTTTGAGCTTACAATGGCATTGAAAAAAGGGACTTACGACCAGTCCTCATACTTACGATGAGCACAGCATCCCCACAGTCAAGTGAGTAAAATTCAGGCGCTTGGCATGTATTGCAGCACCTCGGAGTTATGCAGTCGCCATTTGCGACCTTCCCAGATGTCTTTCGACAAGCAAAGTCAACGGGGGAAGCTGAATTCTCTCAACCATCGCATGATTCACTTAACAGCTGCAGCAATTCATTTAACAACCAAGACCAAAAAAAAAAAAAAGATGCAAAATTGAGTGTGACTCACATGACAACTTAGCAGTAGAAATTCTGGTTCCAGTTGTCAGAAGTCAAGGACTGCCTGTAATATTTTATTAAATATTACATATTTAATGCCACATCCAGTATTTTTAATTCCTTCCACTTGAATGAAATTTAAATGGCATAAACTCAAACGTATTATTTTGGCCTAATCCTGCATACTTTTTGAGGGTCAGGGTGGGAACCCAAGCCTCTGTGTTACATTACTAAAAGTTGTGTAGGGCTGTTAACCTGAACAAAATGCACACTTCCAAATGAGCATGTTACAGTTCCAAGCAAACGGCTAAAATAGGCTCTAATCCTTAGTCTAAAACATGCAGCACACCTTACAGCTATGATTACAATTACACTTACAGTGTAAGACAAGCCCACACTCACTACTTGTCAACTGTCCCACTGGGTTAGACAGCAAAAGAAACTTTTTTTACAAAGACTTTAACTTAACTGAAAATTCCATATGGGTTGTTGTTGTTAGTTGCAAAGTCGTGTCCGACCCATCGCAACCACATGGACAACGTTCCTCCAGGCCTTCCTGTCTTCTACCATCTTCTGGAGTCCATTTAAGCTCACACCTACTGCTTCAGTGACTCCATCCAGCCACCTCATTCTCTGTCCCCTTCTTCTATTGCCCTCAATCTTTCCCAGCATTAGGCTCTTCTCCAGTGAGTCCTTCCTTCTCATTAGGTGGCCAAAGTACTTGAGTTTCAACTTCAGTATCTGGCCTTCTAAGGAGCAGTCAGGGTTGATCTCCTCTAGGACTGACCGGTTTGATCGCCATATGGGTACAGAAGTAGAAAAGCCAGTTCTAATGATTTCACGCACAAACAGCATAGGAAAACATTCCCTTTTCTCCCCTGGACCTCCCATTGTCCACCAATCATTTACATTTGCTTTGTTTTGGGAACGGTCTGTCTGCCTCGGATGTTCCCAGCCAGTGACCTTGGGGTGTTGGGTCTGTCCCAGGCTTCTAGTCGGCACCCTTGCCTTCCAAATTTCCCTCCCAGGCTTCCCTTACGTTCCAGTGCCTTCCCCCTCTCCCGTTAACTGTTGTCTGGTTGAGAGCGGGGCTGCGTAGTATGTGAACCACGACACTACCTTTTTTAGTAGACTACTGACACTACATGTTTTAATTAAACAGAGAAGAAAAGAAAAGAAGAAAAAGAAAGAGTAGAATGCAGCAACGGATGAATGAAAGAAAAAAACAATGGGCACACTCTTGGTTACAATGACGAAGTATGGATTGTAATTTAATGGGAATTCTATTGAATTGATTAAAATCTATGATAGAATCTAGAAGGGAGATGATCTTGATTTTAAGATGACTTCTTCCCCGGTCCTTCATTGCGAAGATCATAGAGAAAAAAAATTACCTGTTTCCTTTATCATAAATTCAGCAAATCGTCTATTTCAAAAGTATATTATTTTTTTTCCCTTTCAAGCAAAAGCAGTACATAATGAACCAACATGTATCTATTAATTGCAGTTTGACTCCAAAAATATGGATTGTGGGTATCATTAGCAAGCATGTACGAGTCAACTTCAGCAGGCTCCCTTTTAAGCTATTAGACAACATACATTATACTCAGACAAAGAAAATAAGTTGCCGAGTGTTATTTTTTAATACCCTCAGAGATTACTGTAGCCATTGGGTTTATTTTTAACTAAGGTTTGCTCCCTTTATGTTCTAAGGTTGTAATAAATCACTCGTGTGATAAATTACAATATATTATACACACACACATAGAGATGTATAAACAAAAGCAAAATGTCAAGTGGAACAAATGGCAGATTGTGGGGTAATAGAACAAGGAAAGTTTCTTGTGACTTTAAGCTAGTTTATACTCTCAAGAAGAGACTCTCTCTCTTTTCTGTTCCCTTCAATTATCATGGCAAACCACTGTTTTTTTTCCCCTTGCACTTTTAAGTGGTATATATAGGTTATATACATGTAGTCTTTGACTTATAACCATTTGTTTAGTGATCATTTAACGTTACAAAGGCGCTGAAAAAAGTGACTCAAAACCGGTTTTTCCACACATACGATCATGGCGGCATCCCCATGGTCAAGTGATCAAAACTCAGGTGTTTGGCAATTGGTATGTATTCATGACTCCTCATTTCGCCCAACTGAAGATTACACACAATCAAACAGACACTAGCATTTCAGTACTATATAAATTAGCTACAGCAGAAACCAGGATCCACATTCATAATAAGAGAGCATTTTAGACAACTAAACCCTTCTCTAACTCCTATTACCTTGATGACACTCTCCCCAAGCTTCACCTATGGGACTCAGGTTTACAAAGAGATGGAAATTCAATTTCTAGCTATTTGCATGAAAAGGTGATAGATGACAAGGTTGATCCCATCAACTACCTTTCCCATCTGAAACCTTGTAGGACTTTTTATCCTACTTCTGTTTAACTACCTTTCCTTAGCATTACTGGTGGGTGGATATCAGCAACCTCTCCACCTTCATAGGACAATGAGGTGATAGGACTTGCCATACTATTCACTCTTTTTTATTAAGTTATTTTGTGGGACATTGATTACATCTTTTATTGTTAATTCTCTCTTTTCAAGCAAAAACTGGTTTGCTGTCAGTCACGAAGGACCAATTTACTCTTCTCTGAAGTCTAAATTAACGCCAGGCTGAGAAAAAATAGTAATCATTCCTGCCAAAAAGTTTACACCACCCCAAAAATTTGAAATAATTGCTCAAGCACCTTGAAAATAGAATGACCGTCTTAAACAGATACCTCTTTTGCAGAGTAAAAAAAAAGCATCTGGAAAATTGCAAAAGACTCAGATTCAGCATCAGTCCAAATTCATTTCTTGCAGAGGCCTTTGGAAACTGGGTGGAGGGGCTGTAAGTTACCCACCCACCCACCTTATCCTGAATATAAGTTCATATTTCTGCATAGTTTAAAATGCCCATGAAGATTTGGGGAAAGATAAAGATAGCAATCGCTTTTCTTGTGTGCCAGATTTTGTTTGGAGGGGGATGTGATTTTTTTTCCCCTCCCACACAATGATTGCTGCACAGGAGATGAATGTGTTTTAAAAAGCAACTCCCAGGAAATAGTTTAAAACAAGAAAAGCTAAGTAAAGATTTAAAGTAATATGGTGGCGGACCTAACTTTAGAGAGCCAGCTTGGTGCAGTGGTTAAAGCACCAGGCTAGGGACCGTTAGTTCTACTTATCAAACTTTCCAAGGAAAGATCCAACCTAGAACTAAGGAGACATTTTCCTATTAGTGAGAACAATTAATCAGTGCATCTGCTCGATTCCAGAAGTGGTGGGTGCTCCAACACTGGAGGTTTTTAAGAAGAAATTAGACAGCCATTTGTCCAGAGTTGTATAGGGTCTCTTGCTAGCACTGATGATGTTAGCTAGTTGGGTAATGAAACATCTACAAGAAAACTACCAAGCTCAGAGAGCACCAAGGGCCCCCCCAACACACTATTTTCACTTAATATAAGCAAAATAACTCAAGTGAAGGAGAGACACCACTTCCTAAGGCAGATGATTCTGCTTTTAAATGATTCCCATTTTTGCGGATTCCTCGGTGTATGAAAACTATTTTAGATGTTAAGAACCAGACAAACTTGCACAGTTCTGAATCTTCAGGGAAGCTGAGATATGTAAGGCTCTCGGGAGATACGTACATTCTCTCTGCAACCCAAGAATGAAAAACAGATCTGTGTGTGCACTTTCTTCAGATAAGTATCTGAAGTGATGCAAGAGCATAGACAAGTGTTGCAATCACAGAGAAGAGACATGTCTCTGCTGTGCTTCCTCTTAAGGTTCAGGGTCAAGTTTTAAAGCCAGCTCCTTTGGGTTCCACAATTCCAGAAGTGGAGCACAAATGTAAATCATTGAAAAATGAATCAGTATGGTTTCTAGCCCTCCAAAGACTAATATTATATTTATGGATTTAAATCCACTGGGAAATGTAAGCAAGGCTTGTTCTAGCTGATTCAGGCAGACGAGATGGCAAATGTTATTTCTGCAACTTATCCTTCTGCACCAATTGCATTGCTGCTACTGCTGTTGTTGTTATTATTATTCCTGCATCTAAATATAGTCCCATGTGAAAATATCTTCCAGGCACATTGCATCTAGATATTGTCCACATAATAAATATCCCCATTTTTACCCTCCTTTTTTTTCTTCTTTATCTCTATTTACGTTAAAGACTGGGACAGTTTCTCGGCGAGCTCAGATAAATATACTGTATGGCATATATTAATCTCTGTGGAGGATGGAAAAATAACTTGATTTTCCAAAGATAGCTTTAAAAACATATGGGAATTATCAGAAGCAAAGCAATTGTGAACTCATTTGTTACTTCAACTGGATTCCTTATGATTTATTTCCTATAATAGATGTGCAACTGTAGAATGATATCAAGAGATTTTTTTTGTTTTGTTTTGTTTTGTTTTGTTTTGAAATGCCACCTGGTGTTTTTGTACACATCCATGTGTAGCTCATGGAAATCATCTAATGTCAGATCTGAAATCTCAATTAATGTATTATTGAGAAAGAGGCAGGTCGGGACCCTGGCAAACAACAAAATTAAATGTAGAGTTGGGAAATTGGAGATTGTAGTCAGTCAATGGTAGAAATAATTTGTGTTTTTGTTTTGGCAGTCTGAATAACAAAATTCACACTAGAATTAAACCAGATCCATCACCTCCAACAAAGGGATAATATGTATCCTAACCCAAGGCTCGGAAGAACCATCAAGTCTTTAAAGTCTTCCTGAATGCTATCAGGGTGAGACACGGTGGCTTAGTGGCTTAATGGCTCTGGAGATAGTCTTTGCTCCAGCAGTTCGAGTCCTAGCACTGTGTGGCAGGGTGAGCCCCCATCACTAGTATCAGCATCTGTCCACCCAGCAGTTCAAAAGCATGTTCTATGTGAGTAGATAAATAGGTACCACTTCAGTGGGGAAACGAGCCAGTGCTTTATGCGAATAGTTAGAATTTTACCGGTGCTGGAGCTTCCCAATTGCAACGCCCATTTGCAAGGTGGTTTCGGTGAAGGGAGACAGCCCAGAGAGCCTGCAGGAAAGCTGCTTGTCTTTCTGGTGTGGAGCTAACTCGCACCTTGGGAAGCACGTAAGCCTGAACCAAACAAGGCTAGGAGTCTTAGGCAGCCAAACTACTACTCTGCATTAATCTGCAATCTCCTGGCTAATGTAACAACCATGTGACTAGCTTAATAACTGCAGTGATTTCCTTAACAACTCTAGCAAGAAAGGTCATAAAATGGGTCAAAACTCACTTAATAACTGTCCTGCTTAGCAAACAGAAATTTTGGGCTCAATTGTGGTCATAAATCAAGGACATACACAATGGCTGTTTATAATAGGAGTCATACTCAAAGGTTGCTTTTCTCCTGTTTATGACAATGGTTCAGTAATGCTCAGCTGTCTTTTTACCCCACCTCTAACTATAAGCCTAATATACCATTCATTAATTAGCCTGCCTCCGAAATCCATCCTAAATATTATCAATATGTGGACTTATCCCACTGGCTCAGGTGTATGTAAAGAAATGACATTTATTGATATTATGAATATAAATTCAATTGACATTTATTAGCATTGGCCAATAAAAATTTAATTCGGAAAAGCCTAGATGAAGCACCTGGATTATTATAGAGATACTAACATTAGGGAAAGCATGCTGGCATTCTTACCAAGCATCTTTTCCCAATAACATTTAAAGCCTTTTAGATGTGACTCACTGGATGCTCATTGTGGATGTTCTTCCATTCTTCCAACCATTCTTTTTCTTTAAAAAAAAAAAGCATAGCGGTGGAGGAAGCAAGAAAATCCAGACCCAGCTTCATGAGGTTTGGTCTCTTAGCAAGAGGATTATAGTTTATTTTATTTTATTTTTCCTTAACATTTTATGTCTGCGTGCATGAGAAAGAGGGGGGAATTGTGTGTCCATGTGCATATGTATTTCTCTCTGTGTGTTATGTATGGAGGATATATGTATATACAGATAGTCCTCGGCTTATGAGCACAATTGAAGCCACAGTTTCTGTTGCTAAGTGAGACATTGGTTAAGTGAATCTTGCTCCATTTTATGAACTTTCTTGCCACAGCTGTTAAGTGAATCCCTGCAGTTGTTAAGTTAGTAATACAGTTGTTAAGTAAATCTGGCTTCCCCATTGACTTGGCTTGTCAGAAGGTTACAAAAGGTGATCGCACGACCCAGGATACTGCAAGCGTCATAAGTACGAGTCGGTTGCCAAGCATCTGAATTTTGATCACATGAACGTGGGGATGCTGCAACTGTCGTAAGTGTGAAAATGCTCATAAGTCACTGTTTTTCAGTGCTGTTGTAACGTCGAACGGCCTCTAAATGAAATGTAAGTTGCGGACTACCTGTGTAACTTCTCTTCAGCACCGCTTTCCAAAAATAGCACTCCTGAAACTCTGTGCAGCTATTGTCTATGTCAGTGATGGCGAACCTTTTAGAGGCCGAGTGCCCAAACTGCAACCCAAAACCCACTTATGCATCGTCGAGTGCCGGGTGGGTGTGGCCCATTGGCTGGGCGTGGCCCATTGGCTGGGCGTGGCTGCGGTAGTAACGGCAGACTGGGTGGGACTAAAAAGTTCAATCAATCAATTCCAACTTTGCAAGATCTTTTTTTCCCCGTGAGAAGTTGAAATTGACTGATTGAACCTTTTTTTTTTTTTTTTTTTTGCACATGGCGTTGGAGGCCTAAAGCTAAAAGGTTTTATAAAACCCAGCTGAAGGCCTAGGACTGGGGCGACGGTGCACGTGCCCACAGAGAGGGCTCTGAGTGCCGCCTCTGGCACCCGTGCCATAGGTTCGCCACCACTGGTCTATGTGGTGTGTGTATGAGTGTGCATGCACGTGCATGGGTAGGTAAGTAGAGACAATATGATTTGGGAAAGGAATGCTCAGAAGAGTATGTCATAAAACACTGCTGTTATTGCCATGATCAATGCTTATCAGCAGCAGCTATATACTTGAAACTGTAATAATCTGTATCTATTTAGAGATACGTCTAGTTGGATAGGAGGACCATCAAAGGGACAAAGGCATCAGTGATGTTCCACATGAAAAGTGAAATAGCTACTAAGCAGTAGTAGTAGTAGTAGAGTTATAGTAACCAAAATGTTAACTTCTGCTTTTAAATTTCGAAAGTAATTTTTTAACGATACCACCTCTGACTATTCCTTTCCTTCTCCTTTCTCTAAACAAACAACCAGCAATCAATGGAGGACATTTACAGTTTTATAAAATGAAACCTACTTTATCTGCTAGGCCTAAATTAAAGATCCTGGCTTTAGCTGCTGATTCAGGCCAGAGGCACATCTCATCAAGGGTGCTTTTTAACTCTGGTATCCAAATAGTAATTTTGGAAAGAAAATTACTCTACATTTACCCCATTGGGCCAAGATCATTGGGGACTTCTATGGATTTTGGGACAATTTCCTGTTGAGACAGGCAATAATTGTTTTAGACATTACATTCACCCACCCTCCAAAGACTCATCATTCTCAAAGATACTATTTATAAAAAGTGGGCTGCCCTATATGGAGACAAGCATGAACAAGAAGGCTATGAATAAATAATGGAGTCTAATTTTCCATTATTACAGCTATCATTTAAAAATGCATGTCTGGCAGGACATTGTAATGATTTTGTATTACTTAGGAAAAACTTCTATGGTTCTTCTTCTCTGTCTTTTCCCCCCTCCCCTCCAAGCCCTAACCCAGTTCCTTCATTACTACTTCATTAGATTTGATTTCCTTTAGTGTTTGCAGGGTTTCTGAAGCAAACAATCAAACAAATATAGTGGCTTTAAAAAATGCCTCTGAGATTGCCAACACTTTAGATGCTTCCAGTGCCCCTTTCTTCAAATGCTCTGAACATGTTATGTTTTGGCATCCATAGCAAAACCCATTAGCTGTGACAGGTTAAGATGCCTCTGTAGACTTGACCACAAAGAAGCTGAAAGCATGCCAACCATTCCTCCTTATTGTTGCACACAATGTGCCATGTAGCAAAAGAAAAAGGCCAAATCCATAACTTTCCTTTTAGGTTTCCTGACCTGAAGAGTGGGCAATTTTCTGCGCTCTGGATAATGTTTGTCATTTGGGTTGATTAAAAAAAAAGGGGGGGGGGGAAACGGACAACTGGAACATTCTGCGAACATTTAGCTGACCTTGTACCTATGTTGCGTAGGTAATTGTTATGGGGTTAGAGAGTACTTGTAGACACTGCACACAGGTTAAATTAAAATGCATTGATCACAGAAACTCTACAATCAATATATCCCAATGTGTAGTTTCTAAAAGTCCAAAAGGCCCTAAGGTGTATGTTAACAAGTCTTTAATCTCTAGCAAGCAAATATGCACTCCCCAGGATTCATTGGGACTTTTTAGTTCATACTGAGTTTTCATCAAATTATATTTCATTCAAAATTAAGGTCATATTATATCTCAATAAAAAAAAAATACTGCAGTTATTATCTGAACTGTGAAGGTAGGGTGGGATAAAAAATGTTCCACTCAGTAGAATTTGAATTGGGAATGATTATCAAGTATCCAATACTGGAGTCATAGCCAAGAATTATATAATAATAATGAACCAATAAGGGATTAATTATTAAAAATTTTACTGCAAAATGACCTACTTTCTTATTTTTGAACCCACAAATCAAAATATATAGATACACATCTATATAGACACAGACTCAACCATAATTTCATCTGGGAAACTGTGAGTTTCCTACATCAAGCCAAGTCCAAAACACCAGAGAATTGGCCATCAACAGGCACCTAGAGATAAACAACATCTACATCCCACTCCAAAGAGAAAATCAAAAAGGCCCAAAGAAAACAAAAAGACTAAAACACCTCCTCACCAGCAATCAGCACCCATATGAGCAGAGATTAATATCAGATCAACACTAGACCCACAATCAAGAAGTAAACAATACTCCAATCAAGGAACTATCAAGGCAGACAAACAAGCTTACAGTAAATAGCAGGGCAATCAAGATTACTCTCACCAACACTGATAGGATGAGCCTCTAGTATATAAAAATAAGAGCAAACCTCACTCCCTTTTTACCCTGATGATGTTACCTAGTTGGGTAATGAAATGTCCGCAAGATAACAACCCAGTTTGGAAAGCAGCAAGGCCCCCTGATGTTCCTAAATGCTGCCCTATAAATCACATTTGTAAAAACATTTTGTGCAGAAAATCCCTTCGCTATACACTGGAACTCTTCCAAAATCCTTTTTTGGAATATGCTGATTTTTTTTGTACATTGGATTGTGTGCGATGCACACAATGGTCCCTGCTTTTGCTCCTTCTGCTTAACAACTGGCTTATGTGAGTCAGAGTTTGCATAGCCTGAGGACTGACTGCATTAGGAAGTATCTCCTGTGTGGAAAGATATATATGTTAGTAAAGATGTGCATTAAAATACATACATTAGGGGGAACCTGCTTGAAAATGGGAAAAGAGAAGGAAAGAACAGGTTTGGAAAAGAGAAACTGAACAAACTTAAATTTGACATTTTTGTCCATTCCAACGTATCCTTCACCAGGAAGACATAGGGCATCAAGAAGCTCATTACAAGAAGGTTGAAATGGAAATTCTACACCCCTCTATTACAGGTTTTCAGAGTGCTAGCATTTTGAAACTCCCAACTCTCTAGCATGGGATTGGAATAACCATGGAGCTGGACATAGGACTTGTATGCCTCATGAATGCCAACAAAGCCTAATTAATATGAAGCGGTACCTGTTTACCCCTGCAAGTCTTTCTTTTGCTCCCCAGCATTCAACTACAATAATAAACTCCAATTAGATATTGAAATGTGCACCAAAAAAAAATTCCACTTCTCTTCTTATTTTATTCATGGTGCAATTGTCCAATAGCACCCCAGCAGTTTTTAGAAATAAAATATGGGGAGGAGGTCTCTCTTCTAGAAAAACAAAGGCGCATTTGTGTATTTGTATATACTGTATCTCCTTCCCTCCCTCCCTCCCTCCCTCCCTCCCTCTCTCTCTCTCTCTCGTCTTCTCTCTCTCTCTTATTCTCATAGGGTGGGAGGAGGGGAGAGAAAGGAATGTGTGCAGTCCAACCACTGTCTTTTAAAGAAAGTGATATTTTAATTATCTGTCCTACAAATATAATTAACAACCTTCTCAATTCTAATTCCAACATCCTAGCATAACTAAAGCTCCAGTTAATTTTAATTCAATTTTTCAACGTTAATAGCACTATGTTAGCTGCCATAAAAGAATTATTTAGTAGCATTAAAATTATACTGCTCATATTAAATTCCTAGATATCCTTCCTTCCTTCCTTCCTTCCTTCCTTCCTTCCTTCCTTCCTTCCTTCCTTCCTTCCTTCCTTCCTTCCTTCCTTCCTTCCTTCCTTCCTTCCTTCCTTCCTTCCTTCCTTCCTTCCTCACTGTATATCCACTAATTGTGGTCAGAATGTTTACAGTTTTCATGTATGACAGTTAATTGCCCTAATTTCTACAACCAAGTGTTATAACTAGTAAGCCTTCTTTGGGGACCCATTTACAAAGGCAAGTGTACATTTGCTACCAATTGTACCCCAGGACTGGGCTCAACAGAACTAACTCTCTGATAATGTTTCCAGGTTTTTCTCCCAGGGAGAGGGGGATGGTAAGAAATAGATTGTTCTAGAACAATTTCTTGATAAGGGAACAAAAATAAAAGAAATGGCCCAAGCTGAGGTGAAGTTCATGTACTCAGTTTAAGAGGTTATTTAGAGCTAAGGAAGTTGGGATGCTTACTCTCTACCTTAAGAGCAATGCTATACAATCTAAATAATTTAAACATCTGCTCAGGAGATAAAAAGAATGTCTCAGGCAGCCAATCCAGAAAGATGGTAAAGTCATGATACAACCCATTGTAGGAAGACTGAAGCAGCTGCTTCAAATGGCACTCTAGGATATGGAACCAGAGGTGAGGAACGGAGGCCTAACAATGCATATTTCTCCTATCCCAGTAATGGCGCTTCCATTCCTACCTCCCACGGCTTTCACTTATTCCACCCCTCCCCATCACTGCTCTATGTATTTATAGGAAGGGTGATATTGAGGTGCAGTCAAAATACACAAGAGATAATTGTCGCAATTCCCATAAATTCAGCTGGGTCAATTATTTAGTATGTGGTGAGAGGGAATGGAATAGGAGGTTGAGTGTTGTTTTAAAAAAGCAAAAGCAAATAGTCAACGTCATCATCTTATACTTTCTAAGATCCTGAAAGGACCAGAGAGTTTTGGGCTGTGTAGAATGTTGATTTAAGCTCTCCTTTCTCTCTCCCCCCCCCCCCCCCCCCCCCCGCCGTATTGTCCAAATACAATTTTTCCACTGCTTTTGTTTTTGAAAGCCCGTGGTCCAACAAGCAAAAATAAGTGGCAGGCTACAAATACTGCGGTAATCTTTGGTACTGTATTTTAATTAATTAGTTCTACTGACTTGAATCAAAACTGTTGGCCATAGTTTGACTATGACCCCTTCCAGAGATAAGAACTTGAAATGGAATGTGTAGATGACCTTGGTGCTCAAAGGGAAGAGCTGCTAAGTAGGAAACAGTCAGAATAAGGAATCTCTTCCCTCTCTTTTCTGATTGTTTTCTAGGTAGCTTCTCTTCCCCTCTTTCCCCAAGGTCATCCCCACATTCTAGTGTATAATTGGAGCACCTGCCTGCATGGGATACTTCCAAACTCCGTAATCTTGATGATTCTCAAAGTAGAACATTTTTCAGTTTCCAAGTACTGGAGGTGTGCCAAACTGCCAACGCTAGTTAAACAAAATTCTCTAAATCCTGAATTCAACAGCTTGCGCAGGGCTAGATCCACCTACTGAATGTTCAGAGCCAGGCAATTGGGTGCAAGCGTCAACAACTGATAACGTGGATGCTAGGAGGGCTTTGAAATCCACACAACATAGAAATAATCACAGGTGCAGATAAACAAATAGCTATGCAACATGTGCAGAACTTTAGAAGAAAGCCCAAAATTGGGATTCCCAAGTAGTTGTAAATCAGGATAATATGAGGCTTTGCTAATGGGCTGAAGCAAACATTGGAAGCAATTACTAATGTCTGTTTATTGGATGCTCTTTTGTTGCATTTTTTTCCCCAAAAGAACAGGAAAACATTAGCAACTTTCCTTTTTGATGTTTCTTCATGCCAATAAATTATACGGATAGAATGAAGCATGGACAATAAAAGTATAATCAAGTATTATGGGGTTTCCAGGCAGAAAATAAAATATTATTTGTTTTTGAACCTAGAAATGTTCCATCATTCTCTCAATGATGCACACCTATAGTTCTCCTGTGTTCTATGTAAAAACGTATATACAAATCAATGGGCATTGCTCTCCGTAATGTCCTGTTTCTTGATGAAACATTTCTTAAAAAACAACAACAACCTGAAATGATACATGGGTCCAATAGCGCACATGACTTGGAGTGCGTATAAACAATAGTACATAAAAATAGACATTTCTTAGAATGTTCACCTGCCAAATCACATCTAATTTCGGGGGGGGGGGGAAAGCTTAGTTATCACAGCATTATGGAACCAACAAAATGAATCAATTTACAGCCTCAGATTGCTTTGCTTGAGTCATAAAGCTGTAACTCTGCAGGGTTTTTCAAGAAATGAACCTTGCAAAAAATCAGAGATGAGCAACTCCGTACATTCTTTCATTCTTTCATCCATTTCCTCTGCTGAAGTTTATTTATCTGATCTTAGGGTGTTACAGAGCACATAAATGCAATACATATGGAACAGTGGCTCGCTCATTCCTGTAAGTAACAACTCCTATCAGAAGGATCGAAAAGGACGATGAGAGATGTAGCCTAACGTTTATATTTCCCTCTCTACATAAAAGAAAGGAAGGAAGAGGTCACGGGGAAAGGACTGAGAGGGAAAATGTTTTGAGATCCAAGGGGATATTTCCATCCTTCCTTCTGCACTGTTTCTGTTTGAAGGGCTCCTGAAAAGGGCATCCAGTATGTCCGAAATGGCATGACCCATGAAAAGAAAGACAGACAACAGAAGAGCAAGCCCATTTCAGAATGAGAATTAGTCTCAGCAGAAGGAATATCTCAGTTCCTTCCCTTTGCCTGAAGCCTATTCTTGTAAGGCACACTAGGAATTGTAGTCCAGCCATCTGAAGTGTATGGAAGAAAGGTGATCGCTGTAGACAGGGTGGAGTTACATTGGAGAGCAGGAGAGGTGGGGGAAATATCAAACTTTCAGTAGAATCAAACTTTCTTACAAGAGTGACCTTTTGCATCCTGAATATAGCATTATAGGTAGTCCTTGACTTACGACCACAATTGAACCCCCAAATTCATGTTGCTAAGTGAGAAATTTGTTGAGTTTTGCCCCATTTTAAGACTTTTCTCGCCACGTTGGTTAATTGAACACAGCCGTTAAATTAGTAACACCATTGTTAAGTGAATCTGGCTTCCCCATTGGCTTTGCTTGTCAGAAGGTCACAAAAGGGGATCATATGACCCCAGAACACTGCAACCGTCATAAATGTGAGTCAGTTGTCAAGCAGCCCAATGTAAATCGCGTGACCACGGGAATGCTGCAACGGTCATAAGTGTGAAAAAATGATCATAAATCACTTTTTTTCTGTGCCACTGTAATTTTGAACGGTCACTAAATGAACTGTTGTAAGTCAAGGACTACTTGTATTGAGAAGATGGATTGAATGGCTTCCTATCAGTAGTGGGGAAGACGGTTCTGCTGCCTGCCAATCAATCCCTATCATTATTATTTTTTTAAAAGCAGATCACATCAACTCCAAGACTGATTTACACATTATTTATCCAATCAGCTAGTTTGAATCAGCCATCCCAATCCTCTGTCACAGAGTGAAAATAATAATGTCTACAATTAGTTCCTCAATAAACGGTGGTTTTGTCTGCTATTCGTGATCATTAGCATTATAATGCAGCATGGAAATTCAGAGCAAATTAGTTACATATGTAAGCTGGGGAGTACATCTGCAGTTAATCAAACTTGTACTGTTTCAGTGGGCAGAAGATTGTGCAAGGGTTGTCCAGGAAGAATGCCTTTATTTATTTATATATATATTTATCGCAAGGAGGGGAGGGGTGGAGAAGGAGCCAGACAGATAGTGTCAGCTTTGTTTTCCTTCCTCTCTTCGTTTTCCCTTAATCTGGCACTCCCAAATGAATGTTTATTCCAGAAGCTTGTCATTTGCGGAAAGCAGAAAAAAAGAATTATAGCTCAAATTAAAATACCTTTTAATGCAGCTGATTCCAGAGGACCAAATCTTTACAGTCATAAATAATGAAGAGGCAATTCGGAGAGGGATAGTCCATCTCCTGCAGTCTCCACTTCTTCCCATCTGTGACCTTTCTTCTACAATAATGTAGAATGGTATCAGGATGACACACGCTGGTGATCACTTCCAGTCAGTGTTGTTTTCCTTAAAAAAAATTCAAAAATAAAATAAAATCAGGGCTTCCAGTTAATGAGAGCTGATGCAAATCCATGTTAATACCACTGAGATTTATATTTTTATGATTATTATTTTAAAGATATGCCTTGCTTCGCTCCAATTGAACTAATCTCTTTCACCTGGAAGCTGCCACAGTTCTCTCCAGACTATCTCCAGAAAACTCTTCTCCCTTGAATCATGTAAACCATTAATAGGGGCTAAGATGAATATAGTTGCCCAGCTCTGCTTTTTGCCTCCATAACTGGATCAGATTGGGTTAGATTTGATTTGTGTGAAGCAGAACCACAATATCCACACTGATAGACATATTTAGTGGTAGAAGCAGGAGCAGCACCAAATATGAAGTATGACTTTTTTTTTTCTACACTGGGTAGAAATGGCCTCTGAAATTCTCCACCAATTTGTTAGTGGAAGAGTTAAATGGCTGATTTCTTTAAATTTTTTCCTGGGTGTTGCAGCATTTACGATATTTGATTAGGATGAGGATGTCATTCCCAGCCCAAAAACGACATAGAACAATCCAGTCAAAATTCAGTTCTTCATTTTGTTTATATCATGTAAACAGAATCTTGCCAGACTAAATTTTTACTACTCTTATCCCAAAGGATGTATCCTTGGAGATTCTAGAGAATATATTCCTCTGTCTCCTATAAATCTCTGAGCTGTGTTCCTCTTGTTTCACACCCCACCTTGGAATGCACTCCCTCCCTCCTGGGAAATTGTCACTTCACTGTAGTCCATCACACCAGGAGACCCATGCTTAAGTTCACCCTCAGCCTCAAAAGCTCACTGGGTGTTTTTCAGTCTTTCAGTTTTTCAGTCTTCTAAGGGTAACCTATCACACATAGCTGCTGTAAGAAAATTGGAGGCGGGAATCTTATGTATGCTGAGTTGAGCTCCTGAAGGAAAAGACAGATATAAGACATCAATAAATACAACAATAATCTCTCAAAAGTTAGGTGGCAAAAGAAATAGAAACAGAGTTGCCTGTAAAATATGCACCCTGTAGCATACCATCCAATATCATAACAGAGTTGGAAGGTCTTCTAGTTCATCCCCCTGTTCAAGCATATTTTATTCCTTTTACTGTAGTTTATAGTCCGTTGACTATAGTTGCACACCTGTGGAAATTAGACTAATGGACAAATAAAATGATTCAAAGAAAACATTTTAAAACAGTAAAATGTACTTAAGACAAATTAAGAGATGTTCTAATTTACCTATAAGTCTTTGGACTATCTATATATGGATCTTTTTTTCTTTGCTCCATTTGACTGGCTGAGAGGAAGGGGAAACTGCCAAGATGCAGGAACATCGCAAGCAAGGGATAAAAAAAAAAGTCAAGATATGCTATGACCACATCAGTAAAGCCTTGGCCTCTGTGCATGCAGTACAGTATACAAGACGTGCATAAAACAGAGGCAGCATTCCATCACATGGTCACAGCTGCTGTCTTGGCAGATGTGCAAAAATGACGGTGGTTATAAGAATTTAAGACAAGGCATTTTTTTCAGGATATATTTATTATACTGCTTTATTATTTATTACAACTGCCTTCAGTTGTGGCAGTGGGGGAATTTCTTCCCATGAAATTCAGACAGATCAAGATTTTCATTTAAGGAAGGACATTTATTTGATTAAGTATAAGCCAAGAATTGTTTTCATTGTCTTGGCCAGGGGTCTTCAAACTTGGTCCTTTTATGACTTGTGGACTTCAACTCCCAGAATTCCTCAGCCATGCTGGCTGAGGAATTCTGGGAGTTGAAGTCCACAAGTCATAAAGGGACCAAGTTTGAAGACCCCTGGTCTTGGAGTTTCCACACACTCCTGTTTCCTCAGCCACTGACTTGAGTAGACAAAAAATGGAAGACAGGGTGATGAGAGGACCTATATTAAACATCTCCCAGAATCTTAAGATCCGGACAACTTTTATCCATAAAGATTCTCAGAATAGTGCAAACATATACACATAATATTATGCTGTAAGAACAACAAAACAGGAAGTATTAGCGCCAGGTAACCAGTCCCTCAACTATGATGACAATCCCGGTGGAGAAAGGAACTGCTTGAGGGAAACTGTTATTTTTATTTAAATAAAAGAAGGGGCTGTATTCTCTTCCAAAATGATGACAACACAGTCTAGCTGAGCTACAAAATAAACTCATATTTCAAAGTCTCTTCTTAGTTGTCTTCTGTGAGGAGATACATTTAACAGATATACTTTGCAGTGGACCTTTTTAAAAACATAATAAATCAACTATTTAGAATTGATGATTAATTTTTTTATGCTGAGGCATAAAATCCAGAGCTGATCCTATGGATGATGACCTTTTGATCCTCTTCTCCACTGTTTCTCTGTTCACATGCTAGTGCACCTGGAAAAGAGATCTACCTGTTTACAAATTACCCCAATTTTCTACTTGAATCAGCAGTAACTGTTTAACCTCCCCCGTGATGTAATTAGGCCTTCAGAGTTCATATGTGCTTATTATGATCTCTCCTGTGTTTTGTTGTTCTATTTCTTTTTTCTCTTCTCTCATACCTGTAAACATATATCTTATTGGTGTATGTATTAAAACATTGTACCAGTTCTTTGGCTAAATTATGCACAGTGGGCCTTGCTAGCCCACCATTAGCATAAAGTATGCTAAACAAAGTGTTTTCTTTCTGATAATTATACTCTAAAGTGTCTGCTGCTTATTAATTCTAGGTTGCCTCCCTACATTCTGTTTCTCCGAACTTTTGGCTAGCTTCACAGCAATTGACACAGGCCAAATCTGCCTTTGGTGATTTGGAATCATTCTCCTATTTATTTTCATTCCTTTCTCTTTTCTCCTGCATGCCATTCCTGGATTTCTGTGCAAGTATACTAACGGCATTGCTCAGCATACAAATCAACTTTACTCCTGCATTGTTGGTTTCATATTTATGAATGTGGTGGCGGTTTTGAAGGCAGTATTCTGGAATCTGAATTTCCAGTAACCAAGTTAGTTAGGAGCCATAGTAGCACAGTGGTTAGAATGCAGCACTGCAGACTAACTCTGCCCACTGCCAGGAATTCGATCCTGATCGGCTCAAGGTTGGCTCAGCCTTCCATCCTTCTGAGGTCAGTAAAATGAGGACTCAGATTGTTGGGGTAAATATGCTGACTCTGTAAACCACTCGGAGTGCTGTAAAGCAACAGCAATAGCACTTAGACCTATATACCACTGCATACAGCACTCTCTAAGTGGTTTACAGAGTCAGCATATTTTCCCCAACAAGCTGGGTCCTTATTTTACCAACCTCAGAAGGATGGAAGTTTGAGTCAATTTTGAGCCAGTCAGGATCGAACTCCTGACAGTGGGCAGAGTTAGCCTGCAAAACAACATTCTAACCACTGTGCCACCATGGCTCTTAAGGACTATAAAGCAGTATATTAGTCTAAATGCTGTTGCTATTATTTTCCCTAAGATACAAAACAGTATACTTTTCTCAAAGGCACATTCCTTTAGGTGTGAATTTCCAGGACATTTCTTTCTTAATGCAAATCTTTCTAATGTTCTTTATCACATACATTTCATCCAATGCAAGTGTTTAATTCCTTCAAAGTGTGAGCTTTATATATATATATATATATATATATATATATATATATATATATATATATATATTTGTAGATTTTCACGGGTACAGGTATGCAGGTCTTGGCGTATTTGGGTCTTTTCCCGTGTAAGATTGAGAGTATCTTGGCGACGTTTCGACGAGGTCCCACTCACCATCTTCAGGCTGGTGCTTGCTCGCACAAGCACGAAGCTGAAGACACCAGCCTGAAGATGGCGAGTGGGACCTCGTCGAAACATCGCCAAGACAAAAGACCCGAATACGCCAAGACCTGCATATATATATATATATGTCTTTGATAACTGCAAAAATACGAATCCCGGGCATATCTGTTCAATAACACAGTCCTCGATCTCCGGGAGAAATATAAACCAGCTGTTTATTGTTAAAAAGTTTAAAACAATAAAAACAACTATTTACAATATTAAAACAACTTAGCTTTCGCTGGTCCCCTGCCAGCGTCCTCAGAGTAAAGTTTTGGGGTGGAAATTACTTTTATAAACCTTGCTAGCCTAACTGCTTACTCATCAGCCCAGCTGATCGTAGGCAGACGAGGCAGAGGGACGGGATACGGCTGTGCGCACGCACATCCAAGTGCGGAAGGAAATCGGAGGAAATAGCACTAATAGGGATAGATAGTGGAAGACAGGAACAACGGGCAGACAAACGGGATGGAAAGGAGGGGAGCGGCAATGGGAAGGCATCTAAGACACCGGATCTGGGTGTAAGGCCCAGAACGAGTACGGGGGAGCAGCTGGAAAGCAAGCCAACGGCAGCAACGCCAGGAAGGAGGGGATTGACAAGGATGGGAGGGAGGAAGGTTGGAGAACTGGAGTGCAAAAAAGAGGAGGCGGGACAATTAAGGCAATTACGGTCAGCCAGGACGGATGGCCCTATCACACGGTCAATGAGTAAGCAGTTAGGCTAGCAAGGTTTATAAAAGTAATTTCCACCCCAAAACTTTACTCTGAGGACGCTGGCAGGGGACCAGCGAAAGCTAAGTTGTTTTAATATTGTAAATAGTTGTTTTTATTGTTTTAAACTTTTTAACAATAAACAGCTGGTTTATATTTCTCCCGGAGATCGAGGACTGTGTTATTGAACATATATATATATATATATATATAGACACAACTATACAAAAATGGAGTTTTGCTCAGGTTTTCAAATTAACCAGAATCACCTCAGATCTTGAGGGAAGAGCTGTCTGAGAATATCTCCCTTTCTAGGCTTGAGGAAATCACAGGAGAAAAAAATACATATTAAAGGCATTGTGGGAAATTAGAAAAGAGGTTCAGATCCAGCTACTTATTGCTGAGGACCTCAGAGAATACGTAAACACGGTTATTGGCCAAGCTAAAATCCTGGAACTTCAACAAGACTGTTCTAGTCAGATTGAATTCGACACACACAAATATGTCCTTTCTCATTTTCAGGTTTATTTGTGAAAGGGAACATGCTGAAAAAGGTCTCTATGTATGGAAAGAAATTAAAATATATATTTCTGCATATTTTTAAAGTCCTAGAATATACATTAACTTATACCCACATACACACAAATACAGAGAGAGAGAGAGAGAGAGAGAGAGAGAGAGAGAGAGAGAGAGAGAGAGAGAGAGAACCTTGAGTTGTACAAAATGAAAGTAGGATATAAATCAAATCAAGTAAATGAATAAAATATCGTAGGAACCTGTAGCCATTTAAAGCCAAACCCTGCATTGCAGTCTTCAGAGAATTGCCAGATTGAAACAAGATTTGTATTTTGATGTGCATAAATCAGATCAATCAGCTTCCAGATAGATTTTTATTTTTGAAATTATACTCTACATTTCTGTTTGCACTAACTCAAGGCATCTTACAACAATGAAAAAAATACAAAACAGAAAACATAAGACCATCCATGCGATTGAAATTTGAAATTTAAGATTGATAACTTTCAAATAATTATCATCTGAACAGCTTGACAAAAACATGTGCTCTTCTCTTTTCCCTAACTTCTTTGAACTAGACAAGATGTGGATTAAATGATATTCTGAAACCACTAGAATTGCAGTTCCATTTGTTGTTCTGGATGTATGTTTGAAGAATATTCCAGTCCTAGGGCCCATTTTTAAAAGGGCTGGGTATACATCCCTCAACTGATAATAGAATTCTAAATGCCATTATTTTCAAGAGAAAAGATAGCGAGAACAATTAATCAGTGGAAAAGCTTGTTGGTGCGACATTACTGGAAGTTCTTAAGAAGAGATTGGACAGTCATTTGTCTGGAATGGTATAGAGTCTCCTGTTTGGGCAGAGAGTTTAGAATAGAATAGAAGCTGGAAGGGACCTTGGAGGTTTTCTAATCCAGCCCCCCTGCTCAAACAGGAGAACCTATATCATTTCAGACAAGTGACTGTCCAGTTTCTTGAAAACCTCCAGTGATGGAGCGCCCACGATTTCTGAAGGCAAGCTGTTCCAATGGTTGATTGTCCTCACTGTTAGGACATTTCTCCTTATTTCTAGGTTGCTTCTCTCCTTGATTAGCTTCCATCCATTGGTTCTTGTCTTGCCTTCTGGTGCTTTAGAAAATAAGTTGACCCCCTCTTCTTTGTGACAGAACCCTCTAATATTGGAATACTGCTATCAGTATTGGACTAGAAGACCTCCAAGGTTCCTTCCAAGCCTGTTATTCTGTATTTTGTAAAAAAGATGATTAGTATTTCAGTTTCCATCAAGTTTCCAGTTACTGTTCCCTGCTGGCCATCATCCTTCCTAAGTTCCTTCCTTCCTTCCTTGGCTTTTCAACATGAGTCAAGATGGAAAAAAGAACCTTATTCAAGGAAATATGAACAGATGAAGAAGAACAGCAATGTGTCTTATCCTTTGTTCTTAATCCAGACTTCTGGTGAGTGTGTGTCTGTGTGTGCGTGTGTTTGTCAACACAGCTTAGAGAGCAGTTCATTTTTTTTCTCAGTTGAGGTAGGTCAGGCTGACTGTAGGTCACTTGCCCAAAATCACCCAATGAGCTTCCACAAGTGACTTGAACCTGGCTGATTCCAGTTCTTTTCTAGCACCTTAACCACTATTCCAAACTTGTTTCATCACTCCTAGAGGACAACCTGGGAGATACTTAATCTTTGTTGGATATTGCCAGATAGGCTTCTGGAAAGGTCTAGTTTTTATTTTCCACCAAAAAAGGAAAATCATCTGAGAGGTTCTATACCCACTAAGTGGGTATAGGCATAGCTTTTAAAGAGGAAAATTCAAGCTGACCATCAAGTCTTGTTCATGATTTCCAGGTAATTCCTACAGTGCTTGCTTAATAAAGTCTAAGTAGGATGAGATCAACCTGATGTGAATTTCGCTAGGTTTTGTCTGGATATGTCCTTTGGTACAATAATTGGGGAGAGAGCCTTCGTCTATCAACTTTTTCCTATTTTTCCATATCCAATTTTGGTATACGTCTGAAATAAAACATCTATGAAATTCCTTTTCAGTGTTTCAAGTTGAGCATAAATGAATATCTGATTTGTTTTAAGTAAAACTTTAGATTAATTAACTTTTTTTTTTCAATTTGCACCGCGAGGTAATGTAGCTGCGTTGCTGCTGCTTGCCTTTTTTGTGTGTGTGTGCTTAATCCTTTGAGTGGATATTTAATCTTTTTTGTTACGTATCAGAAATAGAGAGTTAGAAGATATGAATAATTAATTGAATTATGTACCTATTACCTTAATTTCTTTAATGTTTTATGGATGTTCAAAGCATGTGTCCTCACACACGTGCATACTCTCCAACTTGACAAATTGGTTTAGGATGGGACACACTTTTAAAGGATTTTGTATTTCATTAAATAAGTGTGGCCCGGAGGAGGGAAGAATGTCATTCAGTGAAGAATTATGCAAATGGAGAGCTATTCATCATTTGGGTGCTTTGCATCAGTTCTGTTAGGTGTATTTTGTGCCTTTGTATCTTGTGACTAAGGGAGAAAAGTGTTGTGATAACAGTTGGTCAATACTTTCAGGAACTTGGCTTTTCGAACTTGCTCACATTTCTCGAGAAAAATCCTTCCTTCCTTCCTTCCTTCCTTCCTTCCTTCCTTCCTTCCTTCCTTCCTTCCTTCCTTCCTTCCTTCCTTCCTTCCTTCCTTCCTTCCTTCCTTCCTTCCCCTTTTGTGATGGAGCAGACATTTTATGTCCTCAAATGCTATTGAAATAAAACTGCCATTATCAAAAGCCTTCAGACCCAATAACTTTAATAATGGAAAGAGTTGTCCAGGTATGCCCAACTGTGACTTCAGAAAGGCTGCCCTACAGCAGATGTTTATAACTTGCAGCCTTAAAATTACATCCAACTCTCAACTCCCTTTCAGAGTTGGATGCACTCTCTGAGCCCCAAAGTCCTTCCATATTAGAGAACAACCATCCCGATTTGGGGGGGGTTTCAAGCCCAGAATTAACCTAAACTCTCTACATAAACACAAGATCTGACCCTCAGTGGAATGCCTTAGAGCCTTTTCTAGTAGTTACCATGAAAAAACTGCCAGTCTGGGGAGATTCCTGTATAATAGGCAGAAAACAATAAAGTAGTCAGCTGGAACCTTACATGTGTGAGTCTGGTTGTTCGCACCTGACACTCCAAAAATTAATACCATTTAAAAAAAAATATATATATTACGCCAGGAAGTGAAAAATGTTAACTATAAGCATACACATATTAACTTTGCAATTACTTATCTTCTACTAATTTAAAGCTAACAGAGGAAAGAAAATCTGTATGGTACAATGGTCCTAGTGGTTCACTAGAATTGATAAGAACCAGTTCAAACCTCTACTTAGTGCTTGGCCAACTGTGAGCCAGTCCTATGACTATCTATCCACAATTAAGCTACAAGGGTAGTGAAGACAAAATTTGGGGAATGCTAACATTCCCACTGTGTGATCTTTCAGGTCAATAATATCTGGGAAAAGCATAGATGTGACCCACATACATTCATAAATATATGTGTTTTTGCAATTTCAAGTTATCTTGATATTTCATTGTTACACCCTTCTTGTGATGACCTAAATATTTACTGTAGATTGCTTAGTCTATTATAGACACCCAAGGTTTTTTGGATGGAGTGGCTTATAAAGTATTCGCAAAGTATTTGTCATTTGAATACTATTAAAAGGCTGACCACTTCTTCCACAGTTTATATATATACATACTGTACATACACACACACACACATACACACACATACACACACATACAGTGAACTGATTATCATGTTTTGAAGCTTGGGTTGAAGCAAGCATGGAAGCTGTCACGGATTAGAAATCAATGAAGTACCATTAGGATACAACTGGTACTCATTATTAGAAGCAAAAAGCCCCTGTAATTCACAAGCTGAAAATGTTGTACCAACTTTTTTCACAAACCATTAGTTTTTATATGTTTTCAATTTTCATTCCATTCTAAACCACTTCATTTACACAGCCCATTATTATCATAGCCCACAGATTTGTAGAATTAAACCTAAAGGTTTGGGGTTATTATTTAGCTATACATCTACCCACCTACTTTGTGTGTGTGTGTGTGTGTGTGTGTGTCTGTCTGTCTGTCTGTCTGTCTGTCTGTCTGTCTGTCTGTCTGTCTGTCTGTCTGTAGTTTTTTGATCTGATCTACTTTCTCCCAACCTGTCTATTCCATGTATTTTTATTTTATGGTTGCTACTTTTTTTCAGAAAAAAAAAATACTGAGTATCTCAGGGACAACAGAGGATTTGTGCACCCTGTTATTTAGCACTTTATACCCCTTTCTGCATTCCTGACATGGTTGCCAGTTAGTCTGACACTTTTCCCCTGAAGCAATGGTTCTCAGCATTTATTTATTTTTTATGCAAGCCACCACCTCACCGAACGCAACTTTTGATCCCAGGATCGTCGGTGCGGAATGTGTGCAGATATACACCACCTTGATTGGCTCTGTAAGACCACTAAATCAATAAATAACATAGCCCAACTCTCACAAAATTTTTCAGTATCACACAATTTTGCTTTCCTCACCTGAAACCTTGATCACTGCCTCGCTTGTTTTTTAAACACATATATCGAGATAGATAGGTATTATTTCTACACCAGGGTTCACCTATATTGTCTTCACAGATTAATAGTGGTCCCTAGGCCATAAATTAGGAACCATTGTTCTAGATCAGGGGTGTCCAAAGTTGGCAACTTTAAGACTTGTAGACTTCAACTTCCAGAATTTTAGGAGTTGAAGTCCACAAGTCTTAAAGTTGCCAACTTTGGACACCCCTGCTGTAGATAGCAGAGTCTTTCACCATGATGCCATTTGGTAGGTTCATACTTGTACTAATGTAATGTACCTTTTTTGACCTGATATGTTCTCTTTGGGTGTGTTTGTTCAACAAATTACAGTTAAAACAAACGAAGGCTTCATGTAATGTCTTAACCCAGGCATTTTGTCACCAGGCTGCACTTGATTAATATGACTGAGAAGTAATGAGTTTAAAGATGCAGAAAAAAGACAAAATGATACCAGGACATATAGTTGTGTGTAAGGAAAAAAAATGATAAAAAATATCTTGTGTGTAATAGGCACCATAGAGGGACCCTGAAAACAGGGTTCATTGGGAATGAAAAATATTAAATATGCCATGTTAATCTGTTTTTAAATCGCCCTTTGAAATACACATCAGACAAACAGAATGCTACTTACCAGTATTTAGAAATAAGCTTCCATTCACACCCTACCCATTTTGGGAAAGGTGATAACTGAGCAAATCAAATTATTGGGTGAACCTGGTAATGCTTCATTTTTTAACCTTTATCAAATGTACATCTAAGCCCACTCCATCCTCAACTGATGAGTTTACAGCGAAACTTAATCCTTTCCTTTCAAGTTTTCCTTCCGTGAATGACTGACTCTAGCACTGGAACTCATACAGTCTGCTCTACCTCAACTTGTTCATGCTGTGTGAAAACTGATGGTTTTTAGAGCAAGAGAAAAGTGAGGTTATTTGGAGAAGATCCATTAAGACAATTAGTTGTGTGATTTACGTAGAAGAAAACACATCTACCATGTGCTGAAATTATCTTAACAGCCAAGATCAATTGAGCAGGAACTCTGCAGGGTTTTTTTATACATCAAGGCTCCCCAAAGGAAACAGTGCAGATGAATAAGTCTTCCCTTATATTATTATGATGTATTAGGATGTGAATACATAAGGAAGGCACCAGATAAAAGAAAATAGGACAAGACTAGACTGGATTTTCATCTGGAAATGGTGAACTTGAGGGCTTTCTTGGCTAGGACTTCCAGAGATTGCTGCAAAAAAATAAAAAAAAGTGTCCACTAGATGCTATCAAAGAGTTCTCTGGATCTCTTTCCTGATATCTAGTGGTCATTCCAATCTGGTAGATCAGTTTTTGGGTGCAAGGTTCTGGATAGTGGTCCAACTCTCTTACAACGTCTACTACAGGGGTCTTCAAACTTGGCCCTTTTATGACTTGTGGACTTCAACTCCCAGAATTCCTCAACCAGCATGCCCCTGGCTGAGGAATTCTGCGAGTTGAAGTCCAGAAGTCATAAAAGGGCCACGTTTGAAGACCCCTGATCTACTATAATGATGTTCCTTTGTAGAAAACATGAGACATAGATCAGACATCTGTCTGGGTCAGTGATGTTTATCTGGCAGCAGAGAGATGGTTGGACTGGATGACCTCTTTCTAATTTACAGTTCTAGGATTATATTCTTTGGCGACAGTAATAAGAGATGTAATTTGGCAGAGTCAGCAGTTTCTACCAAGTTCAACGTACGAGTCAAAAAGAGTTGATTGAAGAACAATGAGAAAACTACAATACTGCTATGGGGGGGGGGGAAATAACTTCAAAATGGTTATAACTTCAAAATGATATCCGTGTATGAAATAAGGCACAGAAGCTTATGCAATTGTCGGACAGCAGGGTTTAAGAATAGAGGAAACGTGATCGCTTAGAAAAAAAAGAGACTTAACGAATTCCAAGTGCAAGCATTATAAGCAGTAGAATGATACATGATTGGTATGTGCAGTTAATGAATACGTCTCTTAGCTGCAAAAGTTCTAACTCAGAAGAATTGATGAGCATCTTCCCCTGGCCAAAAATTACAATAATGAACATTCCATGTTTCCCTGCCCTTGCAAGCTAATGGGTTCCTTGGGCACCCAGATAAAATTCAAGAAATGAGCTGACTCTGATCAAATTTAGGGCCAAGCCAGGACTGTAGTGCTAAATTCAGCCGACATTGTCTCCAGGCGTAATTGGAGGCCACTGTGTCTTAGTCCAGCTGTGAAGGTTGCAAAAGGTCATTTAGTAAACCTCATTTCGCCAAGCTAGGTAGAGTTTGTGGGAAAGCTGAGGAGTTTGTTTTGGTCAGGCTGCTCTTTGGAAAAAGTTTCAGACAGGAAGTTGATTATTCCAAAACCTTGTAGGAATTTCATTTCAATTGACCCCTTTTGAATTTGTTTTCAAATGATTGGCCCGTGGTGGGCTTGAGATAAATATTTGAATGTATTGGTGGTTCCAAAATGTGTGGGCAAATAACTGGACAATTTTTATCTGCGGTTGATATTTTTTATTGGTTTATCGAAATATAAAATACAGAAATACCAAAAAAAAAAAAAAACGAAAATAGAGGAGGAGAAGGGGAAGAGGCAAAAGTGTCGGAGAAAGGAGAGAAGAAAAAGAAAAGCATTGACTTCCGACTCCTTTTGGCACAGTAGAATAAGATAATAATATACAACATCGACTTTTTACATTTACATAATAACATATGCTATAGCACTTCCATAACAACAAACCTGTCTAATCAGCAAAACCCAAAATCAAGGTTTCACTTTTTTCCCACTTCAAGCACAAAGTTCAAAAGTGCTTTCCAAACAGAAACAAAATTAATTGTAGTGAGTGGGTAATTTTTAGATGCACCTGCCTACACCCTCCCTCTCTCCAGACTGAAGAAGCTGCTTGGATAGGCAGTGAAACATTTCAAGGCAAAAAAGAAAAGAAGTCCAGTTGCTGTGACTCAACTTCCAGACAGCAGTGCTTGGATGCCTGAGAAACTTCATCAACTGAAGGCTCAGGAGGTTATAACAACCTTTGAGGACTGCATGCAAACCTGAAGCCATTCATTACCCCCTCTTGCTCCTAGAATCATTAGAAGTGTCAGCAGGGTATTGGAGAGGTGTGTTTCACTGCAACAAATGACATGCTATGTGTGTATTTGAGTGAAGAAAGAGGCATTTTGGGAAAGAGGAGACTAGAAATCTAGCATAGCGTAAAAGAATAGGATGCTGAACTGACCATTAGAAATCTAGAACTTTAAGAACAGTAGAAAACAGTCAAATAGGCCCATGTATCAATTGGCATTTTCCCAGCTTTGATGCTGCATGAATTTCATAAATTGTTTTGGCAGGAAAACCACCAAGCATGTAACGTAAACTTACACATCTGACAGGCCACAAATATTACCATGTACCTTCCTGGGGTTGGGTTTTTGGGTTTTGTCTTCCTGTTACAGGCTTGTATTTCTCTCACCTTGTAGAGATGACCTGAAGCTCACATCTACAAACCCAACCACAGGTCATTTAAAGAACTTCAACATAATATTTCACTTAGTCACTTTTCCTCCAGGTTAACCCAGAGGTGCTTTTTCAAGAGGCCACTGGACTTTGTTTTTCCTTGAAGACGTTTTGCTTCTCATCCAAGACATGTCTTCATTTCTGAAGAATTGAACAGAACTGAAGAAGCTTCTTGGATGAGAAGTGAAACGTCTTTAAGGAAAAACAAAGAAAATCCAGTGGCTTCTTGAAAAAGCACCTTTGGGACAACCATAACCTGGATGACTGAGAGTCTCCATAGATTTCCAGTTTAACATACTCAAAGCACTGTAGGTGAGAAGCCCAGTCTTCTATAACTTGATGCCACAAACTACACTAGTTCAACTTCAGGAATTATATCAAGTAGATTGAAAGAACCTCTTTGGTGTAGTGCTTAAGGCACCAGGCTGGAAATCAGGTCTTCATGAAGACAACTTGGTAACATTAGGCCAGTTTTTCTTAGCCCTAGGAAGGAGAAAGTGACAAACCACTTCCAAAAAAATTGCCAAGAAAACTAAAAGGACTTGTCCAGGGAATCTCCAGGAGTCAACACTGACTTGAATAATTTGCCCAAATAATTTGACTTTATACATTGTGGCCCTTGATTTAGATTAGGAGAAGTTCTATTACTGCTCTCCCTCAAAGGCTATTACACACACACACACACACACACACACACACACCGAGTAGAACATCCCTAGATTAGGGTTTTTTTAAATTAATATTTGAATATAATGATTTCTATGAAAATGTATTTTCTCTCTTTTTTTCAAAGACAGTTGTCACCTGTGATTTAAACTGAATCGTTCTAATTTCATCCTGCATAAGTGTGTGTGTGTGTGTGTGTGTGTGTGTGCATGTCTGCAGAGATTTTCTGTCGCTGGGTTCAAAACAAGGATCTTCTGCTAGAAGGTCCAGCAAATCCTTAAGTCCCACTTCCCCTGGCCCAATCTCGTGACTCCTCAAATCCCATGAAATGTCACACAAAATGTTGCTGATGTCCTGTGAGATTTTGGAGTGGAGGGGGAGAGAGAAATCAGCCAAAGAAAGGGTTTCTGGCCCGTGATTCAGACCAAAAGTATTATTGGAATATACAGTTCTGCAAAATGAATTATGCATAATGCAGACACACATATATTGATTTCATAAGCTGCTTTTCTGGAAAGAGTCCACTCAAGACAGTAAACAAAATAGAAATGTAATTAAAAGCAAAAGTACTACTGCATTATAATTAATTTTTAAAATTCAGCATTACCAACAGCAACAATAGCAACATTAGGCTGAAGAGATAGTGTGGTGTAGTGGTTAAAAGGTTGGACTAGGATCAGGAAGACCCAGAACCACACTCAGATACTTGGGTAAAGGGGGTTGTTGTTGTTGTGGGGATAAAAATGAAGGGAGATGCCAACATACACACCCCTTTGAGTTCCGGAAGGAAAATAAAATAAATACTAATAACCTATTTTAACAGAAATTATATTATTTACATGCAACCTTTTTCGTGCAGGGGGTGAAGGAAGGCTGAGAGTCAACTCCAAAGCGCTGGATCTTTGAAGCTACAGAAAAATTTGGGACTTGCATAAAGAAATAGGTAGCACAAGGTTGGCTATCACACTTGATATCCACCAAGAGACGTGGTGGTACAGTGGTTAGAGTGCAGTACTGCAGGCTACTTCTGCCGACTGTCAGCAGTTCGATTCTCGCCAGCTCAAGGTTGGCTCAGCCTTCCATCCTTCTGAGGTCGGTAAAATGAGGACCCACATTGTTGGGGGCAATAGGCTGACTAAACCGCTTAGAGAGGGCTGTAAAGTACTGTGAAGCGGTATATAAGTCTAAGTGCTGTTGCTATTGAAGATAATATTCCTTGGAAGATAGTGCTTCAAGACAAGCACTTTTACAGAGGAGATCTGGGGCTGAATGGGTTGCCTAGCCAATGAAAATGCTTGTTGCCAAAACACATTTTTACTTTTATTTTTGAGGTGCTTGTGCAAAAAACCCGTTTCACTTTGCAGAGAACGTGCGCCCACACAACCAGTAGCTGCAGTTGCAATCTGGTGTCAGTTTTCTGAATCGTAGAATTTGCTTTTTGTATTATAATTTGTACGCTTCAATGAACCGACGAGCCAATTTTACAAACCAGTAATAAGCCACCATTGGTTCTGGTCTGGCCAGATGACCATGGAGACACAAAGGAAAGTTGAGATGGGAGACATAATCATGGGTTGGGCTGTGGCAATGTACCTAATCAACTTCCATGCGCCGTATTTTAAGAAACACTGGTTTAGAGCTTGCAATATCAATTCTAACCATTTATATTGGAAATGTATCAGTAACCAGTTCTACCAGTATAGGATGGTTTTAACATCCCGACCCTCTTACAAATACCAACATCCTGCACTGTCTTAAATCTCAGCTTTGTCTTAATTAAAATGCTCTATAAATATTGTTTTCATTGAAATGTCTTCTGGACACATGAAATGATAAATTAAATAGATTGGCCAAGCTGGATCTCATGCTTTGGGTGAAGGGTGCAAAGGATTTCATAAATCTGTCCTTTTAAAAAAATTACACATTTTAAAGAAAGTATAAAGAAACAAAGGGCAAGTGAAAATGATAAAAGAATAAAATACAAATATATAAACAAAGATAAAGTGTTAGGAAGTAAAGAGAGTCATGGAAGCTTCAGGCATGTAACAGCATCCAAATCAGCAGTAGCCTACTCAGCATCTCTAACAATAATTTAACTCAGAAGTATCATTTGAACCACATTCTCAAAATTCTGAGAATAATATATTTTAGCAAACAACTTCTTCTTCTTCTTCTTCTTCTTCTTCTTCTTCTTCTTCTTCTTCTTCTTCTTCTTCTTCTTCTTCTTCTTCTTCTTCTTCTTCTTCTTCTTCTTCTTCTTCTTCTTCTTCTTCTTCTTCTTCTTCTTCTTCTTCTTCTTCTTCTCCTTCTCCTTCTCCTTCTCCTTCTTCCTCTCTTCCTCCTCCTCCTCTCAAACATTCAGTGAAATTGTTGCTAATAATCTACGCAATGGATCTTACCAAGGTTTTTCAATAGTCCAATGTATTCCTTCAGGATTGTTCATGCAGAACAAAATTGCACTGCACAGTTTGGAACACAACAGTCCTTTTCCAAACGTAATAGCAGAAGTTTCTTATCGCTTTCTAAGCAGCTGGTATATTTAGTGTGCATAAGCTCTCTTTCTGTCCTCAATAGGTTACTACTATGCTGGGTTATATGTTTGGGAGAAATTCATCTTTTTGAAGTCTCCTTTGCTTGTCAGCACAGCAGAGGTCGGTAAAACTAGCTGTGTCTTTTATTAATGGAACCTGCTGTTTTTACACAGAAACAAGATTATCTTGTTTTGTCCAATCCATTTCCTCAGTGGGCTTTTGGCAGAACCTGATCCCTATATAAAAATGATGGAAGATGCCATTCAGATTAAAAAAGCCTTGTGCTGTGTCACTTTCTATAGCTGCATATTTCCAAATCCTTAATAGAAGACACATTTCCAAGTGGTTTTTTTTTTGGCAATGCAGGGAATGTTGCTTATAGATTCTGAAGGTTTCTTTCCAGTCTTTTATGTTTTGAGTGTATTTAATCCACTTCAACTTAGTGGAATGGTGAGGATGATGATGATGTTATCCATTCAGGCGTGTCCGACTTGGTGATTCTATGGGCCAGGTCTCTCCATGCCTTCCGATCTTGCGGTTGAGTTTTTTAATGCTCTGGCTGCTGTCAGCTTTGATTGTGTCCAGCCACCGTGTTCTTTGGTGACCTGGTTCCCTTTTAACACTTAACTCTTCCAAACATAATTGCTTTCTCCAGTGAATTCCCCCACATGACATGGCCAAAATAAGTGAGACTCAGTTTTGTGATTTTGCTTTCCAGTGACATGTCTGGTATTATGCGCTCCAATACTTGCTTCTTGGCCACTTTTGTTGTCCAAGGAAGTGGAATGGAACTTAAGATAAGAATATATTGTCCTAGCCTCATTGACACAAGGTGCTAGATAATGGAAGGATGTTTACCAAGGACTGCTGTAATCTCCCTTACAACTCAACACTGCATTGTATACACATTGCCAAGAAGCTGGAATGGGTTGCTAGACACTCAGCTTTGGCCTGTGACACTCTTTCTTCCCTCAAGGAACTATGTCTCAAAAGAGGTTGGGAAATACCACTTTCACCAGAAGAAAAAAAAAATATGTCAAGGAATAAACCATTTCAGTCTTTGTTCCACTACTGGAATAAAAAGAACCAGGGCCAAGTACATAGATTGACTGGCTTTCAACTTACCTGAGCTTGTGATCTCAGTTAGGATTTATTATTAATTCCTATCCCATCTTTTTTTTGGGGGGGAGCTCAAGGTCTCTCCTCATTTCCCTCTTGCCACAAAAAAAAGCGTACAAGATAGATTGGTTTTAGAGACAGTGGCTAGGACAACATTACCTAGTCAGATACATGTCACACAGTGGTGGGATTCAAATATGTGAACCACCGCTTCTCTGTGTGGATGCCGCTTCCGGAAGTCCATTCTGGGCCTGGGCAACAAAAAATTAGCTACCGGTTCTGCCCAAGTGATGCGAACCAGCTGAATCCCACCACTGATGGCACAGCTTCAGACCTGGATTTCTCTGCTCCAAGCTCAACACCCACAATTTATAAGCAATTGCTGGACATATTTCTTTTCCTAAAATTCCAATTCTAGTAGCCTGTAGTTTCAAAAACTACTCATGAATCCTACCAACCACTTAGAGGTTGAGGTGACTGGTGGATGAAGAGACTGAGCTGCGGATGATCTTTTGTGTGTCATCAATATCAAGATTATTTTGTGTCAAATGGCAGAGTCAGCCTCCTGAGGCATGGCAGAAGAAGGAAACTGGGTTCCACCTCTTCCTTTTATTCCTATTATGAATATTTCCGTTTCTGCTTCTACAGATAGCCCTCAACTTACAACCATTCATTTAGTGACCGTTTGAAGTTACAACGGCACTGGAAAAAGCAACCTATGACTGTTTTACAACTCTTGCAGCCTCTCCATGGTCATGGAATCAAAATTTGGATGTTTGGCAACTGGTTCATATTTATGACGGTTGCAGTGACCCGGGGGCATGTGATCCCCTTTTGAGACCTTCTGACAAGCAAAGTCAGTGGGGAAGCCCGGTTCACTTAACAACCGTGTTGCTAACTTAACAGCTGCAATGTGTCACTTAAGAACTGTGGCAAGAAAAGTCGTGAAACGGGGCAAAGCTCGCTTAGCAACTGTCTCGCTTAGCAACAGAAATGTTGGGCTCAATTGTGGCCCTACGTCAAGGACTACCTATACTTGTAATGTGTCTTTATACTCATCAGACTTTTTCAGGTTGGTTCCTTCTGGTTGCTTGGAAATCAGATCAAAATTTCTGAACGTTATTCTGGCTCAGAATTCCAAGAGCTGAATTCCTTGATATTTGAACCTTACCGGGCTAAGAAAGGCAATGAGATATATTAGTATAGCAAGGATGCCCAGCTAGGTGGCAGCACCTAGCTGTTCTTATCTATAAAACTAAGCACAATTAGACATAGTTACTACTTGGGTGGACAGTCATCTTCAAAATCCAGAATTATAACTTAGACTGGGAAGTTCAAAAAAAAAAAAACAACTAAAAAGAAAGCAGTGACAAATCACTTCTACATTGTCACCAAGAAAACTACACTTCAAGTCCACTGAAGTACCAGGTTGATTGAGAACCCAACTTGAATTTACTTCTATCAAAGATCCTGGCTAGAATGAAGGAGACGTTGAGAACTGAAAGCCTCAAAAATCTACTCAATGTAGGATCTGTTCCAATCCATAACAAATGCTTGTTGGAACGCAGAAATTACCGTTGCCATGATGCTTCCCCAGCCTTTCACTGGTCCCCGTTTGGATGCTTTTCACTGGGGCTTACCATTCCTT
This sequence comes from Azemiops feae, assembly GCA_023970755.1. NCBI lineage: Eukaryota > Metazoa > Chordata > Lepidosauria > Squamata > Viperidae > Azemiops > Azemiops feae. Next base: position 1,125,848 of record JALGBA010000702.1, on the reverse strand, counting down.
ATCCCTTCTACCCTTTACACAAATGAAAGTTGAGAAGACGTTGAATTAGAGCAAACCAAAGCTCTGGGCAAATTATCCGTTTCTTTGTTGCCTTACCCCATGATTAAATTCTGCATTGAGCCGTTTGGTGTAGATTAGCATAAAACTTGGTTTCCAGAGAAGGATGAATGGAAGCTTTTGAAAGTTTAGGACACTCACCAACGCTACACCACATAAATCACAGTGCAAACTGTGTGATTATACCCTGCAGGGAAATAGACTGTGTGTTTATGGGGCTATTCGCTGAGCACTTAGGAATAATCTGATATAAAGCAGCAGGGGAGGAGAGTAATGACAACTTCAAATTAGTTTAATGAATGTTTACATTAAATGGAGAAAGGGGGGACTACTTTTCTACAAACATGCCAACATAAAAGTGACAGTTTTCTTTCCAGATGAGAACATTTTATTTTATTTTTCCTTTAAAAAGAACAGGAGGAGGAAAGGAGAAGGAGACCTGTGAAAATGTTAACCCTTTCAGAATCATTCCACTTTACTCTTTCCATTCCTTCAAAGAGAACTCTCAGATACCTGTAGTACTAATCGGTTTCTCCTTATTTTAACTGGAAGCACATCTGGTCAGGCCGTCTGTGCATTCATCTGTTCCTGAATTTTCTGTGAATTTTCCCTGTGCCATCATCACTACCATTTCTCAGCCATTTTCCAATTTCCAATGTGTTTAAAGCTTGACATTGGGAAATAAACCTGCCCTTCCCTCAATTTCCTAAAAGTTTTTTCCCCCCTTGCATCAAGGTGATGATTGTGGTGATGGTGATGGTGATGATGGTGATGATGATGACATGATGGTGATGGTGGTGATATACTTTGACTTTATTGATTTCATTCTAAGAGTTATTTAGAATGTCTTTGGGTGGTACTTTTAGTTCACTTCATTGTTTGATTACGTTCTCCCTCTTCAGTTGCCTCCATCTCATTTTCATTCTGGTGTGCAGCCTTCCCAGCTGTTGGCTCTTTCCATCCCAAGAAACCCTCACAGGATTAATTCCCTGATAATATGTTCCTTTGGGATGTAACATAAGATTGCAGGTTGCTGGAGAAATGGTGAGACATCAGATACAGGATACTTGCAAGCCACCATTAAAATAAGGATGTATTCTCACAACTAAAAAAGATTTTAAAACAACTTGTAACCAATTCATGAGAATTTCAGGCATTCCCCCCCCCCCCCGCTTCTGTGCTGGGTGGAGGGAAGTCTTTCCCACCAGATTGAATGAAGTGGTTGACTATTTTCAGAAGAACCTTTAGACAGAACTTTGGTGAATATAACATGTATGCACATATATGAAAAAGAAAAATAAGTCTGAACAAGGTAGTTTCGTATTTCCAAGGGATGGATTGAATTCAGGATTTGGGGGACAAACAGAACTGCCCATTTAAAAAAGCTTGAGGATCTTCCTGAAGTTAGCATTGTTTACCTCAGCATGAACTTTCATTAACGCTGGTTGATAACTCAGTTGAATCTTTATCAAGAGAAGAGAGTCTTGGTGAAAGACATGTACAAGTAGTCCTTCATTTATAACAATTGGTTTACTTTTTTTATCAGTTCTTTTGCAATATCATAGATCGACATTGAAAATGAAAGAGAAAGAAGACTCAGTTTATTTTAGAACATGGGATACCTTTTATCATTGGCTGGAAAAATGAGGTAGAGAGAAAGGAACTTAATATGTATTGGCAAGCTAAGTATTGAAATCCATATTGTTCAAGCTTACAACGGCACTGAAAAAAGTGACTTATGACTCTTTCTCACTCTAAGGACTGTTGCAGCATCCCCATGGTCACATGATCAAAAATTCACATGCTTGGCAACTGATTCATACTTACGATGGTTGCAGTGCCTGGGGGTCACGTGATCCCCTTTTGTGACCTTTTAACAAACAAAGTCAATGGGGAAGCCAGATTCACTTACCAACTGCAGTGATTAACTTAACTGTGGCAAGAAAGGCCGTATAACGGACCAATATTTACACAATAACTGACTTGCCTAGCATTGGAAATTTGGGGCTCAATTGTGGGTATAAGTTGAGAACTATCGGTAGACAAGTGGTCCTTATTTGAACCTGGGTCCTGAAGAGGATTCAGATGTGTCAAGCCCGCAAGAGATGTTTACATTCATAGTCAGCTTCTTCTACCTACCTGCTGTCCAATTTGATGGATGTCATGCTGAACCCTTTGAAGAGCCTGTATGCTTTGCATTAATTATGGGCAACGTTTGGCATAACCAGTTAAAGCCACAAATTGTGCCAAATGATTCAGAACGTATTCAAGACAGCTTCATTTATGAGCAGACAGGTTTTGATTTTCCCCTTTTAAACCAATTTAGAAATACTTTGCATCTGTCTCCATTAGTCATTCATAGCCCTAATGATTCATAATTACGTAAACCTGAACAACACAGCGTTGGATTATTTATAACATCCTATCAGCAGAATGCGATCATTTAAGAACGTGATTATTCTCGGCTAATGAGAAATAGGCTATTGTCAACTCTTGAGTGGAATTCTTGTTTGTGAGTGAAATCTATTTTAAAAACAGAGAGAGATGGGGGCGGAGAAATCAGATTACCAGTTGAAATTTGAGGTTTGATGTTAGCCAGTGTAGATCAAACCAAGAAATAAATTCCACAGAAGTCTAACATTATTTTTATTAAGGTAGACTACTGTTAAAGAATCTTGCCAGTTCTGTTTATACTTTGCCTCTTCTCTTTCTTATACATAGGTGAACCAGGAGACTATATGAAGTATTTATATATAGCTTCTTGTTGTTTTGGACTCCTTGCCTGATAATATTTCTCTCCATTGAGATCATCCTCAATCTCCAGGATATATTTATTTAACATTGTGGGATCTCATCCTTGGAGAAAAAGAACAAGAACATAATATCATGGCTACATTTGTATGACCCACAATAAGCTAGGCAACAACTTTTTAGCTGACTGCTCTATAAATATACTTGTGTCTTTAGTGGTTTGATGTGTTGATCAATTCCAGATTATTAGATTAACCAAGTCTATATATTATGGTTGAGGTAACTAAGAGTAAGTACTAGGTGCTCATGGTCTTCATTCTCCATGGAAAAATTCAAAACTGATAAATATAAGTGAAAGTCATCTTTCTTTTTCTCTGCCAGCTCTCACTACCTGGTTATATATAATTTTTTCTGTCTTTATTTCCTGCCATGGGCAAAGGGTTGAATTAGAAGACCTTCAAGGTCCCTTCCAACCCCATTATTCTTGGTTCTGTATTTTTCTGCTGAACTGCAAGGGAAAGGGAAAGAAATTTATTCAGGACTCTAGAGAAATATTGGAAAAATATGTTTGTCTTTCCCTTCCTCCCAATGATTTTATAGTGTACCACTCTCTTTTGTAAGAATTCATATTTTGAATTTTTGACAGAGGAAGGAGCCCTTCTAGACTTCTAGTAAATACTGTGGTGCCAAACTCTGACGTTAACAAAACAAAAGACCAAGTGGTAATATAGCACAATACTTTCTTTGGTGTTTTCAACATATCCATGCATGATGGAATCAAACTATATACACTTTTCCTATCTTATTGGGAAGGAGGCTACCCTTAAGTAACTTTTTGACTCTTGTCAACTGCCTAGACTAGTCCCTACAGCAGAGGTCCCAACCTTTTGGGCACCAGGGATCTGTTCATGGAGAGAGGTTTTTCCGCGGATCGGAGGGGGCGTGATTTTGTGTGCTGTCTGCATCCTGTGGATAGGGCTTTCCACGGCCCGGTACTGGTCGACGGACTGGAGGTTGGGGACCCCTGCCCTACAGTTTGCTTGGCAAGGTTTTTTAAAGGTGGTTTGCTATTGCCTGCTTCCTAGGACTAAGAGAGTGTGACGGGCCCAAATTTGGCATGTTGGCTTTATACCTAAGGTCTCCCTGATTCTAGTTCGATGCCTCATATATTTCTGAACTTAGTAGAACTTGGGAATCTTCTCCACTAGGTTGTGAATTTATTTTTTTATTCAGTTGGTGCGCTATCCAACTCCCATATACCGCATAGTGATATGGGTCCATCTTTTTGTCCTTTATTAGGGAGTCCATAGCAGTCATAAAAGCTATAACAGACATTGCTGCCATTAGCCATAGTACTAGTAGTCCTCTACTTACGACCACAGTTGAGTCCAAAATTTATATTGTTAAATGAGACATTTGTTAAGTGAATTTCGCCTCATTTCACAACCCTTCTTGCCCCAATTGTTAAGGGAATCACTGCAGTGGTTAAGTCAGTCCCACGATTGTTAAGTGAATCTGGCTTCCTCATTGACTTCGCTCATTCAAAGTTTGCAAAAAGTGATCACATGACCCCGGGACACTGCAACTATGATAAAAATGATCCAATTGCCAAGTGTGCGAATTTTGATCCAAATTCCATTTCTGTTTTGAGGTTTCTTTTGGTTCTTCTTTTCACACACCAAAGTCTTGATTCTAGCACACCTTAGTTTCTAATACATGCAGTTTATTTTTGAAACTTTTAAAGTACTGTGGGTCAAACCCAAGTCTTGTTTCTCCTTATTGTTGGCTCACTAAAATCAGTGGAATTTGACATTATTAATTCACCGTTTGGATATGTCATACTCGGTTAAAGGAAATGCCAAAGCTGTTAAAAGTAATGCAAGAAATAATAGTAATAGTAATAATAACAATAACAACAACAATAACAATAATAACAATAATAATAATAATAATAATAATAATAATAATAATAATAATAATAATAATAATAATAATAATAATAATAATAATAATAATAATAATAATAAAGTTGGAAGGGACCTTGGAGGTCATAAAAACCATTAAACAACCACTAAAAAATAGGAAAATGTTAGGGCAGATGGTGAAAGGATGGGAAGGGAAATCAAAGGGAACTTCTGTCCAGAAATATAAATTTTGAATTTATCTTGGAAGAGCATCACAGAGTTTCCTGACTGGGCCTATTCTAAGTAGAACTAAATCTGAATTGCATCAGCGTAATCACTTCTGCATGGTGCTGAAAAGTTAAGCTGAGAAGATTTGAGTTTATTACACCAGGCTGCTTCAAAGAAGCCTCTGATGGTTTCATTCTTTCTTTGGCTTCTCATCTCATTGATTTCAACAGCACCTTTGGGCATCATTCGTGTTCCAAATACTTTGCTATGAACTGTTATTCTACCTTGTCCCTCGGCTCACATCTTTGCAACTCAGCTCCTGGTTTCAGATTTTCATCTCATCTTCTCAAACTACAATTCCAGGTCACCTCTGAGACTTGCCAATGACTCAGTTCAATTAATTCTTGAATGGCATTTTAAAACACGTTGTCTTATGGGCTGGTCTTTAGCAGGATAAAAGGCATGAGATGGGTAGATCCTATTCCATCCATCTCCCTGCTGGATCTTCCAGTACTTGAAGGGCTACCACAGTGAAGAGGTCACTTGATTCTCCATAGTACCTGAGGACAGAACAAGAAGCTATGGATGGAAGCTCATCAGAAGGAGATCTAACCTGAAAATAAGAAGGAATTTCCTGATACTGTGAACAAAATAAATGGAACAGCTTGCCTCGAAAGTTGTGATTGCTCCATCACAACTTTCGAGAAAAGATTGGACAACCATTTGTCCAGGATAGTATAAGGACTCCTGCCTTGTGTAGCAGGAGTTGAACTAGAAGAACTCCAAGGATTTTCCCAGCACTTGATTTTTAGTACATTTAAACTATATCAGTTATGAGTAGCTTTATAGAGTTTCTTCATTATGTTGCCTGGAATAAGTCAACGAGATTTGAAATAGAGACAAAAGCAGATGATAAGAGACAGGATAATTGCTAGTGCCCATAATGATAGCTCATTTAACAAGGAACCAAACTAATGTGCATATAGATGACAATATGCATGAAACTTTTATACTAATCTAATATTAAAGAATCTTTTGTTTTGCTTTCCCATTATTTCCCAATAAGAGGCATTTTATAGTTTTGTTTTGTTTTATTTTTCAATATATAATCCAGGGAAATATATCAATGTATCCACTCTTGGGTGGACCAGGCAAGACTAAATGTGGGATTAGATTCAGTGTTTTACAGAATAACAGAGTTGGAAGGGACCTTGGAGGTCTTGTAGTCCAACCCTCCTTGTCTCTGTGTTGTTGCAGAAGAGTCATTGCCCTTTTATTTCAGCCAGTACTTGAAGAACGTCCACCAACCAAAAGATTTGGTTTCAAATCTGATTTGGGGCTTCAGGAAAAGTCCTGCTCTAACTCAGACTGAATAAGAAGCTATTGATTGAGGAGCTAAATCCAAAGTGAGATTTAAGAGGTGGAAGTTCAGCGATGGAACCACTATGAACAGAATTGCAAATGAATTCACAACCAGAGACACAATCCCACCTCCTCATTTTGACCTGAAAAATGCTAGTGGATATATTTGAACATGGGTCAATGAGTCCTGAGAGAGAGAGAGAGAGAGAGAGGTCACCACATTGCCAAGGGTAGGAATAGGCTCTGTATGAACAAATATAGCACAAATTGTGTATTTTCCCCCTTTTTCAGAACTGTCATCTTCATTTCTATTTTGTTGTCTACTGACTGAGCTGGCTGTTTGCTTTGTCTTGGGTGGGTTTATTTGCTGTTACTTTCAGTTTGTGGGTTCCTCGAAAACAACAGGCCTGCCTTGGGAGCCCACCTTTGTACTTTCTGGGGATTTCTATTGGTTAACCACTTGTTTCTGTTAGAAAATACCACATATGTAGCCTTGCTAATAGCACAGCTCTTGATCTCTCTTATGGTGGGCGAATGCTGGAAACAGAAAGTGACAAAATGTGGAGGTCCTCAATGCAATAACTTATGACTGTGCTGCAGTCTCTTCCTTTCCCCCCCACCCCCTCTGAATGGGCAGAACAGCTGGTCTTCAAGGAAGATCTATTTTCATCCTCGCTACTATCTATGACATGGCAACTGAAGAATCATTTTGACTCCCAACAGGAATTTTATCAGGAACTGAAAGTACAACTTAGTTTACAATGGAAAGAATAGGGCTCTCTGATACTGTACTTTTAAAAATGCCTTTTCTGGGAGACAGAAAAGAACTTTTGATCCATGTTCAACCTTGAATTAGGGAATATCTCCCTAGGTCTGAACGAAGAAACCACAATCATATTTTTCTCCTTTGAAAAACACACACATTTTGCTGTCTATATACCCATGTTGGCAGCCTATTCCATCCGTCAAATTCAAAACGAATAACTAAAGGAACTACAAAGCACGAACTAAATCTTCCCTTTCATAATCAGACTGAAATCTCTGTTGCCATGTTTGAAGGTCAGAGCAATAGCACTGTCATCCAGACAGCTTCCAATAAGTTAAATACGGAATGTTAGAAGCACTAAAACATGAGCCGGAAGCCAAGATAACCTAGCAATTCAGAAAAAAGAGGAGCACGTTTGACCTAGGATGGCTTGCTTCCCGAAACAGAATAAGGAGTGGTGTTCCATTTACCAATGTGAATCAAGATCAGAAGTTAGTGTATTTATAGCAACTTGCTACCCTTCGGATTCACGAACACAAAGCTGGGAGGGTGACACCTATGTAAAAATGCAAAGATTATTCTTATATTGGAGCATATGTGCCCAGCCCAAAGAACCCAGAACAATATGTGTAGTTTTGTTGTTGTTGTTAGTTGCGAAGTTGTGTCCGACCCATCGCGACCCCATGGACAACGTTCCTCCAGGCCTTCCTGTCCTCTACCATCTTCTGGAGTCCATTGAAGCTCAGGCCTACTGCTTCAGTGACTCCATCCAGCCACCTCATTCTCTGTCGTCCCCTTCTATTGCCCTCCATCTTTCCCAGCATTAGGCTCTTCTCCAGTGAGCCCTTCCTTCTTATTAGATGGCCAAAGTACTTGAGTAGTTACTTCTGAATAATTCCAGTATTGCTGTTTACCTACCGACAGAACCTTGCCAGACTAAAGCAATTATCCACAATAACTATAGATATACTCTGTGAATTACTAGGGAGGGTCTGCCCCTGCTCTCTTCCTGCCCATCAGATATTCCAAGCTCCACTGTCTCTTTGACATCTGGGAAAGGGCCCTTCCTTCCTGAGACTCCAGACTTACATTCTACCTCACCATGTCCAGTAGCAAACAGAGAACTAAAGGAGTGGATTTCAGCTGGATACTACTTTCTTTCTAAGTTCCATTTCCCTAAAGTTGTGGTTTCTTCTCACCCGACCCAAACCATTTTGAAAGCTCAGCTTGCTATCCCGTCTTGTTGAAGGATGGATTTATTTGTTCAAATACAACAGGCGCAAAATATCAGCCAACATTGTAAAAAGGCAAAGTAGTGCATTCTGGCTGGGCTTTATGGTGATTGTAGTTTCTTGGTTCCCCTTCGTGCAGGAATTCAAGCTTCTTTTTTCGCTTCTTTAAATCGTATGCTTCTTTTTCTTGCGAGTCGTTTGGTTTCTTCAGGTACATTCTGCTATCAAAATTAACTAGCATTGCAAAAATCATTTTCAAAACGTTCCTTTCCTTTGTTTTTCTTGGGTTTCAAATAAAGAGAACAATATCGCAATAGTTGTGGAGTCCAAACTCTTTTATGTAGGTCATTTTCTTATTCAATCTGAAAATGTGGATTTTATGAAGAACAGACCATTATGAAAAATAACAAAATTTATTCCAGAGAAAAATACTAAGGAAGTCAATTTCAAACCAAGGACCCAAAGTATTTCATATTATTCCTTTTTTTTAATTTTTCTTCATAGATAATTTCAAATATTCATTTTCTACATTCACATTTTTCAAGAACCTTTTTTTTCTTCACTCTTCTTAAAACTAGATCTTTTTTAAAAAAAATACATAAAAAACATGTATACAAGCTGAGGGTTCTGTTTCTGGTTAAGAAGGAGCTGCTAATATTAGACAAACAGAAGTATTAGTGGTGGTTAATCTTTATGTGAAGGTGGATTTATGGCTGAGCTTCTTAGTATTTGAATTCATTGCTACAGCTAATGGACATCTCAAACTGTCTTAAATCACCGGCTCTTTAGTGTGCCAAAAAGTAATAGAATGCTTAGAGCTACCATAATTTGGCACCTATGTTTAGAATTGGTTGCCAGAGAAGCTTATGGAGAAAAATGATCAAGGAAAATATTTTCTTTTCTTGTTTTCCTTCCTTCCTTCCTTCTTTCCTTCCTCCCTCCCTCCCTCCCTCCTCTGACACATATACATAATACACCTACATTCTTGTCTTCCTTCCTTCCTTCCTTCCTTCCTTCCTTCCTTCCTTCCTTCCTTCCTTCCTTCCTTCCTTCCCTTTTCTTTTTTGGGTGACCCTACCGTGTCAAGAGCTTCTCTAGCTGCCAATTGGCTTCTGGGTATGATTCACAATGCTAGTTGACATCTTTAAGACCCAGAAGTCACTGTAGCTGGACTGCCTTCTTCTCCCTCTAGGGAGTTGCCATCTAAGGGGACTTAGGAAATGGGCATTTTCTGTCTCTGTTTGCATCCATGCTTTGGATACATAACCCCAGTCAACCGTTCCTTCCTGGTTTTCAGGAGAACATTTAAGAAATGGATTTTTCATCTAGCCAAAGGAGTATATAGTATATAAATGTAATAAGTAAATAAGTAGATGACTAGGGTTATAAAGTTGCTGAAGCATCTTTCCATTCACTGGAATCTCCTGATGACATCTATTTTTCATTTGTCCTTTGTATATCCTTCTTTCTGATCACCATTCCCAAATGAAAAAAAAATGTTCCATTGTTGGAGCTCAGATTTTCTGTGTAATGTTTTCTATTTTAGTGAATGAGAGAGAAAAAGAGAAAGAAAATAAAACCCCCAGCTTAAATTCACCAATCATTTCATTGGGGCTATATATAAAAATGACACTTCAAGCAGGCCTCCTTCATCATTATGACTAATGATTAAAAACATAATTTGTTTCCAACCTGTTGAATGTTTTAAGAGCTTTTCTGATCCCCTGCAAAATTCAGTTACTCCCCATTATTGACCACCAAAAAAAAATAAAAAATGAAAGACTCTCTTTCCTTAAAAAGACCCTATTAATCTTTTGGATTTTGTAGCCCTGTATCAGAGGAAACATTCTTTTGGAAAGATGCCGCTGTTAAAAAATGATACTGACCAGCACAACCTCAAAAATACCTTGAGATTTTTTTTTCATAAAGCTGTTCCCTTCACCACCACTCTGAATATTGCAATCCTAACTCCAGGTTTTACGTTCTTCCCTAAATGTGATTATTATTTTTCTTTACAATAAACAGAATTATTGATATGAACCAAACTGACGTTCATAGATCCTTAACTGAAGAAACAGAATCTATGCCTAACGAGAGCATTCTGTGAACTGGGAGCTACCCAGAAAAAAAGGACCTCTCCCTTCAATCAGATAGCCAAGCTTTTGGCATCAGGGGAGTCTTCAAAATGATGTCTTCTGCTGATCTAAGAGAGCAGGCTGGTTCATAGCAGGAGGAAGAAGTCAGGACTTAAGTCATTTAAGGACTTCAAGCCTATAAAAGCTCAGCGCCAGCTTCCTAAATTGTTCCTGGTGGCAATTGGCAATTAACTCAGATCGTTCAAGACAAGCGTTATAGCATCCTTGTACCTTGTACCAGTTAACAACTTAGTTGCATCATTTTATACCAATTGCAACTTCTGGACAGTTTTCATTACTTTGATTTGACCCTGGAAACATACTAGCAACTAATGCTGTTTTTGTAATAAGTGACTCTGGCATATTTTATAATCAGTTCTGGTCAACGGTCGGTTTAACAGCAGCATTCTGGATCTGGTGAAATGCACCCACCCAGAAGTAATTTAACTTGTCCAGATCAGATGTTTTCTTTATCAGTTTATCCAAAAACTAATTGAAAGCTACATCATCTCATTCAAGGATACTTGCCAGTGGGTTCCAGCATTCAGGACAGAAAAACATCTTTGATCAAAGTGTTCCTGGGCTCTAATCCTAAGGTGGAGAGAAAGGTAACCTGAAGCAAGCCATGATGGAGTTGTATTGCATTGTGGAATAATACTGGTAGACAATTGTAGTATACAAATAGTCCTTGGCTTACAACAATTCATTCGAATTGTTCGAAGCTACAACAGCACTGAAAAAAAGTGACTTATAACCATTTGTCACACTTGGTCACTTGATCAAAATTCAGGCACTTGGCAACTGACTCGTATTTATGGCGGTTGCAAGGGTCCAGGGTTCACGTGATCCCCTTTTGCGACCTTCTGACAAGCAAAGTCAATAGGGAAGCCAGATTCACTTCACAACCGTGTTGCTAACTTAACAACTGCTGTGACTCACTTAACCGCTGTGGCAAGAAAGTAATGTAAAATGGGGCAAAATTTACTCAACAGCTGTCTCACTTAACAGCAGAAACTTTGGGCTAAATTGTGGTTGTAGGCCGAGGACTACCTGTGTGCACATTTTTAGGAAACCAAAGAAGCAATCTGTTAAAACGTAAGTTTTGCTTTCTTCTTGGAGAGAGGTAAGCTTAGCAGTGGTGGTCTTCTCTGCCAAAATGGAGAGTGGTTGGGAGAACTCCAGCAAAGTGCAGGCATTAGTCTTTGGTTCTTTTACAAGTTCACTTGAATTATTTTTAACTTGCTTATAGTAGAGGTCAGACTACATTCCAAGCCACTTTAATAAGCACCAGCTAAACATATGGCTGAACTTTGAGTATTTACTGTAAACGAGCTGCTTCCAAATTGATCCATTCATCTCCATGCATATTCATGATCCTGACTGCTGACAAAAGAGATTGATTGGCAGGCCTTTAAAATTTCCTCCTTCCTTCCCACTTTTGAAGGGGGGGGGAAGAGAGAGAGAGAGTTGGAATTTTGGAAACCTTTCTGCCTTAAAGTACTTGTGCCAGTCAGTGCTAAATATTAGGGAAGGCTGTATTTCTAGAAATAGGCAGGCAATTTTAAATTGTTAGCTATAATTTGCTTTGATTGGGTCAAAGTTAGCATTACTTTTGACCACTGAGTATATTCTGCAAGGAATCTCACTGATGTCAGCCAAACTATTCAAGACTGATATAATAAATTACAGATTATAAAAAAAAACTCTGGATTTTCTACCCAGAGATACAGGTAAAGGAGATAATCTTTGTAGTTGCCTCTTCAGCATCCCATAATTGGATTGTCCCTTTGTGCTCAAGTACTGAGCATGCTGAATGTTTGTATTTCTCCATACCTTGACAGTTTAGTGGTCTCTAGAATGCAGAAAGACCCCGTGTCCATATTCCGCTTATATAACTGTAGTCCTTGACACATTCATTGGTGGAAGATCATGCTTAGCATGTACATGGGAAAATGCCTATAATGGACTTTCTTTAGGGCTGATTGATGCCTCCGCAGGTGTACTTAGCAACAATGACCACTGTTAAAATTTTCACACAAGCTTCCAGAATACTTTTATTTCCAAATCCCAGTAAAAAAAGTAAAATGACCCGTGTTTAAACTTGCATGATGCTTCCAAAGGTACTTTTTCAAGAGGCAACTGGACTTCCTTTGTTTTTCCTTGAAGACATTTCGCTTCTCATCCAAGAAACTTCTTCATTTCTGAAGAATTGAACAGAACTGAAGAAGCTTCTTGGATAAGAAGCAAAACGTCTTCAAGAAAAGACAAAGAAAGTCCAGTTGGCTCTTGAAAAAACACCTTTGGGACAACCATGATCTGGATGACTGAGAAACTCCATAGACATGATGCTTCCAAGTATCACCACAGGTCATTGTGGCAACTGAAATTGGCCCATTTACTGGTACTGGTTGGAGAATGGCAATAATTGGTGGCTGGCCTTTGCCGGGAAGGCTAACGATCTTCTGAAGATGCTTTACATCAGTCAGACAAGGCAGTGAAATTTGAACCCCAAATTCCATGCTTAGATTAACTGCTTTTATGAAAAGGAAATATTGAACAGGCCTCAAGAATTAAGTGATCACCCTCATAACCAAGACGCCATATCTGGGTTGCAAAAATTACAGTTTTTACAATAATCACCAGCTCAGATATGGCAACCTGATAAATAACCTGACTGGGGAAATAACCCTGCTTAGTTTCACATAGGTTTATGAGATTAAGTAGATCATACAGTTTGGGTATTCTTGGATTTTCTCTTCCCTATAGCTTCCCTACCCTTTTTGTCTATCCGCATCATTCATATCAAAATACCTAGCCTCACATTCCATGCTAATTTTTTACCTTCATCTATGTATCTTTCATATATAGTTGTTGCAATAATCCAGGTGATTTAAATTTATGTTCTGGATTCTTTCAGCCATTCTTCTGGAAGTAGTCCTTTAAAGTGAGTGGATATACTTTTTTATAAAGATGAAGATTAAGAACTGATTGCATAAGACAAGTTTATTTTAGATCTTTGATTGTTTTTCGTATTAACTGATGAGTGCCTCTTTTGTGTGAAAGTAAGGCTATATGTTACACAAATGAGCTAGTTAAAAGAGTGAATTAATGGTTCATTAACCTCTACTGAACCTATATTCTTATTAGTGGAAACGCACTTAAATGAGTGCACAAAATGATGAAGTGAAAATACTTAATAGAATTTCAACAAGTGCATTTAATCAGAGGGTATTAATTGAATGAATGGGTCAGATGGTGGAGATGAAGGCTTCACCCTAAGATACTAGGCTTAATATTTTGTCTTCGGAAGATAAGGATTATTTGTAGAATTAGTTAAATGCAATTAAATACACATACTTACATCTCCTTTATCAGTTGTAATCAAAGTATTCATACCTGTTGACCAATGCTTAAAAAATGGGTGAATACATTGAACAATTACTAAAGTCTTTGTCAAGTTTGAATTGCTAAGATGCTTGCTAACCTCTGTAGCTGCTCAACTTGCCATAGAAACAGGGGGGAAGAGGAGTCTGGGAAAGAAACGGGAGTTTCAGGAAGCTGTCCATGGACTATGAGAACCAACTAAGGTCATCCAAAGCAGGTGTCCGGCAGAGAAGTGGACCGTTCCCATAACAAACAGAAAGAATGTGATTGGCCAACGTGAACACATGGTGGGTGGGGGTTATGAAAAGCTATTGGTAACTAACTGGAACTTCACACGGGAAACTTAGAGTTGATATTACTCCTTCAGTGCTGGGATGTGTATTCAATAAAAAAATTATCTCTTATGGCACCTCAAGGCCGTAGAGTTTCTTTAATGTTGAATTCGCCAGCCGGAAGGTTGACAGTCTCCTTGATTTCTAAGACTGCTTGCACACTTCCATCAGTAAGCAGGCTCTCTCTTTTTCTTTGTGTAGCTACCTCAGTTTTGTTGTGCTGTACTTTCTGGTGAATCCAGTGCAGAAAAATCTGAATCCAGTGCAGAATCCAGTGCAGAAAAAAATAAGACCTTTAGGTCATTCAATTTAAGGATATATGAGTACATAATGTGCATGAAATGTATAATTTTATATGGGCTGGATTTTTCTTTCTGAGAGTCAATAATATTTCCAAAACGCAAAGAAATCTAAAATGCACACAGATACACCCATGTCTGTCTCCATTGTTGTTTGTGACAAAGGTTATGAAATGGATATGCGCCTTATCTTACACGTGCATATTCTCAGTCAGTGCAAATTCTGAAGAAAAGTTCCTGTATCTGTTTAAAAATATTAAGAGATTTGGAGGGATTGAAGTACAAATATTCGGGGGCAGTCTTCATAATGGCCTCTTGATTTTGCAATGATAGCAAACTTTTCATTGAGGATTTGGCTGCTACTTGTTTACTATGAGCAGTTCTGTCAGGTGGAAAGGACTATACTTTGAGTTGCACTCCAAAAGATTTTGGAGTGAGATAATAAAAGTGAGATAATAAAAGTGAGATAATAAAAGCCCAGTCTAGCACAATACCAACAAAGAGGAAAAATTACAGCTCTCAAAAGAAACCAGCATGGCTGCATAAAGAACTCTCTGATAAATTGAAAGATAAAAGGGACAAATATAGAAAGTGGAAAGAGGGGCACATAACTAAGACAGAATATCAGCAAATAGCCCGAGCCTGCAAAGATGAAGTGAGGAAAGCTAAGGCTCATAATGAACTAAGGCTTGCGACCAAAGTCAAAAATAACAAAAAAGCTTCTTTCAACATGTAAAAAACAAAAAAGTGAAGGAAATGATTGGTCCACTAGTGGGTGAAAGTGGCAAAAAGGTGACAAGCAACAGGAGAAAGCAGAACTATTTAACTCATTTTTTGCATCTGTCTTTACACAAAGGGAAAAAACAGACCAACCTACCAAAATAGTGCCATAAAAACAGAATAGAAATGCAAGTTAAGATAGGCAAGAAACGGTAAGTGAGCACCTGTCCCCTAGACCAATCACCAGGACCAGATGGATTACACCCCAGGGTTCTCAAGGAACTGGCAGATGTGATCTCAGAACCATTGAACTATATTTTTCAAAGATCCTGGAGCACTGGGGAATTACCGGAGACTGGAAAAGAGCTGATGTAGTTCCCATCTTCAAAAAAGGGAAAAAAATGGACCAGGAAATTACAGACCTATCAGCCTGACCTCAATACCTGGGAAGATTCTGGAAAAGATAATCAAACAACGAATCAGCGAACACCTAGAGGCAAAAATCACTACTAAAAGCCAACATGGGTTTGTCAAAAACAGATCATGCCAGACAAACCTTATTGCATTCTTTGACCAAGTGACAAAATTAGTGGATCAGAGGAATGCTGTGGATATAATTTACTTGGACTTCAGTAAGGCATTTGATAAAGTAGATCACAACCTACTACTTGATAAATAGAAAAATGTGGTTAGACAGCATCACCACCAGATGGATTCGTAGCTGGCTGACCGGCCGTACTCAGCGTGTGGTCCTCAATGGAACCGCATCTACATGGAGGAAGTGTGCAGTGGGGTGCCCCAGGGCTCTGTCCTGGGGCCAGTGCTCTTCAACATCTTCATCAACGATTTGGACGAGGGGATAGATGGGGAACTCATCAAATTTGCGGATGACACCAAGCTGGCAGGAATAGCCAACACTCCAGAAGACAGGCTTAAGATACAGGAGGACCTGGACAGACTTGAAGATTGGGCGCTATCTAACAAAATGAAATTCAATGGTGAAAAAGTAAGGTTCTACATTTAGGCAAAAAACCAAATGTACAGGTATAGTATAGGGGGTACCTTGCTCAATAGTAGTAACTGTGAGAGGGATCTCGGAGTCCTAGTGGACAATCACTTAAATATGAGCCAGCTGTGCTGCAGCTGCCAAAAAGCCAACACAGTGCTGGCTGCATTAACAGAGGGATAGAATCAAGATCACGTGAAGTATTAATACCACTTTACAATGCCTTGGTAAGGCCACACTTGGAATACTGCATCCAGTTTTGGTCACCACGATGTAAAAAGATGTTGAGACTCTAGAAAGAGTGCAGAGAAGGCAACAAAGATGATTAGGGGACTGGAGGCTAAAGCATATCAAGAACGTTTGCTGGAATTGGGTATGTCTAGTTTAATGAAAAGAGGACTAGGGGTGACATGATAGCAGTATTCCAATATCTCAGGGGCTGCCAAGAAGAGGGAGTCAAGCTATTCTCCAAGGCGCCTGAGGGCAGGACAAGAAGTAATGGATGGAAACTAGTCAAGGAAAGAAGCAACCTGGAACTGAGGAGAAACTTCCTGACAGTTAGAACAATTAACCAGTGGAACAACCTGCCTACAGAAGTGGTGAATGCTCCAACACTGGAAGTTTTAAAGAAGAGACTGGACAGCCATTTGTCTGAAATGGTATAGGGTTTCCTGCCTGAGCAGGGGGTTGGACTCGATGACCTCCAAGGTCCCTTCCAACTTTATTATTATTATTATTATTATTTATTGCTCAAGCTTATATACAAGAATCTCGTCAACTAAAGTTCAATACTGAATTGGTGCCAGATAAGGGTCAATGGAATTAACAGAGGGCTGTGAAAATGGTCATAAAATTGGGTCAGTCATGTGATGACCCGACTTACAACTTACAATCATGAATGCCAGGCTCAATTATGGTCATAAGTCAAGGACTACCTGTATTTAAGGAGGGAGGCAATTAAATGTGGGTCTTTGCATGATTCTTGCACAGGGATAAGGATTGTTTTAGGATTGCACAGGTATAAGGATTAAAATCAAATACATTTATTGTTTCAAATACAATTGTTTCCAATGAATTATTGCTGCTAGAATCAAGGAAAGTCTTCCCCCCCCCCTGATAATTTACAGGATCTTTTGCGGACTTAATTCTTAAGCCACTTCTGGCTTGTTTTGCTACCTTGATAGAATATCCTCCTCAAAGTTTAGGATAAGGCATTGGTCGACATTCTAGCTTTAACCAACCTTATAAAGATTAGCTAGCAATGGCTCTGAGCGTTCCAGGGACATAATTGGTCAGAACCACTTGAGCATCAAGAGTTTTGTAGCTTTAAACAGGCCTTTTTATGAGCCTGGCCATAAAGAGCAAACTGCCCCCAAAATATGACTAGATTGTTGTTGTTCTTGTTGTTGGCTTTGACCAATGGAGTAGAACAGGACCTCTGAATAATCCATTAGTTCCAGGGCTGTGCTTTGGTGACTCTGCTTCAGCAGCTCTTTTGCTATATAAGTCCCTTAGCTTTGCCCGCCTCTCTTAACAAATTCCATTGACAGGCACCGCTGCCATTTTTCTGCATGTTCTGACAGTTTAATTCAGTACCTCCTGGCTAAGCAGCCTGAGCCTGAGGGGGTAATTCAGCTCACTGGCATTGGGCTGCTGCAATTAAAATAATTAACGGAGCAGGAATGGGCTGGCAGAGAAGGAGAACGAGAGAGCACTTTTCAGTCCCCAAGTGAAATGCCTGCTAGCTCTCCCCTTGGAAACGAGGGCAATAGAATTTATTATTGACACTATATTTCCTTCCAGGTATCAAATGGGCTTGCATCTTCACTGCTGTTCTCTTCTTTTGCATCTCCTATTATTTCTTCTTTTGGCATCACCGATCACTGCTTTCCCACCTGGTCTTGTCAAACAAAATGGATCTCCTTAGCCTTGTGCTGGCAAGGCTGGAAATCTCCAGATGGTGCAGGTGGCCACTCCCCAAAGACCCAGCCAGCATTGCCCAGTGGTGAGGAAGGCTGGGTGCTTCAGTGCTGCAAAATCTGCAAAAACCCCAAACTTCTCGTATTTGATGATCTGGCGAAAGAAGTTTCTGCTGGGGTCTGCTCAAGATGGGAGAGCTTTGTTTTTTCAAATTACGGTGATGATTAAGTTAGAAGGACCAGAAGATTTTTTTTGTTTCTTTTTCTTTAGCCAGAAGCAGCAGAACTGAATCCTCTTAAATCAGAATAACAGAGTTGGAAGGGACCTTAGAGGTCTTCTAGTCCAACCCCCTGCTCAGGCAGGAAACCCTATACCATTTCAAATCAATGGTTGTCCAATCTCTTCTTAAAAACTTCCAGTGTTGGAGCATCCACAAGTTCTGGAGGCAAGTCCTTCCGCTAGTTAATTGTTCTCACTGTCAGGGAATTTCTCCTTAGTTCTAGGTTGCATTTCTCCTTGATCAGTTTCCATCCATTGCGTCTTTTCCTGCCTTCAGGTGCTTTGGAGAATAGGCTGACTCCCTCTTCCTTGTAGCAATCCCTTAGATATTGGAACACTGTTATCATGTCATCCCTAGTCCTTCTTTTCATTAAACTAAACATATCCAATTCCTGCAACTGTTCTTTATGTTTTTAGCCTCCAGTCCCCTAATCATCTTTGTTGCTCTTCTCTTCACTCTTTCAAGTATCACATCTTTTTTTACATCATGGCAACCAAAACTGGATGCAGTATTCCAAGTGTGGCCTTACCAAAGCATTATAAAGTGGTACTCACACTTCACTTGATCTTGATTCTGTCCCTCTGTTAATGCAGCCTAGGACTGCATTGGCTTTTTTGGCAGCTGCAACACACAGCTGGCTCATATTTAAGTGATTGTCCACTAGGACTCCAAGACCCCTCTCACAGTTATTACTGTTGAGTCAGGTACCATCTATACTATACGCGGTGTCAAACGCACCGCGTCACATGAGGTGTCGCAACGTATCGCGACTTTTTTCACATTGCCAGAGCTGGGGTGGGTGCGGCCTCAGCATGATGCAATTGGCCTGCGGGCCGGCAGTTTAACACCCCTTATCTATACTATAGATCTGCAAACTGGATCTATTCAGCAGACTTACCAGATTCGTTTTTCCTCTTGTTTAATCATTGCAACAGCAGATAAACTCTTCCCATTAAAACAATGAAATCAATAGCATTGGGGAGGGGGAACGCAGGAATGGATATTTATGTGAAAGGACTGGACTTTAATAAACTGGACCATCTGACCAACTGCATGACTGCTTCCATAAGATACTGTTTTCATTTCGTGTTATTTTTACTAGATTGTTTGTCAGATGCTTTGAGTGAATTTGGCATGTATAATTAATATATCTAGTCCTTCCCAAGGACCTGAGTTAGGCAGATGCTGTTGTTCAAAGAGGTCAAAGATTAGCAACAGTAGTAGTAATAGTAGTATACTACAGTACTATTAATAATAATGTTTATTACACTTCTATTTTAATACCATTAATGGATCATAATACATGCAAAAGTATGTTTGAATTGTTAGAATTGACTTGTTTGGAATATTTTCCACTTAGTGGTTGTATTCAGACAATATGTTTAACCTCGTTACAGAATTAACCGTTGTCTGGGTTTAAACAATGAATTAATCCAACAAGCTGGATTCATGTTGTCCATTGACCCGTGGGGAAAACTAACTAGATTTAACAAGGTGTCAGGCTAGAAACTAGGAGAGTGTGAGTTCCAGTGCCATCTTAAGCACAAAGCCTTGGGCCAGTCACTTTCTCTCAGCCCTGGGAAGCAGTCAATGGCAAATCACTTCTGAAATATTGCCAAGAAAACTGCAGGGATTTATCCAGGCAATTACCAGGAGTCAACATTGACTTGAAGGCACCAAAGGGGGGGGGGGATAAATTCACCTACTTGGTTTGTAGCTGACCCGGTTAAATATTTGTAATTAACATCATTCCCTCCAGAATTAAAGCATGCACCAATTTTATTACAATTCGGGGAGCTGCTGAAAACAACTTTCTCCATCCAGCATTTTTCATGGCCAAGTGGTTTTATGGTTTATATAGTTTAAAATGTTTTAATCACATTCTTTCGTATGTGTTGTTGCATGTTAATCTGTCGAACAATAATTTTCAGGGCTATGCTGCCTAGGAATGCATCGAAATGAAATGATTGTTTTTTTTTTGCTTAGGCAGGTTTCTCTTACTATTTATTGCAGAAAAGTATTCCCTTACACAAGTGGAAATTGCAACTCTGTCTTTTAAAATGCATTATTTTGATCCACCCCACTTCATTAAAATTGCCCATCAAAGTGGCAACAAGAACTGCATTTCTCCCATGGCTGTTCCGCCCTAGATAAACATCAGTATTTCTTATCTTGCCCCCTAGCTAATATCAGACTTTTGTGGGATTATAAAATAATGCAAAGCATCCTTTGATCAGAACGGATAAGGGTGTGCTTTTATCCTGCTCCTTCTTAGCCTTGGATGACTTCTCTTTCTCTGGGAGAAAGAAGGAGCATTGAGTTTGATCCCTGTGATGTGATTTAAAAGAAGATGCTTTTAAATAAAAATACCAACTTTTTTTTTTTTTTTTTTTTTACTTAAAAGAAACCCTCCCCTCCCCAGGTTTCCAAAGCACTATTTATGTCCTCAGTTA
Organism: Azemiops feae; assembly: GCA_023970755.1. Classification (NCBI taxonomy): domain Eukaryota; kingdom Metazoa; phylum Chordata; class Lepidosauria; order Squamata; family Viperidae; genus Azemiops; species Azemiops feae. The sequence continues at coordinate 1,105,019 of JALGBA010000702.1, read as the reverse complement.
CTGTTGCTCTAGAGAGAAACCCAGCCATTTTAACATACCATTTTCTGCAGTGTGAGCATTTCAATTCCAGGCAGGCTACTGTAACTTTAAAAAGATTTAACGAACGCAGCTCCAGTAGCTAAGCTGAAATAAGAATGTCTCATGAGTTTAATGGATCAAACAGCCCTGATAGTTTTTATGGGCTCCTTTTCACTTTAGGGCAAAGGGAAGAGAGAGTGGGGCAGGTTGGTTTTAAATTCAAGGATTTATGTTGTTAATCCTCCTGGCTAATTATAATTTATGGGAATCCTGATAAATTAATATGCAGTTGCTATTCAAAAGCAGAAGGGGCTGGCCTAAACAAGCCTTGTTCGTTTTTAATTTATTTCTACCAATGGAGAATATTAAATTAAATGAACACTGGGGTATTTTCAGGGGAAGGAGCATTCTCAGGCTTTATAGACAGGTCTGTCGGTTTTCCATAACGGTTTTGCAAAGTTTCACTGCCTGTCTGCAGCAAATAACCAGCCGATTTAGCAACTTGGCGAGCGTCCCTGACTCGGGTTGCTGCGTTTCTATCCAAGTGAAAGAACAGAAGCGGAATAAAATTTGGAGGGGATGTGCAAATAGAGGGAAACCTTGAGTGTGCGCTTAGAGGAAATGAAAGAGAAATCTTTTCCAGTCCTGATAATTTTTAATTTTTAATTTTTTTTAATCTTCCAGCAAAGCAATCTTCACCAAATGACTCCTGCAGGGCCAAAGTCATAAGGAGCAGCGCTGCTTGCCTTCATGTCTGTTTACAAAATAATGTTAAAAATACCTCCGATAATTTGCCATTTTGTCTGTGTGTGTGTGTGTGTGTGTGTGTGTTGGATTTATGTAAATCTTCGTAAAACATTGGTCCATTAAGAGGACACAATGGACATTTCTAGCAGAGGAAACAGTAGAACACTGCAGAAATTGCTTAAAGGAAGAATAATAGAATTGGAAGGCTCCTTGGAGGTCTTCTAGTCCAACCCCTTACTCAGTCAAGAAACCCTATACCACATCAGACAAATGGTTGTCCAATCTCTTCTTAAAATACCTCCAGTGTTGGAGCACTCACAGTTTCTGGAGGCAGGTTGTTCCACTGGTTAATTGTTCTCACTGTCACGGAATTTTCTCCTTAGTTCTAGGTTGCTTCTCTCCTTCGTTATTTTCCATCCATTGCTTCTTGTCCTGCCTTCAGGTGCTTTGGAGAATAGGTTGACCCCCTCTTCTTTGTGGCAGCCCCTTAGATATTTGTGAGTTGTGAGTGCTCCAACACTGGATGTTTTCAAGAAGAGATTGGATGACCATTTGTCTAAAATGATGCAGGGTTGGGCTAGAAGATCTCCAAGGTCCCTTCTAGCTCTATTCGGATTCTGATGATTTACGGTTGGATGTGAGAGTTTGTTTGTTTAAAGTAGATTCCTTTTCCTTGAAGAAATCACTTGACCCAATTAATTGACAAGATGTGCCTGTCTTTTAAATTGTGTCCTGCAAATTTTGTGAGAAAATGGTGGCAATAACCGAGGCATCTCTTTTTTTTTATTTTTCATCCCCTATTCGGGAAAAATGTAGATTTGGTTTACTTTACTTAGGTCGGTGTCTGTTTCTTAAAATGCTCTCCCATAAGAACTCTCACTAGTGGTGCAAGAAACCTAAGAGTTACTAATATCCCTGCAGTTTTATATCCTCTAAAAGAGATAGCAGGGTAGCAAATATTATATTTGGAAATAATCTGCTTGACTGTTCTTTTGAAAGAAAACTCTCCCAGCTGTGAATTGCTAGATGAAGCTCAGCTCACAGCTTTAAGAGAGTTTTGAAGATTTAAAGCGATTTGATTTTACACATGGTGTGGGATTTTTCTGCTTTTCAGACAAAGCGGCCTTCAGATTCTGATAGAGATTTCTCTGTGATTGTAATCACAGAAGTTTCAGAATATTGTTCAATCCTTCCCAATCCTTCCAAAAGCATTTGCTTGCTTAAAGTCCCTTCTCCCTTTGTAGTGAGATGATTCCCTGCTTATGATGAGTCATAAAACAGGGGGAACTAATATCCAGTACAGAGTTTAAGATTCTACACAACTTTGTTTTTCTTCTGATCAACAAAGAACTTGTTTGATTAAAAAAAAAATAGAAAATTAGCTGGATGGACCTTCTTCATCTAGTGAGTAAGGGATCATATTGACTTTTTGAGAAGGTGCATTGATAGTCCCAATTTTGTTGCTAGAGGCTAGGGGTTCAAAAGAATCCTGCCATAGATCTAAAAACCTTTGTTGTTGTTCAGTCTTCTAAGTTATGTCTGACTCTTTGCGACCTCATGGATCACAGCATGCCAGGCCCCCACCCCTGTCCTTCACTGTTTCCCAGAGTTTGCCCAAATTTATGTTAATTGCGACAACCTATCTAACCATCTCCTCCTCTGCCGTCCCCTTCTCCTTTTGCCTTTCATCTTTCCCAACATCAGGAACTTTTCCAAGGAGTTCCCTCTTCTCATTTGGTGGCCAAAGTAGTCAGAATTGATTTCCTTTAGGATTGTCTGAATTGATCTCCTTGTAGTCCAGGGGGCTCTCAAGAGGCTTCTGCAGCACCACAATTCGAAAGTATCAATTCTTCGGCACTCAGCCTTCCTTACAGTCCAACTCTCATAGCCACACACACAACTACTGGGAAAACCATAGCTTTGATATATGGGCCTTTGTCAGCAAGATAATGTCTCTGCTTTTTAATATGTTGTCTAGGTTTGCCATAGCTTTCCTCCCAAGGAGCCAGCATCTTTTAATTTCATGGATCTAAACCTAGGGGAAATGAATTAGGAATTTCATGCAGGTGAGATTTACAGTTGGATGAAAACTAACATTCTCTGAACAAATGGATCTCTATTTTGTCTTCTTATTGTCAAAGGGAGCAGGAGAGGAAGCAAATGTAGGACTTCCTTCTGTTTGATTGAAAATGTAATGTGACATTATCAAATTCACACTTCCCAAAACAACCCACCATAAATTTCAGTATTAGCAAGTTTAGAAACTGTATACTGTATACAATTTCTAAACTCGCTATAGCACATGTGTATTAGAGGAAAAGAATACACAAAAATGTATCAGTGAAAGGATATACGCAAAAAGTGGGGAGAATTGCTTGCCCAAATATTATCCGAGAATATAGACACAAAAATTATGGAGAGCAAACGGAAATGCTTACCATTTTCACACTGGCCTTTTTAAATGAGAAGTTAAATGGGGTGAAGCCAAACTTATGAGACACTAAGAAAAACTGAAATATACAGATTTAGCCATCCTTATTTGTCACTAACTGTGATAGATAGTTCTACTCATATACTATGGGTTATGACATGACTTCTGATGGTGATGTTATCCATTCAGTTGTGTCTGACTCTTGGCGATTCTACATATTGAACTACTTTTTTGAGTTGTTCCATGCTCTGGCTGGTGTCAGCTTTGATGGTGTCTAATCACCATATTCTTTGATGGCCTGGTTTCCTTTTACGGTAACTCTTCCAAACATATTTGCCTTCTCCAGTGAATTCTCCTGCATGACATGAGATACAGTTCCGTGATTTTGCCTTCTAGTGGCATGTCTGGTGTTATGCACTCCAGTAGTTGATTGTTAGTCCAAGGAAGTTGACTTCTGTGTTTCCCAAATTCTTCACTACAAACTGTGTTTTATTTGTTGCCATGTGTCTGTTTTGGCTAATTTGGAATGGATATTTTTTCCTTCAACTTTTCCATAGTCTTGGGTTAGAATAGCTGATAGTTCCCTTGAGGAATGCTTGATTCAATGGAGTTGGGTTTGTTTTATATGATCTTGGTAGTATTCTATTTTTAACTGACTCATTGTATACTACACTGAGTTGGGCAGCCTATACATTTAATAAATAAATAAAACTGAAACAAAACAATGAAGTTTTCACTTCAGGTAAAAGGAAACACCTTGGTTTTGACTGGAATAATATTTCTATCAGTCTGCCTGGAGGAGCTAAAGAAAAGGTAGGGCTGAGTTGAGAAAAATATAGCTCAGGAAAAGGACTGTAAAGTTTTTGGCTTAGTGTAATAGAACAGTAATCAGGGCCAATCAAGGAGTTTAATGTAAGCATCATTTTGTCATGCCCTGAAGGAAATTTGGCACAGGCTAGCAAAGTCAATGAAATGACAAATTATAGGACGCAAGGGCCGTATTATGAAGGCTTCCAAGAGATGAGAAGAGAAAATTGGTGCAGGGAAATATTGTAACAGTACAGAGAGAAAAGAAAGATTTTTGCATTTGGTGGGAAAATGATATTTTCATTGGAGTCCCCTCGGAATATCACTTCTGAAATGGCCCTTCCTTTGAACTGCCAAGCCGTTTAAAGAAAGTAAGTCCTGGTTGAATGTACAGTGACTTTTTATTAACTTCCTTTATTTTCAGCAAGGCCAAATAATAGCCAGATTAAAAATAAAGATTGCAAGCATTCCTTATATGCTTTATTTAGAGTTATACAGTATGGTTAAAAATCGAATCAAAACGAAACAAAATATAGAACATGCATGGTAAATCATGAAAACACACAACCACAGTTAAACTTTTGGGGCAATAAACCAACAGATAGGCTACCCCAATTATTTCCCAAACCATTTAAATTAATTTCCAGAAAGGTAATAGAGTGGGAATTAATTTCCAGAGGAAGGCTATTCTATCTATTAGAGGTCACCACAGAAGTTAAAGTATCATAAACGGGGTAAGCCACAAACAACAAGCACACATTGGGTGGGTCAATTGTAGTGAAAAGCAATCTTGGACAGCACCATGAAGCCCAGCCATGCAGCACTTTAGGTATTAAAAGGAGCCCTTTAGGAGATGTAAAACCATAGATAACTGCAATCACCTCATACATGTGGAGGAACAAGGGACATTCTGCCCAGACTTCTGAACCATCTCTCTGGTTAGGCATGGAGAGTTGAACATTTACTGCATTTTTCCTTATATCTGCAGTCAGTGAAATATTGTAAAGGACAGATTACAGATATATAGCTGTACACATAAGCTTATTATTCAGTCATATTGTTTCTAAGTCAGGAGTGGGCATCAGCAGTGTGCAGCAGCAATCCAAAAAGCTAATACAATATTCTACTCTACTCTACTCTACTCTACTCTACTCTACTCTACTCTACTCTACTCTACTCTACTCTACTCTACTCTACTCTACTCTACTCTACTCTACTCTACTCTACTCTATTCTATTCATCTATGGCCCCTTATGACTTGTGGACTTCAACTCCCAGAGTTCCTGAGCCAGCATGGTCCGCACGTCATAAAGGGACCATAATTGCCCACCCCTGTTCAAAGAATCAGTCAGCACTGAATAACAAACTGGGCACCTTGCAAATGTGTCGGCTTCAATGTCCAGAATTCTTAGCAATAGCTAGCACCTGTAGCATTAAGGTCTTCCCTATGATATTTGCAAACCACCTAGCAACTTTCTGGAGCAGCGATAGAAATAGTTTGAATAAAATGATCACCAAGCTATGAGCAACACTTTCTAAGTTTGAACACGCCTATCATACACGAAATTCAAACATGCTACTACTAAGTCTCCTTCAACCTAAGCTATGAAAAATACGTATGCAATATAATTTGATTTCCTTCTGGACAATTAGCATGAAAATCTAGCCTAAATTCTTAATGTGGCAGAACTGACTCTCCTGCCACGGGCAGTGATGTAAACAAATACTTATTCTGAAACAATGCAACATTTATGAACATGATATTTTTAGTGGGAAGGTTCCTAGAACCTTCCAGCGTGAATAAACCACTGAGGTCCAGAGCTGGGTCACTTTCAACAAGTGCTAGAATTGTACAGTGAAGGACAGAGTTGGAGGGGAAAAAATAGGTTAAAAGGAGAGGAGAATCAGTTACTCACTAAAACTCTATTAGACTGTAATAATAAATAATGTTGAATGTTCGGGATATTAAAACAATTCGTTCTTGGCAAAAGAAACAGAGGCTTCTATTCCCTTCAGCAGCACTGCCTTTAGCTGCATACGTCTTCTCCACTGTGGATTTTTTAATATAGCATCATGTTCCTGCAGGTATCATAAAAATAAAAAATAACTTAAGGAGTATTAATTCCTGTAAGAGCACTGATTAATCCCAGATGTGAGCCGTGCGTGTAACTCAATGTTAAGCGTGTGCAGGTGCTGACAGAGGGATCGGAGAGCTCCGCACATGTTCCCAGAACACAGCTGTTTCTGAGCCAGTTGCTCCAACTTCTCCGTCAAGTTCTCCTGCCTCTGGGCACAATTAAAAGCTTGCATGCTGCTTTTCGTCAGGGCAGCCTTAGGAATTGAAGCTGAGCAAAAAAAAAACAAGGCAATTGAAAGCAGGAGAAGAGGGTAGCGGCCAGGAAGGAGACTGTCTTGCCAAACTGACATTCACCTTGCTACCACCTCCAGCAAAATCATGCAAGGTTGACACGTCATACTCAAGACAAAAAGAAGACAAATGTGGATACCAACATAATTTATTATTAGCCACCTAGTACCTCTGGGAACGGACCGTAGATATACGACATGCATGCATGCATGCAATTAAATAAATAAATAACAAAAGTTTTCATTTTTAGGAGGTAGGCCAAGAACTCCCAAGTTCCTGAAGATAAAGATTAGCAGGATGGAGAAATGTAAAAAGGCTGTTCTTGCCTAAAGATAATATCCACTATCACCACTTTCTTGCCATTTCTTTCTGTGTTGTATGTCATTTCCAAAATGCTACAAATAATTGTCAGCCCTACCAGGTAGCTCAGATTAAGAATCCGACAGCATGTAGGTCATTACTACTATTATTGTCATAGCTATTATAACACAATCTTGCCAGTCAGCGGGCTGCCTCTTGTACTTCAAGACTGTTCCTTCTTCCCATTGCAATAGCCGACCTTTTGAAGATTTGCAAATATACAAAAAGGGATTATGAATTGTTGAAAGCATCTGAGTGAGGGCAGCTTCCTCATTCTGGATTTGCAGGAAAAGTAGCTTGGCAGTGTGAGTTAGGTGCCTTTTCAAATGTTATCCTTACACCCAACATGAAAACATAATGAAACATCTTGCAGCCATTTTCCGGGATTGGGACCAAGGAGACGGAAGACAAAACCAATATAACATAATATAAGCATTCCCTGAGAATGGCTCACTCCCGTCTCCCGTCATAACTCTCCATGCCCATCACCACCATAATTCTATGACCCATCCCCAACCTCCCAATCCCCAAATTCTACTGCCCCCCAAAAGACCAGGAACTTCCCACTGTCCTCTCCACCCACCTCTGCTAATCACTGCTGATCCAAGTCCAAGTATAAGGGGTGGTGTCATGCGATGACATGAGGATGCCCAACGCCATGACTTATATTTTTATGTCTTTTACGATACAAATATGTACAGGGATTCCTCGACTTACCACCAGCACCAGAATTTCTGATGCTAAGCAAGACAGTGTTAACTGAGTTGTGCCCTTATTTTACAACCTTTTTTTTTTGCCACTGTTGTTAAGCAAATCACTGCAGCTATTAAGTGAATCATGCAGCTGTTAAGTGAATCTGGCTTTCTCCCCCCCCCCCCATTGACTCTGCTTGTTGGAAGCTGGGTGGGAAGGTTACAAATGGTGATCCCGCGACCACGGGATGCTGCAACTGTCATATTATACGCCAGTTGTCAAGCACCTAAATTTTGATCACGTGACCATGGGGATGCTGCAATGGCCCTAAGTGTGAAAAACAGTTATAAGTCACTTTTTCAGTGCCATTGTCACTTCGAACAATCGCTAAACAAATGTTTGTAAGTCAAGGACTATGACGTTGCTGTGGTCCCATCATCACATGCATATTGCCATTTGGTGCTTTGTTATGGATACTCCTGGCTGTGCCCAATGAGTCATCTGATATGGTACAAAATAGCTTCTACATAATCCAGCATTCTGTCTTCAGAACCACCATCACCACCCCAGCTGGCTATTGGTATTCCCAAACAGTTCACTTTGAATACACGCTATTCTTCCATGCAGAGGTTTTATTTCAAGCTGTCTGTGTGTGTTAAAGGAATGAGGACAAATTCATTTCATTCCCATTTCGATGTGAACTTCTATGTGCGGTGAATTCAGCTGTACTTTGAAATTTGCTCATTTATGATGCAGTGCTCCAGGTATATTAAAAGATACGTATTAAGGGATGATGCACACAAAATATTGCATTCCATTAGTGAAAATAATGTTCAAACACGCTTTGTATTAAAGGGAGTTGCTGGCTGGGAAAAAAAAGTGTACTAGGCGACATGACATTAAAATACATATGCTAGGAGAAATATGCAGAAGGATGAATGTCAATATTTTTGTGCACTAAAACCATCCTTAATGTGGAAATGAGACCAAGCAAGTTAAGATTGGGAAAAAGAACAAGATGGATGAAACTCTATGAAGATATATCTAGCTACATAATGTCAAATATTATTATGTCTTGTACCAAATTCAGTTTCACATCAGAATGAAGTGTCTTTAACCAAGGCCCTTTTAAACAGCATGGCAAACAATTTGCTTTCATTTACATACAGAGAAGCTCTGTGTGTGTGGGTATGTGTGTGTTTGTGTATTTATATGCAGTATTGATCCCGGGGTCATGCAATCCATTTTTGCACCTTTCTGACAAGCAAAGTCAACGGGGAAGCCCGATTCACTTCACAGCCGTGTTACTAACTGAACAATTGTAGCAATTCACTTAACAACTGTGGCAAGACAGGTCGTAAAATGGAGCAAAACTCAACTTGACAAATGTCTCACTTAGCAACATAAATTTTGGGCTCAATTGTGGTGGTAGGTCGAGCACTATCTATATAGATAAGCGTATACTTAAATATATACTTATATATAAACATAAATATATATTTATATCATATATATATATATACACACACACATAAATATGTGTGTGTGTGTGTATATTCATATATATCTATGTGTGTATATATATATATGTATATATATTCATGTGTGTGTGTGTGTGTGTGTGTATGTATGTATGTATGTATGTATATGTATATATGTATATTTATTTACATATATGGAACAGTAAACATTCTATTTCTGTTAGAGAAGAAGAGTTAGGAAGGTGTGGGCAGAAATCAATATCAGCTAGTTGACTATCAGTATCATTGATTACAATCAATCTCCTGTACAGATGGAACTGATCAACACAGATGTTTATTTACAGTTCTGATACTCTGCCTTTTCCCATATATTACAATGATTGTGGTAGTCTGCACAAATAAACCCTTTCAAATCTCTGACTGGAGATGATGAGAGTTGGTGTTAGAACACACTAAGGGAGGGCAAAATAGATTGGAGAACTTCTTTTAAGTGTGCTGTTTTATTTCTTATGCCTTTATCTCTAGCAACTTCCATCCTGCTTAGCTTTGGCTACCCCATCAGAAAAATGCAGCTCGTATTTATAGATTTCCTATATACACATTTACAATGAACACACACAATGCAAAGACAAATCCATTTCAGCAGAATATCTGAATAATGTGAACAGAATGCAGCAGTTAAGATCTTTGCACCCTGGAGTTATCATTTTGGTTTTTCAACAAAAAATCTGCACTAAGAAAGCCATCAAATTTTATTTCTCTGGCATTTTTTGCTAATATTATTATACTGTATATAGTCACTTGATTATACCGAAAAAGCCAAGATGCAACCTTGTATATTGTGCAATCCAAAATGTTTCATTCATTTCTGGTTTTCTGAGTGAAAATTTCTCTTGCCTAAAGACATAGGAATGTTTGCAAAGCCCTCTCTATATAAAGAGAGCAAAGCTTTCAACACTTTTATTTTTAAAACTTGCAAAAAGTTTCAAATCCAAAGGAAAGACTCTTTTTTGCTAACTGATACTTGCCAATTTTTTGAAAAAGCTGGAGGGATGAAGAAGGCAGTCTCGGAACAAAGAGGTTTCAAATCTCGCCAGCATTGCTCTGCAATGGAATTTGGCCATTTTTTCTGACCAACCAGGAAAGGGGAAACTTCCAATTTGGCATTGTTTTACAGGATTTTTTTTCTTCCTTTTCTTCTGAAAAGTTATCCCAAAGGATTCTTGACAAGGATTGGCAAATGTATCCATGAGTTCTAAGCAGCAGGAAAAAACTGACGTATTTTTGATAAGAACTAGGAATCTGAAATTTGTTATTCCCTCCTTTCTTATTGATTCATGCAAGGATGTATGTTATAAAAGTCTTATAAAGGTTGCCAAAAGCCTCCCTCCAAAAACGTATAGGGCACCATGCGGAATCATCCTAGTGCTACAACTCTCTGGGCTGAATTGATCTTGATGGCGGAGAAAGAGGAAGAAGTTGAGATTTTAAAGCCTCTTTCAAGGGTTAGTACTGTATTACTCTTTTCTTACAGAGACTGTGTGGCCCAATGGTTTAGTCCCCAATTAACTTCTTTTACCTAGTTTCTGCGTCTGGATTTCCCTGCCATATACTATCGATTGAAGCAGAGATTGGAGGCATTCCTGTAAAAAAAATCTTACATTCTCGCAAAGCAACTGTAAATATAGGTATGCAGATAGGGGCTATCCAGCCAGCAGCTCTATTGACGTTTGCAGAGTGCTATCGACTGCAGATTTGATTGCCTAGTATACAGCTTAAAACCTCCACTAATTGCTTTGTTGATTTCAAATGCCACAATAAAACTTTAAATTGTTTCCAGGCATTCCACAATCTTGCAGATGGAGTGAGAGATGGCCAGGCTGAGCCCTGCCCCCAATTCACCCCTCCTCAGCCTTCCTTTTTAAAAAGATAAAGGCAATCTACTTGTTCACTAAAATCCAAATACTGTAGGAATAACAACAGCCGTTTTGATAGGGATGGTGGATCGGTGTTTGTACCCGATCCGGCATTTAGGACATTAAAATGTGCACAACATTGCATCGGGCATATCCAATGGGGGAGCAGTTATCCAGCTTCCTCATAGTCAGTCTGACAAGTTTTTTTTTTCTTTTTGCAACAATCAACTCAAAAGATTCGCTTTGAAGGGATACAGATCGATACGGAAGGCAAATGTGCGCTGACGCATAGGCAGAAAGCTCCCAAAAACTCCCTTGTGGAAAGCAAATGTGGGGCAACATTTAGAGGTTGGTTTTCAAAAGCTTGGTAGAGACAACCGGGCACATAAATAATGAGAGCCAGGACTGCTGTGTGAGTGTGAATGTCTGTGTGTATTTAGGCGTACATAGGTTTTCTATACTGTTAAGACAGTTTTATATCCACAATACATCCAGGGAAATATTTCTGCGGAACTAAATGTGTTTTGCCTTGCTTGTTTTGGGTTGTTTTTTTTCTTTTTTACACAAGTAACTAGTGGGTACATGTGCTCAAAAATATCTCGTGCTTCATGTCCTCCTTTCTAATCTAGGATCAGAACGTGGAGGAAGGTCCTGTTAGGAATTAGTCAAAGGTGGGTTGAAAGCAGTGCTAAATGGGCGGTGTTTACATGTGAATTTCGCAGGTCATGTAAAAATCAGAAGAGGACATTTATTAAATATTTTATATAGCAACCACAAAACATCACCTAGCAAGAAATCCACTGAATGAAATTCCTTGCACGGTACAACAGAATTTCAAAGGAGTATCACCAGGGAAATTTTCACATCAGAGAGAATGTTTGAGATTACTTATTGCTCTATTAAGCTCATTCAGACACAGATTTTTTCAGCTATATCCTGAAAAGACGGTTAGCCTCTTTTCCCACGCCTAGAAATCACTTGTTCCCTCCTTTCTGTTCTGAAACTGAAACCAGTAAATAAACGTCAGTTATTGTTACATCCGAATGGTATAGGCTCTCTTGCTTGAGCAGGGGGTTGGACTAGAAGACCACCAAGGTCCCTTCCAAATCTATTATTCTGTGTTCTAAAATGCCACCATATTTTCAGCTCGTTTTTTTAAAAAAAGTTGAATAAAAAGATATAGAGATGGCAGTTCATAGGGCCATGTGAAAAATGAAGCCATTAAGAAATTGACCCATGTGGGAAGGAGAGAATGGGTATTATAAGACCTAGAAAAACTCTGTGATTGACAGAAACCATCAATTGCTTGGGGTAGGGAACTAAGGAAAGAGAACAGAATGCATTGGATTAAAAAAAAAAAAAGGATTGGGCTGGTTGATTGCTATCCAATACAATCTCTTTAACTTTCAATACTTCTTGAAAGTTCATTTTAACCTTCATTTGCATACTGATCCATTAGATAAGTGTTCTATCTTTATCAGATAGGTCTTTCCACAGAACTGCTAAAACTCAGAGCAGATCTGTACAGAAGCTGAGCAAAATAGGTAAAGAGTCATCACACAAAATTTAATGTTTCCTCATTCATCTGATGAGCTGCATTCCTGCGCGTACCACATCTCCATGGTTCCAGTAGCTGAGGAAACAAACTCTTGTCACCTTCATGGATGCTTCGTTGTTGGTAGTTTTAACTCTTAGCTTTTTTGGAGGGAATGAAAAAAAATATCTCATTGTTAATGCACATCTGTGGGATTACACTACCTTACTACGGGATCTGCAAGTATCACACTTGGTCTTTTGATGGATTGATAGGAGGCTCTTTCCCAAAAGCAATAGGTGGGATCAGGATAGACATTGAATTCATTTCACTTACGTTTCAATTTCATCCTCCTTCGCCTCATCCCTGTTTTGTTAAACATTCCATCAGAGAACATCTTGACCACAAAAACCGCCTGTTCCAATCTTAGAATGGTTATTATAAGTGATCTGGAAGTGGTTCAACTTTGAAATGAGAGGGAATGCTCAAGATGGCCTCTTTTGAACTTGGACCACCTCCAGAAGATTTAAAATGGCCCAGCTCAAAGTCAGAATGACCCATTCAGAATCAAGACATTACATAATGGAATATTTGGCATACCCTTAATTTTTTCCCTTCTGTTAAACTAAACATTACAATTTGGTAACAACTTTCAGAGAACATGTAGGGCACATGGAAGTCACGTGATGAATTTCCATCTTTGCTTTAACCTCTGCTTTGCTTGCCTTTAACCAAGCAACCGGTCAGTTTTAAAATTCAGATCTGAAATTTTTCACACCTACTAACAAAACCTGGATATCTTTTTTTGCAAATACTACTGTATTTGTCCTATTTCCACTGTCTATATTTGCAAGTCCATGCCAATCAAACAATGTAAGCAAAGTACATTATAATGGCTTAATTAAGCAAGAATAATTATGATAAATGATAATGTGATGTGAAGAACGGAAAAGAACAAAGTATTGTACATGTCACATGCTGCCCAAGATGTACTCTCAAGATCTTATGTGCCATCCTAAAATAAAAGCCAAAAACAACAACACAACTCCCTGCTTTGAAACATACTTCAAAATCTCATAATAATAGAAGTATTAAATTTAAATTTAAAAAAAGCAGTGAATATTTTGAAAAGGTGCACAAGAATTTTGAAATCTGTATAAAACAATCCTGATAATAATCAAATGATGGATTATGGTGAGGTCTGTCCTTCACTATTTAGAATCAACAAAGTGATGTGACAAAGAAGCAAGCCAACCAACAACTCAAGTTATTTACAACACATACATTTTCTTTTGTAATAATGAAAGCCATACATGACTACTCATTTTACCTACAAAGCTCTGTGGGTCTCTCTATTTTCATAAGAGTTGAAATATACAGGAAATCTGAAAAAAAAAAAACCCTCTTTAAGACTTTTCCCTGGATTGGTTTAGGCTGGTTAGATTCTATTTCTATCTCTAATTTTCACATTTGTCTGATTTAGATGATAATCACTCAGGAAGTGCTCAGCCATTAGAGCTTCCATTGACCACACTGATTTGCCTTTGCTTCTACACAGAGCTCAAAGCGAAACTTGAAATTTCAGTGTAAAACCACAAAGGTAACTGAAATTATATAACATTATTTCAAGTATCTGAAGGTGGTAAAGCAGGCGAGTTTCACAGGCAAGAGAGGTAAAAATATAATGTTCTAGTGCACAAAGATCAGATTCAAAGGTGGGAAATGGAGCATCTTCAGACAGAAGAATCATCTTCACACCCCAAAGCCCAGGAAAAAAACTAGAAAAACAGAATAACAAAGTTGGAAGGGACCTTAGAATCTCCTAGTCCAATCGCCTGCTCAAGCAGGAGACCTTATCCCATTCCAGACAAATGGCTGTCCAGTCTCTTCTTAAAAGCCTCCATTGATGGAGCACTCACAACCTCTGAAGGCAAGCTGTTCCACTGGTTAATTGTTCTCACTTTCAGGAAATTTCTCTTTAGTTCTCAGTTGCTTCTCTCCTTGATTAGTTTCCATCCATTGTTTCTTTCTTGCCTTCTGCTACTTTTGTAAATAGGTTGTCCCCCCTTCTTTGTGGCATCCCTCAAATATTGGAACACTGCTACCTTGTCACCCCTAGTCCTTCTTTTCACTAGACTAGAATTTCCATAGATGCATCCTCTCCTATTGTGAGGTTAATGCTTCCTTGCAAATATACTGTATAAATATTGGAGCATCACAACTACCTTAGTGGTTATTAGCTATAATGGCTAGATGTTGCCACCTGAATCATGCATATCAAGATGATAGATTTATGGTTACTATATTATATTTGCCAACATGCTAGAGACATCCAGTTAAGCATTCTGGTGATACGGATCTTTGGTTTCATTCTGCAAGTATATTGCTATGTTCTTACCTCCATCCTTCTTATGTATTCTTTTTTTGGTACTGTAGGGGTATTTATTCTCCAAAATCTTCCTTAAAAAGAAAAGCCCACTTTTAGTTAGAGCCCATAGCAACATCCCATCTTCGCCTATTCTGTTCTTAACATTTTCCTACCTCTTTCAATAGGCTATTTGCTTTTTTAAAAAATGGTTAGATTATATGCAGCTGCACATTTAAAATCTGTGAAGGGATGACCTTATTTCTTCTTAGGGCATAGAAAATTTTACCCATTAAAATATAATCTCTCACAGCATTATAAAGAATAGAGTTTCAAGTCGGTGGCTTTCAAAAAATCTAGTTACCATGTTACTTTCAACCACTTTCCTAGATGATGATCAGAAAATCTCTCTTTTTAACCAATTCTTAATTTAGTTGAATATAACCATCAGTTAAACGTCTCTTGTTTCTTCATTTCCTCATTCAGTTAAAACCTATACATCTGGTAGAAGCTGGCTGTAATGTAGATTGCAGTCTGAACTGCACACGTTGCGGGTTGATTTGAATGAATCTGACAGTTGCACATGTTCCCTGTTTGCTAAACATAGTTTGCAAAATCACCATTGTTCCCACCTGCCATTTTGCCTTAGTATCGGAGGAGTCACACAGCAGCCAGCTTTGCGTGGGGAACCGAGTTTTTCAAAGCAAAGCTTTGGATAATTTTTTTTTTATATCTGGAACCCATTGAGCAACTAAGGGTTGCTCATATTTATACTAATGTATTTTTGTTTGAAGGATTTTTTGTTTGTTTGTGTGTGTGTGTCTGGTGTTTTCTACTGTCAAGCCAAAAGGGTAGCTGACGGGAGTTTCTGCCCAGAAAGGGAAATAATGTAAGGTGCTGTGGATGCTACACACTTTAGGGTGGGGCAGGTATTCAGTTTGAGTTATTTGTAAAAATAATAGAGCTGGGCTACAAATAAATAAATAACTTTGGTGGGCTTCTGGTAGCAAAACCTTCTCAGAAATGTCTTCTGAATGTTGTAAAAGCAGGACGGTGTTTCTGATTACAAGAGCAGAAGTTACACATACACACGCACATACACAAAAGCGATCTTTTTCTTTGTTGAAAGCAGACAATATTTGTTCAGGTTTACAGAGGCTTAACGCACCTCTCTTGCTTGTTACCTATTCAAAAAGAGCCATAGATCTGTGCCACTGAGTTACTGTTCAGTTTATAAGGGGGGGGCAAAAACATAGGGAAAATTGCCACGGCTCAGTGTGGTGCTGATGAGTTCCGTAGTGCAACATTGGTGGATATCAAGGAGTTATGAGAGTCCCTCAACTACCACGTAAGAAGAATAAAATGTTCTACTAAACACAGTAGGACTGTGTTTCTCAACCTTGGCAACTTGAAGATGTGTGGACTTCAATTCCCAGAATTCTCCAGCCAGCACACTGCAGTAGGAAGCATCTCTGAGGAATTGTGTAAATCTGCACATCTCCTACTTGGCTACCAGCTTAGGGTCGTGAAACACAACCCCAAGAAAATCTGCATTGTCACCAGAAGGACTTCCGTTCTGTCCCCACACATCTTTTAAGAAACTTGATGGTGAATTCTCTGCCTTGTCCCATTGTTTCTTCTCTTTTTCTTTCCTGCTTTGAAGTTCTGTTTTATTCAGCCCTCTGTGCTTTATCCCAAAGATGCTTCTTCATGAGGCAACAGGACTTTCTTGTTTTTTTCTTTGAAGACGTTTCGCTTCTCATCCAAGAAGCTTCTTCAGCTCTGACTGAAGAAAGAAGAAAAAACAAGGAAGTCCAGTTGCCTCGTGAAAAAGCATCTTTGGGATGACTATGAATGACTGAATGACTGAGAATCTCCATAGACACCTCGGCGCTTTAGTGAAATCGTCCCAAACCCCATTCCATTCCTATCTATGAACGGTCACACAAATGCACACCCGCTTGCTGTATTTGTCTCTTTCCTCTGCTGTTGCTTACAGTCTCCCCCCTCCCCCCTGCCTCCCCCCCCCCAGCCTGGATGCTTGCAATAAATTGGGATAAAGAAGTGATAATGAAAATTGGGAGGGTGGAGAAAAGAGACAAGTTCTGGCATCTTACGCCTGTTGTTTTAGAATGTTAACTGAATAAGCCACAAAGTATGCAGAGTCTGATTAAATTGCCAGAGCAGTCAATCTTGACTCCCTTTGGCCTTAACACCCATTGCACAAAAGAGACATTGTTATGCTGCGTGAAGAGATCCGAGGTTGCATTCAAAGGTCAGGGTGACACCACGATATGGCAGAGTGTTATTTTGCGTTCCTTGATAAACAAGTTAGGCTCTCCCCGCTTTGCCAAAGAGATGATCACATTTCTTTCCCCTTCCCACCCACCCACCCCTCTTTGATAGGCAGCACCGATTTGCAGTTCTCACTTTCAGGGATCTTATAGGGGTCATTAATTACATTTGGAAACAGGGAGTTAGAGTTAGAGTTCACTTGCCTTTCTAAACCTTAGAAAGATGACAATGGAGATTCTCAGTCATCCAGACCAGGGTTGTCCCAAAGGTGCTTTTTTCACGAGGCAACTGGACTTTCTTGTTTTTTTCTTGAAGATGTTTCCCTTCTCATCCAAGAAGCTTCTTCAGCTCTGACTGGATGGTGGGGAATGGCAGAATTTTATACTCTTTGCAGACAGCTGTTCATTTACATTCTTTCAGCGAGTCGGTAAAGCTACCTGGAGGCTTATCTGGGTCGTCAAGGTCACCTGAGTAGTTGAAATGAATGTGGAGCCATCTTGGAACTGTTGAAAGGACTGTGTTGTAGACTGGAGATAGATGAGGTCGGATCCCTCCCCCTCTATTGAGAGAGGGCTGTTCAGTTTTGACATAGATGGCCTCTTTGACCCCTCTTTCAAACCAGCGGTCCTCTCTGTCCAGAATGTGGAGTTTTCTGTCTTCGAAAGACTGGCCTTTGTTTAAGGCCCACACCCATTTGCACTACTCAGGTGACCCTGAGGTCACAGATAAGCCTCCAGGGGCTTCAACGACTTCGCTGAAAGAATGCGAATGAACCAGCTGTCTGCAAGGAGTATAAATCTTGCCATTCCCCACTATCCAGTCAGAGCTGAAGAAGCTTCTTGGATGATAAGTGAAACGTCTTCAAGAAAAAACATCCAATTGCCTCATGAAAAAAGCACCGTTGGGACTTAGAAAGATGACCTGCAAACCCAACTGGCTGTTGGGGAAACTTTAGCTTTTTCACTTGGCAAATATTTTTTTTTTTTAAAGGCTCTCCATTCCTTCCAACCAAAGTTCTAATAGGAAAACCTATATTTGGGGCTTATTCAGGTTTTTGCTGCTGAATCTTCTCTGCAGGTAGAATTTCTGAGATCTCTATTTCCCCCCCCCCCCCCCAGGGGGAATAGTGATGATTTCTGAGGGCTACTTTGAAGAGGAAAACAAAGGTGTTTGTGGCAAATTAAAGGCAATTAGGACAGGGATCTTCAGGAGATCACTTCATATCTATATTTGTGGCTAAGTCACTAAGTCATGTCTGACTCTTCACGACCATAGCAAACCAGGCCACCCTGTCCTCCACTGTCTCCCAGAGTTTGCACAAATTCATGTTCATTGCGTCAATGACACTACCTAACCATCTCATCCTCTGCCTTCCCCTTCTCCTTTGGCCTTTCCCAACATCAGGGTCTTTTCCAGGGAGTCCTCTCTGCTCATTTGGTGACCAAAGTATTTGAGCTTCAGCTTCGATCTGTGTCCCTCCAAAGGACAATCAGGGCTGATTTCCTTCAGCATTGACTGATTGGATCTCCTTGCAGTCCAAGGGTCTCTCAAGAGTTGTCTCCAGCACCACCGTTTGAAAGCATCAATTCTTTGGCACTCAGCCCTTCTTATGGTCCACCTCTCACAGCCATACATGACTCCAGGAAAACCATAGCTTTGACTATACCAGGAGTCTTCAAACCTGGCCCTTTTATGACTTGTGGACTACAACTCCCAGAATTCCTCAGCCAGGCTACTTTTTAATATATTGTCTATATCTATACTTGGCTTGGAATTCCTCTTCTCCCCCAGACTAAATGCTGGGAGTATTTGTTTAGTAAAACATCTTGTAGTTTAAAGTTCTCCAAGATTCTGAGAATCACTTTTATCACTGAAATCTGCCTACATCTTTCCTCCTTACTAATTTAAGTTATTCATTAAAGCCCTTTCAGTGGGTGGAAGTGAACTTGGTTTCCAAAGCATATTGCTGCCTTGGTGAGTCAGTCTAAAGTAACACAGTGCTGGGACAGTTACTGTAAATGTAAAATCCGTGCATTGGATTTTATATCTCTTTACACTGATAATACTTTTAAACTTTGTGTAATCTTGTAGCAAAATTTGCCCTCCCACTGTTTCCCACAGTTTTTTTTTATTTTAATTCCATTGTCAAAGTGCTTTAGAATTTCTTTCCATAACTCTTTCAGTAGTCAGAATAACAGAATAACAATGTTGAAAAGGACCTTGAGATCTTCTAGTCCAACCTCCTGCTCAAGCAAGGGACCCTATACTATTTTAGACTCTCTTCTTAAAAGCCTCCAATGTTGGAGCACCCACAACATATAAAGGCAAGCTGTTCCACTGGTTGATTGTTCTCACTGTCAGGAAATTTCTCAGTTCTAGGTTGCTTCTCTCTTTGTTCAGTTTCTATCCATTGCTTCTTGCCTTGCCTTCAAAACTATGCACATCAAAACAACTACACAGATTAGCAACCGAGCACACTAATCCACAACTACTACTACTACTTTGGCCCTGTGCCCATGAGAATAGTCAGATTTTTAGAGGCAAATGGTGTTTTTTTTTTCTAAAGGTAAAAAAAAAAGCATTTTTATTCAAGTCAATGAGTATGGTGAAAAATGGAGAAACAAAATGCAGAATATGTTTTCAGCCTGATATCAGAGAAGAGCAATAGAATTTTGACTTGAGTATCTGGAGGGGACAATCCAGATGTTACTCAGTGACCCCTTCTCTTGTCTCACCCCATTTACTGGGAAATTACTGGTATGCATTCCTTAATTGTTCTGTGTAAAAAAATTGTAGGAGCCATAGAGAATGGTTACATCAAGAGTTCCTGATCTTAAATGCATGGAGCTCTAGCAGTGGGAGCAGACATCCTGAGAAAAATAAGTCTCCTGTGAGTCAGACCTCATTCTTGGTGACTTCATGGACATTCTATGATGTGGTTTGCCAAAACCATCTTCCAAGATATGTTTTTTTTTGCAACTTCCTAGTCTAGAATACAGATCCAATAAAATAATGCGCAGTCATTGGATAGCTATGCAAGTTTCTCCTATCTAGAGCTACTACTTGAGGGGAAATTGTATATTGTATATTGACATATTTGCACAATTAAGATTTATACAAAATGCATTTATTTGATACAATTTATAAAATGTATATACTTTGATGGGACACTTAGATCATCAGGTCCATCCCTCTTTTCTTCAAGTCAAAGCATTCCCAAAAGAAAATGCCCTCAGGGAAAGGGAGACTGCATCTCTTGAAGAATTGATTCTAATGTTGGAATTTCTCTTACAGTTAGGAAAGTTTTTAAGATTCAACCAGAATCAGCCTTGCTGAAACTTAAATCCATTTTTGTGTGCCCTGGATCTTGACTTTCTTTTCATCTTCCTTTGTATATCTGAAGATAGCTATCACATACCTTACCTTAGGCAAAATAATGAATTTCCCCCCTCAATCTGTCCTTGGAGGACTTCTAGTTTCACTGTCCTGGATAAGTTTGCTTTTTGCCTTTTGGGAGCCATTCCCATGTTGTCTGAATCCTTTTTAAAGCATGATTCTCAGACAGAATGTCCAATGTTTAAGATACAACGTGGAGAATTATTATATCTCTATCAATTTAAGATTTTTTATTTGTTTTTAGTTATTTGGGTTGCCTATGGTTGACCACAATTCCAAAAATCTTTTCATATGTGCAGTTGCCAGGTCAGATATCCCCCATCCTAGAGCTGGATATTTAATGCCTTTTAATGAATGTAAGATTGATTTATTGAATCACCTGGCTTGGAGGACAGGATAGATAATGGAGAAGAAAGACTCTCAGGTTTTTATACTGTGATTTTAAAACTTCCTTCCTTCCTTCCTTCCTTCCTTCCTTCCTTCCTTCCTTCCTTCCTTCCTTCCTTCCTTCCTTCCTTCCTTCTTTCCTTCCTTCCTTCCTTCCTTCCTTCCTTCCTTCCTTCCTTCCTTCCTTCCTTCCCAGCATCTGATTAGCAAAAGAAGAATTTAAACATTAGTTTGTAATTAATACTACCACATTTTTCTTGCTTCTGTGAGAACATAGGCCGCAGCAAGGGTGATTTCCAAGTACCATTCCAAGGAAATAGGAGGGTATTCAGAATGAGATGCTTCTGTGAGGCCATAAATCAATGCTTGAGTGATAGTATATTAAATGATAACCTTGTCATATTTAATGTCACACCAGAAGAATCTATTGAGGCATTGTTCTTTCCACAGCATCCGGGCAGGTGAATTAACTGAGTGAATTGGAACTTGCAAGCCACAGGAACTGTAGGGAGTAAAGCAACTAAGCATTACACCATAAAAATCACCCACTCTTCGCCTTCCGCCAGCTTACATTCAGGTGGGGTTTCTCAACAGCTTTCCTTAGTCAGTCTGACGGGTGCTTCTGCTGCTGGCCTTGTAAGGAGGGGAGGTGCAGACAAACACATCCAGCAGACACCAAGTTGTGGGAGGCTATTCAGACATCCTCGCTTCCAGTTCATTACCTGTCAGTAAATTACATTTCTGATTTTGCTTCTGTAAGTAAGGACTTTAATGCCTTCAAGTCAGTGTTGGCTCCTGGCAACTGCCTGGACATATCCCTGCAGTTTTCTTGGGAAGATTTCATTAGAGGTTTGCTGTCGTCTCCTTCCTAGGACCGAGAGAGAGGGACTGGCCCAAAATTGCCTTCTTTCACGTAAAAGCAAGAACTGGTCTATTTTAGGCATGCAGCACTTCAGACTCAAAGGGGAAAGGCTTGTATTGGCGTGTGCAGTTGTGCGTGTGCATAGTTTCTGTGTGCTGATCCTTAAAGAAGCAGTACAGGTAGTGTTCTTAACTGGGACCAGAATTTCTGTTGTTAAGCAAGATGGTTTTCAAGTGATTTGTGTCCGATTTTATGATTATTTTTGCCAGGCTTGTTAAGTGAATCACACCATCATTAAGCAAATCTGGCTCCCCCCCCCCATTGGCTTTGTCTGTCAGAAGCCGCCTGGAAAGATCACAGATAATGATCACATGATCCCAGGGTAGAGCAACTGTCATAAATATGTCTCAGGCGCCGGAATTTTGATCACATAACTGTGAAGATGCGGCAGCAGTCATAAGTGTGGAAACTGGCCATAAGTCAGGGTTGTTTTTTTTTGTACCCTTGTAACTTCACACGGTCACCAAGTAAAATGATTGTAAGTCAATCCCGTAATCCTGATTGGCCTCGAAGTCTCTGCCACAATTTTATTTATTTATTATTGACTTATTAAATTTCTTTTGCCACCCAACTCCCCTACAAGGTGACTCTGGTCAGTTTACAAATTATGTGAAAAATAATTAAAAGATTTAAACATTAAAATGTTATTAAAAACTGCGATAGAACCACACCCCAAATTCAGTATCGTAGAAGTGACGGTGTCACACCGGGACATTACTCTGCATTTTTTCCCCGTTGTAAGCTTTAAGTCAATGTGATGAAAAAATTGGTCCTAATGTTTTATTTAATCCAAGAAAGGTGATGTTCTTGCATTCCTGTAAGTGCACCCATGATCTGTCAGTCATGAGTCAGTCACCTTTTTGGGGTCTTGCAGCCATTCTGCCTTGGTAGGCCTCTTATGAACCTTCAAAGGAAGGCAATATAAGGAGATTCCTCCCTAATGTTTTCAAATTAGGAGACATGAGCTTGCAGAAAATGTAAAAGAAAAGAAAAAAAGAGAATTACCTCCTGCCAAGCTCCAAGGATAAATTAAAGCACTTCAGAGAAATTAGAAAGAAATATCAAGTGCCTTAAAACTAAAATAGAAAAACAGAAGCCTGTTTCATAGGAGAAGGATCCTTTGGAGAAATTATAGGCCTGATTATGCATTCAGAACAGAAAATCATTTGGAATGATTGGTGCCATCTCCTGTTCTGTTGCGTTGATTCAGGCTGGCAAATGCTCCCCGTTCAGTTCTTGCCATTAAGTTACATACGAATGTTGATAATTAATTGCAATTTACACATAAATGCATTCCAGGTTTCAGATGTTGACTTGGGAAGCTTCCCATTTGTAAGCTTCAGGTTGCAGCCATGTGTTTTGAAGTGGTTTCTGTTGGGGATACAGGTTTTCTCAGTCCGCCTTCTCAATCCCTTTTTTGCATTTCCTCCCTTTAAGGTAAAGAGGGATTAGTAAACATCTGCTTCTTTTGAATATTTACAAACTCCACAATCAAGATTTAACAATGCCAACAACATTAGTAACATAAGTGCTTATAAATATTCACGGGCATCAAAATATTGCGCTGAGAGGCAAGCAAGCATATTGTGCAGGTGTTTCCAACTTCTTTGGCTCCAAGCTGTTTGAATAAAGCTTGGTATTGGGGAAGGGGGGGGGAGGGATGAAATAAATTTGCCGACACATTGCACATTTCTTTTGATACTTGGACACATAGACACATGCACCTATGCCTTAAAGAAAGAGTGAAGGTTTCCCCTGTCCAATCATGTCTGACTCTAGGGGGTGGTGCTCATCTCCATTTCCAAGCCGAGGAAGCCAATGTTGTCCGAAGATGCTTCCATAGTCATGTGAGCAGCATGACTATAAGGCGAGGCGCATGGAACACTGTTACCTTCCCACCAAAATGGTACAGAATAAAAGAAGAGTTGGGAGGGACCTTGGAGGTCTTCTAGTCCAACCCGCTGATCAAGCACTGTACCATTTCAGACAAATAGTTGCCCAATCTCTTCTTAAAAACGTCCAGTGTTAACTTCTGGAGGCAAGGCATTCCACTGTTGAATTGCTCTTAACTGTCAGAAAATTTCGCCAACCTAGGCTAAGGAGAAATTTCCTGACAGTTAGAACAATAGTAACTCTTTAGTATTTAGTACCTATTTATTTAGTACCTATTTTAGTAGCTGTTTATTTGGTACCTATTTATCTACTTACATTTGCCTGCTTTCAGACTGCTAGGTTGGCAGGAGCTGGGGCAGGAACGGGAGTTCACCCCATAATGCGGTGCTTAACCTTCCGGTTGACAAGCTCAGCATCTTAACCGCTACCTAGTAAAATCCCAGAGGTAACTAGTAGAACTGCCCTATAAGCAATTATTAATGTCATGGATTACTTTTTAAGATAAGTAACAGGCTTGGGAAGAGTTTCTTCCAGTGCAAATTGATTGATTGATTGATTGATTGATTGATTGATTGATTATATGCCATCAAGTCAATATCATTTCTTAGCAATCACATATAATAGATTTTGTCCACGTTTTTTTTTCCATAACTTGGTCTTTACGATCTTCCAATTGTGTCCAGTGCACATAAGAGACTTTAAAGTAAAACCAAGAGACAGCCAACGCTTGGGCTCGGCTTCAGACCTCTGTCAACTTCCTATCATTTCCTTACATTAGAGAGCAGGAAGAGAAAGTGAATGAAGTATGAGCAGGGGGTCAAAAATGTTTTAACTGTTTGAAAATACCACATCTTATTTTGCCTCTGTTCATGGTTTCTTTTAGCAGGCAACTGCTAACCAATTATCTCTGGAGACATGGCAACTTTGAACAGATGATAGCTTGCCAGCCCATTAGGGGGTAAAGAGGTTGTCCTTAATAGAAACCACTGTGAGGGTCAAATTAAAGTCTTCTGTGCCTCACAGACCTTTGTTCTAGTCCAGAACAGGTCTTTGTGCTCCTCATATTTCTCATTAAATATCTATTCCTGCTATAACTAAGGGTATGAGTATTATCTTGCCTTTCCCTTTTGACATAAACAGAAGTGAAATCTTCTTGTCTCTAATCCATCAAATTTATGGAGTGGAGATTTCCAGTTTATTCTTCCTCTTGAAGAATCCTTCATAACCTTGAAGAACACCAAGGTTCAAGGCCTTCTTCATTCTGCCTTCCAGGAGAAAACAGCATTGTTCAGTTTTGTTAGGTAGCCTTCTCCAGCTTATTCTCCAGTCATCTTCAGATCATAGCTTGTTCAGAATTCCAGCTAGTGTTGTCATCTTAATGGAACCAGGGTTTAGGCAACTGGAGAAAGATGCTCTGAGAACATGCTTTTGGTGGACCTATTCAAACGTTGATGGCCATGTATTCATAGTCATTCTTTTCCCCAGTCGGCCTAACTCACTTCCATCTCCCACAGCATACAGCTTTCTCTCCAGGCCTTCCACAACTGCAAAGGGAACAGATGAGACAGTCATTTTCTCCTCTCCTCCCAATTTTTAATGAAATGAATCAGAAAAGATTAACAAAAAAACTCAGCAGCATTGGGGTTAATGCCACTCCTACTTCATTCTGCCCCTTTTCCACCCCACCTCACCTCCTTTAAAGGAAGAGCTTGTGAACTCTTTGGTGGGTCATCTCCGTGACCAGAAATAGTAGTTTAGCATCTGGGAGAATCTCTGGGTAAAATTAGCTTCATCCAGATTACAGTTCATTAAGTGGGTTAGAGATTTGCATATTACACCAATACTCTTTCTTATTCTGTCTCTCTCCCACATATAGAAGTACGCCTACCTAAATACACAGTTCGTCCACTAATTTTGTGCTTTCGTTACCTGGAATCAATGGGCTTTCTTTGACTGACAACAGGTCTAGGATAATGAAGGGACCTTATACCAAATCTTTCCTCTTTGTGGTATATTTTCAGCACATTGTTATATGCACATTATAATGGTGTGTGGGTTTGCGTATATGTGTGGGAGTGGGTGTATACCTGCAGGAAGAGATACCAATATATATCATATTAGAAAAGGTTCTGAATCAGAATGAACAGAAATAGATTGGATCTTGCATTTCAGAAGAAACAGAAAGACAACCAGCTCTACTGCATGTTTCTGTATCAACTGGAGAGTCTAATCTTGTCTTTGTAATTTGGATAAAGGAAATGAAACTTTCTTGGAGATAGGCCAACTTCACCATGCATTTATGTAACTGTTCTTTGTAAAGTTTCTGAACATTGACAGAATTCTATCTCTAAGGCAACAAGGGAAAGTTTTAAGTAGTTTTAAATGTACTTGTTTGCAAATAGCTCCATTTAAAAAAAATAGTTCAAAGTAAACTTAATAGGCTGGGAGTGGGGAAAGCATTAGCTTCCAGGGTTAACATTTTTAACATGATTTATGCACACAAATATTTGAAATACAAACTTTAATCACCAATAGGTATTTCCAAAAGTTGTGGACTTTTTTTTTTTTTTTTTACTGGAGCTGGTTTTCTGACATTTCAAAGCACAAAACAATAAGGCAAAGCAAACTCAAACCAAAAGGAGCAAAATATATTTCATAGTTAAAATGCAAGAACACGTTCCATTTCTTCCTATTTTAGGAATGATCTCCTTGCAAGGTAGCACATCGGTGAGAAAGTTACCTGCTTTGCATTTTATTATCCAAAGTGAAAGGAAATGCAACTTTCTCCATTTAAAATTTTCCCCCATAACTATAAATTGTGACATCTTCCTTACCAATGCTGATTGATACAACTTGTTTGAACATTAAAAATATGCATTTGCTTTTTTTTTAAGAAATCCCTCTCCCATTTTTCTCTCAAAAGCATTGCATTCTTCAAATGTGTTAGAAATGTTGTCTTATTTGTTTGTTTTTACTGTCAAGAAGAGGTTTTGAAAACCTTAGTTAATTGGCCAAAGGGTATTAAAATCTCCAAGCTTTTTTCATCTTGTAATGGCTTGAAGCAAGAAATGTAAATATATGAGCAGAAGCTCAAGTTCTCTCTGCCTATAAGATTTCTTTCCATTAAAGCCCACATGAAGACTCACAGAATTGTTGTTGGTGGCCTCAACTACCCTGAGAACATAGTTTCCTTAGCCATGCGTGTGACATGTAACTGTTAGAATCACAAGCTTGGATTCTGGGAAGGAACCATGCAATCATCACATCCACTTTCCTGTTCAATGTTGCAATCCTAATTAAACTGCCCATTAAACTATCTACACCAGATGGCTGCCTTGCTTGAATCTATGGAAGATAAGGAACCTTCTTCTCTGAGTCATTGGTTCCACTTTCCAACCACTCTTACTGTGAAGATATCCTTCCAAGATTCATTTGGAATTTGCCTTCCATAACTAAATCCTCTTATGTTTTGCACCTTGAATCATGGCCTTCCACCAGCTGGCATCCTTTTAGGTATCTAAAAAATGGTAAGCAATCTCCTGGATTCTCTTTTCAAGGCTATCCAGGCCCATCTTAATATTTCCTCTTTGGACTTAAGTTTTCTAACCTGTGATGCATTCTAGTTGCTATTTTCTGAACTTATTCCATCTTCAAGCTTCTGTGTGACCATCTGGAAGTCATTCAACATTGAAAATATTAGTGTTGTTGATAGAAAAGAACATTTGTAGCTCAGGATTTGAACTGTGGGATCCTTAGTGCTCTCTGAGCTTGGTTGTTTGCTTGCAGATGTTTCATTACCAAACATGATGATGTTAACTGGTGTAGGTAATGAAACGTCTACAAAGAAACAAACAAGCACAAAGAGCACCAAGGACCCTATATTAAGGCTCCTTGGTTCTAAGTATAGGAGGGCAACTTTACCTGAGGACATTGTGCATGTATCCTCATGAATCATTAGTGAAGGTATAAGTCAATAGTAAATCAGTCTTGGTCCGCCAATGGTTCGTGGGCTAATTTTCATGGATAACTTATCAATAGTTTTACCCAATTGCTGCAAGCCGCACCAAGCATGTTAATCTAAGAGCATGTTGCAAAACTTCTCAGGTTCAAGTACGCCTAAATAGCTAAGAGTTTCTTTTGCAGAACTTCAGCACGTCAGTGGGCCACTGAGTTGCGAGTAAATGTCAAAGCAGACCACACAAGAAAGAAGCTCACTTCTGGCTGAGAATTCTTTAATCCTACCCCATGCCCATGGGAACAAAAAAGCAAGATAAAACACCAGGGAGGTCTGTGTTTGCTCAGCTAAGCTGTCTTAGCAGGCAATCTGTCTATTTTCCATCTTTACCTACCTGTCCTGACCTTTGAGCTTTCTAGATATATGACACATAATTTCCAGCTTCAGGTTCTTCTCTGCTTTTGCATGCTTCTCACGTCCCCCCTCTTTCTCTCTTTTTTTTCTTCAAATTGTTGTGGTTATTAAGACAATCTTTCCAAGAAATTACTCATCTAGACTTAATCCCATGTTGTTGGGGTGTGGACTCTGTCATCTTGTTTATATCAGCCTGTCTGGGTTTCTGATTTCAAAGGCTCACCTGAGGTCTTTGGAAAAAACACCTTGATTACAGAGAGGGACCACAGGTATTTTGTTCCAGGGAACATCTTTCTCTTACCATTAATGGCCCACTTATTGCCTGAAGTAGTCAGTTTATATGTCATAAAAGCTTCCTTCCTAACTCCAATAAAACATCCTTTCAATTCTATCAGGTTTTTTCCTGATGCAAAGAAATCAGCCTGCAGAGCCTGGCAGACAAATTCAGACTACACATTCCAATATTCCCAGCCAGAGTGGCTGGGAATTATGGATTCCAGTGTGGAGAAAGCTGGTGGATCATTGCAGAATGCTTTGATTTCAATTACGGGTAACTGAAGAATTTACCTTTTAACTTCTTCCTTTTAAAATCCTGGGGAAAGCTACCCTCCTGATTAAAAATAATAGAAAAGAAAAACAAGCTGCGTGGGTTATGATTGCAGAAATAAGTTGTTTGAAGGGAACAGATATTAAAGGAGGTAAAGGAAGCAAAGACAGATGGACTGTTGTCCTAAATATTCTGCAGATAAGGACCTCTACAGAATGGCAACTCCAAGGTTGTTGTAATTATCTACCTGTTCCCATTTGTCCAGTTTGTGGACTGCTTAGAATTTGCCAGCCTTTTATATTAGAGCAGTTGTTGCCACAAGTGATTTGTGATCACTGCACAAGAGTGTCTGTACTTTAAGCACACATTAGCTGTATGTTGCCCTTTTCTCACCGTGATTGTTAACTGTCATATAACTTGAACTTCAAGTTGTGTGTATTCTGTACCTACTGACTGGAAACAAGTAACATCAGACGCTGGGCAAAAACTCAAAATATCCCACAGCCTTTGCTTTGTTATATAACTCAGGGAGCACCAAGGACCCCTCATTTCGATCCCGAGCTGCAAATATTCTCCTTTATTGAAAATCCATTTGTACAGCAACTTTCCACATATTGGCTGAACTCCTACAGCATGTACACTTCAGTTTAGGTTCTAGTGGATATGCACGGATGTTTAATTAGTTTAAACCTTGGCTAGGTTTTCTTCAGACCAACCTACATCGTAGGGCTGTTGAATAAAGAAACTGTGGAGGAGAGGCTGCTCCATAGACTGCCTCAAGCCCCCAGCCCCAAAATTAATGAATAAATAAATGAAGTCCCTGGTTTGAATCCCTCCTTAAATTAATTAATTGGCTTCAGGCAATCTATTGTCTCTCAGCTTGTAAGGTGGATTTATCTTACAGGATTCTAATAAATCTTACGCTGAGTCTTGGACACTTCGACATAGGACAGAAATGCTCTCCCTTCTGAGCAAAAGTATTTGGGGTGAGGGGGTGTCCTGGATGGGCAAAAGAAAAGGCTGTGAAGGTTATAAATGCAGTGGTCTAAAAGACTGTGTGATTCACCTACATCCTCTCTAAAACAGGCATCGCCATTACAAGATTATAACCCTAATCTTAGTTTGATTGCCACTTTAACTCCCCTGTTAAACTATTTTGTACAGGGGAGTTTAAAAAGTGAAGATGGAACCACCACCAAGCAATCAGACCCCTGCACCTTTCTTACACAAGTCACAATGCCTTCATTTTGATTTTTTTTTAATCTCACCCCCATGGACGCTCTCATCCTTAATACGGATGGTCGTCCTTTAACGAGGATGTTTGAACTCGAACTTGTAGTGGCACTGAATGAGGGAGACTTGCAGTCCCGCCTTCAGCACCTGTCTCATGATTATAATCCCGGCATCCAGCAGCTGGTCTGGATTTCTGACCATTGCAGCATCACAGATCTCATGATCACGATTTGCCGGCCTCCTTCCCCTGCCAGTTTCCCACAAGCGAAAACAAAGTCATTGGGGAAGCCAGCAGGAGGTGCAAGTGGTAACCACAGGACCATGTGCTTTACAATAGCATGGGAATCACTTAAGCAGCGTAACAGGGGACTGTGGGAACCGCGGTTGCTAAGCAGCATAGCCCCATGACGTTGCATTTTACGACCACATCACTTAGCAACAAAATTTCCAGTCCCAATTACTATCATTGAGGACTACCTTAACTGGGTGTTTTTTTAGCCCTCCAATATTAAAATGAGAAGACCTATTCTCAACCACTAAGATACAGCACACATCTGTTTAGTGAGAGACTGGCTCCCCAGAGACCCCAGTTTCTTTCTTGAGTTTTTTTTTTTTTTGAAAGTTGTTTTCTGCTGGAAGAAAAATATTGATAATTTTTGTCTGCCTTTGCCTGCAGTTCCCTCAGCCAGCTGGTCAGAGGTCACTGGAAACAGGATTAGTTGTCCTGTATTGACAGATGAAATGATGGATGAAAGAAATGCAGGGGCATTTGCCTATATTCAAGTCTAGTGAGACAAACAAACTTACATCTGTCCTGAAATATGGAAATGTGGTCCTTGCTACTCCTAGTCTGAAATCTTCCCACACTTTTCTCTTGGTACAAGTTTCTTCTTTGTGTTCTTTATATTAATCTGTCTGTCTGTCTGTCTGTCTGTCTATCTATCTTCTTATCTAGCTGTTTATCATCCATGTCTGTCTATCTATATCATCTATCTATCTATCTATCTATCTATCTATCTATCTATCTATCTATCTATCTATCTATCTATCTATCTATCTATCTATCTATCTATCTATCTATCTATCTTCTTATCTAGCTGTTTATCATCCATGTCTGTCTATCTATATCTATCATCTATCTATCAATCTATCCTGCTTTTATTATTTTCACATACAACTCAAGGTGGTGAACATATGCATTCCCCTCCTCCTATTTTTCCCACAGAAACAATCATGTGAGGTGAGTTGTGCTGAGAGAAAGTGACTGGCCCAGCTGGCTTTCATGGGTAAGACAGGATCCGAACTCACAGCTGCTTGCTTTCTAGCCTGGTGCCTTAACCACTAGACGAAACTGGCTGTTCTTCCTGGCTTTTCACTTTTTTCGTGCTCAAACTATCTTACTAATAGGTGTAGGAAATTTTCAGCGCAAGCTCTAGTATCTGTGGTTTAAAAGCCAGTATTGCAAGCTAACTCTGCCCACAGTTCGGTTCTGACTGGCTTAAGGTTGACTCAGCTCCCATCCTTCTGAAGTTGATAAAATGAGGACCCAGATAGTTGGGGGCAAATATGCTGACATTGTAAACCTCTCAGAGAGTGCTCTAAAGCACTATGAAGCGATATATAAGTCTAAAGGCTATGCTATTCCTGGTTGAAGTATTAAAAAATGCCCTGTCCTGAACTTCCCCAAGAAGCCATTTGAAGCGTTAAGTTACAGGTACAGATAGATCCAATTTATTTTATTTTATTAATTGCTTTGTGCCTTAGGACTGTTTCACACAACCAGATTTTCTGGTTTATGCCTTAGTTCCTGATTATTTTACCGTCAGGAACACTGGGTGTAAAAATAGCTTGACCATAGACCTTGAAATTCAAAATATATAGCAAAAGAGAAGAGAAAGAAACTTATGTAGGAATTTCCCATTCACTTATATGGTTGATTGAACTGATAACTGCAGCTCGAGGCACAAAATGGTGTTGTCATGGTGGAGAATATATGTAGCTGAGAGTGAAGGAGCTTTTATTAGTTAGGTGTTTCATTTGCAGATGTTTCATTACCTGCCCCGGTAACATTGCCAGTGCTATGGTTTTTAAAAAGAGGGGTTGGAGAGCAGCACTGAAGAAATCCTACAGCCCAACCCAGAAGTATATTACCAACCAGATACAAAGAGAGCTGTTTAAATTTGTGTTTTCTGTATCTGTCTGTCTGTCTGTCTGTCTGTCTGTCCGTCTATCCGTCCGTCCGTCCGTCCGTCCGTCCGTCTGTCTGTCTGTCTGTCTGTCTGTCTGTCTGTCTGTCTGTCTGTCTGTCTATCTATCTATCTATCTATCTATCTATCTATCTATCTATCTATCTATCTATCTATCTATCTATCTATCTATCTATCTATCTATCTATCCACCCATTCATCCATCTCTCTCTCTCTTTCTCCCCTTCCCCCCCCTCTCTCTCCCTCTCTCCCTCTCTACCATCTCTATCTAATATTATTCTATCTATATCTATCTGTCCATCCATCCGTCTGTCTGTCTATCTGTCTACATACCTAGCTGGCTTCCTCCCTATCTATTTAATGTCACCATTCCTACAAGAAACGAAAGATTTGATCATAGTGTTCCTTTTATTTTATTTCCCACAACAGCCCTGTGAAATAGGTTAGGCTGAAACATGTATCTTAAAGCCCAAATCATTTAATGAGCTGCTTAGCTGAAAGAAGATTTAAATCACAGTCTCCTGCTTCCTCATGCCAGCATTTTAATTGCTACTCTCTCTCACCTCCTTGGGACCTCATCATAGGCACCCATGGTGAACCAAAGTTGCATCAGGATGACAGTCACATAGTGATGCCCCCACCCAGCTTCATCCTTAAATCCTTGACATCTTATTCAGCAACCTAAGTTGTGGATTATATGTAGAAAGCATGCTTCATCAGTTTCTCTCCCCTTCCTGCAGTTCCATAAATGTCTACAGAGCTCATCTGTGTTTGCTGAGAGTTTGCTGATGCCCTTATTCCAAATTAGCCCCTTTATGTGGTGCGGTCCAGGTTAAAGGTGTCCTGTGAACTCTCCTACTGAATTGAATGCATTGCTATTTGGAATGTAACGCTTGGAGAATTTGTTCACCAGAAGAGCTTCATGGACCTTCTTAATTTAGTGAAAGAGATGATGGTTGCTTTTGATCCCCCCCCCCCGGCAGAAGCTCTTTTTTGTTTACGGGAATAGGGTATCTGTGTCCTTCCAGACATTGCATAACTACAACTCCCAGCTTCTGCACTTCAGCCTTATAATTTGGTTATGATGGGAGTAAAAGTTCAGTAACAAATAGAATGTCAAAGGTTGCCCCATTCCTGATTAAGTTCTATGTCAAAATTCATTCATTCATTCATGCATTGCATTCATTCGTTCATTCATTCATGCAATTTTAAATGAATGAAAATGTGATGGCTTAACTGCAGACTCAGGGCTGACCCTATCATTTAGCAAATTATGGTGGTGCAGTGGTCGGAAAGCTGTATTGCAGGCTAATTCTGCCAACCGCTAGTAGTTTGATCCTGACAGGCTCAAGGTTGACTCAGCCTTCCATCCTTCCGAGGTCGGTCAAATGAGGACCCAGATAGGCTGACTCTGTAAACCGCTTAGAGAGGGCTGTAAAATACTACAGGGTGGTATATGAGTCTAAGTGCTACTGTTATGTTATAGCCTCCTAAGCAAGGTGCCAATGGTTGGTAGAAAGTTGTTGAAGGAGAGACTTGTGCACCATGTGGCCTTTGTTGTACCCCTTAAATTGGCCTGCGGTCTTCCAAAAGGATGAACGGTGTTGCTTCATTGCTCGTGGTAAAGATAAACTCCACACACGAACATTCCACAGGATAACACAACATGCCTGAGAGATGGAAACAAAGTCAATGCAAAATCTTAATTTGAAGAGGAAGGGTCGTCTCCCCACCGGCAAGCCTCTTAGCATGCCATTTCTTTTAAATTCATGCAAATTTTCGCTAAGTAAATATTCCTTAAAAGTGAATAAAATTTTATTCCACTTTAACAAGAGAATATAAAAGTTAAAAAGGTCACCATAGTAATAGACTAATCTCAATTATCAGGGCAGCTGGTGAATTCTTCTACTCCCACCTAATCTTATTCAGTGCACACGCAGCGCACCGTGTGATTTCCAACATGGCTAAATGAAATTATAAAGCAGTGTTAAATTTATTAATCATTTAATTAGCTAAATGTTCCTGCAACTACTTGTGAGATGAATAGCATGTCATTTTCTAATGTAATTTGCCTCTCAGCCAGGCTGGGTCAAAAGAAGTAACTATCTGCATATTAAATTATCTTTCTTACCCTCCCCCTGATTTCTTTTATAAAAAAAATTTCTTTCACCAGGAAGGTTCCGGGTATGTTTGTTAATGTTGCTTCTTATGCTGAAGATTCATCAGTGAAAGAGGATGTTATAACAGGGCAGGAATGAGCCATTAACTCTGTATTTTACAAACTTCTGGGGGAAAAAAATACATTGGATAATAAGCAGGATTCTTTAGGATGGCGCTTAGATTGGTTTTTATTCCTTAAGGTCTATTCTGTTAAGTAATTTCTGGACCAAAATTCAGTTTCTTGTTGACAGTTCCGTCTGAAATTTTTAGTTAAAATCAGAATGCATTGGAGCTTTTGTATCACCAGGTTTTGTGCCTTCAGACAGTCCTTCTGCACA
The DNA here is from genome assembly GCA_023970755.1 of Azemiops feae. Taxonomy (NCBI): domain Eukaryota; kingdom Metazoa; phylum Chordata; class Lepidosauria; order Squamata; family Viperidae; genus Azemiops; species Azemiops feae. Next base: position 1,070,552 of record JALGBA010000702.1, on the reverse strand, counting down.
CTTCAGAATTGATAATTTAAGTGATTTTAACTCTGTCATTATGTATAGGAGACAACACTTTCATTTGCTGCAGGGATGTGTGTGTGTGTGTGTGTGTGTGTGTGTTTAATGTTTTGTTCTGCAATTATTGCTCCATGCCAAATCATTGACAAATGTGATTCCACCAAACACACTATAAATCTGTTGGGATCTACACAAAGAAAGACTGTCATAACAACATGGCTTAACGTGCAAAGCTTCCACTGCAGTTTCTAGTGCACCATTCATCAGAAAGTTTCTGGAATATTGCATTTAAATTTGCCAGAGGTTGAAATTGTGAGGCTGGGGGAAATAAAAAGCAAGGAATTAACACCTCCCCCCCACACACACACATTCAGATTAGTGTATTATGTATTAACAGAAGAATAATAGAGTTGGAAGGAATTGAATGTCTTCTAGTGCATCTCAAGCAGCCCCTCTGTTCGAGCAGGAGACCCTACATCTTGTTCTCCAAAACCCCTTCCCTTCTTTACTGATCCCACCATCACTCTATGATTTCTCAAGTCTCCATGAACTGCTTCTCGGACAACATAATATACTTTTTTTTTTTGCCTTCAAGGATAGGAGTTCCATGCCGTTTAGCATACATTCCTTGATTTTTTTCCCCTTCGATTACATTATTTTAATGGCTAATGGGTTTTACATATTGTTTCTATGTGCATTGTTTGCTGTTAAAAAGTACATATTTAAGTTGGGTGTGATGAGAGAGAGAGAGAGAGAGAGAGAGAGAGAGAGAGAGAGAGAAGAAAGAAAAAGGGGAGGGAGGGAGAAAGAGAAAGAAAGAAAGAGAGAAGAGAGGGAAGGAAGGAAGGAAGGAAGGAAGGAAGGAAGGAAGGAAGGAAGGAACTTCTCTAGCCTACCCCTTGCTATAGCTCCTAATAATTCAATTTGATGTTTCTGCTGCAGGGTTCTAACTGAAACAGAGATGTTTCTGGCAGAACATCTGCAAAATCTCTGGTTATGTGGAGAGATATAGGCATATACCTGGAGGGGAGCTCTCCTTTGCAAACCTTATTCTGATTATGTGAGAGCCAGATGAAGGATGGAGCCATACATTAACTCTCCAAACACATTGAGTGGGTGGATAGGTGAAATAAACTTAACTGTAATCTGCAACATACATAGGTGGGCTTACAATAAGTAATAGAATGATATGCAGCAAGTTAAGATCATAAATGGTCAAGAAACTTTTAGAACTGGGAGGATGTTCTCCCTGATCAACAAAGAATGTTGCTTGACATTGTCCTGTTATTTATTTGTTTATTTATTTCTTAACAGGGAATGCATAATTAGTTCTCCATTTAGGCTATTAATAGGTACAGCTAGTCCTCGACTTATGACGACAATTGACCCCATAATTTCTCCTACTAAGCGAATCTCTGCAATTGTTACGTTAGTAACAGGTAGCTTAACATGTTACTAACATAGTCACAGTAAGTGACTCTGGCTTCCCCATGGACTTTGCTTGTCAGAAGGTCGCAAAAGGTGATCACATGACCCCGGGGCACTGCAACCGTCATAAATGTGAAACCACTTGCCCAGCGTCTGAATTTTGATTGCCTGACCATGGGGATGCTGTAATGGTCATAAGTGTGAAAACCGGTCATGAGTCCCTTTTTTCAGTGCTGTTGCAATTTCACACTGTTGCTAAACAGATTGGTTATAACCCGAGGACCTACCTATAGCTAGATCCAGTTCTGTCTTCTTCGCTTCCAAAGCTAGACAGTTTTGACCAGGTGGTGCTCAGAACTGAGGTGTTATTATCATCAATCTTATTGCCGTTACCTCCTCCTCATCACCACCACTTCTACAACTTCTAATATTCCTGCCTTCCTTGTAACTCGTAAAAAGTTCTGGTTTGCCCAGCCAGAGGTGAATTGCCAATGACTGCTTCTAAATTGCAGCTCTTGTAACACGGAGTGAATTTTACCCAAAGATGCTTTTTTTTCTTTCTTTCTCGTCTCTCACCGTACTTTCCCAGATGTGACACGCTGCCCTTGTGGCTACATGCTTGACTTTGAGGTTTTCATTATTGTGGCTTTAAATGAAGGGAAAGGAAGGGAGGGGTGTGTACATGTTAGAGAGGGTGGGCTGGGGGGGAGGGAAGCAACTGGACCGTTATCTGGTCTTTCTATCAGTCCAAATGACAGACTTTGAGAAGAGAGAGAGAGAGCGGAAAAAAAGAGAGGGGAAAAAAAAAACTGGTGGAGACCTCAGGCTGACACAGAAGGTGACTTTCATGACTCTCACCTTGAAAGGCAAAAAAAAAAAAAAGTTCCCACTTTATTAAAATGAATTTCAAAAGGACTCCTCTGACAGCTGCATAATTAAATATTGGAGTGTCAGGGATAATTTATTCTGCTCGCATTTGGTGGTCAGAGCCTGCTTGCTATAGGGTCAGCAAGCAGGATGACAGAGCCGGGGAGATGTGGCCATCTGGGCTCTCCTGAACCCCTGGAGCAAAACCAGGGACTCATGTTCTCCTCTTGTCTTCTTTAAATGCTTGGAGATATGCACATGTGTGCCCTCTGTATCCAAGTCTGAAGATGAGAGACTTGCTCTTTAGCTGCTTGATAAACACTGATGGACCCACATGGCTTATTAAGCAGGGCAAATGATAAAAGCCTTTACTGACTTTACTTTTGGTCCTTTCCTACTTACTTAGGCCTCTGATACTAAAGTCATTCCTGGCAGAAGTTCTCTCATCCCTGGGATACCATCTGCCGATCAACATCTGCAATCTCTGAAGCTGCTCTTAAAAACAGTATCTCTGCAGCTCTGGCCCAGAACTGGTCTAAAGTATTGACTAATAATAATAGCAAGGATCGGAGGAATAATAGCAACCATTGAATAATTTTGGAGGACATGTTCTTTTGTTTTCGCTTTGCATTTGGCTGGCGGTCCCTGATGCCCCGACTTAATTATGGGGTGAGCAAGTTAAACTCAGCAGTTCTAAGTTCTTTATGTTCAGCAATAAAGGAGGAGGTTGCCTATAGCAACTCACACCCCCTTGGACTGTTGTTGGATGAAATCCCATCTGTTGTCCACTACACAAAAGAGGGTTTGGTTTTCTCTACAGGTTGACATTTCACAGCAGGGAATCCAGATTTATATCCCATTTCCTGGGCAGCTTGGAAACATATGGACTTTCCTTTCCTGGAGAGCCATAGCTCCTGGGGTTGGATTGCCATTGTAATGGGCATTTTAAGTTCTTATGATGATTTAGAACAGGCTGGCTGGGGAATTCTGGGAGTTGAAGTCCACAAATCTTAAAGTTACCAAGTTTGGAGACCCCTGATTTAGAATAGGAGAGAGGACCAAGGATGATGGTTGCTGGGAATAATAATTCAGTGTTCTCTTTGGGGAGCATGGTAGCTCATGGGATTAGGAGGCTGGGTTGGAAGTTAGCAACTCTGCGTTCAAGACCCAAGTGCTGCCATGGGGCAGGGTGAGCTCCCGTCCTTTGCTTCAGCTCCTGTTGGGGACATGAAAGGAACCCCCAACTGTGTGTCACTGGGCAACGGTGATGTCCAGTGGTAGGATTTAAATATGTGAACAACCGGTTCTCTGTGTGGATGTCACTTCCGGAAGTCTGTTCTGGACCTGGGCAACAAAACATTAGCTACCAGTTTTGCCGAACTGAAGTGAACCAGCTGAATCCCACCATTGGTGATGTCACCGGCTAATCCTTTCAACCCGGAAGTACCTTGGTGCTCCCGACTCAAGTGTGATGCAATTATCCTTGGGCATGGGGAAAAGAGACTATTTATTGCAATTATAGAACATTACTTTAGAGCAGAGATGGAAAACAAGGGTCCCATTGTCGTTCCTCTTCTTATCTTCTAACTTAAGAGGGCATCTGTCTACATTATCTAGCTAACTTAACAGTTATGGAATGACACGTAAGTGGGTGTCCTAATGTCACATAATGATACATATTGGTTAGAGTTAATCAAGGGAAAGGCCACCCAAGTTCAAATCTATTCTCAGCTGTCATAAATTTATTTCGATTTTCTCCACAACATTGTGTATGTCACGTTAAGTGTTTAGAGAACAGGTAGGTGACTGAGCTTGTGACCACAATGCAAAAAAGATGTTGAGACTCTAGAAAAAGTGCAGAGAAGAGCAGCAAAAATGATTAGGGGTCTGGAGGCTAAAACATATGAAGAACAGTTGCAGGAACTAGGAATGTCTAGTGTAACAAACAGAAGGACTAGGGGTGTCATGATAGTAGTCTTCTAATATTTGAGGGGCTGCCACCCAGAAGAGGTCAACTTATTTTTCAGAGCACTTGCGGGCTGGACAAGAAACAATGGATGCAAACTTATCAAAAAGAGATCCAAGCTAGAACTAAGGAGAATTTCCCTGACAATGATAATAATTAATCAGTGCAATGGCTTGCCTTCAGAAGGTGTGGGTGCTCCAACACTGGAGGTTTTTAAGAGAGTGGATAGTCATTTTGTCCAAAATGGTTTAGGGTCTCCTGCTTGGGCAGGAGGTTGGATTAGAAGACCTCCAAGGTTCTTTCAACTCTGTTATTCTGTATTCTGTAAGTAACAGGCTACCAGATTTGAGTTACACCAAAAGTGCATAATATATTGGGTGTCTGCAGGCTATAGTAAAAAAAAAAAATCAAGATGGTGACTGTAACAATGGCATCAAATCTTCACCTGTTTTTTATGTGTGTTGCAGACATGACACTCATAAAAAGTGAAGCTTTGATTGTACTACACCAGCTGCCATCTTGGCTTTACTATACTCTGAGGGCACCCCTGGAAAGTAGCTATTAAATGGATATTATAGAAATTTTGCCTAATGCGTTTGAGGAAATAAAAAGAGAGAGAAATTCATCAAATTTGAAAGGTGGTTAGGAGTCAGGATGTAAATAAATTCACTGTGAATTCCTGGATTATGGATTTTCAAGATCTACAAAACGGGTTTCACCACAGCACGGGCCATAATGTTGACTGAAACTTGTTCCCATCTGCCTTCAAAAATCTACCACCCTAAAGTCTTTGGCTTGAGGAAGATGTATCTGAAATAGAATTTATGTTTCTGAAACTTGCATAGGGAAAGTAGTACAGTAAGTTTTCGAACAGATTTTGTAGGGAAGAAAGGTAAGCTTAAGAAGCAACCGTTGAGAAATATCATAAAAAAATAACACTATCCCAGGGAACTGTAAAAGATCATGTTTCTCCTGGAATTTGCATTAAAAACTACATAACTTGGAAGGAATTGTAAGGAAAAGACACATATGTTAAGAAAAGCTGGGAAACAAAATAGATGTGGCTGATTTTGCTGAGGGTTTCTTTTTCCATACTAATGTGGCTACCAAATTGGACCAGACTTACATAGACATTGGAGGAAGAGAGCCATGTTATTCTATGGTATCAAAAAAAAATCAGGAGGCATCTGCTAGCATCTTTTCCATCCTCTTGTGCCTTTTAATAAATTTTGTTAGTCAGAAAACATGCCTTCAAAGTCTTTCAGACCTACTTAGGTTTACATATGTCTACTTGGGGAAATCTGTACTACCAAAAAAGGAGAGCAAAAGTAAAGAAAGAAATTGTCCCAAAGAAAAAAGAAATCTGCATTTCATAGTACATTTGGGAAGTGGGGATTCTGTTCCTAGATTCACCTGCATAATGGTATAGATAGACTGAAAAGTCTGAATTTGAATTAGGAAATAAAGTTCTGCTTTCTTCTTGCTATCTGTTTCTCGTGGGTGTCAAAATTAATTGGCTGTCTGATTCTGTGTTCACACTGTAGTTTCTATCATATATTTGTCATCAACCCCTACCTATCCCTTCTTTGTTCCCGAACCCCAAACATGAACCTCAAATATCTAGGAGGGTTTGCGTATACCAAATTCAATCTCTTGTTGAAATGCAATTGGAAATCAGTCTCTTAATAGTGCTTAGTGTCACACTGAGAATGGAGATGTCAACAGCTACTTAATGAAATTCTTTCTTGTAAGGTCTCTCATCAGTTGAGAATTGGCTTACAGACTTTTATATATATAACCTTAATTCCAGGTTGCTTCTCTCTTTGGTCAGTTTCCAGCCATTGTTTCTCGTCCTTCCCTCTGGTGCTTTGGAGAATAGCATGACCCCCTCTTCTTTGTGGCAGCCCCTCAGATACTGGAATACTGCTATCATGTCTCCCCTATTTCTTCTTTTCTTTAGACTAGCCAAACCCAATTCCTGCAGCCGTTCTTCATATGTTTTAGTCTCCAGGCCTTTGAACATCTTAGTTGCTCTTCTCTGAACTTTTTCCAAAGTCTCAACATCTTTTTTGTAGTATGGCGACCAAAATTGGCTGCAGTATTCCAGTATTACTAGGGTTTTATAAAGCAGTACTAATACTTTGTGTGATCGTGATTCTATGCCTCTGTTTACACAACCCAGGATTGTATTGGCTTTTTTGGCTGCTGCTGCACACTGCTGGCTCATAGTCAAGTGATCATCCACTAGGACTCCAAGGTCCCTCTCTGTGCTTTCCCTATGGAAACAAGTGGAAATGATGTGGCTGGATTATTGATTTTTATTTTTATTTTAAAAGACAATTTCTTACGAGACTGTTTTGATATATTGTGATCTTACTGCTGTCAAGCAATATTGTCAAAAGTACATTCTGCATAGCATTTGTGTTCCTCAAACAATTACAGGTAGCCCTCGACTTAGGACCACAACTGGACCCACAATTTCTGTGGCTAAGTGAGACATTTGTTAAGTAGGTTTTGCCACAACTTACAACCTTTCTTGCCACAGATGTTGAGTGAATTGCTGCAGTTGCTAAGTTAGTGACATGGTTGTTAGATGGTAGTAACTTTGCTTGTCAGAAGGTCACAAAAGATGGTTACATGACCCTGGGATACTGCAATCGTCCTAAGTACATGCCAGTTGCCAAGCGTCTGAATTTTGATCACGTGAACATGAGGAAACTGCAAGGGTCATAAGTGCGAAAAATGATCAGAAGTCACTTTTTCAGTGCCATTGTAACTTCTAACAGTCACTAAATGAATTGTTGTAAGGCGGGAACTACCTGTATTAGGTATGCCAGGAGAACATGTTAAAATAGTTAAGTCTACTAGAAGAGAAACAATGTAGGTCAGGGTTGTGGAGTCCTTCTTGATCCCATTTGACAACCACACAAAGGGCTGCGCAAATCTTTCTCGCCATTTTAAGCATTACTCCTTACCCAAATAATTTTGCCTGATGTCAATATATTTAATCCGCTGATTTTTCGTTCTAAGTGGTCACTTTTCCAAAGTTTCAAATTGGCCACTTGATTATGCAAAATAAAATTTAAAAAGTCTGCGATTCAGGATCGCAGCAAAAAGAAGCATGAATGGTGCTTAATAATATAAACAATTCTCAATTGTTAAACTTTTTTTTTTAAAACCCTCTTCGCGTTGAACAGTGAAAATTTCAACCTCAACATGCTCAAAACAGGAAAGGCCTGGGGGGGGGGGAAGCCTCCCATTGACTTCATAGGTGAAAGGAGATCCTTCCTGTTGTTCATTTTGTATAATTCTCACTGACAGCAGAAACTTCTACCGGAAGAAAATCAGTACACTGAACTGCCAGGGAAGAGTACAGTTCATCATTTTCTCCTTTGTCCCTGCTTTTTTTTACCCCGTGAGCTTGAAAAGAACCAGCAGGCCTACCACACTAGTCCTGAATGCCTTTTCACAAGGAGGCTACTTAAATTTAACTCAAACAATTTACATCCCCCGACTGAAGAAAAAAAAGGAGCAGGGTTATAACTCAAGTCTAAGCACCATTCGCTCTTCTATTACCTTCATAACCAAGGTCATCCTAATCAACTCAATTACCAGTCCTCTTGGATATTTTCATAATGTTTTCTGCTACTTGCTCTCCTGTGAAAATCTTTCAGTCTAAGCAAATTAACGCTGCTTTTATAACTATCTATACGTTTCAGGTGTTGCTTTTCCTTTCTTTATTCATAGGGGAGGGCCACGTGTGGAAAGCTGTTTAAGGGCAACAGTGCAAAACACTGCCTTTCAATGCCATCTTAAAGCCACAAGGAGAGCTGCTGGATCGAATTGTTGGTGAGCCTCCGATTGGGAAAAATAAAATCAATTTGAAAAGGACAGTGGGATTTGGCTACTTTTGAAGAGCTGAGAGATGAAAATAATTTGGGAAATTGAGATGAAATGAGAAATGCGATAATTCTCTCCAATGGGTTCTTCTCTTTCAGTTCGTATTTGAGATCTTACAGATACCGTACCTGCAAAGCTGGTAAATGGGTAAATACAGAGGGAAGGTTAGCATAGTCTCTCAAATCCATTGAAAGGGAGGAGAGGAGAACACACAACAAAGACTGGATCACTGATAGGCAACTTCAGAAGGCAACAAATCTTAGAAAGCGTTATCAACTTGGGTGCAGTTCTGGATTCTCTTGAGAAGTAGCAGCTGTAAACCTTAAGCTAATCCAAGGAATGCTTTCAGGCTTTGCATTGGAGACCAGATTTTGCTTAGAGAGAATTTTATGGTAGTTTTAGTTTTACTAAAATTCCATAGCAGGCTTAAATGAATAAATGCCATTTGCTAGCTACAATATAGCATAATTGAAGTAAGTATTGGAATGGGAGAAGGGTGGTACTTGCTTCCTAAAATATCTGAAGTAGCTATTGATGGCTGTGTGGAAGACAGAAGTGAAATCTTTACCTTGCTTATAAAGAAGTCAGTGTGGCATCCTTGGTGCTCTCTAAGCTTGGCTGTTTTCTTGCAGACATTTCGTTACTAAACGAGGTAACATCATCAGTGCAACCTCAAAAACAAGTTATTAAGAGCCCTGGTGGCGCAGTGGTTTGAATGCAGTACTGCAGGCTACTTCTGCTGACTGCCGGCTGCCAGCAGTTCAGCAGTTCGATTCTCACCGACTCAAGGTTGATTCAGCTTTCCATTCTTCTGAGGTTGGTAAAATGAGGACTCAGATTGTTGGGGGGCAATAGGCTGACTCCGTAAACCACTTAGAGAGGGCTGTAAAGCACTGTGAAGCGGTATGTAAGTCTGAGTGCTATTGCCCTTCCTTCCTTCCTTCCTTCCTTCCTTCCTTCCTTCCTTCCTTCCTTCCTTCCTTCCTTCCTTCCATCCATCCATCCATCCATCCATCCATCCATAATACACAGTGGTTAGAATATTGCAGGCTGACTCTGTCCACTGCCAGGAGTTCAATCCTGACCGGCTCATAGTTGACTCAACCTTCCATCTTTCCGAGGTCGGTAAAATAACTCTGTAAACCATTTAGAGAGGGCTGTAAAGCACTGTGAAGCGGTATATAAGTCTAAGTGCTATTGCTATTTTTATACTGTTCAGATTTAGCTTTATTGGTATTTCCATGATGCTGGATGCTGTCCCCAGAGACATTTGGGTTATAAGTACCAATCGATCAGTGTTGTCAGAGAAGTTGTACTCAGTTTTATGTCATCCTTTGAAGCTATGTTTTTTTTTAATGAACCCTGCACTAACACATGACCTCTTCTTCACATCTCTGCTACACTGATTGGGTTAGGATTATCTGCTGAGCTAGCAACTAAGACGACTTAAATCTAGGCCTTTAAATTTGGATTTTCTCAGGGTAGAGATACCAAAGTGTCTGAAGTTTACCTCCCAAAGGGTTTGATGATAATAATAATAATAATAATAATAATAATAATAATAATAATAATAATAATTAATAATAATAATAATAATAATAATAATAATAATAATAATAATAATAATAATAAAGTTGGAAGGGACCTTGGAGGTCATCTAGTCCAACCCTCTGCTCAGGCAGGAAACCCTACACCATTTCGGACAAATGGCTGTCCAGTCTCTTCTTAAAAACTTTCAGTGTTGGAGCATTCACCGCTTCTGGAGGCAGGTTGTTCCACTGGTTAATTGTTCTAACTGTCAGGAAGTTTCTCCTTAGTTCTAGGTTGCTTTTCTCCTTGATTGGTTTCCATCCGTTGCTTCTTGTCCTGCCTTCAGGCGCCTTGGAAAATAGCTTCACTCCCTCTTCTTTGTGGCAGCCCCTGAGATATTGGAACACTGCTATCATGTCCCCCCTCGTCGTGATGCATAAGAAGAAAAAGGTGAGAAGGGATGAAAGAAGCAAGCAGGCATTTGAACGGCTCGAAATGTTCCCCTTGGTGAGGTACCAATCACATTATAAGCCTTCCCTAACCTGGTGCCTTCTCGATATGTTGGATATCCAAATCCCATTAGGATTCAAACCCCTTTCAGAAATCCCTGTTTGGAAAAGATGGCCCAGCCTGTCTCCTTCATCTTTCTCCTGGCTTCTTCTTCTTCCTCAAGAGCTTTCTGTCACCCCTTCCGCCGCCCTCGCCCGCTTGCGGCCGCTGTCTAAAATAAAATACAATGAACGGGTACATAATAAAATCTTTTAATTGTCTTAGCATATGTTGCTTTTATTAGGTGAGAATAATTGCATTCAGGGGACCACCGAGAAAGTCCTCTGGAATGTAAGATGGAAATGGTGTCACACTGAGTGCGCAAGTCGTTTGGAGCCGTGCCATTTTCCCCTTCGCTGCCTCTTGTCCCCCTTTTGCTGCAAAGTTCACATTGAAGTGTGACAAGAGACACTTGACAACTGACACATGCTGGATCTTATCAGCACTGAGAGCGGTCACGGGTCCTGACAGAAGAACGATTGTCATTTCTTCAGCATTTATTTCTCTCTTAGCCTCATTGCTTCTTTTCAGAGGAATTTTTCTTGGCAAACCCCCCCCCCCCGAAGGCGCTCTGGGCGTATTCTTATCCTTCCTCTGCTCCCCGCTTCTTTCTCTTCCCCCCTACATCAAAAGTGAAGGGTTTTCTCAAACATAAGAAGTACTTGATCCCACAACAGAGCAGCCCACCCCCGATTTCCTCCTACGTTTTAGCACCATTCTCTTTTGAAATTCAGTCAGCCTAACCCAAGGCGAAAGCTTTTCAGTGTCATTCCTCCTGACTTAGAGATCCTCCCTCTCTTTTACTCTTCCAGCAGCCAAATAGTGCTAATTAATTGCCCCAAACATTTCTCTTTAAGAATGTCCATACAAGGACACCTGCACCGTAATCTGGCATGCAAATTCATAAGGGTTTAGCACAGGGTGTCACACCTTCTTTAGATGGCAACATCATTTGGGAATGTCTAGTCTAATGAAGAGAAGGACGAGGGGGGACATGATAGCAGTGTTCCAATATCTCAGGGGCTGCCACAAAGAAGAGGGAGTGAAGCTATTTTCCAAGGCGCCTGAAGGCAGGACAAGAAGCAACGGATGGAAACTAACCAAAGAGGGAAGTAACCTAGAACTAAGGAGACATTTCCTGACAGTTAGAACAATTAATCAGTGGAGCAACCTGCCTCCAGATGCTGTGAATGCTCCAACACTGGAAGTTTTTAAGAATAGACTGGACAGCCATTTGTCTGAAATGGTATAGGGTTTCCTGCCTGAGCAGGGGGTTGGACTAGATGACCTCCAAGGTCCCTTCCAACTTTATTTATTTATTATTATTGTTGTTGTTGCTGCTGCTGCTGCTGCTGCTGCTGCTGCTGCTGTTGTTGTTGTTGCACCCCTGGGGCCATTTTAGCAATCTGCCTGATTCTCCATGATAGCACCATTGGCTGAAAGATGGGTCACTATTGTAAATGTTTTAAATAAATAAAAAATAAATATTTTGATACCAGTTGCTGGGAAAGATGATCAGGAAAGAGAATTTGAGCTTCTGAGAGATATGTTCTTCTATTCTTATCAACAGTAAGTCAAATCTGGATGTGTAAACCCTTTGCCTTTTTTTCTCTCTATGAAGCTGAGAGATCAATAAGAGTAATAGAGTTGGAAGGGATCTTGGAGGTCTTCTAGTCCAACCCCCTGCTCAAGCAGGAGACCCCATTCCAGACAAGTGGCTGTCCAGGCTCTTCTTAAAAGCCTCCTGTGATGGAGCACCTACAATTTCTGAAGGCAAGCTGTTCCACTGGTTAATTGTTTTCACTGGCGGGAAATTTCTAGGTTGCTTCTCTCCTTGATTAGTTTCCATCCATTGTTTCTTGTCTTGCCTTCTAGTGATTTGGAAAATAGGTTGACCTCGTCTTCTTTGTGGCAGCCCCTGAAATATTGGAACACTCCTATCATGTCGCCCCTAGTCCTTCTTTTCAGACATGCCCAATTCCTGAACCATTCTTCATATGTCTTAGCCTCCAGCCCCCTTGAAAAGCAAGATTTAGGAATCCCTGCTGAGACCCGTTCTGTTAGACTTGGCTTTGACTCTTCAGAAGGCACCAATACATTTTCTCCTAAAAACATGGACTTCTTATACTACTCACTTTTTCACTGTTACTGAAATGTGGAGGAAGGGAACACTGAGTAATTAATTGTTCAAACTTCCCCCTCCTTTTTCTGGTGGCTTGGCCCTTGGTTGATTTAGAGATAATTTGCTTAAACATGCACAAGGTGGAACATGTGCAAGGAAAGGTTTTATTAGTTGTGCTGCCAAAGAGATCAATAGTAATTTGCATACAGTAAATCTATCCCATTAACTGGTTTATTTATTTATCAGATATTTATTTTAAGGGACCCTACTTGTAAGGACTTGACATGGACTTTACAGTTGAGATGAATCTTGGAGACTTATAATGATCATTGCCTTTGAGACCCTAGAAAGTGTGAAGAGAAGACTAACAAAGATAATAAAGAGTCTTGAGTCTAAATTATATGATGAATAGTTGAGAGAGCTAGATATGTCTAGTCTATTGAAGAGAAGGTTTAGGGGGAACATGATAACTGTCTTCCAGTACTTGAGGGGCTGCCACAGAGAAGAGGGGACAGACTTATTCTCCAAGCACCAGAGGGCAGGACAAAAAGGAATGGGTGAAAGCTTGTTAAGGAGATATCCAACCTGTAGCATACCAGGGCTACTTCTTAAGGAGAAGAAGATCCAGAATTCTGAAAGAATCTCTTGAGCCTTTTATTCAATTTGTTTACAAATTGAATCAAAAGGTGTATTTCCATGTTCTGGAGATGGTAGGCAAAAGTCCATCCAGACATTTCATGAAGAAGTAGGCTGTTAATTACAATACCCCAATTTAAAAAAAATATTTATTTTTATTTTTTTAGTGTCTGTTAAGAGATTCTCTGATAGGAGTTCCTCAGTTCAATCCTTCTTGAAGGATAGCCAATCCAGTATCATCTTTCATCCTCAATTCCAGACACATCCAATCCAACTTTCATTGCAACAGACATTCAAGAGATCCCAGCAATCTGTCAGTTGACAAAGGTACTAGGATGCATGCTCTATATTGTTTATTTCATTTTCATGTATTTAGTGGGCTTATATTTTGGTCTCAAAAGGATTCGTTACTTATCCACCTATCTACTCAAAATGTATAAATATATACAGACAAAAAATATGTTGTTTACACTCGGGAACTTAATTTACATCTCTGTTTCTAAGCCTTACTTTCAAAACAGTGTTGCTTTTGTGGTTTAAAATAACACGAAACCTTTGTCTGATTGACACTCGCTTTTCAATTTAGCTTCTCAACCCAATCTACACTTTTATTATATTGTCATTTGCATGAGTATTAAAAAAAAATCCTCTTCTGTTTTTAGATGCATAAAGGTGGAGTGTGTATTTTTTTTTTTTTTCATTAACATTCGTCCTCGCATGTTAACAATCGTTATAACACGTACCAGAGGGAAAATATTATTTCCCGTAAATGCTCAATAATTATAGTCTTTATTGCATCAAAACCCATGTTTTGACAGATAGTGGAAAGCTTTCAGACCGTGTGTGGGATGGCTCACAGTTATTTGCAGGTGGAAAATATTTCTTAGGTATCAGGTTTTGTGTTACTGAAAATGTAAATATTCTTCCACAATAACAATAACCTGCCCAACGGGTCTTCTAGCATAACAAGCAAAATGGATGTTTTTGCAGAAAAAGATGCTTACAAGAAATTTGTCTAATTAAGGTAAGGCTGAGCAATCACCTACTTCTTGCACAAGATACATGAGTCACATGGATGTGGAAATCATGACTTGAATTCTGCAACATTCTAACTATGTGACATGTCTGTTTGAATGTGCTTCTCAACTATTTCTTCGTTAGCATAATGTCTCCTTAATGTTTTGACCACCTTACTCTTGAAACACATGGTGATAGATCCAACGTAGCCTTCTGACTCTACTTTCTATGAAAAAAAAACCTTTTATTTTTCCCTCTTTGATGATAGCCATTTCTAGTATCCATGGGTTTCATTTTCTGCCAAATGCAAAACTTTTCAGTGTTTACAAAACTATTTTTTTTTTTTTGCACAGCACTATTCAGGAAAGATGTGTGACTTGTCATTAGTACACAAGTCCCTTCAAAGTCTGTTTTTTTTTTTGTTATTTGCAAAAACATTTTTTTAATCCAATTTATAGCCTTCTACTCATTGTGCATAGGCTAACCATTGATAAATATAGTTCTCTTTTTCCAGCGCATTTTTTAAAAAATCTAGGTTATCTTTCATTAAAGATCAGCATAAGTCAACCAGCTTAAGCTCTCCTTTCTGATCCCTTTCCCCCTATTTTAGAAACGTACATTTCTTTCTAATAAAGTTGATTTTAGGAAAAGGAATGATGTATGGCTCTAATATAAGAAGGAAAAATTAACCCAAACAGCTCTCTGTAGGCAATGGGGACGCGACTAGATGGGATTAGGATCAATTCAGTAGTGAAATTGACTATCAAATGAGCAATTTACAGCTTGCCAAGAGAAGCACCCTTATCTCTGTTTTCTTTAAGTGATCAGAAAATAATGCATTTTTTAAAGTCCAGTCTTTTGAATACCTGGGTAAGAAAATAGAAACAAACAGAAAATAAGATGCTGTTGTATATGTTCCTTCCCTCAAAAGGAAGGAACATACACAACAGCAAACAGGAGATCTTTCTGTTTATAGTATAGCATTACTACACTATAAGACACCACATATTGTAGAGCAGGGGTGTCCAACCTTGGCAACTTTAAGACTTGTGGACTTCAACTCCCATAATTCCGCAGTCAGCCATTGGACATCCCTGTAGAGCAGCGAAGATGACCTTGATGGACATGTCAGAATCTATTGCCTGGGCAGAAGGAGCTGAAGGATTTTTTTTAAAGCCCAGAACAAGATAACATTTGGAAGTGACTCAGGAGGAGGAGGAGCAGGAACAGCACAATCGGACGTGCAAGATTTAGCTGTTATAGTCATTTTCACTAAAAGAGTTGTAGCCTTTCTGAGGAGTTGGTTTCCTGATCTTGATTTCCTAGAGAGAATTAAGCCATGATGACTGTATAAAATGCTAGGCTATGATCAGTGAGTTCATACATCACCTTAAGGGTAGAACAAGTACATCCCATGGTGTTGGTGCTGTGTGCTAATCAAAGCATGACCTGTAATGTTGTTCTCAAACCTATTTGGTCTATTTTCAGGTTCATGTGGTAGTAGGGAGTGAGATAGTTGGCTGACAACATGTTGGATTAGATTCTCTCTCTTCTTATCTTCTACCCACCCATCTGAGAATGAAATCCAGAATAGGGTTAGGGAAATGCATTAAACCTTCCACCTCAACCAACATTCTGCTGATTCATATGCTCAGAATATGAGAAAGGGCAACTTTTCCATACTTATTAGTCTAGCTGCTAGCAGATGCTGCCAACTTCTACTTGTTGTTATTGTTATGTCCCCATTGTTAACTGATCATTCAGTTCCAAAGCTATTGCTGCTCTATTGTTCAGAAAGAAGACTTATTCTCTTGTCTTATTAGCAGAAAGATTATAAGAGCATTGCCACAAGTTTTAAGATTGTGCCAGCACCTTTTTAATGCAAATACACTGCTTCCATTCCTCTCTAACTCCCATCACCCTCTGAGTTAGGTATAGTCTCCATATGTCCATAGGAAAGATTAATACCTAGAAATTATACTCTATTACACAACCAAATTCACGTTCTGTTTCCTATGTCTTTAACCAACCTTTCACACAAAGTTCCTATTATCTGTTAGGGCAGATTACTGGGCCTCGTCCCCACAGCCAAGATTAATAATGGGGGAGGAAGGTGAACTGGTTGCAAATATATTATTAGAAGAAAATAGTAAATATTTCCCTTTTTCCACATCTCTTGCATAATCGAGAGCTTGGTTCTCAGCAATGAAAGATGATGGAACATAAGTTGAAGCATAATCATGAAATGATCTGAAGTTTGAGGTGCAGTAGATGTCAAATTACTACACAGCTAAACTTTTCTGCTGGGTGTATCTCTTCCCTGCAGATTAGAAAAGAATTGATATTCTTGTCAAATTCAGATTGGAAGGGTTTTTTTTTTCCCCTCAAAGCACTGTTTCTCTGGTCATTGAAACCTAGTAGTTCTTTCTGTTAGTAAATCTTGACCTTTCACTGGGATTGAAACCACTGAAAAACAAGAAGAGAAATACCCTGGTTCAGAGCAGGGTATGTGTTAGATTCCAACCCTGCCTGAAAAACTAAAGAGCCTTACTGACATGACATAAGCTTTAGTGACTCACACTTTACTCCACGAGTGCAAGAAGTATCGTCAGTCAGCAGGGGGTAATTATATGCTGATGGGGTGGAACTGGAATGAGTGAAGTTAGGTGACGTGAAAGTAGAGAAGTCAGTCTGGAAAATAAAGAATTTGGAATGCACACTTATTGGTGTCCTTCCAGGACTTTAGAGACTGAGGTGCAATTCTTTTCTTCAGCCCAAAAAAGTAAAGTTGTGTTATTTTGAATTGGCTCTTGCTGAGCATAACATTGAAGGGGTGGGGACGGAGAAGGAGAGGACTGTGATGTTCTTTTGCAGCCGAACAAAGCCATGCCACTCTTCCTTCAGAAAGTCTTGCGTGTTACGGATCCTTGTGTGCGTGTGATAGACACATTGCCAATACTATTGGGCTGCGATGTAAAGGTATAATGCCCATCAATGGTTCTGAAGTCCTCAAGATGAATAGAATCAAGAGTCACATTGCATTTGGATTGATTAGAGGGAGACGCCAACTGTCTTCCCCTGCCATGGCTAATTATTAACCCTCTCCACTCCCGTCGTTTTATTTTTCTCTCCCTTTTTTCCATGGGAGTCAGAGGATGGTTGGTATGGAGAAGAGAAATTATGCTGGCTTCTCACATATCCCCTTTAAGAAGGCTTGAGGATAAAAAAGACCACTCTAGCAAATGGCCTATGGCCTTGCTCTGCATTCCAAACTCTTGGCCTCTTTTCTATGAGCCTTGCATTTTTGATTGCCTCTAATCCTAGAACATATATTGGGGAAGCTCAACACCATGATGATGATGATGATGATGATGATTTTATTCTTTCAGTCATGTCCAACTCTTGGCAATTCTGTGGGCCAGGTCTCTTCACATCTTCCAATCTTGCACTACTTCGGTTTTTCCTATGCTCTGGCTGGTGTCAGCTTTGATGGTGTCCAGCCACCATGTTCTTTGAACTGTGTTCCTGGTTTCCTTTTAACACTAACTCTTCCTAACATAATTGCTGTCTCCAGTGAATTCCCCCACATGGCCAAAGTAAGTGAGACACAGTTTCACAATTTTGCCTTCCAGTGACATGTCTGGTGTTATGCATTTGGATACTTGCTTGTCAGTCACCTTTGCTGTCCAAGGAATACGCAGGAGCCTTCTCCAGCATCACAGCACGAACAAGCTGATTTTCAAACCAGAACATCGGAGGGCCCATTCATCAGCCTAGCAAACAGTTCCCTACAAAACACATTAAACATTCTTGGAACAGATGATGGCTCCAGTGGAGAGAGCATGCATCTAATTCCCTTTACAGCACTGTGGTCCCAACCTTAGGTACTTTAAGATGGGTGGACTTCAATTCCCAGAATTCTTCAGCCAAACCTTGAAACCCACACTTTTTCAGGTTCCCAAGATGGGAAACAATGCTTTACAGGGACAAAACTGATGTGGTTTTATTCATTCTTCCATTAGTCCTGTGCCTCTCCCATTCTGCCCACCAATTTAGAATAAGGAGACATTCCTGGAGTCTTTACTGTTGGGTGTTTTTTTGTTTTTTTTTTGCTTCTTTGTTATGGTGGTCCATTCATTATTTTTATTACTGGGTTTGTTCAATTTGTCTTTCAAAACAACAGGACAAAGCAGATGCTTTATGAAAGCTATGATAAGTAGAAGGCCCCTGAGTTGCAAATGGGAAACAGGAGCTCTGTGCAGGATCAGCTAGCCTAACTTTGTTCTTTGCTATACTTTAGGGCTATGCCAACAACAGTGTGTTAGTCTCACTTTCTTTCTTGCTAGTTTTTTTGCAAGTAGGGGAAAAAAATAGCATGTGGGAGAAGGTTGAACTTAAAAATATACCTCTATCAGGAAGTTCTCCATCCATAGATGACACTTACCTCTTGTGCTTTTGGGAGGGCCCCCTTTGCACTGGATTGACAAGGTACTAATTTTTCCCCCTTGTTACACAATCTCTGCTTGCTTCCTTAAATAGAACAAGTAATGAAATAAATATAAATGACACTCAGTGCACCATTTCCCTTCTTAGGCAGAGTAAATTACACTGACATGTCAAAGAACCGTCAATAGCATGATATCTTGAGGGAGATCTACCTCAATAAAGAGAATATCACAGAATGAACAGGTTGTGAGTCATCACATGTCACCCTTTCTGTACTTTCCACTTAATCAACCCATTCATTCTGCTACCTGTGGGCTCCTTTGTTATTTCCATTTCTTACTCAGTTCTCATCCAGTGCAAAAATCTGGTCCTGTGTTATGGTTTAATGAAAATATTCAACAGCTTGTGAAAAGGGGTGGCGATAATGCTGGGAGACCCAGAACATTTGTCTCTTTTTTTTTCTATATCTGGTGTTGTTGTTGGGTTTTTTTTGGGTTGTTGTTGTTTTGTTGGATTAAAAAAAAGGCTATTTTATAAATATTTTAGAAGGAGATGAGAACTTGGAAGACCTTCTCATGAATGGTTTTACTTGGTCATGCTGGGGCCGTGATAGTTACATATATTTTCAGTTATTCATTGCACAAGCAACTGGTCTTCCATCTTCAGTCTCTCTGGCTTCTCAGTTTCTCTTCAGCCCCAAGGGAGAAACTTAGAAGAGAATGTTTTCAGTAGCAGTGCAAGGACTAAGGAGCAGTTGTCCTTGGGAAAGAAGGATCACAGTTTCTCCTTTCTTTGTAGTTCAGTGGACCTAGCCTTCATCAGGAGTCACGAACAAGGTATCAGAAATTCAGTAGCAAACTTTGGCTTTAACCTAAAGCAGAAGTGAGAGTTTGTGATAACATTTTGCCAGCAACCAGGTCTAGAACTAACCATATCTTTACTTCAGCCATTTAAATAGAAAGCAATTTAAATAGAAACAATTAAGGGAAAATTGTAATAAACTCATAAGCATTAAATGGTTTCCAGGTTGTTACCTATTTATTACCATAGAGTCAACATCCATGTCCAGGACTGAAAATCAAGATAGTGACCACAATCCTGTGATCAAAGCCCCACCCTTTGTGTGTGTGTGCTTCAACACATGTATAAAGGGTGGGGGTTTTGATTGGATGGTTGTAGTCACAATTTTCACTTTCCTGTTTCTGTCTCTCAGTCATCTACCTTATAATGTTCTCGATAACTAACAAGAGAATTTGGCCTATGTCCTTCAGTGTACAAAAATTACTGTTTAAATCAATTATGGTAGGACAAAAATCTATGAAGCAAGAAACAATTTTAAAAATGGTGTATGGGGGAGAATAAAACTTAGCTAATGAAAACTATGAGTGTGCTTGAGTGTGTTATTAACAGGCAGATGAGCTGTCCAATAGATCTTTTTTTTAAGTGATCACCTCACATAATTGTGCTCCTATCACTTTAATCTTTCATCTTTCTTGGAAATATTAATTATTTTATTGAGAAACAAGATTATTTGTTAAAACCTATATTATTATTATCATTATCATAAGTAGTAGTAGTAATAGTAGTAGTAGTAGTAGTCCTTGGAAACAACTCTGTACTTTCAGTGGGAATGGCAAAGGTGGACTTAAAAAAAAAAAAATTAGATGAACAGAATGAGGCTTTTATCAATAGGGTGTTCAGTTTTATTTTCCATATGCTCAGCTACTTGTTTCTCTCATTTATTTTGTTGGCCCTTCTTTATGGAGAAATTGAACACACAAAGAAAACGCACATGAGGTATTATAAAAAAAAAATTCTCAGACCAGCAACTCTTAGCATCTACCTTTTCTCCCATCCAAATTGAAGTTCAGGGGCTTCCCCAAAATTCGGGAGTACATTTGTAAAGGTGGCAGGATGGATGAGGATCTGCAGGAAGATTGCTGATAAAAAAAAATGCTTCTTCAATAGATTATATATGCATTTTTTTTCAGTTTTGGAAAACATTTTCATGGAAAGGCAGAGGGGATACATTTCAAACATCTAAAAATGGTCTTAAACTTTTGGTACGATCGAGTGACAAATTTGATACTTAAGGTGGTCTTTTCTTTATTATTTTATTAACTTTCTTTTTGCTAAGAATTAATTATTTCCTAAGCAGTCACAGGGTTCTCTGGAAACTGGTATTCTGTAGCAATGAGATCTTTGTGGCTTGAAAGAAAATGTGAATAAGAAGATCCCTGCAGATGAGAGAATGTCCAATTTTCTCTCCCAGCCTCCCTCATCTCTTTGCAATTCCACCATGCTAGCAAGGATTCTTACTCCAACAGATTAATCCAAAATGTTGTGTCCTTGACTGCCAAATTATTTCAAGCTAGTTGAATGAACAAAAGGTATGCCCAGATGGTTGCTAGCTCTGTTACATGCTCATGTTTATCTAGCTTAGCTGTCACTCAGGCCATTATAATGCTGGGTGCACATTCAAATGACTTGTCTGCTTACACAAAGCAGAGTCGATTGATGATCAACTTTAAAACAAAACAAAAACAAACAAAAAGGTTCCCCAGAGCACAAGAATATGAAAGCTTAGAAGAGAGGATCATCCAGATCCTCAAACCGCCCAAAGTGCATAGCCTATGTGTAATAGAATATTTGATACAATGATATGGTGAGGTTAAGCAAGATGGAACATCCAGTGACAGTCCAATTGTGGGTGTCAGGTACGAAGAATTAGGACCACACTTTAAATTTCAGTGAAGCTCATTTATTGATTATGCCTATACGTACATAGGAATCTAGTCAACTAACTGCCAGCACTAAATTGGCGGTAGATAAGAATTATTGGAATTCAAGGGGAGCTGGAGCTAGACTGCTTGTGGGAATGCAATGACTCTAGGCTGATTCCTCTCTCTTTTTTTTTTTTTATAACAAGTTTTATTGAATTTTTTTTGTTTTACAACCAAGTGCTTGGAACTCATCGTGGAGATAGGGCACTCCATACAACAAAGTAAAAAATATAATCATACATAGACAATTTGAATTACTTCTTTAAAGTTTCCCTCTCTAAGCAAAGAAAGAAAAAACAAATAGAAAAAAAACACACACACACAATATCAATAATATTTCCACCCGTTTTCAGGCTTAACTAACTCACAATTAACATATTCCAATTTGGCCTTATATAAACATATAGTATACAATTCGGATACCCATATAGTATAGATTATTTTTAAGATATACATATTATTCCAATTATTCAGTTTATAGTTCTCTGTTTTAAAACCATTTTACATTCAAGCCTAAAATAATAAGACAATAATTGTTTCTAAAATAGACTTATAATATGCCTATTATCTATATATATATATTTTAATATCTCTCAACTATATTCTATTTCCTGTACTGTATCAAATAGTTTTATAAATCATAGTTAAATGTTTCACCAATCTCTATCCAACTCCTAATTTTAGATTTTCTAATTTTCCATCTTGCCATCCGGACCATAATCAAATCAATAATTTACATCAATATTAACTCAGATCAAAGTCTTAAACCTTAGAAATCTCAAACATATTAGCTCAGTCAAAGTCTCTAAAAGCCATTTTTACCCGTCAGATAAAATTTTAACTCTCACTTTTAAACCTAATTCTAGCTTTCTTTTTGTGCCAAGCAGGTTTCCACAATAGGGCCTCTAGTTCCTCCCATAGTATTTGGCAATACACATTTTTCCACAATTGAGTCCAATCGTAGTCTTCTCTTTTCTCCAATGTTGTCTGGACTATGTAATCAGTCTTAATCAATATGGTGATTGTTCGTTGTTTGTTCATGTTGTCAGCATTTTTAACGTCTCGTATCTGAAAGTCTGTTCCTGTTGCTTTTAAAATTATAGATGTTTTAGTTGAACTCTGCCTTTGGTCATCCAAAGTCTCCGTCATTTGTGTATAAGATGTAGTATCTTCCTCTTCAATAGATTGTAAATGTGTTTCCTCCATATCGTTAAGTTGTAGACCTAGTTGTGTATCATATCCAATAAGTTGAATTTCAGTTTTTAACTCTGGGATTTCCCTTTTCCAAAGCATTGTAAAATGTTCTTTTAATTCCTCCTTCGTTTCCAAGATTTTTTCTAATATAAATCCATAGTTAAATTGTGAATGGGATTCCATTCTTCGTTTTTTTAGTATAAAATCCAAACAAAAGTAGGAAAAAGCAAGTACAAAAATAAAAACAGCAAAAGTCCCAATCAATATTATGAATATCTAATTTATAATCCAAATAAATAATAGCAACTGGTGTCTCAATTATTATATTGTAATCCTAAAGCGAAAAAATCCATTTTTCAGGAGAGTATACTTTGTATTATAAAATCAAAAACAGCAGGCAGAAGTTCAAACAAGTTCCAAAAGAAATGCAAGCGTCTGGGCGATAGTTACAATGTTGCAATGGCGCTTTCTGGGCTTCACGCCAAATTCCGAATTAGATTGTAGCCGTGCAATCCACATAAATTCGCCCAGGAGCCGTAGCGTTTTTGTTTTTTTTAAAAGTAGATAGCACTGTTCAGAGGGGGGGGGGAGAAGAAGAACACTCCACCCCCCTCCCTAAAGGTTTCCACTTAAGCTGAAAACAAGCAAGCAGAGAAAGAGAGTCACAGTAAGAATTTTTTTCTTCTCTTTTTTCTTCAGGGTCCCCCGAATTCCAGCCGCTCAAATAAACAATAAAAATTAGTTTTGTTTTTTTTCCCACAGCTCTTTCCCCAAGTGTTCAAACGCTGCTTTCTCAAGGGGGGGAAGTAATTTCTAAGAGCTTTTCACAGGGAAATGAGTAATGTATCAAGAGGGAAGGAAAGGTCTCACCCGGATCTTCCACGGTGGTTCTTTTTGCTTAGATGTTGCTGTGACTTTCGGCCAGAGCAGCTGAGTGATCGGCCATGTTACTGGCCGATCTTTTCCCCGTCGGCCCAAAGGTGATTGCTCGGATCGCAGAGGGAGCTGCCGCTCCCTTTGCTATCAACGAGTGCCCTCCTCTACGGTGGTCGCCTCTCCGGGGCGACTTTTGACCCTGTCCAGGGTCTACCGGCGGGGGGAAACCGGTCGGCAAAGAGAGCATACTCTTTGCCTGACCGCAGGCACTGCTACAGGAACCGGAAGCCTGCTGATTCCTCTCTTGACGCCCTCACCAGGCTCTGCTTATCCTTCTCCTATATTGGCTGAACCGTAAATTCCCGCAGATCTAGTATGTATGGCCAAGAAAGGATACTGGAAATTGCACTTCTGTAACATCTGAAATATGGAACAGTTTGCTCACCACCTCCACCCCTGACAAAAATGATAATCTATCTTAGAAAAGTCTCTATTTTAGTGACTCTAGTCAGCTCAGTTGCTCTGACTTGCAGTGGCTGGCCATGATTTCATAGAAGAATATATCTAGGTCCACCAGGAAATGCTGAGAATTGAACCCAAGACCTTTTACAAGTGAGAATTGTGGTCTGCCTGTGTGCTATAATTCTTTTTGGAATATAGTATGCTGCCATTTTAGGTCACCTTGGTGTTTCCAATAAGATGTTTCATGCAATTGTTTCAGGTGAGCAATGCTGACAAGCATTATTCTTTTTAAGTGCTGGCCAAGCTGAAAAAAAGACCCTTGCTGGCCCTTACATATGAGCATAGACAAAGTATTGCTAATATTCATTGTTTCACACATGTTTAAAACGTTCTGTTCTAGTTCATCATGAATGAAACATGGAAGTTCAAGAAGTTACTTTGGTTTTAATGTAAAATTCTGTCCATAGTTTACTTGCTTGTGCCAATGAATAATATCTTATCTCCCATGGTATGCACGTGTCAAATGTGTACAATACATAAAATCTCATTTTCTAAGATGCATAAAATCTCATTTCCATTTTACCTATGCATAAAAAGTATCAAATATGCAAAATATACTTTCTAGATTTAGTGGACTGTGTGTTTTTACTGCTTTTAACTGACTGTTAATCTATTAGTTACTCAAGGGTATGCTTCATTTACATAGTAAATTGTAAAAAAAATAATAGTTTAATGGGCGAAGGGATCAATGAGATGTAGGAGAAGCAGCCGGAAGGCCCTTTTAAACAGATTTTGGATGTGTTTACACTCCAAAATCTCAAGAACATTTTTGACAGGACAAATTTGATCAAGCATTCAAAGAGTTACAGCATTTTTATGTAGCTTGCAACTCAACCACCCAGTTACTCACTGTACTAAAATAGCATTATGCAAGAACTAATAATGAAACATTGATAGGTGCTTTGTCACATTAAATTGTTCAAGTAACACTGCTTGAGTCAGTTTGGTCTGACCAATCTCCCAGTGGTTGGTTTGTACAAAAAAAAAAAAGTTGGGTGGGGTGAGATAAATTACCCCCTAATTTTCTATGGGAGAAGATTGCATATCGGAATTGGGTGGAGAGTTAATTTAAAGAAAATGTGGAGGCTTTCTAAGAGGAAGACCTATTGTCAAATCATCACGTGCTTTCCAGAACTGATTAAAAAAAACATAAAGTAGAAGTGTTGCACAAGCTGTCACCCACCAACCTGGAGAAACCATGCAGATATTGATAATTGATTCCATTTTTGTATGAATTTTAAAAAAAACTAACTTTGCCCTCCTAGTGAGAAGGTAATAGGTTTTGTCTGTCAAAAGATAATAACCCTCTGAACCATTTCTGCACCCTCTATTAGAAGGATAGCACAGTTTCACATGAACATAACCCCCATGTCAAATCAGCTTTATTAAAAAGCCTTCTTACAAGACTTCAAGGACTGGGAAGATCTTCTAGAGACATCAAGTTAAGTTTGAGAAACCTAAGAAGTCAAGCAAATACTGTCAATTAATTTGTTTATCCTGATACAGCTCGCCCAAGAGAAGCATCTTTTAGCATGAAAGCTGTTTTGCTTTCCCTGAAAAAGTTTTGCATTGCAATTGGTTTCCATAGATACTAAAGCAGAGGCAGCTTTGCCCACAACTTAGAGGATTAAAAGATGTGGGATCCCTCCCCTCCTAGCTATATTCTAAGTCTTTTTTTTTTTAAGAAAGAAAAAAATATACAGCAGCATGAACTAAGTACTCAAGTTAAAGGCTAAGTTTTCTATTTGCTTCACGTTTAATGACCTTTCCTATAGTTGGTCTTGGCCATGGTGGAAACTGAGTCAAATCATTGTTTGCTGCTGCTGTTGATGTTAGATTTCTAATCTACCTTTCATCCAGGAAATCAGAAGACTGCACATTTCTGCATCCTCTATTAGAAGGATAGCACGGTTTCACGTGAACATAACCCCCATGTCAAATCAGTGAATTAGCTGGATGAGCAGAAGTTGCAGAACAGAAAAGAATAACAGAGTTGGAGGTCTGCTAGTCCAACCTCCTGCTCAAGCAGGAGACGCCATACTTTTTCAGACAGGAGGCTATCTAGTGTCTTCTTAAAAGCCTCCAGTGATGAAGCATCCACAACTTCTGAAGGCCAGCCGTTCCACTGGTTAATTGTTCTCACTGTTAGAAATTTCTCCTTGTTTCTCTCCTTAGTTTCCATCCATTGTTTCTTCTCTTGCTTTCTAGTACTTTGGAAAATAGGTTGACCTCCTCCTCTTTGTGGATATTGAAAGACTGCTATCGCGTTACCTCTAGATCTTCTTTTCACTAGACTAGCCATACCCAATTCCTGCAACCGTTCTTCATATGTTTTAGCCTCCAGGCCCCTAATCATCTTTGTTGCAAGGTCATGCATTTGTAGAGTTTAAAGTGGACATGGGCCTTCCAACCTCTTAACTGACTATGAGACAGAAAACTAACAAATAAAAAAAATGAAAAACAGAAGAAACTGGATTAATATGAATGGTGTGTCTGTGTGCATGAATTGGTTATGGAAATTGTGCTAAGATGGATTGAACAAATGCAGGAAATTGGGAAAAGCAATCACACTCTTGTTCCTTGCCACAACCCAAGCAAAAAATGCAAGTTGCTGCTTGTATTTCATGTAAAACCTGAAAGCGTCCTTTGAACAGTTTCCTTGGGAAAAGATGACAGTTTTTGAAAGATTCTTGTTAGCTAGAGAGAACTTTTGCAATGTAAACAGCAACTATAGGTAAATTTTGGATTGAGAGAACAAGATTTAGCTTCTCCACTACTGTAGTCCTGTTCTGCAGATACAACATACTTGAATATGAAATCCATGTGTTGTAGTTTCACGGTGACTATTATATCTTACTTGGGTGGATAGCAAAAACAAAACTTTATGGGTCTTGAGGAAATGGCACATAAGGTTCCTTGGGCTCTTTTGCAGTGTAAAAGTAACAAGTTTCAGTTCTGTTGTGGCGATGCCCTGAAATAAAAATGTTTCATTTTGTTTCAGTGCTATAATAATAACGACTCTTTGGGCACATGATCTGCCTTTGAAATTGGAAGCTCAAGGTCATGTGTGACAGATATGATTGTTCAACAATCTTTGTTCAGGTGCATGCCCGGGAGGGTAAACATTACCAAAACTGTGGCACAATTGTAAGGTAATGTCCATTGTAAAGGGTGTGTAACTTTGATCACATGGTCATAGCTGGCATTTTGACGCTCTTGACTCCATCCTGAAGATGCCCCTTCTTTCCAGAGTCAATTCTGCTTCTTTTGGGTCAATCCTGGTGAAAGAAGCCATGTTTTCTCCTATGGAGACAGGAGGCTTTCAGGGTACCAAAGGAAGTGCCTGGCAGGAGATAGGTTGGAACAGTGGTTCAAGGCCATCCTAATTATATTCAGTGATCACGGTCTCTTAGGACTAAAGCTGTGGCCAATCAACATAATCAGCTTATATTTTTTCCAGATTCGCCTCCAGTTTCAGTTGAAAAAATGATGTTTGGACAGAAGAGAATTGGGAGACATTTGGTGTGTTTGACTGAACCAGTGTTGGCACTGACATGTTGTGTGCGTGATTGACTCAAGGTCCATTTTACAATTATTTCTCCTCTGGCCTGCACCTCTCTGTCTTCAACTCAATCCTAAGAGAACATATCAAGGCAAATCTTCCCGTGGGGTTTTCTCAGAACAGGAAGTGAGTAGCCAGCGGCACTTATGGGTAATAGAATAAAGTGCAAATAGGAACTATTACCTTCATTGTTCCCACTAATAGCTTCCTTTGCCATGTCAATAGTAACATAGCCTCAGAAACGCTGTTTAGAGAGCATTGGGGGGGGGGAATTCAAACACCCTGGGAATTTTACTTTCTTCATCATTGTCAACAATTTCAAGAGAGATTTTAGCACAGTATGGACTGAAACTGTCTTCGTGTAGTACCTTTCTCCTTTCATGAACTTTTTTGCAGATTAATAAGCTTTATCTTTTTCTAATACTGAATTCAGATTTGAAAGTCTGCTTCGACTTTCCTTCTATAAAAGTATATCCCCCAGGTAGGCTCATATGATTTGCTCCCCCCCCCAAATATCCTCTATGAACCTTTTAGTCTGAGAACTAATTAATGAGTAATAAGATGGCTTGTTTATTGCAATATCTCTGAGCCCTTAAAATTATTTGCCAAAGTTAGTTGCCAAACTAAAAGATCATCCAGAGTGATTTAAGAATGAATTACAACAAATTTGCTTTAGTTATTACTTTAGTTTTCAGGACTTGGGTTTATCATTAATCTATTGATCAAGTATTATTTTTAACTGGCTTTATTGCTATCCCAAAATAGGTTATAAATGTTCAAGAAAAGTCTAACTCGTGATATGGGTAAATTCAGTACTAGCAGCTGGCTAATTTCCATACAACACAATTGGGAGAATATATGGTGTCCATGCATAAATTTAAGCACTAGTTTTGGTATGTAGCTGATGGTCAGATAGACATCTGGGTATGGATTTCTAGATTTTGTGAGCCAACTTCTACAGAAAGATTCATTTGAGACTTGGGAAGATAGCTCTGAATACCAGATCTTTGCAGTATACTTAGTTTACTTGAATTTGTAAGTGTGAAATAAATGATTAGGGTATTCAGCATAATTTCAACAAGATTTCCTGCTAGAGAAACCAAGAAAGAAGGACGCGAATTAAAAAGAAATGCACAAAAAAGGCTGACAAAAAACAGTCTAGTAACAAATTTTTAATTTCTAGTAAGCTTTAAAGAGTTGGAGTAGATTTCTTTTCCTTTTTTTTTTAAACAAACCAGTTCAAGTACATGCCTTTGGATTATAAAAGTACCTGAAATTGCCTAGAATATTAGCATGCATAGCTTGTTAATATTTACAAATATTTACACACTGGGGGAAGAAGGGGGAAAGGAACATCTACATTTATTTACAATCTACATAGGAGAAGAGAAAGGCAGCTTAATTGTATTTTTTTTCTTAAAATACAGATGTTTGAATAGTTAGCACATGCATATTGAGATATATTTTTGGACAAAAGAAGGCAAAGGTTTGGAGGATGGACCGTTTGAATTCTGCTAAGTGCAGCACAATACAAAAGTCCCTTTATTTATTTACTTAAAAAACATGGTTTAGCTTTGAATCTACTCTAGTTCCATCAAGTGCTTCTAAAATGGTCACAAACACAATGGAGCATTATTTATCCTGGCAATGAATGCGATTAACTATCAAGAAGCTGCTGGTGAATGAAATTATCTAATTTTTTTTTCTCATTATCCATCAACCAACATACAGAGATCTCTCCTTGTAAAGGCAGTGCCTAAGCTATCACCATTAATTATAGACGTGATATAAATGAGACGCTACAGTATGTACTAAATGAAATATTAACAAGACCAGTGTCTTTTAGCCTGAGAGATGCACTAAACTCAATTCACTTTACAGCAGACTATCTATGACACATATATTATAGAGGAGAAGCCTGGTTTATAGCCAGAGTCCAGACATTAGAGGCTGCTTACTAGATCTGTATTATTGCAAAATACATTCCCTTAATTAGCTTCTGGAAGACAGAATTAACACTTAATATTTACTCTATCATGGCGTCCTCTTTCCATGCTCTCGCTTTTCCAAGCGCATTTCAACACTGACATTTAGATATGTAATGTGCAAAACGTCTGAAACCATAATCCCATAGAAATCACAAGGTTTCATTGGGTTTAGAATGGTGATCTTTTTTTTAAAACGCCTAAAAGCAATATTCTATCAGGAACACATCCATTTTATTCATAGGAACTTAGGCTTATACAGAACATTTTTTTTTTTAGTAGATTTTACCCTAAACACTCATAGGAATAGATGTGTCTCTTATTTTATGGTTTAAAAAATAAAAATCTTGGAAGAGTTCAGTAGCTATTTCATGGCCATTTGGATCAGTTTCCCATTCTACCTTGCAGTTCTTAAAATCATCACTATTATTATTAAGCTTCCTATTTAATTAGAATCAAACAGTTCGGTACAAAATGAAGCCGGATAAGTTCCACAAGTTTTTTTTCCTTTTGAAATATTATGCATGAAGAAATACTTAATTTTGACTAATAACCTCAAGAGTATTAAAGGTTTGTAGAAATATATACAATGCCGTTAGATATACACGATGTATAGAAATAATATATTTAAATATTATTAAAGTTAATTATAGATAAATCTTCAAAATATTTCAAAGAGAAATAACAACAGAATGCACCAACAAGCTCTGGATCATATCTTTTTTTTTTGGGGGGGGGTTGTGTATGTGTGAGAGAAAGAGTGGGGGGCGAGTATAGTGTTCATATGGGAAGAGACCACTCTGCCTTTGTGAGAAACCAATGCTTACTCATAAGCATCTTGAAGTCTACCTCTGTGACCTACTTTTTTTATTATTTATTTTATAAATGAGCAATCTCCACACTAATTTTAACCACTTACATGGTAATGATGTAAAATGCAGCCTAGGTGGTGATTCCAAGTAGACACCATAAAATTATTTTGGGGGAAACTGATTCATAATCTTGAGAGCACACACAGGTAGGGTCTAAATGCTTGGAAGATAGAACCTGAAGGTTAACTACTTGGTGTTCTTCCTGCTGAAAAGTATGCTAGATTCCAAAACTAGACATTATTAAAGCTATAGTCTCCATTTATCCATTCCTACCCTCCCAGAGAAGGGAATATGGACATGGACATAAGCCTTGCTCAGCCTTGCTCAGATTATTTATCATTATGGTACACCCAAGATAGCTGACCATGTATCCTAATTTATAAGGAACATTCATTTTTATGAAATCGTCCCTAGATGAAAGATGATCAAGATCATTCTCTATTGGAAGGACTTTTGCATCCAAATAATAGTCTGAAGAAGTGAGAACAGGAAATTTGGAGTTCTCCATAAACCATTAATATATAGACAACAAATTCAGCCAGCACACACCAAAATATAGTTTTCTTCCCCATGCTGAAACAAATGTACAATATTTAAATTATTGTAATCGTTTCTGTCTTTGTGCCTGCACACACACATTAGCATAACCTTAATACAGTTTTGCTTTCTCTGACAATGTGGAGGTGAGCATGTAATATTCAGAATTAGACCTGGACTAGGATCATAAGTCACTATCCTCCATCTGGTGAGAGATGATGATTGTCCAATAGTTGTCGGACTTTTGTTTTTTGTTTTACTTTCTTATACATTTAACCACAACACACAAACTAGGTTGCTATACTAAAATCTTTTGCAACCCCTGGCTCCTGTTCAAAATTAATTAAGAAATTAACTCTCTACTATCTTTCATCATATTTAACTCTCCATGTTATGGCAGTCAAGGAAAGGATAGGAATTCAAAATCAAAAGAAATATATATATGGAATTCACTACCTTGGTTTCTTAAACATCAATCATAAAAACTATACTATCTCTGCTTACCAAATATAATCAAATTCCAGATCGAGCTATATCTATCGGCCAGCTCCCTTATGCATGTTAATTAGTCATAGTTAACTAAAATGAAATCAAATTACTTTCTACTTGAGAAACTTTGCACTTTTATAAGTAAAAACCAACCTTTCAACACATCTCTAAGTCTAAACATTTCTACCACACAGGTACACATCTGATCTCCCAAAAATTAATCTTCTATAAAGTGCTGGCAAATTATATTTTATTTTAATACAGGAAGGAGACTCATATTGGTAATGGCGTGGAGTAGGGGCTAATACAAATGCCATAATGATTTGTAAAAACATATGTATTACATATATTACATATATTTTGTAATACATATACAGTTTGTAATTACATATACAGTTTATTTTGAGCTTTTAATGTCTGCTATGTTGTCGCACTACATTGCAGATACAGTACTGTAATTTCTAATGCCCATAATACATGAGGCAAATGTTTTGCATATATAGTATATAAACCTCCTTCAAAAATTACAAACTTAAAATGCCTTGCATGTTTTCAAGTAGCTTTCTGTCTTTCTACTAAACTGTTGTTGGAATTATTAGCCAAGAAGTGCATTAGGAAAAAAATAAGTAGATTACTTACAACTGCCTTTTGAAGATAAAAATTCAGCATAGCCATACCTCCAAATTTGGAAATTGCCTGCTGGAGATTCAAACTACCTACCTAGCATCAAGTTACTTTATCTTTCTGGTGTGTCTCTCTTTCTCCTTGAAAACATTTGTATCCACACTCAGTCACAAATTGTGGCCATTTTAATGGGGAATATCTAAAAATCATACCTCTACTTGCAAATTACCTGCTCTGAACTCACAAACATGTCATAATGAACTCATTGTGCATTGTAGTTTTTCAATTGATTCTCTTCATGTTGTAGTGTTGCTATAATCATCATTACATCACTTTTATCAATACCTCTTCATTCATACAGCTCTAAAGCTCACTGGGGCTTTTCACCTCCTTATTTAGAACTAATTAACTAGATTTTGTCATTTAAAGCTTCCTTTCCTTCCTTCCTTTCCTTTCTTTTGTGTGTATGGAGTTGGTGTGTTTTAGGACTAGATGCTAATTTTAGCAAACATAAACACTTTGAAAACATCAAGGTCTGAAAACTAAACATTAGGCCTATAATGTCTTTCCACCAGGAGCACTAGACTATATTAGAATACTAATGGCTGCATTACTTATAATAATGAGATTTTAAAAACCACACATGCCTATGAAAATGCCCTCTTCCCCTGTAGCATTCAGACAGTTCAATATTAATTTGTATTCATTGCCTAATTGATTGCAATTATCCACCTCACCCAAAATGCCTGTGCAGTAGTAACCAGCTACTAATATTCTATACTGAATGAGGCTCTAATAACTTTCAAAAACTGTTATGTTGAAAGGTCAGATATCTTAAGAAACTTCCTTAGCTGTTTGAGATCACTTGTCAACTCTCCCCATATCTTCTTGTCCATTGAATATAGGTAATGCTCAACTTAAAATAGTTTGTCTAGTGACCATTCAAAGTTACAACAGCTCTGAAAAAGTGACTTATGACTGTTTTTTACATGTACAACCGTTGGAGCATCCCCATGTGATCAAAATTCAGATGCTTGGCAACTGGTTGATATTTGTGACAGTTGTTCTGTACCGGGGTCATGTGATCCCCTTTTGTAACCTTCTACCAAGCAAATTCAATGGGGAAACCAGATTCACTTAACAACCATGTTACTAACATAACAACTGCAGTGATTCCCTTAACAATGGGCAAGAAAGGTCGTAAAATGGGGCAAAACTCAATCAATGTCTCACATAACAATATAAATGTTGGGTTCAATTGTGGTCATAAATCAAGGACCACCTATCATCACTCGGTTTAACCTCATCTTCCTCTTTCTCCTTCCTTCTTGGATAAAAGGAGAAAGAGCTATGCCCAATGTCAGGGTCCTACAAATGCTTATCATCTACAGGAAAAATAAATTAGCTACATATTCATCCAGAAAATATCCATGGGTGTTTCAAAATCATTTACATAGTACAAAAAAGGAATAAGCAGGCAGATCGTGTAATTATTCCAGGAGCCCCAGATAAGCTAAGGACCTAGTTTGTCTTTGAAAAACTACCACAGGACATGTGGAGAAGGGGAGGAAAAAAATCAAAGGAACATTTGCTTATATTCCAAATTGAGCATTCTCACATATCTGAATTGATTGCTTTATTTATTGAGTTTCTCTAGCCACCCACCTCAAGAACATGACCCTGGGTGGCTAACAATACTTAAAGACAGAATCAAATCAATATAACAAAATTATAAATAACATAAATAACAGGTGGGAAAAACAGCCAACAACAAGTAATAATCATTCCCAACAGTCAAAAGTTCAACCCCATGAAGTGATAAGGTTCAACCTCGTCTCCATTTCTAGGGATGTTGAGGTGGCAGATCTTGTCCGGACTCAAGAATCAGGCTTGGAGACTAGACTTGTGTGGACAAGTGGCTATCCCTGTATCACCGGAAACCAAAGTCTATTTATTTATATTGTTCCCCACCCCTTGCAAACAATACAAAAGACTATTTATCTAATTTAGCAGGATTCTAACTTTAACCCTAGATTTTCCATCAATCACTGAAGTTGACAGAAAGATGGGGATCCAGTGTCAGAGCCTTGTCCACCAATCTTGGAGGGAAGAAAACATTTGATCCTAGAGCTACCAGGGATGCTTCCAAGGGACAAAGATTCCCAACTCTTTGGGAAACTCAAAACTTTAACTTAACATATTTGACAATACTACTGACCTTATTTTATACATTTAATGGGAAACATTAATCAATAAGCAATCCCATGTTTTTCAATGTATTTAGCAAACCACAGAAGGCTGTCATTTTTTTCAGGATGATCAAAAGAAAAAAATTCAGAGTAAAAATTGGGGAAAGAGTCTATGAGAGAAGGGCGCAAATATCATGTATGTTAAATATCAAACATTGAGAATCAAATTAATTGTCTTGTTTAGAAAGGTTGGATGAATATATTAAGTGATGGCAATATTAGTCTAATCTTCAGTGACAACATTTAAGAAAAAATGCTTAGTGGAAAAGAAGTTTTTCTATTAACAATTATTTATTGATGCATATTGTTATAAAGCAGAAAATGTGGGATGGCTACAAAGATGGATCAGAACAATTCCAGCTATTTTT
This sequence comes from Azemiops feae, assembly GCA_023970755.1. Classification (NCBI taxonomy): domain Eukaryota; kingdom Metazoa; phylum Chordata; class Lepidosauria; order Squamata; family Viperidae; genus Azemiops; species Azemiops feae. The sequence goes on along the minus strand of JALGBA010000702.1, from coordinate 1,036,027 downwards.
CTCTCCCTTCTCCCAGCTCATGTTTGGATTAGAATTAAGAACTCAGAAAATCCTACAAAAAAAAGTGTTACTTTTGGTGTATTGCTTAATTCCGGTAGAGGCCTCAAGCCAACTGATGTACATTCCACTGTGAAAGTATACAAATTCAGAGAGAAATCAAAGGATGCTCAGATTTTCTTGGAAACGGGAAGAACGCTTAAAAATCATGTTTGCTTAAGGATGGTGTACATGTGTTGGACTGAACAAGCTCCCTCACCTAATCCATATTCTAGATAGCAACATAGCAGCACCAGCTCTGAAACTTAATTCACATCATTAATTCTTGAATATCGTCTCCTTCCCAATTAAGACTGCAATTGAGCGCTCCAGTCTAACAGCGCTTAAAGCTTTCCCTGGATTGAAAATTCTATTTCAAGATGGTGAAATATTCAGTAGGACATCAAAAACGTTTCATCTTATGCGTTTGTCTTTCCACACATATACATACTAGCTTTTGGCAGAGGTTAATAAAAAGTGGGCCTCTCCCTAAATCATTAATGGCATATGGAACAGGCAATCTTTTGATTGAAAAGAAGTGAAACAAAAGTTGTTGAGATTGCTGAAACACTTGCAGAATTTTTCCCTTAAAAAAAATCACAATCGATCCTCACGGACCATTTGTAACAAGTCACACCATCATTGCCTGAGAAGTTTTTAATTAAGCTGTTTAAAGGGGTAGCACAAAATGTCCTGGTGTGGTGCAAAGTTCCTGGTACAGGCAAGCACCAACAACGAACCTAGAAGATGCTTATCTTATATCAGCAGTATGGAGGATGGCCATTAACTGGTTCCTGCTAACTAGAACTAGAAAGATGGTAAGGAAGAAGCCCTCCCTCTCTGTCTCTTCCCAATTTATGAATTTTAACCAAACAATATTTTATCCATCTGGCAAGAATTTTGGACATGGGGCATGGAATATGGTCCTTTTGGAGCTGCTCCTTATCCTCAGCAGCTGATGGGTCTTGTTGTTCTAGCCAGTGCCTTTCCTTAAGTGATCAAGATGGCAGCTGGGTTACAAATCACAATTTTAAATGTCTTGCAATTTTCCTAAAATAGCACTATTCCAGAACAGCTGTCCCTTAGCTACTGGACAAGGCTTTCTTGACAGAATGGGGAGCAGAGGATGGGCTTTATCACTTAAAGGGTCACCTATGAGCCTTCCAAATTTGTAGATAAACCAGCAAGGTCAAAAAGTACACTTTTTTGTATTCTGCTTCTCCACAGCGCCTGCGCTATTCCTGCATGTAACCAACGAACTGAACAGATCAAAACTAATGTTGTTCAAATCAAGCCTTTAGGACTTCCGAGCAAGTTGCTTTTTTTTTTTTTTTTAAATGAAACCCCGTGATTAATTGGGTTCATTTAAGAAAAGGAATTTTGCTCTTTAAACTGGACTTTGCCATTTTCCAGCTACCTCCACTCAGGCAACAAATTTAGATTCGGAGATAGAAGTCAAAAGCTGTTTCATTAGCATCCAACTTGGAGGAATTTTCCTTGGCTTGTAGGAGTATGGTGAGCTCATTCCACCCAAAAAACAAGACTGAACAGATCGTGTTGTTGGAAAAAAATATCTCTAACAAAAGAAATAGGACTTCCTTTGGTTCTGTTGGTCTTATGTAAGTAGACACATGCACAAATTAGGTTATGCAAATTTACACAAAGGCAGCCAATTGACTAAACTCATCCAATTACACAACTCAAATTCCTTTAATTCAGTGACAGCTCTAATTAAAATGCCTGTGATTATTTGACAAACATTCAATTTAGTTAGGTCATAGCCCGAGCAATATGTGATGTATATAATGAGGAAGGGTGTTTAAAGCATACAATTAATTCTCAATGGGCTTTTCTTCTTCTTCTTCTGTTGTCATTGTTATGAATAATAATATTTTAAAAACATTTGCTTTTATTTTGTATCCCCACTTTGCCCCAAAATATATATTAAAGAACTATATTCACACTAGGATAAATAACAGTTAATAAGAAATCTCCCTTATAATTTCATAATTGGAGTCAGACTTTTCAGAAATTTGGATAATATGAAGTTTGACAGGAAAGGGAAAATTAATGTTTTGCATAGTTAATAGCTTTTTTCTACCCTTAAGGAATGCAATATTTAGAAATTGCAATGGAAAGGACAGCTATTCTTTATATTGATCTATAACATAACATATTTATGGTATAAAGTTATTCAGACTTGCTGAAACACTTAACTAAAAGAGGAAGTTTCTGGACTGGGTTATGATTAATTTATGTCATATTTTCACAAAAGTAGTAGTAGATAGGTCTTTTGTTTCTCCTGCTAGAAAAAACAAATGCAACACATTTCCAAACATGGAAACAAAAACAAAAAAAGGATATTCCACTGAAAATAATAAGCTTATAGATTCTAGATTTGAAAGGGTCTTATTGGAATATAATAAGCTACATGTCTTTAAATAGATTACAAAGCAAATCTCCATTCTTTTCCACAAATTTGGACAATTGAAACTCCACCCTAATTTAATATTTTTCCCACTGTGTCAGAACAGAGACCTCCAGAACTAGTTTTAAGTCCATACCTTAACAAGTTAGATCTTTAGATGAACATTATCACATCATTCCCCAACGAACAGATATTCATTAGAAGAGTTCCTTTTTCATCAACTAAGACTTCATTCATATATATGTGTGTGCATGCACATGTACTCACATAGACAATTTCAGCATTTCCAATTGCATTCTATGCCGCTGACATGGTGGACAACTCTTAGTTTATTTGGAATAAAAAATCAGAGAGTGATCAGTTACCTAGTTTGGCAAACAGGGTCTGAAATCCCAAAGGATAGGTGACTTAACTTCAAATTCATTCTCCAAATGAATTGTCCTATTGAAGTTTACAACAGATTTGCAGGTGGGGTAATTCTTTTCAATGTAAAAATATTGGGGGCAACATTTTACACTTTGGATGGATCCCTTCATCCAATCCAAATGCTTACTTCTGCCAAGTGATAGGCATCCAATCCATTTAGAAGCAAGGTAGCATATTTCCTCCCTTCCTAGGACAGGAATTGGTATCTTCTCCTAGCCCCAGTTGCTGTCATGAAATTGCTGATGTAGTCTCCCACCTCTCTTTTCTCCCCCAGCAAAAATGTTGGGAGATCTTGCAGAAGATCTTTCATTTCAAGAATGATTATTCATGGGGGTGAAGCAAGAAAAAGACCTTTGCTGGTGAAGCTGAAACAAACACAGGCTGTGCCTCTTCTCTGGAATTATGTCCGTTGTCACTTCGTCTATACACTTCATAATCTGTACCTGGACGTATATTCCTATTGGGCATCACTGCAAAGGACAGCCATAGAGGGTCTTAATTGTTGTTTTCTCTATCTCTTTTTGCTAGAGATGAGTTGGCAAGTTTAGTTACCCAAAACCACTAGCAAGCTCGCATCTTCAAGCTTTGGTTCACAATTTGAATGAAAACAACCCCTAAGCAGAGAGAAAAGAAGGCCCCCCAAATCATTCATCCTGAAGCTGTTCAAATTACATTCACTTTTAACCTCAAATGCTAACAAAACCTCTGTGTCATTCGTGGGAACAGATTATCAACTTTAGTGGCCCTAGGCTGGATTCAGCCATCCGCTCCTCCCTTCTAAATCATGCTCCTTTCTGGAAAACACTTCATCAAATTGATTGGGGGAAAAGGCTAGAATTCATGTGATTTTCAAGCTACTTTTATTGAGCTACTACTTAAAGGAGCATCCTTACTCATCTGAGAAAAGATGGATTCACGCACACTTAACTAGACACCACTAATTATAAGATGGATGGCACAGGGCAGGGCCCTTCTGGACTCACTCTGAATCCAGGCCAAGTTGCTAATCTGCCCTTGATGAGCACACGGGCTTTGTCAAGCCTGTCTGGTTTTAACCTTTGCATTCACAACATGTCCCCTCACTCTCTTTTGTCGTTGTTTTGTTTTAATTACAGCAACAAGGAGCGGCCACCACTGTCTACTGTGCTGTCGCAGCAGAGCTGGAAGGCCTGGGAGGAATGTATTTCAACAACTGCTGTCGCTGCGTGCCATCGCAACAGGCGCAGAACGGAATGGATGCAGCTGCCTTGTGGGACCTCAGCGAGAAGCTGATCCAGGAAAGAATTGGCAGGCAGGGCAAGTAAGGAGGAGAAAGACCAACCCATGCAGAGTATAGAGATATATATTTTCAGACAGAGAGGGGGGGTGGGGTGGGGGTGTTAGGGAGGTGGAGAGAAAGAAACGTGCCAATATTGGAAGTCTTCCAATCCTATCATCTAGAGAAGGTTAGAGCTACAGATTAGTTAGCGTTAAATGAAATGATAGCAATCATGACCAGCAGAAAAACAGATGGGAGGGAAATATGAATGGCACGGGGCTAATGGAGAGCGTAATTTTACTAGGCTTAATTCTCTCAGCTTTGCTTCGTATGATTACTGTCTGAACTTTTTTAAAAAGAAAAAAGATAGAGATAGGCATAATTCTCTTAGCTTTGTTTCCCATGATTACAATCTAAACTGATTTAAAGAGAGAGAGAGAGAGAGAAAGAGAGAGAGAGAAGGAAATATCCAACGGAGGTTCTGGAAAAAGTCAGAGAATAATTCTGGAAGCATTTTTTTGGGGAAAAGAAGCAGAAGCTGAATTGCATATTACAATTTTACAAGCGTAATGCCACTGCCCCGCACTTTTTTTGTTTTCAGTGTACACCCAGGAAAATAATGTGTAAAGTGCCTGACAGTATGTTTTAAAACAGGGACACACACCAGGGATATCCCTGCTCCTAAAAAATTACTTTTCTGCAATGGGTTGAATTGGCCCTTGAAGAAATTTGATTTCTATACTCTGCTTGGAAAAATAAAACACACATAAGACTTCAAATAACCCCCTAGGAATTTCAGTTTGTTTTTTGGATTCTCCTCTCTGAGGAGAATAGCCCATGGCTGATTTTGCTTTCTGCACTTAAAAGTTCAGTAAAACAATCCCAAGTATGAAATAATCGAAAAGTCTTCTTGATAGCAAATGAAAACCACTTTGCCTGAAAGGAGAAGATTCTCAAAGTCCAGGTTACGCCCATTCTAGTTAAATATATATAGTACAATATCCATAAAATATGATATTAAAAGATACATTTGCAAACCATTCTCTAAATACTGCAGGGTGAACTTGTTTCTTTGCAAACACATAGGGTGTAAGTAACCAGAGGGATTGAAAGTTGGGAATTTTAAGGAAAGTTGGATGTACAGCAGATATCATCACCAGTGGCCCAGTTCACTCAGCACTATGTTCATTCAGTTTTTCTTTTTCTTTTTTTTCAAGTTAAATGTAATAAAAGAACATGCTTGAGCACTGTCACCTGAAGAGAAATGGTTCCTGTCAATGTCTTAGTTCCTTTTGTTTATTTTTGTTTGTTTTTTAAGAAAAGAAAACTTGAGGAAAAAATAAAGAATTCTTCGACGCCATGAAAATTCACTTTTTCTCCCTTGTTCTATCCCAAGTTCATTTGTCTGTAGGTTTTTATTTTTTCCCCATTGTTTTGTGCTTTGTAGCTTTACTCTTCATGCCAGGAACTCGTTGTAAGCCATCTGCAAACCAGCATTGTGTTATCTGCAATAAAGAAGCAAATAAAATAATGGTTAATTCTATATCGCAATCCTTCCATTTGTAAGGATATATGTTCTTACTGATATTTTTCCTTTACATTTGAGTTGGTTGGTTTGACCTTTTACTTCTTCCAAGGCTGTGTTCTCATTTGCCCTTGTGAGGCTGGGATAAAGAAGAGTGAGTAACAATAATTTGCTTAATGAACATAATCATTAAGAATTTCAGCAGATATATTCAGGCTCTTGATTGCTCCAGGGAAAGGGTTGAATCTAGTCCAAGGAACGGATTTTCTCTCTCTCTAGATTTAACTATCACCCTGAAGGACCAAATGATGTTATCAGAAGCTTTAAGGAGATAAGCACACATTCCTGAGGGCATCTACAATACATTAGATACAAGTGGAGAATATTCTCCTGGATGACCAGAGAAAAAGTGTTTCCCGCCTTGTAGGAGAAAGGTGGACGGCTTCTTCTTTTCTCCACATGAAGAAAAAGTCTTGGACCGTTCTTCGTATTTCCCCTGACTGTTGACAGCTAGTTGCTCAGCCTTCAGGAGAACCTCATCTGAGATCTCATGAAGGTCAGATAATGAATTTCCCTCTACATTTTTAACCAAATAGCTTCTTCTGTAAATCTCTGTGGTGACTAGCTCAGTGTTCATTCCAGCACTGCATTAAGTAAGCTTCTTTCGTTACATTAGAGGGGATAATAATACTAACCCACATTTTAAGGCAGTTGTATGTAATGCAAGAAGATGCATTTGGTGTGTAATAAAAATGTTCTATAATTACTAACATACAAATTTTGCAATATATTCCTGCTGTGTGCTACAACAGAAGAAGGTACTCAATAACCGGTAGTTGGGTGACATGAAGTTTCCATAAAAAGTCTTGGATTGGAGAATAGGCCTTTTAAATAACCTCATTCACAAGGCAGACTAGATTACCTTCTAATCCCACACCCAAAATGCACCCAGTAAGGAACAGGTGGACATTCTACGGCTATACACTCCATTTTCATCATCCTGATGGCTAAGACAGATGAGAGAACGTTCAAGTATACAAAGAGTTCAACCATGTCTTATTCTTCTCTGCTCTGGCACATTCGGTGCAAAGGAAAACAAAGCTCAAAACTGCTTTCTTCTGTTATTTTGGTGACACAAAAGCTGCAGAAGCATCGCATCTTCCTCTATCTAGATTCCAAGCCAATCTGGAATCTATTTTGCACACCACCTCCCTGAATAACATGCATTTCCTACATTGTTTTCCATTTATGTGCAAGAAAGATTCTACTATGCCTGTGCATTTGTATTAAAAGAGGTGTGGTAACGTGGAACATGGAGGCATTGCTGGCACCACTAATTCAAAAACCTGTTGTCCTGGGATTATGTAAACCCAGAGGAAACTGCAACTTATTTTAGAAGGAAGTGAGGGTGTACGTCAATTGAGAAATGAACTGAGAGCTCATCCAAAGATCGAATACAATCTGTGTTCCTAAAACATACATAGAGTGCCCTTATTCGCTGCTGTGTCCATCATATATATTTTAGCAAGCTGCTAAAGAAAGGAGTACATTAGATTCCCAAGCGGAATTGTTTTACTAAACTGGGCTTTGCTGCAGAACAAAAATCTAGCCTTGATTCTTTGATCAGCTCATTACCACTGTGTTCCTTGCTTTCCATCATTTCAGAAACCCTTCTTTAAGCAACCAAAATAGCAATATTTAAAAGGGATGAAATGGCTTTGTGATAAATAAAAAGGAACAATATTTCCAAAATAATTGCTTCTTTGCACTTTGATAAATGGTTGAAGTTCTCGATAATTCAAAGCCATTAGCTTTAAATGCTGCATTGTACTTTGGTACATAATTCAGTGCATTTCCCTTTAGTCAAATTTATTTATTGATCTGTTGATAGATGAAGCATCGGATAATTTATCTAAATTGGTGCCTGAAAGTTTTTCTTTCTTCACTAACAGCTTCCATTCTCAGATTCATTAATGGTAGTATCTATCTCTGTATGCAAATTGGTGGAGCTTTGGTTTGTTGGCAAAGAACACCACACATGTCAGAGGAAAACTCTGACCATCATATTAAATATCTATTACTGTTGAAGTGGCTAGGTTTTCCTATCTTGGTGCACAGATCTATGGTTAGCTGATGTCCTTTGTTATCCTGGAAAGTGATGGAAATTCTGGGACTGTAAATGAGTTAGCAAAAAAGTCCTACTTTTAGACTTGCAAGATTCTGTTCATGTAGCTTCACAATAGGATAGAATTAGGTTATCTTGCTATATTTCCTTTCTGATCTATCAGGTAAGGCTAAAATCAATCTTGCAAGTTTGAAAGTACAAATCTCCTGCTGTCTCCTTTACAGATTCGGAAATTAGAGGGGGTCTCTTCTAAGCATCTTGGCCAGCCCACTATCCTGCCTGTGGGCTATGCTGCTTCTTATCTGACCATTCTCTAAGCAGCATCTCCTGGTGCCATCTCTCAAGGCCTTTCCCACATACCATTTCAGTGGTTGACAATAGCTACCTCTGCTCTTTGCCCATGTATTATTGGTGTAAAGAAGTTGCTGCAAGAGCTTTTGCTGAATTTTGACTACAATGCAAATGCCCCTAGCTCAAAATGGGCAAGATCCAGTCAAGGATGTAGGTAGGACAATCTAAATGTAATTTATTTTAAATACAATATTTATCACTGGTACAACAGCAAGTAATTGCCCCCGTATATCGAATGTTCTCCGCATCAGTTACTTTAAAAAGAAGAGATTATTATTACAAAAATGGGAAACTAGAAGGGCAATATCCAACTCTTCAGGAGGAATAAAATGCATGCAGTTTTTGTCTTGAACAGGGATCCTTCCAAAGAATAAAAGACAAATATCCTTGGGGTGAAAAACTGATCCTTAGAAAGTCTTTTTCAGCAACACTGCAATAATTTGACTTATGTCAAGGTTGAATAGCTTTCTGCCAGGTGTTAAAACTCATGACCTTTCCAACCAAATACACTTATACTAACCAGTTTACCACTGGGACAATCAATATCTTGTAAGTGAGATAGTCTAGACAGTTCCTCTTTTGTCCTTTGCTGCTTAAGAATTGATAATTATATCTGGCTAGAAAAGAGAATGGCCTCAGCTGTTTGATAAACACTTTCTCTCTCCCTCTCCTGCTGTAATTCTTTCTGGTCTTCCACTCGTATAAACTTGACTTTCCCTGTTCCGATCAGCCTGTATTCAGGGTGAGCTCCTTCCCAACTTAGAGGGATTTTTAAAGGGATTTTTACAAACGAAATCTATGTATTTAGTCATATGGAAACCATTTGCAAGAGGGGGGGGGAATAAGAACCACCCCAAGCACAATAAAAATAAATAAATGAAGTTTTCTAAACGAAATAAACATTGTTACAGTTCCTGGTTTTTTAAGGCTTTTTCTTCTTTCCTGCCCTCCCTTGCCACAGTCTGGGGAAATGAATCCTTACTCATTCCCAAGCTTCCTTCTATAGGGCTAAACTAGGTTAATCTTTGGTTTCTGGTATTTGCTCTTCCTATAAAGATGCCTCTTGACAAATCTATATAGTGTCCAAACCACCCTCTTTGAGTGGCCACAAAAGTCCATAGAAAAGCATAGGTCAAGCTCCACATCTTGCTAGCACACACCTTTATACTCATCCCATATGTTTGGTGCAACATTAACAAATATTCTCTTCACTAGAGTGAGGGCACAACTTCTGTTTCAGACAGTTGGCAATCTAAGCAAAACAAGACTCCACGAGAAAATTCTTAGCTATTGTTATGCACAATATTTTTCTTTTCTTTTCTTATTGTATCTATTTGGCAAGCCAATTTTCCCTACTAGAACATGCACTTATTTGCATTTCCTACATGGTTATGTATCACTTTTTCCTAAACATAGCCTTCTGAGGTCAAATCTTGCACACGATAAAGGGATATTCTAGCATGCCACAGGCATAGGCATGCAAAATATGGGTCACTCTGTACAAAGCTTCAGTGGAGGCAAACCAGAAACATTTGCAGGCTAAGAAAAGGTTGAGGAAAGAGAAACCGTCTAATCTTCAAGCTACTTAGTCGTGCTTTTGTTTTTGACCTCATAACCTGCTGTAGGAGTATCTATCTTTGTTTGGGGCAGAGCTTTGACTGCAATGTTGTGGCTGCAAACTTTTTTAACCTATGGACACATCTAGCCTACTTTCAGTGAGTGAGTGGAGAACAAAAAGAACACATAAGGGGAACAAGAATAAGAAGGAAGAAAACTGTTAAAGAGGAATTCGTAGCTTCAGTCAAATTTTGTGAAGGCTGGCCTCTTTCCCCTGCACAGTTTGCTCCTCAACAAAACATCATCTGCAGGTCCCACCATACTTAAAATCAATAGAATGGAATGGAGTGGAGTGGAGTGGAGTGGAGTGGAGTGGAGTGGAGTGGAGTGGAGTGGAATGGAATGGAATGGAATGGAATGGAATAGAATAGAATAGAATAGAATAGAATAGAATAGAATAGAATAGAATAGAATAGAATAGAATAGAATAGAAGCTGGAAGGGACCTAGTCCAGCCCCCTGCTCAAGCAGGAGAACCTATACTGTCTCAGACAGGTAAATGTCCAGTCTCTTCTTAAAAATCTCCAGTGATGGAGCGCCCACGATTTCTGGAGGCAAGCTGTTCCACTGGTTGATTGTCCATAGACTCTGGTTATTTGATAAACCACCTATCTCCAGTGGCTTCTGTCCACCCAGGAAAATCTGGCAAAGCGAGTGCCTTTGTTCAATTAAACAATGTCACCTATTGGGATTTGGAGGTGTGCCTTCTCTCTTACAGCACCTAGCCTCTGGAGCAGCAACCTCACAGAAATACGTGTCAGGGAACATGACCAATATTAGCTATAGCAATAGCGTTTAGGCTTATATACCATCCCATAGCACTTTACAGCATTCTCTGAGCAGTTTATATTGTAAGCATTATTTGCATATTGCCCTCAACAATCTGGGTCCTCATTTACCGACCTCGGAAGGATGGAAGGCTGAGTCAACCTTAAACCCCGTCAGGATTGAACTCCAGGCTGTGAGCAGAGTTTGCCTACAATACTGTACTTTAACCAGTGCGCCACCAGGACTCCAATAAGTTGCTTCTACTTTATTGTAAAGCTACATTAAAAGAATCTTGTACTCTGAAAGTACCAATTTCCTGCCGCCTCCTTTACAGGCCAAGAGGCTAATGGTTTCTCACATACCATTATATTATGGCTCCCACCTTGATGGTATTGTAAAAGGAACTGAATACCTGTCTGTTTTCTCAGATCTTGGAGCAGTGGCAGGTAAGATTTTGCCCTATAAATTTTGCCCTTTTTGCATGTATTTCCTAGGTTTGTATCCTCTATTTCTTCATTTATTGTTACAGGGTTGTTGTTGTTGTTTTTTTATGAAGTAAAGCACTCAGACTTGGTTGGAATCAAGCATTCTTTAAATCTATGTAAACAAGCAAACATAGTTTCACCATCAAATCCTGCTTTTTTGTTCTTTTTCCATAACAAAGTCTTGGCAATAGCAAAAAAATATTACTGAACTGAAGCAGGTAAATCCATCCTCTTCTAAAAGACACAATCAGCATCAAAATTGACTTTTTATATAATGGAGGGAAAGTCCACCTTTCTGTGATCAAGCACCTCCTCCCCCCCCCCCCCCCCGTCTACCTTTTAGTTGCTGGTTGCCAAAGTGAAAGCAAACGGAATAATATTAGCAAGTTTTGTTTTCCTTTCTCTCTTGAGACAATTCACTATGTGTATCTGAGCATGTTAAAGTACTCTTGAGTCCTCCAAAGCCACTACATACCCCTTTCCTTTGTATTCCTTTGAGAAATCAGTCACAAATTTCATTTTGACCACGTGCCTCTTTTAGGCCAGAGCTGTAAAAGAAGGCTATGGGATTCAAATACAACTTCTAATTTAATGAGCCTGGAAACCAATTAATAGCCAAGTAAAATAGCAGGCCTTGAACAAGTTGCACATATTGGTCAAGAAAATACGTATCTCCTAGACTTATACTGAGGCACTTCACATGGACATCATTTTCCCAGTGATGGGGAAAGAGTGGAGTCTGCATAAATGCAACGGTGAGGTTCCAGATGGTTCCTAATATCACTGTTTCAGCATATCACACAGCATTTATCTGCTATCCTCTTCCCCAAAGGAGCCAATGCATCACCAACTCTAGGAAACCAGCTTATCTGCTCCACCCAAATGAAGCCCTCTGTGTCACCTGCTACGTGTCCGGTAGAGGGAAAAAAAGTCTGCTATGGTAGGAAATTGGATTAGACAAGTGTGGAATCAGCCAGGAATTTCCCACCGAGCAAACGGTTAGCAATGATTGAAGACTCATTTTTCAGCAGTTTGAGTTAAATTCAGTGTAAAGTTCTAAATGAGCCACTGGCTTCCTCTCATCCTGAGCGAAGCAAAAAGAAATTGCAGTGCACTTAATGCTTCGTTTCAAAACTGAGAGTGATGCCACCAAGCCTATAAATAAGAGGATCAAAATATATTAATGATGATGATCATGAGTAATCTGCTGCCTAAAACTGATGAAAACTTAAAAGTTCAGTTCCTAACCAAAGACCTAAGATTGATTAAGGTAGTGCCTAAGGATGTAGGCAATTCCAAGCAAAGTATTTTTTTTGTTTTTGTAAAATTAGGGCATTCAGCTCCAATAAATTCAAATTTTCAAAATATCGAGGGACTCCTTTAGGTATTGCTCCAAGGGCTCTAATCAATTATTTGCATTTGCATTTATGTGTTGCCACAATCAAAGGAGATTCTCTGCAGTTTTTAATTTGTCAGTTTTGCACGTCTCAAAAGTCCTTTCCACTCTATTTTCAGTGATATATTGAATTTATGAGGGATGTTCCTTATTCTGCCCATACTGAAGTCAACCCATTTGTGTATGTCTTGCCCCATGATATACACTCTTTGGTTAGCTTTTGAGCCCAGAACTGTACTGCGAACTCAGGAAAATGCTATTTGAGTTTGTTTCTGCTTTTTTCATCATGGTTTTATTGTGATATGGCTCTTTCCTTGTCTTTGCTGTGAAAACAGAACAATCTAAATGTTGGATATGGTAAAAGTCCATATATAGAATTGTGATTTAAATGGGGTTTCCAGTTGTGTTGAATTCTGGGTCAGATTGACTTTTGAAATAAAAAACTATTTTGGTTATTCTTTTGAAGGGAGAATGTTCCCTTCTCCTGGTTGGAAAGTACCTCTTTTTAGGTCCTTTCCAGATTGAATTAAAGGTGTTTTACCTCTTTTGCAAAATACATTTAAGGAACTCCACAGGAGTTTCAACCCTCTCTCTTTCAGCATCTGAGGCAAAGCTACCTTCTAAACCACATGTTAGTCAGTCAAGGCATTCAGGCTGATCCAAATCAGAAATTTATACAGTTCCAATTCTTCAAGGGTCCAGACTAACAAGTCTGCCATAGACCCAAATTCACATGCACGTATCCTGAGCCCCTCTTTGACACGACTCAACTGAGACACAAAACAGGTCACATGACACTAAAGACTCAGAAAACCAACGCTATTTGCCATTTGGTTTTCTAGGAAAGCTGTTACTTTCATGTTTGGGACCACGGGAAGAAAATTTAGATGTGTGGGACCAAGCAGGGAGGTGAAAATTGAAGGAAAAAAATGGAGAGACAATAAAACTATGGCTTTGGAATTTGCATTTTCAGTTCTCTAATTGTCAAAGACAAGGAAAACTCCCCTGTTCAAAATCCCACTGAGTCAAGGTAAGTCAGAACTGCCTAGTTCGCATCAACACAGGCAATTAGAAGTTGTTTGCCATCTTGTGGAAACAACTTGGCCAGCATCCCTGCACTGTTTACCTGAAAGCTGAGGATAAGCCTCTTTTCAACGACAGCATTGAGATTTCCCATCACAATCACATTTACTTTCCTAGTAAATTATCATTGCTTACCCTGCAGCGGGCAGGGATGGGAATTAAAGCCTGTTGCTTAACTCCCAGGTGAGCATCTCTCCTGAATTAATATTATTAGTGATGTTGTTGTTTATAATATAATATTATAAGCCACAGGGGCAGCCCAGACCCATTATAGAACTCTTCCAGGATCACTTTTGTACCTTCAGAGGCCATTCAGATTGGGTGACACAAAACAAGAGCGGTATTTTCTTTGCATTTAGAGTTATCTCAGGGGCTTTAAGAGGAACAGCAGCTACACAAAGGCTTACCAGTGCATGAAGACCACCATTTGAACCCTTCACCCCCCCCCCCAAATATTTCTCCTGGAAATCACCAAGCTGCCAACTTCGGAATATGGACCTTGAGCTGATGGGGGTTCCATAACCTTTCAGTAAATCTGGTTTGCAAATAAGCCAGATTTTGTTGGCCTTTTGAAACATTTCCAGCCACAAACCGTGGCTTACCGTTCTCGGAAAATAGATCCACGTAGCCTGCTAAGCACAAACCAGTTCACAAAGTTGATACTCCACCATGAAAGAACCCACTTTGCAATCTGTAGTAGATTTAACATAGGAAAGAATGTCCTAAATATAAATAAACGAGAATAGTCTTCCAATAGTTGAAAGGCTATCCATGTCATGGCTCTGATAGATGAGACTAGTAGGAATAAGAACTCTGAGGCAATTGCTTTCCTCAAAGAACACTTTTAATGGCTACCTAGCATCGGCACGAACAAAGGTGAAACCAAGACTGAAAATTCCCCCCCCCAAGGTTACATGGTAACAAGTTGAACTTCCCACCCCTGTAATATGTCATAAGTCACAATCCCCAATTAACTACTTTGGTGGAACTTTCTAACGGAGGTTCCAGCCCGCCAAAACTTAGGTAGCTTGACCTTGGTTCCCACAAGAAAGTTATTGTTATGACTAAGCCAGAAGAATGCATCCCATTGCTGTGGCAACTGAAAACGAAATGATGATGGCTGTAGCCAGAATTGTTTGAAGGTTTGACAATCCACAGGGAAGAGGGTCTGGATTTATCCTCTGTGGTGTCCAAGGGCAGGACAAGAACCAATGGGTGGGAAGTGTACAGAAAGGGATCCGATTTAAAATAAGGAAAAATTTCTTGACCACAAGAGCCATGAAGCAGCAGACAGCCTGATCTCTGAAGTTGGGGTTCTCGATCAGTGAAGGCTATTCTATTATGAATGAAGTGTTTCGTCATAGAGTAGAATTCATTTAGATTGTATACGATCTCAGACCAATAAAGTGCAAATACAGAATTTAAAAATTGTGATTAATTATATATCTGTTTTGTTTATAACAAGCTAAATATGTGGATTAAATGAGCATAAATAGTAACAATATAATTTTCATTAGTCTAAAACTAAATCAAGGAGTTTTAAAGCTGCATGTTTCAGGGGTGGGAGGGAGGAAGGAAGGAAGGAAGGAAGGAAGGAAGGAAGGAAGGAAGGAAGGAAGGAAGGAAGGAAGGAAGGAAGGAAGGAAGGAAATATTATCCTGACCTTTGTACTGTATGAGACTACCTAGACTGGCTATTCAAATCTAAGGACTGTGAATTACAGTGCAGTATAAGCAGATCAGTAATTAAACCAATCCAAACCACATGCACACACACACAAGCAACACACACACACACTAACCACAATTCAAACAAAGACTCCCAAGGCATAAAAGAAATTAATTTATCCGAAAGCAACAGCATGATAATGCACTTCATAAAAATAAATGAAGTTTGATATCTTGTAAAACACTTCATATAAACCACTGCTTCATGAACTGCACTGGCTTGCAATTCAAGGTGCTGGTTTTTACTATGAAATCTTGCAGGCGTGGGCCCAGATTATTTGCAAGACCATCTATCTTTAATCATTTCCATCCACTCCACCACCAGAATTGTTAGGGTGGGCATGTTCTGGTGCCCATTTGTGAAACAGTGTCATCTAATTGGACTCAGGAGGCATATCTTCCTGTCAAGGCGCTTGCCATACAGAACAGTCTCCCACAAGAATTGGATAGTCCTGAACCTGTTAGTTTTCCAGATGGCCTTGAAGGCTTGGCCTTTTCTGAGCTCGGCACATATGGTTTACTATATGTATGATTAATTTTGGAGTGTTGGTTCAGTTATATTGTTTGGTGTTCATTTATTCTGTATCCTAGATTTTGTTAGACACCAAGAGCCATTAGGTTGAGATGAACAGCCAGGAAGGAAGGAAGGAAGGAGGGAAGGAAGGAAGCTCTTGACCCATTCACCTTTTACTCTGAACAAGTCCTCTTTTGACTCTAAAAATGTTCATGTTGCTCCTACAAATTCCTCAAGACATTCCAGATGTTTAATTGGACTTTGAGTCAGAAATGTTAAGAGACAGTGTCCTCTGATCCTACATTAATTGATGCATGGCTATGAATTCATTCAATAGCAGTAGCTGAGAATGACAATCTGTGATTTGAAATTCTCTTGAGGAACATGATAGGGCAATCTAGGGGGAAAAGAAGAGGGGGTGCCAAGGGGGTGTAGAGCAGGGCTTTTCAACCTGTGGTACGCGTACCACTTGTGGTACATTAATGAGTGGCAGGTGGTACGCAGCCCTGCCTAGCCAAGTGTAGTGGGGAAGAGAAAGAGCCAGCACAGGCAAAGACTTACAGTGAGAGAGTCCTCTGGAGCTGCAGATTTTACTTATGAATGGAGCCATTTGGGGAGGCTGCCTTAGCCGGCAGCCAGTACTTACATTTTTTTTCTTCCTTAAGTGCCGGCTGGGCTCCTTACTTTCCTTTCTAGCCAGTAGCTAATTCTTAAAGGGGAAGTGCCTTTTTAAGATAGTTCACTCAGCAGCTTGTCTTTTTTGTCTCTGGAGGCCTTTCCTTGTTTGATCAATATATGGAAGAGGGAAAATATGGGGGGGGGTTTTCAAATTCTTCCTTCAGAAGGAGATGGGAATGAGAAAAAGGGAGGCAGGGAAGGGAGGGAGGAAGTCCCGCCTTAGCACTTGGCCACCAGCAGCTCTGCCATTGACTTTGCTTGTCAAAAGGTTGCAGAAGGGGATCACATGACCCTGGGACACTGTGACCATCATAAATATGAATCAGTTGCCAAGCATCCAAATATAAATCACATGACCCTGTTGCTGCAATGGTCATAAGTGTGAAAAATGGTCATAAGTCATTTCAGTGCAATTGCAACTTTGAACAGGTTTTTTTTTTGTCACCAAGTTTTTGACACCTTGCTAGGTGGTACTCGAATATTGCCATATCCTAAAAGTCGTACAATCGGTAAAAAGGTTGAAAAGTCCTGGTGTAGAGGACGTGTGGAGGAAATAATTCAGAGCTGCATGAACAATGCTCATGTGAATTCCTGTATTTACTATACTAAACATGCTTAACAAGTTAATCTATTTTCTGAATCTGTGTCTCACACACACACACACACACACACAAACCAGACACACAAACACACACATGGACAAGATTAAGAAACAAGATTAAAACTAATGAAATGTATCCAGTTGCATGAATGCAGCCATTAGCCTTCTAACTATATGGGTGAAATGTGTTGTGTGAACACAGCCTATAAATATGCAATAAAAGTGTTACTTTTTTTAAAATTGAGGAGATAATAGCAAGACGTAGAAGCCCTGGTTCACATTTATTACAAGATATTTCCATTTGGGGAAGCTTTTCTCTTTCATGCTTTGCTTTACCTTCATTCGCTAGGAAGCTCCCCCCCCCCCATTTAGACAAAATCACCAATTGCTTCAATTAAAATATTTCTAAGGAGTGATATGAAAGATGCCAATATAGCCCGTAATTACAGGTTGCCTAGAAGACATCTGCCCCCCTGTTGCTCAAGGCAAAGATATAGTTGGCTATTTCTTTGTGGACAGAAAGATAAAAGTCTCCCATAAAACCCAGAATGGTTTAAATTAAATACAATTAAAGTGTAAATCTCAGCACCCATTAACATTTAAGGTCCATTAAATTATTTTATCTATCGCAATAATAAATGCTCTGAGGCTGTGCTAGGACTTTAAAATTTGGTTTAGCTTTAGCTTGATCTAAATCTTGTGCATGTTGATTATTAAGCATACATAACCATACCATTCTCTCTCTCTCTCTTTCCACCTTCCATCATAGGCCATAAATTGTCTCTTATTACAAGATGCTGGTGAGATACGGTAGCAATTTTGCTGCTGTGCCTAAGAAGAATAGAGTTCCTTCAAAAGCAGTTTGGGAGAAGTGCTTTGGCTCTTACACAAGACATACACACCTTTCTGCTATTAATTTTATTTATGTAATGCAATTTAGAGAGCTGCCTAACTCCAAATGACTCCAGGTGGGTTACACTTGAAAAAACAGGGACAATATCAGAGCTAAAGAGATCATAGGCATCCTAAGGCAAACTCTATAACAAGCACAAATCCTATAGGGGTTCAACCACTAACCCCAGGAGAACACCCAAGTTTTCATTAACTTTTTGAAATTATGGATGGAAATTACACAAATCATACCGATTTCTGGAAGGATACTGTTCTAGGTGCTGTGATAGACAAGCCACACTACCTATGTCCTGATAAATGATACTGTTGAAATTAAAGAAGTACCTATTTATCAGTATAAGGAGATCACACTTGGAATACTGCACCCAGTTCTGGTCACCACAACACAAAAAAGATGTTCAGACTCTAAAAAGAGTACAGAGAACAGAGAACAGCAACAAAGATGATACAGTAAGAGTTTTGGAGGCTAAATGAATGGTTGTGGAAATTAGGTACGTCTATTCTAACAAAAAGAAGGACTAGGAGTGACATGATAGCAGTCTTCCAATATTTGAGGGGTTGCCACAGAGAAGAAAGGGTTGACCTATTCTCCAAATCATCTGAGGGCAAGACAGGAAATAACAGTTGAAGCTTATCAAAGAGAGATTCAACCTAAAATTAAGAAGAAATTTCCTGACAGTGAGAACCATTAATCAATGGAATGGCTTGCCTCCCGAAGTTGTGGGTGCTCCATCACTGGAGGTTTTCAAAAAGAGATTAGACAACCATTTTTCCAAAGTCATACAGGGTTTCCTGCTTGAGCAGAGGATCAGACATTCCAACCCTGTTAGTCTATGTTTTATGTTCTATGCTTCCTCTCTGCCTGATATCACTGGATGAGCTGAAGCCATTGGAGATAGGTGATCCCTCAAATAACTCAGCCCTATGAATTCCACTCAGAAGCCAATCTGCTCATTTCTCTTCACACTGAAAATGTTCTTGTAAATCAGCTAATCAGAGGATTCAACCAATTAAATAATCAATTCAACATTATTTAAAGCTCTGTTAATACTTTCACTTAGAATGGTCCCATTGACTTTTATACCGTGCAAAACATTTTTTAATTAAAAAGTCCACTGATCAATTTATCTAGCATCCATCTCCAAAGTCTTTAATTCAAATTCAAAAATCATGACACGAAGATGCTTTGGCCCTGTTTCCTCCCCAATAAAAATATTCAGTTAATTAACAAATGAATGGGCAGATAGAAAGATAAATAAACTCTTTTTGTCTTCCCACATTGTTTCTTATGATTTCATGGACAAGTCCATACAGTTTTCTTGACAATAATATAGAAAGGGTAGCAGTACCAATGTTATAGGCTTCTCAGTCTAAGAGAGTGAATAATAGTTTGCAAAATTTTACTATCTTGGAACATCTTCACATTCCTCTATCATAAAAAATATTGGTTAGTTACCTCTCCTGTCCATAAAACAGTTTCTAGTAAATGAATTTTAAAAACTCCATCTTAACAAGCTTAAAGTTAAATTCGGTGCTACGAGTGAAACGTTCCCGTTAAAAAACTTTCTGTAGCTTAATCCCATTGATCTGATCAAAAACAAGTTTGTGAGTATCCAAGCTTCCAAGTTGTTTTGGATTTTCTGGTGGTATCCCAACCAAATGTTAACCAGGATTGACCCTGCCTAACAAATGGTCGGACAAGGTGCTGCCATTTTAGACAAACATACACAACATTAAGCTGTGTAATGGAGATGTAACACAATTCATTCTTCCAGTTCATTTGATCTTCACAGCAAACTTCCTATAGAAGCTGACAAAGAAGATCAAAGCTTCTTTGATGCACATCATGGAAATTTTTTTGTCTCACCTTACTTGAAAAGCATATTAAAAAAACAAAGATAAAGCTGTTCATCTTCCAAGCATAGCATCATATTTAGTTGCAAGAATACCTCTAGAGTCCGCAAGTTCCCATGGATATGATAAGAGCCTCCAAAAAATAAGTCTGCAGTGTGCTAAAGCAGTTTTTGTAACTGATCACAGCCCAACAGCATCCACTGCATGAACAAGTAAATCTTCCATCTCAGTCATTTTGTGACTCTATAGATACAAAATCTCGAATCTACCCTCAGTCTAAAAAGATTCTCTATCCCTGAAATGGAGACTATGAGATTTATGGAAGGATCCATCTCCTCTGATCAGTAACTGTTCTCCAAGGTCACCCAATTCCTGGTTGATGGTGATCTGGAGATAATTGGGTCTACAGATAGGGCCACACAGCTCTTACCACTTGCATTCTTTTGAAGGAGCCATTAATATTCTCTGCAAAGATCTCAGTGTGATTACCCCAAAGAGAGAGATCGCAGGAACATAATACCCGCTTTTAAACTCATCTCTTTGAACAACTGAAAATGTCTGTTCTTGAAGCATTCACTCTATATTCTTCTGTATATGTACCCACCCATGAAATATAAAAACAGAAATAGGTAAGTGCTGTAACAGATTAGCTAAACATATTTGTTATTTCTTTTTAACCCACATTAAAATCTGGGCTAAGATAAAGCAATGAACGTTTGTGTGCATTTTTGTGCATAAGTGAGTTCCCTTCTGGTCCTGCATATATTTGACTTCAAAATGTCCCCAAACCTTTTGAGCCATGTGCAATGTAGAGTGCAGCTTCTTTTGACCAAAATTATGTGTGCATGTCTTTTATTGGCCACCAGAGTCTTTAAGATTTTAGTTTCAGGAAATGGGGTAATAGCATCATGAAGCCATGTGCCCTTTTCCTTCTTAATCCCAATTATTGCTGAGAGCCATAGCTGTTGAATCCTTTGGGAGCCTAAATTCCTGGTGCAATTAACATCTCATATTCAAGAAGACCTTTTTGTGATTTCAAGAGGAAACCTCTTCCCAGCTGGATAAGCCCTAGAATGATCTTTTTTGCTAAGTGGGAAGAGATTCCTTCCTTCCTTCCTTCCTTCCTTCCTTCCTTCCTTCCTTCCTTCCTTCCTTCCTTCCTTCCTTCCTTCCTTCCTTCCTTCCTTCCCTCCCTCCCTCCCTCTCTTTCTTTTTTGCTTCAACCTAGAATAAAAGCTTCATTTAGTCAGATGGCTGAATAGAAGTCTTTCCCAGATGATTATGGAATTCATCTCCAACCAGAATGTGCCTCCTAGCAAGTAGAATTGGAATGGGAGCTTCAAACTGTTAACAAGACCTGCAAAGACTTAATGGATCAGAATCATTTTACAGCTTGCTATCCTTGCAAAGGGGACCTTGAGCAGGCAATGAAGAAATAAACAAACAAATGAATAAGAGTGCAATCCAATATGTTCCTGGGGAAGAAGAAAAACACTGAAGGGGAACCGCAACAAAATAAATTAGTATTTTTTCTCTCCACCGCTTGAATTGATTCCTAAGAGCATCAGGAACTCAGGCAAACATATCTAATATAAAAAGGGAAATCAGAGGGAGAATTAAACCATCAGATGTGGTTTAAGATAATTCCCATATACACACTGCAACTGAACAAGTTCTGACATCTTCCCCAAAGTAGATGTCACCTGACAGGTAGTATCCTGAGCTTGCAGATTTGTCCCCACTTATGTGGGAGGGGATCGCCCTTCAAACTTACCCTTCAAAAGTGAAGGCTAAATTCATACAATATGCTAGATCAATTTGGAATGGGTCAGTTTCTGGGTTTAGCCTGTGGTAGGAACACAACCATTCCCATATCTGGCATGAATTGAGTCACTGCACCAACAATTCACTTTAGTTATCTTGTAGGGTGCAGCACGTTCTGTCTGCTTCTATCTGCTGCTTAAGCACCGAACAGGTTTTCTGAATGCAGAGGAAAGAGCTAAGTTGAAACATAGCTGCAGTGGTATTATAATCTTGTACTAAACAATTAGAACATGTGATGATATTATGGTAAATGATTACAAAGTTTGCCCTTGATTAATTCTATGATTCTAATAATCCATCTTTTTAGCAGATCATCTGATTGATTACATTTAAATAGTCCGCATATCACCTCCCTACAAATCAATAGTTATCCTCCTACTCTGGAGAAGAGTTGAGATAATTTATGATTTAGAAGGAAAACCGATCTGTAGGTTTTGATAAGCAGAAGCCTGTACATATCCCAGTAAAATGCTGCTCAGGAGAAATCGTGTTACTGTTATACACCCAATGGTATCAAATGTGTTGAATAGTGTTTTTTTTTTAAAATAAAAATGTATGGATTAAATAAAAATGTATTGTTCCTACATTTCTATCCTAAGTACACACTTGTTAACCCCAATTTTTCCTTGTTTCTATGAATAATAATAATAATAATAATAATAATAATAATAATAATAATAATAATAATAATAATAATAATAATAATAATAATAATAATAATAATAATAATAATAATAATAATAAAGTTGGAAGGGACCTTAGAGGTCATCTAGTCCAGTGGTTCTTAACCTGGGCGATATTGCCCCCCAGGGGGCGATTTCATTTTTCAGGGGGGCGATGGAACGGAAAGGGGCGACACGGGGGCGAAGGAACGAAAAGGGGGCGATATGGGGGCGATGGAGCGAGAAGTTTTGGGGGCACTTTTGAGACTTTTTCGTACAGTGAATTGCTGTATATCTGTCATACAAAAACATCAGATCGCTCGCTATTAGTGGATTGAATTGTGTTTTCAAATGTTCCTCCAGCTAGCTTCAGTACAGAACGCCGTACATATGTGAATACGCATCGCTTATCTTCATGCGCGTTGCGCAGCAGCCTCTACCCATACAGTGGCGCACCATTGGCCAGAATGGGCAGTGATGGAGGGGGGAGCGCTTCTTTCGAAACATCGCATGCTGAGTGGCTGTCCCCTGTGACATTATATTTTCTTTGTGTCTTTTTAATCCTTTTTACAGTGTGCATGACTATATATACTTTCCTCAAATCTTAATTTAGTTTCAGAGTTTTCGTCTTGAAATTCTTAGTTTTTCTTTTCGGGCATTTCACTTTCTTGCAATTGAATTTTGTTTTCAGTGGTCATTACATTTAAGTGTCTTGAATAAATAAGATAATAATGAAATACATGATTCACGAAGTTTGGGAATAAAGTGACGGGTGGCACCAAAATTTTTCACACAGTTGAGATATGGGAAAAAGACTGGAAATAAATTATTTGCATCGATATGTCCTGATGACAATTTTAAAGAAAACAAAAAAAGTGTTTGCATAAATTGAAGAATTATTTCCTATGTTGTGATTGAGAGGTTATGTTGGGGGAGGGGGGCGATGACAACTTCCTCATTGGCTCAAGGGGGCGATTCGTTCAAAAAGGTTAAGAACCACTGATCTAGTCCAACCCCCTACTCAGGCAGGAAACCCTATACCAGTGATGGCGAACCTTTTAGAGACCGAGTGCCCAAACTGCAATCCAAAACCCACTTATGTATCGCCGGGTGGGCGTGGCCTACTGAGTGGGTGTGGCCAATTGGGAGGGCGTGGCCCATTCGGTGGGCATGGCTGCGGTGGTAACGGCACACTGGGTGGGACTAAAAAGTTCAATCAATCAATTCCAACTTTGCGAGATCTTTTTTTTCCCTGCGAGAAGTTGAAATTGATTGATTGATTGAACCTTTTTTTTTTTGCACACGGCAGCGGAGGCCTAAAGCGAAAAGGTTTTATAAAACCCAGCTGAAGGCCTAGGGCTGGGGCGACGGCCCGCGTGCCCACAGAGAGGGCTCTGCGTGCCACCTGTGGCACGCGTGCCATAGGTTCGCCACCACGGCCCTATACCATTTAAGACAAATGGCTGTCCAGTCTCTTCTTAGAAACTTCCAGTGTTGGAGCATTCACAGATTCTGGAGGTAGGTTGTACCACTGGTTAATTGTTTTCACTGTTAGGAATGTTCTCCTTAGTTCTAGGTTGCTTCTCTCCTTGATTAGTTTCCATTGCTTCTTGTCCTGCCTTCTGATGCTTTGGAGAATAGCTTGACTCCCTCTTCTTTGTGGCAACCCCTGAGATATTGGAACACTGCTATCATGTCCCCCCTCATCCTTCTCTTCATTAAACTAGACATGCCCAATTCCAGCAACTGTTCCTTATATGTTTTAGCCTGCAGTCCCTTTATTTCTATCTCTCTATTTCTGTAACAATTTAAAAGAATATATATACATTTTTGTATTCATCTTACTAAACTATTTTTCTCTATCCTGGCCCATACTACCTGAATTTTTGTAGATACCTCCCAAAGGCACACATGGTTCTGAGCTGAGAAATACAGTTTGACAGATGCTAAAGGATTTTATGAATTGTTTTCATCCAAGCTGTGTTGGATTCCAATTGAGTAGATCGGGACATTTTCGAATGAAAAGGCAATTTGTGATGGATTTCTTTTCCATCTTTATCTGTCAGACCTTTCACTGGGATGGATCTGACCACACATACTCTCAGATTTTGGGATGAAAGGATGCAACATAGGAAAATTCTGGAGAAACAAAAAAGAAGGTAAGCCTGACCTTGAATGTGCTAAATTATTATTTGCTATAATTCAACTGGAGATGAATTCCTCTTCCTGCCCCAAGTCGAGGTAGTCCTCAACTTATGACCACAATTATGTCTTGTTGCTAAGAAAGATAGCTGTTAAGTGAGTTTTGCCCCATTTTACAGCCTTTCTTGCCACAGTTGTTAAGTGAATCACTGCAGTTGTTGAGTTAGTAACACAGTTAAGGGATTCTGGCTTCCTCATTGACTTTGCTTGTTAGAAGGTTGAACTCTACAATATGTCCAAGACCAATATATCCAAAACAAGGAGAAAAGTTTACTACAGTAGAGAAACTGGATGACTCTACTTGAGACAAAAGCCATATCCATTTAGACACCAAACTGATAGGAAGAACTTAATCAAAGGCATGAAGGAAAATCAGTTGAAGTTTTGTACTTCAGTACCCTGAAGACTATTCTCACCCTGCATAATATCAACCGTTTTATTTTCCATCTTAAAGCAACAACGACGACAACAGAGCTGTGGTCCATGAGTATACAATTCTTCTTCTTTGATTTACTTTACTTATTTTAAAATCTAAAGCAGGAGAGGTGCATTGTAGCAATACATAGGGGTAAGTATTGGACCACAATGGAGAGCCTTCTAATGAGTCCCATTGAGACTGTCAAGTAGAGATGGCATCAATATGATTGAAGCCTAGATCTAGCCCCCATTTATGTTTCTTTCAATGCCTCAATGTATTGCTGCTTTATGGCTAGTGGGGGATAATTTAAAAGGCTGCTAGATTCAGTGACCAATGCTTCTTTATGGGAAAGAGATGTTCCAGTCAGGAGTTTTAATAATAGCCTAACCAACATCCGGAGTTCTTAAGCAACATGTGAGGTTAGTATGGATAGAGATGCCAAAATTTAGATAATATTGAGTGAGACCAAAAGGGTTCTATAAATCAGGATACAACTGTGTTTAACAAAGGGAGGAAGTAGCAAGTGTTCCTGTCTGTAATTTAAATAGAAATTCACCTGCATCATGGCTGAATATTAAATGTTGCACCCAGTCACTGTTGCCTTGCTTTGTTTGGTCTTAGTGACCAATTGTTAGAAATCATTATGCAGTTGAAGCCATCAATGATTTCATTAGTTAATGTTCATATAGTACTTTGAACATCCAGACCCCTGTGGAGAAGCTACTTCTGTTATTATTAATTTCCTTCCAACCCTACCAATGTTTCTAGATTTTTTTTCAGTACAAACAGCAATATATTGTGTTGTTTTGAACCTCCTGACACTACATACTTTCATGCCATCCAGTTGAATCTTTAGGAGTAAAATAATACCCAATGCGTAAAGTCACAAATTACATCTAAGAAAGAAAACTAACTTAAAACACAAAGAAAATCTACAACTTGATGATCAGGAATTAGATATAAATCCAAAACTTTCTTCTCTGCTTTAATGACAGAGAGGAACCGGTGCATGAAATAGAATCAGAGATAAACATTTTCATGGGTGCTGTTCTCCTCAAGTATTCTGCCCCTGTCAAGTCTGAGGTTTAACAGAATAATAGAATCGGAAGGGACCTTGGATGTCATCTAGGCCAACTCCCTACTCAAGCAGGAGAGTCTATACCATTTCAGACAAGTTCTTGAAAACCTCCAGTGATGGAGTACCCACAACACCTGGAGGCAAGGCATTCCACTGGTTGATTGTTCTCACCATTAGAAAATTTATCCTTAGTTCCAGGTTGCTTCTCTCCTTGATTAGTTTCCATCCATTGGTTCTTCTCTTGCCTTCTGGTGCTTTCGTAAATAGGTTGACACCCCCCCCTCCTCTACTTTGTGACAGTCTCTCAAATACTGGAACACACTTTCCTATCTTCCCTAATCCTTCGTTTCACTAGACTAGACACACCCAATTCCTGCAACCATTCTTCATATGTTTGATTTATATAAACATATACCAAAACATATTCTTCATATGTTTTCATATATGTTTCATATATTCGCCAACTTATCAATTCTCTATCAACAATGCTCTTGTTCCTTATTAAATCCTGGACTCCAGGGATCATATGCCAAGAAATACCAATGTTTCAGATCACAACAGTTGTGTAGGAGCTAGACTGGTAAGTTACTTGTTCACAAGTCCTAAGAAATCCAAGTGCCCCATATTTGAACAGTCTGAAATGTTTAGAAAATGAACCCAAGCTTTTTATAGCATCTGGGAAAGAGATTGGCAATGAAGGTGAAAAGTTTTTTGTGACCTTAGTAAGAAAGAAAAGAAAACAGATCAAAGTTCTCTGAAACAAGACAGAATGACTCGTTTTCTTTCTAGTTTTTGCTCAGCATCTTTAAACATGGCTATGTGCTTTGCATAGGGGCTGCCCCAGCCAATTCCACTTCCTCTCGTGTAAACATGAATAAAAGCTTATGCCACTCATAGAAACAACATGGCACCAAGTTCATTTTTTTTTGAAGAGATTTGGGCTTCTTCTCAAAAGATAGGCCTTTTTTTTCCTGACCTTTCAGCCCAAGTTCTTCCTTTTGGTCTTGTCCAAGCTGCATTTGTGTTGTCACTTCAATATTTGAGAAAGCAAAACCCATGCACATAAGAATAGGAGAGCCTCTTTGTTTTTAATGTTAAAAACATAGCACAACATATGTGGGAATCAGTTGAATGGCTACTGTTTCTTCACTCGCATTTGAAGTTCTGCCCTGAATGTTTTAGTTTACTTTATTTTGCTTTGCTTTCCTGAATATTTGCAATAAATAAATAGGAAATACTTTCGATACTTTAAAGCTTCTGTAATTGTAGCACTAACAGCAATGTTTGCAACTCCTTAAGAACCCGTTTCCTGTAAGCAAGCCAACCCAGTGAAAATGTTTGCGACATTGTTTTAGCCTGCAAACAACCTTGATTTTATTTATTCTCTTTCTCTTCCCTTTGAAACTTTCTCTTGAGTTTAGTATCTTTTGAGAGAGTTCTACATACAGACCTTCCTTGCCCTGTCCCCAAGAAAAAGACAGGGCAAACTCTTTCCTATTCTACAGTTGCAAACCTTCATCCCAACTCTGCGACTACTTTATCCTAGGAAAACTCAAAAATGAACGGTATGTTAGGTATAGGTAACACTCAATGTTGACTCGGAATTAATGTGATTAAGGGAGCACAACCAGAAAACCTTTTTGGTTGGAAATGTGTTGGTTTCCCACAACACCAGCACCACCAGTTTCTGCAGAGGGATGAATCTAACCGCTCACAATATATTAAGCTGGGTTTTGTGGCAGAAGAGCTGAAAAGGGTTAGTGGCAAAGGATACTGGGTATTCCAGCGATTTAGATGACACTTGCTTGGCATGTTCAAGAAAGCACAAGGCAATTCAGAAGGAAACCTGAATGTCCAAAGCCTGATAAGGCCTTCATTGCAATCCAAAGTAATTTTCTGTAATTTTTTGAGTGCAAGGGATTTGGGGGGTGGGGGGAGAGAGTAGAAGGGCAGTTACAGCTCATAATAAAAAGATGAGAATGAAAGAGCAATGTCAAATAACTTAGCTCAGTGTTTCTCAACCTTTGCAGCTCTAAGATGGGTTTGACCTCAACTCCCAGAATTCCTCAGCCAATATGGCTAGGGAACTGTGGGAGTTGAAGTCCACCCAACTTAAAGCTGCCAAGACTGGGAAACATCGATTTAGCTATTTAGCTATTTTCCTTTATTACTAAGGAAGTAGTTAGGGGCTTATACAGAAAATAGTTCACCAGGATGTGAAAGCAGTCTCTGCTCTTTATGATTTAGCAAGGGAATCTTCTCCCAGGTTCACCCTCAAGGAAATGACAGGAATTAAAAAAAACAAAAAACGTGGCTTTTTTTTTTTTTTGCTTTTTAGATGGGTACAAGGTATTGGGTAGATGGGTGGATCCTATTGCTCCCCTGAGCAGAGTTGAGGCTTTTGAGTTGTTGCAGATGCCAACCCCCAGCCAGCCAGGTGAATTACCCAGGTGATCAATGGCTAAAGAAGACAGGAGTTGTCCAGCAATGTTTGCTTGATAGAAATGATAAGGCTATACAGCCTTCCCCTTACATATGGGGATCCTGTTGGATCAAGTCAAACACCCATCTAATCCACAGTGGTCCACCAGGAACAATCCAGAAACTCACAAACACAAAGAAGACCAGCAACGGTTTTTTTCTGTTTCTTCCCAGTAGCTGATATTTAAAGGATGTTTTTCAGTACTTCAGAAGTAGTCTACAGGTATAAAGATCCATTGACAGAATGATGATTTACAAGTTTTCCAGTTTCCTTGTTAATTGATCATGTGCCATCACATTGCTTTCAGCCCTTAGTGAGAAGATAGATAGATAGATAGATAGATAGATAGATAGATAGATAGATAGATAGATAGATAGATAGATAGATAGATAGATAGATAGATAGATAGATAGATAGATAGATAGATAGATAGATAGATAGATAGATAGATAGATAGCAATAGCACTTAGACTTATATACCACTTCACAGAAGTGAATCTGGGTCCTCATTTTACCCACTTCGGAAGGATGGAAGGCTGAGTCAACCTTGAGCTGGTGAGATTCGAACTGCCAAACTGCTAGCAGCCAGCAGTCAACAGAAGTAGCTGCAGTACTGCATTGTAACCACATGCCGCCATGGCTTTGATAGATAAATGATGATAGATAATGACAGACAGACAGACAGACAGCAGACTCTTCCTATTCTTGTCCTTTGGATCTTGTAATGATGCACCCATTGCTACGGTTAACTGATCTCATCTACCCTGCTCAGGTTATCCTCTTCTTCTCTTTCTTTCCAACTTTTCCAGCAACACAGCCTTCTCCAGAGAATTAGGTCTTTAGCATAATGTATCTAAGGTAGGATAATTACTTCCCCTATGGAATCACCTCAATTGGTACTCATCATGACATATGACAGAAGCACACTTTATATGATAAGGACATTATTTTGCAAGAGGGAGGATAATACAATCTTCAAGAGAGGCATTTTGGCCCTTTGGGTCTCTCGCTACTGATTCCTCCTCCATAGATCGATTTGCCAATGCAAGTCTTCAGAGAAGGAGCAGGTGCCAAAGGAGGCAAAAATCAACCTTATTTCTAAGTTATCTTCCTGGGTTCTGTGGCTCAGCATAAAGGAAGCTTCTCTGCATGAGTCTAAAACCACTCTTGTGGTTAGGAACTTTAGAGAAATCACACAGCCAGTCTTACTAAATATGAGGCCCTTTTGGAAGGAAACATGTCAGCCAGCTGGGGAAACCTGCCTTCATCAATGGGGTAGAAAACCGTGAGTGTTTCCCAGCAAGGCAGGAGAGAAGAACTACTCAAAACTAAACTGGGAGAGTTGTAATTTCATGCTTTAAGTCTTGAGCTAACCACCAAGGTTAATTGTAATTTAATAAAGCAGCGACCTAGTCTACAGATTAAAGTATGGCTAATCTCAAAGTTCAAGTCCAGAACAATCAAGGAAAGTAGAAACAGTCCCTCCATAAAATAAGCATGCAAAATCCACCCCCCCCAAGCTACATTTTCTATGGAATAATCAATTGGAGATGGCATAAAATGGATCAAATATCTTTTCATTCTAAACTTCCTTTCTTCCCTGATTTTCTAACATAATTCTTTCCTTGGTGCTCTCTGAGCTGGGTGGTTTTCTTGCAGACATTTTATTGCCAAACCAGATAACATCATCAGTACTTGTGTTATCTAGTTTGATGACCCTGACGGTGATGACATTGATGATGTTATGTACTTCGGTGATGCAAAGTCTGCAAGAAGACCAACAAGCTCAGAAAGCACCAAGGAGCCCACAGTTCCACCCTGATCTATAAATGATCTCTTCTATCATTCTCTCTTTTTCATTTCCTCAAAAGCATTGGCTGACACTCTTAGTCAGAAAGCTTGAGGAAATACCTTGCAGGTTAAGGAAGGTGGTCCTATGTCCTTCATTAATTTAAAAGTCAAGGGAAAATTCAAATTGCTAATATAATATAATAATACAATAGTTCTTTATTTCTTGCTCAGCCTGAACCCCAAAGAAATTGATGATAATAATGATGATGATGATAATAATAATAATAATAATAATAATAATAATAATAATAATAATAATAATAATAATAATAATAATAATAATAATAATAATAATAATAATAATAATAATAATAATGATGATGATGATGATGATGATGATGATGATGATGATGATGATGATGTCTGGATAGTGGACGTGGCAGTGCCTGGAGACAGCAGAATAGACGAGAAAGAACTGGAGAAGATAACAAAATACAAAGACCTACAAATAGAAATAGAAAGACTGTGGCAAAGGCAAGCAAGGGTAGTACCAATAGTAATAGGCGCGTTGGGTGCAATCCCAAAACAACTGGAGCACCACTTGAACACCATCGGCATTGACAAATTTGCCATTAGTCAATTGCAAAAGGCGGCCTTACTAGGAACTGCTTCCATCCTGCGACAATATCTGTAATACCATCAAACATCCACACCCGCCTATCCCAGGTCCTTGGTAAGGACTCGATGGGTAGACAAAAATGCCTAATCCAGTCTGAACATCTAGCTGACTGTGCAATGATCATCAACAACAACAACAACAACAACAACAATAATAATAATAATAATAATAATAACAATAATAATAATAATAATAAAGTTGGAAGGGACCTTGGAGGCCATCTAGTCCAACCCACTGCTCAGGCAGGAAACCCTACACCATTTCAGACAAATGGCTGTCCAGTCTCTTCTTAAAAACTTCCAGTGTTGGAGCATTCACAGCTTCTGGAGGCAGGTTGTTCCACTGATTAATTGTTCTAACTGTCAGGAATTTTCTCCTTAGTTCTAGGTTGCTTCTCTCTTTGGTTAGTTTCCATCTGTTGCTTCTTGTCCTGCCTTCAGGTGCTTTGAAGAATAGGTGGACCCCCTCCTCTTCTTTGGGGCAGCCCCTGAGATATTGGAAGACTGCTATCATGTCACCCCTCGTCCTTCTCTTCATTAGACTAGACATACCCAATTCCAGCAACCGTTCTTTATATGCTTTAGCCTCCAGTCCCTTTATTTCTATCTCTCTATTTCTATAGTCATTTAAAAGAATATATATACACTTTTGTATTCATCTTACTAAACTATTTTTCTCTATCCTGGCCCATACTACCTGTCTTTCTGACAGCCCCATAAATATTGGAACACTGCTTCTTTTCATTAAACTAGACATACCCAATTTCTGTAACTGTTCTTCATATGTTTTAGCCTCCAGGCCCCTAATCTTCTTTGTTGCTCTTCTCTGCACTCTAACTTAAGTAAGATGGAGGGTTAAAGAAGGATGCACTAAAAACAAGCAAGTCTTTCATAATTTCCTGCAAGATAAGATACTTTTTGCACATAGAGACATACACACAAAAAAACACAATTATTAAAAAAGCTCTCTTTTGTATGGAATAAATAATTTCTTCCAAACACAGGTAAGATTCAGAAAAATACTACTTTAAAAATGAGGTAAAAGAGCTATCAACAGGATATAAACATTCCCCACACGGAAAAGAAACTGGGGTGAAGTAGAGGGTTAAAGATTTCTGAAAAATAAGAACAGGAAAGATGGGAACTGTCCCTTGTAAATAAAGATATCTGGAACGTATTAGGTGTCACAGGAAGGAAAAATGACAGTGCAGGGGACAAGAATGACATAATAGCATTCTCCATCTCTCTCTCTTTTTGCTTTTGTTTTCTCAGAAAATATAAAACCTGGTCAAGGCAGCACACAGGCATCATGTTTTCCAAAAATCTACCACTCATTTGCAAGATGGATTTCTCCGAGGCACGTATATTGCATTTCCATCCCATTCATATAATCTTAAGAGTCACAAAAGGGGGGAGAAGCAACAGAATTTATATTTTATCAACATTCTGAAAAGTTTAGTTAGCCCACAAAAAAATAGGCTTTAAGCCATTTTACCACTTTCTTCCTTCATTTTTAGTTTGATTTTTCATTTTTTGTTGTTGTTGTTTACAACAGAAGACAAAATCTCCTAATTGGACAGTTGTAGGATTGTTTTAATCAAGATGGAATCCAGTCAATAGCAATTATTATCACCATCATCTTCAACGTAATCATTATTTTCTAATGAACCAACGTGGTTGAAAAAGTTTATAAATCATAGAAGCTTTAAAGAGTTCTTGGAGATCCTTTACTATACAAAATCAATTCATTTAAATTTTTTTTTTTACTTTTCTGTCTTTTTAGATGCCAGATCACATCTTACTAAGTAGATTCAGAACTGAGAACTACAGGCAGGCTTAAACATTTCTGCCGGAGGTGTGTCTGTGAGGCACAATGAGAGTCAGACAAGAAAGAAATTTACATCATGTAGAGCAATGTTTCTCAACTTTATAGCAAGTTTAAAGTGGGTGGACTCCTTGGCTGGCTGGGGAATTCTGGGAGCAGAGCTGAGGCAGATGTTTTTTTTTTGTTGTTGTTGTTGTTTTGCTTGGGCCAAGTTTAATCTTTCAGTAGAAGAAACTTCATGTGGTTTTCTGGGCATGAGACAGAGGTGGTTTACCAATTGATTTCTTTGTTTTGGTTTTCTTAATTGGTTTTAGGATGGATGGAGATAGATAGATAGATAGATAGATAGATAGATAGATAGATAGATAGATAGATGATAGATAGATAGATAGATAGATAGATAGATAGATAGATAGATAGATAGATAGATAGATAGATAGATAGATAGATAGATAGATAGATAGATAGATAGATAGATAGATAGATAGATAGATAGATAGATATGAACAAAGGATATGTATGTGTGTGTGGATGGATGGATGGATGGATGGATGGATGCATGGATGATAGGCACATCTTAAGTATGACATAGAACAATCCAGCCAAAGTTCAGTTCAAATGTAAGTTGTAACTGACTTCTTTAGAAGTTGTTTTTCATTGGAGCCATTGTTAAGTGGACAGTTGTAAGTTGAGGATTGTTTGCCTTTGGGCTGTTTCTACAAAGATCCGCTTCTACGCTCTTGCAAAATGCTACATGCCTCCCCCTGTGGGGAAAGTACTGCAAGTACACTATGAGCTCTAGAAGCTGCAAAAGATTTTCCCTGACATCCTCTACTTTTTCTTGTTGATCTTCTGCCAGCAACTCTGCTCTTCATAGCATCATATGCCACGCACTTGCACCAGCTACTGCTATGTCTATGCACCCAGAAGAAGCCCAGTCCCACAGAGCTGAGCTCTGGTGCTCATTCCAAATTCCCAGCAAGTCAGGTCTTTCAGCAGTGATGGAGTAGCTGTGACTTGCGGTCTATCCGTCACTGCTCGAATGTTTTACTGGGCACACAACACAATGATAGGCGACATCACTCAACAGCAACAAGTCCAGCCACAAAAGCAAGTAGCAGCAATTTGTAGCCTCAACATAGCCATTTAATCATTTCCAAAAGGCCTCGCCCCCACAGTCTTGCCACACCGGGTAAACTAACTTAAGAATTATAGGACAAATATTTGAGTTTCTTCCCACTCTGGCAACTTTGACCGACTCCTGTTTGGACTGTGTCGTTCTTAATGGCTAACCTGTGGCCTTTGGTTAAAAGCTATATAACTCAGAGGCCCCACCCGTTTATAATGAGCGTTTTTTGTTTAGCTTATAGAAGGGAATCTGTGCTCAACCCTTCAACCCTTCATTGTCTGCCTGGTTTTCTGTTCAGCCCATAAATTAAAAAGAAAGAAAAAGCAAACTCTCCTTCTCTCCACGCTTTATTATCCATTAAAACAATCCCTAGGAATGGCAAATACAGTAGATTGCTCGAAGTGCTGGCAGTCATTAAGGGTCTATTGCTTTGCTCCAGTTCATAACACAAATGGACTTTTTCAACATTCTTTATGTAAAATAATAGGACTTGGTGTTATGCTGCATTATGAAAAGTATTTCACTGAATCAGAGCAAATAAAACTATCCATTGAATATTCCTTTCTGTTTCTTTTCCTCTTTCCTTTTTCCCTGCCCATTCTGTTTGATCACATACTGGTGCCTTTCCAACTGTTAGTCTTAAAAAGTCCCTTGGCATTTTCTCCTTCCATCTGCCTTCTTTGCCCTTGAGGATTCTCCAAATCTTTTGAACTCCTTCCCTTTATTTCCAATCAGTTCTCTTCCCTTTGCTATCCAGTACTTCTTAGCCTAACTGTTATCCTGTAATCTCCCAAGAACAAAGCTAATCTAGTCGGAAAGGAATTGGACGGTATGGACACTCTTGAGCATCCCAACAATTCTGGAGGAAACCATTTATAAGAAAATGAACACAATAATAATGGCTACTTTCTATTCATAACACTGAGAGTTGAATGAAGAAGGACAAAGCCAAGTCTGTAGACCAAGAAATAAATTAAATAAAGGTTATAGCACTCATGAAGGACTGAGTTACTCTACTTAGGGATGCTATTTCTGATGATGGTTTACTATCTTCTGAACCAAGGTATATCAGCTGCGAGGCACCACAACTATCACCTCTGCTCCATGCTTGTGAGTTTCTGGGGCACACTTGATTTGTCCACAGAATGTAAGACACTTGACCTGATCCAGAAATGCTCTCTCAGTGATTAATCCCCTGGCACCTCCAAGTAGGACAGCAGGGAAAAATACTAGATAACTGTACGTAGTAACTTTTTCTAAAGCAGATTCTTATTATTAAAATAGATGCACAAGAGTGTGTGTCAGTGTGTGTGTATGAGAGAGAGAGAGAGAGAGAGAGAGAGAGTATAGCAGAAGAACAGAAGCAAATAGGATGGATGGCAGCTATTTAGGATAATACAAATATCTGAGGTTTTGGACCTAAATCTTGTCTTTGTTACTTTAGAAGTAACTCAAGGCAGCAAACATACATAATACTCCTTCTTCCAACTATTTCCCCCTCAACAACAACCCTGTGAGGTGAGTTGGGCTAAGAGAGAATGAGTGGTCTAAAGTCATCCAGGCAGCTTTCTTGCCTAAGGCGGGACTAGAACTCAGAGTCTCCTACTTTCTAGTCCAGCACCTTAACCACACCACCAACTTAAAGAGATAAACTAACCCAATGAACTTTAAAGAGTATGAGGAAAATATTCAATATATATCTGGTCCTTAAATGCCAATTCTAATATCATTGTGGTTTACAAGCTTTGGGTGCTTGTGATCAAGGCTTTCACTTACTTCATTTACTAAAAATGAAAGAGTAAAATTAGGTATATTGTGTCCGTTATTCACATTGTGGAATCAATGGCTCAGTCACCTTTTTTGGCACTTGCTAGATTTCCTGTTTTACCTGGACTCTATAAACCATCCTAGAAAATAAAAAAATTATCCTCTCTATCTATACCCTAACAATTGAAGAATACCATCAGCCTCATCCAGTCATCATTTTGTGAATTGGGATGTGTCTCTTTATTCTCAAATTTTCAAATATGACTGCCATCTAAAAAGGTTGATGGCCTTTCATCTGCTGCTTAATGGATATCAGAATACATCTTCAGTCTTACAGATGGATAAATCATGTATATAGATTATGAATTTGGATGCTGCAAACCCCTAGATGGAATCAGATTGTATGGACAGTCAAAATTTGAAGCATGCACTTTGGGATTGATTTAGCAGTTTCAAAAATGGACTGATGGACTGATGTATAAAACTGTTTGCGGTTATTCTAACTGTCGGGAAATTTCTTCTTAGTTCTAGGTTGCTTCTGTCCTTGATTAGTTTCCATCCATTGCTTCTTGTCCTGCTTTCAGGTGCTTTGGAGAATAGGTTGACCCCCTCATTTTCGGAATTGGAACCCTGCTATCATGTCATTTCTAGTCCTTCTCTTCATTTGACTAGACTGATAAATATATTCTTTGAGAAATGGAGTCTTCTATCAGGATTATAGAAAGTCATCTGTAGCCTCTGGAATTAAATGTGTCCAGATAATAGTCCTAATAGTTATAATTTGAATTTAATTCCATACAGTTCAATTTATACTAGAATTCATACTAGAAATATATTGGTGGGTTAATATCAGCCGTTATAGATAGGCCTAGTCAGGATTGCACTCGAATGCTGAAATTCTATTTTATTAATATAAGCTAAAGTAACAGAAGCCTTGGAAGCCTGAGTGTGTTTTACCTTTACCTATTTACCCCAGGGATTTAAGGCACAATCAGTTTAAGTTTCTCTTTAATGTTTTCTTTGTTTCCCAAAGCAGTTAAAACATGCTTTTATAACTGTCACCACAGAGTTTGTCCAAGGTCGTTAATAAAGAGATGCAAAAGCCTTCTTCAGGAATCTACTGAAACAAATCCATATGGATATTTAGGAACAATTATTACAAAAGATTGATTCCAATTAAAGAAATATAATGATGAACTTCTTTGGCATAATACCAAAACAGAACTTAAATCAAGGCAGCATCTTTCTTTATCTTTGCTTGGCAGAATAGCCACAATAGAAATAGGTCTTTTTCTTCCTCTTGTTTCAGATGCTGACATTTCTGTTGTCAATTCTGAACATGCCAAAAAAATTCTTTCTTTGTATGTAACCATAACTAGACAAACTGTAGAAGATAAGCAAAAATACAGTGGAGATTTAGGTATACTAAATCTGAAATATATATTTGTTTTCAGTCAAAACAAGTATAATTAATAATTCAAAATATGTTTAAGTTGAAGTAGTAGTAGACAATCGGGTAAAATAATAGAACCTTAGGATAAGAAGGAAGCCCTTTATTTGAAAACCTCCAATAATAGGGCAATTCCATTGTTATCTGAAATTAAGAATTTAAATCTATATTGAAAAATTGCCCTAGAAGTTTGGACCAAATTCCTAGCTTCATCTTTTTCATCTGGTCACCAAGGTATTAAATATTGACATAAATACAATTAACTAGATTGGAAGTCTAGTTAATTTTGTGCAAGATCAGAAGATGTGGAGAGACTGGCCCACAGAATTGCCAACAGTTGGACACAACAACAACAACAACATAATAATAATAACAACAACAACAATAGTAATAATAGTAATGAAAACAATAATAACAATAATAATAATAATAGAGTTGGAAGGGACCTTGGAGGTCTTCTAGTCCAACAATATCATCATCATCATCATCATTAAATAAAAAATTGGGAGACAGATAACTTAACAAGATTAGTTATGGGTATTACATACAAGCTGGATGAGGCATAAGTATTCTGATTTCCCTGTTATATTCTCAATAACCTCTATTTTTATTAATGCAACCTGAAGATGAATTAGACACATTATAACTCAATTTCTAATCAGGTGTAAACATTGACAAAAACTGAAGAATGGAGTATGTTCATTGAATATAAGTGGAATGAAAAGAACCTTTTCAAATGTATACAAATGTTGTATGAAGTATGATCAATTTACCCCAAAGTCTTTCAAAAATCTGGGAAAGGATTTGGTATTTGAACTTGTTAGGTCACCTTGCAAGTCTTAGATTATAGGAATACTTTTCAATCTGTTTGGGAAATTATCAAGAACTGACTAGGAAAAAAAAAGATTATAACACAATTTTTTAAAAATTGTGTAAATCCTTTAAAAAATATGGGACACTAATCAGAAACATTATAGATTGTCTCAGAGGAATTAGAATAAAATAAGTACTGTACATCTTTCTCATTTTTATTTTTGATTGTAAGGAAAATTACATAATGGTTTTTAATCTTCATGTTAGTGTGGTTTTTTTTTACCATTGCCTTTACTTGGATATATAAACTGGTGCAACATAAGAAATTAATCTAAAGGTTTTTTTGTTTGTTAGCTGACAGATGAATTATTGCAAAATACAGAAAACACACACACATACATAAAATCAATGGTAGTCAAAAATAGAGAAAATACTTCTGGCTGAAAAATCAGCACAGAAGCACAGAGTCTTGAAGAATTATTTAAAATAAATACAGTTTCATTTACGTCCAGTTTTTTATTTCATAGTTACATCAACAAAGTAATTGCAAACAGATTACCCCTGTCTGTAGAAGTGTCTCTTGGGACGCAGCTATTGAATGTGAATGTACAAAATTGTGCAGAAATTTTTATAGAATAGTCTTCCAAAATATACGAACACGACTGCTTTGGGTTTTCTTTCCTGTTCCCCCCACATACACACACACTCCATTTTTCACCATAGTTTTAAAAAATAATGAATTAAATTGTATGGGTTTCAGCTCTAGGTTTTGCCAGTCCTACTGTCTGCTCACTGTCTCCCTTGGCAATATTATTCCCCCTTGAAATTCCACTAGATCTCAATTATAAATATTTCCTAATATGCTTTGTTTCCTAAAATTGCAAAGATCCTCCCTTTCCTTCTTCTTCTTTTTTTCTTTTTAATAAATTAGGCTTCCATATATATATTTTTTCCGCCGTTAAACCCCCTTCGGGCACTTTGCGAACCCTTTTCTTCTCCTCACTCCAGGCCAAAGAATTGATTGATTTTAAAGTTAAACATTGGCATCTGCTGTTATTGAAAAGCAGGGGCCGGGGCTCCACTCATCCTCTTGCTTTCAAGCTCAGCCACCAGTGGGCCGCAAATGAAGACAAGCTGTTGTCAAATGAGAAATGCAAAACAGTCAATCTGTTTGTCTGTTTAATGTAACTGGGAACATAAGCTGCTAAAAACCCGAGCATTCGGCACTGTCAGATGGGGAGCAGTCACTAACAAATGAAAGCCTAATGGCCCATTTTACTCGGTGCTCTGGAGTTCCTCCTAATGGTATTTTCCATATGCACTTCAACATGCTTTTAACCGAAATTGCAAATGGTACTATTTTCTCTCTAACAGAAGCGTGTAATCTCTGCAGCGCCCGCTTTCCACCTCAACCCCCCCTCTCTCTTCATCCTCCATCCCCCCCCCCTTTGGCTCGGATGTCTTTTTACTTGGCACGGTGCAGGAATGCTGATGTTCAAAGCGCCTTGTATCGGTAAGCATATTGCGCGCCCATACGACACTCTGCTTTGTTTTACACCTGTCATTTTATGGTATTAAAAAAAGTGTGTTGGGGGAGAGAGAGAGGGGAAATCAAGTCATTAACTATGATAGATATGTTTTTAATAAGAAAGTGTTTTGCCTCACCAGGCAGATAAATTGCAAGTCTTAAGACAGCTCCGCAGCTCTAGCGCACAATTAGAGAGATGAAGCCCGGAGTTTCGAAACACTCTACAAAGATTATGACAACTCACCCTGGTTCTTGGCTCCCTTCGTTGCTCAAGTATGAATCAATTAGATTTCGCTCCACCACTCCAAGCTGGGGGAAGACAGGCTACCACTCACTGATCATGGATCACAGGGCTGTTTTCATCTGAAAGAAAAGGCTTGAGGCTGGAGCCTTAGTGGTAGCCAAAATCTGTCCACTAAATTTGTTGGCAGAGAAACGGAGCAGTAGGTCATTTCTCCAAAGTTCTGAGAAGGGCACCAAAAAAACCCACTAAAGATTTCTCAAGGGCAGGATTTCCTTTTAGGAGTGACACAAGAGCACATGGAAGAGTGAATCCTTCATAAAATCTTTTTTTTTAGGATGGAGGGAAAGCAGGGGAAGGTCAATCCTTTGCAGAGATGATTGACCTCACCAAAAGAAAAAGGCAGTTAATGCTATATATAATACTTCCATAAACCAGATTTTGTAGAGACATCTTTGAGAGAAAGTATGTTTCACCAAGATACTTTGTGATATAGCAGCCTTAAAGTAGAGGATAAGGAGAAGACGGGGCTGTAGACTTGTAGGAACCGCAGCTCACTCCATCTGACTGCCTTCCTGTTTTGCAAGTGTGTAGGATACTTGCAAGTGCATAAGGATATAATTACTTATATCAGCTGTAGGCAGTAATTGGGACCAAAATTTCTATTGCTAAGCAAAGAGTGAGTCATTCCTGAGTTTACAAACGTTTTTGCCATGGTTAAGGGAATCATTACAGTGAGTGAGTCCTGTGGTTGTTAAGTTAATCCAGCAATCACATGACCCTGGGATGCTGCAACCATTGTGAATATGTGCCTGAATTTTGATCACATGACCATGGGAATGCTGCAACCGTCGTAAGTCCCTTTTTTCAGTGCCGTTTAAACTTTGAACGGTTGCTAACCAAATGGTTGTAACACTACAGTTTGCCACCAACTTACCCTTTTTAATGTGACAAGGTAGAAAAATAATGGGGAGCAGGTCTGTATTTTATGTGTCCCTAATAATATTTAATTCTGACTTTATTAAAGCAAATTTCGCTTTTGCCCTCTTCACCCACTTCTTTGTTCTAGACTGCTTTTGAGTTGCTGTCTTCAAGGCAATATATATATATATATACAGAGCTGTGAAATAACTTAGTCTTATTTGTTTACCATTGCTTTAGAATTTGTGCAGTTCTTGCTGAAACAAGCTCTACTTCCAAAGTGCGTGCATTTCCACTGGATTTAATTTTAGACCTAGCTTTATCTCTGTCCTGCACAAACCTGCTATTATGACATGGGTATTACTGTAAAATATTTACATCAGAAATACTCAGCCATATAACTCGAGTTGCAGAAAATGTCATGTATGCTAAAGAAATCAATTTCACATTTCTGAAAGTTATTATTTGCCTGGCACACTCCTCTCTTGCTGACTTTGCCCCACATTTCGTTCCTTGGGTTCCTGGCAGGCAGAGGTGAAAAATAAGTTGCTTCCCTTCCAGATTTGGGATTTGAGACTCAGCGTTTGCGTTTCTTCAAAACAGCAAATGGCACCGATAAAAGAGGATATTTGCAGCTCAGAGTTGAAATGACGGGTCCTTGGTGCTCTCTGAGCTTGGTTGTTTCCTGAAGACATTTCACAACCCAAACTAGATAACATCATCAGTGCTAGTAAGGGAGCATTTGAGAACAAACCCTACTCCCTTACTAAAACTGAAAATATTACCTAGTTTGGGTAATGAATCATCTGCAAGAAAACAACAAGCTCAGAGAGCACCAAGGACCCCCTCGGAGCAAATGGCATTCTCCAGTTTTGTTTTTTAAAAGTCATGTTGCTTTTTTTTCCCCCATAAAGTGACCCAAACTAAAAACTTTTCAGAAACTTTTCAGATTTTTTTTTCAGAAAATGAAACAACTGTTAACAGTGTTTGTTTTCTCTGAGAAGTATTTCATGCATATCTTTACCGAAGACATTTTGGAGTTATTTTAACTGACTGTAGTCAGTCACAGGATTATATATAGTTTTGTTCCAGGAACACTCAGTCAAACCAATTTTTATAGATAACAGGTCATGTGTCACTTGCAGGTATAAACATGGTGCTCACTATTTTATAAATGCATTGAACAGAGGCTACTACCTTGCCTGTCCATAATGTCAGAATTATGCGGTGTTTTAAGAAGTCAGGTGTAGAAATGCCAAGAAGTACAAGATTTGAGGCATTTATTTATTTGATTCTTTTAAGAGCAAGAATGGTTAACATGTACAGCATTGACAGAATCACTAACCTGACTCAAAAACGGTAACTGTGAGAGGGACCTTGGAGTCCTAGTGGATGAGCACTTAAATATGAGCCAGCAGTGTGCAGCGGCAGCCAAAAAAGCTATTACAATCCTTGGTTGTATAAACAGAGGCATAGAATCAAAATCATGTAAAGTATTAGTACCACTTTAGTAAGACCACACCTGGAATACTGCATCCAGTTTTGGTCACCACATTACAAAAAAGATGTTGAAACTTTGGGGGAAAGTGGAGAGGAGCAACAAAGATGATTAGAGGCCTGGAGACTAAAACATATGAAGAATGATTGCAGGAGTAGGGTATGGCTAGTCTAGAGAAAAGAAGGACTAGGGTGACATGGAAGCAGTATTCTTGTATTTGAGGGGCTGCCCCAAAGAAGAGGGAGCCAACTTATTTTCCAAAGCACCTGAAGGTAGGACAAGAAACAATGGATGGAAAGTAATCAAGGAGGCAAGCAACCAGGAATTAAGGAGAAATGTCCTAACAGTGAGAACAATTAACCAGTGGAACGGCTTGCCACCAGAAGTTGTGGGTGCTTCATCACTGGAGGTTTTTAAGAAGAGATTGGACAGCCGCTTATCTGAAATGGTATAGGATCTGGTCCCTTTCAAGGTCCCTTTCAACTCTATTCTGACACTTATAACAGTTAACATCTGGCTAAGATACTTTTAACACTGTCAACCAATAACATCTGCCTATCCCAAGAACCTTGACAGGTGGATAAAAATGCCAAATCCAGTCTAAAATTCTGGCTGACCATGTGACATACTATAACATTTATCTGATCTAATAGAAATGACTTTAAAATGCTTATCAGAGAAACAATGAAATTCTAAAGAAACACTATTAATTTTATAACTTTAGTATGATAAAGAAAATGCTAAGAGAAAAAAGTCACCTGGAACAACAGAAAATATTTTTACTTCACCTAACTTTTTAAAAAATCATCACTCAGATCATTACTATTTTTTTTTCCTGTGGGGAAAAGGGGAACTATTTAGGCATTCCTGTTTTTAAACAATATATCTTAAATTTTATTTTATTTACTTTGTGAGAGGCTTATTAAATATATGTCTTTAATGAAAATAGTTCTTTTTTTTCTTTTGAAACAAAAGCTGTACCAACTGTTGAGATCTTTTGTTTAAGAAAAAGAAAAGATGGGACTATTGTAACAGCTCATTATCAGCCATTTACTGATTCATCAGTTTCTGCCTGAATGGTTTAAAATGCACACATGGAGTCCTGATGGCAAACACAACAGTGCAGGCTGGTGGAAAATAATAAAAAAAAAATCAGTGTTTACAACTAGTTTCCAATCCAATGATTGAAAATATTTAGGTGCAATCACAGGGTTATTGTCTTTTAACAATCAAATGGCATCAAAATGCAGAAAGGAAGAATTAGACGTCAAGCATTTTGGCCAGAGGGTAAAACTGTATATAAGAGATGAGCCAATATCTTCAAATACATATAAACACACTACAGATAGAACTAAACACCCCCCTTTTTTCTTTTTCTTCGCAGATTAGAAGATCACAGAAGATCACAAAGTGGTAAATTAGTCAGCTATTTGTTAAAAGACAGTAACATATTGTTGGGAGAGGTAGAATTTCAGTGGTTACAAGGGCAGAGTTACCAGTTTCATGGAAAGGAGGGTTAGGATTAAATCTACAGTAAGTCATGAAACTCACGGGGATTCTCACACTTAAGTTATTCGTAAGGTTCAACAAAATAGGAAGGGACAGAAGAGATTCCTATCAAAATAATCTGAATGTTATCTCAGGGTTGGGATACATACTAATTCAGTCTCCCCAAACTGGCATATTATACAAACTACACTATACTATAGTTAGTCCTTGACTTACAACCACAACTGGGGCCAGAATTTCTCTTGCTAAGCAAGGCATGTGTTAAGTGAGTCACAGCCAATTTCACAATCCCTTTGGCTACATTGGTTAAGAGAATCACTGGTATTGTTAAGTGAACCACGAGGTCATTACGCAAATCTGGATTTCCCCATATACTTTGCTTGTCAGGAGCCAGCTCATAAGGTGACATGCAGTGATTACATAACCTGGGATGCTGCAACCATCGTAAATACATGTTGGTTGCCGAGTGTCCAGAGTTTGATCATATGACCATGGGAATGCTGTGACAGTTGTAAATGCAAGGACTAGTCGTAAATTCATTTTTAGCGCTGTTATAACTTGGAATAGTCACTGAATGAACAGTTTAAGTTGAGGACTATCTGTAAATTGTACTGATGAAAAATCAAGGGCAGGTTTTGGCAGCAACCTTTTATACACACAACGGTCTCCAAAACTCTACTTAACACACCCACAAAACCCCCCTTTTATGACCCTGTAGTCCCATCACAAGTGGATAATTACTTTTCACTCGGATTTCAACTGAAGAGAAGAGAAGGCAGAGTTGGGTGGCGGAGTTAAATGAGTCATCAGCCTAGACCATTCCCACAAATGGTCTAAGTTCAACCCTTCCTAAATTACACTGACCCTTATCTGGCGCCAATTTAATGTTGAACTTTAGTTGACTAGATTCTTGTGTATAGGCTTGAGCAATAGATCTTCTGAACTGCAACTTAATGTATGGTCCTGTTTCTTTGTACCTGACAGCATCTTTTCTACCAAAAAAGGGGAACACCCATATCAACATATCATGTTGGCTGCTGTCAGCAACAATTGCAAAAAAAAGAAAACACATCTAGCCATTTCCCTGCCAGGCAAGGGAAAATTAAAAGTTTATTTTTTAAATTGTTCCTAACTGCCTGCCATAAATTAATAGGTCATCAGGCATGGTGCATTTAGCTAATGGAGAGTAATTCTGTCTGAAGATACTCACAGAAA
This sequence comes from Azemiops feae, assembly GCA_023970755.1. NCBI lineage: Eukaryota > Metazoa > Chordata > Lepidosauria > Squamata > Viperidae > Azemiops > Azemiops feae. The sequence continues at coordinate 991,213 of JALGBA010000702.1, read as the reverse complement.
ATGTCATCCTGGCATCTACTTGCTGAACTGAAGGTATTTGTATAAACTGAAAGATTTCTTGCTGGACTTGCCAAAGGCTTTGCAAAAAAATAGATGTGTGTACCAAGATGAATGGCATGGCTTGGACTTCAAAATTCACTGAGTTCTCTAATTTAGATAATAGTCCCTATCTGCCAACCTAATGAGAAAGCCAACCCTCTCTCCAAAAACCAAGTAAATTCTAAAGAAATTGTCAAATAGTATGAAAATAACTTCGAAAATCAGAATCTGAATGATGGATTTAAAGAATTACTTTAAAGAGTTCTTCCCTCCACAAATAATAATAATAATAATAATAATTATTATTATTATTATTATTATTATTATTATTATTATTATTATTATTATTATTATTATTATTATTATTATTATTATTATTATTATTATTATTATTATTATTATTAATATATATATATATATATATACACAAAGACCTACAAATAGAAATAGAAAGACTATGGCAAAGGCAAGCAAGGGTAGTACCAATAGTAATAGGCGCCTTGGGTGCAATCCCAAAACAACTGGAGCACCACTTGAACACCATCGGCATTGACAAATTCGCCATCAGTCAATTGCAAAAGGCGGCCTTACTAGGAACTGCTTCCATCCTGCGACGATATCTGTAATACCATCAAACATCCACATCTGCCTATCCCAGGTCCTTGGTAAGGACTCGATAGGTAGACAAAAATGCCAAATCCAGTCTGAACATCTGGCTGACTGTACGATGATCAATAATACTACATCTGTGATGAACTTTTGATGCAGATACCATTGCATCATGCTGCTCAGAAACAGGATAAAAGAGACCATTTCTCAATGTGTTTGGAACCAAGACAAATAAGGATTACCAGTTTGCATGCACAAGTGGATCTGATTCACCAGATTGATTTGAGTTGATAAAAATGGATCAGACCTCATTCAAATAATTGGAGCAATTCAACTTCCAAGTTTAATTTGGTTCAATTAATTTATTCAAATGGTCCAATTAGGTTGGATTGATTTGAAATCCTCATTTTAAGTTGGACAACACAGTCTTCTGCACGTGCACAGAGAGATCCTTCTGTCTGACAGATCCAATGAGACTGTTCGATCGAGTGGGATGATCCTATAGATTTGCTGCCTCAACTGAACGCAGGGGATTATTGAAGCTCATCAAATTGAATGGGAAAGATGAAAGTTGTGCAGAACCTTAATAGTAAGCAAGCACTTTGTCTTTTGCCTGGAAACAAAATGGCAACTAAGGTAATTCTCCCAGACAGGTATAATGTGCTCTCTTTGAGTTTTACCAGAGGCTAACTTGACTGCTTTGTTCCAAACCGATTGAGGTTTTAACACAAGATATAAATGCAAATTCATGTGGAGGGCCTTGCTATAATTGTTGAAAAAAGTCAGTACCAGCAATACAATTTCAAGGATCTTTTCATTCAGGAAGAGACACATTCGATACAACATCTTAAAAGAATAAAATCCACCCCTGGCCATTGGCATAATCTGGGAAAGTAGGGAACTAAGGAATATAGAAAAAGTTGCACAAAGATTGGATTCTACTATTAAAAACAGAGCAGGGGTTCTCAATCTCGTGCTTAGAGACCCACTTTCTTAGGGGTAGAATGAACAGCTAGATCTGTAGGGATTTTTATTTTTAAAGGCGTTTCAGTAAAGATGTTTACATTTTTATACAGTTTTATAAATATTTAGACTGTTATCTACCTGGAACGTCACAGGCTAAGAAAGCAGATAAAAACATAACAATGACTACAATGTATTTTTGAAGGGTGCTAACCTTTCAGTGAAGCTTTTGAGATCGATTCAAAGAGTTTTTGAGATGGGAGCAGAAAACACTCCATTTCTTAATTTCTCTTAAATTAAAAAATAAATAAAATAAAACAAATAAAATAAAACAAAACTACACAGACCCCATATAGTAGAATAGAGATAGTCCTTCTCACAATGAACACAAATTGGGAGCAGAATTTCCACTGCTAAGCGAGGTGGTTCTTAAGAAAGTCCTGCCCAATTTTATAACCTTTTTTGCCATTGTTGTTAAGTGAATCACTGCAGTTGTTAAGTGAATCATACGGTCATTAAGCAAATCTAGCTTTCTCCGTTTGACTTTGCTTGTTGGAATGAAATGGAATTAAAAACAACACTGTCTCAGACTATTAGTACATTGACCAATATGAGACTTCAGTTCTTCTCAGTAAAACAGAAGATTCCATCAGATGAGAATGAGGGATGAATCTGGGATGAATGGGGCTAGGTGAGACCTAATTACAATGAGAACTAAAGAAAACCAAATTGTTAAATGGCAGGCTGGTATTTATGCAAAGCAAATTCTATTGATTTCAGTGGATTTTCATTCAAGTAAGCATGCACAGAATTGAACTCTGATGGGATCTTTCTGGCTGAAGATCAGTTGGATAAATGTAATCATACTTCAAGTAGAATCATTTAGATCAATAGAACTGAGTAGGGTTGAACAATACCGCTGAATCTGATCACTGACTGGTGTTTTATTTCAAAAGACACACAGACAGAAGGCTTAAACATTTCCACAGCTCTTTGCTTTCCAAAATGCATTCTTCCATCTTCTGCATAAAGCTTTGATTGATGCCAAAGAAGACTTTTAAAAAATTCAGTTCCAATGCGGTGGATAGGAAAAGAAGCAACCGGGGGGGGGGGGGGTTGGATTTTATCTCTCCCTCCTCACACAGAGTGGTTCTAATTCAGATCAAGTCTCCCAGTTTTAGAAAAGAGAGGCCATGTGCACACCACCAGCATGTAAATATTGAGTCAAATATGTACTGTTGATCTTTACTCAAATCATGACTAATGTAAGTTTCACTGATGGGTCTGTTCTAACTTTGACTAAGTCTGGATTCAGCCACCAAATGTTAAAACCAATAGTTAAAGGTGTCCCAGCTCTCCTTTGATTTGGAGATTTGAAGAAAGAAAAACGTATTAAACATATGCAACCTTTCTGATGATTTAGGGATCTGAATTTTCTCAGGGGATCTATTGGATGGACCTAATGCCTCGACTGGTGAATGTCTTTCTCTTCCTGGGGCCACATAGGAGCAGAAGCTCTTATTACAGTCCTCAACTGACCTCTTGCCTATAAGTTTTGAAGTTAAACTAAAACTGATTAACATTAACCTAAAGTCACCATAAGGCCCCAGGACCCAAGTTGCAATTCCTTAGCATTAGCATGATAGTCTGAAATTGCAATGCTTGGGCTTGAAGTGACCAATTGTGAGAATACAGGTAGTCCTCAACTCATGCCCATAATTGAGCCCAAAATTGAGCCCAAAAGTGAAACTTCCTTTGATAATATGTCCCACCCTCAAATTGCTCTTAGTATTTGTTCATTCATTGTGTTTATTATGTTTTGTCAGATTATTCAAAACAGATTAGAAGTGGGTCTCCCCTTGTTTTATGCACCCTATAATACCTCCATTGGCCCAAAATTCCCTAGTGACTTCCATGGTCCTGTGGAGAATTAAGTGGACTTGAATTTTCTAGTCAGTAATCTCAGTAATCCTTGCATGATTGCTGTAACACCAAATCAGAATTATACGATGGAATGTAGTCAGGAGGTGGAGGGAGGGGCTGCAATCCAGAGGAATAAGAGGCAAACTCATCGTTGATGTTAGGTGTGAGAGAAAGAGGGTAAGGACAGCTTCTCCCTAACAGTTCACAGAGTATAGTGTGGATGCAGATAGCAGAGTCCTCAGCCTGGCAAGATTTTGTCTGTAGGTGTGAAACAATAAACAACTCAGCTTGGAAGAATTTCCATGTATCAATTTTGGCTTTGGTTTTGTTGTAGGATCTTAAGAGTTATCAAACATGAATAAAAGAATATCAAACCAGTGTTCGAAAAGTAGATGGATTCTGCAGAAAAGCAAAGAAATCTTAGGTGCAGATCCATAAAACGATACTTAAGATATTGTGGATTAACATTACAATGCAGCCAGAATCGTTTCTATTAGGCTTTATGGAAATTGAACTAGAAAAGAAATATGGGAAATTAATATTGTATATGGTAACAGCGGCAAGATTACTGTATGCACAAATATGGAAGAATAATGAAATACCCACCGCACAAGATTGGATTACTGTGTAAAATTGATGGAGCTTGCGGAAATAACAGAGCTGACCACTTGGCTCTGAGAAAAAAACCAATAAGGCCTTTTTTTTTCTTTTTTTTTTGAAAGAATGGAAACCTTATATGGAATTTGTGTGGAAAGAAATAAGACTGAATTGATGATCTATGGATTTTGGGGACTAAAAAGTATTAAAGAGGGAGGAAAAAGAATAAGATGGCAACTACTTTACAGAAAAAAAGGTAGAAGTCTCATTCCTCCCTCCCTTTTTCTCTCCGCTCCCCTCCCCTCCCCTCTCTCTCCTCTTCTTTTTTCCTCGCTCTCCCTCTCTCTGGTTCTTGTTTTTTTCTTTTTCTTATTCTTCCTTTAATTTTTTATCCCTTTATTGTATTGTAAAACTCAAATAAAAATAAATAAAGATATTGAGATCACAGGCTTTCCACCTACCGTTTAAATTATACAAATTATGTGCTAATGTTACATTTGGTTTTTATCAACTAGACTTTGCAGCTTGAAAGATTTCCATGTTTACCGCTCTTCATCTTTTTTAAAAAAATCTTACCTCCCCCCCTTCCCCCCCCCCAAAAGGGGGAGGAGATGAAATGTGCGGATGCAGACAAGATTTTTTTTTAAATGACACTACTTTACACAGCTGGCAAAAGTCACAGAAGCCCAGAGAGAAAATAATATTGCCTCTTTTTATTTTTGAACCGTGGCCAGATTCTTAATGAAATAAGATGGCAGGCAGGAACTTAATGTTATTCAACAACTAAAAGCAACTAGTTACATCCATCTTTAGCTCTGGCACTGGTAAAAAGACAAAAGCAATAATGGGGTTTTGGAGACACACTGTCAGCTCAGTAAAGATGCAGCCAATCATACATGGAGTGGAACTCCATTAAATTTTGGAGCGATGCACAATTAAAAAAGAGTCCCAAACTGCTCATTGGTGCCACTATTTGCTAAGATGGAAAAAAAATCTTCTTCAGAGCTCTGGTGACATTTCAACCTAGTATTCTTGGCAGAAAATTATGACATATAAAGTTTGTTTAATGACCGTTCGAAGTTACAACATCACTGAAAAAAAGTGACTTATGACCATTTTGCACATATTTTTCACACTTAGAACCGTTACAGCATCCCCATGGTCATTTGTGCTCTTTCTGAGAGCTGTTGAGGCCACCTGGAGGGTTTTTCCTCCTCAGGGTCACCTGAATAGTACAAATGGCTGAGGAACCTTATTGGAATGGCTGAAAGGACCATGTTATAAACAGGAGATAGAGTGCTAACTTCCAGATGACTGCAAGGAATATAAATCCTTCCATTCTCCACCATTCAGTACAAACTGAAGAAGGTTCTTGGGTGAGAAGCAAAACGTCTTAAAAAAACAAAAACAAAGAAAATCCAGTTGTCTTTGAAAAAGCATCTTTGGGATAGGTCTCCAGAAGTTCAGCATAATGGAGTTGAAGATCATCTCATAGCTGACATGGTAGTGCACTACTGTCTTTGAAAAAGCATCTTTGCGACAACTGTGACCTAGATCAGAGGTCCCCAACCTTTTGGGCACCAAGACCGGTTCCGTGGAGAAAGGTTTTCCATGGACCAGAGGGGGTGTGGTTTTGTGTGCTGCATGTATCTCGTGGATGGTGCTTTGCTTGTTTTTGCAGCCTGGTTGCTGGCATGCCGTGGCCTGGTACTGGTCCACAGACCGGGGGTTGGGGACCCCTGATCTAGATGACTGGGAATCTCCATAGACACTCTGGAGACCTAAATTTCTACTGTGTTCACCTCTCTGAAAATCTCAAGACATTCAGGATCCATTTGGGTATCCTCTAAAAAAACAGATTGCAATTCCAAAAATTTCAGTTCTGCATTTAGCACTGCTTGAAATTTTGAGAGTTCCTGAAATGTCCAGCTGAAAAAAGCTAACAAAGTTTAGAAGATTGTGGGACGTGTTCTTCTGGAGTCATAACTGTTTTACCAGGCAAGCTCGTGATAAGTTAAGACGACTACCAAATTGCCCTTCTTAGTAATTACTTATTAATTCAGCCCTTAGTAACGTGACCCTGGATTGGAAGTTGCACATTTTAATGGAGTAATTTGCTGAAATGGGCAAATTATTTTTTCCAAGGAGCTCGCTCAAGTCAACATTAATTTTCTCATTAAAGGTAACATTCATAGAAGGTTTCATAAACTTGTTTTCATCTTCCTTTCATGTTATTTATGGTATATTTTACAGTTTTTGCCTTTTCTTGTTTTTCTTCTTTGAACAGCTCTGATAATTTTGTTATTTGGAAGATAGAGATGCACAAAAAGGACCAGCAACTTTCTCAGATTTTGGGCTGCCCTTCCAAAATGTTTAACAGTTTCAGCCTTTTATTTAAAAAAAAATGAAATTTTAATTTGAGGATAGCGAGGCACTTTACCAAGTAGTCAAATTGGGACTATCGTGTAATGCAGCTGTTTATATCCAGACTCATAACAAAACCAGGAATGAGGCAATTTTGTAACCCACATGGGAAATGGGATGGGAACTCAAATAGTTAACAATCACTTGTAACAGTGACTAAGATAGTAATATAATGTAGGAGAAAGATAAGCAGAGCCTGGGGGGGGCAGAGTCAAGAGAGGAATCAGCCTGGAGTTGTTATGTTTCCAGAAGTGGTCCAAGTCCAATCCCTCTTGAATTCTGTTAACTCTTACCTAGCACCAATTTAGGGTTGACCATTAGTTGACTAAATTCTTGTGTATAGGCCAGAGCAATAAATCAGCTTAATTGGAACATAACATGTGGTCTTGATTCTGCCTGAGAGATAAGCACTGAATGCAACATGATTTACAAGACTATCCCCTCCTTGCAGTTCCTCCTTATTTGAAAGGTGGAGATAATTTATAGAACAGGCATATTTACAAGTTACTCCAGACAGGAAGCACACCTAGATGAGCTAATTCTACTTTATTGTAAGATTACACTAATGGAATCTGAAAGTACATTTCTTCCATCATCTCCTTTACAGCCCAAGGAACTAGGAAGGGTCCCTTCTCAAATGTTTGTCAAACCCACTTTCCCTCTGCAGTCTAAGTTGCCTCTTATTCAACCGTACTTCTGGTTGAGGTATCTCCCTATCTGTCAAGGTCATTCCCATAAGGCTTCCCTGAGGGGATTTTTTTTTATGGGTGACAATGAGCACGAGAATATTTTGAATTCTCCTTGGATTGATCCTGCCCCAAAGCAGGACCAAACAGGAATCAGCTCCCCAAAATGGGCAAATCAGAAACTTGCCTGTGGATAAGGATCCAGTCAGGACACAGCTGCTCAGACTAATCAAACAGAACCCAGTACAAGCAGAACCAATAAGGAATCAGCACTCCAAAAATAATCAGTTAGAAGCTGGTGTGAACAAAGGACCAATCAGGAGCCACCTTCACCAAAACGAACAATCAGCATTGGGTGCAAACCAACCCTCATCAACCTGCACCAGTCGGAAAACAGCTAGACTAAAGACCAATCAGAAGTCAAGACACCCAGTTAGTCAGACCCTGTTTTAGTTATGTAGCCCACCACCTTGTCTCTGAAGATGCCAGCCACAATTGCTGGCAAAATGTCAGGAAAGTTGTTTCCTAGATTACAGTCTCTAAACCCTGAAGTTCAACATAGCCCAGCTCCTTGGACTGTTACTTCTATTGCTCTTAGATCCTCTCTTCCACCCTGGCGCCAGTCCTTTGATTCATTGGGGTAAAATGGGGAAATCATTTTGGCACCAGCTTCTTTAACTTTACATTCTCCATTGCCAAGGAAACCTTTTTCCTGGTTTCCACAAAACTTGTGGAGAATGGTTGCAAAGTTGGAGGTGCGTCTTTGCGAGCCAGCAGGAGCAGGCTTTTAATGTAGCCCATGAATTAAACATGCTAGTTCACAGTGTAGAGATAATAAATCAAGTCATGCTCTATAATACTCCCAACCATCACCTTCTTCCTCCCCTCCCTCTCCTCTCCAACTGTTTTCTATTCACTCAGGTGATATGAATATTGCATCGTGCCAGGAATCTCCCCTGTTATTCCACTTGCATCACTCCCATTATGGCAAATGGATGGGCTAAGAGAAAAGGACCACACGGGGTGGAACCAAAATTTTCAGCTACAGGGAGGTTGCGTTCATTAGACACTGGTTGGGTGGGCAGGCAGGGAAAATGGCTTGTAGGAGTCAGACAGCAAAGACATCCAAAGCGTCAGAGGAGATTGTAGTTGGTTAACAGCTCATTAATCTTGGTCAGACAGGATAGCCAGGTGGAAGAAGTGAAAAGATGGATCAAGAGAGTGGTGTCAAAGTGGTGTGAACTTTCCCTCCTACTTAGCTTTAAGTGTTATACTTGTCCTTCTTAATAATGAGCTTATAAGTGAAGATCTAGAGAAAAATAGAAAGTACATTGCAGCAGGGCAGGCAAGCTGCTGCTTCAGAGCTGCACATCGTTGAGTCTATGTTTTGGCTAATGCTATTGGTCTCTCATTAGATTAGATTAGATTAGATTAGATTAGATTAGATTAGATTAGATTAGATTAGATTAGATTAGATTAGATTAGAATTCTTTATTGGCCAAGTGTGATTGGACACACAAGGAATTTGTCTCCGGTGCATATGTTCTCAGTGTACATACAAGCAACAAGTGATAAATCATGATCCTAATCATAAAATACCATCATCATAAATCATAAGATAAAACAGTGATAATCATATTAAATAAGCAATCAACATAAATTACAATAAGATACTAAATAAAAACAGTCAACATAAATCATAAATACAAACAACAAAATTATAGTCATAAGAAGGTAAGGAAATAGGTAATAGGAAAGATGAGAAGGATAATAGTAATACTAAGCCCTGCTAGGTGGTTTGACAGCCCAGAGCATAGACAGTGTTGTGGGAATTAGTTGTTTAGCAGAGTGATGGTATGGGGGGGGGGGGAAACTGTCCTTGTATCTAGTTGAGGATTAGGGAAAAGCAACAGCCTGATTTCTTACAGTTTGAGTCAAGGGAGACATATCAAAAAAATAAACCAGTCCTAGTTTTGAATGAATTAAGAACCTAATTTGCTTACTAAAACCAAGAAAAATATGAAAAAAATCTACCTGTCCACTTTGCATCGTTGCTGCACTTAACTGTTGTTAAGTGAATCACTGCAATTGTTAAATTAGTAACCCAGTTGTAAAATGAATCTGGCTTCCCCATTGTTTGTCAGAAGGTTGCAAAGGGGGGATCACATGAACCCGGGACACTGCGACCGTCCTAAATATGAGCCAGTTTCCAAATGTCTGAATTTTTATCCCGTTAACTCGGGGGATGCTGCAATGGTTGTAAGAATGAAAAATGGTCTCAAGTCACTTTTTTCAGTGCCGTTGTAATTCCAAACAGTCACTAAAACAAACGGTTTAAGTCAAGGACTACCTGTAAGGGCTCCCAGGTTAGCGAATACCGACCTAAGAAAAGGAAATATATCCTTGAGTTCAGCCTTTGGTATCTGCGTGGTTATTCCAGTTTAATTTGTTTTGTACATTTTAAAATCCTACAATGAAGAATGGCAGCTATCAGAGTTTTCTGATGCCCTGAACCATTCAGCAAGGAATTGAAGTGGGACCTAGCATTAGCCGGCTCCTTTGAGAGACTCATACACCACCAAATCACTAGCCTCTGTTGTGAGACCAAACAATTCAGTAACTCTTGAATGATTTAATCCACGGGCTGCATCCATCAGTCTCCTGACGTTGTTTCACTGGGAACAATGCAGAAGAAAAGCTGCACAACCTCTGTGGAAATGTGAAAGGCAACAGCGAAGAAAAGAAAAACTCTACTAGTTTGATCAGCAAAACAAGCTAAAAGTTTGGAGTTAATGAGATCTCTGGATTAAAAAAAAATGTGAATGATTTCCCCCCTCATTAGTGGGTTTTATCATCAGATGTTAGCATTGTTTGAATGAAATTCATTCAAAGGCCATAAATGAAAGCAGTATTTGTAAAAAAAAGAATTCCTCATTTGGGCCTATTAACAAACAACCCATCTTGATAAATAATTCCTTTATGGGCTGTTCGAGAACAATGCAAATCTGGGATTCAGCTGCTTCAGTCGGCCCTCAGAAAAATCATTAAATTGGCTTCTTAAAAAAAGAAGGCAAGCTAAAAAAATATATGACTGAAATGGTTGTTATAAGTTCATACTTGCATTCAATTCAATTAAGCTGTAGAACAGAGATGAAAGTGACGCATGCATAGCTTCCTTTCAAACAGTTAACTCTGGAGGGGAAAAAAATCTTGTAAAAGTTGTTTCAAAACTGAGCAAAGCAAATACACAATGGAGGCAAACATGAAGGGAGGAAGGGAGAAACTGACATGGAAGAAGTGTGAAATGGTAACAGGCTCTTTAGGAAGTCAATCAAGAGAAATCAGTCTAAGGAGTGATAACTCGTATCAATTTAAGGACATGACAAAATTGCATTAGTAAATAGTAAAATAGTAAAATAGTAAATTATCAGGCAGGAAGAATCAGAACCATAGGATAAGCTCCAGTTAAACTGATTTACTGCTCATGCCTATACACAAGAATCTAATCAACTAACTGTCTTGGCGCCAGATAAAAGTCAACAGAATTCAAGAGGGGTTGGACTTAAATTGTTTATGGGAATCTAATGATTCTAGGCTGATTCCTCTCTTGACTCCGGCCCCAGGTTCTGCCTGTCCTCCTATAGCAATCCAAGGTTCTGATCATTATCTTTAAAGATCTATATGGCACAGAATCCAACTTTTTTGGGGCTCACCTCTCCCTGAATGGGCAGATGCCCATTCCACTAGGTTGGATAGGATGACTTTTTGTGTGTGATTATTTTGTGTACCTTATCTTTCCTACACTTAACAAGGCATATGGAAAGCAAGGAAGAAGGACACTTCTAGTCTGTCTTGTTCTATACTATCCTGTGCTACACTATATACCTAGCTCAGCAAGCTTTTTTTTTTTTGGTTTTGCTTTAGAAGCCCAGTTCAATATCTTAGCAGGCCACCTGCCTTTCTTTTGTGTTAAAAAAAAGGAGGGGGGGAGGAAGGCTCTTTGTGTGTCCCTTTACGGCTGCCATTACATTTTCCATTAAAAAAAAAAAAGGTTAAGCTTCCTCAGGAAACTGGTAATCACTCTCAAATGGGGAAGCAGCCAACAGATCAGGCTTGATGGACTGCTGTGCAGGGATCTACTCTCAGCTGCTGAAATGCCTTCTTGTCCAATTAAACAAATTACCAAAGAGGACCTCAAGCCAAGGGCAATCCTTGGTAGGTTGCAGCTAAGAGGATGTTTCTGGGAGGGAAGAGGGTGGAGAATAGGACGGGCACTACGCGGGTGGAAGCTAATACGAAGGCAGATTTTTCTCTAGGCGTTTATGGAACACAAGGGATCATCTTGTGGAACAGCGGAAGGGAAGTTGGTGGACTAAAATGCTTTGCTGATCACTGACCAAGTATACGCTGTTATATTGTCCATGACTACTTCCATTTTCAAAAAAGGGGAGGGGGTTGTACTTATGATCTGGAAGGCCTAGCAAATGTGAGAGCCGGTTTGGTCTAGTGGCGAAGGCCCCAGGCTAGATACCAGGAGATGGTGAATTCTAGTCCCTCCTTAGGCATGAAAGCTACCTGGGTGATTTTGGGACACTCACTCTCCCAGCCCACCTCACCTCACAGGGTTGTTGTTCTGGGGAAAATGGGGTGGGAGGAAGGACTAGTACATACGTTCGCCACCTTGACTTATTTATAAAAATAATAAAGATGGGATATAAACACATAAATGCTTGATTCTTTCTTCTTCTCCCTGTAACATACATCTATGAGGGGCGGAGGGAACAAAGGTAGAATCAAAGTTCTAAGCTCCCCCTCCATTTTCTTGCTGAGAACGTGAATGCAGTTAGGCAAATCGAGAACAGATTTCTAAGAGATGATTAAAACTAACAAAAATCCTTTCAATTAATACTGGTGAAGCCCAATTCTATCCAAGGAATTTAGGAGAAGGAGTGGCTGAACCTGGGGTGGAATTAAAAGAGGAATCAGTCTAGAATCCTTATGTAGCCACAAGTGAACTAAATCCAACCTCCCTTGAATTCCATAGACCCTTATCCGATTTCAAGCAAATGCCAACCCTTAGTTGAGCTGATTCCTGTGCATACGCATGAGTGGCAATAAATCAGTTTAATTGGACCTTCACGTGTAGACCTGCTCTTTCGCACCTGACGGGACCCACTAGGCATCTTGGTCCTTCCTATTTTGGCCTTGCCACGCCACTCCCTAAAAGTCAATTTGCTGGCAAGGCACAAAAGGTTGCCCACTCTTGTTAGAACAAACCATTGTCTGGTGTTTAATGCAGGGTTCAATGTGTGATAAAATGAACTAGGGGAATAGATTAATGAAAGAATCCTCCCATTGTGGTCTGTGTGGTGAATAGAAGTCTCTATCTCTTTTCCAGAATTTGCACTGGGACTCCTTCCCTTTTCCTCTAAGTAGCCCATCCAACTGATTTCCATTTGCTATAGTGATCTTCTCCACTTTGATGTAATGAAGGAGCTTTATAGCAGGTGCAGAATTGACAACTTAGGAGAAACAAACCCATCTTCATACAAAGAATGCCTGACATTGCCTGTTGTTTCCTGGCCCTTTCAAGGCTGCCAAAAGCTTTGCCTGATTAAAAAGAGCAGAAACCTCTTTCAAATGTAATTGCTTTATAGTACACAACACATAAAGCAGTTCTGAAACTAATAAGCTTCTGACATTTATTATTTGTTAGATTTATATCCCACTTTTTCTTCAACGAGGTCAGAGCACCTAGGTAGAAATCTCTCTTTGTATTATTTCCACAAAAACCTGGTCAGATAAGCTGGACTGAGAGAGGAACTGATCCAGTAGGTTCCATGTCTGAGAAACAAGTTCACAATGGATCCCTTCAGTCCTAGGCTAACAACTCAATCATTACACTGACAACCCTATTGGAAAGCAGTGAATTACTCTAGGAAGAGTTTCTCTTTCTATATTAATACACTTAGGTAAATTAACCAAACATGAACTCTTCCAAACCAGGCACATCATCCATGGTTTAAATTTCTCAATTTAATAAACTACTGGTTTTCCCAGTCATGTATGGTTGTGAGAGTTGGACCATAAGGAAGGCTGAGTGCAGAAGAATTGATGGGTTGGAGAAGACTCTTGAGAGTCCCTTGGACTGCAAGGAGATCCAATCAGTCAATCCTAAAGGGAATCAATCCTAACTGTCTTCTGGAGGGACAGATACTGAAGCTGAAGCTCAAATACTTTGGCCACCAAATGAGAAGAGAGGATTCATTGGGAAAGACCCTAATGTTGGGGAAGATGGAAGGCAAAAGGAGAAGGGGACAGAAGAGGATGAGATGATTAGATAGTGTTATTCTAGGATAGAGTTTTGATAAGGGCTTTTGTTGTTTGCTGTTCAGTCACTAAGTCATGTCCAACTCTTTGTGACCTCATGGACCATAGATGCCAGGCCCTCCTGTCCTCCACTCTCTCTTGGAGTTTGCCCAAATTCATGTTCATGTGTGAACATGAATGAACATGTCCCAAAGGTGCTTTTTCACGAGGCAACTGGACTTTCTTTTTTCTCTTTGAAGACGTTTCGCTTCTCATCCAAGAAACGTCTTCAGCTCTGGAAGCTGAAGAAGCTTCTTGGATGAGAAGCGGAATGTCTTCAAAGAGGAAAAAAAGAAAGTCCAGTTGCCTCGTGAAAAAGCACCTTTGGGATAACCATGACCTGGATGACTGAGAATTTCTATCGACATGAATGAACATGGATTTGGGCAAACTCTGGGAGACAGTGGAGGACAGGAGGGCCTGGCATGCTATGTCCATGAGGTCGCAAAGAGTTGGACATGACTTACTGACTGAACAACAAACAACAAAAGTCCTTATCAAAACGCTATCCTAGAATCTGCACCCTCTCCACTTAGCCCATATCTTCGGGATTCTTAATAAAATGCAGTTATCATGAAAAAAGTGCATATAACGAGCCATTCTTTTGGTGATGCCATTCGACAATACGTCCAGAGTAGTTCAGAAAGAAGAAGAAAAAAAAGTCTAAACATAATTATCTACCCAAAGCCATGAAATTAAAAGAGGAGGGTGAAAGACACAACACCACTGAAACTGCATTTAAAGTCCTAGAAAATGAGGAAGGCATTGGTGGAAGAAAGAATGTTTAGGAAGGATCTCTTTTACAAAGACAAAACACAAAAGCAAATCAATTGTTTTTAACAGTGGGATATTAACCCCTCCTGCAGCACTGAAAAATTTGCCTGAAGGTAAAAGAGGTGCTCAGAAAAATCTTGAAAACAGAGTTATTCTTGAAGAATGGAAAAATGCAAACAACTAGGTTCTGGGGGTGAGCAATGCTTTGACAGGGTATGTGATGAAAGTTTTATGTTTAATCCCAAACAGATAAAATAACATGCTAGCAAATTTCCTGCCATGGAATTTTAACCTCTGGGTCCATCACACTGTTAGTCAAGGTTCAAGCTATTTAATGGAAAGGCTAATGTTTCAAATGCACTATTTATCCTAGGATCCCGTAAAGCACCTTTTTGCAATTTTGAGTCCTTGTGTGCTGCTGGATTAAAAGCCCATCATCCTTGCCTATCAGTCGTGTTGGCTGAGAGGATGGTAATTGCAATTCTTTCAAGCGGAGGTTGAATTGTAGTATAATTTCAGAGTTTTGCCCTGGCCATTAACAAGGTCTTTTTTTTTCTCCTTTTCCACCGATCACCAGGGCCTCAATATTTCATAACCTCTGACATGTCATGGACAATAGGGAGGAAGGAAGGGGGGGGAAAGGCTCCTTGTAAACTGACAGCTATTCTTACTGACCGTTTCCTTGTTTGAAGCCAAGTCATGCTTCCATCACTTTCCCTCCCCAAAAAACAATAGATAAAGAGGGTAATACACAAAGATAAGACAGCTGGGCCCTAACATGGAGCAAAAATGCCAATTCTCATCGCCTTCATTTTTACTAATTGCTGAAGATTCTCCTTTGTTCATTTCTTCTCATGCCACACTTCAGCTATTCTGCGACAATCTGTTTTCTGCTCATCTGTAGCCAGGTGGCTTTTCCTTCCATAAAGATGGCCAAGAAGCTGCTATCTGTAAGCCACTATCTACAACTCTTGCAAGATAATCCATGAAACCATCAAATACAGATAATCCTTGACTTACAACCATTCATTTAGTGATTGTTTCAACTTACAAGGGCGCTGATAACCAGTTTTCACACTCACGGTTGTTGCAGCATCCCCATGGTCACCTGAGCAGAATTTGGGTTGCTTGGCAACTGACATGTATTTATGACAGTTGCACTGTCCCTGGGTCATGGGATCACCATTTGTAAACCTTTCCAGCCAGCTTTCAACAAACAAAGTCAATGGGGGGGGGGAGCCAGATTCACTATTACGTGATTCACTTAACAACTGTGACAAAACAGTCATAAAATGAGGCCCAACTCGCCTTGCAACTGTCTTGCTTAGCACCAGAAATTTTGTGCTCAATTGTGGTTGTAAGTCGAAGACTACCTGTACTGGTGCAGTCGCTTCCATAAATAGGTAGTCCTAGGAAAAAGTAATTTTATGTGCGGTCCTCACACATAGAACTGTCTCAATATCCCTGCAGTCGTGTGATCAAAATTTGGGTGCTTTGGGGGATGATCGAGAGCATCCTGTCATACAGCATCACAGTCTGGTTTGGAAGCATCACTGCTTCAGACAGGAAGGCGGTGCAGAGAGTGGTGAGAATGGCCAAAAAGATCATTGGCACTTCCCTCCCTCCCATCCAGGACATAGCACAGAAGCGCTGCTTGAGCAGGGTCCGTAAGATTATCTGGGACACTACACATCCTCTTCATGACCTGTTTTCCTTGTTACCTTCTGGGAGGAGGCTTCGTGGTATCCGTAGCAGAACATCCAGATTCAGCCATAGTTTCATTCCATACAGCATTAACCTTGTGAACTCTCAAGCTTCCTCCTTCCGTTATATATTCACGATGGACAGTGTTTAATATTTATTTGTTATGTATATGTAGGGTGTGGGTCTATACATATGTTGTATATAGCATGTTTAGGTGTGTGTCATGCATGTGTTTCACTTTGAGAGCGGGCAACTAAATTTCATTTTTGATGTGTGCCATTGTGCCCACAGTAAAAAAAATGACAATAAAGGTTATCTTATCTATCTTATCTTGCAACCAGCGACATCTATAGCCATTGCAGGTCCATGATCACGGGATCACTATTTGCATTCTTCACTACCAAGCAGAATCAATGAGGACCTGGCAGTGAAATCATAAGTCGCAGTGATGTGATATCTTACCTAATAACCATGATGCTTAGTGTTGGAGTTACCAATGACAGTTGTTAAGCAAGGACTACCTCACATGTGTTTGTGTATAAGGGAGATGATTTTGTTTTTTTGTTTTGTTTTTTGTTTTATTTTAAACAAATGGGACCGCAATATGTGGCAATATGTGTAATAACACAGATGCATCTCAGGGCCATGTAATGACCAAGGGTTGCTTCTGCCTAGAATCACTTGGTGAGATGGACAGCAAAATAAAATGCCTACATAAATAACATGAGAATCTCCTACAAAACAGTTGCTCTGTCTAGCCTGAAGAAACGACTGCATTATTAAGATGATAATACATCTTAAAAATGTATTACCCTACTAGAAAAGCTGGGAGAGTTTAGAATCCATACACCCCTCGCTTTCTCTGCCTCCTTTTCAAGAACAGTTCAATACAGAATATATGTGCTCTCTGCAATTTTCTTCTTACAGAATGCATTGAACAACGACACTGAAGATTAAAGGTCCACAATGTGCAACATTCTAACAAAAGGACAAGCTTCGGGTCAATGCCGGTCTTTCAAACAGGCTTCAAAGTCCACAGAAGGGTGGCAAATCAAGAAGAAAGACTCAGCAAACCCAACTTTGTAGCTCTGGATTATCTTAGCTTTCTCCAAGTTTCTACTCTGATTTAGACAGAGTAAGGAATTGGGTATGGCTAGTCTAGTGAAATGAAGGACTAGAGCTGACATGACAGCACTATTCCAATATTTGAAGGGCTACCACAAGGAAGAGGGGGTCAACCTATTCTCCAAAGCACCTGAAGGCAGGACAAGAAACAATGGAGGAAAACTAATCGAGAGAAGCAACCTAGAACTATGGAGAAATTTCCTGACAGTGAGAACAATTAATTAGTGGAACAGCTTGCCTTCAGAAGTTGTGGGTGCTGCTGCATCACTGGAGACTTTTAAGAAGAGAATGGACAGCCACTTGTCTGGAATGGTATAGGCTTTCCTGCTTGAGTAAGGAAAGATCTCTAAGATGCCTTCCAACTCTGTTATTCTGTTCTAGACAGAGATTTAAGCAAGATGGAAAGTACTTAAGGGTTTCCTGAGGACCTTCTAGAGTTTCTAGAGGTGCTATTTTGCCCAATAAAAGAAATCCGCCCCAAATTTCTACAAAAGCAAATGTGCATGATTCTTGAAATAGTCTCTGCTTGGCAAAGACCACAGCCCTGAACAAAATCCAGACAGAGCCTGCTTTTATTCCACTAAAAATCTACACACTTCCGCACGTGTGTGTTCATAAACCCCACCCTGAATCATCTGTTAGAGAAGGGATATTTCTGAAAGTTGTGTACCAAAACAAAAACACACAAAAAATGGGCATTTACATTTTTTTTTTAAAAAGAAAGGAGTTGACATCACAGAATTTTACATAATAAAGACAGCAATCAGAGGAATTTGCATAAAAATAATTTTTGCAGGGGAATTTGCATTTCCAACTATTTACATTAGGGGAAGTTGTCTATAAAAGCTGTTTGCATTACAAAAAGCTGTGAATAGAAATAGATGCAGGACTGTTCTTTTTTTTTTTACTTTGAATGTTTACCTCTCCTTTAAAAATATCATGGACCAGACAGCCTGACTAATGCAGAGAGTCAAAGGAACAGATTTTCTACGCTCACTTCCTATGCTGAAATATCTTTCCTTGATAGGCATCATAAAGCTCATCCTCTTTGCCCCATAGCTACAGCATGAAGCATTAAAGGATGTTCATAGGACGCTGCTTTTGCTTCATTCCCAGCCATTGTTAAAATGATTCCCATCTGTTTAGTTATTCCGGTTTTAAAGTTATGATTTTCCCAGTCTCCTGCCTTACTTGTAACCATTATCCTTGATCAATAAAGGAGAATATTTGTAGTGAGAAGCGAGAGGTCCTTGGTGCTCTCTGAGCTTGGTTGTTTTCTTGCAGACGTTTCATTACCAAACGAGATAACATCATCAGCAGTTTACTAGCATGGATGATGTTCCCTAGTTTGGGTAATGAAATGTCTGCAAGAAAACAACCAAGCGCAGGGAGCGCCAAGAACCCCTCGCTTCCTTGATCATTTGCTGATGAAGGGGTTCCAGGTCTGGCATCTGTCCAGCTCCAATGGAATGCTTTAGGCTGGTGCAGGTGATCATTTCAACCCTGGGATCATTGCCCACCATGAGTATTTTGATTTGAGCTGTGGGATGTCCAGATACTTGATTTTAGCAAAGACACACTGATGCTCTCTGAGCTGCACAGCTGTACAGCTGAGCTGTAGCTATGGGGCAAAGAGGATGAGCTGTCTGAGCATCAGTTACATAAGTACAGGCTTATTACTATCCTTAATGAGCAGCAGACCTGTCTGAAAAACAGGTCTACTACAGTCTTGGATATGTATGCTTGTATATTAGCAAAGCAACAAAACTGATCAGAAAAGTTGACAAGAGTTTCAGCAAGTGGGCTGATGGATGAGGAAATGGTTTTCTCAGCCAACTTTGCTCCTTGGCTTGCTTCCTCTACTAAATTAGGCATGAAGGACTCACAGCTTTTACCCTCTTTAGTAGAAAGCCAGTTGTGATATCCTTGCCTCCAATAACAAAGATATATTTAAATGCAGAGCAGGAAGAACATACTGTATACATATGATTTCTCATTATTTTGTTCGCTGTTTAGTTTTTAATCTCTAATCAGCAGTTTTCCACCTTGGGGGAAGGGGAGGACAACTAAATATCTTTCCCAATTTATCTTCCAACTACTCTTATTGTCAGGTGCAAATAACCAGGAACAGTTGTTGAGTTCAAAGCACAGAAGAGTTTATTATTGCTAACTATAGACAAGAATCTGGTCCACAAATGGTCAAAGCTAAATTGGCACTAGGTAAGGGTCAATGGAGCATCGGGAATGGACTTGGGTCTCTTGTGGCAATGCGATGATTCCAAACTGATGGCATGTTTGACCCCACCTTCTAGCTCAGCCTGTTCTTCTACAATTATACATGTATTGCAGAAACTTTTCAACACAAGTTTAGCCCTGCTTCAGAGTAACAACATTCCAGAATAGCACTAAAGTAAAAAGTCCAAAAAGAGTCGGAGATTCAGCTGATCACAGAGTTCTCTTTAAACGCACCTGAGCAAAACACTTGGGCAAAACCAGAGCAATGATTGATAGATGACTCTGGTCAAAATTCACCTCTTTCCCAGAACAGGGAAATCTTACATTATGGAAAGCAAGTGGCCATTCTTTCCTCTCCTACAGTATTTGATGACAATTGATAGGTGGGCTTACCAAGTCAAGGAAATCTGGTACAGGAAGTCCTAGACTTACAACCATAATGGAGCCTGAAATTTCTGTTGCTAAATGAAAGATTTGTTAAGTGAATTTTGCTCCATTCTACGACCTTTCTTGTCACAGTTGTTAATCACTGCAGTTGTTAAGTTAGTAACACGGTTGTTAAATGAATCTGGCTTCCCCACTGACTTTGCTTGTCAGAAGGTTGCAATGAATCACCCTGGGATACTGCAACTGTCATAAGTATGAGTCAGTTGCCAAGTGTCTTAATTTTGATCACGTGATCATGGGGATGCTGCAACGGTTATTAAGTATGACAAATAGTCATAAGTCACTTTTTTCAGTGCCGTTATAACTTTGAGTGGTCACTAAACAAACTGTTGTAAGTTGAGGACTACCTGTAATCCCATTCCCATTAATTTATCCCCAATTAAAACTGTAAGGACACTGTGGTTTAGACTTGCTACTTAAACTAAGGGAAGGGTCAGCACTGAAACCATACAAGCCTGTTTGGGAATTTTCTCAAAGACTGGAGAAAAAAACAACTGTCATGCAACTAAAATGAAAAACCAAAGACTGTATGTGCAATCTGGTTTGTTTTTGTCTGGATATAGGTGATAATAAAGGCTAGGTTCCTAAAATTCATTAGAATATGAATAGAATAGAATAGAATAGAATAGAATAGAATAGAATAGAATAGAATAGAATAGAATAGAATAGAATAGAATAGAATAGAATAGAAGCTGGAAGGGACCTTGGAGATCTTCTAGTCCAGCCCTCTGCTCAAGCAGGAGAACCTATACCATCTCAGACAGATGAATGTCCAGTCTCCTCTTAAAAATCTCCAGTGATGGAGCACCCACAATTTCTGGAGGCAAGCTGTTCCACTGGTTGATTGTTCTCACGGTTAGGAAGTTTCTCCTTAATTCCAGGTTGCTTCTCTCTTTGGTCAGTTTCCAACCATTGTTTCTTGTCCTGCCCTCAGGTGCTTTGGAGATTAATTTGACCCCCTCTTCATTGTGGCAGCCCCTCAAATACTGGAACACTGCCATCATGTCCCCCCTATTTCTTCTTTTCTTTAGACTAGCCAAATCCAATTCCTGCAGCCGTTCTTCATATGTTTTAGTCTCCAGGCCTTTGATCACCTTAGTTGCTCTTCTCTGAACTTTTTCCAAAGTCTCAACTTCTTTTTTGTAATATGGTGACTAGCCATAACATACATCATTTGGATAAGAAGTTGCTAATTTCAGTAAAAACCTACAAAGTGTTGTGTGTTTGTTTTTAAAAGGCATCCACTTTTCTCAAAACTTCATTTACTAGATATCAGATATAATAGGAAGGAGTGAGCCTCCCTTGGGAGATTCAATTACATTAAGAACTTACACTTACATACAAAGCATAAATAAATCTACACTGCATATATATTATATAATATACATCTAATGCTGTTAATAGCAATGAAGCCAGTGTGTCTTCTTGCTTCCATTCATTTCTGAACCACCGCCAACGTCTTGAGTGGGTAACTAAGAAACTGCAAAAGACACCAAGGCTAGCTTTGATATTTCTCTCGTCCTTTCCTGTTCCCTTTAGGAATTGAAAAAGAGGAAGCGACAAGGCAACCCCGATTGGGTGTTTTTGTGACATTATCTAAAAAGCATTCCAACCCCATCTCTCATTTCGTACCGGTAAGCATAATTCTACTACCCTAAAAACCTGCCTAATCAATACATTACAAGTGAAGGGCTTGTATATTGTTTAACTCTATAGTATCTTCCAGAGTAGGGTGATAGTGACACAAAAATAGTTGGAAAAGAAAGCAGATTTGCCAATAGAGTGACACAAAATGCAGACAATGTCATCTTTGGGGAGGGGACCACTGGAAAGATGGGGAAAATACAGAGGAAAGGAAGCATTCTGCAAAAGGGCTGCCTTCTCAAATCCCAGAATTCACTAGCCAGTGCTGAGAATTCCTGGAGGAATAGTCCATATTTAAGGAGGATCATAAAAAAGCCTGGGGAGGGACTGCAAGACAAAGAGAAAAAAAAAAGAACAGGATATAAACATAATGGAACAAAAAAAAAACCAAGCAAATTACAGCTGGCATTCTTCCTTCCCAGCTGTAGCCAGACAATGTGCTGAACCATTAAAGACCCAATTAAAGATCTATTTTAATGATATTGGTTTTAATTTCTGTTTCTGTTTGTGATTTTAATTTTAATTGTATTGGTGCCATTGTTTTGTTTTAGGCTCTGTGTGTTGTAAACCAGCATGAGTGTTTGATAAACAAAAAAGGCAGGGTGTAATTTCAACAATAACAACAGTTATCATAAATAGTTACATTCACACAAACTGCTGTGCCCTGGTTTTTAACTCTGCTTCATTTTCATGTGTGACTTAGTAAGTCATGAAAATAGAATCGGTTGGTTAGGTATGCTTCAGTGTTTTGCACGAACAGAGAAAACAGATCAGTTGAGCATGTTCTGTGAACAGAAATATCTACTTAAGAGATGGCTATTTTTTCCCCCTCTACACCAGAAAAGTATTATCTGAGATTTCTGGTGCAAACGTCTTACCAAATTGGCACAAAAGGTCTGATCAAGCTATTTTTTTATCATGGGAAATATACGGGAGATAATAAAAACATAACTGGGGAGTGATCATTAATTAAATGTGCCTATAATTAAATGAAGTAACATTGACATTTTGTCTTGGTCAAATCCACTATTTTAATCTCCAGGGTATCACTCTGAAGCCAAGTGCCTTTGTTATCTTGGAAAAGTTTCCTGCACTGTTATACATTCCTTAACCAATTGTTCCAGGAATGACTAAAAGTTTTTTTGTAATCAAATGTAACAACATCCACCAAGATGTAAAAGACCATGAATGGAGAGCAGAATCTGTTCACAGAAAGGAATTGGGTTGCATCCATTATATGGCATTCTTGGAGAAAATTACCTTCCTCCTTGAGACTTGGGTGCCTGGGTGGGATCAAGGCAATCATATTCAACTTTTTTTCCTTTTTCTTTTTTCTCCTCAATTTATCTGTGCAAGCAAGTGAGCAAAATAAATATATAAGTCAAGAAACAGAGAACTGATGACGTTGAAAGATATGCATCCCAGAAGAAGACAATGGCGAATCAGAAGAATCAGAGGACTAGAAGACCTGCACGGTCCCTTCCAACCCTATTATTCTATGTTCTATGAATCATTTCAATACTGCAACCTAGAATACTGTATGGATACATCCACGTAAACCACCAAGCGCTGGGGCTTGGCTTGAGACATTTGCACACAGAAAGAATATTGTCCTTCCAAGAATCTCTATTTGCATAGCACTCCCCCTTCCCTTTCTCACTGCTAACATTAGTGTGACCTTTTCCTGCTAATTGGAAAATCTTCCAGAAATAAAGCCTGTCAAAAAAAATGAGAAGTGTCTCCCCTTTAGGTTGGCCAAACGACCTCATTGGGGGAACGAAGTTCGGAAAATTCCTGCTTCTTCTGCTCACTCTGCAAAATTTTTATGACTTCAGAGAGCCTTGAAAGTTACTAATGCCCCTCCAGTGCAACAAGAAGTAAATAAATTTCTTCTTATGACCACTTTGGAGAAACACACAACCAGATTTACTCAGCAGGGATAGATACTGGACAAGATAATGAAGAGTGAATAAGAAAATGATAGGAGTTTACAGCCTCTTCTGTCTCTTTAAAGTGTTTTAATCCTTCAGAAACAGGATATCGGATCCATTTCCTTAAAGATACAGTATCCCTTCTGGGACAGGTAATGTTATAAAAAGCCAAGATGTAACATCTATCTCTCAGTATTGATTGGCACTTTAGTGTGATAAAGAGGACTGGACCTGAAGGGGAAACAAACAGGAGGTAGAAAAGTAATTCAGGACTATTCCTGAAGCATTGCAAAGAGAGACCTTTGTTACAGTAGGACACTTTTCTAAATTACCTTAAATTTACACACAAAGTATTGCTAATGCACAAATTTGGGGGCCTACTGTCCAACTGATGCCTAAACTAGCCTCTTTCAGATTTCATTGTCCACCTCCTTCTCAAGATAGGTATACCCACCCTATAAATGTCATGTTTATTGGGAATTCTACAGCTTTCTATATTAAGATAGCTTGAATGCACCAGATAAAAAAATATGGTTAAATTCCAAAACATTACAACAGATGTCCCCAACCTTTTGGGCACCAGGGACCGGTTCTGTGGAGAGAGGTTTTTCCATGGACCGGAGGGTGCGTGGTTTTGTGTGCAGCCTGCATCTCATGGATGGGGCTTTGCTTGTTTGTGCGGCCCGGTTGCTGGCATGCCGCAGCCCGATACTGGTCCACGGACCAGGGGTTGGGGACCCCTGCATTACAAGGATGGAGGCTATGATATGGATGCAGATTCAGGAGGAGATATTAATCAACCCAGGATGGAGAAGGTCCACATCCAATGATGACCTGTTAAGTAGTTTCAGGAGAAAATGTCGTGAATTGCCTTCCTCGGTTCAATTAAAACAGCTGATAATCAACCTGCTATCCTCTAGATTTTGTGAATTATGGCAAATAGCAAAAGTTGTGGGGGTTACATATATATTTATAAAAACTCCTAAGAAATATCAGTTTGTCCTTCTGGTCTATCATGGCCAATTGATGGCAGCTTTATCATATATGATATGGAAGAATCAAAATGACCACCAGCTGACTGGAAAGAATGATAATTTTATATCATAAGAGGATATTTGTAGCTCAGGGGCCCTTGGTGCTCTCTGACCTTGGTTGTTCTCTTGCAGATGTTTCATTACCAAACTCATCATCAGTGTTAGAAGAGACTGGAGTTTGCTCTCTGTATATACGTATATAAGTGGGTTGTTTTGATAGTATTGGTGGGAGTGGTCTTGGTGGTGTCTTGATTAGGCTGTTGTTTATTGTTAGCTTCTTTGTCTGAGTTGATAGTTCCTTGATTGAGATATTGTTTGCTTCTTGATTGTTGCTCTGATGTTAATTTTGGTGTTAATGTGTTTGACTACTGCAATCTAATGGTTGTTTGTAGCTCAGATTTGACAAAGTTGCAAAGATGGAAGAAACGTACAACACGCTAATGTTATGCCATAAAATAAGTTTATCTAATTTTTACTGATACCAGAAACTGAACCTAAGATCTTCTCCATACAATACATATACCCACCCTGGATCTGTTGCAGAGGACAGCAAAATAGGACCACTCTTTGCTCACCTCTGTTTTATCCATTACACTAATGGGACTTATTTCTGATTAGGTAACAAATAAGATTGATCAGTAAGTTTCTGTTGAGTGAATTGATAGAGCCCTGTGCAATTACAGAATGCTGAACGATGTGCTTGTATCTCCCATCTTTGTGCCCATCCCCAATAAACAATATTGTTGTTCTTGTTGCCATCATAAGCATTCTCTCCATGGCAATGGTTGTTTCCACCCTCCAAAAGCTGGCCTTTCCCTGACTACCTGGATAAAATTCAGTGATTCAGAATCAAACTTGATCCATAAATAATTCAAAACAACAGATGGCTTTATTGCTGTGTAATAGCCAAGGCTGTCATCGGATTAAACAAAAAAATGTAGTCCATTCATTGCATGAGGATTGGTGGGCTAAACAATTAAATCTGCATACATTTGCATAAGAGAGAAACTGAAAGTCCAAAGGGGGAAAACATAGCTAGTGAGTATCAAAAGAGGTTTAGCCCAAATGATCTACCAAGCCCCTCCCTTCTTTCTCAACTGATAATATGAAATACCAATTGGAAGTCCGGCGTTATGCAGTTTTGAATTGGATCCAACTTCAAAGGAAAAACTTCCAATCTGATTCTGCAGCAGGACATTAAAAATTTAAAAAGTAGCTCAGCATAAGCCTGGTCAACCAGCTCAATTATAATTCAAATGGATAGGACATTATTTAGCAACATAGCATGCCCAGTACAAGGATAGCAGCATCGTTTTAGCCATTGAGAATAAATGTCAGCAATAATATTCAATTTAATTTCTATTGAATTTCACACTGATATGCTGCCCTCGTTCTGTATACCAACAAAATGTTCCTTGTCACTTTATTGCAGTGTATATACCTAGCTGACTACACCCAGCTGACTATATCAGGGCTGTAAAACTCCCCATGACCCCTAGATGGCAGCAAAGAATTAGATGACTTTGTATCTTTTTCCTGCCATCTAGTGGTCCTCTGACATCCTTCTGGTCAGTCCAGAAATGGTCAGCCTATATTTATCCAGGAACTGTGTTGCATTTTGGTGGAATCATGCTATTTGGCATCCTGCAGAAATTAGGGTGCAGTACCCAGAACTTGGCTAATCTAGAAAAACTAAGCAGGTTCAGACCTGATTAGTATTCTGATGGAACCACCCAAAAATACCAAGGCTGTGGGCTTGATGGAAAAGTTGGAAAAAATACCCTCCCAAAATAATGGCAAACTACTTCCATAATGCTACTGAAACTATTATCAGATGTATCTACAAACTGACAGTTGAGATTGACTCAAAGAAGGATTTGTCCTTACCTTCTCTCTAATCCTTTTGTCTGAATTTCCTCCAAATGCCAATATTTATGAAACTGGGCTATTAACATCACTCTTTTCCATAAAAAAAAAAACTCAATTGAGTGCTGATAGGTCTGCAAAATTTTTTTGACATGCTGACAAATAAGACATGAGTATTACGTTTGAGTGACTCTCAGGATTTGTTGAAATACAACACTATTAAAAATATTTTTAGCTCTCCCTCCCACTTCCTGTAATACAGTATGCATCTTTTAGGCCACGCCACGGCTGGTTTAAATACTGAATCAAATATTGCTAAAAGGAAGCAAGTATCTGTAAAGTGACATCAAAAATATCTGCAAGATGGGGAAAACATCTAAAACCAAAATGAAATTGTCAAATCTTTAAAAAATATCAATTCCGTAAGATTTCAGGCAAAACAACAATCCCAAAATTGAGTGAAACTTCCCTTTTTTTTGAAAAGACTGAAACTTTTAACATTTTTGAGCAGCAACACCCATAAGATGTGTGTCAAAATCTGCAAGACAACAGGTGCAATATTGTAATTCAAAATCAAAGCGTCATCCTTACTGTACTCGCCATCTTGCAGATTTTCACAACCCCATTCCTTGCAGATCCTTTTACATGTAGTCCTCGACTTACGACCACAACTGTCCAAAATTTATGTTGCTAAGTGAAACATTTGTTAAATGAGTTTTGCCCCGTTTTACGACCTTTCTTGCCACAGCTGTTAAGTGAATCACTGCAGTTGTTAAGTTAGTAACATGGTTGTTAAATGAATCTGCCTTCCCCATTGACTTTGCTTGTCAGAAAGTCACAAAAGTGGATCACACGACCGGTGGACATTGCAACGGTCGTAAATATAAACTGGTTGCCAAGCATCCAAATTTTGATCACATGACCGTGGAGATGATGCAACGGTCGTAAGTGTGAAAAAAGCTCATAAGTTACTTTTTTCAGTGCCGTTGTAACTTTGAACGGTCACTAAATGAACTGCTGTAAGTCGAGGACTAGCTATATTCTTGCAAGATCATTATTCAAGACCTTGAAAATGAGATCCCCCCAAATCTCTCAAGATTTGGACCCTTTTAAAATTTACTTGGTCATTGTGCAAAA
The DNA here is from genome assembly GCA_023970755.1 of Azemiops feae. Taxonomy (NCBI): domain Eukaryota; kingdom Metazoa; phylum Chordata; class Lepidosauria; order Squamata; family Viperidae; genus Azemiops; species Azemiops feae. Next base: position 963,706 of record JALGBA010000702.1, on the reverse strand, counting down.
AAGTCTTGTTAACCCAGCTGAAAACCAAGCCGTATTTCTGAACAAAAGAAGCATCTCTGGTAATAAAGGATCAGTTCTGCATTAAGGTGAGTAAAGCCTGACCTGGTAGCCTGTGTCATTTGCTTGTTTTTCATCCAGATTTCTGCTTCCCATTTATTGCCCTGTAAATATCCCCTTGCTGCTTCTTTCTGATGCTACAAGAGTTAATGAAGCAGTTATCCACCGCCTTCCCTGCGTTTGCCAGTCAGAAGGGTGACATCAGCAAAAACACGTCCCTTTCCAGGAGCCGCTAATTGTTATTTTTTTTTTTAAAAAAAAATGATCCAGGGCAAGAGCCCCCACACGTTTGCGATCCATCAAAATGATTGATGGCCACGATCTCCAGCGAGCCCTGATGCAACACCAGTTGAGGAGTTAAAGGTGTCTTTGAAAATCAAGCCTTCGGTGGGTGATAAATGACAGCCTTTAACAAATGTGTTTGCGGAGTTCTGGCCTGTTTTGAAAGTGCAGCAACTTGAAAATGAGTTCTACTGAGGGATGTAAGTTCTTTCCTGCGGACATTGGCTGAACAACTTAATTGGCCGAAAAGCTGAAGGCTGCTTGCAAACCTCAGTTATGGTTTGTCCTAATTCGCGGTTTAGTTTTAATTGGCCGTTATTTATTTGTTTCTTTGATTTATCTCTATGAGCCCCATAAAGTGACAAGATGATATTGTGCAGAATGGAAGGTCTTTACCTAACAGTGATTTTTTTGGGGGGGTGGGGAGAAATCACGGGTTGGAAAGGTTGAATAAGCTCAGCATGACTGCTTTTAGAACTCAATCTGTAAAATAAAGAGACAGAAAAGCATGCAACAAATCAGCACTGTGCCTTTGAATGCAAGTTGTGTGATCTCTGGAGGGTGAATTTAGGGGTATTAAACATTAGTATAGGGGCTACATGTCATCAAAAAATTACCCAGTTCTGTTCTACTATTTTTTGTAGGAAAAATGGATATATTGCATTGTCTACAACCTCTTTAACTTCGCCCAACGAAATTCTTGAGGTGTTGTATGCACCAGATGTGTTCAAACCACATGTAAGTTAAACATCTAGCAACTCACCCATACAACATGCTAAGTGTGCTTCCCACTTGTATGATAGAGCCCTGTCTATGCTCATCTTGGTTGAGTTTTCTCCGGGTTAGGATTTTCCTTTCCTTTTTTTGCATTTTAATGTGTTGTGTTTGGTTGGTTTATGTGCAGACAGATGGTTAATTCACTAATCAGCTTAGACATTTAGGTGAGAGTTTTAGCTTTTTTTTTTTTTTTTTTGCTGGGAGAAAAAAACAGTAAGCCAGTGATATTGTCCTTGTAGCTTTAGCCTGAAGTGGAACAGCACAAATGGGGATCTATCATACAAGAGGGGGAAAAATATTGAAAGCTATCTATGTCACTGAATAAGTAATATAGCAAAGGTTTGGCTGGGTTTACACACTCACTAAGTCACAATATTGTTTTGTTCTGGCTAAGCATGTGATATGAAGCCAGCCCAATTGAGTCCAATTGGAGGAACCATAGGAAAACAAATCACAGTTTAGCACAATATATAAACATAGAACATAAAATCATAGGGCTGGAAGGGACCTTAGTGATCTTCTAGTGATCTAGTCCAATCCCCTGCTCAAGGCAAGAGACCTTATACCATCCCAGTTTAAACGTTTGTCCAGTCTATTCTTCAGTGATGGAATACCCACAACTCTGGGAGGCAAGCTATTCCATTGGCTAATTGTTCTCACTGTGATAAAATTTCTCCTTACTTCTAGGCTGGATCTCTATTTAATGATCTTCCACCCATTGCTTCTTATCCTGTCCTCTGGTGCTTTGGAGAAAAAGTCAATCCCCTCTTCTCTGTGACAGCCCCTCAAGTACTGGTAGACAGTCTCCCTTAATCCTTCTCCTTGATAGGATAAGCATACCCAGCTCCTTCAACTGTTCATCATATGATTTAGCTTCCAGACCCTTTATCATCTTTGTGGCTCTTCTCTGCACAGTTTCTAAGGTCTCAGCAAAACTGGATCATTGGTTCTTAAGCTCTAGAATTCACCTAGTAGGTTTTCCAATTGTTCAACCTCAAGAATGTGTTCAAAACTAGAGCCTGGTACAGATGCCATTTGCCCAATACTGGAAAAATGAAGATGTACCATCTGATGAGATTATAATTAGGAAAATTTTAGAATGTGCAGAAATGGACAGATTAACGCTAGAGATTAAAGAGAAAGAAGACTCAGTCTATTTTAAAACATGGGGAATTTTTTTATCAATGGTTAGCAAAATGAGTTAATGAAAACTGCTTGTGAAATTTTTTAAGATGATTGATTTTCTCTTTTGATTAATTGATATGTTTTATAATTTTTGCTATTTTTGTTGACTACAGTTACTTATTATTATATTAATTAACCCTGTTGAATACTTGTATCCGGACGATAGTTTGCTTGCTAAAGCATGGGAATGTTACCTGGGGAACCCCACTGTTGTACCCATTCCCACCCTAAACCCTTCCCTGAACCCTATCCCGAATCCCACTACCTATAATGATCCTTGTTTTCCCTTACCCCGATAAAACATAATAAAATACTGGGGGAGAAAAAAAAGAAGAATGTGTTCAAAACAACTTTTTATTTTTGCCAGATCTACTATATTGTTTAAAAATAGGAAAAGAAAAAACTTACTGCTAATTTTGGCTCTCCCAAACAAGCTCGTTCCCCATTCCTTGATAAGATTATTTTCTCAGAAAATTATTTCAACAGTGCTGTGTATTAGTCTTGTCCTCCCAAATTGCCCTTGTTTGGGTTAGAGCCCACGTTAGTGGCTCAAAGGGCAGATTTCAAGAAAATTCACCAGGCTTGATTCATGTGTTTTGTTGCATTTTGCAAGAGCGTATCAGCTTTGACTCATTAGAGCTTCCTGCTAATGGTCTTTCAAAACTGCTTATCTGGAAATATTAAATAATACAAGACAAAAGCTAATATAGTAAGATACTGGAAGATGGAAGAGGGGACAAAAAAGGAATGAATTGACTCCCAAGGAATTAGTACAAAAAAAAAATGTGTCCAAATTTACAAGAATAGTATTATATACTAATTAGATTTCTAAAAGCATAATTTGCCATTCTTTGAATTTTCTGCCAAGCATTCTTCAGAGATTTATCACACACATGGGCTCATTTGAAGATATCTAGCACGTGCATGTTTAAAGGAATGGAAGAACACAAACTTGAAAATAAGTTCTGTTTAACCAAACAAGACAAGCGGTTGCAAAATACAGTTTCAAATCTGGCGAGACTAAATCTCCCCACTCTTTAGAATCACATAAGATCTTAAGTTTAACTCTTGACTTTTTTCCCCTTGCCAGATAAATTTGCATATTGCTTTGTGCCATTGAAGGGTCAATCCAAAGTAAAAAAAAAAACAGTACTGTTTGAAACAGAAATAACATTCTTGGTAATATGTTCGTTTTTATTACAGATATCCTCCCCATCAAAGACAGCTGTAGCTGATATACCATCTTGAAATGTCCCCCCCCCCCCATTTCATTCCTGAAAACTTACTTACCTGGCAAGGGGATACCTTGATCGTGAAAATAAGTTCTGTTGAGCAGAATGGGATTTATCTTAGGGTAATGATTTAAGGAATATTTATTTATTTATTTATTTGTCCTATATCAAAGAGCAGGGGCAAGTTGAGAGGTCAAATGGCATAGACCAAGTGAATAGAAACAGAATTCTTTTCCTGACTTTTTCTTTCGTTAAACCTGAAGATTCAATAACTTTAGATTATACATTATGATTCTTCAAAACAATTGAGAATGATTTTGACTGGTTGTAGACAGAAGTGTGTTTGTGGGTCTCAAAAAAAGAGGTTCAGAGACCAACTCTACTTTAGAGTGCCGAGTAGTTACCTCTTCAATATTGTTTCAAAGCTTGCATTCATTGAGCATGTGGCACTTTCCTTTCACATATAAATTCTCGACAGACAGCGTACATTCCCAAAGCCCGAAATTGCTGAATTATTAGCCATGCCAACAAAAAGACCTCACACTAACAACTAGCTTTAGAAAGCAACTTCGGTATGCTGACTCTGAAGGATTTGCCCTTTTGTATAACCAAAGCAGATAATTTCAACAGGCAAATTTTGAAGAACACGACATAACAACACATTGGAGAGATGGGTGAAATCAATGTCTTGTTTGTTTTGAAAGAAGGAACACATTCTTGGACAGCGGTGTTTAGGTAAAATGCAGCTGATGTGACAAGAACAGTCTGGGACAAATGAATTATACTGAAAAATATACAATGTGCAATAAACTTCAGCAGCAGGGAGGTTGCAGGAGATTGGCAAGGAGCAAGATAGAGGTGTTGCTTGCCTTTCCAACAAAAAGCAGCACACACACAAACACACACACACAGATGGTTTTCAGATGTCCTCGATTTCTTAACCTTTCTTATTTCTCTTACTAGGGGTCCATCAGCAAGGTCTAAAGTTGCTGTAAAATGGTAATTTCTAATGTGACCAAAGGGAACAATGATTACCTGAGATTAATGATATTGGAATAATATCACAAGCAATTTCTCTCTCTTCCACCTTATAAAGAAGAACATTAAATTTCCCCACTGGAATTTCACCCACGTTCACATATTTTTTGAAATAAATTTCAAAAGCAAATTCTGTTTCACCAAACTGCATGGGAACTTGTGAGGGAGAGGAAGCAGGCTTTTTCTTTTTTCAGTATGGCACAATCTTCTCCTTGAACAAATTTCCAAATCTAACAGTGAAGCTTAGGTTAAGAATAATACAATATATTAAACAACAACCACAACCAATCAGCTGTCATTTCATCTAAAAAGCTATCCCAATATTATCAAGCTTCCTAGGGCCCAAGAAGATGGTTTGGAGAACAGACTGATCTGAGATCCTTCCAAATTGCTCAAAAGTAGCAGCTATCCCAAGATTACCAGCAAACTGAGCACATATCCTTCCTATGGTGTCAAGTAGATATTTGCTGTGGCAAACACAGCATTCCCTTTTTCTAGGGAATTTTCTCTTTCTTTTCTTTTTCTTTCTTTTCTCAGTTGCATCAATCCTATGAGTGCTCCACTGACAATTCATGGCTGAAGGTACATCTAACCGTGTCTTCTTCCTGATTTTGTTCAACATCTGAATATTTACCAAGAAGTGTACACAACTGTTTATGTTAAAGTATTGATTTAACTTGCAACGTCTTCCTCATCTAGTTCAACATCTAGATATTTACCCAGAATTTGCACAAGTACTGAGGTTTGAAATACAGTTTGGCTAGTCTTCTGCACATAACCAGAGACCTATAAACTATGAGGAGGATCCATGCTCCATTTCAGTAAATCCTTAGCAAAACTGCCAGCTCAAGCACAGCTTCCACTCAAATTACCACTATCCAAACAACATCAAATAAAAATGTTATACATCAGGATCTTGTGATGGGGGCAGAATTGGCAATTAATCCACATCCATTAAGAAGATTACAGTTGGCAAATTAAAAGTCTATGACAGTGCCATGAAAAAGTATCAAGGTAACTCATGATGTTTGACTAGTTACAATTGACTTTATTAAAAAAAATACAACTTGTTTATTCTTTCATTTTAGAAGAAAGTACTGGACATTAATTGCAAATAACCATCAATTACTAAAGTTTGGCTCTCCAATTCCACTTAATTTCAGGTTTGTATTATTATTATTTTATGGGCTATGCTGACAATTGACTTAGAAACTGCAAATGTCTACCCCCCAGTTGCTGTTTGAAGAATCTCATGTCAACTTTACAAATGGCCGTAATTTTTAACAGCACATCAAGTTTCCCACCCCAAATAGCTTGACCTCAATTATTTTGAGATAGGGAATATATAAAAATTGAAAGGCTTATTTAAAAAAATAAAAAGCCAGATTGATGACACCACTTCACTCATTTTGCAGGCTTCCACACCCCAATGCTATTGTTTGGGGAGAAAAGAATCATGCCCCATATTAAATTGATTCTGCTTTATCCTTCTTCTTTTCTTATAGAAGTGCACAAAAACAATGCGAGATGGACCCCTGGATTTATAAACAGCATAGAAAAAAATGCAATCAAGATTGAAATGTTTTCCTGTGTTTTGATTAAAGTGAGGGCTTTAATGCCGGCCATCTGGATGCTTAGACGGAGTATGAAAGGCAAAATCTCTCCGAAGGTTCAATTATCTCACCTTGCCAAGATTAAGGAAACTCCAGGGGGAAAAACTTTTGAAGAACCCACTGTGAAAATGAAGGAGTCCAAAGCTTTTCGAATGACTCCCTTCCTTACCTTTGGCCTGAATATTTAGCAGATTAACAGTGAGGATAAAACCTGAAGGAGGTGACAGCCTGATTTGCTGATGAAAAATCTTTAGAGCTGAATGGCGTATTGTTTTATACACTAGAGAAGCGGAAAAGCTATAGGTGTGTCTCCTAATAAAAAGAGAAAAGAAAACAAGAGATTGAAAACCATTGTGTAAGGAAGGAACAAATAGATCGTGGTTCGTTTTGCACCCAGGACGTTGTGACACCGAAACATTTGAATAGATCACTTTAAAAAAAAGGGAAGAATTGACAAAGCTATCCCAGTACTCTGTATCCTAACCCAATACACAAAATCACAGAAATCTTATAAGGCTCCCCAATTTCTTTGGCCGTCGCTCTCTCTCTCTCTCTCTCTCTCTCTCTCTCTCTCTCTCTCTCTCTCCTCTCTCCTCTCTCCTCTCTCTCTCTCTCTTAGTTTTAAATATATTTATTTTGTTATCTTCTTCCACTATACCAAATTTTACTCAGTTCTTTCAGGTTTTAGAGACTTGCAGTATTGTAGCGATGGATGGATGAATAGAGTCCCAATTGCCTTCATATAAATGCTTCCCAATAGTTCATTGGCTAGCAATAATAAAAACTGTCCTGTTCTAACTTAGGACCCAGTTTCCCAAAGTGACCTACCGACTATGTTTGGAAAACCCACAAGTAGAGTTCAAAGACAACAACACTCCTAAATTACCTAACCTTGGACTATTCTCCAAAATGAGACACACAAATTTATACTGTATATAAATATGCTATATATTATATATGTATATAATATATAGCATATTTATCATATACAGTAACTATTCAAAGTTATATAGATTATTTGTACAAATGTGTGATTTAGTTTTGCTATCAAATCTAATAGCTATATACTGTTTCTGTTAAAACTATGTCACTTATTTGTCTTCAGTATTCTGGTCTTGTAACGGTATGTGGGAATGGCCTTGGGAGATGGGTGGAAGAATGTAGAAGAGCAGACAGAGCTGGAGGGTGGAGTTAAATGCGTCATCAGTTTAGAATCCTTACATTGCCACAAGAGATCCAACGCCAATTTAGTGCTGAACGTTAGTCGATCAAATTCTTATGCATGGGTGTCGGCAATAAATCTTTCTGAGCTACAACTCAAGCTATGATCCTGATCCTTTGTGCCTGACAAAGAGCCACAGTTTAGTTGATGGTCATGTAAGAGGAAGTCCTCAGAAGGAATGTGGGTGTGGTAAACATCTCAGGAGGGGCCCTCCCTAGTTTCTTAGATAGTAAAAGTGGGTAGGGGGGGAAAGATGCACTTTCAAGTTCTTTTAATGTAACTTTACAATAAAATCAGAATGAATACTTCTATGTATGCTTCTTCTCTGGACTACCCTACAAGGCTGGCAGCTCTCCTGTATCACTTGTCTGGCTTGGACTTCCTAGGCTTCTCTCCTTCCCTTGCTTTTTTATCCTCTTGATGTCTTTGATCTTGAAATACTGTTTGACTGGCAATCCACTGAGTGATAACCTGTAGCCTAGAGATTTCCTTTTGATTTACTAGTTTAGCTTCAATGAAACCTCTTATGTACGTCAATGAGAAAGGAGCAAAGTTGGATCTGCTTTTGTGGCTCCCTTGAAAGATGAAGGAAACCGAGTGATATCATAGTTCCAGCTGCCAGCCCGACCCCCAGATAGACTAGTAAATATGAATTTTAGAGGAGGTCAGCACAACGGCCAATCCTGCACAATAACTCATCCCATTAGGATGACAGAAGTATTAGAAAGTATTCTCTCATCTTTATTCCCTCTGGAAGAGCCTTAGCTGCTCTTAACTATCCTTCACTCCCCAAGAAAAGCAACGGTGGGAGACAGTAAATACATTTAAGTAACTAAAACATTGGGGGTGGCTTGTCTCGTCTGTCAAGGAATAAAATTGATGGCAGTCAGAATCAATTCAATACCTACTTGTCCAGGCAGCCTACTCATGCTTACCCGTTTTCTTTTCTAGTGCTAACTGCTTACAATGCAAGGCTGAGCCAATGTTGGCCTGTGGTTTTTTTTTTTTTTAATTTTAAAAATGTTGATTATTATAGCACATGACTGTCCACCCCAGTGATAACAGAGGGAGCTATTTTTGAACAGGCAGTGAAAATCAGCAAAAGCAGAGACCTTGATAAAAAACTTCCCAGCAAAACATGTGCCTCCTACTCAGCCCAACCATCTCCTCCTCATTTAACATCCCCACAACTGGCAACTCCATGGTGACTCAGTTGAAAAGTTATGTTATACTGAGGTTTTAGTTCTTGTCAGCAAACATACAGAAGGAGCGAATATGCTGAGAAACACAGGCCGTTTTGAGAAAGTGGAGATGTTCATAGAATAATAAAGTTGGAAGGGACCCTAGAAGTCATCTAGTCGAACCTTCTGTTCAGTACAGGATCTAGGAGACCACAGTCAGTACAGGATGACTATTCATAGATGATACATTTTCACAGGCATGCAAGAACACAAGATTAAAACAATTTAAATGTTAGTTTTGGAATAAGCATTCCCCCCCCCATGGCATACTCACTAAAAGGTGGGATATTTATTTTAATGCAAATAAAAATTAAAATAAATGCAGGCTGAAGAACAGAATCTACCTGTTGGACTTATCTCCACTTGACCCATGAGTGAGTGGATGGAAGAAAGGCAGAAATTCAAATTCATTTAGTTTCCTTCGGATTAAATGCAATCAAAACCAAACCATTAAGATGATTGCTCACCAGCCATGTGCTTCATATTTTTTAAAATCATGTTAAAAGAAGATTTAGAGTTATCAATGGAATAAAGTTTAGACATTTCCAGCTATATCCGATGCAGGTAAGACCACATGATGACCATGTTTTAATATTTTGCATCTCCGCTGCTATGGCTAGAAGGAATTACAGCCCAGAATCACAACATACAGAGACACACACACACAAACATACAAACACAATTTTTAAATTGGTTTGTCCGGATTATTTTTATACGTACATCCTATTCAGGTATATTTATTTTCTCAGGATATGGCTCTGTTTGGGTAACATGATAAACTGCATCATGAGCAAGGCAATATATTTTTTGAAACAACAGAACCCAGATGGGGATGTGGAGTTACAGGATTGCCTAGGAGCCCAGGATTTGTTTGGGGTTAAGCCAGCTCACTGATCAATCACATCAGAAGGTTAAATTACCTCTCTGCTGGTGGACACAGTCAAAACCCCAGAGAGGATCTGCAAAATGATGAAGCTCTAGAAGTTCCATGTATGGTGACACCAACTTCCAGCCAGCCACTGCAATTTTTAATTTTTTTTACAACTTTTATTTTTACAAAACAGCAGAAGATAAGGTCTTCTGCAGTCACGACATAAGCCTAAGACTGAAAATCAGGCTTGTCAGATGCTATATTTTTTCTATCCTGCTCTATGGAGTAGAGAGTTGGTCTCTGACAGAAGGCCACCTGAAGAGACTAGAAGCATTTGAAATGTGGATTTACAGGCGGCTGTTACGTATAAGCTGGGTTGACAAAATCAGAAATGAGGAGGTGATAAGCCGCCTGGGAAAGCCAAGGGAAATAATCAAAACAATTAAAAACGAAAGTTAGAATATTTCGGACATGTGATGCGACACCCAGAAAAATACGGCATACTCCATTTAATCCTCCAAGGAAAGATTGAAGGCAAACGAGGTCCAGGCAGAAGAAGAACATCATGGTTTCAAAATCTAAGAGACTGGTTTGGACAAAACTCAGAAGCACTTTTTGGTGCGGCTGCTGATAAAAACAGGATCGCCAACATGATCGCCAACGTCCGATAACGGATATGGCAGAAGAAGAAAAAGAAAAAGAAAAAGAAAAAGAAGAAGAAGAAGAAGAAGAAGAAGAAGAAGAAGAAGAAGAAGAAGAAGAAGAAGAAGAAGAAGAAGAAGAAGAAGAAGAAGAAGAAGAAGAAGAAGAAGAAGAAGAAGAAGAAGAAGAAGAAGAAGAAGAAGAAGAAGAAGAAGAAGAAGAAGATGATGATAACGGTCTTTCAGACATTCAGACTGGGCACCATCAGTGGACAGAAATATTTTATGTAGCAGCTGAACTGGGTCAACCTTGTTGAACCAACATGGATTAGATGTGGCTATGAGATTTTATTTTTTATTTTTTTTGTATGCGTGTTAAATTGAAATCTCATGCTTCAGAGAAAATGTTCATTGCCTTCTCAATCCTCAGAATTAAAAAATAATAATAATAATTATGGAAATAGAGTCTGTTAAATGGTTCAGTTAACTGATTAAAAACCAATAAACAATGTATCAGCTAAAATTATGACTTTATCCAGCCTTTCAGTATGGAATTTTTTTGAAGCTCAAAAGAAAATATAATGTACAATAAACTTTACATCTGACCAGACAAACGAAGTGGAAATTATTTTTTTGTTTTGTGTTCCCCTTCTTTAAAAGGTGGAATTAAGAGTGTAGGATTCTGGTGATTTTTTTTCTCTATATGATGCAATTTTACTTGGCCTTCCCCTTTTCTCCCATTGTGGAACCATGTCATTATAAAACAAAACAAAGCAAAACAATATAATAAAAAAACAACAACTTTGATTCCTATTTTATCACACACCAGGCCCGGTGTAGAACACTGAGCACTGAGTGAAGGCAATAATTAATTTCAATTCCACCTGGTTTTCTCATTTTCCTAAATTTCAAATTATTTAACCCTGATTTATGTTAAAACAAATCGACAGAAAAATGGGTATGTATTTTATGCATCTTTCTGTTAAGGTATTTTTTTTAAAAAAAAAAAACCTCAACTTTTGGCAAACGTAAGGTTTCCGGCCTTGAGCAGACAGTTGGACTAGATGACCTCTGAGATCCCATCCAGCCCTATGATTCTATGTTCTAATGAGATGTCTATGGAGATTCTCAATCATCCAGGTCATGGTTGTCCCAAAGCTACTTTTCCAAAAGGTGACTGGACTTTCTTGGTTTTTTCCTTGAAAACATTTCACTTCTCATCCAAGAAGCTTCTTCAGTTCTAACTGACTTGTGGGGGAATGGAATAGTTTATACTGATTTTAATAAGATGTGCTTTTGGATATTATCTTATAGTCAAGTATGGATTTGTTTTGCATTTTCCATACACATTTCTTCTGTATTTGGGATTTATTTATTAAAACCTTTTAAGCCGCCTTTTCGTTAAGTTATCCAAAGAATTTAAAATTATATTTAATGCAATGCATCTTTAAGAAAAGTAAAAACATTGCATGATTATATATTTTTTTGTACATACATTGATTCTGCAAGTCCAAATCAAGTCTGTTTTATTTGACTCTGAATAAATGTCTTTCCCCTTCCCGGTAGTTCAATGGAGATTTGAACTGGGGTCTCTGAAGTCCCAAACCTGCATTGAAACACTATCTAGGTTCTCTGATTGGTCTAGAAAGCCCAGCAATTAATTATAAGAGTCTCACTTAAGAACCCACACTTCCGCACAGCAATTAAGCAGTACAAAAACAGGATCTCAGGACCTTCTAATCAATGCCCCCAAATGAGAGCGAAATCACCCAAGACACAGCAGAAGCAGACAAAGGAAAGTGTGACTCATAATGGCCCTGATTTTCATTAAGACTGTGAATACAAGTGACTACCAGGGTGAGTTCGTCCTCTCATTCTCCAGTTTGCTTTTCCCAAAATAGTAGGCTTAGCACGCTGCACAAACAGAAAGGACACGTAGTGACCCAGTTAAAAAAAAAATGGCATGGAGAATGCAGAGTATTGCAGAACTAGAAAAGGACTTTGACCACTCTCTCTCCAAGCCTCATAGCTCGGATGGTCCAACTCATGTCTCTAGAGCAGTGACTTGTACAATGCTTCAGTTCATCCAAATAAATTTCTGCAGTAAACTAAGAATCCTGGCCTTTAAAATGCTGGCAATAAACATGAGAACTATGTCAAAATGTAGAGGAGAAAAGGACAATTAATTCAGCTTCCTCCAACAGGGCATTATAGAATCATAATACCGAAAAGATCTATCCCAAGCCTTTGGTCTCAGAGGAGACCAACTAAGGGACTGCCACAAAGAAGAGGGGATCAACCTATTCTCCAAGGCAGAACAAGAAGCAACAGATGGAAACTAATCAAGGAGAGAAGCAACCTAGAACTAAGGAGAAACTTCCTGACAGAACAATTAATCAGGGGAATGGCTTGCCTCCAGAAGCCTTCAACACTGGAGGCTTTTAAGAAGAGATTGGACAACCATTTGTCTGAAATGACATAGGGTTTCCTGCTTGAGCAGGGGGTTTGAACTAGAAGACTTTCAACATTTCTTCCAACTCTGTTATTCTGCTAATTTTTGTCCAAGTGTGCTGGGATTACAACTCTCCAAACCACTCACTAAATGAATGGTTGTAACCAATGAAGGAGAATATTTGTAGCTCAGGGTTGACATGAGGGGTCCTTGGTGCTCTCTAAGCTTGCTTGTTTTCTTGCAGACGTTTCATTACCCTAAATAGGCAATATCATCAGTGCTAGTAAGGAGTGCTGTTTGCTGTCAGTTTATATTCTGGTTGTCTTGCCTATGTGTGGGGAGCGGTGGGGCGGGATGGAATGGTTGTAAGTCAAGGACTATCTATAGCAACTGCACCCCCCCACCCCCAACATGCTTCTCCTGAATCTCTTCTTTCTCTGATTCTATCTGCTAATGCAGGGGTCCCCAACCCCCGATCCATGGACCAGTACCGGGCCACAGCATGTCAGCAACTGATCCACACAAACAAGCAAAACACGAGATGCAGGCAGTACACAAAACCACGCACCCTCCGGTCCACGGAAAAACCTCTCTCCGCTGAACCGGTCCCTGGTGCCCAAAAGGTTGGGGACCTCTGTGCTAGTGAACAGCCTGACTTGGCAAATTTATATTAAACTGTTAGTTCAGGCATGATAGAAATCGCTTTTGGGAATAACATCAACGGTCAGACCGACAGGCTACAATGTGTTGAATTAAGGAGAGAGATGCCATTTTGCTCCCACACCTTCCCTTAGGTTAAGAAAATTATTCAGACAGCTGTCCTTCCTTTCTACTTCCCTTCCTACTGTGCATTCATACACTGTAGTCATCTCCAGCGATGGTGTCTTCAGAGGTGTTCACCTGCACTTCCTACTTTCCCCAGAAAGTTCCCAGTTTAGGAAAAGCCGATTTAAAAGACATCCCTTAGAAGATTCAGAGATTTCCAATCCAAATAAGTGATACCAGTTCAGAGACTAAGACATAAATGTTCTTTAAAAAAACACAATGGAGTTTAATTGTCTAAGACGTCTTCTTTTTAATTTACACTATTTGTTAATGATCCATGAAATGGTCGTAAGTGGATTCCAGTTCTCCATCACTCCTCAACTTATCTACTTGTACTTCTCTTCCAACAAATGTGATAAATGCTTGCAGTGGCTGAATGCTTGCAAAGTGTGTAACAATGACATATACATCGATACATCTATATGCATCTATATCTCTCTATATAATATCCTTCAAATAATTAAAACATTAATTCAATTAATCTCATAAGTGGCTTAAAATGCATTGCTCGGCATGCTATTAACAGCCAGTTCACTGGTTGATCAGGAAGATTAATCAAACACCATACAGCTATATTTCTGATTAGAGAAAACAATACAGCACCAACTGCCCACCTAATTCACTCTGGTGCTTTATAAGGTGTGCCGATATTTGCTCCTGACCTGCCATATTCCCTTAATGAACACAATAACAGAAGAATAGTCAGCAAAGCCTTGAGCTCAGGGACTCTATAAAAATCAAAGTCTTAGCAAGATGTTGTACAGAGATTAATTTATAGATTGCTATTAATATACTGCAAGTTCTGTTTTGTAGGACTATAAAAATCTTTTTTTTTTTAGTCAAGAAAGATAACACTTGTAGTGTACAGTCATTCCCTGGCATGCACGGAAAGACGGTTCCTTTATGTTTATGAATAACCAAAGATTTCTCCATACAAAGACTATGTTAGAAATGTAATCTAAGCAAAGCCAGAAGTGAAGAGGTTTTCATGGCATGCAGGTAAATGGGAAACTTCCTTCCTCTCTGTCGATTAATTTTCAAAGATTAAATGGCTACATTTTGAATCGTAATCATCCTTCCAAGAGCAGCAAAACAAAGAATATGATTCTTGGGCGGTGTTTGTCCTGTAAAAACTTTCTGCAGAGCTCAAAAATCAAGAAGAAGATTCAAAAGGGGAATAACTCCAGAGATATTGTCTATACAAGAATTTAGGGTTTCTTTTTTTGTTCTAAATGTATCCTTTTATTTTTTTAAAAAAATATTTTTTTTTTCCAGATTGGTTCATGTAAAGCCTGGAAGAAATAACTGGATGTTAAGAAAGTAATTCTAAATAACAGACCACACCAACGGAACACCTAAGCTTACACTATCTCTTAGTAAACAGTATGTAACTCTGCCAAAGACTTGCGCTACAAAAGGCTAAATTTTCTTAAAAGCATGTTGAAATATTAATAGTTATTGCAAACAGTTGCTTATCGAGGGTTGCCAGTCTAGTGAAAGATTACATCACAGTGGAAACGTCCAGAGAAGAACAAGACAAAAACAAAAAAACATAACCAGGATTAGCAAGAGGAAGGGTGAAAATGGACTCTTGCTCTGTATGCATGGATGCATTTATGAGCTTTGTATCTCTGCGTTTCTGTACACACAGAGACAGGCACACACACAAACAGACCACACTTCTTCAAATCATTATTGACTCCTGGCAATTGCCTGGATTAGTCTCTGCAATTTCCTTGGCAAGATTTTGGAAGTGGTGTGCCATTGCCTTCTTCCTAAGGCTAAGAAAGTGTGACCTGTCCAAGGTCACTCAGCTGGCTTCACACCAAAGGCAGAACTAGAACTCATGGTCTCCTGGCTTCTAGCCCAGTGTTTTAACCACTACACCAAACTGGCTTTAGTGTGTGTGTGTGTGTGTGTCTGTATGTCTGTCTGTCTGCATAATACAAGCATGCATATATACAATCATGTCTTAAAGGATGTTTCTATGAATGGATAGATAGATAGATAGATAGATAGATAGATAGATAGATAGATAGATAGATAGATAGATAGATAGATAGATAGATAGATAGATAGATAGATAGATAGATAGATAGATAGATAGATAGACAGACAGACTGACAGACAGACAGTTGGATAGACGGATAGATGGATAGATGATGGATAGATGATAGATAGATAGATAGATAGATAGAAAGAAAGAAAGAAAGAAAGAAAGAAAGAAAGAAAGAAAGAAAGAAAGAAAGAAAGAAAGAAAGAAAGAAAGAAAGAAAGAAAGAAAGAAAGAAAGAAAGAAAGAAAGAAAGAAAGAAAAAAAAGGGAAAATAGAAATCTGGTTTTCAAATGCAGCTACGGTTGTAAAATTGGAAGCTATAATGTAAGCCGAATCTCATATTTTTCAGAAAATAAACCCTACTGAGAACTGTAAGACCTGTTCTCAAGGATAGGATTACAAGGTGACAGAATTAGTAATGAAGGCAGGAAAATATTACTGGGAACAACTGAATGAATCAAACTAAACGTAAGTAAGGCAGTCAATAAAATGGAGAAAAAAACCTACAGGTATTCTCAACAGGTTTTTTTTAGAAATTAAGTATCTTACAAGTTTCAAGATCTTTCTTGACATCAAATTGACAGGTACCTTATGCTAATATCCCTGCATTAATTTAAAATTCAAAATGTAAACAGTTCAAAATCATATGAGACGTGAAACATAGTATTTTTAGAAGAATTAGGCTGGCAGTGTGTTTGCTCACTGCTACAACAAAATGGGTCCCATTCAGGCTCCCTGCCTAAAATCTCACAATCCAGCAATCCAATGGGACGGAAGAATTTTGTTCATCTCACTTGATATGCATTATCTCTTTTTTTATTATGCTTTAAGTATCTTAATTTCATCAGTGACTGAAAGTTCAATTCTTAAATCAAGTTACTAGATTTTGTTATCAGAGGAGTGCACACAATAGGCTTCATTTAGCTACTGAACTCATCCATTTTTTGAACAAAGAAAATACATTGATGTCTATGGAGATTCTCAGTCATCCAGGTCATGGTTGTCCCAAAGATGCTTTTTCAAGAGGCAACTGGACTTTCTTTGTTTTTCCTTGAAGACATTTCTTCAGAAGCTTCTTCAGTTCTGAAGTCAGAATAGAATAAGCTTCTTGGATGAGAAGAGAAACATTTTCAAGGAGAAACAAGGAAAGTCCAGTTGCCTCTTGAAAATGCACCTTTGGGACACAACACACTGATCTATACTGGTTGACATGGTAAGTTACAAACCCTTCTATACTGGTTGCATGACATGGTAAGTTACAAACCCTTCAGCAATTAACGAAGGTTTAACAAACCAAGTTTAGTTGTTGTGGGAATGAGACTGCTGAGTCCTTAACCTGGTGAAAAGTACTGTGCAAACACACCAGTTGTGTTTCCTGATGAATGAAGGGTACAATTTTATACTGCTATTTAATTTTTCATTGTTTAGAATGCTATTTTAAGTTATGCAAGGAAATCTTATTTCTTTTTTGTGATGTCTCCTTTAATGATTCAGTGAACTAAATCATAAATAATTTCATTATATAATACAACAATAACAACAACAAATTAGTATCTACACTTAAAGAGAAGCTTTGTTGGACAGCATTATGCAAAATGCATACATATATACAATATTGAAACGGTCACCAAAAACCTGCTTAGGAAAGCATCAAAAAACCAGTTTTAGATGAAATAAGACTGTACAGGTAGTCCTCAACTTATGACCCCAGTTGAGTCCAAAATGTCTGTTGCTAAGCGAGACAATTGTTAAGTGAGTTTTGTGACCTTTCTTGACACCGTTGTTCAGGGAATCACTGCCATTCTTAAGTTAGTAGCATGGTGGCTAAGGGAATCTGGCTTCCCCATTGACTTTGCTTGTCAGAAGATCACAAAATGTGATCCCATGACCCAGGGACACTGCAATCGTCATAAATGCATGCCAGTTGCCAACCAACTGAATTTTGATCATGTGGCCATGGGGATGCTGCAAAGGTCATAAGTCCCTTTGAATGGTCACTAAATGAATGGTGGTAAATTGAGGACTACCTGTATAAGAAAACATGCTTTGCCTAATGCAAGGAAGAACATTCCACAATTCCATCAAGAAGGTCTTCTAATCAAGATCACGCGAAGTGTTAATACCACTTTACAAGGCCTTGGTAAGGCCATACTTGGAATACTCCCTCCAGTTTTGGTCACCACGATGTAGAAAAGATGTTGAGACT
This sequence comes from Azemiops feae, assembly GCA_023970755.1. NCBI lineage: Eukaryota > Metazoa > Chordata > Lepidosauria > Squamata > Viperidae > Azemiops > Azemiops feae. The sequence goes on along the minus strand of JALGBA010000702.1, from coordinate 946,008 downwards.
CTAGAAAGGGTGCAGAGAAGAGCAACAAAGATGATCAGGGGACTGGAGGCTAAACATACAAGGAACGGTTGCTGGAATTGGGTATATCTAGTTTAATGAAGAGAAGGATGAGGGGGGACATGATAGCAGTGTTCCAGTATCTCAGGGGCTGCCACAAAGAAGAGGGAGTCAAGCTATTCTCCAAAGGTTTAGAGATAAAAGATAGTGAGGAAGCTTCTTGCATGAGAAGCATAATGTTTTCAAGGAACAAAACGAGAAAGTCCAGTTGTCTTTTGGAAAGGCACCTTTGGGACAACCATGACCAGGATGATTGAGATAGTGTGAAGAGAGATGAGTTTTGGGGTTGAGCAGAAACTTGGACCATATTCCCACATAACATTCTAGTTGGTACATGATGCTAGCTCAGCCTTCCAGAAACTTTCTCCCCTTTTAATATTTTGCCAGTTTTAATTTCCAACGTTCCTAGCTGACATTGCTCCAAATGGAGAAATGTTTGATTGTAATCTACAACCAAAACACAATTGCATATCTTACACTCCAAAAAAGGGCCTAGCAGAACCAGCTCCCTGCAGTAATTAAAAGAGAAGATCCCTGTGATTTAGAAAAACAGGGAAGACCCACAAATTGGCAAGTCTCTCAAGATGCACACAACCTTATTGTTCCCATCACTCACTTTCCCCCGAAGAGAGGCCACTTTTTTCTTTGTTTGCTTGTGCGGTCACTCATGAGTGCTCTCCTCTGCCTAGCATTAATCTTTCAGTTCGACCAAAAGGCATCCACATTTATGCTTACTGGATGTAGGGGAGCAGATGGGAGACAGACTGAAAGGAAATGCAACTCATTAACTACTACAGTACTGATGGAAAAGGATAATGTAATTTCCGGGGCACATCCTTTTTTCCATCCACTTTTGCAGTTATAACTTCAAAGAAGCAAAATCATTGGAGGAAACTTAGGCTGATGATGTAAGTACAGAAGATCTGCCCCTAGTCAAGATGGAACTTCTGACTATCATTTTTTTTTTTTTTTTTGCCCAAAACATTTTCTTCCATGTTTTACTCATGAGGTCCCCTTTTTGGGAGAAGACAAAATCTTTGGGGACTATCTGCATTTGTGGGAAAGTTAAGCCAATAGAAGTCTAAATTAACCTTAGAAAAAGGACACCATTTAAATTTCTTTTCTCTGTCATAACAGATAACAGAATAACAGAGTTGGAAGGGACTTGGAGGTCTTCTAATCCAACCCCATGCTCAGACAGGAGACCCTATGGCTTTTCATACAAATGGTTGTCCAATCTCTTCTTAAAAACCTCCAGTGTTGGAGCACCCACAACTTCTGGAGTTAAGTCAATCCACTGATTAATTGTTCTAACTGTCAGGAAATTTCTCCTTAATTCAAGGTTAGTTCTCTCGTTGATTACTTTCCATCCCTTGCTTCTTGTTCTGCCTCCAGGTGCTTTGGAGAATAGCTTGACCCCCTCTTCTTTGCAGCAGCCCCTCAAATATAGGAAGTCTGCTGTTGTGTCATCCCTAGTCCTTCTTTTCATCAGACTAGAAATAACTAATTCCTGCAACTTTGTATGTTTTAGCCTCCAGTCCCCTAATCATCTTTGTTGCTCTTTTCTGCATTCTTTCTAGAGTTTCAACATCTTTTTTATATCATGGCAACCAAAACTGGATGCAATATTCCAAGTATGGTCTTGTTCTTGTTCCCTTATTCTTCCCCACACCAAGATTTTCTCAAAAGGTGAACGAGCACTAGGATAAAATCTTGTAATTTCTATTGCTGTTTTACTGCCCTCTTCTCAAAGTGTTTGAGAATTTGTTTGTAATTTCACAGGATGTTACAGAGAATTGAGCTATAGATCTTAGCTTCTATTTTCATGTAGGCCAGAAACTGAAGGAAAAATAAACTCCCTGATTAGTATTTCTGCTCAGTTTGCCCTGATTGGTTAAACAATCATCTAGGGTTAAATTCTGCATCTCTTTAAAGACTTTATGGTCTTTCAGTTTCCTTAATAGTTAAGTGCTGTAATATTCTCCTCCACATTTTCCCATCATCCAGAAGCTTCCCTGACTTCTTGTATGCCTCAGTACCTAGAAAAGTGAAATTGGAGGAATTCCTGACTAAAAGTTTGAGACTTAATTGAACCTAGGAAGTTAGGGAGGTTGCAAAACACTGCTAAAAGGACAAAAAGCAACAACAATATTCACATACACACCCATCAGCACCCCAAAAACCATCCCCTTAAAATGTTGCTTATTGTTTGTATTCTCCTTTTAACAGTTAGCTGCCCAGAATCATGTATTTTGAATGGGTGTTCATCTATTACATAAATAAATAACCATCCTCTGCCACATTCTGCTCAAGAGAATTTTGGCCAAGTTTTCCTTTGAAAGAAATTTTGAACACAAATTGTTGGTCATCCAGTTGAACGATTTTTTTTTTAAAAAAACAACAACAACGCAGAAAAGATCCAAGAAAGTGCCAAGGATGGACTTTGGCATGTGCTAAAAGATCTACTCAACTTTTTAGAGCCAAAAAGTCATTTGGGATGCTTACAAAATGGTTGCCATGAGAACTTAGTTATTCACCAAATGCATTCATTCATAAGTTCAAAATAACTGTATGACAAAGAGGTGGGACCTGTTTGGGACTCAGAAGCAGTGCTGTAAATAAATATGATGCTAGAAGCTGGTGTTTGTCCTGCAAAAATTGCAAAGTCCTGTTTGTTTGTTAGCTAAAAAAAAGAATATACAGGTGCGGCAGATGGAACCCAGCAAAGTACCTGAAAGAATTTTGGTACAAAACAACCATGATGTTGCCCACTCTTGGGATATGGCAATGCTGTACTGAGCTCCTTACTCAGCAACTGTAAGGGTACCAAAAAGGCGTAAATAGTGTGCTCTGTTTGGTTTAATATTTAGCACGAATGCTGCTGTTTGTCTTTTATTCAATAAACCACAGTTAAGCACAGTGGCATGCAACTTCTGACAACTTGAGGACCATCCAGGTTTCTAATACTTTGGTGAGGACATCCTCAATCTTTAATAAGCCACATCAGAATTCAAAACATAAAGACCCCCTTTCACTGGGGTGTGTAGATGTATGTGCTCTGAGAGACCCCAGAAAATCACACAGATTGCATCCATGGTTTAATACGACATGTGAACCCAGACACGTATCAGTTTAAGGGACAAAACTAAGTAGGTGTGTGTATTTTATTCCTGAGAAGGAAATAGTTACAGATTCCAGAGAGGTTTTTTTTTCCTCTCACCCAGAGTCTGAACCTGTGAACAAAAACCAGTCTTTTTTAAAATGTTTACTTGAAATTTAAAAACACAAAGATAAAAGATTAAAAAAATGAATACCAATGAAGACATTTTTTAAAAAGAAAATAAATAAAAGGACAAAGAGAAAAGGGGGGGGCAAGAAATATCAAGAAAGAAGGAAAAAATGTATAAAGAAATGACTTCCCCTTCATCGAGAAAAGTACAGTACAAACAATTTCAGTAACTTATCACCTTCTCTAACAACCAAAATTGTTCAGCCAAAAATCCCTTCATCCTACAGTATATCTCATCTTTGTATCCATTAGCAAATATTAAAGCTTCATTGTTCAATCTGAGTCAGCAAAAGTCCTTTAAATGTTACCATAAAACATAGAATCATAGGGTTGGAAGGGACACTGGAGGTCTTCTAGTCCAACCCCTGCTGAAGGCAGGAGACCTTATACCATCCCAGTTTAATAATTCCAAAAAAACATTCTTACTATCATTGGATAGTTCCTGTCACCTTTAGAAAAATGTTTTTGGAGGGAGACAACACATATATCTCCTTCCTTCAGAAATAACAAAACATAGATTTTAACCTTAAACAAATAAATCAATTTCATTTTCCTTCCTTCCCTTCCCCTTTCCTTTCCTTTCCTTTCCTTTCCTTTCCTTTCCTTTCCTTTCCTTTCCTTTCCTTTCCTTCCCCTTCCCTTTCCTCTTTCCATTCCTTTCCTCTCCTCAGCAACTTATCATTTTCTCAAAAAAATATAACAAAAAAGAATCTCTTCTCCCTATACCTTATATCTATAAACAACCTTGAAAGCCTTGTCATTCAAAATTAATCAAGAACATTTATTAACAAGTAGAGAAAGAACTAATTGTATAAACGCATCCTTACAGGATTGAACGCTATTGTGCCTTGGGCTGCTGCTTTGTCACCTGGTCACTGATGACAGGTACTGAACAAGAGGCTTAGATGCCTATCTGCAGCACATCCAGGCTAAAATTATGAGCCACGTGACTTCCCATTAGCCATTAATCCCTCCTTGTAGAGCTTCTATTTCCTGTAACGGGACTGGACTAATGGTGTTTTTTGACAAAGAGTCATGTCAAGTGTTTTCTGTGTTAGCGAACAGCCTAAGGTCACAAAGTCAGACGGTCAGTCTGGAAAAGAAATCCATATTCCTAATCTTTAAGGCTGATAGAGCAAGGAGATAACGGAGTTTGCGAGCAGGAGGTTATGCCAAGTAAATACCAGCCGAGAGAAAACAAATCCTTCTGAGAGTTAGTCTGGCTAGCAAGGAATGCTAAGAGATTTCTTCACAATTGCTTGTGGGCTTGTTTGGGCAATGAGACATTTTCACGTTGCTCACCTGAACCTCTGTTTGCATAGACCGAAGCAAAAAGGGTTGGAGATTATAAGCATGTGTGTATCTTCTATTTTTATACTGGCATCTGGTATATACTCAATTGTTCCATCTAATTCAACCCTATATATATATATATATATATATATATATATGGAAGTGGAGAAACTGAGGCACCAGGGCCAAGTATGATAAGCCATCCTCCCATTTCAGAACTACTCAGAACTACTCAACTTTTAATATTGGCAGAAAACGAAAGGTACGAAATACACGGGGAACAATCCTATTCAACGCATTTGGTCTGATGTAAATGGAAATTCAAATTCAGTCACATTTAGTATTTGTCTCGAGTCTGCTTACTTTGGAGTGTGTATTTGAGTGCAGCAGTAAAAAAGTTAGATGTTGTAGGAGATGACCAAGCTGAGCCTGAGAATGGGGTCAAATGCATCATCAGTTTGCAGTCCCTATGCCCCCATAAGTCCATCCCCCCTTGAAGTCTGTTCATTCTTATCTGGCACCAATTTGCCTTGATCATTAGTAGATAAGATTCTTGTGTACAGGTAAAGATTTCCCCTGTCCAGTCATGTCAAACTCTAGGGAGTGGTACTCATTTCCGTTTCTTAGTCGAGGGAGCCAGCATTGTCCAAAGACATTTCCATGGTTCATGTGGCCAGCATGACCTATATGCCAAGGTGCATGGAATGCTGTTACCTTCCCAGCAAACTGGTACCTATTTATCTACTTTTATTTGCATGCTTTCAAATTGCTGGGTGGGCAGGAGCTGGAGCAAGTAATGGGAGCTCACCCCATCATGCAGTGCTCATGTCTCGGACTCTGTCAATTTTCCAACTGACAAGCTCAGTGTCTTTAACCACTGAGCCATTGCAATGCCTGTGTATAGGTAGTATGAAATAAACCCATAGTGCTTTTGAACTTTATTCTGATTTCTTGCACCTGACAGGTATTGTCTATTGCAGAGGTGTCAAACTGCCGGCCCACAGGCTGGTTGCATCATACAGAGGCCGTGCCCACCCCAGCTCCGACAATGAAAAAAAAGTCACGATACATCATGGCACATCACGTGACGTGACGAGTTTGACACCCGCGGTCTATAGAGTAGAACTGCAGATGGCTTCTATCCAAAGGGAGTCAGGTCTGGTTTTATTGTGATAAGAGACTTCCAGGCTAGATCAGAAACTAAAAAAAATACCCAGAATACCCCTTTCGTTTCGTTACCAGGAAAACTGCACAGATGAATCCATGGGATTTCTTATCTACAGTACATCACTCTCCAAGGATGTTCTGATTTCTTTCAAAAGATATTGCAGATTCAGTCATGGACCTTTTGTATAGCAAGCTCAGCCCAACAGAGAAACTGTATTCACAGGACCTGGAGAATAGGGATATGGGCAAAAGCCATTCAGTTTGAATTTCCAGCGCAAGCCTATCCATTCCCATGAAATCCTGTGCATTCCTAAATCTAAAGAGGTAGTTTGCAACTGAGAAAAAGTATAAATATACAGCCCAGGTACATACCGAAATTTAGGATCCAACAGAATCAGGTTGATTTGATTTAGCTTTCAGAAATATTTTTGAAAAAAACGTTTCTCCTTATACATGGAAGCATGCAGGTGTATTGAAATGATTCCAAAGCATCCACTTCAAATCAAATTGGAATCCATTTTTTAATGGGATTCAGCACGGCCACTTGATTCAGAATGCAACTAAAGTGAAACTCTCAAGCATGCACATCAAGTCCTGCATTAAAGTCAAAACATTTCCCCATTTAAATAACCTGGCTGCAGGTTATTAATATCGCCCTCCCCCCCCCCCATAGTGATTGCTTATTTCATTCTTTGCATTATTCCTTTCCTTGCCTCCTAGCAAATCTGCAGCTGGGGAGAGATTAAGAAGCCGCCAGCCAACTGCTGCAGACGAAAGCTCTCGTCTCAAACCCAAAGTGGATAAGCCGCAGCTGAACTCTGAAAGCTCCTGAACTTGAACTAAACTTAGCAACCTGCACAGATTGGGAACTTAGCGGCTTAATTCATATGTACTTGGCTCACCTATACAGTTTCACAGTTGAGACATCAAATATAGTACATTAATATAAAAATCTGTCATAGAGATACTTTCTCCTCTCTTCCTTCTTTTCCATGCTTCCCCCCCCCCAAAGAATTGCAGATATCAAAACACTTTACTTCTTGTGCTTTTGCTTGTTGGGCATTGCACAATAACCTCTAGCTTTGGCAGTACTGCATGTACAGATACACACAAACAAACACACAAACACACTAAAAAGCTCCTTTTCTGAATGTTATTCAAATGACAACGGCTGTTCTAATAACAGTGTGATCACCCTCTGAACATTAAGCTTTATATCTCACTGTTGACTTACTTGATTTGAAAAAGAAATTAATTTCATATAGATCTCAGGTTCCCTATTATAATAAAACAGAGGGACTCTCTTCAAACACTCACATTTGTTATTAATATTGATCAACTGTGAGCAAAGATTGATTTCTTTTAATTTCATTTATTTTCTCCTTGGCTTCCCCTGCTGTGCATCTCAGCATCTCCAAATTCTTTTAAAATCTTCCGAACGGCCAAAGGTTTTGCTGTGGCACACTAGGCTATCATTTGGTTTTAATTTGCTTAAAAACAAAAACAAGAAAAGTCTAATGCAGAATAGAGGCACTGTTATCTCAAGGGTGCCATTTCCATTTTTTGTTCAAGAGTGGTTGCTGGCTTTTTTTTTTAATCAAAATTTTCAATGCGCCTGAAAGCCAAAGTAGCTTCTCTATTGCCAAGGCTCTAGACTATAGTCTTCAACAGTCTTTAGATGAATTAAATTTAATTCATTAAACTGAATTTAATCTGATTTTGAGACACAGTTTATTCCACCAAGAATCAGTACAAACAGACAAGGATAAATTTAAATTTAATCTGATTCAAATTATTTTTCAATTGAGGGAAATCAAATCCACATAAAGCCAGTGGGTGCTCCCTTTCAATCAGAAATTCCCCATCTCTGGACAGTCCCTTCTATCCCCTGTTGCCTTTGATCTTCTCTTCTCATCTCAAATCAACCGGTATAAATTATACACATAAAAGAAAAGATTGAATCTATAAAAAAATAAATTGCAACACAAACACATTTTCATCAAGCATTTATGAGCCCAAAAACTTTATGACTGCGTGAGATTATTAATGTGGTTTGTTGAAAATCAGTCAGATGTTTAGACCGGATTTAGCATTTTTCTCCATCTACTACTGAGTACCTTCCCAAGGATCTGGGATAGACAGAGGTTGTTTAAAAATATTAAAGGAATTATCACAGGATGTAAACTGTAAGAAATAATGGATTCTCTCTGACATGACAACTTACATAATGTCTCTATTTTCTATGAGCTGCACCAGGAGCATTTCAGTATATTCTACTTTGTTAACCAGTCTGAAGTATGATTTTATAAAAAGTTAAATGTATTATGGTTGCCCACACAGTCAACCAGATAGGCAGTTGTTGTTTTATGATGGTGTTAAAGATATCATTGCAGGATGTCAGCTGCTCAAAATAAAGTTGCCTTTTGAAATTGACTGATGGTGATTTTGTCAATCCCGATAATATTCAAGTGGTGCTCCAGATGTTTTGGAATTTCATCCAATGTGCCCATTACTATTGGTACTACCTTTGCTTTCTTTTGCCATAGTTGTTCCATTTCTATTTGCAAGTATTTGTGATTTTTCTCCAGTTCTTTCTCTATTATTATTATTATTATTATTATTATTATTATTATTATTATTATTATTATTATTATTATTATTATTATTATTATTATTATTATTATTATTATTATTATTATTATTATTATTATTATTATTATTATATTATTATATTATTACTATTACTATTACTATTATTATTGTTGTTGTTGTTGTTGTTGTTGTTGTTGTTGTTGTTGTTATGTTTGGTCCCACAGTCTCTAATTATTATTCTTTCTAGAATGGTGTAGGGTAAATCTTCTGGATTGCTTCTCAGCTAGCAAGAACTCCATTATACACACAGACATCTTTCAAGGTTCTGCGTTCAGTCTCCTCCTCGTTTTCTCTTCTGCAACTGCAGACGTATAATTTATTAATAAAGTGCCCCTTTTATAAGGGAGAGTTAATATTGCCTACCGAGGCTCTTCAAAGGAAACGCTCACTCAACCAAAGCCCTTCGGAGTGCAAGCACCACTTGTATAAAATATCACCCAATATTATTTTATACATCCAGTTTCAAAAGGCCGTCAACTTTTCCCATTAGACTAACAAATTATAGCAATTATGCTCAGTAATATAGAGGATTCTCGGCAAATGCCCCCCCCCGAAGGAAAGCCAACAGAGGGGTGTTAAAGTAACAATGCTTAATGCCAATCGGTGGACTCATGCTTAGCTCTGAAGCATAAAGGCAGTCCTGTCAAGTTAGACTTGGAATAAATACTCAGTCTTGAAATCTATATCCAGTGATTTTTCTCATGATCATTATAACAAATAGTCTCAATGACATCATGGCTACCAGCTTCTTAGATATTCATACACAGTTTGCCATTGTGTTCTTCAGGGATTTTTGTTTAACCCCAGAGACCTCATATTTCAAATTTCCCATTTAAATACTACTCATACGCAATCTCATTTAGCTTCCAAGCTTCATCAAAGAGAGCCAGTTTACTCTATTGATTAAGATGCTAACCTAGAAATCAGGAGATCATGAGTTCTAATTCCTCCTTAGACATGAAAGGAAGCTGGATGACTTTGGACCAGTCCATCTCTCTCCACCCAAGCCACCTCACTGAGTTATTGTGGGGAAAACAGGAGAAGGAAGGAGTATTAGGGATATTTGCCACTGGAGTTAGTAATACAGTAATAAAAGTGGGATAAAAATCTAATAAATAAATAAAGCAAGTTGCCTTGTATATCAAACATCTCAGTCTCAGACAAATTATGCCCTCTCTTTTTGATTTGTTTGAGATGATCAAATTTTATGTAGCCCATTATAGCACTGGTTAAGGCACTGTCAGGCACAAAGAGTCAAGATCACTGGTTAGGTTGCAGCATAGAAGATTTATTCAAGTCTCTACACAAGAATCTGGTCAACTAGAGTTCAACACTAAATTGGTGCCAGATATGGGTCAAAGGAATTCAGGAGCAGTTGGACTTAGAGCGCTTGTGGGAATGCGATGACTCTAAGCTTATGACACATTTAACTCTGCCCTCTAGCTCTGCCTGCTCTTCTCCTACAGGTCCTGGACTTAGAATCAGGATACCTAGCTTGAACTCTGTTGCAGAACTCACTGAAAGACTTTGGGCCAACCATTCTCTCTCAATTTTCATAGAATGGTATTACCAAAATGATAAATTACATGAAAGCTAACTTTTTATTAATCTCCAGCAGGCACTGCGGGCAACATTCCTTTATAGTAAATATCACTTTGCATTTCTACATAAGTTACCTGTCACCTGACAATGAGATGAGTGGCATATAAATTGAATGAGTAAAATAAACATATTGTTTAAAAATCTGCATTATTTTGGAAAGAAAATTACTTTTTTTTATTTAGAGTGGGTATTAGAGAGCAAATATCCTGGTTGGAAGGAGGGCTGAAATGAAAAATTAGTCTAGACTCTCTGCATAAACACAAGAAGGCTAGGTCTGGCCCTTCCTGAATGCTTTAGAACTTTGGTCATTCCCAGGTGAAAGCTGTCAGTCTGGGGAGATTCCTGTATAACAGGCAGACAACAATAAAGTAGCTAATTTAAACTCTCATATATGGATCTGTTTGTTTGCGCTTGAGAGTGGGTTACTTCCTCTAAGAAGCAGGTTGCTGATTTCTAAACCTTCTCTTTTTCTGATCTGAAATGATTTGAAAGGTTCCTTTGGAATCATAATGGGTTTCCTGAAGGACCATTTTGATACACTGTAGTTTTCAATGTCACTTAATTTCTTCACAACTTTACCTCTTCTTCCTCTCTATCCTTCCCCTTTCTGCAAACTGCTTTCTAAATTTAAAAAAAGTTTGTGCTGTCTGTTATTCCACATTTTTATTCCATATTATTCCACAATAGGTACAAATATGTGTTCTTCCTAGATACACGAAGCAATTTTTTTTAAAAGAAAAAAAAAAGAAGTGCCTGAACATGATGGCAAAACAGCCAAGAGTTGGAACATTATAATGGAGTTGGAATTTGAATGTCTATACTTGAAAGTATGGCTTATTTTGACTAGATTGCTTTTCTCCACGGTCATTCCTGACCTCCTGCATTACTTTCAGTGGATTATTTTATTTTTTCCACCAAGGGAGATTTTTAAGCATGGACCAGAGTAGATAAGTGATATTGGTCAAAGCCACTACTAGCAAACCCTGGAATTATTGACCACTTTAATAGCTCTTGCTGACCTCCAAATGAAACTTCACCTTTGGTTATTAACATGTCTTTCCACTTTTATGATTTTTTTGGAACATAATTTGTCACAGTTTTTATCTGCTCAGAGCAAACGTTAGGCTTTTAAAAACTGAGTTATCTTTTTCACAACTGCTAACAATTACACATCACAGAACAGAGTGGTTGGAAAAACCAATTATGAAAAGACCCGCGTGGAAAGTACTGTTGGGAAGTCTTGAATTATAGATTTTTGAAGTATAGCCATCTTAGCAGCACCGCATTGAGGAAATGGAAAGAAGGAACCATGTTTGGAAAACTGCCTATAAGATCTACAAGGTAAGATAAAGGATGCAGAAATTAATTGCCCTTGTTTTGTGTGAGACATCAGCAGTGTTTGTTTCAAAATGCAGGCAAAACTGTGCTGTGGTCTGTGCATATCTCTCCTCGTAAAGTGACATCTGATAATTACGGCAATGTCACTTTTATCCTCTGTAGAAAAATCTCAATATCTGAGACAGACTTTGGAAATATAAATGGAAGCACCTTCTTCAGCTCTAATTGGCCATCCTTTAGAGCAGGGGTCTTCAAACTTGGCCCTTTTATGACTTGTGGACTTCAACTCCCAGAATTGCTCAGCCAGCATGCCTGGCTGAGGAATTCTGGGAGTTGAAGTCCACAAGTCATAAAAGGGCCAAGTTTGAAGACCCCTGCTTTAGAGAGCGTTTCTCCCATGGTTTCATATAGCAGCCATTTGCTCGTTGTAGGACATTCATATATGATACATTCATTACACTTTTAACATGGGAATGAAGTCAATATTTTAATACTCTCATCAAAGACATGGGATCAACTGTAATCTCTGGGTATACATTGGAACAACCAAAGTTATATAAATTGCATCCTTATTCTCCTTATTGCATCCTTATTCTCTAGACGAGCCAAGTTCAAAATATCTCCTCAATCTCTTCAAATAACACAATTTTTTAGAAGCAAAAAACTTCCCCCCGTCATGTTCCATTTTGTTCTCTTAGGTTATTCACCCAAATAAGGAGTCTTCCTTATTACAAATCTTGTTATAATTTGGAGAACAACAACCTATAGTAGTGCTAATGAAGTCAAGGGAGCTGGATTCCTCCCTTGCTAACTTACCCTCCTCATGACATTTTATCCAATGAATTCACCAAGGATCAAGAAAAACGTAAGTAGGATTAAGAGATGTTTCCATTTTCTTGGGAAAAGCAAACGACTTATGGCCTTGAAGTCATTGCATGAGTGAAACAGTTGGTGCCTATTGCATGTGTATGTTCCCATCAAAGTTATCTTTGTAAGCAATACTGAAAGAAGATCAAATTACTGTCACATCCCAGGAAGTTGTGTACAGAACTTGTCTTTCTGCAAAAAAAGCCTGCAATATTTTTTTAAAAAAATCTCAGGAAAACATTCTTCCTTTCAGATTCTAAGAACTGCACTCAGATTTATCCAACAAAGTTGAAACCTCTGAACTTTTTTCACTCCTCTGAATGATCTCCTTTTGGACTGCAGAGACTGCAGAAAAAGTGGTGGCCCCAGGAGATATGACCAGTGGTGGTAGATGCTGGGAGATAGCAAAATCTGGATAGTTGCAGATCATCTATCCCCATATTAATAGGATTCTCCTTGCTAGATTATATATAAAAGTAATTTCTCCAGTCCAGTAGTGGGGTAATTTAATCCAGTTCAGTTGTTTTCTTATTTCTTGTTATTGTTGCTTTTGTTTCTGGATTACTCTGTTATCTTTTAGTCATACCATGAATGTTTTAAATTATATATTATGAAAGCCAGTGAGAATCTTTAGGTTGAGGCAGGATAAGTTAAATTAAACAAACAAACAAACAAATGTTTCAAGTATTTCAAAAAGTCTATCACATCCTTGCTCTGTCTCCCCAAGGTTCCTTGAGTCTCCACTCCATAGGGATTAATTTTTATTCCCAAAACCATCCATATCGTTCTTCTCTGAATCTGCTTTCATTGGTCTGGAATCTGAAAGGGTAGTGTCCAGAATTGGGAAAATATTGATGGAGCAATGTGACCAATTATTTATTAAAGAACATTCCTTGGTTCTATAAGAATGTTCTTGGATTAATTAATACATACTCTATACCAATGGGTGGGGTGCGGATGACAACATTAGAAAGAACATTAACTGAATAATATTGACCTCTCTTCCTGTGGTGGAATGTAGTCTGGATTCCCAGAAGGGAGAGGGTGCATTACAGAGGAACAAGAGACAACTTGATTCAGATAGTTTGTGTGAAAGAAAGAGGGTGAAGACGGCTCCTCCTTAATAGTTCCCAAGTATCGCTTTATGTGGCTGGTAGTTTGCTTTAGTTTGGCAAGATTATTTCTATGGCTGAAGAACAATAAAAAAAGTCTGCTCAGAATCACATGTCTTACTTGGGTTTAGATGAAATCTTGTAAGATTTCTATGAAGAAGAACTGTGTATTTTATTTACCTTTGTGACCGAGATATAGTTCACTGGAAAAATTAATCTACAGTTGCCTCCAAAATTGATGTCCACTCTAATTTATGTTACCCCGTTATTGTAGTTTTTGAAACAGTTTGAGAAACATTTTCAATATGTTGACAGTCACAGACATAGAATGACAACTGCCATTGTTTCCTAAAGCCCTGTGGGTGATGGAAAAATATGTAGAAAATAGTGTGTGAGAAATTAATTATAGTAATTAAATGTAGCAAAATGCTTGCACATGCGAGAACCCAACACAAACTATTTCTTCAATAGCTCTCTTTTTCTGACAAAGTGTTTTCCCAAAGCACATGCACACTGCTGGATTTTCACCTTTATTCTCCTTTACATCACAACTGCGACACTTTCTATTAACAACAGTTCATCGAGTGTTAAGATCTCCCACTAGCAAACTTCAAAGCTAATCATAGCATGCTCTCTATACCTCCCCACGCTTGGTGTGTCAAAAGCATTTGTTTTAATCAGACTTACAACTTCATTATCATGACTAAACATAGACCGGCTGAGTGTTGTTGCTTGTATGCCATGGTGTAACATTAATATAAAACTGAACTCCCACCTAGCCTGGTGACAAAGAATATTTGAGTAATAATTGTTTGCTTTGGTAAATGTCTTGGTGTCATTTTGAGATTAGCTGATGCATTTTTAATCAGAGCCTGTTGCTCCCTTCTTCATTCATAATTAGTGGGGGAATCGCATGAGACAGGATTACTGACTGATTTATTATTAGAACACATATATTGTGTGTGTGTGTGTGTGTGTGTTGGGAAGACAAGTCTGCAGAGAAAAAGAACTAATGCTGTCTTGAAGTCTGCCTTACAGTGTCTCCAAGGATTTCTTCTCTAAAAAACCTTCTGTTTTCTTACTTTATTCTCAGCACGATTAAGAGATTCCTTTGGATTTTGGTCCATGTGCTTTTCAGCTTCTTTTATGGTGGCAAAGTGGCTAATGGTGATGTCCCTGTTTGATTCTGATCCACGTCTTTCTGAAACCTCCTTGGTTTCCCATACTTACAACTCTGAGAAATCTCCCCAGGAAGAACTCCTTTTCAATGTGCTATGTTGGGATTTAATGGACATTTCAAAAGCCAGAGAGATTGAAAGTCACTGTAAAGAGGCTTTTGTGTTGAAAGACACGGGGCATTTAAGACACCTCATGACTAATTAAGTATACCAACATCACAATCCACCCCATAAATTTTCACCAAAGCTCTTTTGAAAGCAGATTCTCTTTTAGCCATCCCAAGAAGATGGGTTAAAAAAAATGCAGAAAGAATCATCAGCATTAAAGTAGAAGTTTGCTACTGGTCCTTTTTTAGTGGGATGGTTGCCTCTTTTATAAATTAATTCTGATTCCCACCATCCTTGTCTTGTCCTCTTTGCATATTAAAGAAGGTGATCAGAACCAGTTTAATTTTACATGACCCACTATATTAAAGGTGTGCAAACTAACAACCCAGGCTTCTTGTGTGTATTTCTACTCACTTGGTATTGCGAACCATTTTCTGGACTTTCATCTTTTAAGGTAGAGCACAGCTACCTAGTGATAAACATCAAAATCTCTCTTCCGGGTTGGCAGGTACAACATAAAGGTACAGAAGCAAAATGATGAAAATAAAAAGTAAGAAAATAAATGTGGACTTCTATTAATAATTTAATAAATATGTATTTGGAACCACCCTCTACACATACGCTGTCTTCATGGAAGGGAACTAACTTCTAACTGTCACACTAGTGAGGCCATACTTGGAATTCTGCATATACTTCTGCTCACCATGATACAAAAAAGATGCTGAAACTCTACAGAGACGAGCAATGAAGATGATAAAGGGCCTAGAGGTTAAATCATATGATGAATAGTTGAGGAAGCTAGATATACATACATACAGAATAGAGCTGGAAGGAACCTTGGAGGTCTTCTAGTCCTAACCCCCTGCTCAAGCAGGAGACCCTGTACCATTCCAGACAAGTGGCTGTCCAGTCTCTTCTTAAAAGCTTCCAGTGATGAAACACCCACAACGTCTGAATGCAAACTGTTCCACCGATTATTTGTTCTCACTGTTAGGAAGTTTCTCCTTAATTCTAGGTTGCTTCTCTCCTTGATTAATTTCCATCCATTGCTTCTTGTCTTGCCTTCTGGTGCACTGGAAAATAAATTGACCCCTCTCTTCTTTGTGGCAGCCCCTCAAATATTGGAACACCGCTATCATGTCATCCCCTAGTCCTTCTTTTCTCTGGACTAGCCATACCCAATTCCTGCAGCCATTCTTTGATCATCATTTAGTTGCTCTTCTCTTCAATATTTCCAGAGTCTCAACATCTTTTTTATGTCTAAGCATATCAAAAAGAAGGATTAGGGGGACATGATAACTGTCTTCCAGTATTTGAAGGGCTGTCTCAGGAAAGAGGGGCTAATCTATTCATCCAAGCACCAGATGGCAGGACAAAAAGGAATGGGTGGAAGCTTGTTAAGGAGAGATCCAACCTAGAAGTAAGGAGAAATTTTCTAACAATGAGAACAATTCATCGATGGAATAGCTTGGTTCCTGGGGTTGTGGGCTTCCAGTGCCATCACTGGAAGCTTTCAAAAACAAACTGGACAACAATTTGACTGGGATAGTATAATGTCTCCTGCCTTGAGCAGGAGGCTGAACCAGAAGACCTCCTTCCAGCCCAATGATTCTATGTTCTTCCTACAGAGACCTTGGACAACCACATATTCTCATTTGGTGGTTGGACATTTTTATAATGACCTAAGAAGAGCATAATCTTTCCTCCCCTTCTCTCCCCTGCCTCCTCCCCAAAGAACACTAGATAAAGCACAGTTAAAATGTTTTACAGACACAAGGAGAACATTTTATCTGTGATGAAGAATCAATATTTCAAGCTAGCAACATTAACACTTTGAAATGGTAAATCATAGCTTCTCGTTTAAATTGCTGGCCCACGGAGAATAAAAGTTAAAGCATCAACTGTTTATATTCATTTTCTACAATGCAACAGTGACAGAGGGAGGAAGAGAATGAGCAAACATGTCAAAGATGCTTTTGGATTACTCAAATAAATGTAAGGAGGTGGAAATAAGGTGCTTAATTAACATCAGCTTTGCAGTCCTTCTGTCTTCCCTAGGAAAAAAACAGCTGATTAATGTTGTTTAAATGGGAGCATGAAACGAAACAAAACCAGCATGTCTCCTTAAGCTGAGAAGCACCCTTGGTTATGGTTTTGGTTATAGTTACCAAAATATTTTTTTTGCATTGGCAACAGCAGAACCGTGTTTACACTGAAACAGTCCAGGGAGTATATAGGGAAAAGTTATGGGAGAATATTTTATCCAGTGGAAAATCTTGGTCTGAACATACCATTATGTGAAAAAAACCGATAAAAAAAAAAAGATTTCAAAACTCCTATTATTTTTTTATTAGGTTACCTCTGATGTATTCAAGCTTTCAAGTTCTGCAAAACTCTTCCATCACACAGTATCTTTTATCACTTAAACATCTATGCCAATCCATTGAGAAAGGGTAGGAAAAAGTTAGGATATTAATCTTTGGGCCAAGACAACTTTTGAGGTTGCTTCTTTGAAACGTTTTTTGGAGCCTTGGGTAGAAAAAAAATAGTGTCACATTTTTAAAAAAGAAAAGTATCTAGGGAGGGAAGGAAGGAAGGAAGGATACATTGCTGTCCATCAATATATAAAAAAAGGAAAAATGACAAGGATTTCAGAAAGGATAGTTAATGTTACTTGGGGTAAAAATAAAGAATAAACTGAGCAATGTCTCATGTATAGGTAGGTAGGTAGGTAGGTAGGGAAGGAAGGAAGGAAGGAAGGAAGGAAGGAAGGAAGGAAGGAAGGAAGGAAGGAAGGAAGGAAGGAAGGAAGGGAGGGAGGGAGGGAGGGAGGGAGGGAGGGAGGGAGGAAGGATACCTTGCTCTCCATCACCGTATAAAAAAAGGAAAAATGACAAGGATTTCAGAAAGGATAGTTAATGTTACTTGGGGTAAAAACAAAGAATAAACTGAGCAATGTCTCATTTATAGGGAGGGAGGGAAGGAAGGAAGGAAGGAAGGAAGGAAGGGACTTTTTTTAGTCATATATTCTTTTATGACTGACATGAAACAGGAAAACCTAGTAAAATGGCAATATATTTCTTATCTGAAAAGAAAAGCAGCCAAACCTCAATGTAACAGAGTAGGAAGAACTTGGAGGAGAGACAGACTGCTTCAACTCCAGGCAGAGTAAACAACGAGAGACAATTTTTCAATCAGAAAACATTTCCCCTTTTCCTACTTTCTTACAAAGTTCTTTCTAGCGGCTATTGTTCACATATGGCACAGCTGTCCCTGGGCTATCACCATATGTGAGAACATGAGATTTTTATGACTGCTTCTTTGTAAGATTTATGAAGCTGATCTACATTCAGACATTTTTCAAGAGTGAGCAGAAAAGGAAGTGGGAGAGAGACAACTCTGAAAAAACATACGGTCAGGAGATCTGCTCAGCCTCCATAGAAAATTAAACCCAATGAAACCTATGTCTCTCTTATCCTGAGCAAAATGGAATGGGTTATGATGGGCAAACTGGGTCCCACTTTATGATCCAAAATAATACTGAGGACTTCTACAGCTTCTTAGGCTTCTGGGAATGAGAAATAAGAATGAGTGTTTTGTCCCAGCACTCCTGGGGGCAGCTAAGTTAGATAGAAAATGTGGCATCTCATAGTTCAGGGGTAGGCAGCCTTGGCTCTTTTATGACTCGTGGACGTCAACTCCCAGAATTCCTGAGCCAGCAATGCTGGCTCAGGAATTCTGGGAGTTGAAGTCCATGAATCATAAAAGAGCCAAGGTTGCCTACCCCTGCCATAGTTCAAATAGGGTCCTCCAGACAGGATTTTTGCAGCAATGGATTTTCTATAGAACAGGTCCTGTGCTAGCTCTGGTTAGTTAAAATGTGCCAAGACACAACCCTATTTAGGGCAGCAGTTCTTTTGTTTAACATCATTAAGAGATAGATGGATAGATGGATAAAGACAGAGAGAGATGGGGAGAAAGAGAGAGAGAGAGAATATAGATGATAGATAGATGATGTAGATAGATAGATAGATAGATAGATAGATAGATAGATAGATAGATAGATAGATAGATAGATAGATAGATAGATAGATAGATAGATAGATGATAAATTAATAGATAGATGTATGATAGATAGATGTATGACAGATGGATGATAGATGGATGATAAATAGATGAGATATAGATATAGATGATATAGTTATAGATATAGATATAGACAGACAGACAGACAGACAGACAGACAGACAGACGGATAAATGTAGAGAGCCAGGAAGATGGATTTGAAGAAAATATTCAAAAGCCATTATAAAAACAAAAAGGGCAGAAACATTCCTTGATCCCTGGGAATGGAGATTGTGTTGAGGAAGATTCAGGCTAATTCCTCCCTGACTCAATGGGGTATAAGAGGAAGGAAAAGCAAATTACAACCAGACCTGCCAGGTTTTCTTAACACAGACTATCATAATAGCAATAACTTGCCTTGCATTAAATCTTACTGGTTTTGATGCTGCCACTGAGCAAAGCTGCTGCACTGTTTTTGCTGCATTTAGTGATTGATGTTTTTTTTTTTTACCATGCTGGTCATTGATCATAACTAAAATAAATTTGAATATCTTTTTTTATTTCAAAGTAGTCTGAAAACCAAAGAGTGCTCTTTAATCTTGAGTAAGAGAAAGCTGGAAAAAGAATGTATTTGGCAAAGAAAAGAGCATCAAGGTCTAAAATTAATGAGCAGGACAGCATAGCTTTTTGCAATGTGAGAAAGCCTACTTTTCAAGACCAACCAATCTCCTGTTGTATAGAAATATAGAGTGAACACACCAATAAAGGAGAATATTTGTAGCGTAGGGTTGAAACGAGGGGTCCTTGGTGCTCTCTGAGCTTGCTTGTTTTCTTGCAGATGTTTCATTACCCAAACTAGGTAACACCATCAGTGCTAGTCACTAACACTGATGATATTACCTAGTTTGGGTAATGAAACATCTGCAAGAAAACAAGCAAGCTCAGAGAGCACGAAGGACTCCTCAATGAACTCCTCATTTATACTCCTGATGCAAAGCCAGAACGTTATTTCAAGGGGGATGTGAGTCTTCCCTGAAGCATTTTGTGGCACTTTTCATGCTTCTTAACTCAGACATGTATTTTCCTAGGATTGCACAACCAATCCCTTAAAACAACTGAGCATTGACAGGAATGGGGGATACGCTCATGACCATTCAGATCCAAAGGTTAGCACATCCCTTTGGTGTGTGAATCAGTACTAACTCCCTGAACTATTGTCTGAAGTTTTCTTGGTGACATTTTCAGAAGTTGTTTGTCCTTTCCTTCTTCTTAGGGCTGGGAGTGAGTGACTGGCCCAAAGCCATCCAACTGTCTTTCATGCCTAAGGCAGAACTAAAAGTCTTCCAGGTTCTGACTCTCAAAGCACATCCCTACCATAAACATATCAATTGCATCTTCTCAATCCTATAAACCCAGGCCCCCTTGATTATCAGACATGTCTTATCTTGGAAAGCAAGCAAGGTTGGACTTGAAAGGGGGATCTTCAGGAAATTCTAGAGCGATAGAATAAACCAGGGAAATCAAATCAAAATCAAAGCCTTCTAGAATATGGCAATGATACTCCTATTTAATATTGCTGTCAAGTCTACACTGACGTGTTTGAATAGTCACCAGGAAGTGAGTTAGATATCATCTGTCCTCAGCAGATGGCAGCATGCAGCCACTCTTAGCTGATCTCAAAAGTCCAGTCAGGGTCAAATTAATTCTGATTCAGTTATGAAGATAACCAAGAAATCTCGGGGATACAGGCCAGACTAAAAAGTTGAAAAAAGAAAAGCCCCTAAGAAAGCAAGCTATGTCTGAATTATTTCCATAAAGACACCAAGACCCAGTCTGACTGAAAAGAGGTTTTTTTTCCAAATCCTTCTTTTGGTCAGAAACCAATATAAACTAACATCAGTACAAATTCCAATGGTTTTGATGAAAACACTCTGAGATATTAAAGATACCTAAAAGCTCACATTACTAATACACCATAAGAACATTAAAATGTAACAATTCTTAATAGGTAGCTTACTTGACCATCTCCCACCATTGAGAATGATGTGAGGGAAAGTAAAGCTTAAAGGGCCACATTGATGGTTACAGGGGCTGCCCTCAAGTGGGACATCCCACACCACCTCCAGTTTGCAAGTCCCTCTGCTCTCCGTGGAGCTCACACACCTTTTATACAACTCTTCTTCTTCTTGCACATTCGCTCTGTGGCAACGCAAATGTGCACATCCTGGGCTGCTTCTTGGAAAGATTAACATGCAAGCCACCTCTCCGATGTGGACATAACGTCGGACAGATTCATCACAAAGGAAATGGTTTATTAATATATAATGAGTCAACACAAATATTGTTATTGTGCTCCACTACCTGCTGACAATGACAAACCTGCCCTAGGAAGGCTGGCCCGAAAACAAGCTTGCTGTGTAATTGATGAAGCAACAAATGCAGCCATTCTCGCTCGCAACATCCCACCTCTTCCTCTGCTTTCTGCACTATCCACAGGGGGTTCTCCATTCGCCATCCTTTCCACAGGAGGCAATGTCAGGCTCCTTTGCCTGATGCAACCAGATGAAGCAATTTGCATTGAATTAGCACTACAGTCTTCCCCAAGGATAGCAGTGGCCAAACCTGGAAAGCGACTGGCCTCTTCAGGAGTTTAAAGCTGGATTTTACACCCACAGAGAATCTGCTTGTTGGAGAAGAAAATGTCCATGTTGAAGACTTCTGGAGTTCTGTTTGTGCCTTTCCTTTATGAAGATGTCCTAGGACCTCAGGGGTAGGCAACCTTGGCTCTTTTATGACTCGTGGACTTCAACTCCCAGAATTCCTGAGCCTGCATGGCTGGCTCAGGAATTCTGGGAGTTGAAGTCCACGAGTCATAAAAGAGCCAAGGTTGCCTACCCCTGTCTAGGTGGAGGTGAAACATATTCCTAGATTTTTTGGCCCATATTGTAGCCTTTTGGAGGTTTTTTTTTTTAAACCCTTAGGGCCCTTTCCAGCCATGAATGCCAAAAATTCATAGCATAAATTTTCTATCATAAACCAGGCTTAATGTAAGCTTTTAAAAAGTGGGACATTCTGGTCCACTTTTGCTGTTGCTGTTGTAATTCTGTGTTCATCATTGTACATGCTCTGTTTTCTGATCATTCTGAAAATGCTAAGGAAATTATCCTGCTTTCACAAGGTTGGCTGGTCTTGGTTTAAGAGGCCCAGAATGACACTTAGACACATAGCAATAGCAAATAGCATTATTTATGAAAGCTCTCATCAACTATGGAACTCATAGGGGGCATCACTGTTTCTCAGTCCCACCCAATTCACAGAACAGGAAGGAAAAAAGAGGAAAGATTCCTTGAAACTACCCAGAAATGAATGTGGGGGGGGGGGGAGAGAATGAATAACTAATAATAATAACTAAAGTTTCTGTATTCAGTTTTTAAAATTACAGGAGTTTTGAAGGATCTGTAGCATTCTGCTCTCTTCTTTTGTTCTTTGCTTCCACTATACATTTTAATTCATTTTAAATCTGAAAGATCTGTAGCGTTCACCTTCTCTTCTTTCATTCCTTGTTTCTGCTACATATTTATTTTAAATATTCTTCACGACTGGTTTGGGGATAGCTTCCTGATGATGCTTGACAGTTATCTTTTCCCTTTGCCAACTGATCAATGAATGAATCCATTAATCAATAACCAGTCTACAGAGAAGGTTAATCCCATTAAAGACAGCAACTTTGTTAATTTCCATATGTATTTTTGTCACCCAGTTTTCTGAAGCAATGGAAGAAAAAACAACTTCTAATGACAAATGCTTTATTAGATTCACCTCTTGCTAGAGCTACATAAAGCTGTTATCTTGTGCCCATAGCATTAACCTTCTATTTGTTTAACTGTGAGAATTTAACATTTTTCCTGCCCTTGGAAGGAAGGAAGGAAGGAAGGAGAGACAGAGAGAGAGAGAGAGAGAAAGAAAAGAAAGAAAGAAAGACACAATCAGTAATAACCACTAATACAACTACAAAAAGTATATCTATAAGAGCTTCTTATCACACCTCTCTCTATATTTCCTTTGCTCAAGTTTCAGCAAAGGATGATTACTCAATGGATGGAAGACTTGATGATACTTGTGATTTATGAATTAATCTCTTGCAGACAAAGGTAAGATAGAGACAATAATGACATAAAGTCATTGTTTAATTGTCAGAACTTGAGAAAATCTGTACTTGGGCAACTAACACTTGAGCAGGAATGGAATTGCTTCTCTTTAGGCAATGCATTTTAAATAAGTCAAGCCTTCAGAAGGAACATCAGGGAGCCAAGATCCCTGCTGCTTGTCTGATAGGGAAGATCAGTGAATGAATGGAAAGAGAGATATCTGGCAAAGTCTTTCAGCTAAGAATTCAGCATGACCCACTTGAACGTGACTCAAGTTATGATGGCCTTCTTTCTAAGGGAGATCTCTTCCTCTGCACATCCTTTCCCTTCCTCTAGATTTACTTACAGTTGGGGAACTATTGAGAGATCAAGGTGAGATCTTGATGTTGTTTGGGAGTCCTTCAAGGTATACTGTTGACTGAAGAGCAATATGTTCCTGTTATCTGGGATGTTGTCCTGTTCTGTTGAGCATGTAGTGTTGGAAGGGACATACATGGAGGAAGTGGCCCTGTTTTGTATTATTGACAGAGTTGGAAGTTCAGAAAGGTGGAGTATTTACAAACGCCCTCCACATAGATATCTCCACTCATGTCATGTCACGTCATGTCTTTTTATTGGAAGAGTTTTACCACATTCAATACATGTAACTTTCATTTGTCTTTGCTCCACTTAATAGACTTTGGATGTATTCTGTATGCCAAAGAGGATCATGATCCTGCATTCTTTGAAGAACCTTTTTTGAAATCAAATTTTGAAACACTGCATACTATTTAGGGCTCATGGAATATATGAATTTCAATTTCACTCAATTTCTTGGTTGTATTGGTCTCTGTGACCCATCAATTCACAAGTTCAGGGGAGGGGAGAATCTACCAGAAAATTCAAGAACATTTTGTGTCTAGTTTTACTATAACCTTTAGTTTGCAGAATAGCTTATACAAATTATTTGTCCCTAATTTAATGC
This sequence comes from Azemiops feae, assembly GCA_023970755.1. Lineage (NCBI taxonomy): Eukaryota > Metazoa > Chordata > Lepidosauria > Squamata > Viperidae > Azemiops > Azemiops feae. The sequence goes on along the minus strand of JALGBA010000702.1, from coordinate 922,168 downwards.
AATATTTAACTTTTCCTTCCTTCCTTCCTTCCTTCCTTCCTTCCTTCCTTCCTTCCTTCCTTCCTTCCTTCCTTCCTTCCTTCCTTCCTTCCTTCCTCCCTCCCTCCCTCCCTCCCTCCCTTCCTTCTACTTTTAATCTGCCCAAGAACAGAAGCTCTTTGCAAATAACACAAAACTGACATGTATGTATTTTTTTAGTGTGCATTGAGACAGCACACATTAAATGGTGCATGGCAGTAAAAGCTTATGAGAAGTTCAGATTTCAGAATGCAAGTGTATTCAGCAAGCTTTCTGTAAAAATTCAAACCAATTCAATTCAACCAATTCAATCTGGATGAAGGGGGGGTACTCATTTCATCACTAACCTTCTGCCCCCCTAAATGATAGGGGGGAAACATGATTTAAGTTGCTTAATTTGAAAACAGGAGCAGCCTCTAAAAACCATTCTCTCGCCCAGGAAATGTTTCTGACTTATTTCCACCCTATATAATGTACCCTGCCCTGGGAAAAAAAGGAACAACCAGATACATCCATATATAGGTAGATAGATGGGCAGCATCCAATTCCATAGCTGTGGAAGGCAATATTTTCCTTTACTGCAAAGAAGGGGGGGGGAGGAGGGAAGGAAGAAGGAAGGAAGGAGATGAACATGGAGTTAAAAGCAAAAAAAAAAAAGAAGGAAAGTACTGATTAGGAAGGCAAAGATGGCAGAAGGGAGGTGGGAAAGAGAAAAGGACATTGCCCTTGGGATGAATAAAAGAATAAAAGATTTGTTATATCTAGGCAAAAGAGACAAGATTAACAGGATGAGCCTCCCCCACCATTCCGGAATAGGTACAAGAGGGCTAATAATACTGACTGAAGAGCTGAGGGAGGTTTGCTGGTAATGAATAATTTCTTTTTGAGAGAGCTGTAAAGTGAACCCCAGGTAACCCAGACAGACAATGATTTTCTGGTAGCAGGTCCCCGAAGAAACTAATCAGGCATTAACCAAATGGTGCTTATTTTCAAATAATAGTCATGGCCTTCTACAGCTCCTTTTCTACTAGAAAGATGGTTTAAGGAGACTCTAAAACTACCTAGATCTGTCATTGCACTATAGCAGTGAAAAGCTGGTGACAAGCAACCCCCTTTTTGGCTTTTTTTCCCCTTTGCCCTGGCCAGCTGCATGCACAACTTAAAAAAAATAAATCTCTGTTTGCCCTTGTAGATATCTGCTTTACACACACACACACACACATCCTATGCTGCAGAGAAGCATGCTGGATAATTGGAGAACTTCTCAGTTCATGCCTTGATACATTCTTAGTTTTTATGGGAAGAGCCCATTGCTTAACATGCAGACAAAAAGTTTTGAGTTCAGCCTGAGGATCTATTCAGTTAAAAAGGATCTTAGAGAATATCCCTGGGAAAGATTCTTATCTGGAGATTGGCTGCCAATCAGGGATCACAGATAGATAAGATGTCTGACAAACACAGGGCAGAGGCTTCATCACATAAACTAATGAGACATTTCGCTGATTTGTTTTGAGTTACAAAAAAAATAAAATAGAAAATGAAATTATGAATAAATAAAATTCAATTCCTGTAAAATCAATGTGGACCTTCCTAAAAGAAATAATAAGTACAATTCTGCAAAGAAATTAGATATAAAAGAGGAGAGGTAAATAACAAAGGCATTTATCCAAACCAGTATTGGTTTAATGTACATAAAGGTGGCCTGCTTTTCCAAAACAGAATCCTGAAGATTGTAACTCCATAAGAGGAATAAAGGTAAAAATATGGAATCTAATGTTTCTTTCTACAAACTAATATTCTATGTGCTACATTCAGGAGAGCGAAGAAACATATCACTCCCCTTCTCTTAACTCACAGTCTCTTCTTGAAGTCCCATGCTCTGTAAAATATTTTCCCAAAGGTGAATCACATCTTTGGACATTGGGGAAAGAACGGTGTTTTTTTTCAAACTTGGCAACTTTAAACTGGTTGGGGAATTCTGGGAGTGGAAGTCCACATGTCCTAAGGTGGCCAACTTTGAAAAACATTGGGATAGTTGAAAGGTAGACTGGAGTCCACTTAGAGGTAGTGGAACAATAAATAAGCTGTAGATCAGCCTGTGTTTTGTACTTCTAGTTGTTTTAATAATAGCCTAAGCAAAACGAACTCTTCTTTCCACCTATCAGGCTTTTAAAAGCCCCAATCTGCCATAACTTAAATGGAAACCTCTACTTTTATATGAAGGTCACACCCACTGGGTATAAGTAAGTAAGTAGGTCTTCCTCCGAGCCACCATTTGTCATCTGGCTATGGGTGATAGATCTCCAAGGTCTAATAAAAGAGTCAAAAAAGCTGAAATCTGCTACAACTGCTCTGCTCAGGATAAACAAAACAGGAGATTTGTTCTGCATGGTCCATTGTCCTCCCCTACACCACTAACACAGAAATAGAGTGCAGATTTCTAAGAGAGCAAGGTGGTAGGTTTTACTCTAATAGGCTGCACAAATTCTAGCAATGCAAAGCCTTCCAAATTCCATCAAAACTAGGCTGGACAGCCTTTTGACTAGGGTGGTATAAATAAACCATAACCATTGGTTTGCAATAGGTGCATTTTAGAACAAAAAGTCATAGGGCTGGAAGGGACCTTGGAAGTCTTCTAGTCCAAGCCTCTGCTCAAGGAGCTTTATACCACCCTAGTCAAAAGGCTGTCCAGTCTAGTTTTGAAAACCCCCAGTGATGGAACACCCACAACTCCGGGAGGGGGGGGAGGGAGAAGAAGGGGCAAGCTGTTCCATTGATTCATTGTTCTCACTGTCAAAAAATTTCTCCTTGTCCTAGGTTGGATCTCTCTTTGATCAGCTTCCATCCGTTACTTCTTGTCCCACCTCCAGTGCTTTGGGAACATGTCAATACAAATGTGATTGACATGGAACAGATTATCTGGACATAAAGCAGACAGACATATCTTATTTGATCAAGTTTATGGAGTGTCTATGTAATTCTCCCTTCTGCATTTTACATCTTAAATAAAAGAACCACAGATTTCCGGTTCCGGTCGCAGCGCCAGCGGTCGTGCAAAGAGTATGTTCTCTTTGCTGGCCGGTTTTCCCCCGCCGGTAGACCCTGGACAGGGTCGAAAGTCGCCCCGGAGAGGCGACTACCGTGGAGGAGGGCACTCGTTGATTGCGGAGGGAGCGGCAGCTCCCTCTGCGATCCGAGCAATCACCTTTGGGCAGACGGGGAAAAGATCGGCCAGTAACATTCAGCTGCTCCAGCCGAAAGTCACAGCAACATCTAAGCAAAAAGAACCACCGTGGAAGATCCGGGTGAGACCTTTCCTTCCCTCTTGATATTTTACTCACTTCCCTGTGAAAAGCTTTTAGAAATTATTTCCCCTCCTTAAGAAAGCAGCGTTTGAATACTCGGGGAAACGAGCTTCAGAAAACAACAACAACTAATTTTTATTGTTTATTTGAGCTGCTGGAATTCGGGGGATCCTGAAAAAAAGAAGAAAAAATCCTTACTGTGACTCTCTTTCTCTGTTTGCTTGTTTTCAGCTTAAGTGGAAACCTTTAGGGAGGGGGTGGAGTGTTTTTCTTCTCCCCCCCCCTTCTGAACAGTGTTATCTACTTTAAAAAGAAAAAAAAACTCTACGGCTTCTGGGCGAATTTATGTGGATTGTATGGTTACAATGTAACTCTGAACTTGGCGTGAAGCCCAGACAGCGCTATTGTAACATTGTAACCATTTTGAACTTTTACTCCCTGCACTTGGCATGACGCCCAGACACTTGTATCTCTTTTGGAACTTGCTTAAGTTTTTACCTGTTGTTTTTGATTTTATAATATAAAATATACTTTCCTGAAAAATGGATTTTTTCATTTTAGGATTACAATATAATAATTGAGACACCCTCTTCTATTATTTCCTTGGATTATAAATTAGATATTCATAACATTGATTGGGACTTTTGCTGTTTTTATTTTTGTACTTGTTTTTTCCCTACTTCTGTTTGGATTTTATATTTTATAAAATTGCAATTCAGCTTTTAAGCTGAAATTTCACTAAAAAAACAAAGAATGGAATCCCACTCACAGCTTAACTATGGACTTATACTAGAAAAAATCTTGGAAACAAAAGAGGAATTAAAAGAACATTTTAGAATGCTCCGGAAAAGGGATGTTCCAGAGTTAAAAACTGAATTTCAACTTACTGGACATGACACACAACCAGATTTACAACTTAACGATATGGAGGAAACATATTTACAATCTACTGAAGAGGAAGATGCTACATCTTATACGCAAATGACGGAGACTTTGGATGACCAAAGGCAGAATTCAACTAAAACTTCTATAATTCTAAAAGCAACAGGAATAGACTTTCAAATACGAGACATTAAAAATGCTGACAATATGAACAAGCAACGAATAATCACCATATTGACTAAGACTGATTACATAGTGCAGACAATATTGGAAAAAAGAGAAGACTACGATTGGACTCAATTGTGGAAAAATGTGTATTGCCAAATACTATGGGAGGAACTAGAGGCCCTATTGTGGAAACCTGCTTGGCACAAAAAGAAAGCTAGAATTAGGTTTAAAAGTGAGAGTTAAAATTTTATCTGACGGGTAAAAATGGCTTTTAGAGACTTTGACTGAGCTAATATGTTTGAGATTTCTAAGGTTTAAGACTTTGATCTGAGTTAATATTGATGTAAATTATTGATTTGATTATGGTCTGGAATGGCAAGATGGAAAATTGGAAAATCTAAAATTAGGAGTTGGATCGAGATTGGTGAAACATTTAACTATGATTTATAAAAATATTTGATAGAGTACAGGAAATAGAATATAGTTGAGAAATATTAAAATACATATATATATATATATATAATAGGTATATTATAAGTCTATCTTAGAAATAATTATTGTTTTATTATTTTAGGCTAAAATGTAAAATGGTTTTAAAATACTTAAAGTTATGTTTATCTATAAAATATGTATGTGAAATAGAATAGAATAAGAGATAGAATTTAACAGAGAAGTATAAATTGAATAATTGGAATAATATGTATATCTTAAAAACAATCTATATTATATGGGTACCCGAATTGTATACTATATGTTTATATAAGGCCAAATTGGAATATGTTAATTGTAAATTAGTTAAGCCTGAAAATGGGTGGAAATATTATTGATATTGTGTTTTTTTCCTATTTTTTTTCTTTCTTTTCTTGATTGATAAAATAGAGAGGGAACCTTTAAAGAAGTAATTTAAATTGTTTATGTATGATTATATTTTTTACTTTGTTTCATGGAGTGCCTATCTCCACAATGAGTCTCAAGCACTTGGTTGTAAAACAAAAAAAATTCAATAAAACTTGTTATAAAAAATAATAATAATAAAAGAACCACAGAGGGATATTTATTTATTTATTTATTTTAAAAAGAGCACTGTATCAGATGCTAACAGTAGCAGAAGAATTCTGAAGAAAGTGAAATGGAGCAGGATGCTAATTCAAAAATAAAAACTCTGCCATAAAGAGATTTTTCTTTTTCTACATCCTCAGGACTACTGTAACTGTAAAGTAGAATGTAGTTTCATAAAAAGTTGCATCAGCACCAAATGCATTTCTGCATTCAGATCTGGAAAGAGGGAACCACATTTTGCCCATCTGCAAACGACTGCAGGCCAAGAAGGAATAAATGCAACATAAGCCTATTTATTGGGATTACAACTTGTGTTGTTCATGCTTATCCCAGCATGCTGCTCCAGGCACAGATAGCAATCGTAAATTGATTAATTTGATTAATCACACCTGCTAATTACATCGCACAAATTGGCAAAATTAATATTTGATGCTGGTCTTAAGAGGATTAAGTTTCCTACTGATAAACCAGGAAAAAAAGGAGAAGGGGAGAGAAAGCATTTCAGAGCTTTAAAAAAAAAGTTTAATGAACAATTAAAGGGTTGAAAGGGTGAAATGCGGATCAGGAACCAATAATGAAAGTAATAGCCTATCTTTCACCTTTCTTTCTTCTTTGCCTCCTTTCTCCTCTGTGGGTCATCAAATCATTCAAACCAAAGTTCTCACTCAAGGACCGAATTACCAGGCTCAAATTATCTTACTTCAAACACAATGCACAAAGAGATAGTTCTCTAAAAAAAAAATTTAATACTATAAAAGGTGAAAGGAAGAAGAAGAGAACAACCAGCAACAAGGCGGAAGGACTCAGTTACAATGGCAAGGAATTCACCATTGACACATTTGAAGAACCATGTTAGGGGCAGGACATTATGGAGAAAACCTATTTATGTGTCTGCTAAGAGTCAACATTGATTTGATGCACGAGGGTGGGGATGCTGATGAAAGCACTGCAAATGCAAATGCAGTAGCAAGAGGGTGTTTCCCTCCATTTTCCACGTTCTCACAACTTCTTCCAAGAATGAAGAGGGGGGTCGTGTAAATTTGCCTGTCTTCTGATCAAACATAAAATCTGGGTTCAATTGTGGTAAGTCAAGGACTAGCTGTAGTTCTCATTTAACTGGCAAAGGTTTCTCGCGCACCCTTTCCTATAAGAAGTCTTATATTTTCCCCTTGCTAAAAAGTCAATGACTTCATGGATTTAAAAGCTGAGAGTTACTGCCAGTAAAGTAAAATCTTCCTCTAATCAGACTCAACTTCTGGCTGCTCCATGGATAATACATGCCCATGTAGTTTTCTTGGCATTGTAGTTTTCCACTGCTTTCTTTCCATAGATGTATTTTAAATTCCCAGTCCAGCCTGCAGTCATGGGATTTCCTGGTTATCTCTAGTCCCAACACTAACTAGAGCTGATTCCAATTAGCTTCCTTGATATAAGCCAGGCTTTGTACTGCCACCCGTGTTAACAAAGCAATTTCCGCGCTAAGCTCCTTGACGAACTACATGTATGCAATCAGGTTGCTTGCTTGCCACTGAAATAGAAAAGGATTGCCTTCCAAGATTTGATTTCCTGTTCATTTCCCATCAGATTTTCACCCTGTTCAACCCTGCTTAACATCTGATCTCAGGTAAGATCAGCCAGGTGCTGCCACCTACTGAGATCTTATTGCCATATGCAGTATTACGAGTATGGATGTTATGATTACAGGAGGGTAATTGTATCACCTGTACTTAAGTTCATACAATTTAAATGAAAGCCTGCCCCGATCACTTGGGGGAGTCCAGCCCTTGTTCTTCACTCAAGGCCAATTAGACATTGATTCAAAGGAAGGCATTTATCACCATGATGAAAAAGAAACCGTCCTATAATGGTCTGTCAGAATGTCCTTGAGAGGAGGAGGAGGAGTCATAGATTAAACAATAGCCTGATAAGGGGCAACTTAGCCCAGAGGAGCAATGGGCAAGTACTAAATATCTCAGAAGAAACCCTCCCTAGTTTCTATATATGATGGTAAGGTGGTGTTGGGGGGAACAGATGGACTTTCAGACTTGCAAGATTCTGCTATTGCAACCTTAAATAAAGGTAAGAGTTAATACTCACAGTTGGTGATTCTTGTCTAACATCAGCCCTACCTTGAAGGGCTGACATCAATCTTGGAAGTCTAAAGGAAAGGTCTCCCCCCCTCACTTTTACAGTTCAAGAAGTTTGGGAAGGTCCTTTCTGAAATATTTCCCACACGCACTCCATTACTTCAGGAAGGCAGCGGGCTAAAATGCCTTTTATCTGACCAATGCCTAGTCTGCAGCTCCTCCTCCTCCTCCTCCTCCTGCTGCTGCTGTCTCTCAAGGACATTTTCACAGATCATTACACCTCCACACCAAGTCCTGAAGAGCCATTGTCTTAGGTTTCAACTGAACAGACTTATAGAGGTCATTGTTCCCCACGCTGGCTTCCCACCATCGTCTTCCTATTTAGCCCTACAACAGAGTCCTGAGAACTGAGAAAGGTTTCATTTCAGCATCTAGCAAATGCCCTGAAGCTTAAAGTAGTAAATGGAAATGGTAAAATCAGCACTTTTAAATACTACATTGATTTTTGTCTTCTTTTACTGTAGCAGACAGCTTCAGCAAATGATGCCGACTTTGGAGAGATGGACTTGGCTTTGAGAGAAGCCTTTATCTTGCAAGGATCTGGGCATGTAATGATGGCCTCCCTGGAATGCAAAGGTCCCACATAAGGGAAATGCTTTGCATTGATTTCCTTTGCCTGCCAGCACAAATATCCCTTTGCTGTTTCTTCTCTCTTTCTTCATCCTGTTTGTTTTTATTAAAAAAAAAATCTTCTGATTTCCATTCTGTAAAGCAGAAACCCACACTCTCCAGAAAGGAGAGTGGTCAAGAAACCTTTTGAGTTGCCAAACATACCACCCAAGTATATTAGTTTAATTGACTAGCTGTGGGTTCATTTTCATGTCCTGCCAATGGTGGCACAGAGACACTTCTCTAGCCTCTTTTAAAGGATATACTCATGATGTAACCAACATCTCATGATGTTGTCTTCATCTCATCCCCACTCACAGCCTTCTTTAACAGTTCCAGGGTTAAAATTGTGTTTATTTTAAGACAAGTTCAGCTCAAACTGGTGCCCTGGACTGGAAAGATTTCCCAATATTGACTTAGGGCAGTGGTGGCGAACCTATGGCACGCATGCCAGACGTGGCACTCAGAGCCCTCTCTGTGGGCACACGCGCTGTCGCCCCAGCCCTGCCTCCCCCCATGGCCCCCTCCTCACCAGCAGCCTCCCTGGAGAGTTGCTCCCGAGTGCGGTCTGCGCAGAGCAGCGCAGCCAAGGACATGGCAGCCAGGCAGTGGGGACAAGACTCCGCCCTCGTGCCCTGTCACACACAGATTATGCTGCGGTGCGCGGGAGGAGGGTGTGGCTGGCATGGCACTTCTGGGCTGCCTGGGTGATCTGCGGCAGGCCATGGAGGCAGTATGTGACCCTCTGGGTGGGCGGGGCACAGAGCGGAGGTGGGCGGAGAGGCGGGGGTGGTTTTGGGGCACTCGACCTCTCAAAGGTTTGCCATCACTGACTTATGGCTTCATCCCACCTTCTTAGATCACTACAATGCAATTTATATGAGGAGATCTGGTTCAGAATGTGTTGACCCATTGATCAGCTGGCATATACTAACTAGCACAAACATGTTTTACCAGTGCTCCATGCAGATTCAACCCATCTGCTTCATTTATTTGAGTAGAAACAATGAGTGATTCCTCAATTTTTAAAAATGGGGAGGAGGGAAGGAAAAAGCTCACAAATGCTGCTTCTGAGTGATGTTTTTGCTTCTATTGATCACCCAAAGGCATCCAGAAGTAGTTTAATTCCATTTAGATCTCATCAAGTATACATAGCCACAGATCTTACCAGGAACTGAATTTATGGACCTTGCACTTTTTGTGACTATATACAAGGCATAAGCTGTAGAAGCAATCCAGTTCCCAAGGCTTAACAATATTGTAAAAAAGAATATAGCCTATCTTTAGAATGGTATATAAAGTCCACCTTGCTTTTTTATAAGCGAATCCTGTATTCCGTTCCAAAGATAGCTTGTTTCTCAATGAGTGTACATATGTTATAAAACAATCTCCCAGGAAATTAGCTTGGCCTTTATACTGATGGCTTTCTGCACACTTTCAAAATCTGAGCTGTTCAGGAGTGCTTATTAAGGGTAAGGTGATGCCATCTATTGCTGTTATTGTGGTTTTTACTTCTTTGTAACCTTTTTATTTATATCCCGGATGTTTTATAATATTGCATGGTATTGACGTAACTGCCAAGAATAACAGTTGCGGCAGACACAAAACCGATAAATGAGAGTTTTGCCATCCAAAAGATCTAACACACTTCATTGGCAATGTGGTCGGCAAAATGGTTCAGGGGCTAAGAAGCACCCAGCTCCTCTGGGTCATTCACACCCTTTTGGACTTTTGGACCTTTTGCATTGTTTCCAGAGTTTTTCTGGTTTTAACACCGGGAATATCTGGTTCCTTCAAAGTTAGCCAACTGGAGATAAATCAAGAAGCCAATTGTTACCTGATCAACCTGATCAATAGTCAGGCTAACCAAGTTTTGGGAGACGTTTTGTTCAGAGCATAATTTTCCTTTCTTTACCCCCTGTCTCTTGTCTGTGAGTGATCTGGATGTATAATTTAATGCCAGAAGGAGCTCAGTTATTGGTGGAAATTAAGGCCTATGCTTTAGAAGCTGATAACTCATCCCCCATTTATTATCATTAGAATGAACTGGATTACCAGGAACATCTTAGAGGCAGTTACTTTTTTCTCCCTACTCTTTGCCCCTGGACTGTTCTAATTCCCCCACGCTTAGAAGAACAGTCCCCAAAAACTGATCAAGAAGAGAAGATGCACCAGTTAGCTCATCTGATAGTTAAAAGAAAATAGGGATTTCCAGCCCCCCTATAATCCATAGAGAAAGCAGTGCACCCAGTCCTGTTTAAAGCACCCATATTTCAATCAGATGCATCCTACTTCTGCAGCAACCCCAGTGTTTGACCATCAGCTGTGTAGGAGAGTAAGTCATCTGTATGTGAAGATACCTGAGACGTAGACTGCCTTCTCCTCCTCTCTCTCCAACTGGAAGATGGCCAAGTGATTAAGATTAGCCTTAGCCAAGTAGAAAGTGTGTGTAAATGAGATAAAATATTTCTGTCCTCCTCCTCCTCCTCCTCCTTCTCCTCCTCCTCTTTTTCCTACAGAAAATGCAAGTAGCCACTGACATCCAAACCATCATGGGCAACCTCTTTTCACTTACCATGATTAAATCTTTTCTCTCACTGAGACACCCGCAAATGTATCTCCCTAGCTGGTTGCATTTTCTTCTCTACTGGATCTAATTTGGATCTGAAGGGGATTTTTGAAGGGATCTTTGATGGGGAAATAGACTTCTATTGGGTTCGCTTCTATTTCTAAAATCTAAGACATTGGCTAAGTGCAGTCACATTTTAATGCTACTCTAAGCTAAGTAGGGGCAGCTCTGAGCCTTGAGTTGACTCCTGTAAGTGGTGTTTCACAGGAGCAGAGATGGGTTTATTGCCATTCCTGTCCATCACAACCATTCCCCCCTTCCAGGTGATCTTAATGCCCACCAGGTTATAAATCAGAATCAGAACACATTTAAAGTTGGTGAGAGCAGTTGAAATCATGTATACATCTCTCTGTGTGTAAACAAATAGACACACATACACACATATCAAATGCCTGTAAATTAAATAGCATATGACCAATGCAAAAAATGCTGAATGCGTCTTTATCTCCCACCTACATTATGGAAGTCAACAGAAACAATAAGTCACCGTGCAAGACAGATGGCTCTGAGCTGAATCTGTCTACTGCAGCATATTTCTAAAATTTGTATCATGGTAAAAAAAGGCTCTTCTCATGCCAAATGTAGAACACAGGTGCAGAACAAGAGAGATACATTTTCTGGATAATGAATACATATCCCACCCTCCCAGGATAAACAGACCATTGTAGATACGTTGCTCTGCCGAGTATTCCCCAAGGCTATAAAAATGCTTGTTAGAGAATGAAGTCCAGTCTGTGAGCATCACAGTACCCATTAAAAAACATGAAGTGCTACTCAAGTCCCCCCCCCCTTAATGTTTCCACAGGCAGAACCTCATGCTTGGATCCTATGCATGATGCTAATAATGGAAATAAATTACAACATGGGAAAATCTCACTTGGTAGATTTATATTTGAAATGCACCAAATATTGCTCTGCTTAGATTAATAATACATCAGTGCAAGATTAGCAGAAGCTTGCTGAGGATATAAGGCAAGATCATGCCTAGAGGCCAGGGATAAGACCCATGACTTTTGCATGGAAAGCATATGATACAATCAACCTCTGAATTAAAGTTATTTTCTTACAAGTTCACCCATTCCATGTGTAAGAGCTGGAACATATTTAAAGGTAGTAAAAAGATAGACTGGTGTCAGGCTTGAAGAACCAGGACCACACATTACGTTTCAGTTAAGCTGATTTATTGTTCGTGCGTATATACAAGAATATAGTCAACTAGAGGTCAGCACTAAATTGGCACTAGATAAGAGTCAATGGAATTCAAGAAGGATTGGACTTAGATTGTTTGTGGGAGTATAATGACTCTAGGCTGGTGACTCTCTTGACTCTGCCCCAACAAATATTCTAATCCGGCTAAGATTAGCCAAATGTCACTCTTTCCAGAAATGGAAAATCTGATTAATTAAACATGTGCACATCCAGTATTTGTAGAGACAAGTCAACACAATCTGCAAGCCCTATTAATTGTGCTACTCTGACATCCACACAATATAGCAGTTGGCATTTTGTGTGAACTTCAACTCCCACAAGCTGGTTGGGGAATTCTGGGACTTGAAATTCACACATCTTAGTGTGGCCAAGGTTCAGAAATATTGCATACATACAGTCAGCAAAGAACAACAAACTGACAAACCATAACATATATGGGTAGGGTTGTGTTCAAGGATTGCATATATCTTTTCATTGTTTGTGGACTAATTTTCAGTTCTCAGAACTTTCCTTTGCTTTATCATTATTGCTGGATATGCACAGACTTCCACACAAATGTGCAAAAACATTCCCACTAAGAGGTATCTATTGGATGGTGTGGGTGGGTTCAGACCACAGTTAGCCTTCTGTCAAGCTTTAAACCTCTGAGAAAACTCTACTTTGCCACTTATCAAAAGATGGATTAAACAGTATACGCTCCTGCACTATGTCCACTTCCAAACCAATTTCTTTACATTCACATGTCCATTTTAGATGTCTATTAAAGGTCATAAATCTCTCAAGGGTACATGTAATTTGTAGTTTAGTTTTATTGCAGTCTTATGCACACAAAGCAGCTCTGTGAGCATGCACCATACATTGGATGAAGTCACAAACAAGCATGCTGCAGCTAGTTAATTGTTAAAGCCACTCTATTTTCCCTGCAACAAAAATCAAAGTAGTATTTCCTCTATGGTGGGTATATCTCATCCAGGTTCCTCCTGCTCATATCTTTCCCCCCCACCCCTTTTCTGTTGTTTGCTTCTTTGTTTTAAACTTTCTTCTTCCCACGTTACCAGCCATGGACAAAGCACAGCTGCATTTGCTTTCCTTCCTCAGGTCTGTACATCTTTACACACCACTTCCTTCTCTCTGAAACAGAACCTTGTTTGAGATAATCAGCACAAGAAGGACCCTGGAGTTGAATTCTTCTGCCTGTCTTTCCCACCCCGGCATGTTCTTTCTTTTCCTCTTTTAAAAAGAGAGAGAGAGGGGAAAGCACCAGAGGTAAAAACTGGTCAGGACGACATTGAGGTATCTCGATGGAAGTTCCTCTTCTATGATATTGTCCTCTTAGGAGGCAGAAGTCAAAACCTAAAACCCATTTCAGATGAACTCTAGTTACAGTTTCCTCACTACTCTGTCTTGCCCCCTCCTCCAGTCGTCCATGGCTCTGTATTATGCTGAGAAGCATGAATTAAAGCAACTTCCTCTATCCAAAAGGAACATTACACAATCTGTGTCTTGCAAAAGAAAGGAAGAAGAAGAGAAAAAAAAACACCCACAAAACAATGGGAAAACTGTAGCTTGCCCCAGAATGAGCACTTAACTCAGTAAATTGGGCCCTCGGTGGGCATCCAGTTGTCAAACTGGAAAGGGGCAAAATGTATGTTATGTATGGCATATGGATAATGAGCAATGCTGGCTATGGAATTTGTTCAATGTTGTGTAAACATATTCCAGAGGAAAAAATGCATGCCTTTTTCAATGAAAGTATATCCAGAAGATAGGAAGGGAAATAGGAAGTTTGATAGCCCCTTTTCTCCACAGAGGGCAAAAAAACATGTATATTTATCTGAGGAAGAAGAAATATTCATCAGTAAAGCAGAAAAAAAAAAATTTCAATTCTGGCCTCACGTTTCAACATTTGCTGCTAAGAATACATAGAAATTACCTGTGCAAGCCAGGTTTCCTGATTACATGAGCAAAATACATATTTGCTAAAATAGGCTTACCTTCATGGGCTGTTAATATCAACAAAAACAAGTTATAATTTGTATTTTCAGCACACATTAAAAGCACCTTTGGTTCGGAATCAAGAAATGTAATTCGGAGACGTCTCTTTAAACTTACCCAGAATCACGCTTCTAAAACACAACTCTAATGTAATCACATTCAATGCCACATTGTTGTTTTTTCTTTTTAAATTCAGTCAGCCAAATAAGAGTATCAAGCTTCCAATAACTTCATCTGTCCGGTGTACTTTTGAAAGCAATTCTAATTTATACATAAAAGAAAACAGGAATTTATTTATTTTTTTGAGATGAAGGGAGCATCCTGTTGCTTGATGTCACCCTTGCAAGATTATCCAGATCAGAAGCTCCAAACATGATTATGAACACTATTTTTACTGTAATGTTACATTAACAAAATCTTGCAAGTCTGAAAGTACATATCTTCCTCTTCACCTTTACGGTCTAACAAGCTAGAGTGAGTCCTTCCTGAGATGTTTGCTACATCTCTATTCCTTCCATGGGCTCAGCTGACTTTTATCTGACTGTTGTCTAGTCTGCTGATCTTCGTTTGGTCTCCCAAGGCTGTTCTCACATATCCTTGCATCTGGGATCTTTCCAATTTTAGGATTATACCTACAGAAGCTCTTGGATGCCCGAAGAACAGGGCATCAAAAGTTGCCCTCTTCCATTTTACAGGGATGCTGGTATACAAAATAAGACATTCTGCTTTCAGAATTCTAATGGTGGATTGATTCTGGCTCAGAAAAGAAATCAAGAAATCAAATAGTCCACGAAAAACAAGTTGTATGCAGAAAACACAGGTCCCAATTTTTGTTTTGTTTCTTTTGGGTTTCGTAATAAACAAGAGGCTTTTGCTGCCGTTGGAAGTTGAACTCACAAAACCCCCTGCTGGTTATAGATACACAAGCGGGCTTCCAAAAGTGTGGGTAACAAGCCACAGTGATGTCAAATTGACATGTACCTCCTGATATCATCATACACGTGACCTCAGCTATGTCCTGGTACCTGATGCAAGTATATAAATTGTGTTATTTGTGCAGTGATGTCTTCTTGTTTGCTCCCTGCTCTTCCTACAGATACCTATGCTGACTTTTACTGATGCAGACGCTTAGTTTGTCAGCTGCAATTTTCTAGGTTTATGTCAGATTTTTGCCCCAGTCTTGGAATGCCAAAGATTGACACATATACATGGGTGTGTACACACACACACACACACACACACACACACAACCTATGCTATAACTTCTCCCTAAATGTGAATTTACTTTATGCAGGTTCGGGTTTTTTCCACAAAACATCTCTAACATAGTCTTCCTCAGACATATAAGGCTGTTGACTTTAGCAACTCCTGTTCCCTTCTGGGTTGTTTTTTTTTGAGCATGCAACCTGCCTGTGCACATTTCAATTGGAAAGATTCAAGCTGACCTTCTGTGCCTTGAAAGTGTTTCTCCTCACTTCCCATTTTCTTTGCCTTCCTGTTCTCGTCATAATGAAAAGCCACTGTGGCTCAGTTAACCAAGAAGGCCCAGCTTCTAGTTCTCAACGGAACCTGTGCTTAAGGAAAGATCCAACCTAGAACTAAGGAGAAGTTTCCTGACAGTCAGAACAATTAATCAGTGGAATGGCTTGTCTCCAGAAGTTCCTGGTGCACCATCACTGGAAGTTTTTAAGAAGAGATTGGACAACCACTTGTCTGGAATTGTATAGGGTCTCCTGCTTGAGCAGGGGGTTGGACTAGAAGACCTCCGAGGTTCCTTCCAACTTTGTTATTCTGTTATTCTTACTGAGACTCCTCTCAGCTCAAGTTACTCGTTCTGTGAATCTAGACCCTAAACAAGCTGGGTAATTCATAATTTCCTGTTTCAGGTATCCAGTCACTGTCTTGGCAAGTTGTGTGACCTGGGCCATTACCTTAAGCTATAGCACTACTTACATGTTTGGGCACAGAACACTATGTGAACACATAGCACTTTTAACCAACACTTTAAGAGTGGTGGTTGAATTTGATGTACATCTGAAATTTAGCATGAATTCGTAATTCCAGGGCAGGAAAAAGATCATTGCTACCTGGTCTAGAATGAACTTCAGAGCTGAATGGAAGGCTGGAGCACATATGGGAACAGCTTGACTCCAAATTGAAGCAGAACGGGTCAGTCTGACCTGTTCTTGACTGGAGGGGTAAAAGCTTTCAAAGTTAGTTTTTGTTTTCCTTTTGGTAAGGGAGGGGGGATTGCTTGTCATGTCAACTCCACTTGTAACTGCTAAGATGGAAATCCAAATTAAAATCCTCCCCTTTGTTACAAAACTGCCATCTTGCAATGTGCAGTTCCTTGAAAATTATCTCCCCTGACCTGTCCGCTGCCCTACAAGGAAGTTTGGCAGAGTGACTGCGCTATCTTGTTTAAAGTAGCAAGGAGCTTCAGCCGTTCAGATAAATTCAGCCTGACCTTGCATCTGCCTGTTACATTCCATCACTCCCTGCCTTAATCAGACTAAATTCAGCATGCTATTAAACAGGGTGGGAGGGGAATCTGAGGTCAGCCAGCACTGTTCCAGAATGATGACATACACAAAACGTTGTCCTGCCTCTCCTTGTGTTTCCCACTCCTCCACTCTCACTCCTCTAGTTTAATGAAAAGAAAGACTAGGGGGGACATGATAGCAGTGTTCCAATATCTCTGGGGTTGCCACAAAGAAGAGGGAGTCAAGCTATTCTCCAAAGCGCCTGAGGGCAGGACAAGAAGCAACAGATGGAAACTAACCAAAGAGAGAAGCAACCTAGAACTAAGGAGGAATTTCCTGACAGTCAAAACAATTAAACAGTGGAACAACCTGCCTCCAGAAGCTGTGAATGCTCCAACACTGGAAGTTTTTAAGAAGAGACTGGACAGCCATTTGTCCGAAATGGTATAGGGCAGGGGTAGGCAACCTTGGCTCTTTTATGACTCGTGGACTTCAACTCCCAGAATTCCTGAGCCAGCCATGCTGAGGAGAAAAGGAGAGGTTTCCATGCTGAGCCATGCTGGCTCAGGAATTCTGGGAGTTGAAGTCCACGAGTCATAAAAGAGCCAAGGTTGCCTACCCCTGGTATAGGGTTTCCTGCCTGAGCAGGAGGTTGGACTAGATGACCTCCATGTCCCTTCCAACGTTGTTGTTGTTGTTGTTGTTGTTGTTGTTGTTGTTGTTGTTGTTGTTACTATTATTATTATTATTATTATTATTATTATTATTATTATTATTATTATTATTATTATTATTATTATTATTATTATTATTATTATTATTATTATTATTATTATTATTATAATATTGTCCTTCTATAGGGTAGAGGTGGGAGGCACAGGGGAGTTATCCTTTGAGCCTCTCTCCAGTTAACAGAACAGAATAACAGAATAACAGTGTTGGAAGGGATCTTAGAGGTCTTCTAGTTCAACCCACTGCTCAAGCAGGAGACCTGACACCATTCCAGACAAGTGGCAGTCCAATCGCTTCTTTAAAAGCCTCCAGTGATGGGGCACCTACAACTTCTGAAGGCAAGCCATTCCACTGGTTAATTGTTCTCACTGTTAGGAAATTTCTCCCTAGTTCTAGGTTGCTTCTCTCCTTGATTAGTTTCCATCCCAGTTCCCAGTTGTTGCTGGGAATGAGAGTTCTTCATTATTGCAGAAGTGTAAATTACAGAAGACCTATTTGTGATAATCATGAACATTTTGGATAGCACTGTCATAACTCTGGACAACATTTACAGTATAGCAGTTGTCTCAAAACAGGGACCTCACCCAGATGTTTGGCCTCAAAGTTCCCCAACCAATATGGCCATGGATGAGTATATAGATGCCCATTCCCTTCTGAAGTAAGCAGCATTATGCAGGAATGGATTAAGAAATGGAACACCAAAGAAATGAAGAAAAGGGGGGAAATGCCCATTCCCCTATATGTTTCTCCATACGTTTCTCTCCTTGCAACCCGTACTTGATTTCACCAAGTCCTTACTCTACTACATACACTGCCTCGTGTTCTTTAAACTTCTCATTCATCAACTCCATCCAACCATGACCTTTTAAAAAACTTCCTCTCCACCCATTCAATTTTCCTTCATATATTTGTTGTGCAACTCGATCCTCATTCATTCTCTCTATATGACAAAATCACCTCCTTGCACTTCTCCTTTGTCCCGGTTACTCACTTTCATGCTCAGTTCTCATTCCTTCAACATCCATTCATTTTTACCCACATCTCTTCTTGTTTTACCACACGCTCTTTTCAATACATCATTTGTGCTGCACTCAGCGTACTGTGAAGCTTCTCCTGGTGTAATCACAAGCATTTCTGCAAGGGCAGAGACATGTTCTTCTATCTATGCAGCCATTTTTGCCTCTTTGGGCCCATGTTCTTACCTTGCAAAAGGACCCACCTGCCCATTTCATTTCTACCAGCATTTGTACATTGTAAAATTTCTTCATTTCTCCATTTTTTAGTCAACCTTCTATTAATGTACATAATATTGATGTTCATTTTCTTGTGCTGGATCAATATTTTTCAATTTTGACAATTTCCAGTTGTGTGGAATTCTGAGATTTGAAACACAGACACCTAAAAATTGCTATGGTTGGGAAAGACTGTTGTAGATTTTCCCGTTTATAGAAAACTTGCAATTATTCACTCCTTTTTTCCCTGTCAATCTTTGACACATGAATTAATAGACATCTAGCAGTCACTGCAAATTATTTGGTTTCTCAGCCAAACCACAATATCTGTTTTCGAACCTATAAAGAGGCATCACACATTCTTGTGTTACCCACAATTTGTGCTGAACGTTTTCCTAAGCATCCTAGTTATTCTTGCATTATTCTTTCATGATATACCACTCTTATATTTGCAACCAAATTTGAGCTGCATGTACTCACACACAAAGTCCCTAAACTAGCTTCCTCTTTCGTACCTTTCTCAATAATCGCAAACCAGAAAGGTGGATAAGCATTCAATCAAAATTCTACCAAACGCCACCCCAGACACAGTTAATTAACTAATTTCCCTGTAGTTTTTGTATACACACTTCTCATCTTTTCCTTTCTATAGGGTAACAATGATGGCATTCTTCAAATCATCAGGCATAGCTCACACACAACCTGACCCATTGCACAGCCTCTTTGTAAGCAAACCACATCCATATTTTAATAAGTTTTTTAGTCACACCATTTACTCTGGTTAACATTTTCCCAGCAGTTATGGGTTGTTTTTCATCAACTTTTGGATGCTAGCATTACAGCTTTTGTTCTGCTCCTCAACAAATCACTTTCATTTTCGGATTTCTTTATCCCTACTCAGTGGTGGGATTCAGCCAGTTCGCACCAGTTCGGCAGAACCGGTAGCCCAGAATGGACTTCCGGAAGTGGCATCTACACAGAGAACCGATTGTTCAGATATTTGAATCCCACCACTGCCCCCACTGTCACCCTCAAAAAAATATGGGATAAAAATACAATAACAGCAACAACAGTAACGGCTGTGTGAGAAATCATACTAAGAATACCTCGATAGGTTGATAAAAATGCCAAATCCAATCTAAACTTCCGGCTGTGGAATCAACAATATCTTTTAAAAAAAACACTTTCTGCATTTTCTTACTTCACTTTCGTCCCAAATCATTTAATCACTTTTAATTCTATTCCTGCTACCGAAGGCCCCTTTAGTCTTCTTTCCTGCTTCTCATACAATCCTTCATTTCTATCAAAAACTATTTTGCATTTTCTCTCTTTTAATCTTCAGCATTCCTTGCTTGCTTACAATGATCTTACTTAGAAGTATTTTTTCTCTATATAAACATTACACATTTATCTTTCTTTTTTGCAGCAATCCTTTCTCACTCTCAACCTTTTTCCTTTTTATTATTCCATCAAGCTTTTTTTCATATTTCCCACTAGTGTAACTCTAGACATTTCTGTGACACTCTGTAATATAGTTATTTTTTCACTCTGTTCCAAGCTATTTCATCCTCCTCCTTCCTTATCATAATATAACTCTGTCTTCTACTACTTACATGTCTTAGTCTTTCTCTTTCTCCAATATTTTACATTCACTCTCATTTTGTTTATTGTTTTGTTTTGTTATTCTCTCTGTTTCTTCTTCATTTATTTACCTCCATTCACACAGTTTATGCTTTATTTTATAGCAAACGCCTATAGAATGTTGTGCATTTTTGCCCAAACTCACTTCTGTTTCTTTGTTTATGACCACAAGGGTGTAAAACACAACAATCACCTTGGGATTCTTACTTTCATACACACCCACAAAAGCTGCATTTTCCCAATTCATAATTTCAGATGTACGTTTTAGCTCTTTCATTTACAATTCAGCTTACGCTGCCATTTCTCCGGGTATATTTCTCAACTCCATTCTGTACAATCAGACTCTCTTCGTTCATCTTTGCTGATCTCACAAAGTATCTACTCTCCTCTTTTTTTCCCATTTCATTCATTAATCCATTTACCTACCATAGACCACTGTCATCAACAGATGGGCCCAGAGATATTGACTTTTCTTGCTCATCATGTCTTTGATCAATCAAGGCTTTCACAAAATGCTTTTTATTAATATGGAGAAGTTGTATGTTGTTTTCAAATGGTCTCTGAATAATGATGACGACAACAAAAGCAATATTAATTTATTATACCTGTGCTGCATGCAGGATCTAAGATCAGTTGGTTTGGATAAATTTTCAACAGTATTTACCAGGCACAATCAAAGACTAGCTGTAACTCAAGCATGCTCAAACAATTGTCTCTTGCGAAGTGTCTCTTGCAAACAAACACACAATTGATAGAATAGTTGTAGCTCAGGTTGAACTGTGGGGTCCTTGGTGCTCTCTGAGCTTGGTGGCTTTCATTACCAAACATGGTGAAATGGACTACTGGTGGAATCGTCCTTCTCACAACATAGCCAACATTGAGTAGCTATGATCAACCAATATTCCTAAGAAGTCCACAGACAGAAAGTTAAGATAGATAGATAACCTTTATTGTCATTTTTATATTGTGGGCACAATGGCACACATAAAAAATGAAATTTAGTTGCCCGCTCTCAAAGTGAAACATATACATGACACACACCTAAACATACTATGTACAACATATATATAGACCCACATCCCTACATATACATAGCAAATAAATATTAAATACTGTCCATCTTGAATATATAACGCAAGGAGGAAGTTTGAGAGTTCGCAAGGTTAATGCTGTATGGAATGAAACTATGGCTGAATCTGGATGTTCTGCTACGGATACCACGAAGCCTCCTCCCAGAAGGTAACAAGGAAAACAGGTCGTGAAGAGGATGGGTAGTGTCCCAGATAATCTTACGGACCCTGCTCAAGTCAACAGCTCTCAACAATCATTTGTTCTCAGAAGGGGTAATCAACATAATTTTGCTGATAAGCCTGGAAATTCCCTCTGTCGTAAAAAACAAGCAGTAGTGGATTATTCCTCTTTTATGAATGTGCATAAGCCATCACTACATTGGGATTGTGTGCATGAAACAATGCATTCTACATACCAAATCTTGTATGAAGACATTTCTTTTGCTACAAATAACACCATCTCAGTGTTAGTCTTGAATTTTTCTTTTGCAGACATTTCGGCAAAATACAAGTCCCACTCTCCTCAAGAGTACGTAATTTCTTGTCAACTTTTATCAGAAAAGCAAAGACAAAGCAGCATAAAGCTTCAGTTAGGCTTCTTAATGCAAGAAAGCACCCTACACACACACACACATACACACACGCATGCGCAGGCACAAAAGGAAAAAACAAATACTCCCAGTGTCAAGAACTTTAAAGACATCATTATTTAACTGTATTGTCTATTCTACAGATCTGAGCTGCCCTCCACATTTTAAACAGTGGAGCCCTCATTGTTAAACAATACCTCCATCCTGTTCTGAATTTACTGTTTTTCTTTGGCAATTCCACCTTTGACATTCTAAGAGGGCAGAGAAAAGCAGAAATATATTTATGACTATCTCATGTTCTCCCCCGTAAACATTCCCATTCTGATATTTAAGCAAGAGCTCCTTAGATTATGTAACCACAAGAATTCACCACCCAAGAGCAAGGTATTTTTTCATCATTATTTCATCATTATTCTTGAAGAAATATTTAACAAGGTAAGAGCCATAAAAGAAAATAAATAAAAGAGAATAAAGAAGAATAGTAAGTAGTGTGAAAAAAGAAAAAGGAAGGGGAAAAAAGGAAAAAGAAAGATGATAAAAAAACATCTTCCAATCTTTTTGAGAGCAGTTATACATTCATTTTATAGTTTGCCTTTTTTTTTAAAATCACAGTAGCTGGATTAAGGCTGCTCCATAAGCGAGAAGATTGGGATAGACCCTCCCAGAATTCCTGAGTCAGCATAGCTGACTCAGGAATTCTGGGAATTGAAGTCCATGAGTCATAAAAGAGCCGAGGTTGCCTACCCCTGATAGAGTATACTGGAAAAGGAAAGTGGAGTACAAAATGGAATGAAGAGGCTGGAATTCCGAATAGCAAAACTTTGCATTACAATATGTTATTATAGGATTTTTGGCAATTTTATCCCTTTGGCTTGGTTAACCGTAACAGAAGAAAAGAAGGAAAAAAGGAACTCCATAAATTGGTTAGTTTACAGCTAAGGAGACAGGTTTGTACTAAGTTCAGTCATCATTATCACCATGTTTTTTGCATTTCTTCAGCATATTATCAATTAGCCCACCGTAAACCAAAAATGAAGCAAAACAAGTCAGCTCCTGCCAACATCTATGAGCTTGGAAGATGGCAACAAATTATTAAACTCCAAATTAAGACTAGATAGTCTGGGTTGCCTCCCACTGCAAAAGACAAATTAGCTCTTTTATATGATTATCCAATGGTGTTAAATAATTGGCAGAGGTAGAGCAATGCAGTGCATGGAATGCGCTTTTATTAATATAGTCCTCAGTTAGTGACTCTAATTGCACAGCAATTTCTAAGAACCCAGATCTCTAGATCTGCTCTAAATCTCTCCTTCGGTTGCAAAGGAGATTACATTTTTACAGAAGTCAGGTCTCTTCCATATATAGGATTGATTCTACCTCTGAATTTGTATGGTGTCTTCAGCAAATGGTATGTCATAGTTGTACCAACATCTAGGGAATGGGTCATCGTAATGGATCATCATGAAGATGGAATTACACAGTCTTTTAGAACTTCCAAAATCCATTCTGCTGAGTTCTGAGCTGAGAACCTACCTCAGGGGTGTCCAACCTTGGCAAGTTTAAGACTTGTGGACTTCAACTTCCAGAATTCCCCAGCCAACCATATTTTATCCATCCTATATCATTTTTGTATTATTCTGGGACAACAATACAATGCAGAGGTCCCTGCTTTACATGAGTATATTCAACAAATTCTACCCTTCGGCATTATAAATCATGGCTGCAGTCAACTAAATAGAATTACTATAATCCCCATCAGCATGCAAAATAATAATAATAATAATGGACAGAGTAAAAACAGAGAAGTTCAATCTTTCAGCATATTTGGTTACAAATTTCTATGTTGCTAGCCTAGAAATTATAACAACATCATAGAGCAAGAGATTGCTGAACTATCATACATCAAAAAGTGTCACATCATCTTAAAAGGTCTCGACAAACACAATGGGTTTTTAACACACTACAATAGCTAATTGATGAGATACTTGTAATCTGTCTCACATGCAATTTGCATCTGCATCCTCACCCTTTCTTCCCCCCTTCTTGCCTCATTGACTTTGCAAATCCTACATCAGTTTGCATTCCCAAATTAAATTTGTTCACTTTGGACTGGTTTGCTCCAATTTTTGTTGGAAGCCTACAGTGATCTTGAAGGGCAAATCCCTCTTCGCCGCAGTGTTCAAAAGAAGAGGAAGTGAAAGAAAAGCCGTTTCCTTATATTATCAGGAACTATTAAAAAATGATAATTCAGCAAAGCATCTTTCTAATCCCGAAAGAGGAAAGGAAGAACAACAAACAGCAGAGATCACACTTACAGAAAGAGCCAAACAACCCTGGCTGATATACACATGGACAAAATGGCAACCTTCTTCCAAAATATGTCAAGGCACACCTAGAGTTCACCTGTGATGGCAGCAGGAGCAGGCTTCCTTAGCATGATGCCCACCTGTTGGGACTTTGGATAGTCCAGTCCCAAAACATATACAGGGGTTGTAGACGCAAGGGGTTCTTGCGACAGCACTTTGGATATTTTTGAATTGCACAGGTTCCCATTCTTGTGGTGGTAAATATCTGGTGGTGGCCTACTAAGGAACTTCTCATACCTTCTTCCTGACAGATGTGCTCCAAGAAAAATAAATGTGGGAGACTCTTATTTCAAGAATGCCTGGCCTGAATTAAGGTGTGCAATTCTTTTGTCTGCTCATCCATGCTTTAATCTCTAAATTGCAAAAAACATTAACGTTATTGATTGGTCAGACATCACTCCAACAGGAAATTTAATTAAATTAAAATATGTCGCTAAGCAGTCCCTGGCTTCACTGTGTATAAATCTTTGGGGGATGTTGACAATAGGCATACACAATTCATATTGTGTTCTCAACTTTAATTTAGTCCCTGGCTATTTTAGTTCTTACTGCTTGATAGTCAGTGGGAATCTGTCTGTCCTGGAGTTTAAGAACAACCAGCTTCAAAAACATCCAACGACAGATAGTCCTTGACTAACAACTGTTCATTTAGAGGTTCTTCAAAGTTATAATTGCCACTGAAAAAAGTGACTTACAACCAGTCTTCACACTTAATGACTGTCACAGCATCCCCATGGTCACATGATCAAAATTTGGGCTCTTGGCAACCAGCATATATTTACAACAGTTGCAGCATCCCAGGGTCATGTGACCACCATTTGCAACCTCCCCAGGTGGCTTCTGACAAGCAAAGTTAAGGGGAGAAGCTGGATTCATTTAATGACTACATGACTGATTTAATAATTGTGGTGATTTGCTTAACCACCATGGCAAAAAGGTTGCAAAACTGGGCATGACTCACTTAACAACTGCCTTGCTTACTTCAGAAATTATGGTCTCCGTTGTGCTCATAAGTCAAGGACTACTTGTACTTTGGCTTCCAAAAAATGCTTCTATTATGTACTATTTCGAACTGATCTGGGGTGAAAGCAGGAGTTGCAAAGGCCATGCCAGTCTTCAACATGTTGTTGAATAAGGAAGCCCCTTTCAGGAAATCAATGCTTCTCTAGGGGAGGATCGACAATAAGACAACAACTTCCAGTCAAATTGCACCAGATAATACAGCACACTTTTCTCTGCTACGAGCAGAGAAAGAAAAGGAGGGAAAGGACTGTAAAAAAAGATAAAAATCTTGCAATTACTGAAATGGACAGGTAAACTTATGGCTCACTGGAAAGTGCAATTAAACTTCTACCCCTACTTCGGACATATAATGCAAAGTTCCAGCTCTCTGGAGAAGTACTAACAGAATAACAGGGTTGGAAGGGACCTTGGAGGTCTTCTGTTCCAACCCCATGCTCAAGCAGACCATTCCATTCCAGACAAATGGTTGTCCAGCCTCCAGTGATGGAACACCCACAACTTCTGAAGGCAAGCCATTTCACTGGGTAATTGTTCTCACCGTTAGGAAATTTCTCTAGTTCTAGGTTGGTCCTCTCCTTTTCCATCCATTGCTTCTTGCCTTGCCTTCTGGTGCTTTGGAAAATAGATTTACCCCCTTTTCTTTGTGGCAGTCCCTGGACACTGCTTGGAACACTGCTATCATGTCCCCTCTAGTCCTTCTTTTAATTAGACTAGACATACCCAATTCTTGCAACCGTTCTTCATATGTTTTAGCCTCCAGCCTCTAATGCTAGGAAAGATGTAAGGAATGGGAAGAAGAGGATGACCAATAGCAAGGTCAGTTACAACGGCGATGGGTACAATGTTGGAAGACTGAAGGACCAGTCTTGTGACAGATCTTCATGGAGAAAAATCTATCTATGTGGTTGCTAAGAGTCAACAATGACTTGATAGCCCATAATTAATCATGTTCTCCTGTTTGTCAAATGGAACAACCTATATCACATG
This sequence comes from Azemiops feae, assembly GCA_023970755.1. NCBI lineage: Eukaryota > Metazoa > Chordata > Lepidosauria > Squamata > Viperidae > Azemiops > Azemiops feae. The sequence continues at coordinate 896,023 of JALGBA010000702.1, read as the reverse complement.
GCTATTGCCTATTCCCTGGGCATAGATTTTATATGATAATGATAAATGCAGATGTACAGTATATATAAAATATTCTGTTCCAGGAATACAGCATGCTATCTAAAGATTTGGTACATTTTCCCAATTTCTATATTTTGTCTGCCATAGCAATGCTTCTCTGATTGATGGAGAAAGAACGTTGCTAGTGGATCTATAGAGAGGAGAAAAACCTTGCTGGATCCTAGAAAAAAGTTCACACAATCTAGCATTCTTCTTCCCAGAGTGTTCAGAACAAGAGTCCAGAGAGCAGAAGAAAATAGTATTCAAATGCTGTGGCCTCCAGAAAAACAGAAGAGGTCCCACTTTGCCTACAGACATCTCCTTCATGGCCAATAATTTGCATATTTCATTAGTTACAGTAGTTGGTTAGTTCCCAATCCGATAACATAACAACACCCCCAGGCTCTCACTGTTTTGTCAGCACTTTTGGGAGAGACATGTGACATCATGATCTGCACAGAAAAAGGTGGGGCTTGCATTGCCCCACTATAATTATTTTGATTGCATCATATGGCTGCTGCTGGATGGACCAACTCAATCAACTTTCAGAACCAAAAAAGTGAAAAAGAAATTAATACTCAATAAAAATGCAACCATCACAAAGCTGCCCTGAATTAAAAAAAAATAAAAATCAAAGACCACAAAACAGCTCATTCTAACCCTGGATCAAAAAGCAATTGAAAAGGAAACCAGGAACCACCACCCTCACCCATTTATTCATAACAAATGAATTGTGCATTAGGGCTTCTCTTAAAGGCTTGTAAAGAAAAGGCTGATTAAAACTATTGCAGAGAGTACAGAATTCCAGACTCTTCGCATCCCTCCAGAAAAGAAATATGTGGCAAATGATTTCTGATATCTTCATTTTTGTACCCGCTTTTTCTCAGTAGTCTAAATATAATGCCTTTTTGTGCACTTTCCTGCTTTTCGATTGGCTTTTTTAAATTTGCAAATTCTGTTAATGATATTCAGAAGTGTCCAAAGATTGCTATTCCAGAACAAAACATAAATGTATGTCAGATAAATAGATTTCATCTTCAGGAGCTTAGTGCAACTTCAGGGACGCGGGAAGAAAAAGTATTTGGATGCAATTTGTTTATTTATTACATATTGCATGCCCACCTTTTAAAGTCTCCCGGCCACGGAATACATCCCATACCCTTTGAAAATACAGTTTCTCTATTTTTCCATAATAAATTCTGTCGGCACCGGCTTGGGGACAGCACGGGAGATCCTGATGATGGGAGTTTTGCACAGAAAAATGGGCCTCTCCCTTAGTAGGGGTGTAATTCGGCATGCCAGGTTAGCAGCTTGGATGAAGCCAGAAGCACAACAGGGTCCCTTTAGAATGGGCAGGAGGCAAGAGTCACTTTACAGTGTTATTGATTTATCCTGTGCCTGCAGTTAAAAACTATGCCCAGACAGACAATAAAAATAACTGTTCTAACCATATAATAGCTTCCTGCTACTAAAATGGATTTTACACTTAAAGTCACAGCAGACTGATCTTTTACACATCTCTTTCTTTTAAGGCTCCATCTGAAAGAGAGGGGAGGACCTTGGGAATTTAGAAAGTATGAAATTGGACAGTATCCATGTTAGCTCTGTGCTTCTTCCTACCTTGCCCATCTCCAATTTCATCTGTACTAATAGTTGCTTTACCTGGGAAGTCTTTAGTAACCTCAGGCAATGCGTAGAACGTACTGTAGACTAGGGTCCCAAAACACTCAGTCGATACTGCTGGTAGAAAGCAAAAATCCAGCCCAAGAATTAAGTGCAAACAATGTCTGTTGTAGTGGGGGGGGGGGAGAGAACAGAATTTCATGTTTAAATTGTGATTGTTCCCATGGCATACTTTGGCTACGCAAGATCGGAATCAGATAATCTGCTGCCCACAAATTGAACAGTTCTATTATTGATCTATAATTTGCTTCCCAAACCTGGGCAAATGATCCAAAATTGAGTAAAAGGTTTTTCCCCACCACCACCACTTTCTACCCATTATTCATACACCAGAGTCATTTAAATTGATTTAAAGATTGATATATATACTAAAATATATTCAAAAGTCTTCTGAAGTATTCCTGTTAAAATAAAAATAGATGAAATTATCAAGGATAATTTATTGAAATGGCCTAAAGACCATTCAATGGTAGTGTTTTTATAATACAGCTAGTCCTTGAGTTACAACCATGATCTATTCACATGGATATACTTAGGTGGTGGGGGCGGCATCATCCTCATCAGTTCCAAGTCTTATACAAAGCACTGGACTCCAAGATGGCAATTTGATCAAATTAATGATGTTAACTGAAAGTTGACTTAGAATTTCATCCATATCTTCAGATTACTCAATACTAATAAAATAACCCTTTGTTTCTCATTTATTTGTATAGTGTCTAACTTACTTTGACATTAGGTATTTCATTTCATCTCTTCCATCAGACACAATTCACAAAGTTTGCCATCACCGCAAGTGGCCATCAGTTTATGATGCTATATTCTCACAGCCTAGCTCTCCCACTGCTAAGAAATAACATGCCATGGAAGACAACATGGAGTGTACAAATTTTGTCATGGATGAGACTGCCTACATTACAATATCTAAAGGAATAAAGATAGACAGTCTCTTTCAAGTGAAGCTTGACTTCATGGGCATGTTCATGTAGTTTTCTCACCAAGAATTGGCAAGTCTTTAGCCATAGCTTTTCCCCCCCCTGGAATTTGTTTTTGACTTCAGAATAAAAAAACAACTTATAGTCTCAGGATTTGCTGGTAGTCTCTCATCAAAGTATTAATCAAGTCTGATCCTGCTTAGCTTTTAAAGATCAATCAAGTTTGGCTAAGCGTTTCCACTTACCTGGATAGCGAGAGTATTAACTTCTCCTATATGTACCTGCTAAGATTCTTGAATCATTTTTGAAGGCCTTAACTATAAAACCGTGCTATTTCACCTCCTTCTTTAAAAACTGCCACTAATTTTTTTAGTGTCAACCAAAGACATTCTCTCTCAGGAATTGTGGATTTATCTCTTTGTTGTTCTAAGATAGGATTGCTTTTTAAAAATATAATTCATTTGCTGATTATTGAAATTTCTTTCATCACATATTCATGCTTATTTATCTAATTTGGCATTTTCAAATCTATCTATCTATCTATCTATCTATCTATCTATCTATCTATCTATCTATCTATCTATCTATCTATCTATCTATCTATCTATCTATCTATCTATCCACCTCCATCCATCATCCATCCATCCATCCATCCTTCCATCCATCCATCCATCCATCCATCCTCCTCCCATCATCCATCCATCCATCATCCATCCATCCATCCCATCATCCATCCATCCATCCATCCACCATCCATCCATCCATGGGCGATTTCCAGGGCCAGTTTGCACCACTTCGGCAGAACCGGTAGCTAATTTGTTGTTGCTAGGCCCAGAATGGACGTCTGGGAAGCGGCATCCACACAGAGAACGGGTGTTCACATATTGAATCCCATCACTGTATCTATCTATTATCATCTATCTAGGAAGGGTGTCAAATGAAGTGCTACTGGGCTGGGGAGGAGTGAAAACTGAAAAGGGGAATGAAAGAATGCAAAGCATAAGCAATAAAAAGCAAAGAAGAGAAAAACATATGAGTCACACCAATTGCACATCTTGATTGCAGCAATCAATTTTCACAACAATAACACTAGTGTATTTTAAGTATAGTCAACTTAGACATGTGAATTGGGTGACTCAGCACATGTCCCTTAATGTATCAATAGAGCAAAAATCTAAGAATGGTCAGATTCTTGGAATAGGCTTGTTTTGTTTTGTTGAAAACTGAAATCTATTGTTTTTAGCCTTTCCAGTTAGGAAGAAAGGAGAGTAGCAAGGAAGTAAGGAACAGGAAAGACTACGGTTCCTACAGCAGTAGAATCTGGAAAGGTTTTTCAGTGTGTATCTACTCCAAGGCATCATTGTGAAATCTTGGCAGCTGGATGGCAAAGCTGTACTTGAGGGATGCAGATAAAATTTAAAACCAATAAAATCAGTTGAAGAAGACATCATGCTTCAGTAGGTTGCATGGGTTGTTTCCTATCATGTTTCTGAATTCCACTGTATCATTAACTTGCAATCTTTTTTTAAGAGCCGGGATACAGGCTGGTAAAACCAGGATATAAATAGTTATTTGCCATTAGCCTTGATGGCAGCATGACTGCTTGTGAATCCCATCTACTGGGAGACTAATAGGTTTCCTTGGTGTTATTGGTTGGCCACTGTGAGAACAGATTCATAGAGTAGATAATCCGGGGATCCAATCCAGCAGGACACTGCTTATGTACTTGTGACAGTGTTGCATGAGTAAGAGGAGCCATCTGATCACTGACTGGAAATTAAGCCTTTGTTTACATTCCTCAATCTTACTGTCCCATCAGGGGATTCATGTTGCTTCATTTGAAAGAAGTTTCATTGGCAAAAGTCAACCATATTAAAGCATAATAAGCACATGACTAGGAAGATTTTCAATCATCCAAGTCAGGGTTGTCCCAAAGGTGCTTTTCTAAAAGACAACTGGACTTTCTTGCTTTTTTTCCTTGAAAATGTTTCGCTTCTCAACCAAGAAGCTTCTTCAGTTCTTTAGAATTTTAGAAGCTTCTTGGATGAGAAGTGAAACATTTTCAAGGAAAAAAAAAACCAAGAAAGTCCATTTGCCTTTTGGAAAAGCACCTTTGGGACGTAATAAGCACGGTTGCAAACATTTTGCAATGAAAATGAGAAACAGGTCAGCAATTGCCAGCCAAGATAGTTTAGATTTTGTATGCAGATATGTCTAATAATAAAAATGTAGGTCACAGAGCTATTGGAATATATATATATATATATATAGCCTCACAAGTTCATTCTAAACAAATATGGGGACACTTTAACAAGTACTTGAGAATAATGTATAATGAGCTAGTTGATTTATAAATGCAGTGGTCCATTTCTTTCAGTCATGGTCCATTTATATATTGTGGAGAGAAATAATTAATCTGTTTTGCAATTTGTAAGAGGTTTGATTCCCCTGAAAACAAATCTTCTCCTTTTGGAGTTTGTTTTCAGTTTGTTCGAGAAGTTTTTTTCTTTTTTTTTTCTTAGTGGTGTTTTTGAGCTTATATCTTATGGGAGATGAGTTTGCTTGAGTTTCTGCTTTCCGTTGTGCATCCTTATGTATGGTTACTCACACTAAAGAAAAGCCTAATAGAAAAGAGTTTCCTTGTGATCTCTCTTCTTGAAAAACATTGGATATGCAGGAAGCAACAGTGGTGAATATCTGCAGCTCGGGTATAGGATGAGGGTGAAGGTTTGTCCTCCAAGCTTGTGGGTTGGTTTCTGAACGTTTTGATACCAGGCTAGGTAACATCTTCAAACTCCATTGAAGACGTTACCTAGCCTGGTAACGAAACGTTTAGAAACCAACCCACAAGCTCAGAGAATCCTCACATGCAGGAAGCCACAGATGACTGGAAACATAATGGTACAACAGAAAACAGGACACTTATATAACCCCTCTTGGACTAACAAAGAAGAAAATGGTCACCCACCTGAGAATTTCACTTTAAAAAAAAAAATCAAAATCAATTTCTCTTTCGTCAAAATGAATAACAAGAAAAAATGATTGAATCTATTCTACAAGAGTACAAAGGTTATTTATTTGTTTATTGTGCCTCTGAGTCAGTTTTGACTTCTGAACAAATCCCTGCAGTTTTTTTTTTAGCAAGGTTTTTCGGAAGTGAATTGCCATTGCCTTGTAGGAGAGGGATTGGCCCAAGGTCACCCACCTGTCTTTGTGCCCCAAGGCAATTACTAGAACTCCCAATCTCCCAGTTTCAAGCCAATGCCTTAACTACTAAGCCAAACTGGCTATCACAAAGATTATGCTCCCTCCCTATGGAGGGGAACCTCGCGTAGTCAAAGTAATAATATTTTAAATAATCATATATCCCAATTTCCTTACATGATAACAAATAACAAAATATAAGATAACTAACCTCATTCCCATTCACCGAGAAAAAGAGTTTAGAAAGTAGGATTCATGGACATTTAAGAATAAAAGCTTTCTTAATAAGAAGGAAATTAAGCAAGCATAAAATTATTCCTTTTTTGCCTAGTTCAAGGCCACTTATTATTAAAAATCAGCGAATAGCTTTTCTGAAAAAGAACAGTCTAGGGCATTCCCAGTAATTGTCTGTCACAGTCACCAAGGCAGAGGGAATATGCCTTGAATAAGATTAGGATATATACACAAGACCACATTAACATTATGTAGCATTCTCAAATGAGGCTGACTTCAGGCAGACGTAATAGTTTAAACTTCTCTCCCCAAGCTATACACAATTTGAATGTGGAAATCAACTCTTCAAACATTGGCTGAAGAATTCTGGGAATTTATTTATTTATTTATTTATGTGCGTCTGTCTGTCTGTCTATCTGTCTATCTGTCTATCTATCTATCTATCTATCTATCTATCTATCTATCTATCTATCTATCTATCTATCTATCTATCTATCTATCTATCTATCTATCTATCTATCTATCTATCTATCTATCTATCAGTTTATATAGCCACCCACTCAATGTGCAACCCAGGATGTCATACACAAAGGAAATATTAAAATCTAATAAAAATATTTTTTGCCAGAAACAACTTCTGACAGTTCCAAACAATTAAAACAGGCACAAAACTTTTTGGCTTGGGCCCAAAATCTAGAACTTAAGAGGCTTCAGGATCTGAAATTCTATCTGAATTTTGAGGGCAATGCTATCCATGGGGCAACACAGCAACTGAGGTGGCCAATCTCCTGGGTTCTACCAGATGACATTGCTTAAGTGATGGGAATCAAAGCGTACAGTTTATCAGATTCTGTACAGCTAGAGGATTACTGAGTTGGGGAAAGCTACTGTAGGAGATAACCAGGCTGAGCCCAAGAGAGGGTTCAAACACGTCATCAGTCTCAAGTCCATTCACGCCCACTAGAGATTTAAGTCCAGCCCACCTTGAATTCCATTGACTCTTATCTACCGTCAATTTGCTTTGACCCTTAGCAGTTCAGATTCTTGTAGAGAGCATTAGCTTACAATAAACCTATATTCATTTGAACTGTCTGGACTCCTGATTTCCTGAGCTTGATAGCTAGCTGACACCATTACACTTTCACCAGGACAAGCTGGATTCCTGATCAGTCATAAACCCATTGAGCCAAACAGTGGTTTCTGGTCTAACTTACCCTGCAGAGTTGTTTGGAAAAGAAACAAATGACAAAGATGAGATGACAAAGTTATTACCCCAGGTTCTTTATAGGATACAATTGGCAAGCAGTAAAAATGAAGGATAAGCATTTGTAATCTGCATGCTCATAATAAGTTACAAACTATGCGCTCGTCTGCAAAATCACGTTTATTTCCATGTCTCTATGAACCTTAAATTACCTTTTCATTAAAAAGAAGGAGCAGGACACAGAACATAGAATAATATAAAATATAAATATAATATATCATAGAAAAGAATATTTATTTATAACTTTAGTTGATTGCCTAGATCAGGGGTGTCAAACTGCTGGCCCGCGGGCCGCATGCATCATAGCAAAACCGCGCCCACCCCATTGCCGGCAATGGCAAAAAAGTCACGATACGTCACGACACGTCATGACATCACATTGCGAGTTTGACACCCCTGGCCTAGAAGCTGGTCTTCTGCTCAACAAACAACTGGAAAAAAAAAACTTGCTAGGGGTAAGAAACTTCCTAGAAACTAAACAGATGGTAGGCAGTGATCTTACCAACATGTAAATACAGTGGGTGTGCTACTTTAAGCTTCTGGGGCAAATAATTCTAATAAAGAGGAAGAGAGAGCAGCTTATTCTATCCCCATGTTAGTTATATTGCAAACCTCATTGCGCTTGCTTCTGAAGCTCCACATTTCCCTAGTAGCTGCCAAAAGGTTGGGGATCCCTGCCATGAACAAGCCAAAGCATTTTAAAATACGTTTGTGCAATAAAAACCCAGACAGAGAGTGTAGCTTGCTTCTGTTTTGGGCTACCTCATAAATCACCAAATGGAAAATTGCTTCTGGGCCTCAGGTCTTCTCTTGCCAACCTCCAAACTTCAACAACAGCCAGAAGAACAGAAAGGGGGGGGAGGGGGGGAAGGAATCAGGGTGTTCATTTTGGATAAGTGACATCACATAAATTGGGTGAATGGAGTGGATTTATAATTAGCATGGGAGAGTCATCATGTCTCTCTGTTTTCATTTCTAATAGTGTTCTTCCCTTGCAGGCTGGGTTGGGGGAACAGTTTCACACACAGTAGTGTGTACAAATGCTGCACCTTGCCAAGCCAACTGTTTCTGCTCTGGTGGGAATAAATATTGAGAGCCAAGGCTTTTTCCTTGGGAGCTGTAAAAGCTGGGAAAGGGATCCTTGCCAGGCAGAGCAGAGAATTCTCTAATTTGACCAGGGTTGCACGTAGTTTGCGCCTTGGGGATAACTTCGGATCATGAAGTTCTAAATTGCAACCTTCTGCAGTTGGAACAAATGATGTTGACTGGGAGTATCTGCATGGCTCCCTTAACTTTGCGTGATTTTCCCTAGCTTTTTTTGGAAAGGAAACCCCATACTTGTATATGCCAAGTATGATTAATCCACAGATTAATCCACAGATCTTTATTCTAATCACTAAATTTGGCTTTCCAGGCTTCACCCACAGAGGGTTGTTTTTTTATCATCCCAGGACGGAGATTTTTTTTCAATAGGACACACTAAGTTTGGAAAAACTATATGTGAAAGGCATGCACTATAGTGTATTACCCTAATCGGAGGTCTTCTTGGTGGTTGAACTACATCTCCCAAAATTCTCAGCCCCCAAAGGCCACAGGGATTCTAGAAGATGTGATGCAAGGTACCTGGTGAGATTGGATATAACTCAGTTCTGCCATTAAGGGCTATTCCTTGAGAAACAATGGCAATTTACATCTTTACAACCTTAGCAAGAAGGAGGACTAAGAGAAGCATGGCTCTAAAACAAACTGAGCTTCTCAAGAACCTGATTTTTGCGTCCAACATTTCATATCATGCTACATCGTGCATTGCTACAGAACCACAGCATATGTTTGGGATGCTTTGCAGCTTTATCACCAAGAATGTCAGCACAACCATTCTTAGCACAAGAGTCTACCATTGGAATGAATAGCTGATCAGATTGGATTAGATGTTCCTCCTCAAAGCCATACACTTAAGATGACCCAATGTCTAACAGCGGCACTATTATCATTTGGAATTCAATATTCCATGGAAACAAATGCAATGAAAAGTGAGTCTGTATTTCCCAGTTTAACTGACATTTGTAGAAAAATGAGGGATTTCAGGCCAATAAAATCTACATTTTTAAACTATAGAGCTGCATAGAATCAAGATCATGTGAAGTATTAGTACCGCTTTATAAAGCCCTAGTAAGACCACACCTCGAATACTGCAGCCAATTTTGGTCACCATATCACAAAAAAGATGTTGAGAGACTGGAAAAAATTCAGAGAAGAGCAACTAAGATGATCAAAGGCCTGGAGACCAAAACGTACGAAGAACGGCTGTGGGACTTGGGTTTGGCCAGTCTAAAGAAAAGAAGAAATAGGGGAGACATGATAGCAGTGTTCCAGTATCTGAGGGGCCGCCACAAAGAAAAGGGGGTCACATTATTCACCAGAGCACCGGAGGGAAGGACAAGAAACAATGGTTGGAAGCTGATCAAAGAGAGAAGCAACCTGGAATTAAGGAGAAACTTCCTGACAGTGAGGACAATCAACCAATGGAACAGCTTACCCTGTATAGGACCTCCTGCTTGAGCAGGAGGCTGGAGCTTGAGCAGGGGGCTGGACTAGAAGACCTCCAAGGTCCCTTCCAGCTCTATTCTATTCTATTCTATTCTATTCTATTCTATTCTATTCTATTCTATTCTATTCTATTCTATTCTATTCTATTCTATTCTATTCTATTCTATTCTAGCTGATCTTTATATATTTATTCGTATCTTGCCTTGCCAAGGCAGCAAACATATCCAACACTCTTCCCTCCTCCTATTTTCCCTACAATAACAATCCTATGAAGTGAGTTGGGCTTATAGAGGCTGACTGGCCCAAGGTCACCCAACTGGCTTTCATGGCTAAGGCGGGACTAGAACTCATGGTCTCCCAGTTTCTAGCCTGGTGCCTTAATCGCTAGACCAAACTGGCTTTCTAATAATGTTTGTAGTGCATAGACAGACTTGTACATTAGAAAACCAACCACTGACAATATATAAACACAACAGCCGGAATAACTGCTTGTGGTACTCAAAAGTTCTTGGTTCTGTGCAATAAGGAGGATTTGCAAATATTGGACTGTTTTCAGTTTCAGTTGCCGAGGGCAGTTATCTATAGAAAAAGATAGGGTTGATTTTTTTCTGGACTCACCATTAGCAGAATATAACCACTACTTTTAAATGATGGTTTGACCTTCCAATAAGCCACTCAATCAATGCAGTTCATTTTAAAAATACTCAGTAAATACAGGACTTGTTTGAATGCTGTCTTCTTCTTTGTGTTACGCATAGTTCCTTGAATTAAGGACATAATTGCCTGTTTTGTCCCACCTATGGATTCTAGCAAATCCATTTAGTTTCTGTGTCCTGTTCTTGTCTATAAATGTGCTTTGAAAGTTGACACTGTTCAAGAGAGCTGAGGGAGGGAGCAGGAAGAGAAGAGGGAAGAATTCTATTTCATTGCCATTAAATGGGTGGGGGGGAAATGGGTTCAGTTTGCCTACTATCAATAGTCTAACCACTCTCCACTGCCAATCTAGAGGTCATTGATTCTGTAGTAAGACGGATAAAATAATTTAGACCACCACAACCTCGTAAAGCAGAGATTAACTCTGTCACAGATAGATGTACAGAATGCTAGTCTGAGTATGGTGATTTGATGTTGTTAATAATAGTAATGGTCACACTGTACCACTAATAAAAATAACAATCATAGTACGGACTTCTTTTTTTGTGTTTGCAATAAAAATATAAAGCATAATTAAATACAAAGACACTAACAAACAAATTAGATCTATGGATGAGCTATCCATTTTGAAATCATAATACTGCATGTAAAATCATCTTGGCCAACAAGAAGGGGGGGGGATAATCAGGTGACTTCGGGTAGTCTTCAAATTATGACCACAATTTCTATTGCTAAGCAAGACAGTTGTTAAATGAGCTTTGCCCTATTTTACGACCTTTCTTGCAACGTTCGTTAAGAGAATCACTGCAAATGTAAAGTTAGTAACACAATTGTTAAGTAAATTGGGCTCTCCTATTGACTTTGCTTCTTAGGTCACGAAAGGTGATCATATGACCCCATGACGTGGGGATGCCACAACAGTCATAAGTATGAAAAATGGTCATAAGTCACTTTTTTCAATGTCATTGTAACTTTGAACAGTCACTGAATGAATGGTTGTAAGTCAAGGACTGCCTGTAGTACATTAGCATGTCAGCTTTAGGAACCCCCAAAAGAAATAAATTGATTATGATTCTTATAGCTTTACTGCCAAGAAGCAAGGCTGGGATGGGGACAGACACTTAAGGATTTCCTGATTTAATTGAAGAAACAGTTCAATGGGACTAGGGTATTATGCATTCTGCCAAGGAATGGATGTCTTTACTTATCAGATTTATATCCTGTCTTCCATTCATTCTCTTTCCTCCTATTTTTCTCCAGAACAACATCCAATATGGCAGATTATGTTGAAGGAGAAGGACTCACTCCAAATCACTCCATGAGTTTCCATGGTTGAGAGTGGATCAGAATATGGTCATTCTGCTCCAATATCTCTCATACTATACCCTAGTAGCTGTAGGCTTTGCCTTTGAAAATCCAGCTGTTGCATGTTCTTCCCATACAGAGGATTTTTTTTTTTTGATGACATTACCTAGTTGGGTAATGAAATGTCTGCAAGAAAACAACCAAACTCAGAAAAGCACCAAGGACCTCACAGGTCAACCCTGAACTACAAATATTCTCTTCTACTGCAAGTTTTTATTATTCACATCTCCAAAGGGGGAGAGTACAGCCAATTATAACTTAATTGCATCCTAGGAAGGAGATAAGCCAACATTGCAGAGTTTGCAGCTGGCGAGTCCGCAATCACAAAAAGAAGCTGACTCATGGAAAGAGACTTCTGCAAAATGTCCAGCGGCAATTTTTCTCCACCTCATTTCTGCATGCTTTGGGGATGATATATGATGTATCTTATTTACTCTGTCCCATAAAACGTACTTTTACAAATTATTTTAATATGTTGCCAAGTACCAGATAGGTTGTTCTTTGCTATACTGCTCTTAGGATTTTCCCCTTTCTTTTTTTAAAATCATGATTCAGTTTCTCTCTTCAATATGTCTTGAGAAAATTAGTTCTGGCTCTATTTTCCTTTCTTATTTACAGTATATAGCACTGCATTCAGATGTGTTCAGTTAGGAACAGTGGACCTAGTCATCCATTGTCTGTATTTTAGAAGACCAACAATTCTGAAAGGCAGGGAGCAGGAGAAGAAATGCATTCTGCAATGCATTTTGTGATTAAAAAGCATATTATTATTATTATTATTATTATTGTTATTGTTGTTGTTGTTGTTGTTGTTGTTGTTATTGTTATTGTTATTAACAACAACAACAACAACAACAACAACAACAATAACAATAACAATAACAATAACAATAACAATAACAATAACAATAACAATAACAATAATAATGACTGTGGCAAAGGCAAGCAAGGGTAGTACCAATAGTAATAGGCGCTTTGGGTGCAATCCCAAAACAACTGGAGCACCACTTGAACGCCATTGGCATTGACAAATTCGCCATTAGTCAATTGCAAAAGGCGGCCTTACTAGGAACTGCTTCCATCCTGCGACGATATCTGTAATACCATCAAACATCCACATCTGCTTATCCCAGGTCCTTGGTAAGGACTCGATAGGTAGACAAAAATGCCAAATCCAGTCTGAACATCTGGCTGACTGTGCGATGATCAATAATAATAATAATAATAATAATAATAATAATAATAATAATAATAATAATAATAATAATAATAATAATAATAATAATAATAATAATAATTAATAATAATAATAATAATAATAATAATAATAATAATAATAATAATAATAATAATAATAATAATCTGGAGCTTTAGGTTCACATCTCTGCCATACTAGGTTGTCATCCATGAGGAAAGAAGTAAAATTTCTAGAGTGTATATTTTCAATATACACATGTACATGTGCACACACACACACACACACACACACACACACACACAGGGAGAGGGAGAGGGAGCATGCTACCTTGCTGGCTGAAGTTAGAATTAATAGGGGGGAGAAAAACTTTCACTTATTTGAGTTGGCGGAATAATGTAGTCATGACAGATGAGACAGGTGACAAATTGAAAAAAGTATGCAAAAATGTCACTTTCCCCCAAATTATAAGGCCACAATGAAGACACAGAAGTGGTGGATAGCATCTGTCTTTTGGGATCAACCATCAACAGTAAAGAAATAAGCAGCCAAGATTTGTGCCAAAAATGCAGGTAAAGTAGCCATGATGGTCCTGGAAAAAATATTCAAATGCTACGATGTGTCTATAAATACAACTATGAGAATCATGGAGGCAATAGTGACAATCTATAAAAGTAAAACTGGATTTTGAAGAAGCAGGATGAGTTTTTATGCTTTCGAACTTTGGTGTTGAAGACGATTCTGGAGAATGTCATGGACAATCAAGAAAACAAACAAATGGATCACTGAGCAAATCGCTCGAATTGTCAGACAATTCGAAGCACAAATGACCAGGCTCAAATTATCTACTTTGGCCACATTATGCAAATACCTAGTTATCTGGAGAAGATTCTGTTGCTGGGAAAGATGGAAGGAAAGAGAAGAAAATGACGAGAAGCAGGAAGGACTCAGTTCCAGTGGTGATGGAGGCACTATTAAAAGGCCTAAAAGACCACATTAGGGGTGTGGAAAAAATAAATTTAAGTGGTTGCTAAGAGTTGGCTCCAACTTGACGGCACATAATCAATCAATCACTATTACATCTGGGCCAAGGGGAGGAATATGAGCATAGTTCCTCCAGTTCCTCCTTGTAGTGAACATCCAACATCCTGATAGATTAACAATACTATATTGGCACCACAGCCCTTCCTGTTTGCAGTCAATCACAATTGAGGCCAGAGGGACACCAATTGGTTGGAGAGAAGAAATGTGCTGGTTCTGTGGCTCAGGTATTTCTCAACTGTTTCTAAGCACCTGAAATTTGCATCCAAAGATGTCCATTGATTATATTACAGAAAGGAGAGACCAGATGTTTCCAGCCTTACACAAGAAAGATGGTCACTGGGAATGGTTAGGAAAGAGGCACATGCTTTGTGGCACTCTGACTGTCAGGTCTTTAGTTCACTATGAGGAGGAAAACTAACAGAAAGGATTATAATATAACTGAAAGAAAGAGAGAGAGAGAGAGAGAGAGAGAGAGAGAGAGAGAGAGAGGAAGAAGAGAAGAAGCAAGAGAGATGGAGATGTTATTTGACACCTTGCAACTTCTCTATCACAAACAAATCATTCCATTGCTATCTCAGTGATCACTCAAAGCTTGGTGAGTGCTTTTCTCTCCCCCCCCCTCATAGAACACAGTTTAAATGATAAAACGACATGTCTTCCAGACACATAGAGTAAGCCCAATCACCCTACTGAAGTTTTCAAACTTTTTCAGGCTATGCAACCTGTTGGTTTAATAAACAAACGAGTTACACAGAGCGGATAGCAAAATTACCACTTAAAGATAACCTATCTTCCTGCCATTTAAAACTGGCTCCCTTTTCTTCCAAGAATCTCCTAACCTAGCGTTGTATTTGTAAGTGTGATGTCATTGTGCTTTGGTGGCCCTTAAGCCCATTAGAGCATGTGGTCTGATATCAACAAAACCCCTAAAGGAAGAAGGCTTGAAATGGGGAGCAGAGGTTGAGGACAACAATATCCATCTGTTTCTTGGCCTTTTGTCTTGCTTGTTTTTGAACATCAGTCGCCACACTGGCAATTGACTTTGTTTTTCCACTCCGAGAGGGGAGACCTTCGCTAGCCTCTGCCCATTGTTCTCGCAACACACTGGAGAAAGGGGCTTTAGACTGCTCACTGCTCACTCAGCACAACCGCTCTGAAATGCAACTGATGAGCTCACAAAACAATTCAGCCCACGTTTCTGGATTTGAAACATTCCGGGTTACTATTATTTTGTCTTTTGAACAATAGCAGCAAACCCCAACTATCCCAAGTTCTCTCCTTTCCACCAACTTTTATTTTGTTTTACAAGTGACTCAATTACAACAGAGCGGACCAATGAATTCAGCAGCCCTTTATTGGGAAAACTTCACAAAAGTTCTAGCATTAAAGGTAGTCCTCGACTTATGGCCACAACTGAGCTCAAAATTTCTGTTGCTAAGTGAGACATTTGTTAAGTGAGTTTTGCCCCGTTTTATGACCTTTCTTGCCGGAGTTGTTAAGTGAATCGCTGCAGTGGTTAAGTTAGTAACCCGGTTGTTAAGTGAATCTGGCTTCCCCATTGAGTTTGCTTGTCAAAAGGTTGCAAAAGGGGATCACAAGACCTCGGGACACCGCGACCGTCATAAATATGAGTCAGCTGCCAAGAATCCAAATTTTGATCACGGGACCCTGGGGAGGCTTTAATGGTCGTTAAGTGTGAAAAACGGTCCCTTTTTTCTGGGCCGTTGTAACTTCAAAATGTCACTAAATGAACTGTTGTAAATTGAGGACTACTTTTACTTGCATGTGATTGTAGCCAATCCCACAGCCAAGAATAGTGCAGTATTAGAGGCGGAGGTTGTGCATATAATCAGAAGTTGATAAAAATGGGGGGGGCCGGAATCTTGAAATTATAGGTTATACTTTGCATTTAATTTTATTTCCCATTACAAGAAACGAATGGATAAAAAAAATAAAGCCAAGAAATTTAGTGGGCATATTTGTAGCCCCAAGCTACAAATAAGAACTGTGAGATAAGAAATAGAATTTCTTATCTCACAGTTCTAATCAAGCTAAACGCTAAAAAAGAACCAAAATCTCTGAAGCATCAAGGCTTGGAGATACATTTATGCAATTTGGTGTGGAGGGGCAATGATGGTGACCATCAAAGGCATTTTCCAGATTTCCCACTCTAGCCCCTAATCCCAGCATTTCTGGGTGACCAAGTTTTAACCAGGCTTCGAAGCCCAGATAAAGTCCATCAGATGCCTACACCTGCAGAGACACTTCTTGACCACTCTAGTTTATTAGGACTGAGGGAGGGAGGGAAATGCTTTCCGTGGTTCTTCATGACATGGATGTGATGCTACAGTATTTGTTCACAGGACATATTTTACTTTTGGGGGCACTTGGTCTTACTGCTGCTCCCGTCCATCCCAGGAATTCTTTTGGACCCGTCTTAAGAAGTCCTAGAAAGAACTCAAAGAAAGCAATACTGCACCTTCACGTTTTAGAAGGAGGGAGGCCTCTTCTGAAATGGTGTTTCTCTTGCAGCATGGGATGAAGTGAAGCATCCCTTTGATTTGGCAGTTTCCCTCCTTTTTCATTTTTCTACCTCTATTTTGTAAAAGGCCTTAAGAAAATAAGGATTTAAAAAAAAATCCATAGTTTCTTGGGAGATAGCCAATTCTTTTTTCTTTTCTTTTCTAAAAACAAAAAACAGAAAACAGGAACAGAGAAGGTGGGAAGAAGGAAGCAAGGATAGAACAGAACAGAACAGAACAGAAAGAACAGAACAGAACAGAAAGAACAGAAAGAACAGAACAGAACAGAACAGAACAGAACAGAACAGAACAGAACAGAACAGAACAGAATAGAATAGAATAGAATAGAATAGAAGCTGGAAGGGACCTTGGAGGTCTTCTCAAGCAGGAGAACCTATACCATCACAGACAGGTGAATGTCCAGTCTCTTCTTAAAAATCTCCAGTGATGGAGCACCCACGATTTCTGGGGGTGTATTACCGACTGAGAACTGTATGAATGGGATGGTTGAAAACAGTACAAGGTCTTTAACAAAAGGCATGGCAGGCTCCAAAACTAGAGCCTCACTCCTGTTTTTTGTACATATTCTCTCTCTCTCTCTCTCTCTCTCTCTCTCTCTCTCTCTCTCTCTTTCTCTCTCTGTGTGTGTGTGTGTGTGTGTGTGTGTGTGCATTACCGGATATTTCTAAAAGATGAAAAATATTGACTATGGGGTTATCAACATCTTGATAAGATATTGGCATCTTGGCAAGTGAAGAAGTCACTTTACAAAAGAGGAACTGGGAGAAAAACTAAAGATTGTTCAGGGGAGGTGACCACAGATTGAGATTAAAGAGCAAATAGAGAAATCTATTTATCTTTTTCAATAACTGAAGTGCTATGTGTGAGTGTGTGAATTGTTTGGTTTAAAAATTGGCTAAACTCTTATCAGCTGGACAACATGCAACAAGGCTGAGCAGCTGTAACTTAACAGGATTTTCCACAAACCTGCCAGATATTGAAGGATCTGGACCATCAGTTTGTTGCTAATATTTTGAGTTGCATGGCATTAAAAATTCCAGTGAGAATTTTCTACTGTTGTTATGCTTGGAATAATACTTGCTGGAATCTTGCTCCGATTTTGCAAGAGCTTTTATCCCCAGTTAAAGAAGCTTCTGTTTTTTTGTCTCATGCTCAGGAGAGATTTAGAAGTCCTTCAAGGGTGGTTTACAACTTACTTTAGATATTGCGGTTGGTTTTGACGGTCTCTCAATTGCTCTTGAAGTTTCCTAAGGGTTCATACTTCCCAATTTCCCCAGTAGTCCCTATGAGTTCCTCCTGATATTCTTCCACTGGGATTTTATTGAATCTAGGGAAGCTCAGACTACAGGATGACGATAATCCCCATCCCTTTTCCCAGCAGCACTGTAATATGCGCAAGAAAGCAGAAATTCTTTGAAGCGGGGATAAGGCTTTTCCTGCAGTTTGGTGGCTTCTGAAGTCACCAAGTCACAGCAGAAAAGAGATTACAGGCCAGTCCTCTCAGTGGAAGCTCTGCAACTGCCACCTGCTTGATCAAATCTGCATTTTACAGACAAGGGGTGTTCTATAAAAGACAGCCATCAACTGTCAAAGGAAAATTCTTCCACGTCATGTCAAAGCTAAACTGAACACAAGGAAACCCAGCTCAGAAAGGGCCAGATTCATTTCTTCCACCTCTTTCAACCTCACTTCCTAATCCGTTAAAAGGGGAATAAGAGCAAATAAATATTTCGGCCTAATGAACTTGGTATTAAGAGTTCTGCAAGTTATAGCAGAAAAATCAACAGTATGGCAGCAATTTCTTTTACATGATACTATTGTGACAGGGGGCTATCATGAAATTAGGGAAAATAAAACCCTTTTTCTCACTGCTAGCTTGCAATGTCAACTGACATGAACACAAAAAAGTTATACTGATTGTTCTGAAAATCTCATCATTCTCTTAATAGGATCAAAGCTTTATAGGAACATCTCCTATGCTAATTCTGTTTTGCCTTTAATTAGTTAAAATGTTGCACAACATTTTCAATAACAAGTGGCTATATTTGGCATGCTTCCTTGGTAGAAGTGAGTTTTGCTAACTTCAACAGAGTTTATTCCAAGTTAGGCGCATAACAACGCAGCAGCCAGGATGACTCACCGTTTTTCTTCCCAAACTCGCAGGCAGAAAGAAAATAAAAATTTTACAACCTCGACATAACTATAAACACTTTCTTTCCTTACAGTGATGATTTTGTCGTGTCCTGAATACTGGATTTTCTTCTCCAGTGTCAAATTCAATACTCCTAATAAGAATCCCCTCTTTTTTCACATCTGTTTGGTTAAAGTGGCAATCTGAAAAATCCTAAAAGTATTGGAAAATGTTATGGAGAATATAAACATTGAAATGACAGAAGAAATAGCTACATCTCATGGAGCTACATCTCCAAATAAAATTGGAGAAAATTAAGAGGGCAAACTCTCTCTCTTGCCTGCCCTCTAATACAGGGCTTTTCAACCTGTGGTACGCGTACCACTTGTGGTACATTAACAAGTGGCAGGTGGTACTCAGCCCTGCCTAGCCAAGTGTAGTGGGGGAGGGAAAGAGCCAGCGCAGGC
Source organism: Azemiops feae (assembly GCA_023970755.1). Classification (NCBI taxonomy): domain Eukaryota; kingdom Metazoa; phylum Chordata; class Lepidosauria; order Squamata; family Viperidae; genus Azemiops; species Azemiops feae. The sequence continues at coordinate 876,721 of JALGBA010000702.1, read as the reverse complement.
AAGGACTTACAGTGAGAGAGTCCTCCGGAGCTGCAGAGTGGCTGGGGAGAGACAAAGGGCCCAGGCTCACTTCTGGCTCACCCCCCCCCATGAGAAAGAGGGAGGAGATGGAGAGTGGAAAGATTCTTATGTGCTTTTGTGACTTTGAAGTTATGGGATTTGTGCAATGTGGGCTTTGTGTTCTTAAGGAGCGTTTGGCAATTTCTATTTGGCTGATGGCTGATGTCTCGTGTTAGCTTCTATTGCTCTGCTATTGTTAGCTGTAAGTTTTGCTGCAAGGGATTTTGAAGTATTTTTCTCCTGAATGGATTTTGCCTGTAGATTCTTTTACTTATGAATGGAGCCATTTGGGGAGGCTGCCTTAGCCGGCAGCCAATACTTACTACATTTTTTCTTCTTCCTTACTTTCCTTTTTAGCCAGTAGCTAATTCTTAAAGGGAAATGTGCCTTTTAAAGCTAGTTCACTCAGCAGTTTGTCTTTTCTGTTTCTGGAGGCTTTTCCTTGTTTGATGAATATATGGAAGAGAAAAAATATGGTTGTTTTTTTTCAAATTCTTCCTTCAGAAGGAAGTGGGCATGAGAAAGAGGGAGGCAGGGAAGGAGGGAGGGAGGGAAGTCCTGACTTAGCACTTGGCCACCAGCAGCCCTGCCATTGACTTTACTTGTCAAAAGGTTGCAAAAGGGGATCACATGACCCTGGGACACTGTGACCATCATAAATATGAATCAGTTGCCAAGCATCTAAATATAAATCACATGACCCTGGGCATGCTGCAATGGTCATAAGTGTGAAAATGGTCATAAGTCATTTCAGTGCAATTGCAACTTTGAACAGGGGTTTTTTTTGGGTCATCAAGTTTTTGACACCTTGCTAGGTGGTACTCGAATATTGCCATATCCTAAAAGTGGTACAATCGGTGAAAAGGTTGAAAAGCCCTGCTCTAATAGAACTCACAAGAGGCAATTGACCCTCTTTTTCTGGGGTGGTTGAAAATGCAAAATGAAATCAGTTTGGATTCAAATGCAAACCTAACACAACATCCTGTGCATCCCGGGTCATGTTCTGGAGTTCCAAGGAGCATGGCCACACTATAGATGCTGGTATTTTGGAAAGTGGATAAGCATCTTTTAGCTAAGCCTGAGAAAATAAAGCCTTGTGTCAACCATGTATAGGAGGAACAAGTATTTAGCACTGCATGAAGATAACGCGAACAAGAACAAGCTTGTAAAAAGGAAACACTATACACTGATATACCAAAAAAGAAAAAAGAAAAAAGAAAAGAAAAAGTTGGAGTTTAAAAGGTCAACAGTTCTATTATTAATGAGGTTTATGTGATCTGAATTGAGAGTCACTGACTTCAGATCAGCACTAATCCCGATTTCAATAACCTGTTTGCATTTGAAGTAGGGCCATTCTAATTTTATGATGCATCGATGCATCATTCTGGATTCTGATCTGCAGAAGAAAGGGAGTCTTCTAAGGCTCTGGCCTGTAATTGGAATAGCTGGTATTTGTCCTCATCCCTGTTCCAATTTATTAAGTTGTGCAATCAGTAATTTTCTCTTGTGGCTTTGCTTTCTAGATAATAACACTTTAAAAGGGTTAAGGTTTTAATCCAAGATGTGTTTACCCAGCCCTACGAATTTTGGAACCGCCGGCAAGATGGATAGAATACGAGTGCTTATGTTTCCCTTTCTGCACACAGCTCCCTTCCAACCAAGAGGCATAAAAGAGCTAACAATTTAAAAGACCCACCTTTTGGGACAGAGGCGGGGGGGGGGGAGGAGAGGCCATTTAATCACAAGGTAAAGCTACAATGGCAGCTTATAGAAATGAAGGTCTTTCATAGCAGGAACGGAAATGAACGATTCGGCTGGGGCGAAAGGCAGAGAAAAGAAATTGAGGTAGAAAAGAGAAGTCGCAAGGAGGGAAAACAGGAAAGGCAGAAGGCAGTTTCCCAAATGAGCCGGTACTTCTCATTTTGAAGAATTTAACCCTCTTCTCCCCCAAGTGTAATGTACTGAATCTGTAGACTGAGTTGAGACAAAGAGACTGGCATAATTTTTCCCTTCTCCCCAGTGATTCTGCCGTGAGCTCTTTCAATATTCCAGTAGTGCCATATTTTGGAAAGAAACATCATTTACACAGTTGGGGCATATTGCTTCTTGCACTCCACTGTGCAAACAATCATCAGAAATTGGCACAGCGGTTTGTGTCTATTTGGCACGACCTTTTGACATTTCTTACTTTCGGGAAAGAGACTCGCAGATCCTTCAAGGCAGAATAAAATTGAGCTATACCCTTTAAAAGAGATCTTCTTTGCTGACCTCTTGACATTTCTTCTTACCATTCAGCCCTTCTTCTGGTGTAGTGTTAAGAGTTTTGGTTAGCTATAACACAGTATAGCACAGACCTTTGTTTTGTTGCACTGGAGACGGAGAAGCTAAAAGGATGAGAAAGTCTCTGGGTGGCAGTTACTACGGAAGATGTAGGAGATGACCAAGCTGAGTCTCAAGTCCCTTCACACCCACCAGGGATCTAAGCCCAGCCCACCCTTGAATTCCATTGACTCTTATCTGGCATCAATTCACCTTGACCGTTAGTGGTTAAGATCTTGTAGAGAGCTTTAGCATACAATAAACCTATATATTCATTTCGACTCCTGATTTCCTGACAGAAACCTCAGGTACAAGAAGTCAGGAGCCAGGATAGAGTTCAACAGTATTGCAAGTTTACTTCATACTATCTATAGACAAGAATCTTATCTACTAATGTTCAAGATGAATTGGTCAACAGACTTCAAGGGGGCTGGACTTAGGTGCCTTATAGGGGCATAGAGACTCCAAACTGATAATGTGTTTGACCTTACCCTTGGGCTCATCTTGGTCATCTCCTACATATAGTTCTCACTATATGTTTGGAAGACATTCTAGATGATATTATGCTCAAAAAACCTATTTGTAAGTTCCCCAAACCTTTCTTTCTTTCCCTTCAGAATGGTTTTCTGTTTTTCTACTTTATTCTTAGAGTGCTTTAAAACTTTTAATGGATTTGGGTGCTTACTTCTTCTTGGACATGGTGGACTAATGTGGTTGTTTTCTTTCCAACACTCTAAGGCTTTCCTGGCTGTCTACAACCAGAATCAACCAATCCTCCCTGGTTGCTCCAATCAGAACCAATTTTTACGGATAGAGTCTTGTGCAATGGTTTCCCCTTGAGGTTTAAGGGCAATATGGCAAGCCAGGGAGACTGCAGATCCCTGGGAAGTTGGCTCCACATTGAAGGACAAGGCAATCCTGCCATTCTGGTCATCCTGAAACTGCACGAGCACAAGCACTGGAGTTTTCTTTTTCCCCTGAAAGAAATTTCAAAAGTAAATTCTCCTTCATTGTACCGAATAAGAACTGGAAGGGGATAGAGAGGGGAAAGAAAAAATAATTCACAGGAGGTTTTTCTGCCTGGCATTAGTTCCCAGGAAAGTAAGCCAGATTAACTGCTGCTGGCTTCACACTTTATACTGCTTAGCTGCTGGAAAAGCAGGCTTGCTTTGCAAGAAAAGGAATGCTGCTTTGGGTTATACAGTGGCTCAACTGTCCTGGTATGGGATCCCCCTTTGTCTGCATATTCATAAAGGTTTATTGCATGCTGTGGAAGAAATCAAGCTGTTGGAGGCTTCTATTTCTAATCCTGCTCATACTTTCCTTAATGACAAGAGAGGGGGATGGCGTATGCATTTTCCATGTATTGATGTGATGGGAGAGCAGGGAAAGAATATTATGTTGGTTTTTCTTGTCCATGGGTTGTGGTAGTTAAACCTGCAGAGAGGCCCAAACAATTTTTTTTCTTAATCCCCTGTGCCATTCTGAAAACACTGTTATAGGAAGTGGCCGGTATCTACTGCAGATCAGAGACAGAGATGGATAATTTGGTTCTTTCTGTTCACACCATGTACCAGGGTAGGGAGAGGGGATGGACATAAAGGAAACATTGCCAAGGTTAAATGACCATCATTCTCTTTTCATCTTCTCTCTCTGATTTTCAAAACAAGCCCAGTAAGAGATCCTTTAGCATATATCTCCCATTCTTCTGTTATCACTTCAGCTTGCTTGCTTACCTTCTGGTGCTTTAACACTCCTTCAGTCAAAATGATTCTAAATGGCTTTACAGAAGCCATACACTTTAAGGAACCTCACTACTGTATGTATGCATCCATTTCAACAATTTAGTAAATTGTAATAACAGCAAGCAGCCATCAATAAGACCCATACACATAGTGATGTAGGAGAAGGGCAGGCAGAGATGGGGGACCGAGTTAAACCCATTATCAGCTTAGAGTCCTTACATTGCCACAAACGGTCAAAGTCCAACCCCTCCTGAATACTGTTGACCCTTATCTGCCCCCAATTTAGTGCTGAAATTTAGTTGACTAGATTGTGTACAGGCTTGAATGAATACCTATGACAACCCTATGCTGCAATCTAACGGATGGTCCTGATTCTTTGTGCCTGACACCTGGATACATCATCACATCATAGTTCTCAAATACCTGCCTGAACATATCCAGGTCTTGCCAACTTTATGAATATGAATAATGACAATCCTGCTCTTTTTTCTGGGGGAGAGCTAGTTCCACTGGAGGAGAACTTCTCCATGAAGGAAGTGAACTGAGTTATAGGTTAAAAATCCCTAAGTCCCTGTGGTATCCTTCAGATTCTACTGATGGTCACCAGCACAGGGGAAGAAAAGATAGAGCAGAGGTGCTTTGTTCACTACATCTGACTTTAACATGTCCTTCAGGCATTTTTCCACACCATGTAGCTTAAACTGAAGGACATACAGGCAATGGAAGCAGTAATATCATACATCAGAGTCTGGAAATAAAATTCCACAGAAGAGACTGGAACCACCATCATCTCAATTGATCTCATTTGACAAGGTCAAGGAATGTACAGCTTTAGAGACCACTAGAGTGGATCCCCAACAGCCATTCATAAACCCCAGCCAAGCCTACCCACCGCTTGGAAAGAGGCATAACTGCATGCCTCTTTATGAAAATTATTAGAGCTGCCATAGATTAATAAATATTGGGACTGCCAACTGGTTAATAATACTGCAGAACTTATTATTTGCAGTATTGATTGGGAAGTTTCCTCTAATTACAAGCACGGAAGTTGATTTTGCCTTATGGTTTTTTTTTTAAGATTACATTGTCGTTCTGTTATACTTGTAATATATTTGCTGTGGCCTTTTACAAATCGCAAAGCTCGTTAAGAATGTAAGAATTCTATTGAGTGCAGCTCATCTTGTCTTGCATTCTGGTATACACACAAGCCAAACAGTTGTATTTGGGAAGCTGAGAAGCTTGAGCTGGAAAGCAAAAACTCCTTCAACCAGTACTTCCCAGTGACCAATATTGTACGATTTTCTGCCTGTGATTTAAGAGAGAATCAACACCATCAAAATGTGTTGCTATCGATCGCCTGATTCTCTATTACCTGTCCATCCATATCATCCAAACTGGCTGGTTGTATGTTAAATATTGGGATCGTTATTTATCCCCGTTCCTTGATGACACGAGGAACTGGAATGTTGAAAGAAAATTGAATTTCCTCCTTCGAGGTACCAAGCAATTTGTGACACAGTGAGTTGCTACCTTTGCAGTTAAGGCAGCAAGGCTAAGGGGGAAAGAAATAATGGATTCTGCCTGACATGACAACTTATATAATGCCTCTATTATCTAAGAGTTGAACTAGAAGTATTACAGTTCCTATTCCACTTTGTGTTAACCAATCTAAAGTATGATGTTATAAAAAGTTAAATATATTATGGTTGCTCATACAGTCAACCAGTTGTTTAGACTAGATTTGACATCTTTATCCACCTATCTAATCTTTGCCAAGGACCTAGGACAGGCAGATGTGGATATTTGATGGTGGTAAAGGTATCTTCCCAGGATGTAAACTGTTCCCAGCAAAATTGCATTTTGCAATTGACTGGTAGTGATTTTGTCAGTGTCGATGATGTTCAGATGGTGTTCCAGATGTTTTGGGATTGCGCTCAAGGCCCCTATTACTATTGGTACTATCTTTGCCTTCTTTTGTGACAGTCTTTCTACTTCTATTTGCACATCTTTGTATTTTGTTATCTTCTCCAGTTCATTCTCTTCTCTTCTGTTGCCTCCAAGTACTGCCACGTCCACTATCCAGACTTTTTTTGTCTTTCTTATCAACATTTGTTGAGTTTGAAGTGTTATGTGGTGGGTGCTTGTCTGTTTCAGCACTTTAGCTCCTTATTATTAGAAGTAAGATGATGATGGTTATTATTATTATTATTATTATTCATAATTTACATTAAAATTATAATGCTTATAATTTCCAATAGAAGAGAATATTGAACTGCTGAATCCTTGATGCTCTCTGAGTTTGGTTGTTTGCTTGCAGACATTTTATTGCCCAATTAGATAACATCATCAGTGCTAGTGAGTCTGGGGCTTGCTTCCTGTTTATATACATGTAATTTATTAATTTTAAATTTAAATAACATCTTACCGTCCTTGATTCCAAGCTTGTTCTTGGTATCTCAACATCTTTCTTTTAAATATCTTTTTTGTAGCTTTGAAGGTATTGCCACAATCCAACAGGTCCTTCCCCAACAATATTCTTGTTCAGTTCAGTAGTCAGATTACTCACAATTTGCAGAATGCAAACTTCACACCTTTATGACACATTACCTTGGCCTACTAACTTTGGTCCCCAGCCAGATTTAACTTAATTATTTTTACAGTGAATCTGAGATTCAATATGCCATTATCATTAACTGGAAGAGGGATAACGTTGGAAAAGAACCAAGAGGGGATTCAAAGCAGACTAAGACCAAGAAGAGAAAATATGCTTAAAAACCAGTATTCAGTATTTTTCCTAATAAAATTTAGGATGAAAAAGATTAACATATATTTTAAGAGGTACTAAATGATATGCAGACCCAAAAGACATCTCTCTCTCTCTCTTTCTCCCTCTCAATCTTTTTCCCTCTCTCTTTCTACACACACACACACACACACACACACCCAAAATGCCACATCCAGCACAGACAGCAACATTTTGGAAGTAAGTCCATACTTGCTCACAAATCATTTGGGAGAACTATGTAGACCCCATACCATACCACACCCCATACTAGTGTGGCATCTCTGTATTAGTCATTAAAGCAGCCTAACCTTTTCAGGTTTCCCTGTGACCCTAAAAAAAAAAAAAAAGAGAGAGAACTCCAGCTATAAGTGTCACATTAACCTTAAAGGGGGGGGGCTTCCTTAAGGTAGAGGTGCCTTTTCTTCAAGCTGACCTGGATGCATTGAAAAAAGGCAGAGAGATATGGACTTTGGGATGTGGTCCAAAACATTTCTTCCTGCTCATTTTCAAAGCCTGCACTTGCAAAGACCTTTATGTTATTGTGTACATCCAGAAAACACAGCAAGAGAGAACAAGGGAAACAGCAAGTGTCAGAAAGAATAAAACAGCACGTGAATCGCTGGTCAAAATACTTTGTTCCTTTTCTAAGATGTTATCCCTGGCAACGAAAATGGCCTGAAGTAACTTGGAGGGTTACAAAACCTTGTTCTTCCTCCTCCTCCTCCTCCTCCTCCTCCTCTTTGTGTTTTGTCTTCTTGTGCAATGCCAAAAGGAGATGCCCCCTCCCTCCCTTGTTGCTCTGAGCTGGATGGGAGAGAATTATTAACTAAAAACCCAAAGAAATCATTTCTTACCCATTAGGCTCAGCTCATTTTAAAGACATTCCAGCCGGCTACTCCTTCATAGCCAGCGCCTGAAATTGCTAGTTTGTTTATTGCTAAGTTTAGCCAAGAGGATGAGAACCTAAGCAACAAATATGCATGTGGTCAGCCTCCCCGCTGCCTATCTGCCTCTCCCCCACTCTCCCAAACACCAACCCTCATGGGCTCCTCCGTAAACAGCATAAAACCATAGGGACAAAAGAGGAAGAAAGATTATAAGCTTTCTCAAGTGACTTGGCCTGTTGGCTTTGAATGCAAAAAATATATATACACCTTTCCCCTATAGAATAGAGGAATTAAGTTCCTTTTCTAACTTAAAAAAGAAAGAGAAGGGGGGAAAAAGGGTGGGGGTGATTGGGAGTCAAGTCACACCACAGTGAGCAAAGTTCTTGACATCGATTAGAATTTAGAATGGTAAAATTGTTATCAACTTAGTTCAGGGCAGTTCGCTCAACCCATATTCCTAAAAAAATCAGTGGACCTCATTCAGACACTCCTGAATGCTCTAGAATGGTGTTTCTCAACCTTGGTGGCTTGAAGATGCATGGACTTCAATTCCCAGAGTTGAAGTTCACTTGTCTTCAAGCCATCAAGGTTGAGAAACACTGCTCTAGCATAAGCCCTCAACTAGCCTTCATGCATTAAGAAGTTAATCTAGTTAAGTTGCTGTAGTTAAGAAACTCAATGTCTGTCAAGGAAAAATAAAATTAAATTAAAAGGCCAACCACATCTGGGCTAATGACATGGCTCTGCCCATGTTGACCAATCTTGTTGCCACCTTATTCCTTCAAAAATTTAAAAATACAATCATTCCCACCCAAGGTGTTAATTCGTTTTAGCTAAGATAGCTCAAGACTGTCTTTCCATTAAAGAAATGAGGGATGGTTATATGCCTTACCATCTTGTTTTACAATCCTTGAAATTGGTCATTAAGACAAGCATATATTCACTCAAGGCTTTGTTTCATTAGAGGCATTTAATGATGTTCAGTATTTTTACTTAAATTTATTATTCATTTCTGAATTTGCATGCATACTCATGGATAGGGGGTTTATTGGCATGGGCAAATATTATGCAAATCTGTGGCTTAATATGCAATCTCTATATGTCGTCCTATTAAAAGAGTGCAGATCGATGGGTACTACCTCTGCACTTGCAGATCCAAGACTAGATGCAATTTAAAGTGAATTTGGGAGCTCTATCACCACTGGACTTTGCAGTCTATCATTGTTTATTTGTTGTTGAAAAGGAAGTGATGTGCAAACCTGGTGCAAATAATTTCCAAGATTTGGTGCATTTTTTTTAAATCCATGGTAAAAATAAAACTAGTATCCTACTTGAGGAATGAAGCTAAGATCTTTAAAGCCCATTCATAAACCAAATAGCAGACTGAGAAGGTTGTAAATGGATGAAAGAGTGCTGAGATCTAGATCAAGAAGAAGCAAAACACTGTTTACAACAGGGGTCTTCAAACCTGGCCCTTTTATGACTTGTGGACTTCAACTCCCAGAATTCCTCAGCCAGCGTGCCTGGCTGAGGAATTGTGGGAGTTGAAGTCCACAAGTCATAAAAGGGCCAAGTTTGAAGAACCCTGGTTTACATGTTTTCACTGATAGAACTCCAGGTTTTATCAGTGAAAAAGGGTTTTCTAAGGTTCAGCAGCTGACTTTCACCATAAAGCTTCGAGTTTCACTATTTTGAGCAATTCCTTTAAAATGCAACATCATCAAGAAACAGCAGACACATCTCAGAAGGCCAACTTCCATTCACTTTCTAAACCCTGCACCTTCAAAAGGAAGCTTGGAAACCTGCCTGCAGGACCAGGCCAATGAAAAATACAAAAGAGAAACATGGCAAAATTTAGTTTTGATGCAACCTTGTGACCCAGAGAAGAAAACAACTCAATTTAGGGAAGTAAGGGAAAGAAGTACTGTATGTATCGTACACAACACACAGCTGAGTCAAATGGGGCCAGTACACAATGTGGCCTGAAAGAAGACTGTTATTTTTCTTCGGCTCTGTGTCTATTCCTAATCCATAAGCAACTTCCCCTTACAAAGAAAGATTTCCCCTTGTCATTCTTCAGACCTTTATTTTTTTTTGGTCCTCTCTCATATCTAAGACAGTCTTAGCTAACCTAGCATCTGCTAGATGTGTTTGGATGGGGCCTGCTACGCTACTTAGCACCATAATTCTGCAGCTTCCACCAAACTCATTACTGTGGCAATGTGATGGAAGCATAATTGCTTCCTTATTTCTGTCCTCTGTTCTTATTCTTCTAGAATCTAGAACGTCATGTTCAAATCAATTTATCTTCTTTTTCAACCTCTTTCAACCTAGAGAATTCTGCAATATGATCTATTATGTTTAAGACTGCCTTCACTTGGGCAGATGAAATCTCTGTACACTATTGTTACTGACCCAAGATCTGGCTGTCTTTAAATAAAGAACATATCTAATCTCTGGAATTTATTATCAACAGATAATATTGAATTATTTTAGAGGGGAATTGACATACTGATGGAGGAGAAAGCTAAATTGGCTACCTTACATGGTTTTGAAGGATTTTTTTTTTTACTAAGAAATCATTAGAAGTAGAGGAATATTTCACAAGAGCAATTATAACAAAATTGGATGAGTATCCATAAAAGACATATTTCAAAATGACATGAGGTAGGAATTCTTGGACTGGTACATAAAAGGAACAAGCCTAAGGAATTTTGCCTGCTTAAAAGTACAGAGGGGAATTATCTTAAATCATAATAATATGAACCCTCTGCTGTATTTAGAAACACAGGATAGAAATAATTTGGAGATCTAGAGCGGATGAATTGATTTCTTTTACTTGCTGGAAGGCATTTCAGAACTAATAGATTCTAGCTCCTTCTGGTATCCTATACCTAATACTTAGTCGAGGAATGACTTTACTCATTCGTATCCCAGGAGAAATAATGCCTTGCCTGGCAAAATGCATAGACACCTAGCCTTTCATCTTATTATTTCTTCAAGTGGTCTGAAATTGGTTGAGTAGATGGGGGGTGGGTGGAGAGAGGGCAGGGATCATGCTGCAAAAATTATCTTCAGCTCAAAATTAAACCTGTCTACCCAACCTTTGCTCTCCACCAGAAGAAACTCACTTCCATTCAGAGGGTCACATTTGACACAAACTGGGTCACCTACAACGTAGTTAAAATTACCTCTAGGCAGCAAAGTTACCAGGCATTAAGCTAAATCCATCTATATTCCAATTTCTCTGCCAGGGCTTTTTCACAAACACAGAGTCTTGATCTGATGGTAATTAATCAGCAAGAATTCCTTTCTGCCGCTGCTTGCAGAGCTCTTTAATCCAATCGGTGACATGGCAACTGCATCATCGGAAGCCACCAAGTGATATTTCTTTGCCAACTCTAGGGGATGATGATCTGGTTTGATTTAGTGCTCGTCTAATGGGTTGGTGTAGAAAATAAACAGAAATGAAATAAACAAAACCCTTATTTTGGCCCCATTCCATCCCCAAGCTGGAATTTTCACCAGTAGATGGTCTAAAAGATTACACTGCAAAATAATTAATAGCACTATCAAAGCATAGATGGAGGCTCAACCTTGATAGGTATCAATGGTAGCTTACTCCCATGGTCAATAACAGACTTAGAAAGTAAATGGCAGGGACAATAAAAATCTAAAAACGGCACTCCAAGGCCTTATTTTGAACACTGTGATTATTAACGCACATTTTTTGTGTGTTTGCAGTGTCCCCTCAAAAGTGGAAGGCAGAGTTTTCTAAATACCTGAGGCTCGAAATCAGTTCAGTGGTAATCAGCACTCTACATCCAGAATGATTGAGAATATGAGTGCTATTTAAAGGTTCCAATGTCCTGTTTAAATGCTCTGTATTACTTCATCTTCTACATAATTAGACGCTACTCTCAACTAAGGTATTCAGCCTCTTATATATGCTTTCACACATGCAGGTAACCACACACACAAGCTGCTCAAATGAGGATGAGAATACCTCAAATTCTGAAATTGTTGTCTGTTTGACTCAGGAAAAATATAAGTCCATTGTTCTGAAAGTCAAAGAGAACATATAGAGACTTGGTCAAACCAAGCTTCCAAGCTTCACTTCCACTTTCAGGAAGTGAAGAAACAAGGACAAAAGTTTGTAGGTTATCTTCCACTGATGCTCCCAGGCAGAATGAAAGAGACACCACATTTGTAGAAGGGTGCCTTTATTTTTGATCCAGAGAAGAAAATGTTCTCATATCGAATGTTTGAGGGGAAAAATACTGTAACAAGATTAGGTCTGTTGCTACCTTGAGGAGAGGATTCATGTCAATGTTAAGGTCATTGCCTACTCTAGGATAGACACAGATCCCAATGGATTGCATTGCCCATCCTTCCCCACCACTGTCTAGGTTGGCTGGGTCTCATGGCATTTGTGGTTAACAACCTTGGGGGACCATTATCATAGTAAACTATGGAGGCACCTTGAATAATCACTCAGAATCAAACAGTTGGGATCTTCCTACTTGCCTGTCAACAACTAAACTTAGCTAAACTTTCTCCTTGTCGTTCAGTTACCATTTTTTTGAATTGAGATGGCAGCCTCAGTCCATAACTCAAGCTGGCAAGGCTGAGCTGAAAGACAAGAGCGACAGGCAGTCTAAACAGTTGTAAACCTGGAGTTTCAGATACGAGGCAGTCAAAGCACTTGAGTTAAACGAGATGAATAATTACACGCACGCACACCCCAAAAGGAGGATTGCTGCTATTCTTTGTGTGGCCTGCCACAGGCTGGTGCAGGTTGCGTAAATACCTTGGTTTAGTCTAGGCTAATTCAAACAAACAAGGGATGCATAGATGCGTCACATGGCCAGTCTCCTCTCCAATAGGCCTTGGTTTTGCTGCAAAGATTGGTGGCTTTTTCCCCTGGTTGCTCTTCAGATGGAAAGAACATAAACAGCTATGCAGGAAGCACCTTCATTATACATTTCCCCCCTTTTTGCCATTCCGTTCAGCAACACAGCACTAGCAAAAAGATCCATTAAACTCAGAGAAAAGAGAAGCATGTATTGCAAAAAAGCAGCACCATTTTCTTTTTAAAAAAAATCATTGTATTAATTGCTATTGCTATTAATCAAAATAGCAAAATCATGGAAAAATTCATTGTATGATTTTGCTATTTCTATTAACTCATTTAAACCAATTACAAGCAAATCATTTTCATTCTCAAGTGCATTTTTTATGCATCACTTGGACAGAGGGGAAAAGGAGAGGACTCCACTGAACTATATTGAAACTATTCAGTTTGATTCTTCTCCCTCCCCGGCTTCAGACGCAATGATTTATTGTGTGATTTATTGTCATGTGAATAAATCGTGCGCTTCAGGCCATCCCTGCTCTTGTGTTCTCCCTGGAGGAAAAGCCAAAGTTTTAACTATCATTTTTATCTTATTGTGGTTTTAAATTATGGCTGAACCTGCATAAAATACAATTTCTTGTAACTATGATTCAGTAAAACAAGCCACTGACGAACCGTGCCTTAGGAAGCTAGTCAATACTAGCCAGTTTATGGTTCAGATTCATAAAACATAATTTAGTGAGAAAGCAATTGAAGAACTCCAATCTTCCATTTGCAGATACATCAGGAGAATGGAAGTCTAAAAGTAATCACATAAGAGTATCATTTACTGTACATTTCCCAATTATTAACCTCTGGGTTTCTTGAAATCATTCTCCTGAAATTCCTAGTCAACATGGCTCTTCAGCACTCCAATAACTGATTCGGTATCATATTAAGACATAGTATGGTTGATTTATTTTTTAGCTTAATAATATCCATAAGTCCCCATTATGGCATAGCACAATGTCTAACCAGACTATAACAACTTGTTTAGCAAATCATGTTTTAAAAAGATGTGTGTATGTGTGTGTGTGTTCCTTTTCAGATTGTGAGCTTAGAGTAGTGATTGTCTAATTTCTCATTTTTGGACCTGTGATCAACATCAAAGCACGCAAGGGCATTTCTTAAACTGTTCCTTTCAAATCTTCAAACAGATGGATTCAATTTTTGTTGTGGACTTGTTTGGGGATATTAAGCTTTGGAAAAAAAAATAACAAACATCTTTACCATATTGCTAATACAATAAAATAATTTGCCCCTCATTACACAGGATTAGACAATATGATGTCTTCCAGATTTCTAGAACTAAAACTCCCATCAACACAACCATCATGAGAAAAGACAATATATGGAAGTCATCATTCATAAGACTCTACAGGACATTAAGTTACCTATTAATTTTTAAGAAAGGAAAGCTAGGGATTTGCAAATTATATTGGCTGATAGTCACACCTGAATTGTGTAATAAGGGCAATACCATAAATTGCCATATTTTTGAAAAGATTCTGGGACAGCTAAACATCTCCAAAACTACAAAAGAGCACCACAGAATGGTGGCAAGCTATTTGCAACACCCAGGCTACGTTTTCTACCCATGCAGAAGAGGTTGAAGAGAGTTCCAAAATTAGTATACAAGCCCAATGTCTACTGAAAACCTTGTATAATTGCTTAACATGAAATTGGACTCAGCCAATGACCTTGAGTCATCTGAAGAGTTTGCTTGCTTGGGAGGAGAAACAAGAATTGAAGAGATATCTTTAGTATAAATTATCAGTAACCTTTGTACTTCAGTGCAAACACAAGCTCAGCTCACTCAGAAGGGAATTTTACCAAGAATATTTAGAAGAAGACCAAACCTCTGAAGAATATTCATCTGCTGCTTTATACGTGCATTTATCAGTTTGCCCATATTATGTGCACAAGCACTGCTTGTGCTTAATTAACATGATTGCGGAAAGCAAAAACTGAGCCATGTACAAAGTAGATTCTTATTTTAATAAACATATCATGACTCTGAGCAATCGGTCTAGTTTCCTTTACAGACTTGATTTATCTGTCACTCCGTTTTTTTCAGATTTGATTTATTGGCCAATTTCTTTTCAGGGTTTGATTTATCAGTCAATTTGTTTTCAAGATTTGATTACAGCACATTTTGGATGTATTTCTAAATATCATAACATATATCTACCATGGATGCTTAAGGCCTTAATTCCCCTCAAAACTTCCTCATTCGATAATTCTTAATTTCTATCTGGAGCCTGTCGCTATTATACATGAATATAATCAGAATCAGATGAAACAACCAATTACAGAAAGACATAAAATACAGTAAGTGCAGTTTTAGAATAAATTGCCCACCGCAGTGTCTTAAGCACAACCTGGAGATTTATTATAAGGCATTAGCACAAACTAGGCAAATTTCAATGCTGGTTTCAACATTTTCCTACACTGGCAGAGGCATACTTTATAAAAATAATGAAAAGTTTGTTTACTCTCTGTATTGAGCATTCACTCCACACATCAGCAAGATGTTAAAGACATGGAAATCCAACAGAATCAGCCTGCTATACCCAAGAACGTTTATTTTAATTTTTGAGCAGTCAAGCCCCCCCTCTCTTTTTTTTTTTACAAACCAGTCAGATATTTGTACCACCCAACTGCTTCCAAATTCCAGAGAGCACTAACATTAACATGCTTCAACACTCTCCTCACAACAGTTCTGGAGAGCTGATACAAAAAAACTTCCCTATGAGCTGAGGCTCTGCCCCGGTGGACAAGGGGCTATTGATACTGCAGCTCATGTCCTGCTATACTGTAGCCTCTATAAGGACTCAAGGAGCCACTGTATAGTTTCCACCTCCTAAAACACCCAAGAAATTCTGATTTTTTTTAATGTATAGTAGTTATCAGTTCAGCATGATTCAGTCTCCTTGAACATAGCTAAATTTTGTTATGCTGCCTATAAATCTAGGCAGATTTTTATTATTCACTGACATACTCACTATCAATTCTAACATTTTATCTTTTTATTTTAATGTTTTTCTGTTTGCAGTTCTGGTCAGTGACTCTAATAAAAATTCTATTCTATTCTATTCTATTCTATTCTATTCTATTCTATTCTATTCTATTCTATTCTATTCTATTCTATTCTATTCTATTCTATTCTATTCTATTCTATTCTATTCTATTCCTTTTTTATTTTGAAAGACAAAGCAAATACAGAGGTGGTAATTCTATACCCCTAACATGACATAATTAGAATTATTTCCTTTGTGAACATGTATCCAAGTGTAATATTCTCATACTAAGAGCAGACCCACTAAAATCAATGGATCTTGTTGTTTCCACTGGTTCTTCACCAGTGGTGGGATTCAGCCAGTTCACACCAAGTTGGCAGAACCGGTAGCTAATTTTTTGTTGCCCAGGCCCAGAATGGACTTCCGGAAGTGGCATCCACACAGAGAACCGGAGGTTCACATATTTGAATCCCACCACTGTTCTTCACTATAATCTTCACAGGGCCAAACTTTTAATAATCCAACAAAGTGGAATACTGAAGGGGAGGAGAGCCAACTTCTAGTGTCAGATGAGGAAAAGACAAAGAAGATGTGGTCAAGACAAACTCCGAATTTGATCTAATTTAAGTTTGCATTCAACTTAACAGAGAACTGCAGTTAATTTTATGTTTGTTGAATATTCTAGCAGAAACTTTTCCAAACGTCTAAGGCAGTAGAATGCAAACCTGGACCTTCACCTTATATTCTTGAGCTAACACCACTTTTCTCATTTTTCCATCATAGGGAAAGCTATTGAGCCCAAATTATTTTTACCAGAGGGAATATTAATCCAAGCAGCAGACACTAGCAAAGATGTGCTTGATCTACCCTTTCTGTTTCCAAATCCGTTTCATTCGTGCTGCATGAATGACCCCCAAACCCTGCCAGAGCCTGACAAAGTGATGACATTCTGCCCTAGAGGTGACATAGTCCCAACTAAACAACTACTAATGACACTGACTGATGTGCCAGCTGTTACTATGATGCTGAAGTTTCTACATTGCAGTGTAGCTTATAATCAGTGGGGAAAGAAGGCTTCCCCAAACTAGCAGTTCCAAATCACTTATTAATAGGTATGGATTCTGATAGTAATAGGACTTGGACTTATATACTGTCCCATAGTGTTTTACAGCACTTTCTGGGTGGTTTACAGAGTCAGTATATTGCCCCCAACAATCTGGGTCCTCATTTTACTGACTCAGAAGGATGAAAGGCTGAGTCAACCTTAAGCTCTGTCAAGATCCAACTCCAGACTGTGGGCAGACTTTGCCTGCAATACTGCATTCTAACTAGGGCTCTTATATATTTTATAACAGTTGAAAGTTCTTGCCATGGGAATATATTAGCCATATTATTCATCCATCCATCCATCCATCCATCCACATATGGTGTTTTTGAGTCAGTCTTGACTCCTAGTGACTACCTGGATAAATCCCTGCAGTTTTTTTTAGTAATATTTCAAAAATGATTTCCCACTCCCTTCTTCCTAAGTGTTAGAATGTGTAACAGCCAGAGAGCTTCCATGTTTTTTTATCAAGCTTAGACCATTTAAGGTCTGGAGCTACAGTAAATTCTGGATTACTTATTTGTACTTTATGCTCTGATTATCCTCTTGAAATAAATGATTTTACTGCATGACCTTTCTATAATTTCACCAGCCCCCTTTTTGTAACTGCCTTCCCTTTGTTTCATGTTCTAATAGGAAGCAAAGTAAATCCAGATCCCATTAGAAGCTTGAAATTTGCTCAGCCACAGCTTAATGCATGCTTGGTAACATATTATAAAAGAAAGGTTGAACTAAGTTTACAGTCATCCGTTTTTATGGCCCCTGGGTGTTATCACTTGATCTCACATAACAGCTCGTAGGCTTCCCTTTCTACTATTTGAATCTTGAATGAATTCAATCACTTTAAGAAGGGCACGTTTCTGGAGGATCTGACGGGCAACTGATTGGAATATATCACACATCGTGATCTATTTACCATTTTAAGGATTTTTCCACCACTGAATTAAATCTTTGCAAGGCCAAAGAGATTATTAGTCAATGAATGAGAGGTGTTAACATGCAGGAAATTGCAAATGGGCACCTTATCCACACAAACCTTTTCATTTTAAGGAGGACTTTAAGCTGGCTCACTAATCTTACTGCTGTAAACCACAAGAACTCATTTACCAGAATATTTTTGAGTGTTTTTCCATCAACTTGTAGGGAGGAAATAAAACATGTTTGATTCAGATCATCCCATTACTGCCCTTGTTTGGATTAACATACAAAGGAAGAAATAGAAATACTATGTACATTTCTTTTCACTAGATCAGTGACTGGATAGCAATAGCAATGTTTTATCCTAGTATATAGAGTATACAGTTTTTTAAAAAAACTATTCTCCAAATATGAGCATATGTCTAACTGAGGAATAATGTTGATTGGATTTTGTGTGGATGCAAATGGAGCTATCTGTTAATCCATCTGTCTGTCACAATGAAAAAAACATGCACTCTTCCAATGTGTGAACAACCAGATTCTACCACAAAGATAATCCTAAACCCAAATACTAGTGGCTATCAATTTATGTTAGCTCTATTGCTTGACAAGTTCTAGCATATTGCTCCAGAATGTTTTTCCTAACTTCAGGAAGAAGACAGGGCTGCAAAGCAATGGAGATATGGGAACTCCCCTGGTATGGGTAGGATAGTTACATAATCCATCTTCTCCATACTTTTGTAATCCTTCAGGCTCGATTTGTGGACCATCATTGGACAAATTGTTTACAACTGAAATGAGGAAGAACTCAAAAGTATGCAGAAAACAAATCCTATCTACCTTGCCATCCAGTATTACATTTCTGAGGTATTTTCATATTTCAATAAGCTAGAAATGTGGGCTTTAAAATCATGAGTTGAAGTTATCAGGATTCCATGCCACAAGCCACGGTCACACCAGTCGTATAAAGCAACTGTAGGCATGCAGAAAACTTCAAAGAACTGGTTGGCTTCTTTCAAATGCTATGAGACTATCTTCTAGTCATACAACACTTTTTCTAGCTTGCACTGTTTTATAAATCAGTTAAGGGGGATATAATGTCTTTTGCAATGGCCCATCTGCTGTTGCAGCTCTTTAGATGCTACTACTAAAATTTCTGTGGTCACATTTTTGTTTCTCTGTCTCTTCTCACCGAAGACAAACAGCTGGGAGGCAGGCTTTGCACATAGAACTGTTGGGTAAAAGACAGATCATGGCTCACCTCCAACATAAGTCCACTAGATTGCAGCACAGTCCTCTCCTTCCTAGCGCCAATGACTCAGAAATCAAGGCCTAATTCAAAGTCCACTGAAGTTATTGGAAGAAAAAAAAACTCTCCTTGGCACTAGCCATTTTTGGACTCATTCCCAGATCCACCAATTACCTCAATTCTTATCTTTCAGGTAGCAATACTTTGATTCAGTGCCTCAACAATGAGTCCAACTTCCTTTGTTTCTAAAGTTGCAAATTAATTTTCTTTCCCCCCAATACTTTTCAAAACCTATTACAGGTAGTCCTCAACTTACAACAATTCGTATACTGACTGTTCAAGTTACAACAGCACTGTAAAAAGTGACCTATGACCATTTTTCATACTTAGTCCGAAAGGTTACATACACAAAGCATCTGCAGATTCTTCCATAACCAAGGAAATGAGCAGTCACCTCCCTGTCAAATTGTAATCAGCAAGAGAATCAAGAAATCACCAACAAATTTAGAGATATATAAACATATCCAGTATTCCATTGCCCATTTTCTTCCCAGGAACTCCATGCAGAGAGAATTCTATGATAAGCAACCTTTGGGGCTATAAGATGACTCCATAAAATTTTTTTTTTAAAAAGCTTCAAAAGAACACCATCATTTAGAATAGAACACTTAATTGGCCAAGTGTGATTGGACGCACAAGCAATTTGTCTCCAGTGCCTAAGCTCTCAGTTTATGTGCAAAACAACAGAGTAATAATAATCATAATAATGACAACAATAGGAGGGAGTAGTAAAGAAGATGGGAAGGATAATAATAATACTACAGCCATACAACATGGATAAATATAGTTAGACCATAAGGCAGGTCTTATGTGGTGGTAATTAGGTGTTCAGCAGAGTGATGGCACAAGAGAAAAAAACTATCTTTGTGTCTAGTTGTTTTGGCATGCAATGCCCTATAGCGATGTCCTGAGCAGAGAGGTTTAAACAGTTAATGTCCAAGATGTGAGGGGTCTGTATATATTTTCTCAGCCCTCTTTCTGATCTGTGTAATATACAAGTCAATGGAAATACCACCAAAACATCATCTAAGCTGGCAACATTGAGTTTTTGGGTGGGAGAATACTGAGTTTTGGGGTATTTATTTATATATGCTTATTTTAAAAATGTAAACTGACATTTCATTTTGGCTAATGTTATAACCATACACAATAGAGTTTAACAGGAAGCCTGTTCAATACGTACATTTGGTGGAAGTGGTTCCGTTGTGTTTATTCACACTCAAACACAACAGTATCCTTTCCATTCAGAATTACATTATTTTGATGTATACCTTTCTCCCCACCTCTCTCTCTCTCTCTACTTGAAAGCACAGATGAAAAACTATGGCAAAAAGTTTGCATTTCTCCAGAAGTGTTAATTAACGTTATCACACATTCATAACTATATATTTCTATATATTTCAAAAAGTTTTAAAAAACTTGCTGGCTTTTTAATTTTTTTTTCAAAAGTGCTCAGAAAAGGTCACTTCAGCTAAGATAAAGAAAGAAACCCATCAAACCAAGGGAAAAACAGTGTTATGTGTGAAATGGCAAAATGATGGGCTAATCTTTTGATAGAGAAGGACTGCAATAACATTTTTTTTTAATCAGACTACAGTCTACAATTTTGGGAGGACCAGATTATCTTTTAGGGAGCTGACAAACTCTCTTTCCTGATCTCTTCCTGGATGCTCCTATGCACAACCTTAGCTTTCCAGGTTGGCAGATTCAAGGATAGGGTTGAAAACATGATGACAATCAAAAGAAAGATAATGAACTATTGAGAACATTATCTTTTTTCATCACTTGGAAGTATGCAGCAAAAAAGACTGAACCCTTTTTTTTTTTTAGGTTTGCATAAAATATGCCTACATTTTGAGATGCTTTTTTTTTAACCTATCAACTTTGACATCCTTTTCCAAATGCAAGTATTTTTTCAAGCAATTTTTGCTAGTGCAGGGCAGTTATCTCTACATCGTGACATATGAACTTTTGAAGTTGCAGACTGCATTATAAGATTCAGAGAAAAAATGTGGTTCGGCATATAAGCACATTCCACTTCATCTATATATCCGGGCATCGGCAAATTAGGCAATTTTGTGCTAAAATGTGAAGCAAATACCTTCCTATGAAGGCCCTAGTTGTAATCCCTAATCATAGTCAGCAGTCTGACAACTGCATTCTGAACTCACAGTAGTTTTTAAATGATCTTTTAAATCAATCTAAATAAGGTACATTCCTCTAACTAAGAGCTAGCACTGCATGAAAATCTGAAGCCAGTGACGAGTTTATC
The DNA here is from genome assembly GCA_023970755.1 of Azemiops feae. Taxonomy (NCBI): domain Eukaryota; kingdom Metazoa; phylum Chordata; class Lepidosauria; order Squamata; family Viperidae; genus Azemiops; species Azemiops feae. The sequence goes on along the minus strand of JALGBA010000702.1, from coordinate 855,407 downwards.
ATTTTCCTTTACTTTAGGTATTTCAGCAACATGTGGTTGATAGGTTAGAAGAAATAGGGTGAGACATTAGTCCAGGGGCCTTCAAACTTGGCAACGTTAAGACTTGTGGACTTCAACTCCCAGAATTCCTCAGCCAGCCCTGAGGGCTGGCTGAGGAATTCTGGGAGTTGAAGTCCACAAGTCTTAAAGTTGCCAAGTTTGAAGACCCCTGCATTAGTCAAATGAGAAATGGATAACCAGTTTGGTTCACCATTGAAAAGATTCTAGAGGGCACCGTCTGCATTTTCTTTGACCTCAACATATTTTCAAGACTACTCCTAGTTTTGTTACTCATGTAAACATACAAACCCTCAATGTAAAGGCTGCTTTGCCTATTGCATTTTTATTTGTATATGCATACAGAAGAAGCTAACAGGACCAATCTCTGAAATAGATCCAAAAGTCAATTATGGGATATCTGGACCAGCGAATTTCATCTAGGGCATAACTGCCACCTGAAATTCAAACAAGCTGAGATGCATAACTCAAGGCCTCAGAAATTGCTCCATAATAAGCCAGCATATTGCCTCCACCAATCTGGGTCCTCATTTTACTGACCTCGGAAGGAGGAAGGCTAAGTCAACCTTGAGCGGGTCAGGATCGAACTTCAGGCAGTGAGCAGAATTAATCTGCAATACTCATTCCAACGACTCTTAAAGATTTCAAACAGAGGCTGGCTGGTCATAGATTCTCTAGTGGATCTAAGGAAGGAGTTGGAATAGATGACCTCTCAGATCCCTTTCAACTCTATTGATCATGATCTGTCCCACATGACTAGAATCAGGAACAGCACCTGTGTACAAGTAGTTGCCCACTGGAGACCTCGAGTTGGGAAAGATGGATCTTCAATGATAGGAAAGAACCGTGTACAGTTCTTCGCTATAACTCATTTGCCATCATCCTATGGAATAGGATGGAACCTCTGATCAGCTTATAATGAAAGCATTTTAAATTTGAGAAATTAAGCCTTTGTTTTGTGTCATGTAAATCATCCATACCTGTTCTCATGAAAGAGATATTGGAGGTGACAGCAATGTAATGTTAGGTCTGCAGACCTAAGGGTTGATGATAATGATCTATTAATGAAAAGTGACATCTGTCTTAGTTTTTCCCTTATAGCTGTTACAGGGAACTGTACATTAGAATCTATACCCCAAATAAGGAAGCTGGCTGAAAAAACACTGTGTGTGTGTGTGTGTGTGTGTGTGTGTGTGTGTGTGTGTGTGTGTGTGAGAGAGAGAGAGAGAGAGAGAGAGAGAGAGAGAGAGAGAGAGAGAGAGAGAGAGAGAGAGAGAGAGAGAGAGAATCTCACTATTATTTCATTGATTTGACACCATAAAGAAATTAGCTTTAATGTAGTTTCTAGTGAGAATGAGTAGCTGAACCCTAATTAAAATGGTGGGAAGACTGAATCAGGATGTTAAGCAGGGTACTATTTAAGAACAACCAGAAGCATTACTTTCAAATATGTCTATCCGAATATAGACATGGTTTTCTACTGGAAAATAAAAGCCCAATCAATTGCATTTCAAAAGTCTGAAGAAATGAATACACTGCCTCTTGAAAGCTGTCTAAAGAATCTGTAGTGATTTTACTTCTTTTTCTTTTTCTACGGTGCTTGATTGTGCCAAATAGTGTCATTTCTGAAAGAAATAATTCATATTTGGAAAAAAAGAAAAAGAAACACTTATCCTTTGAATCTTAATGGCTTAACACAGCTTGAAGAAGAAAAACAGCCAAGAGACAAGCAGTCCAGAAATTTAAATCCAAGAGAACATGTTTAAAAATAAGGAAATTGCCCGCATTTTCTCTGCAGTTACTGTTGAGAGGAGAGGGGAAAAAAAAAACCTTTAAAGCACACAGAGACACTAGATTTTTCTTAGCTTGAGTTGCAAATACTGTCTTTTCCTTAATCATAATCTCCTTCCTAAAGGGCTGGAAAAGTTCAATCACTGAGTAGCTGATGGACTCATCATTACTCTAGTGGACATGTAAATAAATAAAAATAGGTGTGATACAAAGACGACCTATTATATACTCCAAGGACCCATAGAATCCGTCACTCCGTATCTCAATGTCCAGTTAAGTTCATTCATGAAAGTTACAGGCATGGATAACAGAGCAATTGTCTTCTTCTGCTGATACACTTCAACACCTGTTATTTCAGCTACATACAGGAAGTTGTAGATGACCATCAAGGCTAATAGCTACTGATAACCTAATTCTCCATGAATTGGTTCACTCTTTAAAATGATCCAAATGACTGGTTACTAACACCGCTGGGGGCAGAGAATTCAAGAACACAACTCCACTCTATAAAGGAACCATTCAAACTGGGGTATACAGACTAACATTTCTCAACTTGAAATCACTGAGATATATTATAAAGCTAACATAGAGTGTTATTCAAAAAGGCCTCTCCTTCTTAGTTTTTAAATCAGTAGAAAACAGGGTGCAGATGGATAAAAGATGCAAAAAATACCGTAGCAAAATTTAGGGGTGCTTGCTAATATGTAATATCTGTGGAACTCAAAAAGCAATGCTAGTTATGGGTGTAGCAATCATCTGCTAAAGGATGTAGCTTTTCCTATGACACTGCTTGGATTTGTAAAAGAATGCCTAAACATACGAAGAACAGCAACGGGACTTGGGTTTGGCTAGTCTAAAGAAAAGAAGAAATAGGGGAGACATGATAGCAGTGTTCCTGTATCTGAGGGGAAGAGGGGGTCACGTTGTTCACCAGAGCACCAGAGGGTTGGAAACTGATCAAAGAGAGAAGCAACCTGGAATTAAGGAGAAACTTCCTGACAGTGCGGACAATCAACCAGTGGAACAGCTTACCCCCAGAAATCGTGGGCGCTCCATCACTGGAGATTTTTAAGAAGAGGCTAGACATTCACCTGTCTGAGACAGTATAGGTTCTCCTGCTTGAGCAGGGGGCTGGACTAGAAGACCTCCAAGGTCCCTTCCAATTCTATTCTATTCTATTCTATTCTATTCTATTCTATTCTATTCTATTCTATTCTATTCTATTCTATTCTATTCTATTCTAGAGCAGGAGAGCTTATGTGTTGACATAAGCCCAGTTCATGATGAGCTCTGGAAAGTACATACAGGTAATCTTCAGCTTACGACCACAACTGAGCCCAAAATTTCTGTTGCTAAGTGAGACAGTTGTTAAGTGAGTTTTGCCCCATTTTATGACCTTTCTTTCCACAGTTGTTAAGCGAATCACGGCAGTTGTTAAGTTACTAATATGGCTTCCTCATTTACTTTGCTTCTCAGAAGGTCGCTAAAGGTGATCACATGACCATGGAATACTTCAATCAGTTGCTAAGCATCTGAATTTTGATCACATGACCCTGAGGCTGCTGCAATGGTCGTAAGTGTGAAAAATAGTCATAAAACACTTTTTTCAGTGCCATTGTAACTTTGAATGGCCACTAAATAAATGGCTGTATGTCAAGGACTACCTATACAATTAAAAGGGGCTAATCAGTGCCATAAACACGATAGGGTTATGGAACATCTGGAAATCTCGATCAGGCTAATCCAATATATGCATGTCACAACTAGTTATAATGCACACACCAAGAGGCAAACAGTGCAGGAAATCTTTCAACCCAAAGATTTTTTTCTGGAAGGTGTCCCACTGCTTAATTTTTTTCCAGAAAAGCGTTCCCATTCATCATTTGGAAAGGGATACCTTGGACAACTGTAGCAGTTTGTTTTCAACCAGTATTCTTTCCAAATTTCATTCACAACATTGATCAGAAAGCATTCCTCCTAAACCCTCCTTTGAAAATGGTCTAAAAAAATTTAACACATGCAAATCATCCTGATTTTCACAGCTACTTCCTTCCAAAAATTACAATTCAAAGTTTCCTGGAAAACCCTACTTCGCTAATTTCATAACTGGCAGAGAATGCTAGCATGGATATGCTTGTGGGTTGATTAAAGTGGAAGATGTGGAACTGATTCATGCATCCTGCTAAGCCATGGTTTAACCTTGATTTTTTAAAAAAATAAATCACCCTGGCTGAGTTCACCTAGCACAACAAGCCAAACTAAACAAACCATATTATGGTTTAGTGAAGACTTCTCCAAACTGGGTGGCTTCCAAATATATGATCTTAAGTTCTTAATGTTACAGAATTAAAACTTTTATGAATGCACCTTACCCCACTCCCCAGAGTATAGCGAGCATTAAGAGAGAGAAAGTCTAGTGGTTAAGGCACCAGGCTAGAAAGCAGGAGACCATGAGTTCAAGTCCCACCTTAGCCATGAAAGCCAGTGGGGAGACTTTAAGGCAGTCACTCTCTCTCAGCCCAGGCCACCTCACAGGGTTGTAGTTGGGGGGAAAAATAGGGTGAGGAAGGTATTTATACCAAAACTATAAAGACAGCCTTCTTATGAATTGTGTTTCAGAAAACCAAGTTTGCAGTGTCCAGATAGGGTTTCTTCTGTTGGTCTCTGGCCTCTTGGCAGGTGATCGTACCAGATCCACCTTGGTTGATCTTAAAGCTAAGCTGGGTCAGGCCTGCTAAATACCACAGTGAATACCACCAGCACAGATACCTTCTAAGAAAGCAATGGTAACCCACCTCTACATTGTTGCCAAGAAAACAACTTCAGTGCATCTAAGTAGACCTCGAATTCAGCTTGACTCAAGAAAGATTTTATTTATCCTCAATGGAGGATTGTAGCTAACCAACTTTGGGGGGGAGGAGGAGGAGGAGGAGGAGGAGGAGGAGGGGATGATTTTCAGTCTTGGTTAAAAACCACTGTCATGGTTTTCTTTGCTAGGTGATTGAATGGGACAGTTGACAGCCACCGGGTTATCCAAGAAACCCCAAAGTTTAGTCTAGGCTAACCTAGGAAGCTGAACAAATTTCACAGATAAAGTCTCCTGGAACTGAAATGCTTAATAATGATCAAGCGTTTTGCACTCTAATCCACTTTCCTTCTGTCTGTAATTGCAATTATTCACACAGTTCCATTGATTGGCATGAAATCTCCTTGCAAAAAGACATTGGAAATTTGTGTCACCACAACATCAGCTCCAATACACTGCACAACTGTAGGAAACACTCAAACAGACCTCATTCTTCCTTAGCCAATCCCATGTTAAAGGTTTTAAAAATTGAAAGAAATCAAGTGGAGAATAAATATATTGGAGGAACTCAAGTAAGAGCATAAACCTATTCGCTCCACCTGATTTCCTCCAGGTCTGTGTGTACATGTGTGTATAAATACACATACACACATTCTATTGTCGCTTATTTCCATCGTCAGCTCTTCCTTTTGCAAACAGAGCAAAAGTAAAAACTTCTGTATAACCGTTTTCTGCTAGTTCTCCGACTAATTTATTTCCTTTTTGGTTTGGATTTCAAGAAGCCTGGTAATATGATGCCAAAAATATATCTTATTTTCTTAAAAACTGGAGAGATAAGAAGTCCAGCTTAGCTTGTAGTGCTTTTTAAAAAGAGGAAAAATAGGCTAGTTTTTCAGTATTGGCAGATACTAGTGTTTAGATTTATTGCACAAAGATAATCAGGCTATAAAATAAATATACTCTATCTTTAATTCATTAATCATCCAAGAAAGCAAATGAATTGCTTTCAAAAAAGGACAATATTTTTCTCCTTCATTATAATCAGGTGGTCTATTCTATTTCTTTGAGAAACAAAACCAAATTTCTAGCCCTGATAGGAATGAAACTCACACCCAGAGTTCTGATTTTAACAGGGATTCTTCAGTTTTGTAATGTCTAATCTCCAAGTGCAAAAAGACCTAGAGAAGTGTGATTCTCCCAAGAGGGAGAATGCTGTTTTTGCACAACAGATAATGTCAATCCTAAATGGGCTGGGGAGACTGTGATGGTGGGTTTTGTGGGAATTCAGCCTTAGTATATCCCATTGATCAAGCCAGTGCCATAATATAGCTGCTGGGTTTGGGCCCAGCATGTTATATGAAAGCAACCTCTGGATTTTAGTTGGGTTGAAGTTCAGTTTGTTTCATGAACTAGCTCAGGGGCCTTCAAACTTGGCCCTTTTATGACTTGTGGACTTCAACTCCTAGAATTCCTCAGCCAGGCACGCGTGCCTGGCTGAGGAATTCTGGGAGTCGAAGTCCGCAAGTCAAAAAAGGGCCAAGTTTGAAGGCCCCTGAACTAGCTGATCTTCCCCAACTCCAGGAAGTAACTAAATAGTGACAAAGACTACACATTTGTACAACTCAAAAGAATAACCATGGTTCCAAACAAGCTCAATTGAATCTTAGCATGTTATGTGAACAAGTCCATTGCATTAAGCCACAATGGTGTTTGTTTTGGTTGGGTATACAATAGGAATACAATGTCCTCTACTGGGGTTTGCTGCTATCCGAAGTTTTCAAAGAGCATCAGATTGCAAGGGACTGCCTGCCTACTTAATAGATCAAAACATTCCTATAACAGTAACTTTTGCATCCTGCATATCTCCCTTTCAGTCATAAATATATTTGTATATTAAATTCATTGCTTTGCACTAGCTATGCATTTCCACATATCCATATCAAAATATACAAAGCACTGGCAAAAACCATAGATCGTTGCATGCAACTTCTTTGGATTCCTCCTAATCTAAGTTCAGTCCAAGAACATTCTTCTCACATGGAGCAATAAGTTACTGAATTACTATGATGCATTTTCTCACTTTTGAGTTAAATATGAGCATTAATAGCATGTCTGGCAGTCTGCTTAGTTATTCTCTTAGTTTCTATGGCCCTTGAAGGCAATTTCTTGATGAAAATACAAATACAGGTAGTCCTAGATTTATTACCATAACTGAGCCTGGAATTTTGATTGTAAGTTGTGCTGGTCATTAAACAGGTCACCACATGACTATGTCTGATTTTACCACCTTTCTCTGGTGGCCATTAAGCAAAAACCATGGTTGTAAAGTGAATGCAACATCTGTAAAGCGAATGCTGCAATTGTTAAATGAATGCATTCTCCACAATGCACTTTTTTTGTTGTTGACAGAAACCAGAAGTATATATTGGTTTCCGCCTAAAAACATTATAAATTGTGGTGCAGGGTGCTCTAAATGGCCATAAACGTGGGCCAGTTGTCAAGCATCCAAAATGTGATAAGCTATTGTAACATTAAATCCAGGTTGTAAGTAACCCTGGGGAATATCCGTTGTAATTTTCAATGATCACCAACTAAGCAATTAGCCATAAGTTGAGGACTACTTACAAAAATACAGTGATCAACCAGAAAACTGTTCTTGTTCTTTGCAGTGCTCTATGTGTGTGTGTGTGTGTACACACGCAGGCACGCAAGTAATATGTATGGATATGCATTTATATCAGTGTGTGGTCACAAACCCAAGATGACATCAGTACCACTGAGACAGAAGTTCTGCTTCTTTTGTGTGTGTGTTGCCATCTTTTTGACCTCCTACAGACATCCTTGATTTGTGTTTATATGTATGCAAACTATATTTACTTGTGCATATATCTGCTCATATCTCTTGTCCTTTTATCAATCATTCTCGTTTCTGCTGTCAGTATACTGCACCAAGCTATTTAGGAAACATTTAGAATATTGACCACTTGCTACTTGGTGTCCTTGGCCTAACTTCCAAAAGCTATTGTGTAAAAAAAATAAAAAATGTTTTAGTATAGAAATGCAGTTTGGATTTGAGGCCCCTAAATGTCTTATTTAATAAAGTTGCTTATTGCTTAGGTGAGCATATTACATTTATTTGGGCCTTCCAAATTTGTAAACCAGAACTCCTACCTCTTGGAATCTCATTCTGATTTATCACTGTCCTTATTTGATTGGTGAAGTCTATCTTTTTATAAACACAGGAATCGCTGGTTTTCTTTCCGAGGTATGAGCAAGTAAACTAATGATCAAAAGGAAACTGTTTTGTCAGTTAAATGACACATGTGTGGTTCGTAAACTGGTGCGTAATGGGCTATCTTGAAAACAAATGAAAGTGTACAAGATTGCTAATTTACAACCATCCTCTGCCAGTGTGCCTTTAACAGTGCTGTGATCAACAGAGAATTAGCAAATAGTAACATGTTTTCCCCATCCCTAATTGGAAAAAAAAAGTTAAGAAGCTTAACTGGAAAAAAAAGCGTTATTTTTTTTAAAAGATAAGCACAGGAACCTGGCATACAACAAAGAAAAAAGGAAAGAAAAAACATAAAGCTCTGGCAAGCAAGGAAGAAAATAAGGTAAACCATGAAGAATGAGAGACATTAGGACAGGGGTCTTCAAACTTGGCCCTTTTATGACTTGTGGACTTCAACTCCCAGAATTCCTCTACATGTGCCTGGCTGAGGAATTCTGGAAGTTGAAGTCCACAAGTCATAAAAGGGCCAAGTTTGAAGACCCCTGCATTAGAAGCATACAGTTGAAGTCCACAACTGGACTAGAGAAAACCTCCAAGGTCCCTTCCAGCTCTATTATTCTGTTATTTTTGTAAGTATTGTCTAATGCTTTAAACATTTATTTATTCCTTAGTTTTTCCTCACCTTTATTACTTTATAAGTAACTCAAAGCAGCAAACATACATAATGTATAGTCGAGGCGTGTCTATAGTGTACACCACAACATTTGCTAAGATAACAGAATTATAACATAGTATTTTGAGATCCTTGGTGTGCTCATGAAAAAGGCATCATTTTGGCCAATGCTGCAGATATTTTCTGCAAACGTAGAATCTCTATCTTGAATTGTTAGAATTCTATCTGAGGGGATCTCACTTTTTACAGCCGAGAACTTTTCAAGATGACTGTATTTTTCCAGCCATCTGCAATCCAAAGTACTTCATTCTAATGCACCATTCCCACCTCCTGTACACAAACCTCAACTTAAGTGGTGAGCTAAAAATGAAAATAAAAAAAACCAGAATATTTTAGGCAACAACTCACTTGAAAGAGAAGCTGCTGTATTTTTTGAGTTTCTGAGCCCACCAAGTGCTGGAATTTATTGCAGTGAGTAAAAACAGACAGCCAACATAAAAATCCAGCAGATTCTAGCCAGTAAAATTATTTATCAAGCCAACAAGAGAAGAACTTTTTCATGTAGCAACAGCCCTATGTGGGGAAGGCATGCCTTTATATTTCACCTTTGGGTTGAAACACCTGTAAAAATGCCATCTGACAGGCGCTTCTCATAAACATTCCTTTCTAAATGGACTGCCTTGGGGAGGGAAGAGAATTCTAAGCAAAAAGACAACTGAGTCGAGATGGAGAATCTTTCTTAGGAGAGGAGTTGAAGCTGAAAATTAGTCCAACAATTTATTGGGGTCCATAAAGAGATTTAATCCATGAATGCTAAATTTGGGATTGAATATAAATCCGTACGAATCCATTCTGCAAAAGGGTTAGGGTTACATCCGAACACAGAAAAATATCTTCATTTTTTTTATCCTTATCGTTGGTAGTATTCTACAAAAGTGGGACTTGAGCTAACCAAACATTATATTTAAAAAAACAACCACTCTTATTTAAACACTGCATAATTTTAAGGAGCAGCAAAGATTACAGTAGTGGGTTTATTAATTCTGAAATTCAAGCTTGTATCAAAAAAATACAGGATATTTTTTTTTTGCTACTTTACCTCCATAGAGAGACACTTGACAGCAAATCTGTATATTAGAATTGGCTCTTATGATTCCCATAAATTAAGTAAACACAGCACTGTCTCTTCTTAAAATCTGAGCATCTGAAACATTTGAAGGCTTCCTTCAACAGAAAAAAGCAGAATGTACGTGAGTCTGTTTCACTTATTTTTGTATGTGGAAATATGTTTGTGTATACATGTATGCTATATATAAGCATACTTGCATACACTAATATGCAAAATAAATATATTCTAATTCTTGCACCACCAAGACCACAAATTGCACCACAAATTCAGATCATCATAATTATTATTATTACTAGTAATACTAGTATACTAACATTGATATATTAAATGTATAGCTGGAGGTACAGAGTGTGGAAAATAAACACAGCTGAAATCTGAAACAAATGCATTGTAAACTTTGTAATCTAAATAAACAACTTGGGGGGGGGGTGTCTTCACAAGACCAACACAAGTCTGAGCAAACTTTATAACAATACAAAACTTTGTAAATATATAAAAGGATGACTCTTGCCATTACAAGGCTTCTCATGTGAATGGTAGTGCCTACACAGGCAATAAATACACATATATTTTTGTCTTTATTTCAGAATGTAAAAGAAGATGCTGTAATATGCCCAAATCTAGCATTGTTGACATAATAAGCATATCTACTAGTACAAAAAAATGAGAGCCAGTTTGTTCTCGGGTTTAGGACACCAGGCAAGAAACCAAGAGATGGTGAGTTCTAGTCCTGCCTTGGGCTGAAAGCTAGCTGGGTGACCAGCTGGGGCCAATCACTTTTTCTCAGCCCTAAAAAAGGAGGCAATGGCAAACCACTTCCAAAATCTTGCAAAGAAAACTTCCGGGACTGGTTCGTGCAGTCACCATGGCACTAAAAAACAACAGAGCTAAAGTTATTCCCCAAAAGGACAGGTGACATACATAGGCCCATGTTCCACACCCAAATCCACTGTCTAGTTTTCCTTCTCTCCTGGTTACAGATGTAGATTTTTTTATTATTTTTTTAAAAAAGGAAAACCTTCCTGAATAAATAACATGTGATTCCAATTAGAATATGCATCTCAGGTTTTTAAAGTCTGCACACCTATTTGGGCTACATGATTTGGCTACATGACATGATAGCAGTATTCCGGTATTTGAGGGGCTGCCAGAAAGAGGAGGGAGGGGTCAACTTATTTACCAAAGCACCTGTAAGCAGGACAAGAAACAATGGATGGAAACTAATCAAGGAGAGAAGCAACCTGGAACCAAGGAGAAACTTCCTAACAGTGAGGACACTTAACCAGTGGAGCAGCTTGCCTTCAGAGGTTATGGGTGCTCCATCACTGGAGATTTTTAAGAAGAGACTGGACAGTCACTTGTCTGGAATGGTATAGGGTCTCCTGCTTGAGCACACACATACACACACACAACCTTAAAACCGCAAAGCTTGCCTACTTCTAACCCTGACTGTCACCTAGCAACCATTCCCAACCAGCTGTAGCAAGAGAAGAGCAAGGAACACACACCCTAGGTTAACTGACAGCCCAGTGACTGGGAGATCATTTTCCCATTAAGCTGTAGCTATTGCAGTTAGTAAAATTAACCAATCATTTCTGAATAACCTGGCATGCCTATAGTAAAATCTAGATAACATCAGCAAACAAGTGTGCTTGCTTTCCTTTGCCCTCCCCACCTCTTTTTCCTTTTGCCTTGTCCCATTTTAGATTGCAACCTTGAGGGAAGAGACTATCCCTTCTGCCTTGCAAGAACAACGGCTTAAAAACAGGACCGTAACTAAATGCATCTGGAATGAAAGAAATACTGGCATTTTGCTGTATTTTAGAAAAAACGATGATCCTTCAGGGTGGAAGAGAAAAAAAAAAAAAACTCCCCTCCTTTTTTCCCCAGCCGACTGGCAATTAAGCTGCAGGGTGCTCTTGCCAACTCTTAATTAGCTTCTAATATCTGCAAAGGAGCAACAGAAAGTCTTCCACCTCAAGTCATTTTGCGAAAGTTGCAGCTGCCTTTAGTGACAATCAGTTGAATTTCTCATGGAAACTCACAATTCGTGGTTCACAGATGCATTTCCTGTACATGTGTCTCTGTGCATGTTTCAATATCTTTAGTACAGATAGTCCTTGATGACAACCATTAATTTAGTGATCATTCAAAGTTTACAACAGCACCGAAAACGTTGACTTGCAACTAGTCTTCACACTTCTATCACTGCAGATCCCTATGGTCAGATGATGTAGGAGGCAGTCAGGCTGAGCCCGAGGGCGGGGTCAAACGGATCAACCCTTTGGAGTCTCTATGCCCCCACAAGCCCCCCTCAAAGTCAATTGACTCTTATCCGGCACCAATCTGCCTTGACCATTACTAGTTCAGACTCCTATGTACTGTATATGTAGCATGAAATAAGCTTGTAGTACTTTTAAACTCTGTTCCAGTCCCTGACTTCTTGCACTTGACAGATTATCAAACTTTGGGCACTTGGTAACTAGCATGTATTTACAATGGTTGCAGGGTCCCATGGTCATGTGATTGCCATTTGTGATTTCCCCAGCCACTTCCAACAAGCAAAGTCAATGACAGAAGCTGGATTCGCTGAACCACCATGCAATTCACTTCACAACTACAGCGATTTGCTTCACAACCATGGGAAAAAATGCTTGTGAAACTGGGTGTAGCTCACTTAACCCCCACCTTGTTTAGTAACAGACATTCTGGTCCCAATTGTGGTTGTAAGTCAAGGGCTTTCTGTAATTCTGCAGAGAAGTGGCATTGGTCAAGGGCTATGTTGTTCAGGAGCATTTCTTATCATTGTGTCTTTGCCTTTCTTTATAAAAGCTGGGCTAATTTTTGGGAGCAGTGTTTTTCAGCCTCAGCAACTTAAAGATGCATGGACTTCGACTCCCAGGATTCCCCAGCCAGCATGTTTGGAGGAGTCAGAAACTGAACAAATCAGGCTGCAGACCTAGGTTCTTACCCTCTGGACAAAATAGCCAGTGCAGTTGAAAATATCCACCCCAAGGCAAGTCAATTGGATGGTATGGCAAATACACTCATACCATAATTGCAAGCTGGACTGAGTTCAGAGAAAGGCAATAAGAATGCTCTTGGGTGGGGTCTGAGACTAATCTGAGGAGAAGGAATTGGGTATGCTTAGACTGAAGAAGAGAAGCTGAGGGACTGAGGTTGGGACTGATAGGATAGTACTTTCTGATTGGTCTGCCCAAGGTACTACATTAGGTTCAAGCAGAAAGTTTGCAATTCAGCCATGGTGAGAAGCCCAGCCATTGCCTCACACATTACACGAACAGGCTATGTAGCTAGCCCATAATATGGTTCCTCAGTCTGAGCATAGCCTGCAAATTTGTTTTGTTAACCAAATTTGTTCTTGTTGTTGTTGTTTTAACCATTTAGTTGTGTCCAACTCTTGGTGACTTTATAGGCAAGTGCTCTCCACGCTACCCTTTCAAGCACAGCTTCTTTCAACTGTTGTTATGTTCAACTTTGCATCAGATTTGATGTCATCAAGCCACCATGTTCTTTGCTTGCACCTTCTTCTTTGCCCACTAACCATTCCTAGCATCATTGCCTTCTCCATTCAATTTGCACACATGACATGGCCAAAGTAAGTCAGATGTAGTCTTATGATATTAACTTCCAGTGATGTGTCTCATATTATACAATTTAACACCTCTCTGTTAGTTACTCTGTCTGTCCATGGTATATACAGTAATTACAGTAATTACACCAGTACCACAGTTCAAAGGCATCAATTCGTCATTATCTCAAAGGACATCACACAGGAGAAGGCTAGAAATTGTCTTCATTGCTTTGGGTAATGGCCTTAAGTTAAAAAAAAAAAGAAGCAGATTCTCAGGTGAAGACTAGGGAAACTATCTTAAAACCAATCCAACACCTTGCTGTATAACTTCATAAAGAAGTTAGGCAAAAAGCTTTAATGGGGATTCCTGAAGCATGCCAAGCTATGGATTTGGTAACTGCAACAGTCTGTTCCCGTTCAGGATTCTATGACTTTATGAAAACAGCTTGTACTTTAGGAATGGATATTGCAACAGAAATTGATTCTTTTTTCTGTTTGGCTCGAAAAAGAAAAGGGAAAAAATGATAAAGACAGCCTGACCTCTGTCAACATTGGCCAATGAGTTCAGTACGTACCAAGAGGAAAGTGTTTTCAAGGGCGTAGAACTTTCATTCAAATTTACACTCAACTTTTGACAAATGGTTTGATGCTACTGAGAGTTTTCAATCCTCTGCCTCAAAGTTGGAGGGGATTAACACTGACGTGTATATTACTCTATATCCAAAATTATGTTCTAATCCTAATCCTAGAATGAGGCTCATTGTGATGGGCAAGCCTATATTTGGCATACAACCTTGTCCCACTAGCACAGACAAAAAATGCAGAATAAGACAGTAGGAGCTTGGAGGTCTTCTAGATCAACAACCAGCTCGAGCAGGAGTCCTTATACCATTCTGGACAAGTGGCTGTCCAGTCTCTTCTTGAAAAGCTTTAGTAATGGAGCACCCACAACTTCTGAAGGCAAGCCGTTTCCCTTGTTAATTGTTCTCACTGTCAGGATATTTCTAATTAGGTCTAGATTGGATCTCTCCTTCATAAGTTTCCATTCGTTACTTCTTGTCCTGCCCTCAGATGCTTTGGAGAACAGGTTGAACACACACACACCTCTTCTGACAGCCCTCAAATGTTGAAAGACTGCTATCCTGTCACCCCTAGTCCTTCTCTTCGTTACTAGGATCAGAATATCACAGAAACAACTCAGGTTTCCTTGCACAACTCCTTTCACTACGAGACTATGGGACGTCAGAGTGTTTTACCTTCATTCTTTGAATATCTCTGAAAGGCATTACCAGATTAGTGTTTCCTTTGAGCAGGTTGACCACTGAAAGCCAATCACAGCTCATCTGCAGTGATACTACCTTCCTAACTGTGTCAGTTGGAGTAACTCATTGCCTAAAGTTAGAGTAAATGTTATATAGAGGAAGAGAGAGGTCATGTTGATTTAAAAGCCTTCTGCGTAGAAAACTCAGTTTATTACTGATGAAATCAGAGCTGTTGTTTGCCCAAGTTGAGCCAGGAGTACAACTGAGAAGACCACCTGTTATCTGGACATGGGAGTCATTTCGTTTCTGGATAAGGACAGGAGTTTAATTTTGAAAGATTTACTACAGAACTTGTACAAAAAGGCTGCCTGCAAGCTTCATATTCTATTAAGAATTCAAAGGAAAACTGTTGGTCCCTGAAAACCTTGATAAAGCATCTTGACCCAGCTAAGGAGGTTAACTCTGTGCAAATATGTCAGAAGCAGAAACTAACCTTAATCTATACTTTATTATTGGCTTACAAACCTTGGCTTAATTTGGCAAATTCAGCTGTAATCCTGGTCTTGGATGTCACATCGGCAACTTTTTCCAAATTCAGACACCACTTTTTGCCCTCTCATAATGGCAAAAACACCACAAGATTTATTTTTAATTAAACGGGGTCACTGTCTCTGTCTCATGAGTTATCAATGACCTCCCTTAACTCTCATCAAATTTGATGTGAGAGTCCTGATATCTTGCAAAATATGAGGATATCATACGTAAGATGTTGATGATTTCCAATTCTGAATATTTTTTTAAATCTAATTCCAAGATGCAACAAGCAGGATCTAGGAGAACTGCAGGAACTTAATTATTTTTCTTGATTTATCCTCATGAAATGATGAGTAAGTCTGGGCCTTATTAAACCCAAATGAATTAAATTTTTACCTCTGTTGGGTTCAACTCTAGGCCCACTGCAAAAGGCAGGGTAACAAACTGGCTTGGATCTTCTAATCATCATATTAAAGTGTCCCAACAACTATCTAAAAGACAATTACTGGATTTATACAGCTATACACCTAAACACAATGTTTTTATGCAGACTTGCCTTGTTCATGGCACTCTACACTTGGAAAGTAACTGAAGTTTACAAACAGAGCTATAAATGCATGAAGCAAAGAATGCTCAATCTTTTTATTTTAAAATAATATATTTTGTTATGATTATTTTTATGTTGGAAGGAGATCTGTACATTTTAAAAATCAGGCACCAGAACCTCTTTAAAAGAAAACAGATTACAACACATTCTAAAAATTATTTTTCCATGTTTGAAGTGCAATTAAATAATGTTTTCCCTCCATAACTGACAGTTTCCTTGCTTTTCATCTATCACAACTTTTACACAATCTTCCTTGTAAACAATTTTCTTCCAAGAATCTAAGCATTAATCAAGTTGGTTAAAAATTACCCTTATTACATATTAAAAGTTGCAAGGTCATTTAAGTGTGAAGATAAGAGAATAAACCCGGACAGATTTTACCAGTCTGTACACTGCAGGTTCTCTGTGATTAACTCGTTTTGTTTTATAAGATAAACTATGCATTAGTGTTTATTCAAAAAAGAAATCCGGATGTTAGGTGACAATTTAGTTACCTGCTGTAACCTTTTCTTACTCTTCATTTACAAGCTAAGATTAAATAGAAAACCAGAAATAGTGATTAATCTGAACAATGTAATTGTGTGTCTGATTGATCAAAATAAAACCAAGAAAGATAATGTTGTAACTTTTATTGCAACCCAGTATATACATTAAAGATAGGAACGAGGTGGAGAGAACAGAAAGCATACTGTATTTACTAACTTATGAGCATCCAACCCAGGTTTGATCTAAATTGTTGTTCTGAGTCAAATGCATCGAGATATACAACTGTCTTATTTGGGCAAAGTTATTGCATTATGGATTAACAACATGTGTATGCGTGAATGTAAGAGAGATACACAGATTGGTCTGATCACCCTGTTTTCATTTCAACATATAGATAGTCCTTGATTTATGATCACAACTTGAGACAGAACTTCCATTACTAAGCAATGCAGTCATTGTCATGTCTGGCTTTATGATCTCTTTGCCATGTTGTTAAGCGAATCACTGCAATTGTTAAGGGAATCACACTGTCATTAAGTGAACTTGGCTTCCCCATTGACTTTTTTTTACGAGAAGCCCCCTGGGAAGATCACAAAGGATGATCACATCACCCCAGGATGTTGCTGGTTGCCAAATGTCCAAATTTTGATCATGTGTCCAAGGGAACACTACAGCAGTAAGTAAAAGGATTGGTTGTAAGTCACTTTTTTTAGGGCCATTGTAACTTCAAATGGTTTTTTAAAGAAATGGCCATAAATAGAATAGAATAGAGCTGGAAGGTACCCTGGAGGTCATCTAGTCCAGCCCCCTGCTCAAGCAGGAGAAACTACACCATCTCGGACAGGTGATTGTCTAGTCTTTTCTTAAAAATCTCCAGTGATGGAGCTCCCACAATTTCTGGGGGTAGGCTGTTCCACTGGTTGATTGTCCTCACTGTCAGGAAGTTTCTCCTTAATTCCAGGTTGCTTCTCTCTTTGGTCAGTTTCCAACCATTGTTTCTCGTCCTTCCCTCTGGTGCTCTGGTGAACAACCTGGCTCCCTCTGCCTTGTGGCAGCCCCTCAAATACTGGAACGCTGCTATCATGTCTCCCCTAAGCTAAAAACTACCTGTATCTGATAATAATTCAAGTCATCCTTTCAATTTTAATCCTTAATTTAGTAATTCAGTATCAACTTTAAATCAAATCTCAAAACTGAACACTCGCACTGCTCCAATCTTTTCCCTACATTGCAACCTGTGTGATAATTCATTATTATGTTTGATGCAGCCCTTCTCTGTAAAACATGAATGACTGGTTTTGTGCCAATAATATTTTCGAACTAAAAGAAAACAAATCTATTTTTTTTAATTACTTTCTTCATCTTTTATCACATCACACTAATAACGGCTGGAATTGATCCTTCCCCCCCACCCAAAAAAAATAATCTAAAGTATCAGCTACGTGATCTAAAAATTCCCTTCTTTTTAAAAAGTCATTTTGGTTGGAGAAGTTCAAGATGGGGAATTGTACCTACGAAAGCCCCAGGAGTATAAGAACTGGAGTTTTCATATCTTGGTTTATTATTCCTAATATTAGATTGAAACTTCCCCCCACTTGTCGTTCTCTTTCTCAAATTCCCCACCTGACCTGACGTGTCTCTCCCCTGTTTCCACCTGTCAATCAGATTCGAGGCTGAAATTTGATTTCTCTCCCAACAATAACCTTATATGAAACATTACCATAAGGGTCAGCACAATTTGAACCTTTCTGTGCACGTTCATTAACACGTCCCAGGTCCAATATCTGTTTTTTTCCAAGTTACATGAATTTTTTGCTGGAACCTCTTTGGCAACGCTTGCCGGTCAGCAATTGCTAAATCTGCTCTCAAGGAGGAAACACAAGGCCTTGGCCCCTTGTCTTCAAAAGGATCCCTTTCGTGAGGGAAACTTTAGGACGGTGTGCCTTAGTGCTGAGGATTCCTCTCTTCCTAAAACATTAGAGAAATGTGTGGGTTTGGGTGAGGAAAAACAATAAAGAATATAATACGAGGGGGGAAAAATGATCAGTCAGTGCAGAAATAAGATCTTCTGCGCTCCCAGATTCAATGCTTATACATTTGACTAGACAGCCCCGTGCCCTGTTGGGTCATCATTTCTGAGATATTTCCTTACCTAAAGGCAGAAACAGAAAAACCACAGGCAGGGGAAAAGAAGAAGAAAAAAAGCAGTGGGAGCAGAAGTGACTTCTGATTACCTGCCAGTTTCCTCATTGAGTTTCCTTGAGGGAATCTGGCAGGAAGCAATGGAAATCCTCTCCCCTCTCCCCTTGGCCTGCCTTCTCTTCTCTTCTCTTCTCTTCTCTTCTCTTCTCTTCTCTTCTCTTCTCTTCTCTTCTCTTCTCTTCTCTTCTCTTCTCTTCTCTTCTCTTCTCTTCTCTTCTCTTCTCTTCTCTTCTCTTCTCTCTTCTCTCTTCTCTCTCCTCTCCTCTCCTCTCCTCTCCTCTATTTGTCTAGGATAATGAAGAAGAGGCACACTATTGTCTTCCTCTGGAATGTCCTTTTTTGATTTCTCAATCTTGGTAATGATTTTGGAATTTCCTAGTGGTCTCCTTTCCAAGTACTAATCAGTCTGATCTTACTTAGTGTTTTGAAATTGGGTGAGATCAGCTGGGTGAGAGCACTTTAGGCTGCTTGCATTAGAAAATGAGTGCAATATTTTTTAAACATTTACAGGCTTACGTGGATCTTTTTGAATGGAACAGAGAAGGTACTGTAGCAAAGATGAAGGGGAAAGTAAATTCGGTAAATTCAATAGTACTGGGAGGAACTATAGACTTTATAATTTTAAAGATATGCATCTAGTTCCTTCTGACCCCCATCATTCAACGTTAGAAAAGATTTAACGATTAAGATATAGGATATTTATAATCACATATAGGATACTAAACATAAAAAAACATAATAAATAAATAACAGAAATAAAAATTAAGAATAAAGTACTAAAGTATGCATGCATGCTTCTTCCCGAGTACCAACAATCTGATAACCAGCAGCCCAGCAAGCCACATAACTATTTATTTAAAGAAAAACAGAAAACAGAACGTAAAAATCCAAGTAAAATCATATAGCAGAGGAGATGGAGAAAGAGAAATCTCCGTTTCTCTCCTTGTGTGTTTTTACACTGGGCTTGCCAAATTTTTCCTTCTAGAAGAGGAAGAGGAAGAGATAACAGCAACAGCAACACTGCATCTGATTTTCAGTCTTGGGTAGAGCATACAGGCGGACAGACTAACTTATAGCTTCTACAGGAAAAGAGCAGATTGATCTGGGGATCAAAAATACCCTTGAGAAATAAATGTTCCTTGCACGCAAAGTTCCTCTCTCTGCTTTTCTTTTGCCAGCATAAATCCACAAAAATTCAATACTATACATACATCTCTGTATTGGTAGAAACCGCAACTCCTGAAGGCACATGGGTAAAACGGGGGGGGGGGAGGGGGGATGGTTCAGCTCACAATTAAGGTTGCAATCATTCAAATATATATCTGGAGGTCACCTCTCTCTCTCTCTCTGCCCATATTGATACTCTCTCTCTCTATTATTCCTTCAAATAATTATCTCCCTTACATATTGCTTTACATGTATGTAGTACTTTGTCTCTGTGGAGTTTCTTAGTCATCCAGGTCATGGTTGTCCCAAAGGTGCTTTTTCAAGAGGCAACTGGACTTTCTTTGCTTTTTCTTGACTTTCTTTGCAACTGGACTTTCTTTGCTTCTCATCTTCTTCAGTTTTGGAGAACCGAAGAAGCTTCTTGGATAAGAAGTGAAATTTCTTCAAGGAGAAACAAAGAAAGTCCAGTTGCCTCTTGAAAAAGCACTTTTGGGATAATACTTAGTCAGACAGCTTCCTGTATAGTCATCCCAAAGCAAAATACAAATAGCAGAAAGGGAGAAAAGGAGCTGAGGGATGATGTTGGGAAGGCAGCCAATATTTTAGGGCAGGGACCTGCCTTGAGGTCCTTGCCCTAAAATATTGGCTGCCTTCCCAACTGTACCTTGAGGGTACAGTATAAAGTTAGTAAGCCTCTTACTTAATACCTAGGCCAGGGGTAGGCAACCTTGGCTCTTTTATGACTCGTGGACTTCAACTCCCAGAATTCCTGAGCCACCCATGCTGAGGGGAAAGGGAGAGGTTTCCAAGCTGAGCCATGCTGGCTCAGGAATTCTGGGAGTTGAAGTCCACGAGTCATAAAAGAGCCAAGGTTGCCTACCCCTGACCCTAGGCATAACCTAGAGTGCAAGTAGCTCTTTCTTTCTTCAACCCCTTAAAACTGCAACAGGAATATTCCAGTGGCTGGATGCTGCCCTTTGACCAAGCTCTATGAATCAGGAGCAAAGGCACTGTACCAGACTTCCCTCCCAAATAGGCCAAAGCAAAAGAAGCCGAACATTACCTGGGGAAGCAGAAAGACAGCACGATCAAAATATTGCATGTTGACAAACCCCCATCATTAAACATCAGAAAAGATTTAATGACTAAAATATAGGATATACAGTATACATCACGCATAGGAGGCAAATAAAGGTGGGATTAAAAAACTGAATGAATAAATAACAGAAATAAAATTAATAGTATGTGTGCTTCTTCCTGAGTACCAACAGCCAGCAAGCCAGATTCTAGATTTACTTCCTACCACGGAACGGGGGAACAGAAGGAGAGAGAAAACACCAACATTCATTTTAATAGAGGGCACAGCAGTAAACTGAGCAGCAGGAAACTGAGCAACCCAGCTATTGAACTGAGTAAGGAAAAACCTAATACAATTCCGCCATGCCTCTGGTTTTGATTGATCCTGGGCAACCTTCCTACAGATAGTTCTCAACTTACAACCACAACTGAGTCCAACATTTCCATCGTTAAGCAAGGCGGTTGTTAAGCTGCATTTTATGACCTTTATGACTGTTTTTAAGTGAAACACCGCAGTTCTTAAGTGAACAACTGTTAAGCAAACCTGGCTTCCCCCATTGACTTTGCTTGTCAAAAGCCAGGTGGGAAGATTATGAATGGTGATCACATGACCCTGGGATGCTGCAACTGTCCTAAGTACATGCCAGTTGCCAAGCGCCTGAATTTTGATCACGTGACCAATGGGGATGCTGCAACAGTCATAAGTGTAAAACGTTGCTCATAAGTTACTTTTTTCAGTGCCGTTGTAACTTCAAACAGTCACTAAACAAATGGTTGTAAGTTGAGGATTACTTATAGTTACTCTTCCTGCATTTTGCTACCGTTCTGGGTCTTGGCACAGTATTGCTCTTTGCTGCAACATCATACGGACCATGGGAGTTGACAAATACAGTTAAATAAATAAAATAAAAATTCACATTATTCCCAGAGTTAATTCTGAAAGGTACGTGTCTATACATGTGCATATGTATGCCATCATTACTTTTTATTTATTTATAGGGACTGTGTCACATACAACATTTGTAAAATATTGCAGACGTAACAGGATTTCTTTTTTAGGGCATCTCTGATGATTAAAGAGAAACCAGCAAATTGATAGCATTAAAGTACAGAAAAAACATAAATAGCTTCCCTTCCCCCACTGCTATTCCCCCCCCCCCGAGAAATAATACTAATAAGCAGAGGTTTGTAACAAAAATATAAAAGTGTACCTTATCAGGCTCCAGGCAACAGGAAAGTCTCACATCACCGTTGTAGTTGATTCTCTTGGATACCTAATTTAGTAAAAATAGATTGAAATAATAATAATTTAAAATGAATAATAATTTTTCAGGCCCGAACATCCTAATTTTACAAAAAAAAAAAAAACCTGCTTAAAACTGGCTATATTCTTAGATGCTACCTTAATCATTCTTAGGTCCTTAGTTAGGACTTGAATTATTAAGTTTTCACCAGTCTTAGATTGTAACTTTCAGTATAAATTATCCAGACATAATAATAATAAATAAAATAAAAATATTTATATAAAATAAAAATAAATCCTGATTGTTTAATAAAAATAAATCCTGATTCTTTTTAAAAGAATCAAAACTAAACTTGGTTATTTTACACTCAGCAGAGCTCAGCTACAGAACAACCATTTATTCAATAGCAAACTTCATTCTTCCAGTGGGACTTCCTTAGTTGCAAATATATTCGGCCTTGCAAATTTGGATTTCAGAATCTGTTGTTTCAGAGAGGGAGGGAGTCACGGTTTTAAGTCGTGCATCCACAACCTCGCATTGAAAAAGAACTTTTCATTTATTTTATTTATTCCATTTCTATAGCTGTCCATCTCAATTCTCCAACTGAATTCCATCATCCCCAGTTACCAGCCCAACTGGATAGGAATTAGGTTTCTCTCATTCATTTTTGCCAAACACCAGGTTGGAAAAGGCTATTATAAAAAAGAAAAAAAACAGCAATGGTACCCCAGTTCATTGTGTTTTAATTAACAAAGATTTGGACATTCTATACATAAACTGTCAAAACCTACAGATTTCTCTCTCTGAAATTGTGTCCTGCTAAAAATAACAATAAATGGAAGCATTGCTTTGGAAAGTTTGAGACAGAAAAACAAGCAAAATAAAACATCACTCCAATCATTTTCAAACACGAGGGCCACACAGATAAATGTTATGTTTATTGTCTTTTAAAGGTCATATCAGGTGGCAAAATATCTTTACCAAGTGACACAACTATGCAAAACTTTTAATTAGATCTGTGTTTGTATTATTACTTTTCTCCTTTCCCAATAACAAATGGCTATGTTAAACCGTTTCTCTTTTTACTGTACTGTTTTTAATTGTAAAGGCTGGCCAAAGACTGTAATAAAGATTGGAGATAAAAAAACAAGCAACGTTTATTTTAAAAAGCAGGGATTATCTGCAGCTATAAATAAGTCGAGAAGGCCACAATGGAGGGATTGGCATTCTTCTTGATTGGGTGTGCAGCCACTGTTTTGACTTATTTGACCACATTTTGCGGACCCCCCACCAAAAAAAATGAGCAAGGGAGAAGGGAAGCAGGTATACACTTTAATCCGCGCGCCATAAAATGAAGTTTGTTATCTTTTGCAAAAAATAAGCTATGCTGATGTAAAGGAGAGAAAGAACAAGAAAACCAAGTGCAATTCTATGCATACCCCTTGATTCAGTGAGAAAACCAGGCTGGGGTGGGGGAGATGTACAGAATGACATCCTGATAGAGTTTACAAGGATTTGTGAAGCAAACCAGAGATGGGAATAAAGCTAATGCACTCCTTTAAAACCCACACTGCATAACCTGTTTTCCTCCAAAATAATCTCCTTCCAGCCAAAACTGCTGTTCTGCAAAGAAACTAGGGATTGCAGCTGAAATCAGCATCTATTTAACGTTCCCAATGAACTCGGTCACAAAACTGCTGTAAGCTGACCTAGCTGTAAATAAATCCAATTTGGGCAGTGTATAAGAGCAGAATGAGAAAAATCTACTTCTGGAGAGCATCTCTGAAGTTTTTTTTTTTTTTTTTTAAATTAAAACCCAAACTATACTGTTAGATCTAATTACCAAGTTTCTATTCAGCACATAAAGATTGATTCTCTCCTTAAAAAAATAACAACAACCTATCCGTACATTTCTATATACTAGACCTCTTTTAAACAGCAAAACTTCCTGATTTAAAATATCTAACGCTGTTCCGAGGTTGCATGCCAGCATTATACTGTAGAAAGACACGTGAAAATGAACGACTAATGAGAATCTGCCGAACTGTTCTTTGCCTGCCTGCTTTATTTTTCATTTTAAGAAATGCAGTTTGGAGATACGGTCTCCTTAAATGTGATCTCTGGCCTTTGGCCCAGGATCTCTTAAAGCAGATGACTCCTTCAGGCCTTGGGTGTTATTTTTTTACCAAGGATGACCTTTGCTTTGATGCCAGCTGGTAAATCCAGTGTATTATGGATGCATTTATTTGGAAGTGATAGGTATTCAATTCTCACCACTGCTGTATGAGGAGCATCCCATACATTGAAGTCAGCATCCTTTTATTATCTTTGGAGTATCAAGAGGATATTATTCCTATTCCAGCTTTACCACCACCAACTCAAAGCAAAGCCACTCTAATGCTTATACCTGCAAGCACAGCCAAGTTCAACGATTCAATTAAAATTATTCAATGGTTGGGCATTAATAAACAGGAGTCCAAAAAGAGCTACCTCAACTCAACCTTAGAAAAAGCAGATTTATTCATTGAACACGACTGATTTTTCCTTTTCTCTCCAGTGTCTCTTACCAGTTTCACAGCATTGTTATATAAGCATATTATCAGAAAAGCCAGAAGTGTGTGCAGAAACTTCAATCGGGCATGACACAAATGCTGTAATTTAACAGATGTTATTTCTTGTGTTTCATATTCTCACTAAAAAAAAGATTTTACAATAAATTGTAACATTCATTTCACCCCTTTTTTATTTCTAAATTACAGTATGTTATTTAATGGTTCAGAGTGAAACTGTATCCCTTTGTGCCAATGAAATAGTATCCCGAATTGCCAAGATTAAATTTAGGGCCAAGTCACTTCCACAAACACAGAATCCGGAGCAATTCTTCCACTAATAGAGAATACAATTGCTACTGAAACTCAGCTTAAATTGTCTATTGTGAATATTCAGTTAATGAACTATTTGCTCATGGGTTCCATTTTTGTGATATACTGTAAAACCTTAATGTAATGGTCTGTTTGGGGGAAGGCATATCTATTAAATCCAAATTTTCATCCTCTGCATCAATGCACATTATTTGTATAATGATATACAGATTATATAATTATTACAATTGACATAAATGGCCTGGACAATTTCAGATACATTGGATTTTGTCTAGGATTTTGAGATGGAGACAGATAAGGAAATCCTCAACTTATGACCACAATTGAGCCCAAAATATCTGTTGGTAAGTGAGATGTTGTTAACTGAATTCTGCACACTTGTTGCCACAGTTGTTAAGTGAATCACTGCAGTTGTTAAGTTAGTAAAATGCGTATAAAGTGAATTTGGCTTCCTCATCTACTCTGCTTGTCAGAAGATTGCCAAAGGTGATCACATGATCCTGGGAACTGCAACGGTCATAAATATGAGCCAGTGGCCAATCGTCTGAATTTTGATCATGTGGCCATGGGGATGCTGCAACGGTTGTAAGTATGAAAAATGGTCATAATTCACTTTCAGTGCTGTTGTAATTTTGAGCAGTCACCAAATGAATGGTTGTAAGTGAAGGACTATCTGAATAAATGGGATCCCTCTATCCAAAGACTGGTAAATTAAATCCATTAAATCAAAGGCTTGTACATTTACAATGGCTGGTAATACAACCAAGAGATTGTAGCTGCAAAAAATAATAATAATAGTTTGCTCATCGTTGAACATGTAAAAAAAAAGGGGACAAAAATTTGTTATTGGAAGAGTTAATTTTGGCCTTATTAGCACAAGGAATCAGGAGCCTATGTTAAGTTCCAGTTAAGATTGTGTATTGCTGAAACCTATACACAAGAATCTAGTCAATGAGAGTCAGCACTGAATTGGTGCTAGATAAGAGTCAACAGAATTCAAGAGGAGTTGGACTTCAACCATCTGTGGGAAAATAGCAATTCTAGGCTGCGTCCTCTCTTGACTCTGCTCCCAGGCTCTTCCTCTTCTTCTCTTACAGGCCTTAGAAATTATAGAGCAGGGGTGTCAAACTGCCGGCCCCGCGGGCCGGATGCGTCTTGAAGAAACCGTGCCCACCCCATTGCCGGCAATGGGGAAAAAGCTCCGATACGTCGTGCGATGTCACGTGACGTTGCGAGTTTGACATGTCTGTTATAGAGGGAATAAGGAATGGCCTTGAAGGATAGGACGAAGAGATGCCATCAAAGCAATGGTCAGATAAGTGGGGCTTAAGCCCAGGCCAAGAAAATAACTTGTGAAAAGATCTCAGAAACATTCTTTCTTAGTTCACTTGAAGATAGAGGGAGGGGGAAGCACTCCAGACTAGAAAGATTCTGTTACTAGAGCTATTACAATAAAAAGTAGCCCTGACCTAGATGGCATTGGGTTTCTTTATCTGGTCTACAGAAACATATTCAACAGACTACTACCTCAGATAGAAAAAATAAACTTGCATCAGGACTTATTGATAGGTCTTGGGGTTTAATCAGAAACAATTAACTGTAAGCACCTGCAAGGATAGTTAAACTTCCTTCCTAAGATAGAATTCTTAGTGGATCAGGTCTAACCAAGTCATGACTAGAAATAGCACTTAGCCTGCACTACTGCATTCTAACCACTGTGCCACCAAGACTACCATCATCCTTGCAGGAATTATTCCATCTTTGGTAAAACAGAAGGAGAAAGAAAGAAAAAAGGCACACCCTTATTACAAGATGCAACAGCCAACTCATAACACAAAGATGGCTGCTCCCTTTATAAATAGAGCAACTCTTTATTAACCCAGCATGTACTGTAAGCTGGGCTTTAGAAATCACATGGGCTGACATATATCCCATGTCACTGCAGACCACACCAAGCTTGGTTTATTGTAACCTTGATTTGTTGGCTTTGCGGTTCAACATGTTGATCTTAATGATTCAGTGTAATTTGGCAAGCCAAAATATGAGTTACTTCACTAACTAAACCATTTTATTCACTATGCTTTTAAAGACCACCAATGCCGTTGTTCTGCTCAAAAGCAATTTCCACTGAAATCAATGAAGTTCTCCCTGAAAAGTATATTAAAGAGGGCAGCTCCTACTACTAAAGCACAGGATTTCCTTCCTTTAGAAGGAGCTGCCCTCTTTACTCTACTGCAGGATCCAATCTGGATTGGTCACTGGGACCAGAGGTTTAGTCTTCTGAGCTTTTGGACTTGTGGCGGAGTCCATACTCAGGGAACTTTTCTCTGAACAGAAGTGAGAAAGAAGTTCCCTGAGAATGAGCTCTAGAATGAGTCCAAAAACTCAAAAGACTATACCTCTGATCCTGGTGACCAGCCCAGATGGGATCCTGCAACTTTATCCTGGGACACATATTTGCCTTCCTTCATGAGTTCCTCTACTAACTGGTTTCATTTTGCTGATTACTAGTTGGGTAAAGAAGTTGAGCTTGCCTTAAAGAGACTTTGTTATTATTGGGAGGAATATACTCAACAGAGCTTCAAAAGGGATACACAATTCTGTTTCCTCTTTTTTAATTTTCAACCCAAGTATCGGTTGTGTTGAAAAGCTGTTTGGTTTAGCTCCCTAAATTATGGAAACTAACTTAAGAACAATTTAGCTAATTTCTGGACTCATTGGGGATTAGACTAGCTCTCCCCTTTTAACAAATATAATTCACCGTCTTCTATAACACGGAAACTTTCATGTGCTTTTGCTTGTTTATATTTGGCTTGGCGATCAAGGGCCAGTCTTAATAAACCACGGGTTTACAGCACAGGAAGTTATGTGAACTTAACCTGCTGGGGCTGAATCAAAAAGGGAGCATTAAAGAAACACAGCTTAGCACCAACTATGAACAGTGACCAACGTTATTCCCCTGCCACTCATTGAAGTTTATTTATGCTAATTCACATCCATCAAAATTCATTTGAGCGTTGTAAAAATCCGGAGAGGAGGAGCAATACCTTCGCTTTTTACAAACATGTTAAAAATCGGTACAGAGGAAAACAAAAAATACCAGATATGTAGATCCATTAGCCTCTTTGCCTATGGAGATTCTCAGTCATCCTCCAGGCCATTCAGGTCATCAGCCTGTTTATCTGAATACATACATGCATAAGCAAATCTCACACACACACGCACACGGGCTGCATGGGTCTTGTTCCTAAGAATACCCCAACTCTTTTCAGCCTCTTAAGGGTCTGTCTAAAGTTTCCCGAAATTGCTACCGTACTCTTAAGGATTTGATTTATTTCCGGTACTTCAACTCTGCTCTGCAGCCTCGAAACAATTTTAAGCAGAGGAAGTGTATTTCGCGGCTGGGTGTGCGTGTGTGTGTGTGTGTGTGTGGGGGGGCATCTCTAGGCAAGCCCCCCTCGGCGGGTGAAAAAACGCACTGAATCTGCTTCAACCCGCGCCCTCCCCTCCCCTCCCCGCCCTTTCGCTCCAGAATGGCGCTGCGGATAAGCGAGCCGGTCTCCGAGTTAACTCCTGCTTTCTCGCGGAACTCCAGGGCTTTATCCACGGTCGCGGGTTCCCTAAACCCAACAAACTTTCAGGGGAGCCGTAAACAGTTCCAAACGAAGTCGGAGCTGCAATGCGGGTGGCTGCTTTGCGCTCAGCGCGTCTGCAAAGAAGGAGCCACTAAGATCCGCCCGCAGCGCGGACCTTTGCAGTTCACCCCCAGTCTTCCTTGCCAGCCCCCTTTCCTCGCGTCTGCCTGCCAGTGGCACCCCTGTTTCCCCCCCCCCAAAAGATTAGCAACTGTAGGGCGGCTACCGGGTCGGAAATGGGGGGGGGGGTGGCGCGCGGCATCGGCAGCGCTATCCTCTGCGGTGCAGCCGTTTCATTGAATGCAGACTGTGGAGAGGCGGATGGGGAAGGGGGCTCTCCCCCTTCTGTGGGTTGTTTTGGATCCTCCTCTGGCCAAAAGCAGAAGCGAAACGCGATCCGGAAGCCGAGCTTTGGTTTGATTAAGGGTTGGGGTCTTTTATCTCTCGTGGGGTTTTTTTTTTTTGCATAGAGGCCCTGATCTGCACACCCTTCTTGCCTGCTTTAGGTTAGTGATGTTGGGAAAGGGAAGCTCCGAAAAACCCCTCTTAGTTCGGCCTTTCCAAAATCAAACGCCCTACAAATGTCTCGAACTACAAGTACCATCATCCTTACCAGGGAGACCATGCTGGCTGGGAACTTTGGGAGTGGCAATCCCCAAACCCTTGCAGAAGATCCGTTTGGCGAGGTCTAATTTAGGACGAACCCCCGTTAAGAGTTTTATTGCCTCGCTCTCAAGCTGGTCCTGAGCGCATCTGGAGAAACTAGAAAATTTGGATATTTTGTACGTTTTTCTTCGCTCGGCTTTGCCATCTCCGAGGAGGATCCTCCCTGCTCCAATTCAAACCACCCTGGGAGAAGCGAGCAAATCATGCATGGGATATGTGGAATATTTTTAATATGTTCATCGAGATCAATTTTGTCCTTTTATCTGGGATAAGGATCCCACCCAAGTAGAAAAATCTGCCTTCTCAAATCAGACATTTCTATCTAGCTGTTGAGGGGGGGGGTCAAGGGGGATCAAATTTTGCCTTGTTCGTTATTTTGCTGGGAGGTGATACTTCACCATGAAAAATCTGGATGGAAAATCTGACACCAATGTTTAATGCCATTTCACTTTCTCGCTCTTTAAAATGTCAGCTGAAGGAAAGGCACGCCCTAGCTACATACATATGTGTGCATAAACACGCTCAGCGATGGAGAAAACACAAAGGCACTTTGTGTCTTTTCAAGCAAGGCTTTACGGCCGAGGCGCCTTGCCCGCTTTTCCCAGGCCGTTGCTGCTCTGTGCGTCCCCAAATTTTACCTTCAGGATTCGCAGCTGGCTCCGAGTCCGGAGCGTGTAGTTCTCAACATGTGGCAGGCCGACCTAAAACTTCCAAACATCTGGAGGTGGAGAAGGCTGGCTGCTCAGGACACACACACACACACACACACACACACACAGAACAGATCTTATAAGAAGAGTGTGTAAGTATTATAGTGTAAGCATTATAACCAGAATGCGCTTCTCTCGCAGTCCGCGCTTGTCCAGAGGCTGCATTCCAATCCTGAACGCACCTGTTGTAAAGCAACTTTCACTGAGTTTTCCAATAGACTTCGGATCAGGCCCTTTACGCTTAGTGTGACTTGACTGAGAATTAACGTGTAATGCTAGAGATAACTGGACATGTGCGAAATAGATATGAAAAGATGCTGAAGTCCAGAAGTTTAGGTCGAACCTTTGTGGGCCTTCTCTGGAAAGTAACTTTCCCCGAATTGGCCCGTGAGATTAGGTCGACGCGCTTTAGCCAGGAGGGCTTATCGCTGGGAACTAATTAACTAACTAGCTGGCTTTCATACGCGGGGTAAATGGAGAGAGATTTATCTCCGAGCGAAATTTACTGTTGCTCCATTTTAAATATAACTAGCCCTAGGGAGTGGGAATGGATCAGATTGAACGTAGTGCGCCAACCGATCCTATGCAACATTCCTAATGGCCAAGAAGTTGCCCAATCCTAGGCAACGTCCCGCACCAACCAGATCTTGAAATCGGGTTAGTTCTGCTGAAATTGCCGGCGGAGCGACGCGTGTGGTATAATTGCGTTGGCGTTAAGAGGCAGCGAGGTTGAGATTCTCGCACTAAACGCCCCTTTTTCTACGCAGCGCCTGGGAAAGGAAGTCGGGCTTGAACTCACAGAAGCTCGCTCCGGCGGAACCTCGGAGGCCGAACTAGTCCTACCGGCCAACGCTCCAAGCCCGATCCTAGCCTGCCTTGGCGCTTGCTTAGTGATCAGCCTAGTCCCCTCTCCCTTCTTTGGCCGGAGCAAAGGCACGCAGATAGATGGACTCCCACTTTTTAACCTGGACGGAGGGAGAAACGGAGTCGCAGAGGCTGGGAGGCTGCCCGCGCCTTTTGCACCCCCTTACTCTGCCCCTGAGCCTATTTAACGGTCGATCGGACGCTGCAGCGTCGGAATCGACCCGAACAGTATAACGGGATCTCACCCCCCCACACCCTCTCCGCCCGTCGACTTTGTGCGTTATTAAGCGCACCCCCGGCGTTGTTGGACATTTGCTGGCGGACCGTGCCAAGAGCCGAACGTTTGATGCCCGCACATAAATTCGACTTGGCAGAAGAGGGCACGAGATGTAAAAAAAGGGTTCTCCCCCCCCACACACACACACAAAAGCGAAGAGAAGACGGGAAAGTGCCATCTCCAAGTTAGGGAGGAGGTTCCGACAAATTGGGAAGTGGGATGTTTTCAAAGGTCCGGTTCCAACAGAGCGCCGAAGCTCTCCCGTGGGTCGTTTGTTTAGGCTAAGCATCTCGTGTGAACCATTCACTGGATCGTGCTTGATGACTATTAATAAGGGTCCTGACTAGCATTCGGATCACATTTATGTCAGCCCTGCGTTGAGGGTGTTCTGGAAAAGGGACGTGTGGCGCCGGGGGGGGGGGGGGGGGGAGGAGGAAGTGATGATTTGCTTCGGAACGTGACTGTTTTTCGGGTGAAGGTGGAATAGGAACTCCGTACTAAGCTCATTTATAAGGGGTTCAGAAGCATAAACGGACCACACGGTCTAGCTTTGTACAACCGGGTGGACTAAAATGCGCGTGGCTGGTTTGGGGTTCAGAGTGTTGTGTGAGCGGAAGACCATTCGTCGTCTCTGATTCAAAGTTCAATGATTCATAAGTTGGACAATGTCCAGGAAAACCTAGATTCAGATCCACCTTCAGCCACCCAAGTTTCTTGGGTGACTGTTGAGCCACCCTGTTGCCCAACTTATCCTACCCCATAGGGTTGGTTTGGGAAGAATCTGCCGAAGGGAGAACTATCCTGACTTTCTAGAAGAAAGGTGGGGTAGGAATCTAAATAAATAAACAGAGGGAGATTCCCCCCCCCTCTCCAGTTCTTTTTCTTAACGCAGAAAGGCATCCAAGGCCGGTGGATCGTAGCTCAACGGACACCCGAGCTTCGATTTTCCCATGCCCAATTCATACGCCTCCTAATCACTTCGCTCCACGCTTTGGTGAGGGTGCATGGGTACAGTCTCCCTGCGATGGATGAAAGACCTGTCCGTGCGATTAAGGGAAGCGAGATCCTCCGATCCTAAACAGGAGAAGTAAAATAAATCTCACCCTTACACGGACTTTTAAGCCCGCGACGCCCCAGACCGCGTGCGCCAAGCGGTGTGAACCGTCCCACGCTCAAAACTGAACACTCTGAAGGCGATGCGTTAAGGAGTTTGCTTAACATCGCCCTTCGGAGTAGACCACACCAGAATGGGTAGTCCAACCAGGAGGGTTAAGAAGGCTCTTTGCCCCGAAGCGGGAGGACTGAACGTTGCAAGAACGGACCAGTTCAGCTC
Organism: Azemiops feae; assembly: GCA_023970755.1. NCBI lineage: Eukaryota > Metazoa > Chordata > Lepidosauria > Squamata > Viperidae > Azemiops > Azemiops feae. The sequence goes on along the minus strand of JALGBA010000702.1, from coordinate 823,175 downwards.
GGAAGTCCTGCTTCCTCGGCGGCGGTGTGGTCTAACCGAGCTATTTTCTCCGTATTGGGGAGGAAGAGGATGCTCACAGAGGTGTCCTTTGCACACCAGGGGTGAGGCCAGGTGCTTCGGCCGTCCCCTCCCTGTGGCCATCCTCTCGAAGACCGTTCTGCTTTGGGGAGAAATGTGGACTTTGAGAAACCTTTTCCCTTGGCTGGGAAAAATGCATTAAAAATGAGCGTGGCCCTTTCAAATGAAAGCCAACCATCTGAGCAAGGCTCCTACAACTTTCCGACTGTCCCCAGGCCATTCTGAGAAATATAAAGGTTTTCTTTTGCCTTCTTTCCTTTCCTTTCCTACAAGAGCACGCTTGCTTTTACACGAATGTGAGCCAATACTGTACACGTTTGCTGTGCATAATCCTATCTGTGCGCCCTATTGGCTGCAACCAGAGATTGTGGCCGGTGGGCTAGATCTGATAAAAAGGATATATTGGAAGACAAGCAAAGTCTCCAGTCCTTGCACACAGGGTGACTAATTCTTGGGTATGTCAAAGGAAGGGGCAAGGCAAAGGGGAAGAGGGCCTGGGGCCAGAAGTCCCAAGGAAGTTGGTGAAGCAGAGAAGAAAAAGTGAATTGGAAGATGGAATTAGAAGTCTGTCCCAGGGTTATAAATGAAGCCAGGAAGAATTGGAAATAAGAAAAGAACTCTGGGAAAAGAGGATAAGAACTTAAGTTCTTTAAAAAAAAAAAAAAAAAAAAAAAGGCAAAATGCATATGGGTCCTTATTTGGTAACACAGGTTGAGTTTAAAAACAAAAAAAAAAGTAGTAGGAAAGGAGAACATTCTGAGGGGAACTGAGAGAGGTCTGAATCCTCCTCCTCCTCCTCCTCCTCCTCCTCCTCCCCCCTCCCCCCCTCTCTCCTCTCTCCCTCTACCTTATGAAAACCAGCATTTGATGCACAGTCCTGTGTGGCTTTCTTCTGAGTAAAAATGCCTAGGAGCGCCTGGGTGGTTAAAAACACATAATTCAGATGGGAAGGAGAAAGAGGAAGAAGCTTCTCTGTACCCTCAAACTGAACATCCATTGATTCAGAAATAATTCCCACAAATGTTTGAAAACCATAGGATTTCAGCCAAGAAGAATTGGTCTGGTCTTCATATTTGTATATATGTATATGTGTGTGTGTATGTATACATATATATATCTATGCGTGTAGTGTCTATATATTCCTATATGTATGTATGTATATACGTATGTGTGTGTGTATACACACACACACACACACACACACTACACTACACTACACTACACTACACACACAAATATATGCTATACATATTTATTATGTATATATTATTATAATATAGGAGCATACACAAATTTAGATGCTGTGCTTTTCCCCACTAACCCTCTACACACCCTGGTGACATCTTTTAACTCCTGGGTTGGGTTGCCTTCCTCTCATCCTCTGCTGATGGGGGAGGCAGTCTCATCCTTAGTTCAACCAGTTTTCTGGTTGCACTTTCTACAAGCAGCAAAGCAGCCTCAAGTAAAACTTGTGCCTTGTGGAAGAGTGTCAGCTGCTGAGACTGGGAAGAGGAGCAAAGGAGACAGGAAAGCAGGATGGTAAATTTCATGCCAGCCCATTTTCCTATCCAGTCAAGGATGGGTGGATCATCCTGCAGTTCAGCCGTGGGGACAGGCCCATAGAAAAGAGGCGCATGCCTGTGTGTGCGTGCATCCAAGTCATAAAAAAACTTGCCTGGTGCAGGATGTGGTTAGCAAAAAGCCTTCGATAAGGGCAAAGCAGAGAGATTAATTCAGTGAGGTGCAATCTGCCTTTTGAGCTTTGTTTCTAGGGCCCTGGAACTTGGGAGAAGATGACTGCTGAACAAACCTGCAAGGGATCAGGCTGGAATGAGGCCTTCTGGCCAGGGAGCGGTGTAAGGCACTGGAGGAGAAAAATGGGTGGAGGTCACTGTTCCATGCAGGGAGAGGATGGTACTAGCAACAAAACATTATCAAAGGCTATGGCATTCTACTCACAAAATTGAGTTGATTTTTTTAGCTGCTGGATTCTGGGGAAAGCAGCATGAACTGGGGAAGGGCTAGGCCATATTTTCATGACCTTCCCCAATCAGAATTCCCTCCCCCCTTCACCTTCTTGAGGCACCTGCAGAGTTTCGGGTTACACTTTTGCACCAGCCGCCTCATCCTGCCAGCCCAAATCTAACTCCGGTGCCACAGAATCAGCAGAATCTAAAACCTCTCCTATTTTAGAAATAGGAACCAAGCTGCCCATTACAAATCTGCATTTAGAGGGGGGGGGGAGGGAGAAAAGGAAAGTTCTTTCTCTCTCTTCTCCTTGTGAGAGGAAGGAACTGGGCGAGATTCTTCCTTCTTTTTCTCCCTCCTGGAAAACTTTGCCCGGTTGGCTCAAGGTTGTCATTCAAGGCCAAATGACAAGCACACGTTTCTATTTGCTTGCTTGCTTGCTTTTTGTCATTTTGGGAGCCTGGCGGCTAGAAATTGGAACAGACGCCTCTGAGGCAAGCAGTGATATTCAGGAGCAGCTTGGTATCTTAAACAAAACAAAGCTGGACACGGGGTTTTCTTCTGCAGAGACACTCAGCTCTTTCTTTGCACTATATTACTAAGCACGGTTTCTGGAAGGGGAGAGGAAACCTTTGGATGTTTACCATGATTTTATGCAAAGTGAATCTTTGCAAAGGCTGGGCTTAATGCAGAGCAGAGGTTCATTCCTCTGCTTTGCTCATCCTGGGCGGGGGGGGGGCGGAGAGGGAGAGAAAGAGAAAAACCCAGCGCAAGCAGCAACCCGCTAAGCAAAAACAGTGCAATGTTGGAAAAGTGTAAACTTATGAAGTAGGGAAACAGGAAGGGGGAGATACAAGGGGGGGAGAAAGCCCTACTATCTTTATAGGAGACAATCATTTTCTGATAGGCCAATGGCAGGCAGTTTACCCATTGATTACATATTAACCTGTCTGGAGAATGCTGAACTGGAAACTATGCCTGAATTATTGGAAGGTCAAGTTCTAAAGGACATGCCTATCACCAAGCAGGAAGAATGTGGCCCAGACTGTCCAAGGCATGGTCCTCTGCCCCTCCACGACCCCCTTTCTTGCTTCCCAATCTCACAAACATGGATTAGAGCTAAAAGAGGGCTAGCTGCTGGTTTTCTTTCAGCTGGGTTGACTGCAACCTAGTTTCCTGTGCAGGCAGAGCTAAAGTCAAAGCAAAAACAATGAGAAATGGGAGGCATTTGGTCACCTTTGTACCAGACTGGGGGCATTGCTTTGTTTCAGAGCCTAATGACCTTTGACCTTGCGCCTTTGACAGCCTTAAGAGCAGCATCTTGGAACCCCTAGAAATTGAGCTGTAAATTTAAAACAAGGTCTGGGGTTGTTGTTTTTTCTGGCCTGCCTGCCCGCTTTTCACTAGTAAGATGCTAAAGACTTAAAACTACACCCCTAAGAAGAAACTTTTGGTTTTTTCTCTCTCTCTCTCCTCTTTCTCTTCTCCTCCTGACTTGCTTTCTTTGGGGATCTAGAAAGGGAATTTACTTCTCTCCTGGTATAAAATGGTATTATAGTCAAGTTATAGGAATGTTGCTGCCTTAATCATTTCATAGATTAAAACAAAATTACAGAAACAAAGAAAAGCAAAAGAGTCCCAATCTGTTCCATTTTCTCCTTGAAAATAAGGTTTTGTGTTTTTTTTAAATATTATATACATGCACCGCCTTTTTTTTTTTTTAAGTCTCCCTTCCTCTGAGAAAAAAAATAAGTGGGACAAAATCTGGCTAGCAGAATGTCCCATACATAAATCAGATTAATACTTTCTTTTTGAAACAAACAAAAAAAAGGAACTGAAACAACTAAAGCTAAAATTAAGAAAGGTCAGCCTATGCTGCTAGCCTGGTGGAATTTTTGACTTTTAAACAGCCAGTCCTCATAGGCCTTACCTTGCTGCAAGTTAGGGATTTCAGTAAAGAGGAGAGAATAGCAACCTGTTTCAAAGGAGGTTTACCGTATGTGTATGTATGTGCGTGTGTAATTATGCAAGGGAAATTATGATTCTCTCTTCACAAATTTGAGATTCATAGAATTTGTTTCACGATTCTTTGAATAGTTACAGCTTTAATCATCTGTCCTTATAGCTTCAATCTAAAACAAATCAGTTATACTAGTGATTCTTACAATATGTCTACACATAGTTGACATAATGTCCTGGCTGCAAAATTCTTTACTTCCATTCCTTCAAAAATTTGGGGAAGTGAGGGGGCTTGTTGTGTTTGAATGAGCTACTTTTAATTATTATTATTATTATTATTATTGAAATAATAATTAGCAAGAAACTCATAGGGCCCCTTTAAAATAATTATAAAACTTGGAAGAGTTAACACTGACAAATTAAAAAGTCTTTCCTTTTCATCTGCCTGGGAGAAAATGAAATGGGTTTTTTTACAGAGCAGTTATATTTTACCTTGTCAATTCTCAGCTCACACAGACATATTTAAATTATCTGCTCAGATTAACGTATCTAAACATCTGTCCCCCAAGATACTATGATTAAATAGATACTTCAAAGCTATAAACTAATGAAACTCAGTACAGAATCAAAAATGCAGTTTATTATAGTAGAATATTCCTCCTTTTTGATATAACCATAGAATTGAAAAATGAAAGGAAAACACATAAGGAACATCACACATGATTAGTTGGTAACTTAAGATATAAAACAATTTTGCACAGCAAAATATGTCAAGGGGAAAAATAACTGACAAGATTTTTTTATATTTATTGTGGTATTTACTTTCCATTTTTTTTTAAAAGACAGGAGTATCAGTCCCTGACAATAAAATTTGCTGATTAATGCCTTTAAAACTTTGTGAATTTGTGAAGTTACAGAAAATCCAGTTCTGCACCACAATACAACTGTAAAAAAATCTGCATTATTTAAAAAACTGAGCAGTAATGCCATCTTTGTAAATGATATTAGCATCCTAGACAAGTTTGCAATGGTTTATATTTTGCTTCAGGTTATATCTTAGTGCAATTCAGTCCCTAATATTTAAATCCCCCCCCCAAAAAACCCCCAATGTTACATTTTGAACACAAAATAACCCTATTAATATAAACAGGGATACTCCCCTTTTAATACTTTGGTTTCCAAATACAGTTGGTGGCATAGCAAGATCTACACATACCCAACTTATAGTTAAGTTGCAATCACATGCTGCATAAGCTACTTTTTTTAAAAAAAATGTCCCACTTTATATTCTACTCCTTTTAACATCACAACAGTGAACAATTTAGTGCACCATTTAAAAAAAGAGAGACCTACTTCTAAACAGACCTAACTTTTTTCAAATTATCTATAACATTCCTTTATCTGTTGCGTACATTTGAACTGAACTAACAGACAATAAAAGCTTGAATTAAATTATATACCAGGATCCTATAGCATTGCACATTTGACAATGACCAAATGCAAAAAGGAACAAAAAAAAAAAGGGGGGGGAGGGGGGAAGAAGGTAGATCATTCCAAAATAAATTTTAGACTGCTTTAAGCAACAATATCATGTAAAATCCAACAAATTGCAGCAATTTTTTTAAGCATAAGTTTTAAAACTTCTTTCCAAAGTTCTTGTTTTCCTGTAATACTGTAATCACAATCCACTCTGCTGTTTTTGTTTTACACATGAGAGAGCAAGGAGAGATGTTTTTCAATTCATTAAAAAGAAGTCTGAAGTTTGAGAGGGGGGGCCACTCAAAGCAGTTTCCAGAACAGATGCAAACTTGAATGGGTAAGGAAGACTCAAAAAGTTGCACTTTTTTGCTTTCAGTTCAAAAAAGTGGTGAAGAAATACAACTTAAAGAATGAATGACATGCCATTATATATATCTCCAAAGTCCATATCCTAGCAAAAGGAAAAAAAAAAATCCGTACATGTCCAGCATGCAGGGCATTTATCAATATAATGTCTTTTTTTTTTCTCCCCATAGTCTTTTGAAATATTTATACAGTTAATTGATGCAAGACAAACTAGTAAGCGTAATAATGCATGAGATGAGGATGGGTTACTAAAAGCAGACTCAGTTCACTGTTTGGCAGCTTAAGGCCAAAGATCACATCATGAACACGTGAGAAGTTGATCAAGGCTCCATTGGGGCAGGTTGATATTCTCTAGGTTTAGTTCAACAACAGATGAAAATTCGGCAATCTGAAGCCTAAAACTTTCTTTAAATATTTCAGTAAAATGTCCTCGACATATGCCTGCATTCATAGGTATATGAACACAGGCATATCAATATGTATCTATCCATATCTACAGTTCATACCCTACAGGAAGAATTCAGGGTGACAAAATTGTTGTTTTGTATTTTGGATAGAGCAAAATTTAATGAAAATGAAGTTTGAGCAAACTTCAGATGAGTTGATGGAAGTTGGATTGCAGGCACAACACACACACACACACACACAAGCTAATGGCTGGAGAGGGAGAGAAAGGTCAGGACCTTGTAAGGTTGACCCTCTGAGTCAGTCCACCTTAAAAAGTACCACCAAAAGTTGCATTAATTCTTTTAAACAGAACATGATGGTAATGATGGCGTGTACATAGCAAGTATTATTTGGATGGCCCACATTAACAATAATTAACATGGGGACCAACTGACTGACCTTCCCCCCCTCCCCATCCTCCAGCCTTAGGAACTTTTGCGCACGTGCTTGCTCGCCCCGTGTGTGTTTGTGTGCGCGCGCGTGCCCGCGTGTGCTCTGAAGAGTGGCAAGGGGCTGTCAGGGTTCGAAGGGGGTTCGCGGGTCGGAGAACGGGGCTGAATCGCGGGATGGGTAGGTTGGCGGGTAGGTGGGTAGGTGGGAGAGAAGACCACAACTCACATGAAAAATTCTGGAGAAGAGGGATTGTCGCTGCTGGATCCGTTTTCCCGGAACCCGCTGCTGACCAATTTCTCGTATTTTTCCTTGTAGGCGTCCCTCTCCCGGACCAGCCTGGAGATTTCCTGCTTCAGATGTTCCACTTGTTGGAGCAACTGGTTCTTCTCGGATTCCAAGACGTGCCGCTGCTGGACCCGCTTGAAGCGGCAGGACTGCGCGTAGCCTCGGTTTTTCAGGGTCCGTCGTTTCTGTTTCAGCCGGATCACCTCTTCCTTGCTGACGCCCCGCAGCTGCCGGTTGAGTTCCCTCACCGACATGGTCACCAGCTGCTCGTCGGAGAAGCGGTCGTCGAAGTGCAAGCCGCCGCCGCCGCCCCCGTGGTGCTGGTGGTGGTGGAGGCCCCCGCCGCCCACCCCGCCGCTGCCGCCGCCGCTGCTGCTGCTGCTGCTGCTGCTGGCCGAAGACTGCACGCTGCCCGGCGGCTGCGGCTGCGGGTGATGGTGGTGGTGGTGGTGGCCGCCGGCCGGGTGGTGGTGATGGTGGTGGTAGTGGGGCGCGCCGCCGCCGTTCTGCTGCTGCTGCGCCGCCGCGGCCGCGATCACCGCCGACACCACGGCGGCCGCCGAGCCGATCTCGTCCGGCGGCATGGATGCCCCCGAGCCGCCGCCGCCGCCGCCTCCTCCTCCGCCTCCTCCTCCGCCGCCGCCCACGGCCAGTTGCTGCCCTCTAGCATAGCCTTCGAAGCCGGCCGCGGCCGCCGCGCTCTGGAGCTGGTGGTGGCTGTTGTTGATCAGCGCTTCCACGGCGTCTTCCGGGCTGAAGCCCAACGCCTCCGGGTTGAGCTGCTGCGGGTAGCCGGTCATCCAGTAATAGTCTTCCAAGTGGGTCTTTTGGTCGCTGCCGCCGGAGCCCGGGCTGGGGGCCGAGAAGCTGGGCGAGGGAGGCACCGAGCTGCACGGCGTGCTCATCGGGGTGGACGAGAGCGATCCCCCAGCGATCAAGCGGCCGCACTGGCTGATAATGCGGTCCGTCTCCACCGGCTCCTTTTTCACTTCGAACTTCATCAGATCGAAGTCATTAACATATTCCATGGCCAAGGGACTAGTGGGCAGGTCGGCGCTGTGCAGGGCCAGGTCCGAGGCCATCCTTTTGCCGCCGCCGCCGCCGCCACCGCCACCGCCACCGCCAGCGCCTCCGCCGCCGCCGCCGCCCGTCCTCCAGAAAGGGTGCGCTCCCGGAGCCAGGGGGCTGCTCTGACTTGCCAGCGGATGAGCCAGTTTGCTGGTCGCCTCGCAGAAGCCGCGGGAAGAAGCTGCCGTCCGGAGCTGCGCGCCGCTCCCTCGCCGCCTCCTCCTCCTCCTCCTCCTCCGCTTACTCGCTCGCTCTGCCGGCGCCGGAGCGAGCCGGGATCAGCCGGCAGCAGCAGCAGCAGCAGCAGCAGCAGCAGCGCCTCGCACCCGGGCTCGGAGGCTCCCTTGACAAAGAGCCGCTGGGCTGCAGCCGGCAACCCGCGAGCGGCCGTGCCTCGCTGCCGCCTCGCTCGTGCTATTTGCTCGCCTTTTGCATCCGGCCGCCTGGGTTTCTTTCGTTTTTCTTTCTCACTCTTCCCTCCCTCCCTCCTTCCCCTCCTCTCTCTCTCTCTCTCTTTTCCCTCCCCTTTTCTCCTCTGCGCGCTCGTGGCTCGCTCTCTTCCCCCCCCCTCTCTCTCTCTCTCTGCAGCTTTGCAACTGCAGTTTTATAGGGAAAGGTTACTTAGCAGTTCCTCGTTGATTTGAAAAGGGTTGTTTGGCTTTCTTGCTGTCTGTCTGTCTTTTTTTTTTTTTTTTAACACTTCATGGTGTTTCTTCCCTTCTTTTCTTTCCCTTTTCCGTGGCCGGAGTCCAAACGAAGAGAAAGAGACAAGAGTTGAGTTTCAGCACCAAGGAAAGAAAAAAAAAGAAAAAAAAAAGAACGCGGCTGACGATTTAAAAAAAAAATAAAAATAAAACAAGAGCAGGTAAGTCTCTAAATCGTATTTTTTTTAAAAAAAGGAGGAGAGGTTTGGAAAGGCGAGCGGGTCGGGCGCGGGGACCCTCCTCCCCAAGTTCTGGAAAGGGGAGAAAGAAAGATAAGGGGAAAAAAATAATAACCCCTCGGCTCCCGAGCTTCAGCGACAAGATGAAAAAATATTTTAAAGAGATGAACCGGGAGGACAGTTTAAAAGCATTGCTTTTTTTTTATAGCGCGCCTGACGTCACGCTCCTATCGGGACTCGACTCCAATCCGCGGCCGCGAAGCCGGCTCTCATTAGCATAATAGTATAGAAACAAGGAAACTTTTCAAAGCTGTCAATCAGGAGCCAATCAGCTGACTGTCAGCTGGGACCAAAACTTTTTAACTCTTTCTTAACCGAAAGCGCCGTCTCGGACTCATTGGGGAGTGGGGGGGGGGAAGAGATGGGGGGAAAGGGGGAAGAAAAAAGGAGAGAGAGAGAGAGCGAGCGAGTCCGAAAGCCGTTAAATCCGCGAAATACTCTGCTAAGACGCTCAACTCTCCAAAAGAAAACGCGATAAATAATAGGTAAGGGTGCTCTGCGCACCGTCTCTCACTTTCCTACCTGCGTTTCGGGGTTTTGTGGTTTTTGGAAGGAGGTTCACGGCTGGCACGAATTTGTGTACCCTACTGCGTTTGCAAATGTGGAGGAGTACATATATTCGAGGGGGGGTTGGTTTGGTTTGGTTTTTTTAACTCCCGGCTCTCCCTTATCCTTTCCTTCTAAGAGTGTGAGTCTCTCTGTGTGACGAAGTCAGACAGCAGGGACGAGCGAGTGCACGCAGATCCCCCAAGACTCGGTTTTCATATGTCCTGGAAATGGATCCCATCTGGAGAGTCTTCTTGCTACGGGGATCCAGAAGAGGGGAGTCCCAACCGGCTCTCTAGATACCCCAAAGATAGATCTGCATATAGTTCAGCTTTCTTTTTCTAGAGGGACCGGGGGGGGGGGGAAGGAAGGGAAGGGTGCTTCAAACGCACCTCTAAGCCTTTTGGGTCTAAAGGGAGTGAATTCGGAGTCTTTTCCCGAGCGCAGCTACGAGCCGTTCTTTTTGCACTCTTCAGCCGCGCATTCGGCCTTTGCTCGCCTCGGGGGCACCCTCTGGGTTTTCTGAGTCCAGGACGCCTCCGGGTGAAATTTAGGGTGTTTTTTTTTTAGCCCCGATCTCCTCCGCCCTCCTCCGATCGATAGCTTCGCCAGAGGTCGGAAAGTTAAGGCAAGTGGCTAATTGCTAGCTCTTCTTCCTAGCGCAATCGTTTACTTTTCCCCTGTGGTTCGTTTAAAGATGTTCCTTAGGTTTTAAACATAAGTTTAAAGGTGGCTTTTTCTTGGGGCGGGAGTTTGTGCGGGGGGGGAGGAGGGAAGAGAATTAAAACCGAGGAGGAAGGAAGCCTTAAGATCTTTTGCAAACTTCTGTTTTAATGCAACCGTGGTCTTGTTTGCAGAAGACGGACGATCTGTTCGATTAATTATTTTAAAACAGTTGCGTGCGCTTTTTCTCGCTTCTCGGCGGCGAGGGCTTTTTTTTTTTAATTAATAGCGAAAAATAAAAGAACCCGAGTTAAAACGAAATCCAGTTTACTCGCGTTCCGTTTAAACCTCGACAGCGCCACCTTTCGCCCCAGATCAGTTTCATACTGAACCGCTTCCAATTTTCTAGAGAGAGAAAAAAATCCATACTAGAAACGCGTTTAAGGAAGAAAAGAAAAAAAAGTCAAGAGCCTTTAGCGTCGGCACGACAGTCTGACATTAACTCTTTCGCGTCGGAGACTTTTTCGTGGCTTTGCCGGATCGTCTATTTTGGGGTTGGATCTAATAACAGGGTGTGTGTTTTACACCGTTTCCTATCAATATAATTTCTCCGCTCTTAGGGCACGGCCTGCAAGTGTATTTCTAGAAAGTAGGAATCAGAGAAGGGACCCCTCTTCTTGTTAGTCTGGATACTTTGTGAAGTTGTGTGTATTTGTGATTCTCCCTCTTTCTAAGATAAGAGGGAAATCTTTTAAAACTTCTAGCCTTGATTTCCAACTGACTTCATGACCACATCAATAGGAATTAAAGTTACTAGTAATTTGGTGATAAATGATATGCCTTTAGTATGTAAGATTAAGTGTAGTGCTGTAAAGTTGTTTATCTAAAAAGTAATTCTCAGAAACCTGACTCTTGACACTTAGTCATATATTAAACCAACCTTCTGAACATTGCACCCCAGAACATTGGCTTCAACGATTCCCCCCCTCCAAATTTCCTACTGAAACAGCCTTTGCCTAATTTTAAGGATCTGCTTGTAAAGACTTTGCCTCTCCTAGGAAGAGCTTGCCAATAGTCTCAAAATCTCAAGTTGGCAAAGAAAAAACCAGGACTTTGTATGCCCTGACATTGCTCAGCCTTGACAGCAAGAATTCATATGATCAAGCTGTCTTAAGTGGTAACAAAGAACAGTTTGAAAGAGGTAGCTGAGCTGATGGATACATCACACATTGATTTGGGCAGCATCTGCATACTTGCAGATAACCAGAACACTTTACTGGAAACACCAAAAAAAAAAAGGTGGTTTCCAGAGTAAATTCAAAACATGGAATTTATGAAAAGGTGAATATGATGCACTCAGTTTGATTTACAATGATAGGGAGGGTGTCAACAGGAATTGTCAGCCTAAACAGTCACTCATGCCTGTCTCGTACATCCTCCTTGCGCTTCTGAGCCTAGCACAATAGAATTGTTTCATTTCCAAATTGTGAGGACAAATGAGAGATGTGCCACTACTTTTAAAATAGTAGAAGTTACTTTTGGGGATGGACACTTGAAGGGGTCCCTTTGAATTAGATGCTTTCCCATTTAAGTATGCTACAAGTACAAAATGAGGACTTTTCCCTCTTTTCTCACCCCAGTTAGCTCTGAGGGATAAAACAGGGGACGCAAAACCACATCTGGCTAGCACAATCTGTGCTGAGATATGGCACTGCAGCGGAGGGCTATAAACACGACTGAGCTCAAACCTCCAAAGTATTAAGACAAATTACTGGAGGTGCGTATTAGTCTTATTAACCTATTACAGATGAGTCAGCTGTCAAATATTGGCTGTTATGTAGCACAAACGGATAGAGGTTTAAAATCAGAAGTCTTCCCCCCCCCCCATACTCTGTTCCTCTCACTTTTGGCAGGATTCTCCTGTAGTATTTAACTGCTCACAATCTGAGCATCTGAACAATTTCCAGGTAAGGCTGGACTTCTTCTGTAGCAACTGCTACATTTTCATGTCCATTAGAAGTGTCCAGACCACCAAAGCACCAACAGCTAAATTCCTTCAGCCTGCTCACCACCAATTTGGGCTTTTGTTTCCATTTACTTGAGATGTGCTGATTCAATCGACTGCCTTTAATGTGCTCTGTACTTTTCAAGCATGTGGCCTTTGGGAGAACACGGGGCTTTTGAAAGCTTCAGTTGAGAACAGTCTCCAAAATACATGTATGCGCACATGCACATAATTCCGTACAATAAGCACGGTCAGTGGATTTTGTACAGAGAAGCACCCCTCGTCTTACACCACTGTCGGTGAGAATTTTTTTTAAAAAAGCAGCTCTCCAGTGTGTATTTTCAAGACTTGCTTGGCTGAGTAAACAAGCAGAAGGAAGACTTGCAAAAGGGGCTAGTAGAAGTCTTGTGAGTTATATTGACTTTGAGTGTCATTTGCTATGACTTAAACAAACTCATTTATCAAGGCCAACACATTAAGTACAGTTACTGCACCTTTTGTTTATCCAGCGCCTTATTTTATGGTGCAGAACTGAGTGGTGTCCACTGAATTTAAGTATGAAAAGCCACCAAATTGATTTCCCAACGCCGGGAGTGACAAAAGCTGAAGACATCAACTGCTCTTAGACACAAAGCTAGATAAATCCTTTTAACAGTGCTTCAGATCCGCTAACAGGGCCACAAATAACAAATCACTGTTAGCAGATTTATGGGAAAGAAATAATAGAATCAGATGAGATAATCTGATAGGGGTAAAATTGCTGAGGAAATGAGTCCTCCTTCACATCTATGTCTATGAAGCAGCCCTGCGATAACGAGAAGTCATTACAAATAGGTGAATTATGATGGGAATAATCGTCCTTGTAATTCAATATTTATTCATTCTTTTTTCTTTAAATAAGTAGCAGATGACCCCAAACAACCCTCTTTGAAAATGATTATATATAACACACACACACACACACACACACACACACACAGATACACATACCAACATATACATGTCTTTTATTGAATGCAATTTAGTATTTGTTTTACCTTATATTTTGGTTAATAACTAAATATTTTGTATTCAGATTTATGCAATACATTAGGCCTGCAAACATATTCCTGTCTGATTAGCATAAATAGTCACTTCATGAATTACTAACAAAGTTGATCTGAAAAATATTGGTGCATTATTTTATTAAGTGGAACGCAAACATATGTCCAATAAATTCTAGTTTGCTTCTGGCAGGAAGGGATAGACAGAGATCCAGGCAGTTTTATCTCACTGTGGCTAAGTGAGAAAAATAAATAAGATGAATTAATCTGTGTCTATGAACTTAATTTGTCTTGTCAACCTTTCTGTTTCTATTTAATAAATAGAAATGTCCAGGTCAATTTCAGAATCAGTACAAGAAGAGATAGCATTTAAATACCTCTAGCAATGTCACCTGCTTAATTTCTTTTAAGGATTGCATCATATGGACATAAAATTTGACTTCTTAATTTTGTGGCTAATTCTGTTTCCTGTTTGGGTAAATTAGCAGCTTGGTTTGATTTTAGCAGATTGGGTTCAAACTAAATGGAAATCAAGGTAAATAGCTATTATATCTTCTTTCCTGATGCAGGATGCCCTCCATTCGGCACGGTGTCAGTTGTGCTTAAGTCCCACTGGCATTCATAAAAATCAAACATGCCTAATCTTTGTGACTCAAATCTAAGCAGATTTGAAGAGTCTACATGGTCTGGAAGTTCCTTATCTCTGGTTTCTAAAGCCTAGCAAATTAAATTGAAGCAAAAATTTTAATCTCTGAATATATCTAGAAACGGATCCCAGGAGTTTCAAGCATGGCTTACTTTTTGCCAGCTGCTTGAAAACAACTTATGTGTCACTAAACAAAAGTTTCATAAGGTGGAGAGTAGAGTGGGTGTTGAGGGAAGGAAATTCAAACTGACCAATCAGTGTGTGCTCTGATTAGACTTCCTCCAATTATCATATAATGTCTCTTTAACATAGAACTAAATCCTAAATAAAGTCAGTTTCAGATCAGTAAATTCTTTGATTAGGGAACAGGGAAGGAATGAAGAAAGGAATAGTGGATTTGATGAAGGTTCCAGTCTAATAGAGTATTTTTCATGATGGGAAAGGGACAGGACCATAGTTAATTTTTCCCTTGCTTTTGCAGTTTGCTGTCATCCCCACCAAAGGCCGCTCTCTATTGGAAGACTAGGAAAGCAGGGCTACTAAGTGCAGAGAACTAGAGCAATTGAAACAGATCATCTCCTTTCTTTCAGTGGAAATATTCTGAGCAGTACTGGGAAATGTTCTTGTTAGTGGAATTCAATCCATTGTCTTTCAAGTCAATAGCAGAGATAAATGTAAGGCAGAGTAGAGTGTAAATATTAAAAAGGATCAGTACTGAATCATAATCAGAAAAATATCCTGTATTTTTTCCATTTCTTGCATTTACTGAGTCTGAATCATTTTTATGCCTATAAACCTCCAGCTGTTAGAAAACTATGTGTTTTATAATTTCCTTTACAGGCACAGAAACGTCTACCTAAAACAAAAAAACAAATTGTAAACATCATTTCCTTTCTCTCTCTCTCTCCCTCTCTGTCCATTACATCATTTCCAATTTTGTAAATAAAATTTCCTATAACTTCTTTTGTGAAGGTATTCACACCTGGCTTATAAAATCTAACTTTTTGCTTCTATGTAATACTCATTTGGGGGTTTGATGCCTCATCTAATCTTAACTAAATCTTTTGTTAATGAAGAAAAGTTACCCTGTTTTAGTTTTGGGATACATTTTGTTTTAAAATAAGTTTGTTTTCACTCTGGAGTTTTGCTTATATATTCTATGGAATATGTATTTATTGCTCACCAAATTCCATTTCAGTTGTTGAATAATTTGTGTTATTTTTATGGAATCTCTGCTTTCTATTTAAAATTAGAAAATGAATGTTCTTGGATGTTTTTTTCCCTTCTAAATAAAACATAAAGGATCATTAATAAAAAGGTATCCCTAGAACACAATGTAATCAAATAGCGAATGATTGTTCTCAGTCATGCTTGGATTCCTAAATGCCTGCATGTATTTCTGAACTATGAAAGAAAAAGAACAGGGAGATCAATAAGAAGGCTATTTTGTCTTTTGAACATGGGTTAGAAATTATGATTCTAAACATATTCTTGCTAATATGTTAGACATATTCCTGAATTATTGTTTAAGGAAAAATTGGCAACATTTGGCAACAATTTCTTTATTCTGTGCAAGGAAAACAGCAAATCTGCAAATCAGAATGAAATGGGTAACAAATAGTCTCTGATTACCAATTCTTATATAACATTTTCTATGTATGAATTTTTTAAGACACAGTTTTTTATTCTGTGGATTGCCCGGAATTATGATGGAGTGTGTGTCTTATCAATAAAATAAAATAAAATAAAATCAATAAAATCAGGCACAACCACTGAGGGATCACTTCCTTTTTGTAGTCATGCTTGAATGTCTGAATGACTCCTTTGTGTAAATGCTACATTAAAGTACAAGTGTTCATTGCACATCAGTCTACAGAACATCTATAACAAATCTAGCGCTAATTTCAGATCAAAGCTAAGTTTGGGAACAACTGTCAAATTCTAGAACCCAAGTAATATATAAATTCACAATATGTAAACAGTAGATTACAGAAGAGCTTATTTTAGATATCACATGTCAACATCAGGAATAAATATGCTATGGACAAGTAGAATTAGAACACTTCTCCTTGTGTGAATGTAAGAATGGAAAATGGGAATCTGCAGGCAAGTGAAATGAAAAATGCCTTTAATCCTATCCTGTTTAACACAATTTTATCCCACTCTAGACAATGTTGTTCACTTTGGGTATATCTATATTGACCGAATTTCATAATCTGTTTCCATATGCTAGAGCCTTGAAATTTCAGCAGGCAACTGAATGCATATAAACTCAAGGATTTATCAGCCAAAGATGCAATTTCAGCACCCTGTTTTACTTCCTGTTAGGACTAAATATAAGGAGCATAATGTGAACAGGTAAGATTTTTATTTAAAAAAAAGAAAAAGAAACATCAGCACTGTATTGAAATTTGTTTTCCAACTTCCCCACATTTTTCTTCTCTTTAGAAACAGTTTTTGTTTCTATCCCTAATTTCCATAGTGCTTTACAACATAACCAGCCTGCAGGGGTTGCTAAACTACAACTCCTAGAACCACACATGTCTGGTAGAAGCCATGATGACATCATGCACACCATGATGTCATTGTACAAATGGCATGAGTTAAGTTACATCATGACAAAAGATTGCAAATGATGTTCAGAACATAATTTGTATTAGCCATGCTGGCTTGGTTTGTGGGCCAAGAAACACATATGAAGTTATTTCTAAACAATTTCTTTCATATTGACCACCCATCTTATCACAAGATAACTCTGAGCTGTTTACAATATTAAAAAGGTAAAATTTTACAAAACCTTTACCCAACTGGAACTTGCTCCTTGCCTATAGACAATTTTTTTTACCAAACTAAAGAGCCTACTTGCATCATTCAAGAGAATTTCTAGGGTGGAACTGTCTTAATTCTCTTTCTCCCAACCAACTACTGTATCTAAGCTTCTTTGTCTCTTTATATTCTGGAATGCAAACCCTCCTGGGAATCCAGACTACAATCCACAACAGTGATATTTGAATAACCATAGTTTTCGATATTTGGACCACCAGAGTTTTCAGTCAGTCAAATCTATCTCCCTTTCTACCGACCTACCTACCTGGACCACCAGAGTTTTCTCTATGTAAGTCAGTCTGTCTGTAAGTCTGTCTGTCTATCTATCATCTGTCTATCTTTACTTGGTGTGTGTCTTTTAATACCATGTTCTATTATGACAAGTTGGTGAAATATGCTGGGAATTTTTAGTTTTCTGTTACAGACAGCTCCATCACTGCGGTTTCTGAGATTCCCTGCATTTCCTGATGTGAAAAAGTTCCCTAGGAAGTGGACAAGCGGGAGGAGGATCTAAAAAGGCAAGATGAGATTTGTGGCATCTAGTGAAATTGCTCTTTTTGTACTTGTGTCCATAGTGCAGGGTCAGGATTTACTTCTCGAAACCATATCTGCCATTTCAATAGTTTTTATCACCTCTTGGTCTTTGCTGCTGCTAGAAGGAATTTTTCCCTGGGAATTTCCCTTGCAATTGATTGGAAGCATAGGAAGCCAGGAGGCCAATGATCACAGATAGAAGGTTATGCATTGCAAGTGAGAACACTGTACCACACTTCCTGAACATCAAGTCTCTATGGTAGAAGGCAGAACATTGAGTCCCACCCTTGAGAATGAACCCCCCAAAAAGAGCTCCCCATTTGCAGGGCAGGAGGGGAAGAGAAGTTCAATAGCAATTTTATTTTCCATGAAATGGAATGAAAATGAGGGGGAAAGGCAGAAAGAATTGATGGCGTAGTGGTGAACTTTGCTTTATGGTAAAGGGGGATATTTCTTTCACTGCGTGGAGAGTCATTTGAATCAACACCCAGTTCCTGCAAAGCCATATTCTTGGTATTGGCAGGACACTCCAAACTGCTGTCCCTTCCTTAATAAGGGAAATAAACAGCCTTGTGTATTTTCCTTCTGTCGCTTTGACAAAGTGAACTCCACATCCAGCAGTCATCCTGAGTCTGATCTTCGGGTCAGAAGGACGCAAGTTTTAATGGCCCTGGTGTTCCTTTTTTTCTTCTTCCCCAGATCCAACTGGGATGATTCACAGGCTTTTATCTTCCCGGTCACCTGTTTGGGGAACAATGGAATGATCAGGAGATCATCGTCTTCATGAGCTTCGGATGGGAAGTGGCAGCTTTACTGTCAATAGCACTTCCTCCCAGGTGGAAGAGTTCTGGAATTGTTTTCATGACTGCATCCATGAGGTTGGCTGGTTCCCTGCGGAAATGTATGTGAGTAACATATAAAGGTGGGCCAGCAGAAGACTACTGAGAACTTGACCCAAATTGATGCATGAAAGGAGGCTCTGCTCTGCGGGCCAGAGATGATTTTATATGCTTTATCATGGCATCACTTTTGGATGGGGGAGGGGTCTGCAGAACATTTTTACTTTAATTGGGCGACTTAACTGGAAGCCTAAAGTGATTGGTGTCCTTTGTTTCTCATAGGAAATTGTGCTTCTGATGCCTGGCCAGTTGCTACTGAATTCTGATGGTGCAATTGTAGGGATCGACGGTGAGCCTCTCAAAGCAGCTAAGCCATCCTCGAAGGCCCAATATGATTTAGAAGACAGCTAGAAATCTCTCTGCATATTTTTTACATTCAAGTGGCGGTAACATGCACACGTCAGGAAGAAACTGAGGCAGAAAGAGAAGCAGACTGCCCAAATCTTGCTGAAATCTTCTTGAAGTAAAGGAATCTCTTAGGGAGCATGAGTGGAGAGTAATGCAGGGGTGTAGAAAATACATTTTGGGTTTGTCATTTGACTATCTCTTTTGTGCATAGAGCTAAATGGATTTATGAACAAATCTTGCTGTTTCTGAGGCATCCATTTTATCCCTTAAAACAGGGGTCTTCAAACTTGGCCCTTTTCTGACTTGTGGACTTCAACTCCCAGAATTCCTTAGCCAGCATGCCTGGCTGAGGAATTCTGGGAGTTGAAGTCCACAAGTCAGAAAAGGGTCAAGTTTGAAGATCCTTGTCTTAAAATCTCTGAGCCAATATCTTTGTTGGATCTACCATTTTCGACTTTTTGAATTGCTGCCTCCAACATGCCACACAAAAGCCTCCTACAGCCCCCAAACTAGCAGAAATAATGCCCCTCTGCCTTACAGGTAGTCCTCAACTTACGATGACAATTGAAACAAGAATTTTCATTGCTAAGCAAGGCGGTTGTTAAGTAAGTGACGTTCAATTTTATGACCATTTTTTTGCCACAGTTAAATTTTTGATTCACAGCAGCTGTTAAGTGATTTGTGCAGTCATTAAGTCGGGTCTTAAAACTTGGTCCTTTTATGACTTGTGGACTTCAACTCCCAGAATTCCTTAGCCAGCGTGCCTGGCTGAGGAATTCTGGGAGTTGAAGTCCACAAGTCATAAAAGGACCAAGTTTGAAGACCCCTGCATTAAGTGAATCCATCTTCCACCATTGATTTTGCTCATTGGAAGCCAGCTGGGAAGATTGCAAATGGCGATCATATGACCCTGGGGAGCTGCAACTGTTGTAAATTCATATTGGTTATCAAGCACCCAAATTTTGATCACGTAACTGAGATGTTCGTAAGCGAGAGGACTGGTTATAAGTCACTTTTTTCAATATTGTTGTAAGTTTGAATAGTCGCTAAAGAAATGATTGTATGTTGAGGACTACCTGTGAGGGATCTTGTGGGAAAACTGCTGAGTGTTGTGCAAAATCAAACATATTAAAAACAACAGATCCCAGAATAAAATCACATTAATACTTGCTACTTGAGATATTGGTTATTTACTCTTTTTTAAATGCACAAGTTGACTTGTTGAAAAAAAAGATGAAAAGAAAAATGCACTTAAAACCTATTTAAAGGAGGGCTGTTGAAATATCCTGCTGAGTTCTCTGTAAGCACCTTCACTGAAATCCAGCTTCCTAGTCATAGCAATCTTACTCATATAGCAATCTTACTCATATATTTGCAAACAAAGAAGATAGCACTGATTAGTCTTCTTCAAACATCCTGCTCTCCAGAAGAGATGATTTAGAGAATTCTCATCATTTCCAGATAGCATCTAATGGTGTTTCCCCCATTTTTAGGAAATAAGAACAACATCGCCACATTAGGATCCATACCAATAATGTTTTGAATTCCTTCAGTTTGGTAATGGCCCAACTAGCACTTGAACTCTTGATCCAGTTCTAGGTACCACAGTGACCACACTTAAACTATCCATAACAAACTCAAAGTAGCTCAGGGAAGATTAAGGAAGTGAATTCTGTGAAGAACTGTGAGGAATGGGGACAATATGACTGGAAGTGGAGTAATAGAAGTATCTTACAGATAAAGGTCACGCTCCACAGGATGGAATAACAACTTTCTGCCTTACAGGAAGGCAAATTCCAGTGGAAAGTTAGGAAAAAGTCTGTTAATGATGGCAGCAACTAAAATACCGAGCCAGTTATACAGAGTCCTTGATTTACAACCAAAATTGAGAATAAATTTTCCATTGCTATGCAGGGCAGTTGTTAAGTGAGTTTTCCCCCATTTTACAACCCTTCTTGCCATAGAGGTTAAGTGAATCTGGCTTCCCCATTGACCGAAGGACTTCAAACATTATGATGTGTATAGGTTGCCTCTTTAAAAATAGGTTCATTGCAACCTTTCCTATTTCCTTAATGAAGGATTGGCTGCTGAGTACAATTCAAATCCCTGTTTATTACCTATATAGCTCTTCTTGGCTTAAAGCCTGGTTATTTAAGGGATTGCCCATGTTTTATAGTGTCTCCTCATCCAATATCATCCAATCTAGTGGATGTGCTGTGTGTGTGTGTGTGTGTGTGTGTGTGTGTCATTGTTGATTCTTGACAACAATGGATAAGTCCCCGCAGTTTTCAGATGTGGTTTGCCATTGCCTCCTTCCTAGGACTGAGAGTGTGACTGGCCCAGCTGGCTTTGCACCTAAGGTGCAATTAGAACTCACAATCTCCTGTTTTCTAGCCTGATACTCTGAAACACTACATCAAACTGGCTCTCACAGATAGTAACTGGCAGATTTTAAAGAAACTAAATAGAACTGCAATGTTTTGGAATATAGAAGAGACAGAGACAAAAAAATACATTGGTTTCAGAATGAAAAATGGAACCCTTGAACGCATCTTCTTATATACCATAAGTGGAAAAAGAGATTGGCTCATAAATTATTCTTCACCTAGAAAGCATCGCATTTACAAGTTCAACTTTATTGGTCTAATTCAATTCCATGTGTTTGGAGGAAAAAGGGCAAAATATGCATCAAAATGTGATATATGAATCTCTATTAAAATAATGTTAAATTATATTATGTGTCATTTTCAATATGTAATAATTAAAAATGTACTCAGGAAAAAAAGAGAGGAGAAAGACAAGTTGGGAGACATCCATGCAATATTTCATAACCTCCCTCCTTCCAGCCTAACGTAGCACAGCAAATTCTCTCATTAAGTACTTCTGATGAAGAAAGGAAGTAATTAGAGACAAAAGTGGAAAGCCTGGGGGTCTGCTTCATTTTTGCTTCAGAACAAGAAGTCTCTTTCAGAAAAGACAAATCTTGAGTTTCAGCAATAATATCCTTCATTTTAGAAAATATTTTTTAAGCAAAGCCAAAGCCCTAGGAAATTATAATTTTCACAGCATCTTGGATCTGGTTACCATACAAATGTGTATCGAGACATGAACCTAGCTCTTGTCTATAACTCTTTAAAGCAGCTGTATCTTCTCTCAAGATTGCATGGCTGCTTTCACAGCCCTGAGCTACTCTGAAGCACCTTTCTGAAACCAAATCTTGAAATGGTGCAGCCTGATCACAAGTATCTACGGACTGCACGAAGGATATCAAAGGGCCTTTTATGAAGCAATCAAGTGTATACAGGTAATTCTCGACTTAATGACCGCAATTGGAAGCAGAACTTTAGGGTTATTACATGAGTTACACTGGAAATTTTGTACTTTGAGTTGTACTTAAAAGTGACTGGCGGGAAGTTTTGTACTTTCGTACTTTCAGACTTGCAAGACTGATGTCAGCCCTCCCAGGTTAAGCAGACAGGAATCACGACTAGACAAAATAATTCTACTGTATTGTAAAACTACATTAACAGAATCTTGCGAGTCTGAAAGTACAAACTTCCAGCTGTCACTTTTAACAGCTTGATAATCGTGGCGGGGGGGGGGGGATCCTTCCTAAGTTTTTTTCCTTTGACATTAAGCCACTGGGGGCTCCTGCCTCTCTTTTCTGATGGTTTCCTAGTCAGCCTCTCTTCCCTTCTTTCTCCAAAGTCATCTACACATTCCATTACAGGTGAGAATTCAACCATGTGACCATAGTGATTTTTTTTTTTTTACTCCCCCTCGCCTGTCCCCGGGTAGACGTTGCTTCTCCTTTTAGAAGTTTGTTGACTTGTTGAATGGATGTTAGGATTCTAAAGGAAATACATCACTGATTTCAATGGCTGTTTTCTAAGCTCTACCAAAACAGACTTTGCGCCAGTCTAGTTAGCAGCTCTTTTCTCTTAACTATGCACAGAAAAAAAAATCTACCTGTGAAAGACACATTCTACAGACAGAGAAGATTTCTTAGGACCTGCCTTTCTGACTTCAACTAGCAAATCAGTTTAGACAGCTGGGGCAGCTGCTGCACGTGCACGGAATTGTTTTCTTTTTATACTTTCCAACCGAACAGAATGTTGGAAATAAATTATGCAAAGGTTCTTATTATGTATTTTTTTTTGCTTTACACCTTTTCTTTATTTTTCTGGTTTTTTTTAAAAAAAAGTCTGTTCTATTTAATTAAATAAAGAGAAAAAAAAGGGTGTTTAAGAACTTTGTCCATCTGTTTGACTTTCAGAGGATAGCTGTCCAAAAATGAAGCCGAATTAGATCAAACTTTACAAATATGTTAGATCAGGTTCAGGGCTGTAGGCAAAAAATAATAATAAAATAAAATAAAAATCCCCAGAGTATTTTCTAAAGAAAAGGTAGCTGGATAGCTGATCATAAGACTTCCCATTTCTTCATTCTAAATCTGTCCCCTTTTCTCCCTGATCATGTGATCTACAGAGGAACTAATTTTAAGAAGTAAGAATAAATTCTGGAATACATTCTTTTTTTGTTTGTTTAAAATCACTTAATTGATTCAACCTGACCATCCAAATCAGATTGGATCATTTTTCCAAAGTGAATCAAAACTCCAAATTTTGCTCGACTCCCACTCTCTTAATATTTATGGATTATAAAGATTTCATGTCAGAGGTGTTTACATTTAAAAAGCATCTCTGAGAGAAATTTATTGCAGATGGAATAATGGGAAAAATGTCATTAAAACAATTTTTCAGGGAATGCAAGTTAAAAAAAAATTCTGCTCATTATAGCGAAGCGTGTACAAAAGCTTCTTACATTAGGGAAAGTTGTGAGAGAAAACAGATGGAGATATTTTAAATGAATTTTTAACAACCTGTTTCAGAAAAGACAGTCGAAATAGTGTCTTAATAAGGTAGAGAGCACAATTATTTGGCTTTACCTTGAGGAGATCAACCCTGACTGCTCCTTAGAAGGCCAGATCCTGAAGTTGAAACTCAAGTACTTTGGCCACCTAATGAGAAGGACGGACTCACTGGAGAAGAGCCTGATGCTGGGAAAGATTGAGGGCAATAGAAGAAGGGGATGACAGAGAATGAGGTGGCTGGATGGAGTCACTGAAGCAGGAGGCGTGAGCTTAAATGGACTCCAGAAGATGGTGGAGGACAGGAAGGCCTGGAGGAACGTTGTCCATGGGGTCGCAATGGGTCATACACGACTTCGCAACTAACAACAACAACCTTGATTCACACATTTTTATTGAATATGACACAGGGTGACAGAAAGGTTTCCAACAGGCCATTCTCCCATGTGAACAGGGGATAAAATTATTAAAAAGACCTGCAAACAATGAGGGAGGGGGGATTACTCAGGCCCCCACCCATAGAATATATCAGAAGTCTAGCTTGGCACTGAAGTGGGTCAGATATATAGTGGGGAAAAATCTATTATTTCATTCAAGGCAGTCAAACTAATAAGCTGAAATATAAATAAAACAAAATCAATATTCTGGTATCCTCCCCACACATCCCTTTTCCCGGGCTATTGATTTTAGTGGACGAAATGCAATAAGAGGAAACATACAGATGTATTTTTTAGACCCTTCTCTCCCTTTTTCATTTCCTAGGGAGCTTTTTCACATCTGGAAATGTAGGCAATCTGAGAAGCTGTGATGATGGAAGAGTCTGTGACAGTAAAATAAAAATTGCCAGCATATTTCATCAATTTGCCATCACTGAACATGCTTTGAAGACTTACATATCAGCACACACCAAATCAAAATAGATAGATAGATAGATAGATAGATAGATAGATAGATAGATAGATAGATAGATAGATAGATAGATGATAGACAGACAGACAGACAGACACTCTGTCTAGATGATAGATAGATAGATAGATAGATAGATAGATAGATAGATAGATAGATAGATAGATAGATAGATAGATAGATAGATAGATAGATAGATAGATGATAGACAGACAGACAGACAGACAGACACTCTGTCTAGATCAGGGGTAGGCAACCTTGGCTCTTTTATGACTCGTGGACTTCAACTCCCAGAATTCCTGAGCCAGCATGGCTGGCTCAGGAATTCTGGGAGTTGAAGTCCACGAGTCATAAAAGAGCCAAGGTTGCCTACCCCTGGTCTAGATGATAGATATGATAAATACGATAGATAGACAGATAGATACGATAGATATGATAGACAGATTAGATAGACAGACAGACAGACAGACAGACAGCTATGGGATGATGTGAGTAGTAGTGTGCAACCCTGCTGAATTCTTAAAGAGACTCTCTTAGAGAAATAGTGACATAACTCTTAGTAAGAACAAGGGTAAGATTAACACAATTATGGAGTGTTGTCATCATCTTTGTGTTCCGTGTCTGCTTAAATAGCAAGCTGAGGACAACCAGAAGGAATAATTGTTGGGTTGATGTTCTTTCAAATGTCTCAACTGAGCCACAGGAATGAAAGCTTCAGAAGAAATGATTATACTTCCACCCTCTCAGAAATCTTACTATCGTTTTAGCGCCACAGATAAATGTCACAATTTAGATTTAGAAGAGAGGTGAAAAAGCAAAGATTCCATTTTCCATTGCCACCCAGAAAATAGAAAAATGTGAGTTGGCATTTTTTTTTTTTTTGGCTAGAAACTTTCTTCCTCCTGTGACAGAGTCAAGGGCCAGAAAGTCAATGATTTCCCAGAATTACATGGATAACGTATAATAAGAAAGGTAAAGGTTGACCCATTGAGATGTTCAGATAACCCATTCTGGTCATTTTCAATAATATGTAACATGCAATTCTTAGGCTAGGAAAAGCTAACTAAATATTACATTCCCTAATTGCAATAATTAATGGGTGGAAAGGTTTTTCTAGGATACATTGGTAATCTGTCCCAGGGAAGGGTTTGCCATGGAAATAAAGATAAAAAGACTAAAATAAGGTTTGAGATGGGGAGGGGAAAATCTTTAAACTGAATCACCAGATTCATTCAGTGCATTGAATCCAGTGCCTTGAAACTGGCGGATGCAGATACTTGCATCAAATCAATCTGAATTTTCTACTCACATTGAATCATTGAAATGGCGATTCAAGTCAAATCTTTGATTGTTTTTTTTATTTGCTCCCACGGTTCTTTAATTGGCCACTAATATTTCATAGTGTAATCATGGGTACTCTGAGAAGAGTGCAAAAATAAAAAAAGCACTGAAGGCAGGATAAGAAGCAATGGATGGAAGCTTATCAAAGAGAGATCCAACCTAGAATTAAGGAGAAATTTTCTGACAGTGAAAACAAATAATCAGTGGAACAGCTTGCCTCTAGAAGTTGTGGGTGCTGGACATTTTGAAGAAGAGATTGGAGAGCCATTTGTCCAGAGTAGTATAGCACTCTAGTGCTTGAGCAGGGAGATTGGACTGGAAAACATGCAAGATCCCTCCCAACTCTGTTATTCTGTCGTCTGATGGCCACAGATTGCCCAAATTGGTCTAGGAGTCAACTAGAAAGCTGTGTGTTCAAAATTAGAAAAGGAATCATTCTAAGCATAAAATACCCTGGTGTTGCTTTGGTGTTGCTTTGACAGTACTTAAAGTATCTTCTCCCTGGGAAATCAGGTTGTTTGTGTGAATTTAAATATCTCATTGCTTTCAGGGCTATGGCCCTATCCGGTCGAGTCAATTCTTCAGAGAAACAAGATGGAAGTCCAGAGGACTTGAAAACATAATGTACTCCACTACAAAGTTTGCAATCAACACCTGGAAGCCCCAGAAGATAATTCCTAAGTACAAATTGCTTTTAATGCTAGACATTTGCCTGGCCAATGAGAAGATGAAACTTTTAATATTCCTTTCCTGGCATAAGAACACCAGTTGCAAAAAATGAAGGGATTCAGTGATCTTCAGAGTGATGGCCTTCATTCCGGTTAGTGCAGGCATGTCAAACGCGCGACGTATTGTGACTTTTTCCCCATTGCCGGCAATGGGGTGGGCGCGGTTTCAGTATGATGCATCTGGCCTGCGGGCCGGTAGTTTGACATGCCTGGGTTAGTGTGATTGCATGCTACCAGATCCAAATGCTAGCAATCACGGCTTTCTCAGCTAAGTATGTTGTGCAAAGACAGCCTTAATATCTGAGAAAGGCTACCCTTATTGCTTCCTATTGCTAGACAGACCTAAAGCATCAACAGATTCAATGCAATAGGTTAAATGCACCAGGCAAGGTCAAAGGCACCAGACATATTCAAGTAAAGTTTCTGTTCTGAGCAATACTTAGTAGTATAGTATGGAAATATAGATATAGGGCAGGGCAGTCTTCAATACGGTTGTACAGAGAACTGGATTTCAGAGGGCAAAATACTTGAGCATACACAGGATAACAGAATTGTAAGGGACACTGGAGGTCTTCTAGTCTAACCCCCTGCTCAGGCAGGAAATCCTATATCATTTCAGAAAACATGGTTGTCCAATCTCTTTTTAAAACTTCCAGTGTTGGAGCACCCACAACTTCCAGAGGCAAGCCATTCCACTGATGAATTGTTCTAACTGTCAGGAAATTTCTCCTTAGTTCTAGATTGCTTTTCTCCTTGGTTAGTTTCCATCCATTATTTCTTGTCTTGCCTTTTGGTGCTTTGGAAGATAGGCTGACCCCCTCGTCTTTGTAAGAGATCCTCAAATATTGGTATACATTTGTTCCAATAAAATATAAAATAAAATAGAAGTATATCTAGAAGTACTAGCTTTAATTCCGGAGGCAAGCCATTCCACTGATGAATTGTTCTAACTGTCAGGAAATTTCTCCTTAGTTCTAGATTGCTTCTCTCTCTGATTAGTTTCCATCCATTGCTTCTTGTCCTGCCATCAGGTGCTTTGGAGAATAGGTGGAACCCCTCTTCTTTGTGGCAACCCCTCGTTCTTTTAATAAAACTAGATATACCCAATCCAGCAATCATTCTTCATATATTTTATCTTCCAGTCCCCTAAGCATCTTTGTTTCTCTCTTCTGCACTCTTTCTATAGTCTCAACACATTTTTTAATATTGTGGTGACCAAAATAATAAAAAAAGAGGTTGAAACTCTAAAAAGAGTCCTACTGGTAACCTTCAACGTACAACTGCAATTGAGACTGGAATCTTGGTCATAAGACATGGTGGTCGTAAGTCAATATAGTCCTACATGACTGGATCTGATTTTATGACCATTTTTACAGTGGTTGTTAAGCAAATCACACAGTGCAAAGCCATTCTTCAGAAGAGTTTTTTCTTCTTCTGGAAACGGGCAAATAATGTAGTAAATTACAATTCTACTGTATCTGACTGTGGGGTGCTGCAATCAGTTGTAAATGTGAACCAGTTGCCAAATGCCTGAAATGCAGTCATGTGACTGCAGGGGAAGGAGCATGACATTTTACAACTGCCAGAAGGTCATTGTAACTCTGAACTACCAGTTGTAAGTTAAGGGCTATCTATACTTGTCAGGAACTCCTCAAAGCAGCCTTGTCTTTGCTGGGAATCAAGTGATTGCCTCACCATTGCTGTGAAATCCTAGGAAAATATATGTTAGGATTAAGGTGCTCCAGACAGATGCTATGTCCCAAATCCAGTTTAGCCCTTTGAATTCAGATTTCTGCAAGACCCTAGTAATCAGAGTTTACTAAATTTCATTATTTTATGTGTGCCATTGTGCCCACAATATAAAAAATGACAATAAAGGTTATTTATTATTTATTTATTTAAAAGAAAGTCAAAAGCAAAGGCCATCCTATTGGGAATAATAGGAACTGAAAGCCAACACATCTGGAGTATCAGAATGATGGTAAATTCAGATGAAATATGAGCATATACCATCCTTCTCAGAAATAGATAGTACTCCAGCAAATCAAATAAAAACAAAATTATGCCAGAAATATCTGGGGGACAATGTTAAGCAAATAGCGCATCACCACTGTTTTAACAATTTCCAGACTTAATCAGCTCTATCTATACCACTCTAAGTGCAGCAAATGCCAATTCTTGCAAAGGCCAATTACACCATGGAGGTAATTGGCTGGGCATGTTTTGAGTAAATAGTTAACTCCGCTCACTTGGAAGAAGCGTTTATTGAAAAGTTTGCCTGCACATACAAATGCAAATGATATGTGAATGCTTGCCTTTCAAACAGGAGGGTAGACAAATGCTTGTCATTAGAAACATTTCCGTGCATTTATATTAGGCTGTCCTCTAAAAGACTTTTCAGACAAATATGTCATCAAGATATTCAAAACCATGTAATCTTATCCCAAGTTTCATCTATCAGCGGCACAGATTCAATCTCTCACAGCTGTGTGTGTCAGAATATGCAGGCAGATTAGCCAGCTGATAGCGCAATAAGGAGGGAGGACTGGGTGACAGGGAAGAAGCTTGTCTTTAACCTAATGAGAAATGCAATAGGAAGGAAGGAAGGAGGGAAGGAAGGAAGGAAGGAAGGAAGGAAGGAAGGAAGGAAGGAAGGAAGGAAGGAAGGAAGGAAGGAAGGAAGGAAGGATTCTAAATAGGACAGATGCAGTCACACCACTCATGTCACCCCTTGGTTATTTCCTTGTGCAGAATTTAAAAAAAAAAGGAAGCAAAGGAAGTCTCTGCCTGGCTGTCCCTGAGCTAGAGGTTTTTATAGAAGTCAAGGAGGAACTTCTGACCTTCTCTGCATTTACTGCTGTGGAAAGGTTTTGCCATTCAACTCTGGGATGGCAGGGCAATAGTTCTGTTGTTTGCTTGGCAAACAAGGCAGTAATTGTTCTCTGCAAAGATTACAGCTGGTTCAGGAAATATTGGCAGGATTGTTTGTAAGCCATGATTTACAACATGAGCTACCAGGTCACTCTGTCCTCCTCTTCCTCCTCCTCCTCCTCCTCCTCCTCTTTGCCCTTCCTGCTTGCAATCCTAAAGCATGTGGAGTACCACTTGAAAACTATGGGCATTGACAAATCCCCATCAGTCAATTACAAAAGGCAGCTTTAATTGGAACAGCTTAAATCCTGTGATGATACGATGATACCTTTAATACCACGAAAGAACCAAATATATATCATCCCCTTGCGTAAATGAAGAAGTTGGGATGCCCAAATCCCCAGAGCCTCATGGATAATCTGAGTTTGGAAACTCTTTTTCAACTTACTTTTCCTTGTGGGGTTATCAAGAGAATGAAATGGGGTGGTGGTGAAAAAAAAGAGTCTTGTGATCACGTGTGAAAAAAAAATCCCAACAAGTCTACCCTGAATTTCTATATGTGATTAGATTGCAATCTAAGCAAACTAAATATGCTTAGAAGTGTGTTATAAACATAGTAAATGAGTGTGTGAGAGAGAATCATCACACACCGCACACAAACAAACATAGTATATAAAACAAACTGTAATTCTGGTGGATCTCCCTCCCCCTGTGCATGGTATTGTTTTCTAACAAGAGATTTTGGAAAGAATTACATCCAGAGACTATGTGCATGCTTTTTTCTTTCTTTCTTTTATTATTGTTTTTTAAAAAAATCTCTTTAAAAGTATTTCATTCAAATGCTTTGTGTGTAACCTGGTTTAGAAGAGGTTTTGTTTCATGCTGAAAAGAGCGAAGAGGGTGGGGAAAGAGGGAAGATAGACGCTACGTGATAGAACAAGAGCCTGCAAATTCCTTTTTTCCACAGAGATGTTCTGTTTGTGCACAACTTCAGAATGCACGGATGGGATTCTGACGGTCAGCCAAGGTCCGTCAGGTCAAATATCTACTTTTGAAAAGGCCCTTGAGCACAAAATGCTGTAAAGAACCATTAATGTCTATCAGGAAATAGGCCATTAAAAAGGGAGAGAGAGGAGAGGGAGAGAGAGAGAGAGAGAGAAATGGCATGTCCAAATATTTATTTGTTGGTTAGGCCATAATGACTCCAGAACAGCTGTTAACTTCTGCACAAATCCAAGTTAGATTTATATAGCTAAAATATTTAAAAGCAGAGGTGCCGAGATCAAACCCAGATTCTGCAAAAGGCATCAATAGATAATCAGGATGCTTTCTTTTCTCCTCTTGGAATTTTTAATGAAGGGCCAGACTCTGTATTCAGTTAATTGCATGCTTTATATCTGAGCACCGAAAGCTATGCTGGGCAACCCTTTCAGGGCAGAAAGCTGTTGTTTTATATTACATGGGGTGAATACCTGGATAGAACTGTTGAAGACGATTCAAAGATGGTATGCTGGGTGGAAAGTTTAAAAAATGCTGGAAGCAGCTAATGATTGATAAGAAAATGACACTGATGTCTCCATGTAGTTGTTGAGGTAGTGATCTCCATGATCACTGCTGGGCCACTGTGCATGGTATTGTTCTCTGCCTGCCCCCAGAATGAGGGAAAGGTAACCTCTGCCCATCTTTTCTTGCAATGCTCAAAATTGCACTGATTTCTGATCCATGCCTGCTCCAGCATGTAGAGATGTTGGCCTGCTCTGCTTTATTTCACAGTAGGCAAAATGCCTCCACTCCATGTGGCAACTATATTTTGGGCAAAAACCCTTCTCCTTCTCCTTCTCCTTCTCCCTTTCCCTCTCCCTCTCCTTCCCTTGGTGGGCTGACCCCGATTTTACACATCATGCTGAACCATGTATCATAGTTTATAAGCCACAGTACCTGGTCTCATACTAAACTAATGAAGCAATGCATGACTTTCTGCACTCTGTGTGCCTGGTCAACAATCAAAATGTGCAGAGGAGCCCTATGCTGTTTCCCTATAAACAGAAAAAGCCCTAAACAATAGCCATTACTGTTTCTTCCTTTTTTACTTAGTGTTTTCGTCATTTGGTGGTATTATTGGATGGAGCAGAACACAAATTAACCTTTGAAGTTCAAAAGTCAGAGCAAGCATCGTCCGGCCCTTTTTTCCCATCTCTCTCCTAATCTTTGAATCATTCGGTCAGAATGTCTGGAGTCAAGGATTTTAGGCCCACCTTATCTTTGAATTTCCTGGCTTTTGTTCCTTGAGAGCATGACAATTGTCAGATTCTTAGCAGTGTGGGGATGCTCACATTTCCTTGAGACTTATTAAAAAAACAACAACACAGCTCCTTGGGAAACTAATCTGACACATCTTTGTCTATCTTTGCTTACATGGTTTCTTTTTGTGATTGTATAATTACATTCTTGTCACAGGAAAAGACAGAATGTGTTTTATTAACACTCTCAACAATTCATAAATAATGTTAATATGGGCATTTTGATGGACATTACCTACCCACCCCCTCTGTGACTCACAGGTGAAAAATGAAATTCAAGGCACTGTAAGGTTCATATTGTATTGCCCCTCCATTAATGGTCAAATTACCATAACCTTCTTGCCATGAAATGTGGCAGCATCCTGTGTTCCTGCAACCCAACCTGCTCTTGCCTTTTTTCAAGATGTTCCACACTATTATCTTCCTCATTTTCCATCATCACGCCAAACATTTGGCAGTCACTGAAAAATGCTTTGTGCTCATTTGGGGGAATATTTTTTCCCTGCCAACCCCCTACAGTGTTCCTATTTTGGCAAAGCCTTCAAGCATGCTTATGTCTCCCTCTCTTCGTGCTATCCATTATTTTAATTAGGCAGCAGGCAGTTGATCCTTTGGAGTTCCCAGATTCTGGACATCTGATGAAACGAATTCTGAATCGTAAAACTTAATAGACAGATCAGTCTTTCAAAAATTCCTTTGGTGTTGCAAATGGCTTAACAGGGCCACTCCCTCTGGAAATTTCTGCTACAAGTGTGGTTAACTCTTCTCTAGATGTTGCTGAACTTCAACATCTAGTCTCTCTGTGAAGCACACTAGAAGGTGTATTCAATAACATGTGGAGGGTCACAGGTTTGCCCACTTCTGTTCTAATATAGGATTACCAGATAACTGAAAAGATAAATAAGGACAAGGACAATTTCAGAGGTGGACAAACAGGAGGAAAGGAGAACACACTAACTGTTTAACCTTTTTGGTGTATGCAATAAGAATGCCAGTAAAAAAGCTGCAAAAAGGAAGAGAAAAAAGGAAAGAAGAAGGGAGGGGAGGGGAGGAGAAGAGAAGAGAATCTAGGCCTACATATAAATTATTTTTTCCAGGGTCAGAAAGACTGATTTTTCAATCACAGGAATGTGCTAGAGCACTTTAGGAGGCAAAAGCCTTCAGCATTCTCCATGTAACTGATTAAGGTCTTGTCAATTTCAGGCAGCATCACAAGTCAACAGGAGGGTACTAACCAGCTAATTAAAGTTATAGAGTTAAACCTATTATCTTGTAGGTAGAGCTTATTAGAAAAGTGCTAGGAGAAAAGCTGCTCAGGAAAAAAATACTTAAAAAGTCAACAATATTTGATTTAAGGATATGCCTGCCAGACAGGGACACAGAAAGCAGGAGATCATAGTTTAAGTCCGGTCCTAGCCATGAAAATCTGCTGGGTGAGTTTGAGCTAGTCACACTCTCTCAGCCTATGGTTGTTGTTGTGGAAAAATAGGAAGATGAAGAAGTGTTGGATATGTTTACTGTCTTGAGTTATTTGTAAAAATAATAAAGACGGAGTACAAATAATAAAGACATAACAGCAGGCAACCCTATTCTAATATCACTGTGATGCTCACTTGGGACCTTTGTTGGTATAATAAATTATCCATTTTGATGGTAAGTGCATGAATCTGCACTTTACAGGACCAAAATGTTGGTTTGTCTAGTCTAGAACTTCTAAGTTGTGTTCTCAAGAATTGATCAACCTGTACCCAGACATTATTAAACTGCAGCTCTGAATAGACCCAGATGGTTTACTGGATTGTTGTTACAAAGATTCTGAGGATGAACACTTTCCAAAATGCAATGAACTCTATTTTACAGAGGGAAAAGATGCTGCATAGCTGAAGAGTACCTAATGTAGTATTAATACCTAAAAAGGGCCAAGATTTGATTTCAACAAGAAACTATCGGGTGATATCATTAATGAATAATGAGTATAAGTTATTTACAATGATTTTGGCTGAAAGGTTCAAAATAATTTTTGCCAGAATTTATTCACGAAGATCAATGTGGGTTTTTACCTTGAAGACAGTTAAGGGATAAATAGAAAGGTGCTGAATATTTTGAAATATTTGGAGCAACATTATGAAAAACAAACTGCACAGATTTTCATAGATGCAGAGAAGGCCTTCACTGTCCTGCTCACATGGATTTTAGAACCCAATTTATTAGTTTCCCAGGCCAGAAGATACATTAATATGATTTGCCCAACAGTTAGTCTTATTTATTTAATTTTTATAACTTTCTGACTTCCAGAGGAACCAGAAAGTATACAAAACAATAAAGAAACACCCCATAAAAGAATGAAACAGTCACCAATCCAAAATCTCCAATCAAAAAAGAAAATAAAATTTTTGGTTTTACACAAAAGGAATTTTCTAAAACATTTTCTTTTGGAGGGGAAAAAACTAGGCTTAAAGGCAGTTATCTGAAAAATGCCTGGTTGAATTTAGTTATCGCCGACCTTAATTTAAAGTCATAAAAAGTTAAATGGTACCACCATCTAGCCTGGGCATGAAGTAACCACATTAGTTAGCCTTTTGAAAAACAAGGTGTGGAAAAATGTTTGGGAGGGCTTTCTAAATGCTAAGATAGAAGAACAGAAAAAAAACCCCCAACATTTGCTACAAGAGAGTTTGATGATGAAAGCTACTGGTAATTGAAAAAAAATATTTAATACTAATTAACATGGGAAGCCTATAATATCTACTTATCTAAACTGCCGGGGAATTATCTGCTTTTCACCCCCTAACCTACCCCCTAATTTTCACCAAAAAACAAAGGTCAGGCTTTTGCTATACCAATTAGTTATTTTGCTGCAGTACAAAGATGAGACACCATGGTTATAAAAAAAATGAGAGAGGGGAAGAGAATCGGCAAATCTCCGACATTGTATTAAAACAACAGATTTTAGGGTGTTTGATTTACCATTCATTCTTTGCAGCTGCTGCTTGGAAATAGGAAGCGTGCCAAAGAAAAGATACTGGGGTATTTTGAAAAAAAAAAAGTACAGAAAATAAAGGGGGGAATAGAAAAAAGAAAAGAGAGAGGGAAGTCAGAGATGCTTGTAGATTTAACTAGATGTTGAAGTCAGCTTTGCAAAAATAAATTTATAGGGCTATGTGATTTTTTTCCTTTCTCACCCATAAATACACATACAAAATTTTTATTCCCAGTTTAATTTCCAAATTCCTTTGGGATTTAAAAATAGATTTTTATGTAGTCACCTGTAGGGATTCTGGCTCACCACAGATACTATCAATACTTAGAAATAATCATGTTTTTGATCATAGAAGGGGTAAGAAAATGGGGCAAAATCCAATATGAATTTCTGATACAGTTTTATGATCCAACTCTAATTTGGGAAATTTATACAAATTAAACATTAGATAATGTTGCTACATATTTGAAGAAACTGTCTCAGTCAATACGGAGAAAACCAATGTGATTCATATCAACCATTAAAATCCAGTTTGATTTGGAATCAGATTTGATTCCAACTGAAATTTTGTACATCCTTAATTGGTAGCCCCACATGCAAACCAAGATTATCTGTCCAGCGTGCTATCCAGTAACCACAGTCTGATCAATTCATCCAACTTTTTAGATTGACCCAATAGAAAAAGATAATGACTCTCTTGGGTCATGGTAAACCCTTGTTGACCACCTGACTACATCTATGTTGAGTACTGCCCCATTCCCCATAAATCAGGGGGGAGTGAAAGTCTGACAAACTGCACTACAAAAATGGCTGCAATTCAATTATCTGATTTTCATGTGGGTTTCCCCCCCCCCCGCCCAGCTAAGCTTTTCATTTCTCATCCCTCCTTTAAAACCCCAGAATAGTCATCCTGAAGGTCCTATGTCTAAGTTACAGCCCTTGAAATTTATTTATTTATTTGTAAAAAAATTATTAAACCGCCCATTTGCACACAGTCACTCTGGATGGCTTACAATATAATAAAATAATAAAACTGTAATTTATAATATAAATACAAAACTATAAATACTATAAAATCAAGCGAGCTAAAAAAAAAGGCAGGCAGGGAGAGAATATGATGAGAAGGGGAGATCTGTGGTTAATCAACCAACCCCCCCCCCAACATGAAGCCATGTGTTGGCGCCCCAAGCCAGGTCTTTAAGCTCTTATGGAAGGTCAGGAACTGATCTCATTTTGCAGGGTAAGATGTTCCAGAGGGCAGGAGCAACAGCAGAGAAAGCTCTTCTCCTGGACCCCACCAGATGGGGGTACCCCTGTCTCCAAATGATGCATATCACCGCCTTAAACGCTGAAATGCTGCAAATGTGTTGAGGGATTACTAGCTCTTCTAATTAGGAAAAAGAAGTCAGTCCATGAATATTTAATCTATAGTTTACAGCAAGTCCTCATTAAATCCATATGAATCCTTTAATAAGACTCACATCTTTGTTTTTCATTCTTTTCCAAGTTACAGTTTAAATGTTATGTCATTATATCTGAACTGGTCTGCAAGATAAAGTCCCATAACTGAAGTCATAACCTCAATTGCCACATCAAGGTCTTTGAGAGGGCTCCCCCTCAATGGGAAATGTTTTCAGTAAGTCCAGACCAGGTGCAAAATAAAGTTTCTGGGGTCAATGTATTTGTTTGCAATTGGGGAGGGCATAACTTTTTTTTCCCCCATCTGAAATGTCTATTTTGAAAGTTCTACCAATTTAGAATGAGAACATCTCCTGCCATTTTAATATGAAACAACTTCATTCATAGTTAAAAACAAAGATCCTAACTGGGATGCAATTATTCCTCAATGTTCATGCTTCTCCAAAGTTTCCGGGGCTACTTTCTAATTAAAAAAAAAATAGTTACAAATATTGAGGAAATAGCCTGAAATGCACAAGTCAAGAAACAGTGATTGTGAGAAAACTATCATATGGATATTCTGTACAAAATTCACAGACATATGCAACTTAGCACAGATAGAATCATTCATAAAAACTAACCCATGCTTGAAAAAAGGCAAATGTTACAAAAAGAAAGTTTAGTTCCTTTAGCCCCAATTAAAACTCAAGCTACCCAAAAGTTAATGCTTGATCCCTGTCTGACACTATACTGATGTATTTGTGTAATATTACTACTTAAAGCGAATCAATAAAATCATGACATGTGTACTATTACCATATATTAATTTAATATACTAAAAAGCTAATGTGTATTATTGCACAATATATTAATTCTACATTTTATTATCTCAATTTTGAGGTTATTTTAATTAAAGTAGCTGGTCACTTATTCTTGCTGAACACCTTGTTTTTTTCAAATAATTTTACTTCAAAGGATGAGCCATTGCACAGTTCTCATACAGTTAAGAGTGATTTTTATTTAGAACATTTTCAATTAAAGTGGTTATAAAAATGAAGAGAATGCGAAATCAGCTTTTCAAAAAGTGAGAATGAAGAGATTCAAATGGGATCACATTTTCCACAATGTTACCCTTAGCTAAGAAATATGTTCGTGTCACACTACCTTTTGCGCAATGGAGGGTTCGTGCTTAAGTTCTGAAATTCTTAATTTTTAGAAACTCAGTAGTTAGCCCACTTTCATTTCCAGCCAGCTTAAGCCATGATTTGTTAAACAAGACACAACAGACTGAATACACACATCACCCAAATATTTTGCTTTGGGCTAAATTAGATTGGCTCAATTAGCAGTTAGCGTGCACTGTACTAAAAAAAAAAACACAAAATACCACCCACCCAATACAAACATTGATTTAGCAGGAGAACAAATGTTTAGGAAATTGTAATTAGAACCAGCAACTATGGGCACTTGGCAAAGCTCACCTCACTCTTTGTATTCATGCTAAGTAGAAGAAAGTCTGCATTGTATGGTGAAAATCATAAAAATCAACTGTTGGCATCTGCATATAGGATTGGAAAATGCCAAAAGTAGATTCCGTAGCCTGATTTCGTAACTTCCTATGCATTTTTTTGTTGTTATAACCATTTCGTGCTAATACACTGTGAGCATGAGGCCAGTGGCAAGAGTAAAAACAACAGTATTTTTCACTAGCTGCTTTGGGATTATGTCCACAAGGAGAGACCATCTGAACAGACAGGGGAGATAATTGCAAGAGATGCCTTCAAACAACACCACCTTTGGGGTGACCAATGAAGTCAGGTTACCCAGACTTCTTTCACCCAGATAAAGTCTGAGGTGGGACTGATCTGAGCACCCCACCACTCTTACAGTATATTGTCTACAGGCCTGGGATTTCTCAGTAGCTTCCCCATCTCAACCCAATGAGACTGGCCCACCCCATCTGTGCCAGCAGAAGGGCATGCGGTGGGCCCCATTGGTCAAGGAATTTTTGGT
This sequence comes from Azemiops feae, assembly GCA_023970755.1. Lineage (NCBI taxonomy): Eukaryota > Metazoa > Chordata > Lepidosauria > Squamata > Viperidae > Azemiops > Azemiops feae. Next base: position 785,272 of record JALGBA010000702.1, on the reverse strand, counting down.
GGGGTTCAGGAGAAGAGCCTTTTCTCCCATGGTGCCTTCCCTTTGCAACATCCTGCTCCCCTCCCCTCAAGGTGAAACCCTCACCCACTTTCTGACCTTCCCTAAGGGCCTGAAGACCTGCTTCTGCCAGTTGGCCTGGGGCCTCAAAGGGGGTGTATCTGCTGGAGTTGGTGATGGATTAGGAGAAGACCCCATCTCCCTCCGTGCGCACCCTGCTCCCTTCCTCCTCGACTTTTTAAATGTAATTTTTACTGTGATTAGAAATATTTATTCTTCATGGTTTTAATGCCTTTTAATATTGTAAGCTGCCCAGAGGTGCCTTGAAGTGAAATGGGTGGCAAACAAATCTAAACCAACCAACCAACCAATACTAACTAGACCTGACTCTCTTTAAGTCCAAAACCAAGGCTAGACAATTTCAAGGGCTGAAGCTTCTCTCATAGTAAAGCAATGCTGAACTGAGAGAGAATTATGTGGCAGTATAATGAGGAAGCAAACTGCAAACAAACATTTGACAGTCTAGATCTAGAATGTTGTAAAAATTTAATTAGATGGATACATTATTCATTCACACATTAAGGGGTTCATCCATAACATGCTAAAATGTACGGTCTGGTGCTAAAAAGATATTTAAATCTTTCCTGTAAATACCACTTCTCTCATTATTGGGAAATGAAGCATCAGTGGGACCATTGCCCATGTCTGTGTATTTACAAAAAATGGCCAATGTGAGATTTAACAGAAATGATTGAAAGGGTTTTCTTTTTTCTTTTTGGTCTTTCCAAGCATAGTTTTCTAGGCTGATTTTAAATGCAGATTGGTAAAATGAATACATGTATCTGTGGATTGGATGTTTGGCATTATTTATGCTTACAACTAAATTTATTTCTTTTTTTCTGGGCTTTTTAGTAGAGTGCAAAAGGAGAACTTGGCTGGAAACATAACTCTGTTTTAAAAAAGTGAATGCCCCTTCCTTGCCTTCCCGAAACTTTAGCATTGCAAATATAGCACAAAGGTGTGAGTGTCATCATGGATTTGACTCAGATGTGAGAGAATGGATTAGTTTTCCACTTGTACACACACAAGTAAGATTTAAACATTTATGACCCCACAAATTACACTGAAGGATTTACACCCATCCTTTCACCTCTGCTTGGATAGCTAGAAAGGTCTCCTGGTGACTACTATGGAACATTATGTGCTGGAAATGAGAAGTAGTAGCACAGTTATTTTGTTGGTTTCTATCTGCTGGATTCATAGGACTTCATCCTCTGTCTCCTTGCACTTGAGCAATGAAATGATGGTCCAATTCAAGGTGCTGGTTGTCACCATCAAAGCCCTAAGTGGCTTGAGAGCAGGTTATGTGAAGGATCACCTTTTCCTAGTCACATCAAGCCAACCCACCACTGTGAGGAGGCAGAGAATGACCACCTAGCAGGACCAAGAAGAAAGGCCTTCTCTGTGGTGGCTCCTTCCCTGTGGAACACAGAGATAATAATTGACACTCCCTCTTTGACACTTTTTTGCAAGGCTCTGAAGACCTGGTTTTGCCAATGGGCCTGCGCACTGCAGAATGGGATAGAGCCCATCAAGTGGTTCATTCAATTGTTGTTGCCGGGGGGGGGGAGGGTATTGTTATCTACTGTTCTTGAGTCACTGAGAGGGAGTCACTGAGAGGGAGTTGGGTAGCCACATCAATTTTCTTAAATAAATAAATGCAAATTCTTAGGAAAGTACAGCTATTATTATTTATGGGGATTGCTAGGTTGGACCTCTTTTTTGGTCAACCTATCCAGATTGAGGGGCAGTGTGGTGGGTCAATGGCTAAGATGCTGGGCTTGGCTGGAAGAGCCAGCAGGCCAGCTTCAAGACCTGAGCACCATGCAATGGGGTCAGCTCCCATTCTTGTGCCAATGCCTGCCAATCTAGCAATTTGCAAGCATTCAGATGGGAGTAGATAAATAGATACCACTTCAGTGGGAAGGTAACAGCATTACCTGAGTCATGCTGGCCACATATTTTTGGACAGTGAAGGCTCAATGGTCTTGAAATGGAGATGAGCACACCCCCCCCCCCCTATAGTTGGCAATGACTAGCAGAGTAAAATCCAGGCTGAGAGAAGGAAGTTAATAAAGGTGAAGACACCCACTTCTAAGCATGCAATGATGTGGTGGTAGAAATGTTTCAAAATGCAATTGCTATTTAATAAGCATCGGATTAAAAATACGATGTAATATCTCCTGATGCTCTAACATTGGCATAAGGCATATATCTCAGCTGCCTAACTGATGGAGTCACAGGTTTGAGATGCAACCATGGACTATTTTTCAAAGTCTATTTTTGTCTGCAAACCTATATAGGTTTGATCTATTGTACCTTCATTTCTGCACATTGCCCCTTCAGTCCCGTGCATTTGATGTAGCTTTTGAAAAAAAGAAAAAGAAAGAAAGTCTTTCCTGCTCAAGCAATTATTTGGAGGAAGGGGGGAAAAATAGAGGGGATTCCCTTTCCAACAATGTTTCCCTTGCCACTTTGTTCTCTAGTCAATTTCACAAGTGGATTTTATCAGAAAATTGATCTTAATCCCCTCTAGTCAATCTCACAATGCCGAGAAGAAGCTCTACAGCTTAGTTTTCCTGTTTTATAAATAGCATGCCTCTTCCTCTAGCAGTATCCCCAAGTAAAACTGATAGGCCTGTAATTTCACGTATATTATAGTTGGCAGCCTTTGGAATCCACAAAAACCCTCAGAGAAAAATCTTGATTTCAAGAAAAGTCATGTGAAGAGATATGAATTACATCTTTCATGAGCGAGGCAATTGATTTATAGATATAATAAGAATTGGAATAAGAATAGGATAGGCAGTAGATCTGATCTGTTGATCTTGTCTTTTTCTTTCTCCAGGACATCTGAAAATACCACTTCAATTCTTAGAGTAGTAATTCTCAACCTGGGCAACTTTTGGGTGGTTGGCTGAGGAATTCTGGGAGGTGAAGTTCACATATCTTTAAGCTGCCAAGAGTGAGAAACCCTGGCTTAAAGATTTGACATTTCCCAAACCAGGCAATATATGCCATATATAATGTCAAGCACCCAACTATTTATGAATTTTTCACTCCAGTGCATTGCCTTTTCAATAGAATTAACAATGGAAAGTATCTACATATTTTCCCTTCCTGTGTAGCTTAGTTTCTTTTTCCTCAAAAGTCCCAGTCAATCCTCTTTTATAATAATAATAATAATAATAATAATAATAATAATAATAATAATAATAATAATAATAATAATAATAATAATAATAATAATAATAATAATAATAATACTGTAACTATTGTAACTATTACTGTAACTATAAAAATAGTTCTAGGCCTAGGTGGTATCAAGTTTGGTCTGCCTTACAGAGCTGATATTATTCTTCAAATGTTTTCTCTATTGCAGCATCCATCCATCCATCCATCCATCCATCCATCCATCCATCCATCCATCCATCCATCCATCCATCCATCCATCCAACCAACCAACCAACCAACCAACCAACCAACCAACCAACCAACCAACCAACCAACCAACCAACCAACCAACCAACCAACCAACCAACCAACCAACCAACCAACCAACCAAACAACCAAACAAACAAACCAACCACCACAACCAAGCCCAACCAACCAACCAACCAACCAACCAACCAACCAACCAACCAACCAACCAACCAACCAACCAACCAACCTGTCATCTATATCTCATACTTATGGATACCATAAATGGTTCTGAAAAACGTAGGAGTGGGCAGTGTCACCTCTCCTTTGTGGGAAATTAAATTTAAAAAAATAAATCGATTCCACCTACGAACGCATGGAAAAATGTAAATCCCGACTCCATTCACATATATGATCCAATGCAGACCCTCATCCTTTCCCCTAAATTTAAGTACTCCATTAACAAACAATTCAGTGCTTCTGTCTAGGAAGAGCAAAAGATCTTAGCTGGTATTTTGCAGAAGCTGAATTGCTGGGTGCTTTGTGCAATGTAAACCTCATTTAAAAAGGCATCTCAGTAGGAATGTAGAGTGGATCTATTACAAAATCCATTTAATAGATCTGCCTATAAACAACATTTGCTCTCTTCTGGTGCTCTTCCCTCTTATCCCCCCTGCTTGGCATGCTGCCTCTTCCCTGATGGCAGCTGTTTGTGCTTGAATAGTAAATCAAACATCCTCAAAAAACAATTGTCCCAAACTATTTCAGAGATTCCTTTTGGCTGTTCCTGTCCAATGGCTGACAGGAAATGTTACGGAATCAATAGTTTCCACAAATGTGTGCAAATGCCCACATACAGAGGCCACATACATGTGCATGTGCACACCTTAATGCCTCCTTTTCCTCTAAGTAGTTATTCCCTAGTGTGCCAAATTGGAAGCAATATGCACATGCAGCTGCCTTAATATATTTTGCTAGAGGATATTTATTTTTCCTATAGAAATTAACAAAATGCCTAAATGAAATTGATTCATGATATAAAAATTTGGGAAGACTTTTAAAAGATTTTAAAAACAAACAAACAAACAAACAAACAGGATTGGCATTCCATGTACCAAACCTTGTCCTATTCAGTGTCTACAACAGAAATTCAACAGTTAGGATGTGTATAACGGTTGAAGTCTAGGCCATGGCAATGGCACTGGTTTTCATGCCTTTTCAACAACTCACTCAAAATGCTAGACAAACTGCATGTGTTGTCATTCTTTCAGAGATTTTCCTTAATACCGAATTTTGTACACAACTATCTCAAAGACCTTTTGCTTCTTTAAAATCAATTTAAATTTAACCAGCAAGATACCTTTTATTTTTGAAAAATGAAGAAATAAAACAAGGCACTTCTCAATGTAGGGTATCCAACTTGTATTTCCCAATATAGGGAGTCCTCGACTTACAACAGTTCATTTAGTGGCCATTCAAAGTTACAACAGCACTGAAAAAATGACTTATGAATGTTTTTCAGTTACCATCTTTGTAGCATCCCCATGATCATATGATCAAAATTCAGACACTGGTTCAAATTTATGAAGGTTGCAGGGGCCATATGATCACCTTTTTCAACCTTCTGACAAGTCAATGAGGAAGCCAACCATGATACTAACTTAACAACTGCAGTGATTCACTTAACAACTGTGGTGAGAAAGGTCATAAAATGGGGCAAAATTCATTTAACAACTGTCTCGCTTAGCAACGGAGCTCAATTGTTGAGGACTACCTGTATTTCTGCCAATTTCCCAATACAACCTTTTGATGTGAGAAAGATAAAAGTTGTTGAAGTCCATTCTTGCTGCCCATCCATGACATTACAGAGGCTATGTGGAATGCTGTATTCCATTCTCATGGCATTTTTTTTTCATTTTTGCTCCATACTAAAGGATGAAGTTTAGACGATGCCCTTTCTCTATTTCCCTGGAAGTTAAAAGCTTCACTGCTTTCCTTTTTATTGCTTTTCAAATATTTGTGCTCAGGAACCCTTCCATAAGTACAAGTTGTAACTGACCAGCCTTTGTTGTTTTATCCACAGATGAACAATTTCTGAATGCTGGCTTCCTATAATTTTTGTTGCTTTGGGATCGGCTGATGGTGAAAGATAAATGAACTGACAATAAGCAAGGGCTTATGGCAATGGGATACTGGTATCTTTGCAGGGATTTTTTTCCTTTTTTAAAACAACAACAACTCATTTTTCATTTTCAATAAATAAATAAATAAATAAATAAATAAATAAATAAATAAATAAATAAATAAATAAATAAATAAATAAATGAGAAGCTAGTACATTTTAAAATAAGGCTCCATTCTCAAGCATGAGGATAACTTTGGATTCTAGAAGTATTTGTTCATTCGTATCCTATCTTTATTATGTTTATAAATAATTCAAGGTGATGAACATGCCTAATCCTATTTTCCCCACAACAACCCTGTCAGATGGGTTAGACTGAGAGAGAGGTACTGACCCAAGGTCACATAGTCAGTTTTCATGCCTTAGATGGAACTAGAACTTAGAGTCTCATGGTGATTGACCCAGAGTCACCTAGATGGCCTTCATACCTAAAGTGGGACTGTCACTGCCACAGGCTCCTGGTTTCCAGCTTGGTGCCTTCTCCACTAGACCAAACTGATTCTAATATGATGGTTTAACTGCAGCTTCATGCTTTCTTTCAAAAGGAAGAAGAAAACTGACAAAAACAACTGGGTTACTCAGACTTGTTCACAAAATGAGAACCAGCTTTACTCAGTTTTGTGAGGCTCTTTCATTCAAATGGACATCTACGGGCCCTGAAGCTAGCAATGCATAGCTGGGGTAATTCCTTAAGCAACCTGACCAGGTGAGAAATACCTTCTTTTTCCAAAGCAGCAGGCAAATAAAAAGCAAGGAGCAGTCAGCAAATTGGACCTCAGTGGCCTGTGCAATAAATTACCAGTATAGTTCCATCAATTATTAACTTGGCTCAAACATATAACTTTGTGACAAACAAAACCCAGACATCATTGAGAGGGTTGTTTACAATAAAAGGTTACATATAATCATAACCTTCGGCAAACACCCTTTCCCCTATACCCCCAGGAGAAAAATCCAGAGGTTTTTTTGCCATTCCTAATGATGTAGTTTGACAATGTTACCTGGAAAGTGCCACATTTAATAAGTCTCCTATTACAGGAGAGGTAGCCTTGTCTACAATAAAACAGAGCTGGTGGATTCTCCCTGCTCATCAAAGGCTCCATTGTCTTGTTTGGAAGCAGATGGCAGGTTAAACAACAGCAAAAGGCAATTCCTTGAAAACAAAATGTGAGATTTCATCTGAACCAGGGGCCATTACATTCCGTTTAGCTTTTGCTGAACCACAATATCATCTTGGGATACTGTGGATCACTGAGATAGTGTGCGGCTTATAACCATTGTTTTGCTGCCAGCTGCAGATGGTCGTAAGGTGACCTGGTGGAGTAATAATGATGGAGAAGTCTAATGATGTTGGAGGAAAGTTTATTAGAGGGGGATTTTGCTGGAAATTCCTAAACATTGGTTTAGCTTCAAGGAGGAACATCCAAGACATGTTGCTTCCTACCCACAAAACTGAAGTTGTTAATAGAAGAATAGAATAGAATAGAATAGAATAGAATAGAATAGAATAGAATAGAATAGAATAGAATAGAATAGAATAGAAATAGAAATAGAAATAGAAATAGAAATAGAAATTAGAATAGAAATAGAATAGAGTAGAATAGAGCTGGAAGGGACCTTGAAGGTCTTCTAGTCCAGCCCCCTGCTCAAGTAGGAGAACCTATATCGTCTCAGACAGGTGATTGTCCAGTCTCTTCTTAAAAATCTCCAGTGACGGAGCACCCACGATTTCTGGCGGTAAGCTGTTTCACTGGTTGATTGTCCTCACTGTCAGGAAGTTTCTCCTTAATTCCAGGTTGCTTCTCTCTTTGATCAGTTTCCAACCATTGTTTCTCGTCCTGCCCTCTGGTGCTTTGGTGAACAACCTGGCCCCCTCTGCCTTGTGGCAGCCCCTCAGATACTGGAACACTGCTATCATGTCTCCCCTATTTCTTCTTTTCTTTAGACTAGCCAAACCCAAGTCCCATAGCCGTTCTTCATATGTTTTAGTCTCCAGGCCTTTGATCATCTTAGTTGCTCTTCTCTGAATTTTTTCCAAACAATCAACATCTTTTTTGTGATGTGGTGACCAAAATTGGCTGCAGTATTCTAGGCGTGGTCTTACTAGGGTTTTATAAAGTGGTACTAATACTTGGGTGTGATTTTGATTCTATGCCAGAACCAGGACATATTTGCATGGGTTATTTTATTTATTTTTATTTATTACTTTGTATCCCACTGTTATTTTTTTTTACAAATAACTCAAGGCTACATAACTATTGAGTTTCACAACTATAACCCTGCAGTGCAGGGAGCCACAAATGGCGCACTGGAGTGACGGATAAGTCACTCCTAATTTAAATGTTTATAGGTGGAAGAGAGAAATTTCGAGGGAAACCAGAAAACTATCAAACTGAAGAAACATCATAATTCAGAAGTTAATGATTATTCTGAATGCATATGCCATTCCCAAATATCAGAGAAGCCCTGTTCATCATCCAAAATATTCAGTCTTGCAATCATTTTCCATAATTACAAATAGTCCTTGAATTATGACAACAACTGAGCCAAAATTTTCTAAGCGAGACAGTTAAGTGAGTTTTACCCCATTTTACAACTATTCTTGCCATAGCTGGCAAGTAACACTGCAGTGTTAGTAACACAGATGTTAAATGAATCTGGCTTCCTCATTAACTTTGTTTATAAGAAAAAGAGGATCACGTGACCCATAAAGTTGAACCAGTTGCCAAGCGTCCAAATTCTGATCATGTGACCATAGGGATGCTGTAACAGTTGTAACTTTGAATGGTCACTAAATGAACTGTTATAAGTTGAGGATTACCTCTACTAATAGGAGTTTTTTCCAATGTTCAAAAGGACTCATATGCATAACATGCTTCCTGCCAATAAAACATCACTCAATAATAATAATAATAATAATAATAATAACAACAACAACAACAATAACAACAACAACAACAATAATAATAATTAAAAAAAATTGGAAGGGACCTTGAAGGTCATGTAGTCCAATCCCCTGCTCAGTTCCTTTCCAAGCAACTATTCACTGTAAGAATATTTCAGGCAGAAACACAAATACTGATAGCCCTTGACTTATGACCGCAATTGAGCATCAAATTTCTGTTGCTAAGCAAGACATTTGTTAAGTTAATTAATTAATTAAATTACTTTATTGATTAGCCCATGGGCCCTATCAAGGTGCAGAGTTCCAAACACACATTATACTAAAATGCAGTAAAAACAATTTAAAATGGAATTGGTTAAAATACAATTTAAAATAAAACAGAACCGAAATACAATTTAAAATGAAATTGGGATAAAATAACTTTTCGAAATGAAATTAGAATCAAATGCAGCAATTTAATATGTAGACAGATAAAATATGATAAAATTATATTTCACCATCACCCCTACAATCTACCCCAATCAATCTCACATATAAACAGAGAAGTACTATGGAGTAAATTGACATCTTTTAAAATAGAATCTAGACTGCTAGCTTTGATTAAAGCCCTTTACACAAGTGCCTGTTTGAAGTTGCGGTATGGGGTTAATGGGGCCCTGACTAACAGGATTCACACAAATAAAGGGGTAAGACAAGGGTGTATCCTGGCCCCATTATTATTTAATGTATACATTAATGTCCTGCCAGAATTAATGAAGGATCCCATGGTACATATGCTGATGATCCTAAACACATACTGTAACAGCTTACTCTATGCTGATGATATGATCCTATTATCGTATTCACAAGTAGGATTACGCAGGCTATTAAGAAGGTCTAGCTCCTATTGCCAGGACAACTCCCTAACCATCAGTAAATCTAAATAAAAAATCATGGCGTTTGGAAAACATCATGAGAGACATAGCTGGCAATTAGATGGTCAACCAATTGAACAGGTTAACACCTTTGTATACTTAGGCATAACGTTTTCCAAGACTGGATCTGGGGCTTGCCATCATCAATGGAACACACTCAGAGCAAAGGCTTGTTTGAATCTACTGCTTAAATTAAAGAATCATAGTTATCCAGGGTCCCTTGTCCCATTAATCAGAGTATATAATGCTAAGGTTACTCCTCTGCTCTTGTATGGAGCAGACGTTTGGGGTATATACTCAATTACAACACTAGAACAAATGCAGTCCCAGCACCTGAGATGTATTTTGGGCGTAGATCTAAGAACATCTGCTGCAGCAGTTAGAGCTGAACTGGGAGTCTATATACATTTGTTAAGTGAATTTTGCCCCATTTTATGATCTTTCTTGCCATGGTTGTTAAGTGAATCACTGCAGTTCTTAAATTAGTAACACAGTTGTTAAGTGAATCCGGCTTCCCCAGTGACTTTGCTTGTCAGAAGGTTGCAAAATGTAATCACATGACCCAAGACACTGCAACCATCATAAATATGAACCAGTTGCCAAGTGTCGTAATTTTAATCATTGGGGATGTTTGCAATGGTCATAAGCGTGAAAAATGACCATAAATCCCAATTCACTAAATGAACTGTAGTAAATCGAGGACTACCTGTATGGTTCTATCTTATGACCCTTTTATAAAGGAAACCACATTTTGCGGTGCAGAACTCAGCTTGAGCAAGGAAAAAAAATGTGAGAAGAAAGATTGCTGAGCTTAAAGCATAGCTCTTCTTACACATGGTAGTTGAGCAATGGAAAACATGTGCCAATAAGGAAAAAAAAATAAAAAAATTATGACAGGCACTTCCAGAGCCCTTCTGTCCAACATCAGCTCCATTGCAAACACTCATACACACACCCCATAAATCCGACACATTATAAGTACATTTTGTGATGCTCATTATGAGTTCAGAAGAGTTCAAAATTTATGCACGCTCTGATAGATTCAAGATGGAATGGCCAATGCATTTTCTCACATCGCACCTAGTTTGGTACATATCTTCACCATACTACGTCCCTCTTAAGACACGAGTTACATAATGCATACTTAAACCATAATGAATGGATTACTCTGCAGAACAGGGGTGGGTGTGACTGAACATTACTGTAGCTTGACATCCATAACTTGAATCATCTTTCCCAGAACAGGAACAGAATTTTGTGGCTTGCTTTTTTAAGCAGTTGTGTTTGAAATCTCCAACCACGTTATCATAAACTTTTTTCAGTTGCAGAGATTTCTGTACAAAATCTATCTGCCTGTTTTGTGCATGTCTGTCTGCATTTACATTTACACCACAGAACATCCCATGCATACACAATATGATTGGGGTTGCATTGTACCATAAGTTACGACAATATCAACGTTACCTTTTATCCACAGCATAGATAACAATCCTTGCATGAATCCCCCTAATTTCCTTTCTCATTCTGTTATGGTTATAACATTTCACAACAGTAAACCAATCCAGATGCATTAAATGCCATCACACATTTAATCTAATATGTGGTCATCATGCATCTAACTTTCCAGGTTTTCCAGAGAATGTTGAGAAATAGCTTTACGTGTTGGTTTAAAAGCTTTTCTAAACAAATACTCTTGATCAGTGCTTCTCAATCTTGGCAAGCTTAAGATGGGTGGACTTCAACTCCCAGAAGTCCCTAGCCAGCCCAACTTCCCCTTGCTGGGAGTTGAAGTCCAGCCATCCTAAACTTGCCAAAGTTGAGAAAAAAACTGTTCTAAACAATATCTGTTCCCATTCCATGCATCCCAGAACAGAAGAAAGGGAAATTGGAAAGAGTGGATAATATAGAAATATAGAAATCAAATGTCAGAAAAAGGCCTAGTGGTCCATCAAACTTGCCCTTTGAGTTTGTTTTTTTAAATTATTTTTATAATTCATTTATTTTTGTTTTCGTCAAATGAGGGACAAGCATGTTTAAACTCAGTTACTCAGATTGACCCATTACTTTCACTGGAAATTGGTTCCAAGCTTCCACTACTCTTTCTGTGAAGTAATAACTTTCTAACTTTCTTACTTTTGAACTTCTCTCCCATATGTAGGTCGTCCTCAACTTACAACAGATCGTTTAGTGACTGTTCAAAGATACAACGGCACTGAAAACAGTGATTCATGACTGTTGTTTTTCATAGTTATGACCTTTGCATTTGTATTTATGACTGTTGCAGTGTCCCAAGGTCATGTGATCACCTTTTGCGACCCTCTGACACGCAAAATCAATGGGAAAGCCCTATTCACTTAACAACCGGGTTACTAACATATCAACTGCAATGAGTCACTGAACAACTGTGGCAAGAAAGGAGGGAAAAAAAGGGCAAAACCCACTTAACAAATGTTTCACTTAACAACAGAAATATTTGGGTCAGTTGTAGTTGTAAGTCAAAGGACCACCTGTATTATCCTTATCCTTTTAATATCCTTAAGCAGCTCAATGAGAACAGTTAAGATTGCTAGGAAAGGTTCATGGGCTACTCTTGATTTCCAAGGTGGACAAATACTTTCAAATCAGGTTCTACAGCAAATGTCATCCTTCCCATGGAGATCTGATATGCATTTGTGTTTTAATTTTAATGATTGGACTGTGCTTGAAACTAACTACATTTCATGTTTTTAAAATACAATTCAAATTTCCTAAAGAGAAACTCTATGGGCTTTTTTCTTTGTTAAAAATCAGCTACAGTGGGGATTCAGAACAGAGATTGCCTTATCTAAATGTTGGTTGAGATCTCTGCACAAATCCAAAATCACAGATGCTCTGCTCTTTAGTTCTTCTCTTTCTTTTTCACATTTGTCTTTGTTCCATGACTCTTCTTCATTTTACTTGATAAAAATCCTTGTGATTAATTTCTGAAATGCTTCTGAGTGTCTCTATTTAATGAACACTGTAAGCTACATTAAAATTAATGCATTAATTTAATTAAGGAATTGCATGTTTGCTTTCTTCGTGATTATTTTTATTGCCCTGCAATCAATGGACTTGAAAGTCTCATAACTGTCATTATTTCAAAGAACATCCCTAAATCCACCTCTCAAGTTAACTATTGTTCAGTTGTTCCCTTTTATTAGAAATTCAAGGGAGGGATGACCAATTTAGGGAAACATCCTGAAACATAAACAAGAGCAATATGTCTGCACAGTTAAGGGGATCCTCATTTTACAATATGTGCCAGAGACAATTCATGCACAATAACACTCTGTCCCCAACTGTACAAATACTATCTTTCCCAGGCACAACACACATGTAAATTGTGCATATATGCGAAGTGTGGGGCTGGGATATTGGAAGGAAGGAATGCTTATTATGATTGATGAATACCACAACTACTTTCTTATTTCAGCTTCTCAGTAGCCTCTAGAGGAGCTGTGCCTTACCCTTTCTTTTAAATTGGAGATGGGGAGGACTGCTTATTGATCGTGCAGTGAATGGGGGGGGGGGAATGGTTTAGTGGAAAAGCGCTAATTTCCAGCATAGCTGTGGCCTGAACTTAGAACACCAGTGCTTTGCATTGTATGACTCTAACTTAAGAGTCTTTTATACTGTAGACCAGTCCCCAACCCCCAGTCCATGGACCAGTACCGGGCTGTGGCATGCCAGCAACTGGGCCACACAAACAAGCAAAGCCCTATCTGCAGGATGCAGGCAGCACACAAAACCACGCAACCTCCAGTCCACGGAAAAACCTCTCTCCACGTAACCGATCCCTGGTGCCCAAAAGGTTGGGACCTCTGATGTAGACCAATATTTCTCAACCTCGGCAATGTTAAGATGCGTGGATTTCAGTTCCCAGAAGGCCGCAGCCTACACTGCTGTAGACTTTAAATCCTTCACATATAGGGGGACTCTCTTAGATTGAGTTCTGACTATAGGCATTCCTCAAATTATGACCACAATTGACTCCAAAATGTCAGTTGCTAACTAAAAACAGCTGTTAAGTGAATTGTGCCTCATTTTACAAGCCTTTCTTGCCACGGTTGTTAAGTGAATGACTGCAGACTTAAATTAGTAACACAGTTGTTAAGCAAACTAACGGGGAAACCGGATTTTCTTGTCAGAAGTTCACAAAAGATGATCACATGATTCTGGGACACTGCAAACCATCATAAATATGAGTCAGTTGTCAAGCGTCTGAATTTGATCACATAGCCACAGGCATGTTGCAATGGTTCTAAGTGTGAAAAATGGTCATAAGTAACTTTTTTCCAATGTTGTGGTAACTTCGAATGTCACCAAGTGATCTGTTGTAAGTCAAAGACTACTGTATCTGTACAAGTTTAATATGCAGCTTCAGAGAGGTGCTTGTCTTAGAAATAACAAAAAGGCATTTCAAGTAGAAAACAACAAAATTAGCTATGCTGGGGTGCAACCTTGTAGAAGATGCAATGCCTACTTGGAGGGATCTAGTGAGGTGCAGATTTGCTGTTTTCCAGAGACATTTCTTTGCTTGCCTATGTGCAAAGGAAAGAGATATTTCCAAGATCTCTTAATTCTCTCATCCAAAAGAAACAAACTCTATAATGCTAACTCCCAGGACCCTTCAACGCTCAGGAGATGCAAAGTGGGGTTTGCATATAGCAATATATAATTTTGTGTTTGTATGTATGTTGAATGTTGTGTATCAGGCGTTCACTGGCTCCATGGAAGAGTGTGCAATCAAACTTGCCATAAGACAGTAGTCCTTGATTGTCATCAGCTGTAGCTCATTATTCTCTCAAGGCTTCCTTGTGTCAATCGATAGGAAACAATGTGTAATCACTTTCCATTGATTGCAAATCAGTTTGCATAGACTCACATTGGAGTCCTTGACAGGATAACAAGCGATGCCTTGTTGCCCATTTTAGGGGCCAAGTGGCCAATATGCCATCATCTGACAGCCCTTTTCCTGCCTGGCATTTGGAAACAAAACAGGCTTTTGAAATGGGAGAGGCAATGTTGTGGCAATGACACAACCGGTGGAAGATCAATTTCTACTTTGCCTTAAATGGATTGCTGCAGACAGGGGCAGCATGTGGCAGAGCTGTCAATAACCTGTCACGTTGAGCCCTGATGTCCACTTCCTTCAGGCAGAGTTATTTCTGAGTGGTTTTTTCCATTGTTGTTTGTCTATAGACAGACTCTTGCCAGATTGAAGCAACTATCAGCATAACAGTAGATATTATCTGTGAACTGTTAGGGATGGGCAGTCTTAACCCTCTTCCTGCTTACCAAATATTCTGAGATCTGCTGCCTCTTTGCCCACTGGGAAACAGCCCTTCCCTTCTGGGCCTCCAGAATACCTACCACCACGGTAGCCCTCTAAAGCTGGGTCATATTAATAATGACAACCAGTGAGACACAGCCATGTTAGGACAGGGGAAAAGTCACAAAGAAGCAAACAGCAAGGAATTGGACCAAATTCTGAATTGGCTACAGAGCAAAGTTTGTTTCCTTGTTTTGCAATATGTTGAACCTCACATTGAAGCATTTCATACATGCGTTTTATCATTAAATGACAGACATAGCTGATGTACTGTACAATCTGAAGTGTTTCATTTCCTCTGGCTTTTTATGAGCGGAGACAAACCAGAATAAGCCAGATAGATAACCCTGACAGTACTGGCCTTTTGTAAGGCACTGAAGATCTGGTTCATCTCTTAGTATTGGGTTTAGGTGTTATGTTAGCCTGTCTTTAAAGGGGTGATTAGGCAAATGTTTGAATGGCTTTGGGTACAATGTGTTGCATTTATTTGACATTCTGTTGGTTGTTTTTAATCTGATGTTAGCCCTCCCAGAGTCTTATTTGAGAGCTGGTTGGCCATATAAATTGAATCAATCAATCTACCCAGCCAATATCCCTGGGCGTAATCTTTAATTAGCAATAATTTTAAAATGGCATAGGGGAGGAAATATGAAAGTCATGGTACAAAAGATTTAAACCAAAGACTGTGATAGGAAAACACAGTTGAAGTCCTTTGAAAATGCAGAAATGAGATAAACATATATCTGCAGAAGTTACTACTGAAATTTCAACCAAAGCAAATTTCTTAATAATTGTAAATAATCCAGCAAAACTTCCAAGGGATATGCAGAAAAATAAAAACTGAAACAGCATTTTGTAAAGGGAATGTTGCTGTTTTCCCCATGCTGTTTTGGATTAGACCAATGATTATCACTAAAGTAGTCTGTGTGTATAGTATAAATGTGGTCCTTGTATATATTTTTAAAATATGTTTGGTTTAGGAAATTGAAGGAATTTCCTTGACAAAGGAAACATCATGAAAACATATTGACATCATGAAAACATATTGTAGATGAAATTTTAGCACTGGTAGTCCTTGACGTAAAATCCTTCATTTTGTGTTTAGTTTAAAACAGGGGTTCCCAACCAGGGGTGCTCGCACCCCCTGTGGGTGCGAGACAACATTCCAGGGGGTGCGAAAACTTAGGTTTTCAAAATTATAGTGTATATGCATAATTTGTTGCTGTTATTTCAAACTTTTGCAAGGGGTGCAAAAATATATCAGAAGGGTTCTAGGGGCGCATGGTATAGAAAAGGTTGGGAGCCGCTGGTTTTAAGTTACAATGGCACTGAAAAAAGTGACATATGGCTGTTTTTCACCTTTATGATCATCCTTGTGGTCATGTGATCAAAATTTGGGCACTTGGCAACTGGCATGTATTTGTGACAGTTGCAGTGTCCCCTGGTCATGTGATCACCTTTTGTGACCTTCGGTCTTCAGTGTGTTACTAACTTAAACAACTGCAATGATTCACTTGACAACTGTGGCAAGAAAGCTTGTAAAATGAGGCAAAACTCAATTCACAACTGCCTCACTTATCAATAGAAGTTTTGGTCTCAATTGTGATCGTACGTTGCGGATTACCTGTATATTCTTTGGCATTCATTTAAATACTGTGAACTTAAAGTCCAGGTAGGATTTACTGCGGCTGCAGTACAATACATAAAACTACAGATGGCTACATATGATTTTCACCTCTATTGGCTCAAGAATTTCTATTCTAAGTATATAACTTTAAATTTTTCTATTTCCAATTCAGCAGACATATACTTACAATGGATTGATCAGTAAATTGTCATCTTATCTGAAGTTAAAACTGTGTTCAGGAAATTTTACTGACAGCATGGCAGATGTTTTCATGAATTATTTTGAAATATTTTTTTGAGTTTTTAATATTACATTTAACTAAAAGAATTATAAATAATCATAAATGCATTATAAATGCCACCGCTCTAGCAGAGTTGTGACTGGCTGATTTTGGAGTTAAGGATGGAAGTAAAAAGAAATGCTCCAGAGAACAAAAAAAGGAACTATGAGAAGAGCCAGGAAAATATTACAGAATGAAAAACAAGGAGACATGTCTAATAATTAAAAGCATTTGGTGCTTTTGTCAATTTTTCTCTAGGTGCTTCCATTAATGATCCTTAGACTGTTAAAGGACAACTTCTTTGTAATCACCCTAGTAATATCAGTAACGGCTTCTCTGCAAGATGATGAGACATCATTAAGAAGGGGAAACATCTGAATTGCCTGTTGTAGATCTTTTAGGAATTTATTCTACGAATAAGGATGGGAAACTAAACACTTTAGGAAATTCTGTTTACTCCTTTTCTTCATGTTGAACAAAGATCAGTCCAAGAGGCTGAGGATACATTGCTTTACCTTACTTGAAATCCTAAAATAATTTCATTTTCTTTGAAGGGAACACTGAAATGTTGATACACAGGTTTGGGGCTACTCAGCTCATAAGTAACTGAACTCCTCCCTCAACCATGCATGAAAAGAAACATACAGGTAGTCCTCGACTCACAGTCAAAACTGAAGCCAAAAATTCTGTTCTGTTGCTAAGTGAGTCATTTGCCCCATTTTACAACCTTTCTTGCCACAGTTGTTAAGTGAATCACTGAAATTAAGTTAGTAATACAGTTGTTAAATGAAACTCGCTTCCCCATTTGACTTTGCTGGTCACAAAAGGTGATCTCATGACCCTGGACACCAGAACTGTCATAAGTATGAGTCAGTTGCCTACTGTCTGAATTTTGATCATGTGACCATGGGGATGTTGCAATGGTCATAAGTGTCATTTTTTCAGTGCCATTGTAACTTTGAATGGTCACTAAATGAACTGTTGTAAGTTGAAGGTTACTTGTAGTTTGAAATGAAAGATGTTCAGCAAATTCTATGGTCAGAGCTAGATGTATTACAATACATTATAATAAATATATAATGATATGATATATGATATATATATATGATTGATATGATATATGATATGATAAAAACTATAGCAGAAGAAATATAAAAGAGAAGAATTACTATTCAGTGACAGCTTATGCCTTGCACTACAGTCTCCAGGTAGAATCTCCAGGTAGGGCTGAGAAAGAAGCAATCTGAAAAGCATCTAAGAGTTCAAACATCACCACTAGTTGCTTTAGGTCAGAAGTAGGCAACCTGGTTGCAGGTCCTCCCATTACTGAAGTTATGAGGTGTTGTCAGGCTCCAAAAACCAAGAAACATATGCTGAGCTTCTTCTAAGCAGCTTCCTTTATTGTTCCTCACTTATAAACAGAAATTTTGCCAAACTAAAGCAGACTATTTGCCCTATTACCAATATTCTCTGAGAACTATTAAGGGAGGAGCTATTTTAACTCTCTCACACAAACTTCATTGTCTTTTGCACCTATGGAATCTTCCTTCTGGGAATACGGACTACATTCCTTCACAGGCGTTGATCAGTGGTGACCCCATTCTGTGGAAAAAGTTCCTTTCTGAAGCTCCTGATGGTTCATCTCTGCTGATATTTTGCCACAAAGCCAAAACATTATTATTTTTATTCATTACTTATTTGTATTCCACCTTTATTTTTACAAATAACTCAAGGTGGTGAGCCTGTCCAACACACTTCCTCCTCCTTATTTTTCCCAGAACAACAACCCTGTGGTGTGAATTGGGCTGAGTGTGTGTATGACTGACCCAAGGTCACCCATCTGGCTTTCATGGATAAGGCAGGACTAGAACTCACAATCCCCAAGTTTCTAGCCTGTGTCTTAACAACTAGATCAAACTGGCTGAAGATAATTTAAACAATGGCCCAGAAATCTTTGCAAGAAAGAAGTCCATTGGTAGAAGTGCAGCAGGTTCTTAATAAAGAAGAGAAAAGAGATGCAAAATCTTGGAAGTTAAAAAGTCCCTTAAAAAAGATAAAAATGAAAAACAAAGAAAGGATAGTAATATATGCAATTAGACAGATAAGAGGGAGAGACAGAAGTAGATAATAATAATAACAACAACAACAACAACAACAAAGTTGGAAGGGACTTTGGAGGTCATCTAGTCCAACCCCCTGCTCAGGTAGGAAACCCTATACTATTTCAGACAAATGGCTGTCCAGTCTCTTCTTAAAAACTTCCAGTGTTGGAGCATTCACAGCTTCTGGAGGCAGGTTGTTCCACTGGTTAATTATTCTAACTGTCAGGAAGTTTCTCCTTAGTTCTAGGTTGCTTCTCTCTCAACCAAAATCATTTGGTTGACCATGTCACAAAAATACTTGTTCGTATTTTCTCTTGCTGGCTCAAGACTTTGTAAACGAATGACCCAATTTGAAGTCATCTTGTAGGACCAATTTCCATAACACAAGACATATCCCATTCTCTCCCACAGCTTTGTAAACGAAGGATGAGGGAAGGGTCACTGCTAGGGAGCGAAGGGTGGCTTTCTGGCTATGTGATCAATTCATGAGGTCAGCTGGGAGTTTGGCAGCTGGTTGGAATTCCTTGCCAAGTTGTGCAAGTGTATTGCACCTCCCTCCTGGGCAGGGGAGGATCCCCATTTCATGAAATTTGCTTTTTTGGGAGAGAAAATTTCCATAGACTGAATTACAGTCCAAGCCAGGAATTAACTCTTTGGGACTGAGACGGGGAGGTATGGTCTATGCAGCACTGTTGAGCAATGAGATGGCTGAGTTACAGGACTGTAAATCTGCCAATGTTGGCAGACAATGGTTATGAGATGGGTTTGTCAGCACTGCTGAAGACAGGGGTGATTTATCTCTCCATTGTCGGCTGTAGGCAAGGGCCAGATAGACAACTTTACATTGCTTGTGTTGCATGTCCACAAGCTGGACTTAAATCAGCCTTTTAATACAGTGCAAATAAATTGCTAAGAGGGCTGATGGGCTATACCTCCTTTACCAGTATGGGTGTATATACCCTTCACTAATGTACTTATGTTTATATATTGCACGTTTTTATTCTGTCCCTCTTCCAGGGTGACATTGATGCTATTTTCACTGTTTTATCCTGACTGCAACTTTTCCAGGAAGGTTGAAACATTGAGAGACTAAGGTTAGCCCAAAATCATGGAGTAGAATTAATGTTGGAGGAATGATTTAAAACCTGGTTCTCTCTCTTGTTTAACACTATTATAGTCCTTTAGCTATTTACCAGGAGGTTTGATATTTCACACCCTGCAATAAATTTATGATGCATCTCCATAGCAGTTGGTTCAGCATTGTGGCTTGGAGCTTCAAGTTCAAATCCCAATCTTTTGCTAATCTTCTTCACTGATTTAGGCAAATCACCATCTCAACCTTAGTCCTTCTACTGCAGGGGTGTCAAACTCACAACGTCACGTGACGTGTCATGACGTATGGGGACTTTTTTTCCATTGCCGGCAATGGGGTGGGTGCGGTTTCGCTATGATGCATCCGGCCTGCGGGCTGGCAGTTTGACACCCCTGCTGTACTGCAAAAGAGCTGGGTGATAAATAGGACTGTCACTGCCTGGTTATTTCTACCCATCTGACTCAATCAGGCAGGAGAGGCATACTTTGGGTCCCATTCCCTAAAGAATGCTGACAAGAGAATCCTAGTGGACAATCACTTAAATATGAGCCAGCCGTGTGCTGCAACTGCCAAAAAAGCCAACACAGTGCTAGACTGCATTAACAGAGGGATAGAATCAAGATCACATGAAGTGTTAATACCACTTTACAATGCCTTGGTAAGGCCACACTTGGAATACTGCATCCAGTTTTGGTCACCATCTAGTCCAGCCCACTGCTCAGGCAGGAAACCCTATACCATTTCAGACAAATGGCTGTCCAGTCTCTTCTTAAAAACTTCCCATGTTGGAGTATTCACCGCTTCTGGAGGCAGATTGTTCCACTGATTAATTGTTCTGTGAGGAAAGTTCTCCTTAGCTCTAGGTTGCTTCTCTCTTGGGTTAGTTTCCATCCATTGCTTCTTGTCCTGCCTTCAGGTGCTTTGGAGAATAGCTTGACTCCCTCTTCTTTGTGGCAGCCCCTGAGATATTGGAACACTGCTATCATGTCACCCTTTGTCCTTCTTTTCATTAAACTAACCATACCCAATTCCTGCAACGATTCTTCAATGTTTTAGTTTCCAGTTCTCTAATCATCTTTGTTGCTCTTCTCTGCACTCTTTCTAGTCTCAACATCTTGTTTACACCATCATAACCAAAACATGATGCTGAAGTGTGGACTTACACTTACCATACCAATATAAAGTGATATAAAAACTTCATGTGATCTTGATTCTATCCTCTCTAAATGTATTTTATTGTAAGTGTGTGAGAGATGGGCAGCTATATCAATCAACTGAATTAATGAATGGATGAATTGTGGGACTCTTGGGATAAAACTTTGGAAACGTGAAATATTATCTTCAAAATACCTAGTGGATTGCAAAGGTGCAACGCAGATGTGTAGCCAAATGGCACTGATTTAAGAGATAACGATTACAAATGAGAAGAATTACAGAAATACAGATAAAATTAAAATGGATATTATTTGGAAAGCAGCATTTCAAAACTAAAGGAGGAGAGGGAGAAGGATTAAAGAATAAGAGTGGCAAAGATTAATGTATGAGGAAGATTTTTTTTTATTACTTTCAGGTCCTGTCTTAGCCTATATAATGTCACATTTTCTAAAAAGGGCAATAGGAATAATAATGGATAAAGAAAAAGTTGCTTATATTAGGACTGGGACAAGAAGCACACCATTTCTCAAGTTTTTAAAGAACACAAATTTAAAAAGAAATTCCTAAAATTTCTGTCCTTGTCAAGGTCCAAGAACCAAGAAATGATACAAGCAGATTTCTTTATTGTTCTACACCTACAGCCAGAATCCCAAACTAAACAGACTACTACCTAATTGAAGCATATATTCTATTAAGGAAGAGCCATCTTCACCCTCTTTTTCGCACACAAACTCTCTGACCTGAGTTGCCTCTTGCTTCTCTGGAATGTATTCTCTCTCTCCTGGGAAGCTGGCCCACTATATTCCATCACAGTCCTATACCATATAATTTCTGCTTGAACAATATCCAATAGCAGTAGCAATAGCATTTAGACTTATACACCACTTTACAGTGCTTTACAGCCCTCTCTAAGTGGTTTACAGAATCAGCATATTGCCCCCCAAAATCTGGGTCCTCATTTTATTGACCTCGGAAAGATGGAAGACTGAGTCAACCTTGAGCCGCTGAGAATCAAACTGCCAAACTGCAGGCAGCCGGCAGTCAGCAGAAGTAGCCTGCAGTACTGCATTCTAACCACTGCGCCATCACTCAATGTTGTATACTAGGGTGCATCAGCCTAGGAGGATGAGATTCAAATACAAATTCCTTAAAAGGTCGAAGTGCTATTAAGCTCCGTGCGGCCTCAGGAAGTCCCTAAGTTTTCTGTAATATTTGCTTTCAAAATTCTTGGAAGAAAGACTACAGTCCTTGCATTTGGTTCCTCTAAGGAAAGTTGTAACTTTGGCCCCAGCTTTAAGCCCAATGCTCAGAGATGGAGCTCTCTCCTGAGCTGGCAGTAAGCTGCATAGCAGTATAGCTCAGTACTCTGGCCAGGTCAGTGACACAGTGGAGAACACACTTTCTGTGTAAAAATCTTAGGTGTTTCATTTGAACAAAAATATTCAGAATTGCTGCTGGCAGTAATGAGCTAGATCAGGGGTCTCCAAACTTGGCAACTTTAAGACTTGTGGACTTCAACTCCCAGAATTCCTCAGCCAGCCACGTACTGAACAACTTTAAATGAGCCTGCAGCCATTGTCTACACATGTTGCATGAAGCAGCCCATTGTATTATGCATGACTGTTGGATCTAATAGGCTATGTGAAGACAGGAATTGTGTTTGGTTAACCTGGCTTAAGTCTTAACATGTTGTGTGAAGCTACATAATATGTGGCACCTTCAAATCACTCTGTTAAGCTTTCCTCTAAGCTGCCATCTTTTACAACTTCCAGAACTTCTAGCCAGCATAGGGCACTGGCCAAAACAAAACAAAAACAAAAACCCTGTACATTTTCACCACACATAAGTAAATAGAACATGCTTGAAATTGCAACGGCCATTCAGTTACTAGGAATTTTGGTCAAAAGCTCATAAAAGTTTGAAGAAAGGAATTGGGAAGAATGTGAATTAAAAAAAGGAAGAAAAAGAATTCTGATGATGTGTATACTGGCTCTGGATAAAAGCAGAGACTTCAGATATACACAATGAATTGGAGCATTTTGTGTCCCTGTGCACAACTTTTATTTGGAGAGTAAATGAGATCCTTTGCAGAGGCTGTTGTGATACATTCCATGGACAGCTGAAGCAGGAATGTTAGAAACAAATTGCTAAACTACATCAGGAAACAGAGAAGTGGGGGAGCTTCCATTGATAAGACCCACAACTTTCTAGGAATAGTTTTTAACTTAACAATAATAGCAAAACCTTACTCCAGATCAAATCAGTGATCATTAACTGTGATCATGACAGTGGTCATTAACCAGCCCAAAGCAAATCAAACAATAAAGTAAACAAGCTTCACTTAACATTCAATGGCCTTTAGCAATAAAAAGGTAGATCAGCACACACAATTTAGGACTGAGAATAAGCCATATCTATTACACCATAATCAAGCAAGTTCAATTGCTTTTGGCCAACGTGAACCTTATTTTGCACAGCCTGGCTACATTATACATAGTTTCAGGGTTAGTGATAGATAGCTATGCATATGGTTGGGTAGTAACCCCTATAAACATTCAGATGTTGAGTGATAAGAATATCTACTTGGGCTCTACAAAATTCCCTATAAAGCCAACAATGGAGAAGTCAGACTCAATCAATTCCATATGTTCTGTCATAGGACATACTCATTATGGGCATATTTCCTTTATCTACCTTTCAGTAACATCAAAGCTTAAGCATTGCACAACACAGGGGGGAAAGTCTTTCTCTAGTTTTTGGCATCCACTTGCGTGAGATTTACTCCAGCTTATTCTAAGATCAAATTTAAGGGTGCAAAAGGATTCTATTAATAATTCACCCGGATGCCTTCTATTTCTACTGGACCTCATTGTGGCACAAATATGACAGTGGCAAAAATCTGCCATGTGTTCATTTCACCCTAGTCCACAAAACCTGGATTTGGACATCTGAAACAAAAAATCAGAAGTGGATAGGCTGTGGCAGGTGGACAAGTAGAATTATGGAAATAGGGTGACTGTCATTTTTTTTTTTAAAAAAAGGGTTCTTAAGGACTATATAAATTAGAATCATAGACTCATAGGCTGGAAGGTCTTGTGGTCCAACCTGCTGCCTAAGGCAGGAGACCCTATTGCATCTTGGACAAATAGCTGTCCATTTTTTCTTGAACACTTTCAGTGATGGAGCACCCACAACTTTGGGAAGCAAGCTGTTCCACTGATTAACTATTCTTACTCTCAGGAAATTTCTCCTTACTTCTAGGTTGGATCTCTCTTTAAAAGCTTCCACCCATTACTTCTTGTCCTGCCCTCTGTTCTTTAGAGAAAAAGTCAAACCCCCTCCTCACTGTGACAGCCCCTCAAATACTGGAAGACAGCTATCATGTCACCACTAATCCTTCTTTTCATTAGGATAGACATACTAGTCTAGGATACAGACTGAAATGGCTCTATCTTTTCAAACAAGACATTTAGAGAAAAATGATTTCAATTTATTTGCATATCCCCGATCAGGACCCATCATACAGACAACAGAGATAACATTTGTCAACATCAATAGCAATAGCACTTAGACTTATATATTGCTCCTTATATAGTGCTTTACATCACTCTCCGAGCACTTTATAAATATTGCTCTATTGCCTCCAACAATCTGGGTCCTCATTTTACTGACCATGGAAGGATGGAAAGCTGAGTCAACCTGAGTCAGGTTTGAACTCCTGACTGTGGGCAGAATTAGCCTGCAATACTGAATTCTAACCACTGTGCCACCATGGCTCAAACTATCCCTTTTGGGATTCAGTAGCCAACAAGTCAACTTATTAGCCTATTAACATATCTGGCAGTCCATACTGCCATTGGATTCTTTACTATGGTACTTGTCCATTCATAAAAACTTTTGCTTCTTTAAAAGCTTGTTTGTGTCAGAAGCATCATAATTAAAATAAGGCATACTGTATGACATAAAATTTCAAATATAAGATAGAAGATTAAAATATGCACAAATTAAACAGATCTTGCCCAGAAACTAGCAATATTGTGTTCTGTTGCGTTGCCATGAGGTCCTTAAGTGTACATTGATGGGACACAAAGGACAGGTATGTGTTGCTATCTGCATCCCACCACACTCGCAAAGAACAGAAGCCACTAGATAGACCTATTTGTCTCTGGGTCTTGTTATACCCATGCACAGTCCATTCTAAGCTTTACAAGTTTAGAACAGTAGATGGAAGAAGGAATGATTATCTGCTGTTGTAGAAGGTAAACATTAGTATTAATGAGAAGGGGAATTAACCATCTGTCCATGGACACTGCCTCAATTGCAATGCTAAAATTGATTAGAGATTCAGAAACCAAGCATATCACGCACAGTGCCAGATCTGTCTCTCTTACACACAAATACAGACATCTCTATCAATACTTAATGCTGGAAGTGCAGGATCCTCAGGCCAACTGCACATTAACTTAGTCATATCAGTTAGATCAGGGGTGTCAAACTCAATTTCATTGAGGGCCGCATCAGCATTGTGGTTGCCCTCGGGGGGGCTGGATGGGTGTGGCCAGGGTGGGTGTGGCCTACTGGGTGGGCGTGGATGGAGTGGGAGTGGCCTACTGGGTGGGCATGGCCAGATCTACATCGTTCGTGTCAAGGGGGCCTGGGCAGGAGTGGGACAGATCTGAGGGTCTCTGGCAGAAGGGGGTGGGACCAGGGCAAGTGTGCCAAGGCATGGTCCACTGGAGGAGCCTCCCCAGCATGCACCCAGGGGGCGGGGCTGATGCGGCAGGGGCTGGTTCCTTGCTGTTTCCAGACGGCCTTGTGGAGCTAAGACTGAATGCGTTTCAGCATAGATGGTCACCACAAAATTGTACATTGGCTCCCGGCCGGCCTGGGCCAGGGCCAAGGCAGCGGGGGCCGTTCCCTCACTGTTTCCAGGATGGCTTCGCGGGCCACATGAAACCACGTCGCAGGCCGCATCCGGCCTTGTGTTTGACATGTCTGAGTTAGATAGTCTTAAGTCTAAATCACCAGATGATGCAGCTCATTAGATCAACCACAAGCTGCTCAAACTGTGAAATCAAACAAAGATCAGAACTTGTATAGGTCTGAATGGAAGGGTGATGCTTCTTTTTCATTTAATGGTGGCTTAACTGGAGGCTGAAATCAGCCCTTTGAGCTGATTAAGTGGAACAGAAAACCAGTCCAGCAGCTTCTTCATCTTCTTGGCAAGCCACCACGATGATGATTAAAAACTTTGAAGCACTTTCCTTTGGTTCCTAATATCTTAACGACATTTGTCTTATTACTATAATAGACTGATGGGAACAAATGAAAAGCTAAATCAGAAGTCAGAAGTCAAACTCATTTTTTCTCTCTCTTTGATATGTTCATTTTTTTATTTGTAGAGAGGATTTATAATACAGACTGCTGCAAAGCCCATCTTTTCAGTTCCTGGAAATTCTATATCATTTTTTTGCCCAGGTAAACTAAACCTGAGATATCAATGGACAAAAGAAAGAAACAAAGAAAGAACATAAAAACCAAATCAAGCCTTTTCCCTGAAAGAACAACATTTCTTCATACACATGACTGCTTTACAGTGTCCCTCCAGTGTTTCGAAACACTGTTTTATAGATCTTCAGTGATAATATGCTGGATGTAACTAACAATTATATTATTTTACGTCCTTGCTAATTGTATCCATAGAGCAACTGGAATTTCTTCTACGGCTAACAAGAAACATTTATGGCAAATACAGGGACCAGTGGAGATAAAGCAATTGGTAAAAAACAGGATGCTTAAGTATCATAAAACAGCCAGGATCCAAACAGGTGCGAGATAAAGCAATATAAATAAACTGCTCTGTATGCAGCGCAGAGTTGTGTAAAAAATAAATAAGAATTGGATGAAATCACTTTGCTCCTATCCAGAGGAAAATTTAACAAAGCCATTCCTTGTGTCGGCTAATTAGTTCCAACAGCTGGGAAAACATTTCTCAAGTGGAAACTTAAAAAAAAAAAGTTAAAAGTTGTTCTATAAAAATGAAAAACAAAGATGTGATCAGATATACAAAATGCTTCAGGGACTCTAAGATGTAGTTTCTCTAGCTATTTCCTAACATTTCCAATGACCACACTCCAAATACTTTAAAAGCGACCTTTCCATCCTTTGCTTATCTCTCTCCATGTCTGGCTAGGTTACCTAGGGTTTTAGCACTATTGACTAAAAACATTTTCTGCCTGAATCCACAAGGTGACCCTGGTTGAGTTGACCCTTAAAAAGTTATGGCATCTGTTCTTGTTTTTTGAGATCAACACAATGATCTTCAAATCAGACCATTCCCCTCCACAGTGTGGGAGGGCCAACCCAGCATTTATGGAGTAAAAAGGAAACAGAATGTGAGCAACCCTTTTACATTTTGGGCTTGAAATGAAATCATGATCACCTTCACTTCAGCCAACATGACATGACAAGAATCGGAAATGGTTTGCCAAGAGAGGCTACACATCCCTACATTCTTAGTCTAGGCATCAGAGAAGACAAAAGCAGGACCCAACCAAACATCCTGACTCTTTACAAGCCAACCTTGTTGCAACTGAAAACAGAAACAAAAACTCTACTCAAGGTCATCCCTGCTCACACAGCCGGGGCAACTGCAAGCCAAAACGGGAGAGCTGCAAAGCTGTCAAGCCACCATTCCTTTTAAACAATGAGAAATTCAAGAGCTGTGAAGAGAGGGAAGACCAAAACTGTCTCCAATGCAAAATGCTGCAAGAGGAAATATTAGCTCTGCGGAGAGTTAGGTTCCAGTTAAGCAATAAATAAATTCAGTTTTCCATCACTGTTGGTATCATGGGAACGCAAAAATAAAAAAAAACAAAACAAAAACCTGATAGCAACACCATCTTCACTTTCTTAAAGGGCTGGTTAAATGACAAGTCTGAAAGGAATGGATAATGTTAAGAAAGAAACTCTCTTATCTTCAACATTATTCAAACAATATAGCCTTCCTTTCTAAAGTGAACCAGGTTTAATTCCTACCTGCTGCGGTGTCAAGAGCTGTCTCCAAGTCTGAAGGGAGCACCTTTTCATTAATTCAAGTACAGCAATAAGGGTCAAGGATAGGCGTCATGGTGGGATACTCATCTGCAAAAAAAGAAAAATGAAAATGCCTATGATGGCCCTTGTTTATTCATAAGGTATTTTATTTATTTATGTATTTATTTATGTATTTATTTATTTATTATCTATTATTTTTTATTTATTTAGCATATGGCTTATTGTACATGGACTAGCAATATATATTAACATTTCACCTAGATTAGTAGAACACAATAAAATATAAATCTTAAAAAGATCAAATATCAATGTTTAGGCCATCTAATCACTGAAGCGCAGCATTGTTTATGTTAAAAAAAAAATCAGATACTGGACCGGTAGATGCCCTCAGCTTTCAGCCGGTCACGATGTGATCTACAATTTGATGTGGGACTCCGCAGTCACACTGAGGGGAGGATACTGTGCCCCATTTATACAGAGAGTCCTGTCAGACGCTGTGTGAGGTGCGAATCCTGTTCAGGATTGTCCATGGCTGATGTGGTAGTTTGAAGCCAGGCACCGTTTTTGTGAGGTCATTTATATATCTTCCTATGTTTGGGCATTTAGCAACCTATTTGACTTTTCCACTGGAAATCGATGTTAAAGTTGTTGGGCAGATGTGCAAGTGCCAGTGGGGGGCTTACATCAAATTTGTAAGGAAAAGGGCCACAGTCACAACTGACGAACAGAGAAAACCATACAGAAGAACATTTGGTCAACAGGTTTTAAAAACAGAACCACTGGTTGATTTTACACATTGTTTTAACCTCATATCGTGCTAAACCATAAACCATGGCTTGCAAGCCACAAAAGCTATCTTCATACTTCATACTAAACCAGAACCATAGAAAGCTATAGCTTACATATGTGATGTATGTAATAGTTAAGAAACTATTTTGAAAGCCTTCCATCATTTGCTCTCCTTCAGACAAGCCAACTGTTCCAACTATCCACATATCCAAAGGGAACTATCCCCATATCTGAAGAGAACTGCCCACCAAGCCAAAGGGCCTTATTACCTCAGAAACTCTCAGAGTTAAAGGCCTTAGGAAACTTACCAGGTGAGAGTATTTCAATGATGGACCCCAGCAGGAAAATCAGTTGCTTTTAATATTTGTAAACCTCCTTGAAATCATTGATAAAGGTTGACACATAAAGGTTTCCAATATAACTTATAAAACAGTCCAGGAGCTAGGTCTCTGGATGTACATTTTAATTTCCCACAGTGCTCTTGGGGGATATTCAGCTGGACTTTTAATAACACCTGTCATTGATTAGCTCTGCTGGGTGAATGGAGGAGCATACTTTTTGTTCTCCCAAAAAGATTTAAAGGAACCTCATGCTCACAAATTCATATATATATATATGGGTAGATGAACAATGCGTATCAGTCTGACTGGCTGAATAAAAGCAATTAAAAGATTAAAAGAAAATTTAAAACCTTTTTTTTTTAAAGAAGCATTAGAAGCATTAAGAACATATCAGGAGGAGCAGGGTAAAACCAAGTTCAGTAGATATTTAAAAACATCTCCTACATTTCATGACAGGACCTTTTTTTAACAGTTTACAGCCAATGGTGTTGTGTCTATATATTGATAAGCCTTATGTTGATTCCTTTTATCTTTTTATATCCAACCACCTTTGCTATTGGTCAAAGGCCAACGTTTAGCTTAACTTTCCCAGAATTACACTTGTCTTTGGAAAACGTTACTCCACTCACAATTCCCTTCCTGTCATCTGAAATATTATTCAGATTGTAGGATACATTGGGGAGGTGTTGAAATTACCCAGAAATCCATACTTCACATAACACATTATTATACTATCATATAGTATAGCTTAATTTGCTATGGGAATGTTGTATCCTATGACTCACCCTTTATGGCTTAACATATAGTGCAAAAATCTAAGCAATTGTGGCATCTTAAAGCAAATTGTGATTAAGAAAATAAGGCCTAACTATATTTCTGAAACCAGCCATTGTCAACCCATCCAGATGTCACACAAAAACATCATTCAGAATGTTTTGCGGTGTCCCTAAGATTTTGTCCTTCTTTCTTCTTTGATATGGCTGCATGGAACAATTCAGAAGAACCCATTTAGTTCCATTTAGTGCTTCCATTTCTGCTTCCAGTGAATTTGATAGTTTATCCAGCCTGCTGAGTTTTGGTTAGCATCAATAATGGCTTGCGTGAAATAAGCTACCTCTGTATCGGAGATTATGAATATGATTTATTTAAATAAGTCATTCTTGACATTCGCTACAATTTAGGATTGTTTGAAAGGGGATGCAAAAAAAAAAAAGGAATGGCTGAGATTAGTTATAAGTGATGGTTATGAAAGCCCTTTTTCCAGCTAGAGCACAAGAGTCACTATGTATTTATTTATTTAGAAAATTTATATAGTGGCCTACTTGCTCACAGTGACTCTAGGCAGCTTAAAGCAATAAAACACATTGTAGAAAAAAATTAAAATAAAAAGCAGTGACAACACACAGTCTTTTGGTGGGCTCCATCCCACTCTGGGTTCCTCAAGCCTGCTGGCAAAGTCTTTAGGGCCTTATGAAAGAGTATCAAAGGGGTCCAGTCTAATTTCTGAAGGGATGGTTTCCAAAGGGAGGGAGCCACCATGGAGAAGGCCCTTCTTCTAGGTCCCGCCAGGTGTACCACCTTAGAAGACGGGACCCACAACATTCCTTGCTTTCCTGCTCTAGTGATTGCGTAGATGTGACCAGCAAGAGATGATCCCTCAGATAACCTGGTTACAAACCATGAAGGGCTTTAAAGGGGACAACCAGCACCTTGAACTGCACCCAGAAGCAAATCGGCAACCAATGCAGCTCCCGCAGGAGACGTAAGACATGTGCACACCGAGGTCTGCAGAAAACCATGCAGGCTGCTATATTTTGAACCAACTGGAGCTTCTGGATGCAGCCCCATGTAAAGTGTGTTGCAATAGTCAAGACTAAATAGTCAAGAGTTGGATGGCCGTATAAATATATACAATGAATAAAAGAAGTGGAAACATTGCTGCCCCATGTAGCATGCCCACCAAGCAATGATAGGATTATTGGCCTGTGCTACTGGTTGACAATGCAATTTTCTCTGCTGTGTCCCAATTCAAGACTTCCACCCTCCAACCTCTCTAGATCTCCACTTCATCCCCAAAGTTGGGATGTGGCTGCTTGCTGAATCACATTCAGGTCATGCTATACAGTTTAGATGAGGAATACACAGGACTTTTGTGTATGAACACACACATATTCTGGAATGTCTCGAGGAGAACAAAAAAAACCCCCAGAAGTTATTTTCCTCCATTAAACACTAGAGAGTTTCCAGATGAGAAATTACTTGCAAAAATCAAGCTTGGGGTATGGGTGGGAAGCTGTTCTAAAGTCTTGAGCACAGCAATGCCTCTTTGCTTAGTTATTATTTCAGTTGTTTCTATGTAAATAATAATTATTAATAAACACACTTTATTCCTTTTTTTCCAGAAAATGCCCAAGGTGTGTAAAAATAATTAGAATCAATAAAAGAGTGAAATGAATGATAATAACAGCATGACACACAGGATGACCTAACACGGCAGAGAGTTAATAAAACATACCAGAACAAATGTCACAATTACCTATGGAGCAGCAAACAATAATATCCAACTGGTGTGCAGGGCAATGATACTAATGGGACACGTCAAGATTGCTGAAATGTTTCCTGCTGATTTTGTGGTAGAATAGGTCAGTCTGCCTCAACTTGGTGCCTTCCAGATAAGTCATAACTAAAACTCTCAGAATTCTTAGTAGGTGGTGGATGGAACTTCTAACAATCATAGTCCTACTTTATTTACTTTCATTTGCAAAGTCTCTTACCACCAAATATCAACTCTGCTAACATTAGGAATTACACTTAACAATTTGTTTAGTGACCGTTCAAGTTACAACAGCTCTGAAAAAAGTGACTTATGACCATTTTTTAACCCTTACAACCATCACAGCATCCTCATGGTCACATGATCAAAATTTGGATGCTTGGGAACTGGTTCATATTTATGATGGTTAGAGTATCCAGCGGTCATTTGATCAGCTTTTGCGTCCTTTTATCAAGCAAAGATAACGGGGAAAACAGATTCACTTAACTACTGTGTTAATTTAATTTAACAACTGCCATGATTCACTTAACAACTGTGGCAAGAAACATCATAAAATGGGGCAAAACTCAAATGTCTCACTTAGCAACATATATTTTGGGCTCAATTATGGTCGTACATTGAGGACAGCCTGCATACTACATTGAAGATTCTGGTCTCTATCCAGCTAACCCACTCACAGCCTCTCCCCAGAAGTCTCGGGACACTAAGAATCTGCAAAAATGTTTTAGGAATGTGTTTGCAAGAACATCCCCAAAGGATGATACTGTTTACAAAGATGGCGGTTAAAACACGAAGAGAGAAGAGTGGTTTTCTGCTGTTTATTAACTTCAGCTAACCATTGACAGACATGATAAAACATCCTTTTATATGTTACCAATAAAGCAAAATGAACTCCAACCAGGGATTGTATTATGAGCTACACATTGGTTTCATTTAGAGCATCAGACAGTTTATTCTTTTTTTTTTTAATTCCTTCCTGTAAAAGTATTATGCATAGGCCCCATTCTTATCTGATCGTCCTTTTAATGTTTTTCATTAGGAAACCACAGTTAATTTTAGATAATAGTTGCAGATAATCACAAATTTGTGTGTTTCTTGAATGTCTTAGATCTGGGGCTGGGGACTGGGGAAAGACATGCCATTTGGAAAAGAGGCTTTTTGACTCTTTTGTTTTAATTTGCAGCTCCAGGGTGAGTGCGGGTGTTCTCGTCAAAGAAATCCTCACGCCATAGACATCCAGTCTCCTCATCTCAGAACTGAACAAAAGTCCCTGCCTATTTACTCATCCCTTGTTTAAGTTCCATACCCTGAGTAATAGTCCAGTGGTTAACCATCAGGTGTGCCAAAAAAGATGGTAGACAATGAGATTTGAGAGAAAAGGTTTTCAAGGTTGGGCCAAATGGCATAATGGTGGAGGTGGTGGAGGCAGCAGGGGTGGAGACCTTGAGACCTACTTTCTGAAGTTCTTGGAGTACTGCAAAGGGTGGATTGCCTGTTGTCACCTTATCTCTGGCCCTTTCTTGTACCACTGGAATTTGGTGGCGTTCCATCGTCTTTTTTTTATGCAAAGCATAAAGTAGGTGATGAAGCTTTGGGGAGGCTTATCCTGAGCAATCAGAAGTGGCAACAGAGAAGCTGAACCATTCAACCCTACCCAGTCTCATTATGTAAGGTTGGCCTCTCCCTCAAAGCCCTCATTATAGTATATTAAGGAATGGTGTCTGATTGTGGTTGAAGTTATCTAAGCAGGAACACTTAGCACTTAGGAAGGGGAGAAAGAGAGAAAACCCCTTATCCTTTTGGTGCTGGAATTAAAGTTAGATTCCAACTCTGGAGTTAAATACCTGCCTGTTTTCCACCATCAGACAAAAAATGTCTGTTCCTTACTTTCTCCAAAATCTATTTGTTTGTATTTGGGGGTATCGCCTGCACATTCCACTGAGGGTGGTCCTAGAAATCTGCCCAGTTCTGGAGGCACGCTGGCTGAGGAATTCTGGCAGTTGACATCCACAAGTCATAAAAGGGCCAAGTTTGAAGACCCCTGATGCAAAGGGTTAACAAGAAAGCATGCTTGGAGTAGAAGTGTAAAGGTCCAGGAGCCAGGATCTGAGATGAGGAGGGTTTGAGATGGGAAGCCATCTAAACTGAATGAGTCAATGAATACCAATAGATCCTGATTTACAACCGGAATTGAGGCCAGAATTTCCTTTGCTAAGTTTTTATGCCTGAGTCTGTCATCTTTTTTTGCAATTGTGAATCAAATCATTGGGGTTGTTAAGTGAATCACATGGTTATTAAGCAAATCTAGCTTCCCCCATTGACTTTGCTTGTCGGTTGCCAACTGGGAAGGTTACAAATGGTGAACCCATGACCCTGGGATGCTGCAAGCGTTGTAAATACATGCCAGTTGCCAAGCGCCCCAATTTTGATCACATGACTGTGGGGATGTTGCAAATGTCAAAAGTGTGAGCACCAGGTATAAAGTCACTTTTTCCAGCACTTTTGTAACTTGGAATAGGGTCACTAAACAAATGGTTTCAAGTTGAGGACTACTTGTAAATAGTTTTTCCATGGAGCTGGATTCTCCCCTGCTTCTGGGAGTTAGAATCTAACTTTAATTCCATTTGGTTCTTCAACTCTTGTTTACTTCAATATTTCTCTTATAGAAAGGGAATGTATTTTTTCCCAAAATCTGTTTTGCCTAAACTGAACAAAAAAAGCAAAAAAGATGTATACCTCTTTCCACGCTCATCTGATTTGCCTTGTTCCTAGGTCCTCCTGATAATTGACCAGATAAACTTTCCTCCTGAAGGCAAAACCCACAAATGTGTGGGGCAGTTGCTAACTTGCTGGTCCAGGTTCAGTTCCCACTCAGCCCTCAAAACTCCTTCGGTGACTCTGGGCTAGTCCCTATTTCTCAGCCCAACCTATCTCATTGGATTGTTGGGGTGGAGGAGGAGGAGGAGGGAGTAACTATTACCTTGAGCTCCAGGAGGAAAGACAAGATACAAATCTAGCAAAAACAAAAGAAGACACAACACCCCACAAATATAGTCTAAGCAAAAGTCAAATGGCTGAACAGCTAATGAAGTCCTGCAAATAGATTTGAGGCAGAAGCAATTGAATAGGTAGAGAGCAATATGCACATTGATATATTCACCAGAGTTATGATTGTGCCTTTTTGCTGCAACGCTTGGGTGGGGAGAATGTTTTTGAGAAAGCTAACCTGTAAACAGTTGGCAGGACATTCAATATTCAGTTAACTCTCATTGTCTAATAGTGTATGTATTCTCTTGATAGTCCCATGTCTGTGCAGATATGAAGGGTCAAGGCAAGTTCCCTTAAGTCACTTCCACCTATTCTTTGGGACTTGTAGAAAAGCTATATCTTGGATAGAGGCGAAAGGGTGATGCCTACTCCTTTTTCCTCTAGCTCCTCTCTACTTATCTCACTTTTCTTTCCTCTGTTATGTTTATTTTCCCCTACTGTCCTTGCCAATGGCCAAAATGAAGTATTAGGCATCCACTCACAGATCTAATTCAGATTGAATTCTCACTCATCAGGGCTGGGATTTAGGTCTAATTCCTTTTTGGTTGTTGCTCCCTGTGTGAAGGCTAAATGTATAGACTGTGTGGCTTGTCCTTGCCTTCTGAATCATCCTACACTAAACATGACATTTGTAGAAGGAGAGAAATATGCAAGGAATGTGCATGGACACTCCAGTTGATTTAGACCAAAGAACAAGAAGCCTGTGTGCATGGACTTCCATGGATTTGGGAACTAATAGAATTTGGATCAGTAATATTGCCCATATTTTGCACAGCAATTTTTTTCCAAGTGGCAGCACATAGAACATTTTATGATCTTGGCATAGATCATGCTCTGTATAAGCAATTCCATGGCCTGGTAGTGTGAAGTCAAGGTTAGAATCAAGAGATATTTACTCTCCATGAACTTGAATTGTAGTCCATTGTATAGATCAGTATTTCTCACTCCAAGCAACATTAAGGTGGGAGAACCTCAGCTTCCAGATTCTGGGAATTGAAGTCCATCCATCTTAAAGTGACTGAGGTTGAGAAACACTGATATAGATGACATGAAGAAGGTGGCTCAGATAAACAGAGATCTTTTCAAGCCTGACTTTGTAACTTGATACTATAGTCTAGAGCAGGGGTGTCAACTCTGGCCCGTGGGCCGGATGCATTATGCTGAAACCGCACCCACCCCAGCTCCGGCAATGGGGAAAAAGTCGCGATACGTCGTGACACATCATGTGACATGGCGAGTTTGACACCCCTGGTCTAGAGTCTAGAAATCAAGTTCATGTTATGACCTGCACATATTTACTCTTTACTCTGACTTACTTTTGTTTTATTTACTCTGGACATGGGAATGAGTGCAGTGAAACTCTGTTCTCAACCTAATCAAAGACAGATCAAAAATGTATTTTGGATCTAGATGCCGATGTATCTGTGTCATGCATTCAGGAAAATTGGGAAATAAAGTCAGAAACCAAAACCAAAACCAGCCGAAATCATAGGAGAGAAATCATGAATGTGAGAATTTTACAATTTGCATACCGTGTACTTCCTAAAATATTAATAAACCCACCCTCCATCTTACAAGTTCCCAACATAAAATCTACGTTCCAGAGGTAAAGCCATTTACAGTCCAAGCACAGCTTCATGGTATTTAATATTTAGTATTTCTTAAAGTCAATATATGTAGTCCTTGACTTACAACACTTCATTTAATCACTGTTCAAAGTTACAATGGCACTGTGACTATTTTTCACACTTATGACCATTGATGCATCTCCATGGTCACTTGATTTACATTCAGATGCTTTGACAACTGACTCACATTTATAACGGTTGCAGTGTCCTGGAGTCATGTGATCCCTTTTGTGAACTTCTGACAAGCAAAGTTAATAGGGAAGCCAGATTCACTTAACAATCATGTTACTGATTTAAGAACTGCAGTGATTCGCTTAACAAATGTGGTGAGAAAAGTCGTAAAATGGGGCAAAAGTCACTTAGCAAATTTCTCACTTAACAACATAAATTTTGGGTTCAATTGCCATCATAAGTTGAGGACTACCTGTAGTGACATATAGCCATGAAAACCATCAGTTTTATTGATATTAGCTGTGAAAATGATGCAAGGAAAAATGCAGAATAAAAATAATTAAAAGCAATAACATCCACATACAACAGTGGTGGCGAACCTATGGCACGCGTGCCAGAGGCGGCACTCAGAGCCCTCTCTGTGGGCATGTGAGCCGTTGCCCCAGCAGAGTTCTCCAGAGTAGCGAGCACGTGTCGTTTGGAAGCGACAGGGCAGGAAGTGAGCGAGCAAGCGGCGTTGGCCCCCCGGGGATGCCCCGGAGATGGCGAGGGACTGGCCCCGGCCACGCTCACCCAGTCTGCCATGACCACTGCAGCGACGCCCACCCAGTGCGCCATGCCCCCCCGCCTCCCTGAGGGCACCACAATGCTGATGCAGCCCTGGCACTTTGCGATAAATAAGTGGGTTTTGGGTTGCAGTTTGGGCACTTGGTCTCTAAAAGGTTCGCCATCACTGACATAGAAGGAACAAAGCAAGATGGCAAGGCAGATGACCTGGGTCTGGGGTGAGGATGAGGATGATAAAAGACAAGAACAGAAATGGGGAGGAAGGTGAAATCTGACCGTAAATATAATAGAGTATCAGCAGTAATTCGTTCCATTCTAACCTGAGCAGGTGGGAAGAGGCATTCTACATTGTCACCATCCAACTAACTTCAGGAGTCGCTGAATAATAAAAAATTAATCAGATGTTAACTGTAATTCTTGGCATGTTCATGTGTTGTTTTATTTACACCTACAGTTTACCTTCCCCGACCCAGCTGGACTCTAACCAGGCTTTGCCTGCATGAACAATAGTCATGGATGATGGGAGGGGTAATCCAAAACATCTGGAGAAGAGATTGATATGAAGGCTAAACTTGAATTGAAGGAGAGATTACAGCTTTCAGGACAATTAAGATTGTCTGGAATTCCAAATACTTAGAAGAAAAGGAAAAGTCTGAGCGATTTATAGTCATTCTAATGCATGTCCAGAATCCCTTTACAGCTCCGAGGTTTACAATTTGCCTTTGATTCAGCCTTGCATTTATTTCCTTTGTGTAGCTTCAGTATAATTGCAACATGTTAATGAAAATTGCAAAAATGTGTCCTGCTTCCCAAAGGCAGCCCAGTTCAAAGTGTTTTTGGCTTCTCTGCTCTAAACAAGACACTGATTAGCTAGTAATCAGCCAGTGATTAGCAGAAACAAGTCGGTCACTTGGAGTTCAGCCTGCATATTGTTTGCTTCAAGTCAATGGAATGCTGTAGCCTAGACCAGACGGATAGATATGATTGTCCACTGTAAACACTGAATTCAGCATATTTGTTCTGGAAAATTAATTTTGATCAATAATAACAACAACAATAACCAAGACAATACGCACACACAACCTAAAACCTTGATTTTTGGCCCCCAGAGATCTCTAAATGTAATTACATTACAATGCAAACCAGAGAAGAATCATCTTGAATTTTTAATTCATTGTTAATGCAATTAACAAGAACAATTTTTATCCTGATTCCATCAACTACTTTCCTGGAGAAGAGCCTCCTGCTGTCATAATTCTCAAGAGTCAAGTTTTGCCTTGGCCCACAAAAATTGGACAGCTTTCTCTAAAATTCCCAGAGAGTTTACTGCACTTCCAGTTCAGTTTAGTCAAGGATAAATACTGACAAATGAATGGTAAAGCATAACTTTTTCAGTTTTATTTAAAAATCCACCTCTGCTGCCCTGCCACAATTCATGAAATAAGTAAGAAGCAGTTTATTCAGTGGTGGGATTCAGCCAGTTCGCACCACTTTGGCAGAACCGGTAGCTAATTTTTTTGTTGCCCAGGCCCAGAACGGACTTCCGGAAGCGGCATCCACACAGAGAACCGGTGGTTCACATATTTGAATCCCACCACTGAGTTTATCATAATTATCTGATATCAGTTTTGTAGAGTGGACACATTCATCTGTATTTCTCAGTCTATTTATTGGACAGTACAGATAGTCCTTGATTTATAACAGTTTGTTTAGTGACTGTTTGAAGCTACAACAGCACTGGGAAAAGCAAATTATAACCGTTTTTCACACTTATGACCATTGCAACTTCCCCAGGGTCACATGATCAAAATTCAGACACTTGGCAACTGGCTTGTACTTATGCAAGTGACCCTTTGCAGTGACCCTTTGCCAACTTCTGACAAGCAAAGTCAATGGGGACACCAAATTCAGTCAACAGGCAAATTACTAACTTAACAACTATAGTTTCACTTAACGACTGTGGCAAGGAAGGTCA
Organism: Azemiops feae; assembly: GCA_023970755.1. Lineage (NCBI taxonomy): Eukaryota > Metazoa > Chordata > Lepidosauria > Squamata > Viperidae > Azemiops > Azemiops feae. The sequence goes on along the minus strand of JALGBA010000702.1, from coordinate 746,055 downwards.
TAAAATGGGGCAAAATTCATTTAACAAGTGTCTTGCTTAGCAACATAAATTTTGGGTTCAGTTGTGCCTGTAAGTCGAGGAGTACCTGTATTTATCTTTTAGATTTATATCTCATTTTCCTTTTAGGCAATCAAGATGGGATATGTAGAATTCCCTCCTCCATTTTTTTCTCCTGAGGCTGAGCTGAGAGAGAGAGAGTGACTGCCTCAAAATTACCAAGTGAATTTTCATGGCTAAAGGTGGATTTGTGATTTCTTTCTTTTTTCTTTTTTTTCTTTTAGATATACTGTAGTTATCTGTTAATGTTTTAATGTTTTAATGCTTTAAGCCGCCCAGAGTCATTCCGATGTGAGATGGGTGGCAAATAAATTTAATAAATAATAAATAAAATATTCTAGTCCTTGTTCACGCTTTTTGGTAATGGTTATCAGCAATTGAAAAATATGGTGAATTTAGGCTGGTTTTAGGTTTTTTTTTAAATAGATATCTATCTATCCATTCGTTAACTCATTCCATATGAATGCTGGTTCTTGTTCAACCTTTGTAGCTCAGTAATTACTGAACAGCAGGGGTATGCAAATCACCCCAATTTGGTTTGAATAGCCAATTTATGTTGACTTAAATTAATCTGAATAAATGTATTTAAGTTTCAATATTTTTTCTGTGCATAAAAAAAATATACATTTCCATACAGGTCGAAAGGCTTGGGAATTGCCTTCTTATTGAATCTCTGAATCAAATTGTCACATTGCCCTAGAGAAGCCTAAATTTAATGACTTCTACATCCCATTCAAAGAATGTCTGGTTGGAGAAGCTATTTTCAATAATTTGTATTACAAAGCACTAAACTGTAATTACCGTAGAACGACAAATGTATTACCCCAAAGAACCTAAGAAGCAACTCATCCTTTCTGCTTGGTTGATAACCTAAATGAAAAAAATGCAGGATCGGTTTTTCAGTCTTCAACATTTTTCCATCTAAAAGAACCAGCTGTATTCTTATCAAATCTAGAGCTTTTCCTTGAAATTTAGCGTGGCCCTTTGAATAGAAGCAGGAGGTCTACAAATAAACAGGGTCAGATAATTCTTGTAAATTGCTAGTATCTTTCCATGCAAGGACTGCTGAAAATTGGACTGCTATTTATTGGTTTGTTGGTTTGATTGATTGATTTCTATAGCCACCCATCTCAGAAAATGACAGCTCACAATTCAAGACATATTATAATTAGAATTTTAAAAACATTTAAAAACAATAAAAAACTGTAAAAAGCATTAAAACAGTAAAAAATATTAAAACATCTCATTCTAAGTAGCTACAAAATCAAGATATCAGAGAGAAAGGTTTATTTCAAGCTGCTACCACTATTTATTCTATGTTTAGCTGCACTAGGTAGACTAGAGTAGGAATCAGTTTCATAGTAAGCTACTTTGAGTTAGTAACTGTGTTAAGATTATAGATGAGTGTAATAGATGAGTTTGGATTATAGACAAGTATAGGGTTCTGAGTTCTTTCTGCTTTATTTTGTCACATTCTTTTTGCACGAACCTCCAAGCCAAGGTTAATCCCTTGATTTCCAACTAGTTGAGACATTTTTAACTATTGGGGCTGACTGCTGCTGCCAGAAATACAGATTGCTAAATCCTGGACAGTTTATTCCTTAGAGAAGTCAGGATCTGAACGCTATAAACTCATGAGCTTTGGGACTCAGCTACATAATGTACTTCCTTTTAAAAGATATGTCTTTCCTGATGTATTTTATCAGTTATTGGCTTTCCTCTGTTCCTGTTTCATAATGGTAACATCAACAAGGTTAACAATAGCAAAAACAGTCTGATTTAAGTTATGCTGCTCAAAATGGCATTTCTCTACTTTCTTGAAGGAACCTCCCCAAAAGACCATGGGAAAGATGAGAACATTTGTGCAAAAATTGTCTGCATGTATGCAAGACTTGAGGTCTCTATTGCAATTCAATTCTGAATAAAAATAAAGATTTTTGAGTTGAGCTTGGCTCCTAAACAGTAGATGGATACCTAGTGCCCTTCCCTCTAGATGCTAGGTTTAATCCTGCCTTCTGGAATGACCTAGATTTTTTCCTCCTGAATGAGAAACCAACAAATCTTATTTTGATCAATGATTAATAAATTACTTAAAAGCATAATTAAAAACAGAAAATTATAGTATTCAGATTTGCATCAGCTATTGCCTCATTTCCACTGGGGCAACGCAAAATTGAACTACCATATAGATGATAGATATGTTTTATACCTTAGAGAAAGAAGTTCATATAATAATTATCAGTTCTTCCTGGGTATTGACACAGCAGGAGTAAAATACAATTATTCCAAATATCCTTGGAGAAGTAACAATATAGTAGTATGGGATGAACTGTTTCTTTCTCCCTGGATCCCCAGGGCCAAGTGCTCATAGTCAAAATATCTACTCTGCAAAATTGCAAAGACAAGGAGGTTATGTCTGGCCCTGAAAACTACTGCCCTCAATTGGGTAAGGTCAAAAGAATCAAGATGATATTCATCCTGATGTCCAGTATGCCATAAGATCTCCTGCCTTGAGTGGGGATTGGACTAGAAGACCTCCAATGCCCCTTCCAGCACTATGATTCTATGATGTTGCAATCAAAACTCTGACTCTAAGGAACTTGTTGTGATCTGACTATTGTGGCTGCCATCTTGACTTTTCTACCCTATCCTCACTGAAAATCTTCCCATGAATTTCATGAGTGAAAGTGAGGCCTAAATTCAAAGATGACACAATGTGACCCAATCAATTCCAGCTCACACCAAATAGAATCTTGCCAGACTAAAGCTATAACCTTCCAACTAATAAATATACCCTGGGAGATTCTAGGACATGGCTATCCTGAATCTTTTCCTCCCTCTCCCATCCAGTTCAGGACTGCACAGTCTCTTGGTTTGGGCTTCTTTCTGAAATGTGCTGTTTCCTCCCACTCTTTCTTCAGTTGCACATTCCATCACACTGAAGAGGAATATGAATCTAGGTGAATCTCTGTAATGTAGGGATGGTCAGCTTGGAGATGTCCAAATTCCTGTGACTCCTACCAGCCCTTCCAGAATAGCCATTGGTCAGGGACCAGTTGAGGAATTTTTGCAAGAACACAAACTCTCTCCTTGTCTCTAACTAAATACCACACTGTTTCTTGCCCCATAAAAGTGGAATTACAAAATGGAAGGCATGTTGGAATTGGTAAGAAGAGCACACAAAGCATGGTTTTGTGGAATTCTTTCCACTTCATTCCCAGGAGCTATAGGATATTTTTGCATTTTCTTCTGGGTAACAAAGTAGGGTGTTGGGTTGGTGGATATTTGTCTGGGAAGTCCAAGATAGGCTGCATACATTCCACTCAAGGTCACATGACCAAGAGGGAGGAGGAGCTTAGAGTGGAGCAGTCAGCAGTATTTGGAGATACCTCTCCCATAGGTAGACAGGGAAAACTTTTCCTAGTATATTTTTCTTTGTAGACCCCACCTGGATCCAACTCTTTTTGAACATGGCATTACTCTGCCAACTTCTTCCCAACTCAATTTTTCAGTTTTTGGTGAAATATCCTTTTGATGGGCAAACAGACAGGAGGTAGAGTCCCAAACTCTTAAAGAACGAATGAATATACTGAAAGTTGCATTCTAAGCCTTCCTGATTCCCTCCCAATTACCTTTTTCCTCCAGATGAACAATGTTAAACCTTGTTTTAAACTTTGCATGAATCCTAAAGAAACTACAAGTTCTATTCAATGTGTTATTACACTTGATTCATTGATGTCATTAAAGGAGGATTTTGAGGCAGAAATTCAAGCACACTCTTCCTTGTACATACATATCTGGCTTACCACACATTTAAATATAACAAGGAAATCATGTTATACTCTTAACAAGATAGGAAAAGTGCAGAATATGGCATCTGGAATGCTTTCTAATTTTTTAAAAATAGACCCCAATTGGAGTCACCTGAACTGAAGGGGGAAGGGAAGAGTGTTAAAATGGAGTTGTCACCATCATTCTGAGCTGTAGTAATGCATGAGGGACAATTTCTTTCCAATCACTTCTTTTGAGCATTTTCTAACTTAAAGCTCTCTATTGCTGGAAATAAGGGCATTTTGGAAATCAGGAGCCATCCCATCTGAAAACCTTTGCATTTGGAACAAATAAGCAGATAATTATTCATTAACCAGCTCCTTTTCCCAGACTGATCCAACATTACTTGGACCATCCACATTATCTGGAAAACTAAAATAATGAGAACTTGTTCATTCCTCCATAAAAGGAGATGAAAGCTGTTCTCAGGAGTGATTAAGTAACAACAACACACTTGATCTTAGCTAACAGGCTGAGAAGCAACCCAAAGATAGGAATATATAGGTCTAATTTTTAGAGGTGCTTCTCCCAAAGCTTCATGGTTGGTGGAGTGGATAAATTCTCTAATAAGAGTGCATCATCCTTTAATCAAGCATGTGCTTCATCAGAAGACATCTGAAAGTAAACCATATATAATGTGATAAAGTGATAAAGAATAATGGTTTAGGAGACCATTATGGGAATAGTTGGCTGCACGTTTCTCTGTTATCTGTAGAAAGAAAAACTGTCTTCACAGGAAGTTATTAGATAAATAGCCAAGAAGTTTCCATCTGAAAGGACTACATGATAGATCAGTTTTAAATAGGGAGTAAATCAGTTGCTGGAGTCCTTATAACCAATCCTTTCATCTCAGTCTTGCTAAAGAGAGATCTGTGAGAATCATCTTCAGAAATAATCATTGTTTAGTTTTACATAGTGAGCCTGACATGTGCCTCTCAGAATAGGAGTTCCCAATGCCAAGTGGCATACCAGGAAATCACCATCCTCCTTTTACACACTTCACTAATGTTACTCTCTATTTGTACTCTTGTAGTACATGACAATAAGAAAAGATGCTGGGTCTTGACTATAGAAGGCCCCTGGGTATTTAATGTACTTACAGAAACATGTCCAACAAGTCCAACTTCTCTGGTGTCCCTGTAAGCTGCAACTATTTAATATATTTAAAAGGAAACTGCTGAAAGCAAAGTCTGTACCAAGGAAAAAGGCAACCTACCCTAAGTGAAATGAAGGGGAAAAAGGGCAATCAGACTTGTCAAACTGGAACAGTGCTGGAGGAAGCAAGGGCTAGCTAGTGTTAAAAAATGTTCCATTGATGTCATCAACTGTATGTTAATACCTAGTAATGTGGAACGCAGGGAGAGCACTTGCCTATAAAGTTGTCAAGAGTCGGACATGACTAAATGGTTAAAACCACAACAATGGTGTGGAAGGCATTTGGAGAGTACTTGCAAAGTGGACTGTCTGGTTTGAGCATCAAAGCTGCTATAATTCCTTAAGGGTTAGATAAGATAAGGTGAGATAAGATAAGATAACCTTTATTGTCACTTTTTTCTGTGAACACACTGGCACACATTAAAAAATGAAATTCTGATGCCTGCTCTCAAAATAATATATATACACATCCATACATGCACACACATATACATATGCTACACACACACACACACACACCCTCATATTAGTCACAACCCATTTTGAATACATAGCGGAAAGTTTGAGAGTTAACAAGGTCGATGCTATATAGTATAAAGCTATTACAGAATCTAGTTGTTCTGCTTCGGATACTGCGAAGCCTTCTCCCAGAAGGTAACAAAGAAAACTGGTCATGGAGAGGATGTCTAATATCCCTCACAATCCTATGCACTCTGGTCAAGCATCACCTATATCAGCAGCTCCCAACCTATTCTATATCCCGCACCCCTAGAATGCTTTGGATATATTCTCACATCCCTTACAAAAGTTCTAAATAACGGCAACGAATTATGCATATACACTATAATTTTGAAAACACAAGTTTTTGCACCCCCTGGAATATTGTCTCGCACCCCCAGTGGGTGCGAGCACCCCTGGTTGGGAACCCCTGACCTATATGTTATATGCTGGATAGAAGGAAGTGAACATCCAATATTTTTTTCTGCTGTCCTCACCACTCTCTGCACAGCCTAAATCTTCTTTTGGCCTTCTTGCACCCTATGAACTTCAGCACATGCACAAAAGTCACTTCTGCCAGGAAGTCCTCTGCAAATGATTTAGACAACTGTATTCATTACTAAGAGAAAGCTCAGGGGGACCAGGATCAATTCTCTGTCCCCATAGCTCTAAAGGTTCCTCAATTCTAAAAGGGGTGAACAAGAGAGAGCTTTCAAGTATTTTAATTAAAAATGTGTAATAGTGAAAGAATCCAGCATGGTAGCTCAGAAGTAGAATAGAATAGAATAGAATAGAATAGAATAGAATAGAATAGAATAGAATAGAATAGAATAGAATAGAATAGAATAGAATAGAATAGAGCTGGAAGGGTCCAAAACTTGGATATTCAGATCCTGATGCCAAATGCAACCTTTCTCTGGCCAAGGCACATTTTTCAAAACTATTTTAGTAGCTTCAGTGGCATGATTAAGATGTTGGAACTGGACCTGAGAAACCAAGATTCAATTCCCCATTCAGCCATGGATCTCGGGAGGTGTCACGGGGCCAGTCACTGTCAGCTCAACCTTTCTCACAGGTTTGTTGTTGAGCTGATAAAATGATCTGCCTTCTCATCTCAAGAGAAAAATTGGGCTGCAAGCACAGACATAAATAAAGAAATATTTGAAATATGCTTCTGGTTTATCCCTGCCTTAGAGGCCCAGATAAGGGGGGCTGGTTATGTAACAGGATGTCACCGGATGACCTAGGACTATAGAAAGCTGTTCGAGTCAGTTTTTGGGAGATGGGTAGCTATAAAAAAATTGTTAAATAAAGAAATAAAATCAGAGTAAACCGCATTTAGACTAGATATCTTGATTCCTTATGAAGCTGCTTAAAAGGCTCAGGTTTCCCTTTAATTCCGCAGATTATACCAACTACAAGATACCCCAAGATCAAGAAAGTTGATGTCTCCACTTTCTTCTCTGCTATTATCCTCTCTGAAATTATCCATGATCCATCTGATGCTATAATACTTAACTGCCTGTTCTATAAGCATCCACGATCCGGTTGTTGATCTTCAAGCCTTTGTAACCCATCGGGAAGATTTGTATTATGGCCTAAAGTGAATGGCTTTGGGAAGACAATTACAGCAGCAATTGCTATGAAAACGACTAAGAGATCATGAGTTAACTGAACTGAGCATGTTAACCTAAATTAGAAAAGATTGTTGTCTTGTTTAATGGAGAAAATACATCTCCAGATTGGCCAGAAGTCATTAACAAAAAGAGCAACTTGAAATTGAAATAATTAAACCGTAGTCATAAGGAAGCTTGAGAGAAACCAGGTCAACATATGGTTGCAAGGTGTAATTACAAGCTAGCTTAAAAGGAAGCAACATATCTTTATTACTTTCAGAAACCCATTTAAAGGAAGGATGGAACTCTCATTTCAGCAGAGTTGGGTGTGAAATCAACTAGATCACAACAGAAACAGCTCCTTGGAAGATTTCCAAAGAAATACATTCTTTAGGCAGGCTGATGTTGCTGATAAGCTTAGTCAAAGATACAGTTGTTTGGAATATGTTGAGACTCTCCAGAATCACAAATTTAAATAGATGTGGATAGATGTCTGGATTACTCATAGGAAGTCTTTGGCATTTTTCAGACAATACTGCATTAATCAGTATGGCACATATTCCTTAAGGAAATAGCAAAAAAAGATTTTGGATTCTCTCAGCTGTAGCTGAGAAATTCCAGAAGATTTTATGAAGCACACTTTGTAAATGTCTTCATCTAAAGCAGGGGTGTCCAACTTTGGCAACTTTAAGACTTTGGCTGGGGAATTCTGGGAGTTGAAATATACAAGTCTTAAAGTTGCCAAGGATGGATCTAAAGGATTATTGCTCCTGATTCATGATTGGAATATGAATATTAGATTAATCTGCAACCCCCAGTTCTTCATACACTGTTGCAGGAAAGGAGTTCCTGGAATGAATTATGCAAATCTTCCCAATTATACAAATACAGCTTGATTTTTTGGGGAGGGGAGACAATTGAATTAATTAACTCATCTGATTGATTGGCTGGGATGCAAGCTCCATTTAGTGCACTTGAAGGAGCTGTAGTTTATCTTGGAGAATGTCAGCCATTAATGCCAAGTATTACCACAGAGGAAAAAAAGGGGGAAGACGGAAGCCTTATAGCATTTTTAGAGTCATAAGAACAAAAGGAAAAATTATATATATTAATTTTGCGCTCAATTGTGGTTGAAGAAATATACATAAAATACATACATACAATACATACATATATACATATATATATATATATATATAAGTGTGTGTGTGTGTGTGTGTGTGTATCCTTGACCACAATTGAGTGCAAAATGTATGCCATTCTGTTTTGGGAGCTGTAGCAGCCCCTCAAATATTGGAACATTGCTATCATGTCACCCCCCCCAGTCCTTCTTTTCACTAGACTAGACATACCCAATTCTTGCAACTGTTATTCACGTGTTTTAGCCTCCAGCCCCCTAATCATCTTTGTTCATCTTCTCTGCAGTCTTTCTAGAATCTATTGTTCAAGCAGGACAGTGGATTTTACCCCATTTTATTACCTTTCTTGCCACAGTTATTAAGTGAATCACTATAGTTGCTAAGTTAGCAACATGGTTGTTAAGTGAATCAGGCTTCAAATTTTGATCCCACGACCGTGGGGATGCTTCAATGCTCATAGGTCACTTTTTTCAGTGCTGATGTAACTTTGAAGGGTCACTAAATGAATGTTTATAAGTCAAGGAATATATGTGCGTGTGCGTGTGTGTGTAATAAAAATCACACCAAAAGTTACTCCTGGGAACAAATTTGAGCAACTTTATTGTAAATATATATAACCTTTTCAAGTGAATAAAAAGATGGTAAAGCTTCTCAGAGAACGCTTGCTGATGTTTCCCAGAAGCATTCTTTTGTAAAAACAGTGTCATGCCCTATAATCTCATTGGGACAATCTGGTTTTCTGAAGCCCAACATTTTACTATACTTAAGTCTTGTGGTTTATTATAAAGTGTATCATAGCTAGTTTATAATTACTTTTGAAGAAAATTGCAGAGGAACTGGAACATCAGTCTCACTCCAACAGGTACATTATTAAGGAAAATTAAGGAATTTCTCCCAGGAAAGTCTTCTTCAGAGCAATCTCATTGAGTCCAATGGACTCAAGTAAACTATCTGAAAATTTGTCTGCACATCTGTTTTATCTTTTGTGGAAAAATAGCATTAATTAAAAAAAAACCAATAGAAGTTAAAGAATTGAGGTAAAAAATAAACATAGAGAATAAAATGGAATCCATTTCTTGGATTACCAATTATACAAATGTAATCAGGGCAATTTCTGCTCAGCTTGATGGTAAAGGAGCTAGTAATACCTCTGGATGATTCTAGGAAAAGACAAAACTTCAATTTCGGTTTGGTTATCTTTCCCCTCTACTTAAGGATTATTTTTTCAGCATTCATTTCAATTTATTAGATGCCTGCGAACATTCTTAAGCCTTTCTACTTCCTCTAATAAACATGTTTCTAATTTACATATTTTAAAGCAATTTATACAGTATATATGTTGTACTGTGCATTTTTCTTTGCTTAAAGTTACATATTACAAGATTCTTCTGTTTTATTTTTATTTGTTTTATGTATCATATTTGCATAGCCACCCAGAAATTGACAGCATACAACACTTAATTAAAGAAACAATACATGTGCATACAAAACATACATATAAAACAATCATAATTTTATTCTTGTTTTATTACTCGGTACTCAGTCTTAATTGATTAAAGTGGTCTATCAATATTGCAAAACAAATATAAAAATATAACAAAACTGTTCTTTAGTTTATACTTTGCTTTAAGATGTCAGACTTGTTTAGCATACTGAAGATCTAGCTATGGACCAGAAAGCTTGAAAGCTTTGGTCAATAGTCATGATATCAGAATGAAAACTGTGTTAAAATCACCTTGGTCTCTAGGAAAATGCATTAGATAACTAGGATATCATTAATCAATCATCATCATCATCATCCATCCTTTCAAGAACAAGAATTCTCAGAATGGATTATAACATTTCCAAGAATCAAGTATATCCACGTTAACATGCAGATCAAACTATTTTCTGTCCATCACTCCAGATATTACTACAAAATCAGGAACCGGAAATAGAAGTGCATGACACTTTCCTTCCTACTTTCCTAAGGTTTTAAGTGGGTGTAATATTTAAAGTTAGGCAGAGATACTGGGTTCTACTGCAAATTAGATGAGATTCTTAAGCGGTCTTCACTTGCCCAGTCTGATGGAAGATGGTGACTGCCCATCACAAAGCTTGTCAATCCTAACCACCTTAGAAATCTCTTAGACCACATTCTCTTCTCAGGAAAAAAGGGAAGATAGGAGACTCTAGAACTGGAACCGTAAACTTTTAAAATAAAATCCCTGAACTATCCTACCAACCATAGTTGGCCATTCAGAAAAAAAATCAAGATTATTCAACAAAACCATAATGCACAGATCATGGTCTATTCTAGATTGCATGGATCCTTGGTTGTGAGAACAGGGAGCAAACACATTCCAGACAAATAATGTTTCCCTTATTGCTTCTTTGCTTACAAATCTCTTGAGCTTATTGTGAAATATATTCTTATTTTTGTTTAGAAAATCATGTTTGCTCATCCAGAAATACATTTTCTCTCTCTCTCTTTTTTTTAATGATCTTCACTTCTAACATTTACCATAGTAGAATATCAGCCTTTAAGATGCTTTGGGACTACCTGAAGGCCTTCTTTGGGGAGTTGATTGACTATTCTAAGAATAGACTGCTGGGCCAGATGGATCAGGAATCCAATCCAGAAGGGTAGTGCTAATGTTCTTATTTTCTTAAGCAGTTTCACATAGGGACATAAGCCAGGCTAACATTAGAACTGGCTTAGAACTTCAAATTTTGAATATATGAATTTGTGTTGGTAGTTTGTTAATATCATCTCCTTTTCTATAACAGCTTATTATGACTACCTGCCTCTAATAAACTCTCCCTCTTACCATAAAATCCTAGTCTCTTAGTAATCTAGGTCAGTTACCGGAAGGCCCTGAAGAGGCCAATCAAGCTTGGTCAGACCTGAATAGGAACTTATGAATCAACTTTGTAGAGAAAGGTGTGAAAGTTCCACTTAAAAAGTTATGGAGAAGGAGAAAGAAGAGGAAGTACATGCCACTTACACTTCCTGTTTCCCACCATTACACCATGCCTAAAGCCATTCCTGGATCTTAGGTCTTGCAAGCCATATCATTTAAGAAACTAGACATGAGTGATGAAGCAGCTCAAATACCACACAATTATCTTAATTAATACTAACTAGGGTACAAAGGTGGGGCAACCAAATTGGCTGCTTTGATCTTTAAAGTTCAGGACAGCCCTGGTCCAATTTAACTTTAATGGATGATAATATTACATGGCAAATCAAAAGTGAGGGTAACATTGACCAGAAGAAAGACAAAATGAAGAGATCACTATTTAAAGCCTTGGGGAAGGAGATTAGCTGGAAGACTGAGTGTCTCCTTCTAAGCAGGGCGCGTTTGTGTCTTCGGCTTACCTGTTTTTTTAAGTAAAGCCATACATTACGCACCCTTAAGGAAATTAATTTTCATGAATTCTGATGTAAACTGGCCTCAGTCATACCTCTAGACTATAGGCTGCGATATGGAATAAGTCCCCTTAAGATAGCACATGTTTCCGGGCATTACAATCAGCAAAGAAAGCAAAGTGCATTTTTAAATATAGATATTTTAAGGTTAAAAAAGAGGATTTTTTTTTTAACTAAGTAGCTTGGGAATGTGCATTTGTGAAAATATGGACTCAGACATGCATTTATTTTCAAATATGAATTTTGGGCAGATTCACGATGAAACCGTGAGAAATTCATACAGGGAGGAAATGGATTTATCAGTTCATTCTAACCATGGTAAGAGGAAATAACAAAAACTAAGAGAGACAACATAAAACTTAATAACATCACATGTGGTCTATTATTAAGAAAAATAGTTGTCACTAAAGTAAGCTTTGTTTTAGAAACCAACTTTAGATCTTAACAGAATGAAATTAGCATCTTAAGGATTAAAATTATTCTAGAAGGAAGGGGAAGGAAGTTTCTTGACTCTTCTGGTTTTGCAAAAAAAAAAGAAAAAGTATTTTGCACATAATGAAATACGGGATGAACAAGTAAAACATGCCACCAAAGAGTTGTTTGTTAACCCTCAAGGTGTATTTTGTTACTCATTTTTAACATTCATCACTCTCATTATTCAAACAGTAACTAACTTCATAAAAATAGGGAAGGAAGGAAGGAAGGAAGGAAGGAAGGAAGGAAAGAAGGAAGGAAGGAAGGAAGGAAGGAAGGAAGGAAGGAAGGAAGGAAATCAATATATAATTTAAAATCTAGGCTGTGAAAGATAATAAATAGAATGGACAGAAGATGCACCTCAGTATAATTTAGCACTATATGGATTCAGTTTGTATTCAAGAAACTTAGGATACTAATATAATTGCTCTAGAGCTTAGCAAAAGGTAAAGGCAAAGATTTCCCCTGTCCAGTTGTGTCTGACTCTAGGTCTTTTCTCCATTTCTTAGCCGATGGAGCCAGTATTGTTTGAAGACACTTCCATGGTCATGTGGCCAACATGATTATATACTGAGGTACATGAAACACTGTTATCTTCTCACTGAAGTGGTACCTATTTATCTACTTGCATTTGCATGTTTTTGAACTGCTAGGTGGCCAGGACCTGGGACAAGTAACTCACCCCTTCGTGCAGCCCTGGGCTGTCAGCTTTCCAGAGCTTAGCAATGATACTCTAATTTTGTGATCCAGTTTAATGGTTTTCTGTCAATGTAATCATGTGTAAGTCTTGCACATAGGAGTAAAGCTGAGCATCTTTGCTGTGTTGAACTTTCCTAGCCTTCTGTTCAGTCTATAAGCATGATTCCTCTTCCCATGAATTATAATATCAATGCTCCATGAGTTTCTAAGGACTGAATATAGCATGTTTGGTAGAGCCAAATAACAAAATCACTTTTTGTTTTTTTAAAAAAAAAGATCAACCGAAACCTATTTGTTGCTTCAATAGAATTTAGTTCCTCCTTGTTCCTTCAGTAGTGCTAGCCACAGAAAGACTTTATCCTTCTTGCTTTTTATGGTCAACATTTTGGTTGAATGTGGCTGTGATGAATTCATTCTTATATCTGTCCATGAATGCGTAAGATTCTAGAAAACTCAGAGAAATACAATTAAATGATTTTGTACCAGGAGGAAATAGGAAATTCCTAAAATAACATTTCAGAATAGCCCAGAAATAGTGTTTGCAATGTGTTCTTCAAAACTGCCATCAATGGGAATTCCTTTTCAAATTCTACTGAAGCAAAACTTGAAATGTGCTTAGTAATTTTAGTTCTGTGGGGAAAAATTTGTTGTATAGAAGCTCTGTTTGCTGTGCAACTTGCCAAGATAACAACAGAAAATAAGTCCCTTTATCTATGAAATTGTCCATAATTGACAGTTGCCTATTTGAATCAATTATAAAAATGCCACGGCTTCTCTTTGCCTCTTCTTTCCTTGATGGGATGAATAGATTGATAAAATTATCCAGATGAGAATCACTGTGGGCTGGGAGATTTAGAGAAAATAAAAACAGAATTGAGAATTGAACAAGGGACAACAAAGAATGAAGATGAGGGAACTGTCACATCAATAAGAAGCAGAGGGTGGCTGTTGTAAACCGTTTGTGTGAATAGACTTCTAATCAAGCAGACAAAAGACCACTTATGTTTGAGCATAATACAAACCAGAACCAATGAGGCAGAACTTTGATGGACAAATGACCTGAAAAGTAAAGTTTACAATAATAGGGTGCAGGAGGGCTCTCTTTAGGATTGAAGGATGGAACCATTTAGTCTGGTCTTCATTACAACATCCTGGTGCTCTATTCTAACAAAGCTACAGATATAAAAAAGTTGAGTTTATATTAGTAAGTTATTCTGGGGTTCATGCAGTTTCTCCTGTGAAAACTGTTGCACACACATTACCATAAGAAATAATGAAAGCCAAATTTGATATTACTATCCAAATAACTGAGATGCTCCTAGATATATGGATTTGCTAAATGTTTTTGCACTTGGACAATGCAGACAATGCCGTATTATAAATTCCATGGGTCTCTCTTCCCATTATGGCACTCATTTTATTCTAAACTCCCCTCTTTTAATTATCTCTCATTTTCCATTCCCCCTTGCCCCTCCCCTGTTTCCACATTTATGGGAAAATATAGCAAAGAAACTAATTAAGAAATAAAGATTTTGGTTCTCTGCGCTTATGCTTCCCCCCCTTTCTAATAAAATATTAAAGCTAAATTGAATTTAATTTAACTTGATGACTGTTTAACCTTAGTAGTCATCAGTTCCTTGCAGTTACTTCCAAGATGTTTCTCCCCCATCAACCCCTAAACAGAAAAGCTTAAACATATTTGGCACTTAACCAGCATGTTCTGGCACTCTGACTGTGGGTTATAATTCCAGAGTCACTGGTGAAGTCATTAAGGGAAAGCTATTTTACAGTCCTCTCTCACACACTCTGTAAGACTGTGTGTGTATGTTCACTTATAAGAAAACAGATGGAGAAAAACGTATCTGCAACTAAGACTTGCTCAAGTCTAATTTATTCTAGGGAAAAGCAAAAGAAAACTGAGAACTTGACAAAGCCAAATTCCATGATGGCATTGCTTGCAAATTACATGAAGAAAAAGAGCATTTCTTGGCTCAATCTCAATCTGAGCATCTCAATGGTTTGGAAATGACTGCAAATTGACATTCCCAGATCAACTCACTGGGAAAACATCTCTGCATATCAAATGAGGCATTATATGTTTTCTTTTGCTTCTTTCTGACCAAGGTAGTAAAAAAATTGCAGATTGGGTAATCTTGGGCCAGTCTCTCTCTCCCTCCCCCCCTCTCTCAGGTGCAAAACTCATAGATAGATCCAGGGCTTTTTTTGTCATAGAACGCCCAGAACGGAGTTCCGGCACCTTTTTTGGATGGAACCTTGTAGGGTAGGCAAAGTGGGTTGTATGACATGTGTGAGATCCGGCACCTTTTTTTTTTTTTAACAAAAAAAGCACTGGATAGATCCAAGAAAGCTCAGAGAGCATCAAGGACCCCATAGATACTTTATTATTGATCACGTATGTTACAGGCATCTCACCAGAATCTCTGCCTTCCCTTAGGAAATGGCAGATATAGACCTGAGGGTTTAATCTCAGACATTTCATCTCCCAAACAAACTCTAAACTGGGATGTTTCTTTTCTCTCCCTAGAGGGGATCGCTCCCCTTCAACTGGTGGTTCAACCACACTCTGTCACTGAAGGAAGAAATATATATATATATATATGTGACATAAATAAATAAATAAATAAATAAATAAATAAATAAATAAATAAATAAATAAATAAATAAATAAATAAATAAATAAATAAATAAATAAAAATATATCTCGCAACTCTTCCCCTTTTTTTCATTGTCAGACCAGATTTGGGTAGGGGGATAGATTGTAGAGCTGAATTAATTTTATCTCATAATTTTTAATGATAAACACATCACATTAGAATAATACAAACATTATTGTGCAAATTACATTGTAGTCCAAATTAATAGCCTGCATTATATTTACTGGATAGGATGGATAAAGGTCGTGTAGGAGGGGATTCATATTATGGTCCCTGATTAATCATACTTCATTAGTGCAGTCAGGAAACCATAAAACAAAATTACATTTGTGAATCAATTGCTGAAGGAAGCTAGAGCTGAGAGCTAGAGGATAAAAAATGATTCCTTTTCTTTACTCCTCTTCCTGGACTGATGCTATCAGAACACTCTGAAATTAACCACAGAAAAAGCAGATAGAGATGATAAGAGATTAAGGTTTCCATCTGCATATACACTTATCTTGCTCTAAGTTTCAGTGAACTCAATGGAGGAAGGTTAAGGAGGAACATTTCTTGAAAATTACACCCTGTATCTGTTGTACAGTGTTCAGAATAATGATATCATCAGAACAGGATTAGGGGCAAATTTCTGCTTATTGAACTAGGGAGAGCCCAGATGTGCCAGCTTTAGATTTTGGAATTGACTGAATCATTTTTTATTACAACCTAAAAACAGTCCTTCTCTCCTGTCTCTCACAGCTGTGAAGTTCAAGGCTAAGAACAACTCAGTGACATCAATATTAAACCTGGCCATGGAAGAAGTCCATTTTGATATTTCTTGGTGATTTGAGACTGATCTCAGAATCAGGTCAAAGGGGACTTGGTTTTTAAACTCAAGAATATAGCATTTATTGATGCTTTTTGCATACATGGGAGATGAGGAGTATAGTGTCCAGCGGATTTAGCTGCTGTCATATGATATAACATGGGACAATAAAAAGTTACAGCAAATGCCACAGCCTTTAGGAGATAAGTGAGAACCTAACTGGGAAGCACATTTAATGTCTAACTGAGACATTAGGTGAAAATCCCAGCTGGGTGAGAAGCTGAGAAATATTCAGTAATATTGGTAGTCCTTGTCTTATGAACACAATTGGGACTATAACTTCCATTGCTAAGTGATGCATCATTAAGTGAGTCATCATAAGTCTGTGCTCTATTTACAATCTTTTAGCCACGATTATTAAGTGAATCGTGTGGTTGTTAAATGAATCCACCTCCCCCATTGATTTTGCTTGTGAGAAGCCAGCTGGGAAGTTCACAAATGGTGATCATATGACTCTGAGATGCCTCAATCGTTGTAAATACATTTCAGTTTCCAAGAGACCAAATCATGATCACATGACGGCAGGGATACTGCAATGGTTGTAAATGCGAGGATCAGTTATAAATTACTTGTTTTTCAGCACTATCATAACTTTGAACTGTGGCTAAAGGAATGGTTGTAAGTCAAAGATTGCCTATACCTCCTTTTCTATGTTCTGGAAACCTTGATTGCATGCTATTTTGATCTTAGTCTGGAGGCTGGACTAAAACTGAATTTTAAGAATAGCCCATACCCCAGGCTCTTCCTGTACTTTGGAAATTCAATTCCACCAGGCTATAAAAAAGGGAAGATTTATGACAGGGGTGTCAAACTGCCGGCCCACAGTCCGGATGCGTCATGGCGAAACTGCGCCTACCCCATTGCTGGCAATGGAAAAAAAGGCATGATATATCGTGACACGTCATGTGATGTTGCAAGTTTGACACCCCTGATTTATGACTTCATGTAATAATACAGAATCCAGAGTTGGAAGGGACTTTGGAGGTCTTCGGGTCTAACTCCATGTTCAAGCAGGAGACCCTACACCAGGGGTAGGCAACCTTGGCTCTTTTATGACTCGTGGACTTCAACTCCCAGAATTCCTGAGCCAGCCATGCTGAAGTCCACGAGTCATAAAAGAGCCAAGGTTGCCTACCCCTGCCCTACACCATTCTGGACAAATGGCTGTCCTGTCTCTTCTTGAAAATCTCCAGTGATGAAGCAGACACAACTTCTGGAAGCAAACCGTTTCACTGATTACCTGTTCTCACTATCAAGAAATCTCTCTTTAGTTATAGGTTGGATCTCTGTTTAATGATCCTCCACCTGTTATTTTTTGTCCTGCCTTCAGGTGTTTTGTAGAATAAGTTAATCCCCTCTTCTCTGTGGCAGTTCCTCAAATATTGGAAGACTGCTAGTCCTTCTCTTTGTTAGGCTAGATATATCTCACTCCAATGGCTTTGCATTCCAGTGGCCACTTCTGTATCACTAAAAGAAGCATTGCGTCCAAATTTCCACCAAATGTGCCTGTACAGAAATAATTACTGTAATTTAAATAGAATTACACTAGAGTGGGCAATCCCATGTGCTTGCTGGCTACCAGCGGGTAACTTTGATGCCCTGACCTTCTTAAGCATCTACTTCATACCATTTGTTAGAGTAATGTTGACAACTGTTTAATTCAGGGTTAAACTGTCTTCAGCCTCTGTCTCTATTTTGCTTAGGAAGTTTAGCCATTTCTTTAGTGGAGAAATCCAAAGCATCTCAGATTATCTGGAAGCCATTGACAAGGAAAGCAATCCTTTAGCAAATCAACTTCACTCTTTAAGTTCTTAGGTATGATGTTGTGTTTAATCTCAAACACAATCAAACACAACATAATCTTCTTTTTATTTTTATTTTTCTTGCCTTAAAATTGTCAAACTTCCATCCCTTAATGTTTGGCAAACTTCAGTCACTGTTCTCCATCTGATGAACAAAGATGCTTGTTTCTTTTTTTAGGTGTAATGTTTGGGTGCATGCTCTTAATTTTGGTGCTGTGTGTCTCTGTTTCCCCCTGTTCTTTTTAAAATGTGTCGTCATAATATATGAAGCATTGGCCTCCTTGCAGTTTGTCAGGCTAGATCAGGCTGTATCTTGTCACATACAGGAACAAATGAAGGCAATATGACTGAGTTGCAGATATATATCACAAGCCAAAACTTTCTTTGATGGAAAGTGCATTTGATGTGTTCTCTGAATGAGTTTTGGATCATGTTGTCCTCTTTCCTCCCAAGTTAGAGTCGCCAAATCTTTTAAAATTTAAATTTATAAAGCTGGTTGAATTCCTTTTACTGAAGCTTGCCTGCATCAAAAAAGTATTTCTTCTAGGGTTTTTTTTTTGTTTTTTTGTTTTGCTTTTCTTTCTCCCTACTGATTAATGCAACTGTTGTTAAGGACCATGCAAATAAACAAAATAAAATTCTAATGAAGATTATGTTATAATAAAAACCATATCACCGTATTAAGATGCATTAATATTAATGAGGTTACCAAAGCTTCTTATTTATATCTGGATTAACTTGACTTGGCAATTGGCTCGGGGAGTGTGGGAAAAGGAATATGCAAGTGGATCCTAGATACCACTACTCTTGGTCATCTTTTTGAAGAAAAGTTTTACCAGATGCAAAGATGGGTATTTGGCTTATTTCTCCTGCTTTTATATTAAGTAAGTAAGTAGACCAAATCACATCATTTTCACTGGAAAACACATCCCAGAAAACAGAAACGTGCAGATTTGGTCAATACCAATGTAAGTACAGCTTTAGAAAGTGTGAATGAGATTTAAAAAAAAAAAAAAAATAGACATAATGAATTTCCTTGCAGTAGTAATTCAGAAATTGAAAGATTTATTTCAATGTAGTTCTAATGTATGAATTTTGATTGCATATTTTTGCTAATGTAGGCATTTTTGTGTCTACTTTTTCCCAGGAATTTCTCTCATGTAAGGCAGACTTTTGTGTACTTTTCTAAAATACTCCCTTTTAATTATTTTCTCCAATGTACTGTACATCCTTTTCAACACATTTTTTAAATGAACTGGAAAACACATGCCAGAAATCAGAAAAGTGCAGATTTGGTCAATACCAATCTAAGTACAGATTTAGAAAGTGTGAATGAGATAATTTTTTTTTTTAAAAAAATTAGACCTAATGAATTTCCTTGCAATAGTAACTCAGGAATTGAAAGATTTATTTTTAACCATCCACACTAATCCGATCTTTACTTTTTTTTGCAGTTGTGCATTCATCTTTGGGGAGAGAGATTTAGTATACAAAACTAGCACACAAGATTCTTGTGAAGAAAAATACGAGGAGGCAGTGCTTCGTATATTGTCTTGAACTTTTAGTGGAAAGGAGGAATATAAATGGAACACATAAATACATAAATAAGGGACTCTGAGCTTGTTGCTGACAATGGGGTAGGAGCAGTATGGAAAAGTGACAATTTAGTGCAAAAATGAATTACTATTCTCTCCAGCAACTCAGAATTCTATAGAGAAAAGCTATCATAGATTGTCATGACCTCTGCCACTGCTACTGGATAAGCAACACAATCTTTAAACCAGGATTCACTGAATACACATCAGTGGCTAGGTTTACACCTCTGATTTAACCATGCTTTCCAAAAGCACACAGGCAGGTTTGCATAGCATGCTAAGCCCAAGCAAATCACAATATGGGTTAGCACAAAGTATGATCCCTAACTGTAATCAAATCTCTCTCTCTCTTTCACATACACAAAATATCCAAAGTATTTCTGCCTTCATCATCACCCTTGATGCCTTTTTAAACTTTTCTGAGGGAGAGGGTTTCACCCACCCACCCACCCACCCACCCACCCACCTACCTACCTACCTACCTACCTACCTACCTACCTACCTACCTACCTACCTACCTACCTACCTACCTACCTACCTACCTATCTATCTATCTATCTATCTATCTATCTATCTATCTATCTATCTATCTATCTATCTATCTATCTATCTATCTATCCATCCATCCATCCATCCATCCATCCATCCATCCATCCCACCAGGCAACTCTTACTGCAAAGCACCATTAACAGTTGGTTTGAATCGGCTTTGAATCGGCTTCTCCATTGACTGAGAACAATAGAGGCAAAGAACAACTGCTTGTATAAATTGGACAAATTCCTGAATAGCAGTTGTACATGTGCATGCATCTCAGCCTGGATGGGATCCCTTACACCAGGGGACTTCAACTTGGCACTTTTATGACTTGTGGACTTCAACTCCCAGAATTCCTCAGCCAGCATGCCTGGCTGAAGAATTCTGGGAGTTGAAGTCCACAAGTCATAAAAGGACCAAGTTTGAAGACCCCTGTCTTACATATTTGTTACTTCATATTTGTTACTTTCCTCCTTAATGGAACTTTTCGCCTGGCAAGAAAAACAATGGAAGAAGTTGGAGAAGATGGGAAATTTCCAATTTAAAGTTTTGCATATAAAACAGGGTATTGCACAATTAAAAGACTCATCTGAATGTATCATTATTATCTTTTTTTTTTATTTAAAAAAATGTAACTCACATGCTAGGGGTGAAAAGCAATCTGAAATTTAGTTCTAAGTTAATAAGTCAAGTAAAAATCCTGTAGGAAGCATTTTAGATCAGGCTGCTTTTGAAACATGCTTTGCTTCCCACAGTATTTATGCTATGCTAACTCTTCGTAATTGAAGTTTTGGGTGATGTTGTATAAAGTACAATTATAGTTAATGCAACATACCTCTTTTGCTCAATATATATAGCTTGCAAACGTGTTTAAAATGGCCACAACTTTCATTTGGCCAGCTAGTTGACTGGAGACAGGAATAAGACAGATATCTCAAGAGGTGTTCCATTAGGTGAATTTACTGTGCTCAGTGATTAATTATAACCTTAATAATTCACTCCCATTGCCACAGGCCCAAAGCTGCTATTACTCACAATGTAAATACCAGTCTCTTTCTCACAGGAGATGCAACACCAAGAGTGTGTAATAGTGAAAAACCCTTGGAATGCATTCTGTGAAGTTCTTGTTAACACAGGTTTTGAAGATCTGACGACAGATCAGAGCCACTCAGAATGGAGACCCGTTTCTGGCAATTAAGTAACCCAATGGTAGACTTAATTTACATGGAATAGATCCAATCTGGAGCTTTTCCAGATAGGACTAGAAAGCCCCCCTGTTTGAAATCGCTCATGTCCACTCAATGTAAAGAACACTCAATTGCATATATTAGTGAGGCATCTGGATGGACACAGTCCATATATTGTAATTGGTTAGATGTTGGCCTAACAGGCTATATATGACTCCAGTCAATTGTGGTTTACTCCACAAACTGTCGGCTAAGCAAGCAATGGTTGAGCATGATTTGGGAGCCATATCTGTATAAGGTAGTTTTTGTAATGGATGGTCTTCAAGATTTAAAAAGAGGAAGACCAGGTCACTGTTATCAGTGATCACAATAAACAGAGCCATGGTCATAGGACATACATCTACTAGTCCTTTCCCCACTTCAGATTCAGACACATCAGTGCCTCCTGTAGATTTTTTAAACAGTAACACTCAAGGAGAACTCAGAAAAGTATGTCAACCTCCTGTTCATTTGAAATTTGGGCACTGTCATTCAGAAAAATCAAGCAGCCTAGGAAGAACATGCAACTTCATATTCATTCATTTGTAGGAAATACTTTTCATAAATGAGCTGGTGCACCATTGCTTGAGATAGCAAAGACAAGAGGATAGATGGAATCTGTGAGGTAGTAATTTTCCTGTTATTTTATGGTTGTTCTACAGGAGTGCAATCTTGAGACCATTTCCACACTATCAATGCCATGCTATCTAACCCTCATGCCAACATAACAGTAATGAGAGCAAACTTCTCATTATTTTAGCAATGGATGGATGATACTACAAAGATGCTCTGAAACATTAGTGCAGAAATAGTCCAATTGGGATTGGAAGAATACAAAATATTCAATCGTCCTGTATACGGGAGAAGAAGAGATAGAGGCTGGGGGCAGAGTCAAAATAGGAATCAGCCTGGAATCATTACATTCTCACAAGCAATCCAAGTCCAACCCCTCTCTTGAGTTCCATTAACTCTTGTCTAGTGCCAATTTACTGCTGACCATTAGTTGACTAGATTCTTATGTATAAGCAGGGCTTTTTTTCTCATAGAACGCCCAGAACGGAGTTCTGGTACCTTTTTTGGATGGAACCTTGTAGGGTAGGCAAGGTGGGTTGTAAGATGTGTGTGAGTTCCGGCACCTTTTTGTTTTACAAAAAAAGCACTGTGTATAAGCATGAGCAAAAAATCCACTTAATTGGAACTTAATGTGTTGTCCTTTATGCCTGATTCTGTCTTTCCAAAGCCCATCTCCTGTGATATAAGATTGTATTATTTATAAAGTTGGGGTGAACAACCAAACATTCTTGTTCCTACAGTTTTTTTATTTTCATTTTCCTCATTGTACCAATCTCACCTCCATCAGGTTCCCATGGAGAAGAAAATAATTATGTCAGCATCAGGTTTGAACAGAGACATCCCTGTCTTTACCCGAAAATACTACAATCCCATCAGATATGGAGAATGTTCCATATTTATAGTAGGAAACACCTCTGGGAGTTCCATAGCATTGCTTGAAATTTAGCACTCAGTTATAACAAACAGCCCTCAACTCTAGGTGTTCTCCCATCACTGGAAATGGGTTCTTTCTTTGGTGCAGCTACACAGCCCTTTGGCTTTGAATGGAAGAAGCTGATTCCCTGATATTCATTCATTCATTCTTCATTCACTCATTGTTCCAATTTATATGATCACCCATCTCAAGTTCCTAAATCTGGAAGGCTAACAATATTTCAAAAACAACATAAAACTAACAAGCAATGGCAGCAACACTCACACACACACAAACACACACACACATACATATGTATGCGCGTGCACACACACACATATAGTGCAACTGGAGTAAAATCAAATTCATCAATAACAAATCAACACAACTACCACACAGACTTAGCTTAACTATACTTCCTGATCCCCAGACCCAGTCACATGTTTCCTGTCCCCTAAGCTTTGTAACTCTATGTGGCTACAAGCTCTTAACAGTGATTTTCAAACAGATGAAAGAAAAACAAGCCATTGAGTTGTGAGATTTTCAGCCTCTCAAATAAACTTTCTCACTTGCAGGATTAGACATGAAGATAAAAATGTGCATATGGAACTCGTTGCATGTATGAGTGGGATCACCCAGCTCTTCCCCACCCAAAAGCCCTTTCTCAGTTGTCAATCATCTTTGATGTAACCCATGTTTCTCAGCCTTAGTAATTTTAAGATTTGTGGACTTCAACTCCCAGAATTTTAGGAATTGAAGTCCACACATTTTAAAGTCACCAAGATTGAGAAACACTGGTCTAACCTAACCTTGAAGGCAATTTAAGATAGCTTTATATGTATTCCTTTCAACTACTGATGAATTTCACATGGTTGGCAAGTATTTTCCACATATATTAATTTCCTTAGAATAAAGGGCTACTACGTGTGAACTTCAAACATTCAGATGGACATGAGTTGGCAGTAAGAAGAGTTTTCTCAATGTTGGCTAGTATCTAGTAGTCACCTGAAGTTCTGTACTCTAGATACAATAGCCCCATTCTCTGAATGAGATCAGTGAGCATGCTGTTCTCAGACCTCTAACCTCATATCCTCATACATTTAATGTCTGTTGCCTACACCATTGTATTTCCTAGCTTCATATACAAGGGCAAAGCTTCAAACAATATAAATATATGCATATGTGTAGATCATTATCATATTTAATTTCTTGTGGGTGTGGCTATTTAAGCATCCCTCTCTCTGGCCTGAACTATTTTATGAATGAGTCTACTACAATAACCCATAACTGTGATCCCAAAACAAGGATAAAATCTTGATGCAAGGGTAGAGGAACTGGGTTGAAAACTCTAGAGTTACATAAAGATCTCTTTGCTGCTATCTACCATAGAACCTATCTAGATTTTCAAAACCTAGATCTAGAAACTCAATTTAGGGTAGAGTTTGCTAGAAAATAGAGAGAGCTGAGATATTATTCCTTCCGGATTATGAATATTTCCAAAATAATCACAGTTCTGATAGTCTGAGTTGAGAAATAGATGTGCAAAGCAGTTCTGATTTCTATGCTTTCTTCATCGCCATAACTGCAGTTGTGAGATAGAAAAAAAGACCTTAGATCATTTCCGCGTTAGATCCTATTTGAGAAGTTTGTGAGCCACAATCGCACTGTAAGCTAAAGAACAATAGAAATGTTGGAGAACTTTAAGACATGACATGCAAAATTTAGCACAGAACAATTGCAGGTTACATATGGTCAACAACATTACTCCCTAAACAGAAGGTGAGGTAATGCAACAGTAGAATCCATTAATGTTCACTTATTGATATGCAATGGCACCTTGGTACTCAACTGCTTTGAAGCTCATCGAATTTGGTACTCAGCATATTTTGATGTGAAAATTTGGTACTCATTGTTTGTTTGATACTCAGCACACAAGCTAGAACTTGCCAGTGTCAGCTGCCTTGTGACTTCACTATATTGTTCCTTATTGGAAAAAATGGTTTGGTACTCATTGTTTTTGGTACTCATTGCACTTCCTGGAACCAATTAACAATGAGTACCAAGGTACCACTGTATACATGTATTTTGTTGTCTGCCATCTCTTCCATCACTCAAGAAATGAGACTGAAATGTTTTACACTGGGGCAGGAAATTTCTTTTGCAGCCCAAATCCCTTTTTTTGGCCCTCAGTTTCATCCTCTAGATCAGGGGTTCCCAATCAGGGGTTCTCATACCCCCTGGCGGTGCGAGACGATATCCCAGGGGATGCAAAAACTTGGGTTTAGAAGTTTCAAAATTACAGTGTATATGCATAATTCGTTGTAAGGGGTGCAAGAATATATCAGAATCATTCTAGGGGTGCTGGATATAGAAAAGGTTGGGAATCGCTGCCCTAGATGCTGAAGGATAAAGGATGATAAGGACTTGATGTAGGAGGTGTGAAAGATGGAAAAATGAATTTTGGTGGCTGCAGAGCCTCCATGATATTTCACTCTACATAACCTACCTAAAATTAAGTCTCATTTAATTCCATGTAGTTACACATTTGCACAGGTACACACAAGATGGAGCAACTAATATATTAATCTCTAGAGAAGGGAAGCTGAATCTGAAATATACAGACACATTGGCTGAGTTTTCTTATATGTTAGACAAGTTGTTGGGTTTCTCAGGTTCAGCACCTGGTGAGGAACACTGCCATTCTCTTAGGCCAGTGGTGTCAAACTCGCAACGTCACGTGATGGGTCACGACATATTGTGACTTTTTTCCCATTGCCGGCAATGGGGTGGGCGCAGTTTCGGCATGACGCATCCGGCCTGTGGGCCGGCAGCTTGACACCCCTGTCTTAGGCCATTGTTATGAACATGGTATTCAACTATAGAATGATTTTTCAATTTGGTATTGTATGAGAATCGTACCACTGGGTTTTATTAAATCTGGTTTAAATAAAGCTGTTGTTGAAAAGACAACTAAAACGTTGCCACAAAAGGCAAACCAGGACATTGTCTTCTATCAGGAACAGGTGCTAGAAAAGAAATTGTTCTTGTTGAATCGGAGACAGCAAGGATCAAATGTATGGACTTGTGCCAATCTCACCCCCAAGAATCTTTCTGCTAAACTTTCAAGTTCTCTCCAAGTTCTTCCAGATGTTTTTGTCTGAGCATGATCAGTCCTACATAAAATTTCTCCTGTAGGCCAAATTAGACGGCAAATTTAGGTGAGAAGCTCTCATTGCCAAGAAGTTCGCATTTCAAGTGGGAAGTCTTCCGATATGAAATCCGCCTAAGGCTTTGGGATCTGGTGGGGCATTCAGGCTCACAGCCAGACGTCCTACAGTGAAAGAGCTTTCAGGTGGTTCCAAGGATGGAAGGGGGAAAGTCAAAGCAGGACAACAAAGCATGAAACACCAAAAGGACAATTCCCATCATGCCCAGATAGCACGGTTAATTGTGAGATCTCATAGAGTTTGTAATTTATAATCCGTTTTGTGTACTTTTAATCTAAGACATTAAAAAAACACGGGGGAATTCTAGAACCTGCGCATTCTTGTCTGTATGTTCTGCTGGGCTGAATTTCAGCACTGGTCCATTGCTAGGAAATAACCTAGCAATTTTATGTCTTATCCCCCCCCCCCCGTAGAAAACAACAAGAAGGGAGCATGTATGCCTTAGACCAGGGGTAGGCAACCTTGGCTCTTTTATGACTCGTGAACTTCAACTCCCAGAATTCCTGAGCCAGCATTGCTGGCTCAGGAATTCTGGGAGTTGAAGTCCACGAGTCATAAAAGAGCCAAGGTTGCCTACCCCTGCCTTAGACATTGAAATAAATATCAGTGAAAGTTGGTACCAAATTATAATTTAACTTGATTGAACCTTGTATCTGCTGTCTGTCTGTTTATCCATCTTTTCCCCATCCCACCTGTTTCTTGGCTCTTGTAGGCATGGTTTTAGCACAGTTTTTAGTAATATTTTAATGTTGGGTCATTTTAGTCTTTTTAATTATTTTTCAACTGTTTCTATAATTTGTAAGCTTCCCAGTCACCTTGTAGAGAAGATGGTGACATAGACATTTAATAAAGAAAGAAATAAAATAAATAAATATCCATCCATCCATCCATCCATCTTTCTTTTTACCCAGCTAGGTGGCAGTGCAGAGCTTACTTTGCCCAATCTCAAAAAAACAAAGCTGGATTTGGAAAACAGGTGGACAAGAGACCACCTGAAAACCTTTGAGTGGCAAACTACACTGGGATTTTTTTTTTATTTAAAAAAAAATCCATTTTGTTCCCATGAAAGCTACTTTAATGTGTCACAAGAAACCGAGCTCACTCATAGGAGATTTTAACTTTTTTTTACATCTTATTAAATGAATGTAATTCATCCGAGTTAATTTGAATCACCTTTAAATGCAAATTAAATTAATTTAGATGTACTTTTTGATCTGCTTTCTCATCTCCACCTTCTACTGTATCAACCGCTTTTTAAAGGACAGCCTCTGCACACTGTCCCAAGAACAAGGGTGGTCCCTAACCTGAAAAAGTTGTTCATCCCAATTCAAGGTAGTCCCCGACTCACAACAGTTTGTTTAGTGACCGTTTGAAGTTACAACGGCACTGAAAAAAGTGACTTATGACCGTTTTTCACACTTATGACGGTTGCAGCATCCCCATGGTCATGTGATCAAAATTCAGAAGCTTGGCAATTAACTCATGTTTATGACATTTGCAGTATCCTGGGGTTACGTGATCCCCTTTTGTGACCTTCCAACAAACAAAATCAATGGGGAAGCCAGATTCATTTAAAAACCGCATTACTAGCTTAACAACTGTGTCCAGAAAGGTCATAAAATGGGGTAAAACTCACTTAACAAATGTCTCACTTAACAACAGAAATTTGGGGCTGAATGGTGGTTATAAGTCGAGGACTACCTGTAAATCCTCCTTGTTGTACACCCATTATCCTGTCAGACACACTCACAGCATTCCCTATTATTGCAGTCAAAATGCTATCTTTAACTGCCTGGCTTTCTGTCCAGGCTGGGAAAAGGACTCCTGCTTTTTCAACTAACACAAATATTTGTTTCCATTTTCCAGAAATAAGATGGCAGGTGGTTTAAGTTTTAAGCAAGATTTTCTCTGCTTCCCCTTTTCATTACAGTTGACATGCTGGAGCCTGAGTTTTGTAACAGACTTGTAGCCTATGGCATCAGACAGGGGAGATGAAATTTAGAGCAAACACACACAAAAGAACATGCACAAAACATTGAGTTGACAGCTTGCTGAGGTAGCTTTTTTTTTTTTTTGTCAAAGTTGCTCTAGCGTAATAGCCACACATTGTTGTACAATAGTTGACATAGCTCTGTTGTGATGTGATGGAATGAAATAACCATTCAGTATTTGCAATCGTCCATGATTTACCCTGAGCAGGGGAGAAAGAAAACACCTCAGTCCTAACAGGTGTTTTAGTGAACCAGTGGAAAAACTTGATTCTTATCTGTCATCTATAAATATTTTTGCTATTTATTATATAGTGTTATAATATTTTTATAGCAACCTGGCATGATCTCCTGTATATGAATTAGACAAGTCTCTTTTCTGTTACCATAGATTGGCTTGGGAAATGTTGTAGTGGCTGAGGACCATCCTTAATGTTTTGGTGGGACTGGGGGGACAAAAGCTAGATACGGTGAAGACGTAAAGAAGACAAAGAACCATTATTTACTTAATATGTCTAAAGAATCATAGAATCATAGGGCTGGAAGGGATCTTGGAGGTCTTTATTTATTTATTTATTTGATTTTCTTCTTTTCTAGATAAAAATGGAACACATATACATACCATCATACCTTCCCCACAACTGCCAACAACAAACATGAATATTGGTGAACTGTTGCAACAGAACTCTGATTTTTTTCAAGAACTACCACTTGGATTGGTGATTAATTTCAAGGTTTAATGTTGCTTAGTGTTATGATTAGCTCATGGAAATCTCTGCAGACCCTTGGCCATATAAGTGATGTCTCCATTTTGGCCTCCGTCTCATAATCTTACAATAAGTTTTGTAATGTTGAATAATGATAATTAAGCCAATATCAAGCAAGATCAGAAAATATATGTGGGGTTTCTTTTGAACAAAACTTCATATGTAGCCAACATTGGTTGGTAGTTGGGCCCACATTCAAAGCGTGTTTCAGTGGCAAAGGAGGCATTATGGTTGTTGGCTTATAGAAAATGGGTTCTGTTATCATTCTTTACTTCTATGAGTGTTTCTCCTCTTCTGCATGGAGTTAACTTAGAAGAGCAGAAGAATCAGGACATTAGGTCTTAATGAGGATATGGTCCAGATTCAAACATTGTGCTTTGTATACTAAGTGAATTCATCCACTCTGGGCTTTTTAAGTTAAACCGAACACAAATGACCATTCAAAATATTCCCTCAAAAATCTTCCCTCAAAATCTTCCCTCAAAATGATCTTCTGATTTATCTAAAATGTGCAAAAATGAAGAGGACTGTGAACAATGGCTGAGATGATCATTCAGTAGGACAAAAGGTGCCTTTGTCCACTACTTTGGCCACCTCATAACTAAATAAGAGCAAGAATATTACTTTGCTTCCATGAGATCTTCCCTGCAATAATTTCTTATATAATTTCTCCTTCATCAGTCTGACTGAGGACAAGTAGAAAATAACAAAGGATAATTTCTCTACCTCTTGTGAATAGGCTGTGGGAAAACAAATAGGTCTTTTAGAGCTAAGCAACTGCACTGTTATATAGGAATATCTATTAAGCTGAAGAGGCACCATTGAAATGATCAGAGAAAGTGGCTGTTTCTTGAGCTAAAGTTAACAAGTGAGCCAATGAACTATAATAGGGGGAGAATCT
This sequence comes from Azemiops feae, assembly GCA_023970755.1. NCBI lineage: Eukaryota > Metazoa > Chordata > Lepidosauria > Squamata > Viperidae > Azemiops > Azemiops feae. Next base: position 716,108 of record JALGBA010000702.1, on the reverse strand, counting down.
GCCTCTATCTTTGCCGCCATCTTAGATGTTAGTTATGCATACAGATCTCCACATTTATAAGTCATAAAGATCTATCCTGGCACTGTGATTTAATAGTCCATGAATAAAGCCTCTCCTCAAAGGATGGGAACTACCTTTGCCTGTCAATCCTGCCATTCTTAATTGGTAGAATTTACATTTTTAATTTAATTACATTTTTAATTTGATCTTTCAAGGTTCCTCTACACCACCCAAGAGTACTGACAGCCGACAATGAGGAGACAAAAGGAAAATCTTCTGGGAGGAATTTTTTTGGCAATGCACAGATGACCAAACATATAATATACTATGATTATATCGTGAGAGGACCATCAAAATCATACGTGCGTCTCTGTTTCCTATTGATTAGAAGATAGAGTTATTCTTCTATTAGTCAGAATCGCTTCTGAGAGATAGCAAGGAAACAACTACAATTACAGCTGCTTCATCTGAAGATGTGAAGAGAGCTGATACATAAACTAATGGTAAATCCAGAGGAACAATTATGTCCCTCCTTGCCTGTAAGTTCAAATCTCCCAAAGAGCACTGCCTAACACAGACTTCTTTAAATTGCTGATCCATTTTGGATATATTTTTATATCACCATAATGTCCATGTAATAATCATGAAATTATTATTATTAATCAGCCCAAGTTGGGAAGCAATGCCATAGAGAAAGATAACAAGATGAGAAAGTAGCCATTCAGATAAATTACCAGATAAGAAATTAGTATTATTAATCAGGCAAATGATTTCTAATATATATGGAAAGCACTGTGGGAAAATCTGAATTACCCAGTAGCTCAAATAACTACAGTATATGCACGATAAGATTTTCCTTAATGCAGATTCCTCATGGAATTTCTGTCTTGGAATGTTATATTCTTGCATTCAGGCCCCATTAGAAGAGTGAGGGAAATCCTCAGGGACGACTCACACCCTGGTCAGCATTTCTTTACTCTCCTACCATCGGGTAGGAGATATAGAAGCATAGCCATCCGCACCAACAGGCTGAAGAACAGTTTCTACCCATGGGCTGTCAGACTCCTGAATGGAAAATAACTCCATGTATGATAGACTTGCGGGGCCGGCGCGTTGTGCAATAAGGTCACATGGTGCAATAAGATTGTGTGTTTGTTGTCACTGTGAGTTGTGTTGGGGGGGTGCATGAAGGGAGGCTCAGCCAATCTCATTGTACACATGTTGTAATTTGACAATAAAGGTTGATTTGATTTGATTACTTTCAATCTATTTTAAGAGTACTGTGTCATGCATTAAGCATTATTCATCAAAATTATTTTTTGAAAGTTCATGAAACATATAAAGGTATTATCTTTCTATGTAGAATTGTGCATATGTATGTGTATGTGTATGTAATGGAATGTATGTGTGTGTGTATGTAATGGATGACCAGGAGGAATGAAGAATGGGATTGTTTCCCAATCAGACAAGAGAGGGAGGAGCAGTGGTGGGATTCAAATATGTGAACAACCGGTTCTCTGTGTGGATGCCGCTTCCGGAAGTCCATTCTGGGCCTGGGCAACAAAAAATTAGCTACCGGTTCTGCCGAACTGGTGCAAACTGGCTGAATCCCATCACTGGGGAGGAGGCCTCAGTTGCTTGATGGTCAGAGCAAGAAACTGAGGATGGAGCTGACCTAATGGATCAGACGGTTAAAAGTGGTGGTGGGCAGTTTGTACCTTCAGACATGCAAGATTAATGCCAGTCCACTCAGGTAAACCAGACAGGACTGGTAAACTTGAATAAGCAAATCAGGTAAATCAGACAGGAAATTCTAATTTAGCTAATTGTACTTTATTGTAAGATTATATTAATAGAATCCTGCAAGTCTGAAGGTATAAGTGTCCTGCTGTCACTTTTAGCTGCCTATTCCTTTAGGGCAGATCCTCCCAAGTTTCTTTTTCTGACCATTAAGCAATTGTGGATTTCTGCCTCTCTTCTCCGATTGCTTTTTAGCCAGCATCTCTTCCTATTGTTCCCCAAGATCATCTACACATTCTCTCTCTCTCTCTCTCTCTCTCTCTCTCTCTCTCTCTCTCTCTCTCTGATCCTCCTTTATTTTCCATTTATTTGATAATTAAATATCAAATTAGTTTTGTTAGTCATTCATAAAAAGCCAATTTATTTCCTTTGATATGAATTTTAGTGCTTTTCAATGACTTTGAAAGCTGTAGATGTTTTCTCACAATATACTAAGCTTAATTAGTAGAACCTTGGTTATTATTATTTTTTGGGTTTGGCTTTGTGCAAATTGTGAAAATCCAAATCATTTGGTTGGTTATGATTTAATACATTATGTTCCCCCTGACCTCAGGGGGTAACTCTGAAATCAGGTTGTGTTGAACTTTCAGTCATCTTGTTACTCGCATTCATTTTTTGCCTATTTTCTTTTACTCTTTCTTTGCCACATTCTTTATGCAATACTCACCAGGACTGCATGCCAAAGAGAAGAGCCAATAAGCCAAAGGGGAAAAGCCCAATTCTTATTCTAGACACAATTTATAAATTCACTTTGCTTAAATTACTAAGTAGAACCATTTTGCAGTTTGGATCTTATTTTTATATTGGCATCTTCCTGAGGACAGAAAGTTAGTTTAGAGCGAAAAAAATAGATTACAATGCACTGCTTTCCACAAGCTAGCTTCTATCACCTGGACACTGAATGATGAGTAGAGGGAATGAGAAAAATAAAGAAATAGAAGGGAGAAAATGCACTTATAAATATAAAACAGGAATTTAAATAAAGGAAATTTCTTTCTTGTTTTTACACTTTAATTTTTTTAAAAAAAACCCTCCATGCTAAGAATTCTTTTCCCCTTTAGGCTTTTGAAGAAACACATCTGATATTCCTCTGACTGCTTTTCTTTTTCTTAGTGCTAAAGGACAGATGAGGAGTTGGAATAGAAATGGTTTTTATGGAATGGAGGAGGAGGAGGAAAGAAAGAGGAGCACATTTAAAATCATCGGCAAAGATCAAAATGTGTCCTCTCATTCCGAAAATTTTTTTTTTTCTATTAATGTTAAGTTGAACACAATTTACCCCCCTCCTTCTCTCTTTCTCTCTCTTTCTCTTTTACACGCACACACACACACACACACACACACACACACTTGCTCATTGCAATCTCTCTCTCCCTCTCTCTCTGTCTCCTCCTCACTCTTACACACATTTCCAAACCTCTTTCTTTCTGTGTCTCTTTCACACATACACACTTGCTCATTGCAAAACCAGCTGGATCCAAGTCCTGGCTGAGAAGAAGAGTGAGAGTTTGAATGGCAGAGAACTACCCCGTCCCCCAGTTCACTGAGTTGATGAAGGTATTAAAAGCAGGAGCAGGATGAAGATGACAAATGGGGCGGTGTTGGGCGTGACCCACCAATACCTTAAGGCTGTGCAAACAGAAAGAGGAAAAAAAAAACAGAACAGGTCTGACAGGGTAATGATCTACAATAGCCTCATTCCCTCAAGGTTAAAATATGTGTGTGTGTGTGAGAGAGAGAGAGAGAGAGGGAGGGAGGGAGGGAGGGAGGGAGAGCGAGAGCGAGAGAGAGAGCGAGAGAGAGAGCACAGGCTAACCCCCTTTTCTGAGGTTCTTCTCTTGTGCTTTTGGCAAAAGTGGGCGCTTAGTTTTGTTTGCACAAACTTGACTTCAGAGTTTATTTATTAGCAAGCAGGAGAAGCAAGTCTTTCTTACAGAGTGGAAAAAAGATGGACTTGGTCTTTGCTATAAGGGTGGGGTACAAAGTCATTGGGCCATCTGCTTAGCAACAGGACTCTGAAGGAAAAAAGAAAGCAGAGTTGGGGGCAATTGTTGGGAGCAGAAAGGCCAAGCAGAGCCTTTATACAATTGGGCTTCATTCCAGCCTCTTAGTGCCAAGTGCCGAACTTTGCTTCCAAAAAAAAAAACCAAACAAGGACACTTTTACAAGACTCCAAAGAGTCCTCCCTCCTCTTCCTCCCTCTTCTCTTCCTCTTCCTCTTCCTTCTCTTGGCTGTGAAAAGGATGGAGGATTATTTAAAGTTATGACTGTTTTCTACCTAAGGTGAAGCCAGAGCTTGCAGGAGATATATAAGACCTCCCATCCTCCAACCTCTCATAGCATTCCTGGCAGGGATTCTGGCAAAGAGGCACTGGGTGCTATAGAAACCTAGATTAATTTACAGGTGTTGTAATCCCTAAGGGGCATGTGCTCTTTATACAGTACCTGAAGGAATAACTTCCCACCTATGTTATAAACTAGGAAGCCCCGTCATTTGAAAAGGTTTATTGTGGGCACTAACTCAGAAGGCGGCCTAGGTGGAATATATGATAAAAAGATGTTCCTTTTTTAAGATAGCTTTATTAGGTTGTTTTTTTAATACTAAAAAGATTTTAAAAAAACCCTAACAAACACTAATAATTGAGAGAACAGGAAGAAAAAGGAGAGAACCAAGCCAAAAGTACAGAAAGGGGGAAAAAAATTAAATGATTTCTGATTTTGTTTTATAACAGTTATAAGTATAAAGTTAAACTGAACTTTCTCTAAGGTTACAACATTCGTTTCATTTTTTTCTATGATAAATGATTTTTTTCAAATAATCAAACTCCTATGTATGCAAAAAGGCCAGCACGTTCCAACATCTTCACCATCCACTCTTCCATTGTAGATATTGAGAAATCTTTCCACCATTGCGCATATAAAAATCCTCCTCCTAGAACTTAAACACCCGTTGCAGCATCCCCCTAATCACATGATCAAAATTCGGATTCTTGGCAACCGACTCACATTTATGATGGTTGCAGTGTCCCAGGATCATGCGATAACCTTTAGCGACTGTCTGACAAGCAAAGTCAATGGAGAAGCCAGACTCACTGTGTTACTAACTGCAGTGATTCACTTAACAATTGTAGCAAGAAAAGTTGTAAAATTGGGCAAAATTTACTTAACTCTCTTGCTTAGCAACAGAAATTTTGGGCTCAACTGTGGTCATAAGTTGAGGACTACTTGTACTCTCTCTTCAGTGTTAGCCTCTAAGATGGCATAACTGGAAATAAGCTAAATTCCTAAGCAAGCAGTGGCTAAGCAAATAAGCAGCAAACTTATTTTAAGGCCATTTGAGGAATTCTATTTTTATAATTCTTAAGAGGAATCAACTGATTCACAACCTTTCAAATTAATGTACGCATTCAAGCTTTTCTTTTTTTACACTTTTCAGGTGTTGCTAGGATAAAGAAAATAGATCAATGTCTACTTTTAAACATGCCAATGAAAATAAATTTAGGAATGTGTATTTTGACAGCATAAATATTTTTTCCCCTCCAAACTGGGAAAAAAAGTATTTGGGGATCGCTCAAGGCAGAAATAGGAAAGGACAGTTATCAGTGACTTTGTAAATGTCACATGAGCCAAAAATAGATTAAAAACCAAGCCAATATTATGTTAATTAAGTAGTGTGCAGCTCATCGTCTGCTTTTTATTTGCAGTGACTTCTGCTCATGTACGTTCATGAAGCTCTTTCTTTCTTTGTTTAATTATTCTGTTTATTAAACTTGTTATATCATTGGCAACCAAAGTGAGCCTGCAGAATTCTGAACTGAAGGAGCTAGAGATAATATTTGAATACCAAATGTTGATCTCTATTGAACTTTCACCTTCTTATTCAAGTGGGTAAAAGAAAAATTAGATTTGGCTTAATCTAGAATCTCATCTGGTTGACTGGTGGGCCTTACACCACTTGTTAATTGGCTTCTTCTTGATCTAGTTTAATAGTCTGCCCCAAAGAATGCAGTATTGCAGGCTAACAATGCCCATAGCCCAGAGTTCAATCCTGACGGGCTCAAAGTTGACTCAGCCTTCCATCCTTCCGAGTTCGATAAAATTAGGACCCCAGATTGTTGGGGGCAATAGGCTGACTTTGTAAATCATTCAGAAAGTGCTGTAAAGCACCGTGGAGTGGTATATAAGTCTAAATGCTATTGCTATTTTCTGAAATCCTCGACCGAAGTCTTTCTCGTTATCTACTGCCTTATCCTTTAATTAGAGATGACAGTGATTGAATCAAGAACCTTCTGCATTCTCAGTTTGTGTCCTACAAAGAAATTATAGTCGTGCTCCTTACGTTGTGATTGATGAATGTTGGCTCACTGTCCATTAATTGGTTATTTCTCAGCATAAAAGCCTAAACTGTGAACTGTCAGAAACCTGGGTGGCAAAATTAATACAGAAGGGAGATATGCAAAATTCTTTACGCCAGCATTTATTATTCACTAGACAACCTGTGATCCATTTGGTGATCATTTCAGAGATATTACCTTACCTAACAGAATGACCAAGGTCAAAAGCAATGGGAGTAAGATGTCCAAGTTCCTGCTGGCTTGATTGTCCCCTGACAACTGATGGTGGGACCAATGCACCCAGCCTCCAGAAGGCTAGGACAAAACTGGTCTACCCTGGTCTCCAGCAGCTGAAGGTGTAGTTAGTCTAGGGACTAGGACTAGGGCAGGACAGATCTACTGAACCTCTGGGCAGCAACACAGTAGCATGGCAGCACTGAAGTGACCACAAATATGCCAAATTTCAATCCCACAGGAGACACGTGTCCTGGATTTTGGACACACTCTGTAAGTTAGCCCATTTATGGTACCTTGGTTCAAAAGTGGCTGCCCTATGATGCCCTCTTTCACTGGTTAGTTACAGACACAAGAGTTGCAGTAATTTATAAATGTTTGACTTGCTGAAGACATGGAGGAACCATATATGGCAGCGTGGTTTCCCAATATACATTAAAAAATGTGCACCTCTTGTGGAAAATATAAATATTTGTATTTGACAGACATGCTCTGCCATGTTTCTGAGTCTGTTTTCCAATAATTCAGTATATCAAGTGGGTATAAATGCACTGCTGTATCTGTGAAGAGTGAGCTGTTGAAGAGACTTTGCTGGCTCAGGCCTGGAAGCATGATTGCCCTGATAATCCCTATGGGGTGACAAATGCTGTCTTGTTGGTAACATCTACCAGTCTTTGCTTTTGTGTCATCTTTGCTTGATCAGAGCCCTATTCCCTTATCACCAGTGGAGAAAACTCATATTGCAATGCTTTCTCTTTGAACTCGTGTTTCTAAATGGATGAAAAATTTTCAGCAGAGTTAAATCCTGTAGAAGGAAGGTCATCTTCATTAATCAGCTGAACGTGTTAATACATGTTCTATCTTGAATAAATCCATCTCTGTATGAAAAGTCACATAGAGAACACGATAGGAAGGCATTTCCTTTCATGATAGGCTGCATTTATACAAAACACCCTAGTTAAATTTTTAATCTTTGTTATCTCACAAGTATCTCTTAAGCTTCTTTTCGGTAATTTATTAACAACCTATACAAATGTTTCATCAAAGAGGGGCCTAAATTGCATCAATATTTCCTCATGTATGCCAAGCTTTACTTTATAGTAACTGATGAGGATCAATCACATACATTTCTCAGTCATATATCTGAGACCATTTTGGTAATTAATACTTGATACAAATCTGTGATTAAAAACTTAACTAGATCTGTAATTAGGTTTATAAATACACTTACAAGGATTTTTGCAAGGTGGGAACAAATGAATGGATAAATTCTCATGCATGAATAACATCACAGTTTAAATCCTCTCCTTCAGACTGAGTTGAGCTTCCAACGTGACTTTGCTGAATAATTCAACTCAGGAAAAAAAGATCATTTGTGGGGGGGAAAAGGTCATTGTATACATCTAGTGAATCACCAACTGAACTGATTTTTGTAAGTTTTGTAGCCTAACAACCTCTCATTTGGACTTTAATTTGAGATTAGTTTTATAAGCCACATGGGAGTTATAAGAGGACTTGATGCCATGACTGATCATCTTAGAGGTCCTTCTAAAATATACTACAGTAAGGATGAGAAAAACATACATAAATACTGTAAACATTTCTTCCTGTATCAGCTATCCTGCAGCGTTTCATCTTTTGATCATGATTCATGTTTCTTTTTTAATATTTTTTAAACTGTTAAGGATCATTTCTTTTATTTTTCATCAATTGATTATGTGCCATCAAGTCAGTGTTAATTCTTAGTGACCACATAGATTTTCTCCATGTCCATCTGTCTCTAATCTTTCAAATCTTCCAATGGTATATTTCCATTTTATATTTTATTTTATTTTACTATTTCAATTGTCTTCATTTTCATAGAGGACACATGCACGAGATAAGGAAAATTTCATGGTACTAAAATGCACATAACTTTACCAACAATTGCATGTTGCAATGCTACCACCCAAGTGTAGGCATGTACAGTGCTGCTGTAAGAGCTGCTGCCAAGACTAGATGCCCCTTGGGATATTCTGGTATCCCAATGGCCTCTTTCCAAACCACGTTAACCATGATTTAACTTCTCCACATCTTTCTTATGCACTGTTTCATAAGTGAACAAATGGATTTCTTTTTTTAAAAAGTCCCTAATTTTGTTCCTTCACTGCTTTCTAGTGATCAGGCATCAAATAGCAAAATTCCTAATGCTTGCTTTCTCCCTTCCCTTCCCTTCCCTTCCCTTCCCTTCCCTTCCCTTCCCTTCCCTTCCCTTCCCTTCCCATCAACTCCATTAACGGTCAAGAGAATTGATGCCAGATAAGAGTCAACAGACTTTAAGGGGGGCTTGAGTTAGATATCTTATGGGGGTATAGAGACTTCAAACTGATGATATGAGCCACTTTCTGGCTCAACCTGTTCGTCTGCTACAAGAAGGTCATTCTATGAAAACTCTGGCTCAAAATCAATGAATAAAAATGCAGCATAAATTTATCCTATATGTTAGGCACATACTTACTGATGGGATTCTCAGCTGGCCCTAAACCTGGCTCCCAGCTGAAGGCATGTTAAAATGCCAAAGGCATATCAAATATGACATTTGCTTTAAAAAATATAACCAAGAACAGAAAATAGAGATGGAATAATCTTACTGGTTAAAGGATAAAGAGACAGAACGTTATGCTCTTTCTTTCCATATAAGAATAGGAAAATCTGCAAAATATAGGCATAATATTAAATCTAGAAAAAAATCATTCAGGGATTATGCTGTTAAATTTGGAAACTCATCATTTAGAACTATCAGAAAATTTAATTGTTGGACAGATAAATTTCATTTCACCCCCTTTACTTAAATTCATGTTGAACCTTTGGTTCACACTCAGGGTGAAGTCCAACTGCCAGCCTTCATCTACTTTAATGTATTGATAAATAATGCCCGAGAACCGATTTGGTGTAGGAGTTAAGGCACCAGACTAGAAACCATGAGACCATGAGATCTATTCTATTCTATTCTTAGTCACAAACCAGCTGGATGACCTAGGGCCAGTCACTTTCTCCCAGCCCTAGGAATGTATCAATGGCAAACCACCTCTGAAAACCTTGCCAAGAAAACTACAGGGACTTGTCCAGGCAGTCTCCAAGAATTGGACAAGACAGAATGGAATAAAAAAATGATATCCAGCTATGAGTAAGGAAAATAGTATTAATAAATAAATCTTGGCTCATTAAAAGCTGTGCAATTTATTATCACAAAAGCTTTCAGGATTTGCAATAGCCTATGAAAGAATATGACTTTAGGGTGTCACAGGATATTGTGCAATGTGTCACAGATTAGCACAGATACAGTGCTAATCATGTCACAATAATGCCAGGTTATATCGTGGCTTGGTCAGGTTTTCTTTTTTCTTAGGAATAGAATCAAGATCAAGATTTTCTTAGGGATAGAATCAAGACCATGTGAAGTGCTGATACCACTTTATAATGCCTTGGTAACATTACACTTGGGATACTGCATCCAGTTTTGGTCTCCACAATATAAAAAAGAGAATCTAGAAAGAGTGCAGAAAAGAGCAACAAAGATGATTAGGGGACTGACGGATAAAACATACGAAGAACGGTTGCAGGAATTGGGTATGTCTAGTTTAATGGAGAGAAGGACGAGGGGGGAGATGATAGCAGTGTTTCAATATCTCAGGGGCTGCCACAAAAAGAAGGGGCCAACCCATTCTCCAAAGCATTTGAACGCAGAACAAGAAGCAATGGATGGAACCTAATCAAGGAGAGAACCAATCTAGAACTAAGGAGAAATTTCCTGACAGTTAGAACAAATAATCAGTGGAACAACTTGCCTCCAGAAGTTGTGGGTGCTCTAACAATGGAGGATTTTAAGAAGAGATTGAATGACCATTTGTCTGAAATGGTATATGATTTTCTGCTTCAACAGGGGATTGGACTAGAAGGCCTCCAAGGTCCCTTCCAATTCTGTTATTCTGTTATTCTTTTAAGCCATGTTCAAAGCAAGAGCAATGCTAAGAAGAGTTGAATGTTCTGAGTGTGATTTTTACAAATCACACTTTTAATATATCAGCTGAATTCTATTCAGGCACGAAAGAGGTAAGAACAGAATTTTATTCAGGCAAGAAACAGATAATCTGGCAGATTTGTCTCTTGCTCATTTCCAAGTTAGTTTGTTTGAGACAGACATAAACAAGGACTCACAGCAAAGTTTATTAGCTTAAAGTTGCCATCCGACTAATTCTGATTCAGGTTATCTTTTCTTTCCCAGCTAATTCCGACTCAGATTATCTTCTTTTCCCCAATTAATTGACTCATTGTCTTCTCTTTCTGTCACTGTTTTTAAACTAAGGGCCAGATTCAGTGTTGGAAAGAACCCTACCTTGCTGGTTAGGTTTGAGGAATGACCAAAGGTTTAATGAAAAGTAACTTCCATTGACTGCAAGAGACAATGCTTTATAGATTTGTGCTCCTAAAAGGTGCAAATACTGCTGACATTTCTTTAAATCCCCAAACAGTTACCACTGCAATGGATCACTTTTGTATGTCACACATCCTGATAAAAACCTCAGCATTGTACCATAGTGAATACTTTACTAGGTCCAGGGGTGCCTCTCTGCATGGAAAATTTTTTTTTCTACCCCTGATCATTTTACAACTTCTGTAGGGGATTCCTAAAGCTTAGCAACATTGCCTCCTAAATAAATCCATTAACTGTCCATCTGCCTGTCCATCTTCAGGAAAAAAATAATTTAGTTGCAAAGAAATAAATGAATTGTACTGCTACTTTATCAGAATAACTTCTGTTGGACAAGAAGATGAAGACCGTGAGGTTAAGTTCATCACTAATTTTCACGAAATGGTCAGAGAGAGGCTATAGGACATGACCAGGCTGAGCTTGAAGGAGGAGAACAAACGCATCATCTGTCTCAAGTCTCTTTGCACCCACCAGAGATCTAAGTCCAGCCCACCTTGAATTCCATTGACTCTTATCTACCACAAATTTGCTTTAATCACTAGTAGTTCAGATTCTTGTAGACAGTGTTAGCACGCATTAAATCTGTAGTCAGTTGAACCATGTTGCTTCCTAATTTCTTGCACCTGACAGTGGTGGGGAAGTAGGTTCTATGAGACCACTGCAATTTCACTCAGGAAGATACTTTGTGCCATGGAAGTGGTGATTGCCATATTGAAACACTTGACTTTGTAATGAGGGGAAAATGAAAAAAATATGGGGAAGAAAGGAGGGACAAAATACTGGATTGTGCAGTACTGAATAGATTTATATTGAAGAAGTTAATGTTAAAGATGTGAACCCAGACAATATGTTGTTTACTAAGCTCTAAAGATTGTAATTATTAAAAATTAATAAAACATTTGAACGACGAAACACTTGACTTTGCCTCAAATGGTCAACCAGCAATGGTATTAGCCAGTAGAGGTTTCTGAACTTGCTAAATGCTTCCAGCAGTTGAATCAGAAAAAGGATTATGTTCTTACAGTACATAAGAAAGATCTTTTTTTGCTAATGGAACCGATGGACCAATCCTCAGAGTAAAACAATGCAGAAAATTTATTTTGCAAGCACACCACCTATTTAAAACAAATCATGAATTAAGGAAATTCTGCCCACAAATTGCATATTTTCATTATATTAGGGGAAATCTACAGTATGCATGGTGGGAAAAACTGGAAACAAATATGCATGCATTTGGAGAAAAATACAAAAAAGGCTGCATTTTTTAATTACTATTCTTTTTTTTAAAGAAATCAAATTGATATTGGAATGGGGCAAACTGAATTAGGAAGCAGAAAAATTAGAAGTCAATATTTAATGCGTACACCCCTATTTGAGATTTTTCCCATAGAAGTTCATGGGAATTGACTTTAATGGCATTATATTAGGTTTATCCACTGTAATTCATATTTGAAAGTATCTAACTGTTGCAAATAAACTAGCTTTTGTATTTCTTTTTAATATATTATTTTGATTTAGTGTCATAAACATCATAAATCAAGATCTGTGTAATTGGGTCTAGGCAAGTTTATTCAAGTGTACTTGCCTAAGGGGAAGTGATTGGTGTACACATGTGTTATTTGAAATACTCGGGGGAAATTTTATAGCTTTTGCCTTTGATGTTCTTAGAGAACTCTAGTAATACAGGTGTATATTAAACACCACCTTTTCCAGATTTGTACAAATAAAATGTTCAGCTTAGATGTTGAAGAATCAGCCTCTAAACCATTCTCAGCTATGAAACTATCTGGGTGGCCTCAAACCAAACATCTCCGAAAAATCTGACAGAGATTTCAGAGATTTGACAGAGTTGTAAAAGGTGTAGTTTGTGCCCCAGATATTAATAGGGACCATCAGTTTTAATGACTTTAAAAAGGGGGTGTTTAGACAACTTCATTGATTGGGCTTTTCATAGCTAGAAGTTATCAAGCTCCAGCATTAAAGACTAGAATGTTGGGGAATTGAATCTTTAGAAATAGTTAATTATTTAGGATCTTTTTTCTCCTCTCCTATATGTGAAGCATTCAGGAGCAACTGGTTGGCTGTTGTAGATCTTGGTTTCTTACGAAGATCTGGGGTACCTACATATTCTTTTTTTTAAGTAGTTCATTTAGTTTAAAGGTTAACCATAAGTGAGTATATGAATTGTGAAATTTTCTTACCTATCTATCTTGCGTAGAATCTCTCACTGGAACTTTGGTGAAAGGGCTCGAGTTTACCTTAACCTTTTCTGCTTCCTATTATCATCCCAATATATGCCTGCTATTTGTTTGTTGTGGAAGGCATCCAAACGGGAATGCTATTTCCTGCCAAAAGTATTAGGAAATTAGGAATTTCCTGCCAAAGGATAGTTATGTATGTATGAACCATGAGCATAGAAAGGGGCAGAGGTTTAAAGTCCATTTATCTCTTCCCTCCCTTCTCAAATCCAGCTAGGTCTTTCTACATTTATGGATCATTTTTTTTCTATGCTGTTTTGTTCTGCTTGGTTGTTTCTTTTTTTCTCATTCAGAATTGAATGGAAGCACCTCTAAGTTAACATTAGTGGACACAAAGAGAAACCAAGTGCAGAGACAAGAAGGATGTACTTTCTGATACATCAATATATGAATCTTGCAAAGACAAAATTCTTCTGGTCATAGCCATCATGGACCATATAATTCTACCTCTTCAATCATTCTAGCAAAAAGAGACTCATTTCTTTGATATTCAGATGTGTCTTGCATTGACTTAAAGTCCTAGACCAGGGGTCTTCAAACTTGGCCCTTTTATGACTTGTGGACTTCAACTCCCAGAATTCCTCAGACAGGCACTCTGTCTGAGGAATTCTGGGAGTTGAAGTCCACAAGTCATAAAAGGGCCAAGTTTGAAGGCCCCTGTCTTAGACTAATGGCTAGATCTAGAGTTTGAAAATGCTCTTCTCTAAGTTATGGAGCCAGTTTGGACTAATGATTCAGGGCTGATGAACCTCTTATTTCCAGCTATCTGTTGGTCTGTCAACAACCTACTCCTCTTGGAGTTCAAAGGAAAGAAGAAAAACTGAACAATGCTATCTTTGCAGAACTTTAGTTTTTCCTGTCTAAACCTGCCTGCGCTAAACAAGTAAGCAGGCAATTATGGAACTATGATCCTTTCCCCATGCTACTAGATCAGACCATTAGGTTGATCCAGGAGAGCTTGGTAAAGCTTTAATTTGAAGTTCAAAGGTGATCCGATGCAATCTCCAAACCAACATTCAGACCTGAATTGAAGATCCAAATGGCATAGTCAATTCAAATTTGATGCATTTTATTTTGTATAATGATTCAGAACGATTTGGGATATCCAAAAAAGTCATTTCATTGGAGCTGATCGGAAAATCCAATTTTCTGGATTAGAAATTTTGGACTGAAACACTCGCTTGAACTGATTTTCCTAAATAATTAGTATCTTTGGATACAAATAATTTCAACAAACAGTTTGAATCAAAACATATCCACCCCATACTCCTCATCTACTCTATATTTGCATATTCAATACAATGAGCGTTTCTCAAGCTTGGCAGCTTGAAGATGTGTGGACTTCAACTCCCAGAATTTCCCAGCCAGCATGGGAGTTGAATCCATACATCAGTGGTCTTCAAACTTGGCAACTTTAAGACTTGTGGACTTCAACTCCCAGAATTCCTCAGCCAGCCCTTAAAGTTGCTAAGTTTGAAGACCACTGCCATACATCTTCAAGCTGCCAAGCTTGTGAAACACTGCTCTGTCCCCACCCCACATTTCTTTGGCAAATATGTTTCTTAGGAGGTTTACATCCTAGAGATACACATTTAGTGACTAATGTACTGTGTACTGTTTTTTTTTTTAATGTGGGCAAATTTTGTTCTGTTTCTAAAACTCAGTCTGTTCATTCATATTTGAATATTTAGGTATTGATGTTGAATTTGGTCCTTTTATTTTGTATGTTATATTTTTATTTTCTTTTAAATGGAATTAATATCATGAAGGATTGATTGATTGATTGATTGATCAATCAATTCCATTCTTCCAACTCATTAATTTAATCATTCAGATGAAGCTTAAATGTCAAGGCAACAAATACAGCATCAGTCTGAAACTATAGATGGTGTATATTTTTCCCAAATTGCATGTCCCCCCCCCTCAAACAGTACCAGATATTGACCCTGGAGAATCCAGCAAGGGGATATCTATTTGCATATGGCTGTACAAATAAATTTAAAATAATATTTCTTGGCATCATGTTTGGCAGTAGATGGAATTTTAAGTATCATTATTGCATAACCAAAACTATGTGCCACCAAAATAAATGGGGGGAAATAATAGCAAATTCATGCTCCAGTCAGCTCTCTTGAAATGATGTGGCAATTTGATTCTTATCCTGTTTTTATTAGCTTCTTGCGCTTCTGTTTTTTTTTTCTTTCTGACATTGCCTTCTTTTAGGGATGATGACTCAGTTTCTTCTTTTCACACATAAAGGTCATTTCCACAGCTCAAGGTCTTTTCCACACCTAACAAAGTTTAGATGTGGTTTCTCCTGCTGGGGAAGTGATCTCCAGCATTTGCAGACATGGTTTCTAAATGAAGATTCACTCAGCCAGTTGCAATTAGCACAAATGCTCATTTGGCAGCTTGCTTTATCTCTAGGCCATATTTGAACTGTCAGATTGCAGCCAAAATACTCTCCAATGTGTCTTGCTGGCTTGCTTATTCAGAGATCTTATGCTTCCTGGGGTCTCTAATTATAGTAACATGGCAGATGAAGAGGGTTGTAAGTCCAACGGAGAACTGGGGTAACTCTCAATCACTGTTCTTCCCTGCACATGATCCCCTATCTCTGACGTCTTATCCCAAGAAACACAAGTGAAGTAATACAGGTTCCTTCTAGAAATGTTTAGATGCATCCTTCTCATTGCAAAAGCAAATTATATGAAGAACTGATTTTCAAAGAAACATATTTAAGAAAACTACAAAATGGAAAACCAGATGGATGAAAGTTTCTGGCTAAGTTATGGTTTATCATGGAGGGGGGGCACAAAACGGATTCCATTTAGCGGCTACTAATCTTCCCTGTAAAATTTCTATCAAAATTAGAAACTGTTTATACAGTTTTCAGGTAAGGAATCTGGAGCAGTGAAGTAGTTTTCTTCCTGGATTTCATCATAATTTAAAGTAGTGTATGATCTGGAGGAGAACTACAAAACAATTTATAGTAACTTTAACCATCCGGAGGATAATTGAGAACCAAAATTGGATTCCAGAATCTAGACAACAACAACAATCTGCATATACACCCAGGAAGTGCATATCAGGTGGATTGCTTTAAAAAATAAACACAAAACACTATTCTTCTCCCATTCATGGTACTATTTAGCCACTAGTTGACTGGCTATTGTTTGGGAACAGGATACTGAACAGGTCAAGTCATTGCTGTAATTATTCAACCAGGTAAAAACAAGAAGAGAAAGTTGATATATTGCTAATGACAGCAGACCATCAATAAAGATTTGGCCCCGCCCCTCTACCCAGAAAAGGGCTTTTTCCAATGCTTCTCTTCTTTTGCTTACTGCTTCTCTGGAACTCATTAATCAAAAGGGGTATTTGGAAACAAGACTGGATCCTGAATAGATCATCCGTCCATCCATCCATCCATCCATCATCCATCCATCCGTCCGTCCGTCCGTCCGTCCGTCCGTCCGTCCGTCCGTCCATCCATCAATTTATTTATTTATTAAATGTATATGCTACTCATCTCCCCAATAAGACGACTCTGAGTGGCTTACAAAGGCCAAATATTTTAACAAATAAAATGTTAAAAGGTATATAAAAACTAGAACCAAGGAAATCGATGGCACGGGAATGAGAATTTCTTACCCCATCAACTATCTCCAGTGATAAGGGCTTCTCCTTATTCCTGAGAAAATCTTCCTTCTGATTCTAGATCTAGAATCTTCTGCAAATGTGGACCTTGTGATGACTCTGCATCTGAGTAGTTGAAGTCCACGAATCATAAAAGAGCCAAGGTTGCCCACCCCTGACCTATACTTATTTGTAAGACTTATGAGTTCCTCAAGGCGTGACATTGAATGCTCATCCAACATCTACTTAATCCAGGAAACCATTCAGTAGGTAAAACAGAGGGTTTATCCTTCCATTCTCAACAGATTATCTCGTAATATTAGTAATTGTCAATTGTTAGTTTTTTTAATAAAAGGAAGCTGTCCCATTGTGTTGATGAAAAAAACCTCTCTCTTGATTAGCTCATTAGCATCTGAATTGATTGTGTGAATCAACTGCAGATGGAAGTGAGCAAGCTCAAAGGATCCCACTACCAGATTTCTTGTAGAAGAGTTTGAGAACTCCTCCTTAATTGGTTAAATGCTGTGAAAATATTTATTTCTTCCACCATGGAGCAAAATGATGGACTCTGGGCTACAATTGCCTGCTTTTCTACACTGCAGTCCATGGAAAGTTATTGCTTAATTAACCCCTTTAAATGAATACCTGATAATTAATAAAGCCATGGATGTTACCCCAAGGCTCAAAGTGGAAGTCTCTTCTGTTCAAGTATGAAACGAGGAAACAGGCTGTACTAATGGGAAATAATTCCAGTGGAAGGCGAACCAATTAGGATTAGTGAATTCCATTTCATTTAAAGTTTCAAGATACAAGAAGTAATTTACCTAGGAAATTAATAGTGTTAGTGACTTTTCTAATATATTAGCAAATGGTTCATATCAAATTAATGGAAAGCAAACTGACTAATGCAGAATGAAGCTTATTATGAAGGTATAAATGTTATGGATATGATAAAGTACAAATGATTAATATTAAGAGGCTTCAGGTCTTCAGAATTGATATCTATTTTTAATTTTTCCATACGTTGGAGTAACTAACTTCATTAGTTAAGTAAATAAATAAAGCAGAGCCTGCTTACTTAATATCTTCCCCTAAAATTGGGGCTTTAAAGAAGGGCATTCATTTTCTGTCATACATGACTCTTTTGTTACATACATGTGATTTGAAACCTTTGCTCTGAAAGCATTTAGTTTATTTATACTCCCACAGATGGAATGGAATAGGGGTGGAGTAAGCATCTCCCCCCTATGTTTAAAAAGTTTTTTTTATTGTTTTTAATTATTTCCCTTGTTTTTTGTTGTGATGTTTATTTGCTCTTTTATGGTTATTTTGTTGCACTGTTTTATAACTTTTTGAATTTTGTACCCCATTCAGAGTTCTGCAAGCAAGGATAGATGTTCTCTGGAAGTATTTAGAAAAGCCTTACAAAATTGGCCGTTGAAACAGAGAGAAGAATAAAAATATATATACAGAAGTATTTGGAGATCAATGTTATTACTGAGCATAATTGATATTGTTCCTCATTTTTAATATCCTAGAAGGGATGTTCAGCTAAACAGATTAAATTAGTCAAACAGTATCGAGGCAGAAAGGGTCCCCCGTGCAAGCATTTTATACAATTTGTAGAACTAGATTGCAATTTGGAAGTTTGCTGGAATGGTAAGATTCATTCTCCTAGAATCAGCCCCGTAAATTGTCCTGATGAATTTTATTCCCTAAAGTCCCTGGAATTTGTTCAAGCCTGAAACCTCTCAAGTTACTACCACTTGTTCCTTTGGCATCTGCAAAGAATCAAGCATTTAATACAATACGCTATCTTGGATCTGTGCCTGATTTAGTAATATGGATAACTCTAGCTCAAGAGAGCAATTATTAAAATGAAATTGTCCAGAGATGGAATGCAAAAATTGCTAGTGATTTGGCCAAATTTCTGTACAAGAATATCCGAGGCTTAATGTTATGCAACTATGGAGAAAGGGATGTCATTACTTGTTTCTTTTTAGCCTTTTTTAAAAATCAAAAAAACAAAAAACAAGATACAATGATGTGCAATAAAAAATGAAATATTTTGGGAACTGAAAAGATTCTCTACTTTATTTTATATATTACCTTATTACTGCTGATTTCATTGTATAATGAAATCTTTGGGGAATAAGGGGATTACTTTTAATGCAATATAGATAAAACATAATTCTGTTGAGGAGAACTGATTCCTTATTTATCCATTGATTACTGATGCTATGTACTTTGTCTGGATAGCTATGCAATTTTTGCATTTCTCCAGATTATTTTAGATGCATATGTAAAAGGCATGTTTAAGAGGGGAAATATACATAATTGTATTTATAGGGGTTGGAAATAACCTGGGAGGTCATCTACTGTCCAGTGCAGAAATTGACTACTACAGCATCCCTGAACACCTCCATTCACTTTCTGTTTAAACATCTTCAGCCAAGAAATTTTGCTGCCTCCTAACGCAATCTGTTTACCATGAGGACATATTTTCCTCATGCCCAGCAAACCCTACTCCCTTGTAATTCAAATTATTTTTATCATATCCCCCAGAAGGCAAGACAAGAAACAATGGATGGAAACTAATCAAGAATAAAGACAATCTAGAATTTCCTAACAATGGGAACAATTAACCAGTGGAATGGCTTGCCTTTAGAAGTTGTGGGTGCTTCATCACTGGAGGCTTTTAAGAACAGATTGAACGGGTACTTGTCTGAATGGTATAGAGTCTCCTGCTAGAGCAGGGGATTGAACTAGAAGACTGCCAAGGCCTCTCCCAAGTTTGTTATTCTGATATTCTGAAACAACTGTGGACAATTCTACCATGTCTTCTGCCCATTTAGAACCTCAGAGGCTTCATCCACACATCCTCCTTGCCTACTGCCAAGCTGGCTTCCAACTCTTTGTTGAGGACGTGTCCTCATAATAAAGCCTACAGGGTGAAGACCTGCCAGAAAAGGTTAAAAAGCAGCAGTTGTGGGGTCTGCATGGAGGGATAAAGAGATCAGATCCGTGGCAGCAGTTACATTGCAAGGTCCACCCCTTTTCTATATGCCTCTTGATGTCACATGCTCATCAAAAGGATGAGCTGAAAGTGGTGGGTTCTTTTGGATACTGTTGAGAAATAAGGGGTTTCTCTCCTCAGGCAGATGCACAGCTTTGCTAAGAAGAGAATAAACCAGTGAGAAAAGTATTTTGACCACCCTTGGGTTCTCCTTCCATTACCTCTACACTTTCTCAAAGTAGCCTCCAATAGCCACAGCTGCCTCCTCATGTAATGAGAGAAAAATGTTTTCTTCATCTTCAGTATGGGAGAAAAGGACATTGCCTGGGGACACAGAGGAAAACCCAAAGACAGATATTGTGCCTTCCTATAGTCTTGCCCTCCAGGCAAAATATACCCAATCCTTTCAACTCTTTCTCAGAGATGTTGCTTCTTGCCCCTTAATCATTTAGTTGTTCTCCTTAGGACATATTCATGTTTCTCAATGTCCTTCCTAAAATTCAGCACCCAGATTTGGATACAACACTCTATTTGCAGAATGGAAAGGAACGATTACTGCGCTCATTTATATTTTTCAAAAAAACACCATAGGCAGAGGTGGGAATGAAATGGAATGCATCCTTTATGAAACTGACATCGCTTGGAAATAAACTAATCTCTCTATCCATCGTTTCATATAGTTTTGAAGTGTGGAGCATTTGCTCCTTAAGCAAGGTTACACATACAGGTAGGCAGATGAGTGTGTTAAAAAAATGTGGTTTCCCCTCCCCTCCCCTCCCTAAAAGCAATTACTGATGCCCTTCCAGGCTTAGAGTAATAAGAAGGAATGTCAAAAGATCTTTCAAAACTAATGAAGGCTATATCTATTACAGCTTCTTATTTCCAGCCACATGCTTCTGAGATTTCCATATATATATAATACAATATAATCTAAAATAAAACTATATATATATATATATATATATATATATATAATATATATATAGTTTTATTTTATATATATATATGTAGGTCTTTGGTAATTCGGGTTTTCTCCCGCGTAAAATTGGAAGTGTCTTGGCGACGTTTCGACGAAGTCTCATTCGTCGAAATGTCGCCAAGACACTTCCAATTTTACGCGGGAGAAAACCCGAATT
Organism: Azemiops feae; assembly: GCA_023970755.1. NCBI lineage: Eukaryota > Metazoa > Chordata > Lepidosauria > Squamata > Viperidae > Azemiops > Azemiops feae. The sequence goes on along the minus strand of JALGBA010000702.1, from coordinate 695,220 downwards.
ACCAAAGACCTACATACAAACACCCGTGAAAACCTCAGAAAACAAATATATATATATATACTGTATATATATATATAGTTTTATTTTAGATTATATTGTAGTGTATTATTTTATTTTGTTTTGTTTTGTTTTGTTTTGTTTTGTATTTATTGTATTGTATTGTATTGTACTGTATTTATTGTAGTGTAGTGTATTGCATTGTATTGTACTGTACTGTAATATTATATTATTATATTATATTATATTATATTATATTATATTATATTATATTATATTATATTATATTATATTATATTATATTATATTATATTATATTATATTATATTATATTATATTATATTATATTATATTATATTATATTATATTATATTATATTATATTATATTATATTATATTATATTATATTATATTATATTATATTATTACATTTTCATATATAAGGGAGGCGTACAATTTAATTGAGTGGGCCCCTGCATTCCCCATGCAAGGTTACACAGCCAGGTTTTGACCCTTTGTAGAAGGCCAGAAGATTGGGGGCTTTCCTCACCTCACAATATATTGTATTGTATTGTATTGTGTTGTGTTGTGTTGTGTTGTGTTGTGTTGTGTTGTGTTGTATTGTATTGTATTGTAATACATTGTTTGCTCATGTATTTGGTAGAACTGTTGAGCAAACTTCGAAGGCTGGGCTTCTGAAGAACAACTAAGTTTTGATTAGCCTCAGATCAAATGAAATACTACAATATTATCTCTGCGCTCCTTCCAAAGCCTGGTTTTTCTCCACTCATGTGCTAAAAACTAGCCCTGTCAAACTTCAGCCAGAACCTAATAATTACTAGTGAGAAATGTGTATTAGCTATCTGCTTACTGCAAATCTAATAATAATACAATGCTGGATAGATTTCTGCCATGTCCTCCCCCATAATCCCTTCTTTAATGATTAAAACAGGAGCCATTGCTCTTTCTCTTCACTTTTAGACATGGAAAACCAGACACAGACAGAGAAACTTGCAGTCCAAGTGCTATTACAGCAGCCTCAGTTGTCAGGTAATCTGATTAATCTGATTGGACTCCTAGATACACACTTCCTTTTCTCTCCAGGGATGTTACATCATTTAACCACCGTGGTGCAGCTTGGTCTGTTAACTTAAAACTAACTTGGCAGAAGGCCTTTTTGGGGGGGGTAGAGGAGAGGTACTGTAGGTGGTGTCTTTCTTTCCATTTTTGTTGGTTCGATATATCCTTTCTACTTTAGTTGGATGTCAGTTGCTAAGCACAGAGGGTTAACCTGATTTATAGAAAAGCCAAGAGCCAAACTAGCCTAGTATTCTGAATCACAGCCATACTCAGCAAGCTTTCAAAGAGAAGCAACAGGGAGCTTGTTTTCTTCCATTGTTTTTTTTAGCAGTTCATATTTCACTTATGTTAGGGTTAGGGTTGTGTGGATTTGTATCAGAACCTGGATCAAAGTGTCCCTTTGAAGTATGCTGCAAAACAAGATGGTGCCTCTTCCTGAAGAACAGAACAGCTGTTTTACAGGATAACAGCAGCTTCTACACATTCACAGCACATCCACACAGAGCAACCAACCAAAGGAGATCGACCTTGCCTTAATATTTCATCAAGGTGATACCTCCATAAGGTGCTTCGTTGTAGTGAAGTTGAGCTACAGGCTTCCTCAAGGCAAAACACCTTATAGTTTGTATTTAAGCCAGACATCCATATTACATGTGAGCTTGAAGATTATAAACAGATCTCAAAAATGGCAACTCTTGATCATGCAATCGTCCAAGAATTTAATGGCATTTAAAAGGGTGGCCTTCATGGCATTTGATGGCAAAAAAATTCCCCAGCTTAATCTATGTTTTGTTAGACCAATATGCCAATTCTTATACTAGGCCTGAATCTCTCCAGATTCCAGTCTATCAAATATCTCTCTGTTCCCCAACAAAACGTGAGACCCACTTACAATTATTGGAACACATTGATTTTGCTACTTTTGTTGTCATCTAGGAGATTCCACAAAGGGAGTGTCAAAATACTCTATATGACTATGTTGGTCCCATCCAACCCTGCCTCTTTTTATATGTGCCGAATGTAGATGGGCAGGACTTTTATTACCCGGATACAGCCCTATTGATTCCCCCCCCCATCTTCTTACATGTTACCACCTGCTTGCTAGTTCTCTTTAAGGAGAGGAGTTAATGTTTGCTTACTTTAAACTTATTTTTCTGAGAAAACCAGACTTGGAACTATTGAAGAAGGAGAATGAGAAACAGGTAGACAATTCAAGAAGAGAAAAGACTGATTTTTCTCTGAGTTCACTTAATGTGTTGTTTACCAATAGGAGAGAGTAGAAATTGTCCTCCAATCAGGGTCCCAACTGCTGAACTAGAACTGCAAATCTGATAACACTATTGACAATACCCCACTCCTGCAAAATGGAGATAAAATTGATACCTCCCCGGCCCTCTACAAACCCCAACATATTATAATGTAAAATCTTACCATTTGCTACAAGAAAATGTTGACTGCAAAGATGCCATTCCTCCTAAATTTAAAAACAGGTACACCGTTCAAGAAGAGGAAACTCTGATTCTTGTCTGAGTTCCTCTTTCAAAAGTACACTAAGGAATAAACAGTAAGATTAATATCAATCTTTAAGATTGGCCAGATTATTTCAAAGAGTGGCATTTGTTAAATTTGCACAAATATACTTGATTTATGGTTGATGCAGCCCATTTACACCCATAGTCAGATGGCCAAATGGGCTTCTGACCATCTTAGGGCAGGACATGTGATGATAGCAAAGGCAATGGGATGACTCTTCTGTTCAATCCAATGCTGATCATGTGGATTTTGTCATAGGGTAATAAATTCTTCCTATTTAGTGCTATACTTCCATATTCAGTTGGCATAATCATATGTTAGCTTGGTTGCTTGAGCATGGCTTGTTATAAGAATCCACAGTTTGAAGTTTTTTGAAGACTATGAATGCAAACAATTTTTTTTTTCTACAAGTAATCATGCTGAAGCAAATCAGTCTATCACTGTCCTTCTGTAGAGAACTGCTTGAGGGCATGAACTTATTTGAACAATGTTTGGAGAAAGTGGTGACCAAATAAAGACATGTGGCTTGTCAGCAGTTAGATCTTGGTGTGTCACTGAAGCTAAAGCCCTACAGATTTCAGAACAAGTTCTATTTATAGCTGCATTTAACATTCACGTTTATAAGTCTATATTCTTGAACTGTAACCAGAAAGACATCCTTCCCTTCCCTTCTTGCTATGTCAAATTATCCTGTCCAATGCATCACTAAGGACAAAATTGTAAGCTGAATGGTGTGGTACTTTGGCTTAGAAGGCATTTTTCCACTTTTCTGATTATGCCTGCTTTTAGAGGAAATAATCAAAGCCTTAAACTTTTCTTCCAAGGTTTCCTGTCATAGACATCTGCACTTTCCTCTCCCATCCTTTTTTTTTTTGTTAGCAACACCATGTCCAAAAAAAGTCAGTCCACCTCTGCTTTGCAGAAGAACAGTGCTAGAAGGTTTCTTTCAGATCTGCTGGCAACACCATACAACACGGGTGTCAAACTCGATCATGTTACATGATGTATCATAATATATCGTGATGTTTTTTGCCTTTGCGGAGCTGGGGCAGGCGTGGCCTGCGTGTGATGCATCTGGCCCATGGACCGCCAGATTGACACCCCTGCCATACAATATCACACACCAAGAGCAAAACAGAAGGGATGAGATAGGTGGAAACTGAAGGTGCTGCCTCCATAGAGAAAAGGGGGGGAAATTCCAGTTCCACTCTTTAGGGTGGTTACCGTCACAGAACCGTAGATAAGTTGGAAGGTATCATGGAATCCAACTTTCACATCACTCCATCCTTATACAGTATTGTAGCTGTTTCTTGAATACATCCAGGGAAGAGGATTCCAGCCTGTCCCTAGATAACGTATCTGCTAGGAAGATATCTTTGAACAATTAATTGGATCTTCTGAATCTTAAATCCATTATTTTATGTCCTGCATACTGGAGAGATAGAGAATAGGTCTTGCATGATGTCCCTTCAGATATTTGCTGTCCTATTCTTCCTCCATCTTCTCTTGTCAAGGCTAAATATTGCAGTTCCTTCCACATTTCCTGATTGTTTCTATGATCATCCTCATTGTTTTTCCTTTTTCCTGGACACAACTGGACACAATTCTCCAAATGGGTTGCCCAATGCAGAGCAAAGCAAAACTACTGCTTCCTGTAATTTGAAGGCTATACTTCTATCAGCACAGATTAAAATTAGATATACAGTTTTTGTAGCTATATCAATTCACCCTAAAACCAAACAAGTCAAAAGGGTAAGAGAAGTGAATTCTGTTTGCCTGTTACCTGAGGCCCTCCACCCACAAAAATGGAGGAACGCTATGAGATGTTATTCATTACAGTAAAATTTCTGGTGAACATGATCCTCTTATCTTATCTAGCCATTATCTTGCCTTTATCAGTTTTTTCACAGAAATGTCACACACTAAACCACATGCCTTATCATGACCTTTCAGTTCACATTTTACCATTTGCCCTTTCTACCACCTGAAGATGAGATGAACTTTTTTTTTTACTGGACTGACAACCACACTTTGCTTTAGTGTGTCCTCCAAATAGCTTGACTCCCTCTTCTCTGTGGCAGCCCCTGAGTGTTCCAATATGCAGGGTCAGGGCAAAAATCTGTTTTCCCTCACACTTTAAACATCATTCAAATTAAATGCTGTTACTCTTTCATTGAAAACGTGATAATGCCCCCCATCACATTAGTAGTAACAAGTTAGTAACAATTGCTACTGGTTTTTGTGGTTCATCCAAGCTCTCCAGAAACTAGAAATATCCTTGAAGCCCAAGTCTCTCTGCTCTGTGGTTGGTTACGAGAGGAAGGATATCTCCCTCTCCATGCTCAGAAGAAGAGGGCATTGTGCACCTTGCCTTGAGCCCTTGAATGAAAGGTAAGCAAGCAAGCAAGCAAGCATCAATAATTGTTCAGGGAAGCAATTGTTGCATCCAACACTGTGCACAAGAACTCAGTTTGGCCTGGACAGCTGGAGAGAGGTTTATTTCCTTCCATCCAAAAATAATATTTGCACTTCATATCACAGTTTATAACGTCATAATTCCTTTCTCATCTTTCAAGTGCTGCAAAGATCCGCTTTGTACAGAAATGGATATGTTTTGCTATTTTCCTTCAGTGAAATTATAAAGGCTGACATTTGTTTTATTAAACTGCACTGCATTCATTTCATTATCTCTTCATTATGAAGGCTTTCAGTTTGATATTTCTGTTCACATTCTTCTGTATCCCCCCCCCCTTCCTTTTATTCCTTGGTTTTGATCTTGGAGTAACATTGTTTATTTTTGATGGGCAGTTTTGTTTACTGATTGTTCCAAATAAAATATATTTTAAACTCAGGCAGGGATCTCCCAGGAGGACTATTTCTGGATAAGCTCAGAAAAATAAAAATGGGCTGCAAAAAATTCATTGTTCACCCGAATAAGGAATAAATGGGAGTGACAAAGAAGTCCTGAATGCAGTCATCTTCACTGACTTTAGCAACCCTATAAAACATGTTGTGGGAAATAATCGAAATAGATTGTTTTATTTATTCCAAAACGAGTGTACATTTTTCGTGAGTGATCAATTAATCAACTAATTCGACCTTCAAAAAAAAATGATGCTCAGCTAGTCCAGAGCAGTAGAACAACTATTTTGAGATGGCTTTACCCTGGTACTCCTGCAAAGTGTATCCTTGAAACCCAGGGAAAGGGTCATCTATTTATTTATTTATTTTTTATGCCACCCATTTCACTGTCGATCATTATTGTCCTGGATCTTCAAAATTGAATACATAATTAGAAGAGGGCAAATTTTGATTTTTGGCTTGAAAGATCTTGACAAACTTGAACAATGGGCCCTGTCCAACAAAATGAGTTTCAATATGGAAAAAAGCAAAGTTTTACATTTAGGCAGGAAAAACCAAAGGTGCAAGTACAGATTGGGCAAGACCTGGCTTACAAACAGTAACTGTGAGAGGGACCTTGGAGTCCTAGTGGACAATCACTTGACCATGAGCTAGAAGTGTGCAGCAGCAGTAGGATCAAGATCACGCGAAGTATTAGTACCGCTTTACAAAGCCCTAGTAAGACCACACCTGGAATACTGCAGCCAATTTTGGTCGTCATATCACAAAAAAGATATTGAGACTTTGGAAAAAATTCAGAGAAGAGCAACTAAGATAATCAAAGGCCTGGAAACTAAAATGTACGAAGAACAGCTATGGAACTTGGGTTTGGCCAGTTTAAAGAAAAGAAGAAATAGGGGAGACATGATAGCAGTGTTCCAGTATCTGAGGGGCTGCCACAAGGCAGAGGGGGCCAGGTTGTTCACCAAAGCACCAGTGGGAAGGATGAGAAACAATGGCTGGAAACTGACCAAAGAGAGAAGCAACCTGGAACTAAGGAGAAACTTCCTGACAGTGAGGACAATCAACCAGTGGAACAGCTTGCCTCCAGAAATCGTGGGCGCTCTATCCCTGGAGGTTTATAAGAAGAGACTAGACAGTCACTTGTCTGAGGTGGTATAGGTTATCCTGCTTGAGCAGGGGGATGGACTAGAAGACCTCCAAGATCCCTTCCAGCTCTATTCTATTCTATTCTATTCTATTCTATTCTATTCTATTCTATTCTATTCTATTCTATTCTATTCTATTCTATTCTAAATTATCTTGGTGGCCCCTGTGTCCATAAATTATCAGAACAGAAGGGAAGACATTTGTTTGTACTTTAGCAACTAAACTGGCCTTCAAATCTGGGCAGTCCTGGGTACTGAGTTTGGCTGTTTGCTTGCAGGCTTTGCATTAACCAACATTGGACTGAAGTATGTAAAATGCAGAGACAAGCCAGTATAATAGTAAAATGGTCAGTGTTTTGGTTGAGACTGGGGAAAATCCTCATTCATACTTCATTCATTGGGAGCCATTGCCTATCCACCCTCCTTACTAGCTGGGATTATTGAGGATCAAATGGGGAAGAGAGAGACAATTGTATATATGTATCTCTTGTACTGGTATGTAAAGAAAGAAAGGCAAAGATAAAGGCATTTCATGTAGTTCTCTGTCAAGCTTTTCACCCAGGTCATGGATTGCTTGTACAATAAATAAATAAGCAAAATCAATATTGCCTGGCTCAAAAATGGGGTGTTGTGGGGTGCTCAAGAAGTTCCTTGACTGATCATCTGTAATTGGTGTTCCCTGATTAGCAATTGTTCCCTGATTGGCCTTTCACATATGATTGGCATTGGTTGTGTTGCCTCTCCTCATCTGTATCTGTGCTGGTGTAGGGAGTTACCTCAGAGGAAAGGCCTCTCGTGCTGTGACACACATTGGCTCAAATTAATTTAATTTTTACTAATCAATTTAATTGTTTTTATATTCATCTTGTAAGCCACCCAGAGTTGTTTCAACAGTGAGAAGAACAGCATATAAATTCAATAAATAGAAGAGAATATTTGTACCTCAGGGTTGAACTATGGAGTCCTTGGTGTTCTCTGCGCTTGCTGGCTTCCTTGCAGATGTTTCATTACCAAGCTAGGCAACATCATCAGCACTGAAAACATCAGCAAGAAAACTACCAAGTTTCAGAGAGCACCAAGGACCCCACAATTTAATAAATGAATTGTTTTGCAGGTTGCTGCCACTTTCTCATGCACAACACAAGTCCCATCATTGCTTTTCCTTCCCCAAGCCAAGTCCCTTTTGTGGGAATGATCTGGCTGGTGCCCTTACCTGACTTCTTGAAAAGCACAGGATTAAAAAGACCCACAAAAACGGTTTAAAACTGATGGGTTCTTTTGCTTCCATCTGTGCTGCTCTGCTTTGGTCTCCTTGTTCATTTTTTCCCCTGCCCCACTCTGCATAATCTAAGTAACACTGATATATTGCCTATTTTCATTCTGCTCTTTGAAGCACAATCCACTTAGCGATTAGAAACCTCACACAATTTAGTAGATACCATCAGGGCAGAAACTTGCTACCAGCGTGTCCTTTAATAAGCAGAGTGAATATTTGAAATGTGGTTTGTGGTTGCTGGTTTTTGTTCCTGGATTAGAGGAGGAAGAGGTGTGCTTGATGGCTACACTTGATTATCTTCGCTCAGTTCTTGTGACTCAGGCAGGCTTTCCCACTCAGTGGCTAAGGTTTCACCTCCTGTTTATCCATTTTTAACCAAACAATGATGAGGAAAAATAAGTGAAAGCATAATAGCATGGCCATTATCCTCCTTTTATCTTTCTTATTGTTTGTTTTTCACTCTATGCTGAGTCTAAAGGAACCTCCAGCCTCCTGAACTTATGCAGGAGTGCAATACATTCAAAACTGGCATTTCTTGGCTAAACTGACCCATAATTAGATATTTTCTGCATTTACCTGAAATGCTTACATTTTGGTTATATCCACATTAACCTCTGCTCTGATGTTGTGCCAGATACAAAAGAGATCATTTTTGTCACCTATGTAGGAGAAGGAGTGACAGATCTGGGGACAGACTGAAAAGAGGGATCAACCTAGAATCCCTACATAGTCACAAGTGGTCTAAATTCAACACCCCCTGAAGTCCATTGACCCTTATCTAACTCCAAGCATTAGTTTAGAAGATTCCTGGGCATAGAACTCAGTTTAATTGAATAATAGAATAACAGAGCTGGAAGGGACCTTGGAAGTCTTCTAGTCCAACACCCTGCTCAATCAAGAGACCCTATACAATTTCAAACAAATGGCTGTCCAATATCTTCTAAAAAACCTCCAGTGATGAAGCACCCACAACTTCTAGAGGCAAGCTGTTCCACTGGTTAATTGTTTTCACTGTCAGGAAATCTGTCCTTAGTTCTAGGTTGCTTCTCTCCTTGATTAGCTTCCATCCATTGCTTTGTCTTACCTTCTGCTGCTTTGGTAAATAGATTGACCTGCTCTTCTTTGTGGCAGTCCATTAGATATTGGAAGACAGCTATCCTGTCACCCCTAGTCCTTGTTTTCACAAGACTAGACATACCCAATTCCTGCAACTGTTCTTGGTATGTTTGTTGCTAATCATCTTTGTTGCTCTTCTCTGCACTCTTTCCAGTCTCAAAACTAAGGCTTTGTAAAGCGATACTAACACTTCTATCCCTCTGTTAATGCAGCCTAGGGTTACATTGGGTTTTTTGGCAGCTGCAGCATACTGCTGGCTCATATTAAAGTGATTGTCCACTAGGACTCCAAGATCCCTCTCGCAGTTACTACTATTGAGCCAGATTCCACCTATTCTATATCCGTACATTTGTTTTTTCTTGCCTAAGGGTAAAACCTTACTTTTCTCACCATTGAATTTCATTTTGTTAGATAGCGCCTAGTATTCAATTCAACTTGCATGTGTGCATGTGCTCTTTTATGACCAACTTTTCCAATGAGTCACTTTGGTAAAAAGAAAAATTCAGTTTCAGTAATAAAAATATAACTTGCTTTAGAATTCTTTCAAAGTATTGGGGAGAATTCTTTTTAATTATTTTGAAAGATTGGGCAGAAAATTTCACAACTGGTATGACGTTCCTAGGAAGATCCTGTCTTCTGTTGCAGAGTTGTCCCCCACTGGAGCTAAATCTCAACGGAAGACATCTTCAGAAGGAAACTTCCATGCCTACCATCTCTGGAAATGCAACAGAGCAGACCTTGGAAAATTATTGAAGAATTTTTCCTTAGCCAGGAGAAGTGTGGGGACATGGCCACATAATTTGGTAGAGAATTTTGACAAGCTATTTGTCTCCTGCAATGCACTACTCTAGTCATTAGAGAGAAGATACAAGGACAATTTAGAGAAGGTTGTGGAAACTGCAGGAAGAATTACTATAACCTAAGTTTCAGGTTAAATGTGATAACTTTTGAAGGACATCTGAGGTTGTTTACTTTTTTTTAAAGCATTTTCACTTAACTCTACAACTCGAATTTCCCAGGCTGGCTGTTTTATATATAGTCAGTAAAGACAAGATAATCCCTTTTCATATAGATCTGATCCCAAGCAACTTTTTCAAGATCAGACAAGATCAAATAGGTGTTCCCATCTGGGTTGCTCAGCTTCCTAGTTTAAAAAAAAAAAAAGAGATCAGGGTATTCGGATAAAACGTAATAGAGCCATGCTGCTTTCTGGTAATCATGTTATCATTTTGGAAGGTAAGATTTCTCCCTGGGAATTCTAAACTGAAACCAATTAAATAGGTACACAAGAATCCAGGAACTTCCGATACGTAATTGGAGAAAAACCAAGCAGTTTTAATGAAAGAATCCCAATGATTATTCTATATCAAATGTGACTGACTTGGTTGTATAAACAGAGGTACAGAATCAAATCACATGAAGTATTAGTACCGCTTTATAAATCCATAGAATGGAATGGAATGGAATGGAATGGAACGGAACGGAACGGAACGGAACGGAACGGAACGGAACGGAACAGAACAGAACAGAACAGAACAGAACAGAACAGAACAGAATAGAATAGAATAGAATAGAACAGAACTATAGGACTGGAGGCTAAAACATATAAGGAACAGCTGCTGGAATTGGGTATGTCTAGTTTAATGAAGAGAAGGATGAGGGGGAACATGATAGCAGTGTTCCAATATCTCAGGGGCTGACACAAAGAAGAGGGAGTCAAGCTATTTTCCAAAGCTCCTGAAGGCAGGACAAGAAGCAACGGATGGAAACTAATCAAGGAGAGAAGCAACCTAGAACTAAGGAGAAACGTCCTGACAGTTAGAACAATTAACCAGTGGAACAACCTGCCTCCAGAAGCGGTGAATGCTCCAACACTGGAAGTTTTTAAGAAGAGACTGGACAGCCATTTGTCCAAAATGGTATAGGGCAGTAGTGGCGAACCTATGGCACGAGTGGGCACTCTATGGGCACTCACGACGATGCCCCAGACCCACCTCCCCCTGCGGCCCCCTCCTCATGAGCAGCCCCCCTGGAGGAGCGTCATCCCCGAGCACAGCCGGCACAGAACAGCGCAGCCAAGGACATGGCAGCCGGGCAGCAGGGACAAAACTCCGCCCTTGTGCCCTGTCGCACGCAGATGATGCTGTGGGGCAGGGGCAGAGGGCATGGCTGCCATGGCACTGCTGGGCCACCTGGGCAATCTACGGCGGGCCGTGGAGGCAATGGGTAGCCTGTGGGCGGGCGGGGCTGGGCTGGGGGCAAGCGGGGGACAGAATATAATAGACTAGACTAGCCTAGCCTAGCCTAGACTAGAGTAGAATAGAATGATTTTTATTGTCATTGTGTATCTCACAACAAAAGTAAGTGCTGTTCACAGTGCACACCACACACAAGTAAGAACCACAAGTAAAAACATACATTATATACACACATAGTAAGACCACACCTGGAATATTGCATCCGGTTTTGGTCACCACATTACAAAAAAGTTATTGAGACTTTGGAAAAACTGCAAAGAAGAGCAACTAAGACGATTGAGGACCTGGAGACTAAAACATATGAAGAACAATTGCAGGAATTGGGTATAGCCAGTCTAGAGAAAAAACTAGGAGTGACATGATAGCAGTATTCCAGTATTTGAGGGGGCTGCCACAAAGAAGAGCGGGTCAATTTATTTTCCAAAGAACCGGAAGACAAGACAAGAAGCAACGGATGTAAACTAATCAAAGAGAGAAGCAACCTGGAATTAAGGAGAAACTTTCTAACAGTGAGGACAATTAACCAGTGAAACAGTTTGTGGGTGCTCCATCACTGGAGGGTTTTTAAGAAGAAACTGGACAGCCACTTGTCTGACAGGGTATAGGGTCTCCTGATTGAGCAGGGCGTTGGACTAGAAGACCTCGAAGGTCCCTTCCAACACTATTCTGAATTGAAATTGAGTTGAATATCCCCCAACAATGTTTTTTTAGAATTTTAACTTTCAATCCTTCCCCTTTATCCTGCTTTTCACAGTTACTTGATGGAAGAGATTAAACCAAAACAGGAATTGGGTAACTTAGCCTTTTCTTTGTTAATAATTTTGTTATTATGATTATGAATGCCAGTCATATGCTTAATATTTTTATCTTCAATCACACTGACATTTACAACAGCAGTAGGAAAGTTCAGGAAAAGAAAAGCAGAAATGGAATTGGTTCCTAAGGGTAGTTTAATGGAATGAAGAAAGTCAGAGTTAGAGGAACTATCTAACAAAATGAAATTCAATGGTGAAAAAAGTAAGGTTCTACATTTAGGCAAGAAAAACCAAATGTACAGGTATAGTATAAGGGGTACCTTGCTCAATAGTAGTAACTGTGAGAGGGATCTCGGAGTCCTAGTGGACAATCACTTAAATATTAGCCAACAGTGTGCTGCAGCTGCCAAAAAAGCCAACACAGTGCTGGGCTGCATTAACAGAGGGATAGAATCAAGATCACGTGAAGTATTAATACCACTTTACAATGCCTTGGTAAGGCCACACTTGGATACTGCATCCAGTTTTGGTCACCACGAGGAAAAAAGATGTTGAGACTCTAGAAAGAGTGCGAGAAGGCAACAAGATGATTAGGGGACTGGAGGCTAAAGCATTCAGGAACGTTTCTGAGATTGGTATGTCTAGTTTAATGAAAAGAAGGACTAGGGTGACATGATAGCAGTATTCTTCCAATATCTCAGGTTTGCCACAAAGAGAGGGAGTCAAGCTATTCTCCAAGGCGCCTGAGGCAGGACAAGAAGTAATGGATGAAACTAGTCAAGGAGAGAACACCTGGAACTGAGGAGAAACTTCCTGATAGTTAGAACAATTAACCAGTGGAACAACCTGCCTCCAGAAGCGGTGAATGCTCCAACACTGGAAGTTTTTAAGAAGAGACTGGACAGCCATTTGTCTGAAATGGTATAGGGTTTCCTGCCTGAGCAGGGGGTTGGACTCGATGACCTCCAAGGTCCCTTCCAACTTTATTATTATTATTATAACTAGTTTTTCAGTAGAGATGCTGGCATTGGTGTGTACCCATGTGTATTTGTGTATGTGTGACTCTATGCATGAGATAGGAGAGGCAAGAGACAGGGATTGGTCCCAAATTATTCAGCAAGCTACATGGCTGAGTTGGAACTTAACCCTGGAATTTCAAGATTTCAGATCAGTGCTCAGCTAGTACCCCATTCTGACTTTATTATGTATAACTTTTAATATTTAGTTCTATTCCTCATGTGCCAAATTCATGATATTTTGAAACATGTTTGATTATACTTCACCACAAAAGAAAGCTCCAAGTCTCTCTGATAAAGACAGCAAACGACCAGAGAAGGTTTGAAGGTAATCCTGACTTTGAGCTGAAGCTTAACATAATCAATGTTGAGTATTTAGCCTCTCTGCTTGAGAGGACCCTTCCATTGACAATTCAAGAAACCATACAAGATTTGTTTATTCGTGATGGGCATGCTTTGCTTCAGATGCAATCATTTCAAAGATTCCATTAATATTTTTATAATCTCTTTGCACTGCTGTGAGATTATGACTCTGCATCATAACATTATTGGAGAAAGGAAATGCTTTATGGGCTATTTTCTCATGGACAAACACAAAAGCCACTCTTTTTGAATGGGTGCAAATGTTTGCTTTTCGAGGCAGGCATTCAAATCAGTCAGGGCATACATTTTTTAAATAAATTCTCTCTTCATTACAGACAGGAAGGCAGGGGTTAACTATATGTTGATGACTTGAAGTACAATATGGCAAGGCTATTGCATTAAATTTAGAAAGATGTAATGGTATGTGAGAAAGGGAATGAAGAATTCCCTTGATTGAGAGAGGGAATGAAGAAATGCTGGCTAAGGAACATTGAGATAACAGAGGGCATAGCCTGCAGCTGCATAATGGGCAAAGAAAGAGACTCATAAGGGACTTCCTTAACTTCTCATGTTGTTGGTGAAATGGTGGGAGATTTTTTTTACCTACAGACTTACAAGATTCTGTTAATGTAGCATTACAGTAAAGTAGCATTAGCTCATCTGGTCATATTTTCTCTCTAATTTATGTGGGAACTCTGACCAAAGCTGTCTTATTTGGACCTTCTTCATCTTGTTCAACTCTGAATTAACAGATATGGCTCTCCAGGTTTTTCCATTCTTAACTTGGAAGTTAGAGAGTGGACCAAGACCTTCTATAGACAACACAGACCCTCTTGTATCATTGATATCTGAGCAGTGCACATTTAAAATCCTTAGATTTTAGTACGCATTGATTTAAAAAATGCTAAGCAAGGTCAGACCTGACTTGATGGGAGACCAAGAGGGAAAACCAGGGCATTGTAAGTGCAGAAGCTGGCAAGGCAGCAAACAGACAGAACTATCGAATAAACATTAGCAGGTGTCTTCCAATGTCAAGGCTGAGGAAAGAACAGTCACAAGTCCATTGACTTGAAAAGGTGATACAAAAAGATTTAAGATTTAAATCCTGAAGCTGAGATAGGTAGATAGAGGTAGATAGGTAGGTACATGATAGATGGATGGATGGATGGACAGATAGGATTTTTCTGAATATGTATGATATCTATATTAACTACAATTGAGTGACTAATTGAGCAGAATCAGGTCTAAAATATTTTGCAGTTCTTGGAAACAGGGCTGAGACAATAGAGAGAAGAGATTTACAGCTATGTTTGGCCTGAAATTGGATAGATTGTGGACTAGATTGGAGAGCTGAAAAAACTCCAAGAAGAAGGCAATGGTAGACTATGTCTGTATAATTGCCAAGGAAACCCAAAGGCCACAAACATGAAAATATCAAGAGTTGTGATCAACTTGAAGGAGACCTGAAACTACTTTTAGGGTGACCAAGTATGCATATTTCAGCATAAGGCCCAAATAACAGCCCAGAGTTCTTCTTGAAATATTGTATCTATATCTATGTACAAGCTCATATCTTTCTTTCTACACACCCCCATGTAGATATCAGAAATGTTGACGAGACAGCAACAAAAGGTTAGAGTTTTCTGTATTTCTTTGATGGCCAGATTTTTCCAACTATATGTTAGAACATCTAAAATTCTGTAAATTTTACCTATGAATTTACCTATGTGAATGAAATGTCTCTTCTAGGTCTTTCCAAACTTCCCTGTTGTTAGCCTTTGGAGATATTCCAGACAAGAAGACCAACCAGCTCATTCTATCTTTCTGGTAAGGTTTCATTAACAGAATCTTTCAAGACTAAAAGTATTTCTCTCCTTCTTTTCTTTTACTCTCTGAAAAAGTAGGAAGAGTCCCTTCTGAAATGAAAGTCCCACACCCTCTGTCTTTCTCTGGCCTATCTTTTATCTGTCAGCTGTTGAGTTTGTGGCTCTTCCTCCCTGTCTCCCAAAGTCATCCTCATGTGCTATTACACATGGACAATGCCATTACATCTCTTAGGATGTTTTATAACTTTCTACTTTAGCCAACAAAACCAGTAGGAAAATTATTGCTAATTTCTGAGGGGCTTGATAACAAATGGTTGGTTGAAGGCCTTGGCTTCATGGGCATTGAGAAGATCTGCCAAAGTCTCTTCACTTGAAACAATTGCAATCATACATCATACAGTGATATAATGATGTGATTGTCAAGCACAAAGGATCAGGACTATACATTAAGAAGATTTATTGTTCAAGTCTATATACAAGAATCTAGTCAACTAATGTTCAATGCTAAATTGGCAGTAGATAAAGGTCAACGGGATTCAAGAGGGATTGGACTTCAACTGTTTGTGGAAATGTAGGCTGATGACTTGCTTAACGCCTCCCCTTAGCTCTGCCTGTTCTTCTCCTACAGTGATAGAAGATATAATTTATTGGATACCGCACAGAATGCAAACTCCATCCTCAACTGAAGACTGAAGCTGGACAGAAATAATTCAGGTAATTCAGAATTCTAGAACCTATGACAATATGTAGATACATTGGTAATCATTCTTAGTTGTGGATCAAAGATATGTGGACCAAACATAGTTGCTTTTGCATATAGCTAGATTAGAGTGGAAGTTAACAAGGCTGTCTGTTTATAAACACAAAACAGTTTTTCTAAAGAGTATAAAACAAAGTAAAAGCATACGGAAAACATTTGTTAGCCATCTCTCAAACTCCAAGAACAGAGGCAAAATCTGTTTCTATTTAAACTTGATCTGAAAACAATACTTTAACAATCCTGCTTGCACAGTACCATAAAGTACACATGTGGAAAATGTAAATTGCCTTTTAAAATCAAGAATTGTGGTAATGTGATTTGGTCCTCATTAGTATGTGAAGAAGGTTAACTGTTTTTCTGTTGCAATAAACTCTTTGTGGTTTTTCTAGAAATAACAAGTTATTCCCAAATAAATATCCACCCTTCTAATACATATTAACAATGGTGACCTTTAAATATGAAACTAAGAGTAAGTCCCTGTTGCTTTGCCCAGATAATGCACAAACCACCCCACAAGGCTGAAAAAAAAAAGATTTCAGGTCCTCAAGCAATGTTTAGATGTTTGTTCCAAGAAGGCTAGATGCCAGGATTCGTGAGAGCTCTCATCTTAAAAACACAGAGTCTTGCTTACTTCCAGCTTTCCTAATTCTTCACATTCTTTCCTAGCAGGGAGAGAGAGGAAAAAAAGCTGGCTCCATTAACAGCAGAAATATTTGGAAGGGTAAAAACAAACAAACAAAAATAATCCATTTTCAAGGTCCACTTGCAGATGGGTGGAATTGTTTATGAAGCATTTACCATTCATTTGCAAGAGAAAATGGTTTAATAGCAAAGGAGAGGCCCCCAAAATAGTGGAAGATTATTTGTGCTCCTCCTTCCATCCCATCTCTACCACTGCATATGCATTCGAACATGCTGTAGAAAAAATATACTAAATCACTCCAAAACATCCTAGGTAAAACTCCCAGCAGCTCCTGAAGAAAAAAACAGGAGTCATCTACAACATACAGTTGGACTGTAAGAGCCACTATGTAAGACAAACAGGCAGAAGACTACCAAAGCATGTCCATGAACACCATGAACACCAACTAACAGAGAGAAGACATGGTGAAAACTCCTTAAGTGTACAACCCATGGATAGATTTCACAATAGTTTCAACTGGAAAACTGTGAGCATCCAAGCCAAGTCTAAAAACACTAGAGAATTTCTGAAAGGCTGGCACAGACAAATCAACCATCACCAGGCACACAGAGCTAAACTACATCAACATATCATTCAAAAGAGACAATCAAAAATCCAAAAAAGAAACAGGGAGGCCAAAACACCTCCTCATCAGCAACCAGAGATAACTAACACCGAGATTAATACTAGACCAACAATCATGATGTAAACAATGCCCCAATCAAAGAACTACAACGCAGACAAGCTAACAGTAAAAAGACAGCCTAATCTAGGAACCACCTCCAATCAACACTGACAGGCAAGCCACTAGTATAAAAACAGAGAGCAAACCCCTTTTAGCACTGATGATGTTACCTAGTTGGCTAATGAAATGTCTGCAAGAAAACCACTGAGCGCAAGAGCATTAAGGACCCCACAGTGCAATGACAAACTACAAATATTCTCCTCTATCAGTAATATGCTGTTATTCAGTTTGCTGGGGGAAATGGAGGTTTGCAACAAAGTAGAATTAGTCAGGTAGAATTCAAATTATCTCTTACTAGCTAGAGATTAAATAGGAAGTTGTGATTTCAAACACATATTGCTTACCAACTGATGGAGAATGGATGATGTCAGATGCTCAACCCACTTTGATCTCCACTCCACTCCCTCCTCCTTTTCCCCTTTCATGTTTCCAAGACAGCTCAAACCATATTATTCAAGCTTTGTTCCTATTTGCAACAAGTCTACCAATGTAATAAAAGTTATGAATATAAAGGGAAAACAAAGAAGTACAGATAAAAGAACATTTATTATTTTTTAAAAGAGACTGTTTAGCACCTTTAGCACTCTGGTTGTAGCATATATTTGCATATTATCTTCAAAGTTAGCATCATGTTCCCATAATCAAAATGATATATAATTAAATTATGTGTCGGCTCTGAAGAATGGGTATCACTGGCTCATGAATTTTCAGTTAAAAAAATGCTATTGCTCAGGTTTAGGCATCATAACCTACATGTGAATGTAGGATTATATTCCAGCTGCAAACAAAAAAAACCCTGATTTTTTCCCAGGAAATTGTTATCTCATTTATAACAGGGCAAATTCGAGTTCCTTGGCATGTCTTTTTACAGAATACAGAATAACAGAATGAAAGGGAGTTTGGAAGTCTTCAAGCCCAACCCTCTGCTCAAGTAGGAGACCCTATACCATTCTGGACAAATGGCTGTCCAATCTCTTCTTACAAAGCTCTAATGATGGAGCACCCACAACTTCTGAAGGCAAGCTGTTCCACTGATTAATTGTTCTCATTGACAGGAAATTCCTCCTTAATTCTAGGTTGCTTCTCTCTTTGATAAGCTTCCATTTAGTACTTCTTGTCTTGCCCTCAGTTGTTTTGGAGAATAGATTTGCTCTCTCTTCTATGTGACAGCACCTCAAATATTAGAAGACTGCTATCATGTCATCTCTAGTCCTTCTCTTGATTAGAGCCAACATACCCACTTCCTGCAACCATCCATTGTATGCTTTAGCTTCTAGGCCCCTAATCATCTTTGTTGCTCTTCTCTGCATTTTTTCCAGAGTTTCAACATCATTTTGGTATTGTGGTGATCAAAACTAGACACAGTATTCCCAGTGTGGTCTTACCAGTGGAGTATAGAGCAGTACTAGCACTTCTTGTGAATTCAGTTCTACGTAGATATAGTGGGATGTAAAGGTATGTGGGAAGGACCCTGGGAGACAGGAGGGAGAGCCACAGATTGGACAATTGATATATAAAAGGTGTCTCAGCCCACAGAAGGGTAGAGGGTGTGGGAAATGTTTCAGAAGGGACCCTCTCTGGTTTTTCAGTTTAATTCTGTAATTCATTCCTGAAATGGCTGTTTTTACCATTTTGCAAAATGCCATCAGAGTAGGGATGCAATGGGATCATTGGGAGGGGAATCCTATTTCCCCAAAACCCAGATCGGTGGACATCATTATGATACAATGAGAAGTGTAGGAATGCATACATCCTATAAATTGCACATCGAAAATAGAAAGCTTATGCTTTAATCATCACATCTGCTATCAGCTTGTCTCAATCTTAGCTGTAGCCCTTGCAAAAGGGATGATTACAAAGTCTGAACAACTGCAACTCTCAAATCTGAAAAGATAAAATGACCAGTTTTACCGAAACTAGATTTAGTATAGCAATCTTGTTGAAATTATCCAGCAGCCCTCAGGGATGTTAATCAGATCAGTTTGCATCTCTTTCTCTCTCTCTCTCTCTTTCTGGGTGTACAATTGCACAACTCTTTTGCATACAAACTGCTTGCATGAACGTACACAAAGAAAGCATTTTCATGGGCATGTAATTAAGACAGATCCTATCTGACAAGCAAATCCCATATAGAATAAGCACTAATTACATGGTTACAGTAGCATCTAACAGCATCCCGGGGTTTAACAGAACCACATTTTTTTCAACTCTAGCCCTGATTGGGTGTGTCTGTTGTCTGACACATTTTCCTCATAGTCTGGTGCTGTTTATGATTTTTTTTTTTAAAAAAAAAGGTCCCCAATTTCTTTCGTGCCATTTGCAGAAAATGAAGGCAAAGCATGACATAAATCAAACATGATTAATCCCATCCAAA
Organism: Azemiops feae; assembly: GCA_023970755.1. Lineage (NCBI taxonomy): Eukaryota > Metazoa > Chordata > Lepidosauria > Squamata > Viperidae > Azemiops > Azemiops feae. The sequence continues at coordinate 675,429 of JALGBA010000702.1, read as the reverse complement.
TCCAACTTCCTTGTGGGCTATTTGTAGTCTTCCTTGAAGAGAATTCTCTGAATTGTTCAGAGGACGAGTAAAATGTTTTTACTGATTTGTTGTATTTTAATCTGTATTAGTTTGTCTTTTTTTTCACAACAGAAAAGTAGTGATAAAAGTTGCATTTCTTTAGCTTAGATATACTAAGGCCCATCTGGCTAGCAATTCTTCCTTTCCTAATTTTAAAAAAGTGCCAGGAGTAGATGGATTACCTTTATTTTATTTTTGTGCCTTCAAGTGAGTCTTGACTCCTGGTAACTGTCTGGACAAATCCAGACAGTTCTCTTGGCAGCATTTTTGGAAGTGGTTGGTTTTTGCCTTCTTCCTAGGGCAAAGTCACCTAGCTGGCTTCATATCTAAAATAGAGTTCCCAGTCAGGGCCTCCTAGGTCCCAGCCTCTGCTTTTAACCACTACATTAAACTGCCTTTCATTCTATGTTTATAGAATAGCTAAAAGATTTCATTTTTTCTTTATGTGTGAAAATGCCTCACAATGCTGCAGGTCATTGGACATTCCAGGAAATATGAAAAATAAGCTTGCATCAGGATTGCTCCTATCCCAAATGAAGAACTAAAACTTCTGAAATGCATAGTGGAAGAACACTATGTCCTGGAATATCCACGTAACTTTTGCCATTGTGTGATCATTTGAGTGTTTTTGGTGAAGAGGGTGTCACAAAAAGAAAAGGCCTGTACCATTTGCTAGGAGGAAGATGAGGTCAGTGAGGGGAAAAATTAGCAAGTTAAGCTATTCATAAACATACAACCTTCTTCAAATATTCTTTAAATATCATTTACATTTACTGGCTACTCTTCTACCAAAGTGGACATTAAGCGGAGTCAAATGTTTACTAATTAAATTATCCATAACTTCCATAAGAAATTATTGGATTTAGAGAAGGGAAATAGCAAAGAAACCTGCAGCTATAATAAATCAGTCTTTATGGATTTTCCCTTTTTAGTTGCTCATTCTATAGTAAGCTAATACAACTACTCCTCTTGAAAAGATTTTCCTCCATGCTATCTGGGTCATATCATATCTCTCTGATTTTGACCATTCTTCCTTAATAAACTTATAGACAATGTATCCTGGACCACACTTATTATATTAGTTTGATTGTTTTACAAATGTATTTTAATTCCACCTTAAATATTCTTTTGTCTGTGTGGTCTATGACGGCAACAAATTGAATTGATGGTTGTCTCTGCAAAGGGGAGAGCCACCAACCTACTTGACTTGCAGACAAGCATTATCCAATAGGCATTGATTTAATGGATATACAAGGTTTATGGTATAACCTAAAGCATCTAGGACATTGCTCTCGGCGCAGAGAATATATGTAAGGGTAGGTTTCCCAACTGATAAAAGTTCTGGAGAAACTATGAAAATGACTAATTTCTATTATCAATGAAGATACTCACCTGGACCATAGAAAGGATGTTAGCCAGGCTTATTTCTGACTAAACATATTAAACCTTGCACTGAAAATGTGACTTTTTGTTAATTTTGATTTTTAAATGCATTATCCTAGATGGGTTTTGGATTTTAACCATCCCATTCTCTCAGTGTTAGAGCACCAACCTTCAACAGAGCTCACTGCAAGAAAAGCAAGTATTGGACTGTAACTTATGTATGCTACATAGAAAATGAATAAATATGGAAATAAATGAAGGCAAACAAATACCTGAATTACAATTACTTGTTCATGGTCACACAGAGCCTCTTTGCAAATAATTGGAAGTTTTTTTTCTGCCAACCCCTTAGCCAAGTCCTACTATCATTTCAATAGCCTGTATTGAAGTTCACAGTTTATTAACCAGTTTTAAATGCATGTTTTGTGATCCGGATTATGAATTGGGCCAAACAATAAATAATTAACTAGGATAACCTACTTGCAGATATTCAGCTTGCTAATAAGAAACTTGCATTATTGGGATATTTATCTCTGTCCATACATTTCTATATAAACAAAACCCAGATCTTATTGAAGCCATCTAATACCCAACTTTCCAAGTCAATATAAATAATTAAATCTGTCTTTTTTCCCAGACAAATTATCAGCAGGGAAAGCTTTGCAAAATATTTTCTCATGAAATACAGAGCTGGTTCTTTAAATAAAAGGCTCCGGCAAAACTAGGAAGCAGTTCGCTTAGCAGCATTAATAGAGAACTCCGTCTATCAGCATTCGGTGAACTCTTGGTGACCCTGGTAGAAAGCAGTGACTTTAGCTTCTCCTTATGAAAAAATATGAATTAAAAAATAGAGTTGAAATGTAAGCATTATTCATGGGAAATATTATAGTGGAATGGGGTAGATTTTATTTCTTGTACATGGGATGAAACCAACTGGTTTGGGGGCTTAGGAGGAAATTGTGACTAGTGTGACTGCCTCACAGAACACAACAAATCCTTTAGTGTTTCAATTGAATACTGAGATATGTACAGAATTGTTGGGGAGCAACCATCCTGGGTTGGGAGGAGGGGTCAAGAGAGGAATCAGTCTGGACTCTATATGTAAAGACAAGAGAGCTAGACCTGACCACCACTCTTGAATGTTTTAGAGCTTTATCTAGTTTTCCCAGGTGAAGGCTACTAGTCTGGGGAGATTCCTGTACTATAGACAGAGAACAATAAAGTAGCTAGTTTGAACTCTACCCATGCAGACCTGGTTGTTCATGCCTGACATTAATCACTTCTCTCCCAAGATTATTGTTTGAAATCTCTACATTGAATGTATAGACATCCAGTAAAAGCCTCAGTGACATTACTCATACCATGATGTCACTGAACATTTTGAGAGAATTTCCATTCTTTTCAACAACATTCACATTACATCTACAGCATCATACTTGTGGCACTGCTTGTATTTCCTTGTCTCTCCAGCAGAATCCATGATTGGCTCACAGGTTTCTTACCATTGTGTTCATACTAGTTTCACATCCCATGTCTTCATATGTGCTAGCTGAACCTCTAATCCAATTTCATTGAATGGAAAAAATCTGAAAGTGGGAATGCCAATCAAAAATAAAAACAAAACACAACACTTGATAATGGAATCCTCTGGAAACCCTTATACAATTTTTACCATCTATTACATGGTTCCATAAAATATTTGGAATGGTGGAATGACTTGCCTTCAGAAGTGGTGGGTGCTCCATCATTGGAGGTTTTTACTAAGAGATTTTTAAGAAGGTATTTTAAGATGTTCTTAATGCTCAAGTGCGCAAAGAGCTCTCCCAATCTGGATTAGGTTTAGAATGGGCAAAGAAGGAATGTAATGCTTAGTGCCAGTAACCACCATACTGTCCACTTCTCCTTCCTTCTTTCTTTTCTTCCTGGCTTACATGCAGAGTAATTGCTGCACTAGTTACTTCAAAAGGACAGCTTTTAAGGATATATCATATTCTTTGCAAAGACCTAAAGAGGGATGTCAGTTGCCCAGTGGTACCTCCATTTTTGAAGCTAATGCCTCTGTTTGTTGAGAAACTTCATTTTATCCCCATACCAATCCTCTGAGATAGGGTGGACAGAAAAAGAGTGAGAGAGAATATGTTTCCAAGTCACCCAGTGAGTTTCCACCCCAAAGGGGGGAACCTGTTTCCTTACCCATATTCTGATATTTTCCCTAATACACGGTATTATCTTGCTATTGACTGATATGATTTCTCTCAATGCTATAACAGACATTTAAATAACCAGAATTCCTTGCAGGGTGTGACTTATCCCACTTGCCATTTTCCTCATTTGCAACTGTTCAGTAGTGAATGTTTGTGCCTAAGAAACACTGGGGTTGTGCAGGCATTCTGGATTCCGCGTGAACAAGATAAATGGCAAGCATTGATTTGAATTATTGCTCAGCTGACTTGCCCACAGAAGCAATAAACACAAGCAAAAGCAAAACTAAACAAATCAAGCACCTAAGCAAGAAAGAAAAAAATAAACCGTGCATTTTTGAATGCTCTAAATCTTTAGCAGTAAAATAAATATGATCACAAGTGTCCTTAATAAATTGTTTTCGGAGAAGCTAAGAAGGCAAACTCTTTAGGCTTATTGCAGAGACTGTAGAGTGATGGAGAGAGAATGAGAAGCTTTGAAAATCAATGCTTTGCAAAACGCAAGCCCTCTTGGTTTGGAAATGGTTCCTGGCTTGAAAAATCAATGTTGTTTAAAGTATAGCTCCTTGCCCTAAGTCTTTAGAATTTCAACCAGCACATTTTCATGGCTTGGGGCAGGCAGCCATACTAACATCAAGCAAACACTACAGCACTGATTTTCAAACCCCAGGATTATTTCCTGGCCAATTAGGGATATAACATGCAGGATATTATGTTTTTTTGTTTGTTTTATGATAGTTTTATTAAACTTTGCAATTACAAAGATAAAAGCCTGATACAAACTAAGAAAAATATAGAAGTGTAAAAAGAGGAAGAAAAATTAACACATGCAGAGAAAAGAGTAAAAAATTATATAGTAAAATAAGGGCAAAAGAGATAGAAAGAGAGTAAGTCCTCCTTCAATACAATAAGTACAAACAATTTCAGTAACTTCTCTGATACTACAGCAAAAGCTCTTCCCATATCTCATTTCTTATCTATAAACAAATTATTAAATTTGTTTAGTCCATTAAGAGTTACGAGAAATAGCAACATATATGTTTTAAACTTAATTAAATAAATCAACTTTGTATTCCTTCACTTTACTTTCAGCACAGTAACTTATGGTTTTCTATAAAAATACAATTGGTACATCCCTTTTCAATATTAAGACATCAGCTGGTTTCATTTGTATATCCAATGTAACATCTTTATCCATATCATTCTTGTAACCTGTCATTTTTAAATTCACATTCAAATCAGTTTTGTCCATTAAGCATGTGCCTCGTCTACAATCTCCTTAAAATCCAGTTTTATGATAGCAGATAATAATTTCTTTGTTATTCTGAAATCTCCTTAAATTCAGCCCAAATTAAAATAATACACTCCGTTCTATATTAGTGGATCTCTTCTTCTTTAATTAAAATTGTTTAGTTTTTTTCTGCTTCCCTCTAGTGTTCAACATTCAAAGTCACATCTTATCATGTTTTCCCCCCTGGTCAACAGCATTTCCAGTGGGAAGATATTCTTATACTTAATTTTAAATTTTTATTTTTTTTATACAATTTTAAACAACAACATTTTTCCACAGAAAAGTTTCTTTTTAATTAGTATCAAGATCTTATTTCAAATCATCTGACCCCTTAGTCCATTTATAACTTTCCAAAATCAACAGTGAAAAGTGGGAGACTGTGAGTTCTAGTCCTGCCTTAGCCATGAAAAACCCCATTGGGTCACTTTCAGCCAATCACTAGGAGATAGTGAGTTCAAGGCCTATCTTAGCCATGAAAGCCAGGTGGGTGACCTTGGGCCGGTCACTCTCTCTCAGCCCAACCTACTTTGCAGGGAGGGTTGTTATCATTGGGAAAACAGGAGAAGGAAGGTGCGTTGGATGCGTTCACCACTTAGTTATTTGTAAAAATAATAAAGGCAGATTTATAAACAAACAAACAAACAAACAAATAAATAAAGCAAGCAAGCAAACATCTATACTGGAATTATAGATAGTAGGTTGAAAATGGTTCTTTGTGGGTATCTTTTTTTTTCTGCTGTGACTTCCACTTAAGGGCTTTCCACCTCTTCTTGCAACATTTCCATGCAATGAAACATAAGAATATACAGCCCCATGCAAAAGGTTTATCTAATTAGGGAGCTCCTGACTTGATTTAGCCATTTACTATGTAGGCCAAGTGATAGTTATATTTGTGTACAGACTCATCTGACCCCCCCCTCTTTCTCTCTCACTCTCTCTCTCTCTCCCCCCCCATCTCTTTCTTTCTCTCAGTCTCTCTTTCCCCTGCCCCCTCAACCCTTTGGTGTATTTTTATGTAGAACATCTGTTTTTTAAAAAGTGTCGCAATTTCTAAACATATTCTAACACCCTTGGGATTGGAATATCAACAACTGTCTATTGCGGTGAACCGCAGGTCTGGAAAACGTTTCTGAAAACTGAGTTCTTAAATAAACATCATGCATCCATAACACATAATGCAAAGCAACATTTCTCCTGGCTTGTTCCCTCTCCCCCCCCCACTACCATAAGCTTAATATTTAGACCAGATGAAGTGCAAAATAGGACTTCCAGAACAACACTGCCAGAATATACAGAAATAGTGTCTTCTTTCCCCTGTGTACAAAGAAGAGTGTGGCAGATGTACCAACAGAATAAGTATTTTCATTTGATTTGGTTCTTCCTTCAGGGAGAGGGGTATTAATTTGTTATTAAAACAAGATGTTAGAGAAGGAAGAAATGGATGCTACAATTGAGATGGTCTGATGTAGAAAGTAGAATTCTGCAGGGACCATTTCATCTGTTCAAGAGGCAGATACTGGGCTCTGGAAGTAGTCTAACCCATCTTTAGGGGCAGTGGTAGAAGATTCTTAGTCTGCAGATTCATTTTGAAGATGATTCAATCAAATGTCTGAATTGAATCAACTTTGTGAACAGATTATGGCTAGATTGAATACAATGACACATCTGAATTGATTCAGTTTGGACAAATTTAAATCGCTATTGTGCCTATGCTTATGCATTCTGATACACCAACTGAAAGCAAATTTGTGTATTTAATATTTAACTTGAATAGATTTGATGATTTGAATCCAGTCAATGATCTGAATTGAATCAATGTTTTAGACTGGCCTTATGATCAAAATCAGATTGAAATTTCAATCTGATTGAGGTTGACTTCTTCCCTTCCCTTCCCTTCCCTTCCCTTCTTTCTGTCCATCCATCTACTCCTTCCCTATTTCTCATTCCTTCCCATTCCTTTATATATGCACTACTGTTTCTCATAAGTCAAACGTGAGAGAGCATTCTGTTAGCTTTTCTCCTTCCTTCCTTCCTTCCTTCCTTCCTTCCTTCCTTCCTTCCTTCCTTCCTTCCTTCCTTCCTTCCTTCCTTCCTTTCCTTCCTTCCTTCCTTCCTTCCTTCCTTCCTTCCTCCCTCCCTCCCTCCCTTTCTTCCTTCTTTCCTCCCTCCTTCCCTCCTCTTTCCTACCACAGTCCCCTCCTTCTCTCCCTTCTGAGTGATTAAGGCCAAGGCAACAACTATCCAGCATAGGGAAGATCCACATGAACATTTTACAACATGTTGATGCCTGTCTAACACTGATAAGTCTCTAGGGGAGGGAGGAATAGGTGGGTCCTCTTGTGGAATGGAGGTGAGAAGGAGAGATGACATTCTTATTCTTAAGCCCCATTTGACCATGCAAGCATCTGTTTTCCAATCCATATTGCAATCTTTATTTGGACTCAATCATAAAAATATTTCATCTTTCAACTTAATGACTGCTTCCTGAGAAAAGGAAAAGTGTTAACAGAATAACAGTTTTGGAAGGGACTTTAGAAGTCTTCTAGTCCAACCCACTGAACAAGCAGGAGACCCCTATACTATTCCTGACAAGGGGTTTTTAAGAAGAGACTGTACAGCCACTTATCTGGAATGGTATGGGGTCTCCTGCTTGAGCAGGGGGTTGGACTAGGAGACCTCCAAAGTCCCTTTCCACTCTGTTATCCTGTTAAAACTCCCACAGCCTTCACAGTAAAGAAGAAAGTTAAGGGGCAATGGGAAGCATCTGTTGTTTGTTGTTTCTACCTGTAACTTGGGCTTTCAAATGTAAAGTTATAAAGAATTAAGAACTGAAAGTTGGCATTTAAATAGAGACAATCTATAATCTGCAGTCCTGAAGAGTGATTGGTATTAGAAGTGACATAGCTATTGAAGAGAAAAATATGGTTTTTGAAAGAGAAAAAAAGGTGTTTGGGACAGCTGTCTTGGAAAAGAAAAACAAGAGACTGATCATGAGTTCGCTTTTCAAGATATTGACAAATGGAAACTGAGAGATGGCTCTGTTCATAAATGAGAGCACTATTAACCATGATGTGGCTTTCTTCTAACAGTAATGTGACAGATTTATCTTTGTTTTAAAACAAAAAGGGTAAAACTGGATATTACCTTTAAAAAAGCTGATAGCTCCAAACCTCATAAAATATTAGTGTTTGCTGCTATAGCTATTAAAATTAATGGTTATGGATTTCTTTCTTTTTTTCATTCTTCTACTAAGTTTTATTGAATGGAAGGGAGGGTGTGTGTGTGTGTGTGTGTGTGTGTTATTGTGTGGTTCTGGCTTTTAAGAACATTTAAGGTTTTATTAAGGGATGATGAATTTTCAGGATGGTATAAGGGCAATATGTCAGAAGCAGGCTCACTGCCCCAGCACATTGCCTAGTTTGTTAATCAACTAACAGTGGTGCAATGACAAATGCTGAAGTCCATGTTCTCCTCATGAAGCTCCACAGCCATCACACCAGTGGGAAATCAACCATTCAATCAAGCATCTCAATTCACATTACTATCAATTTGGTCTGTGTAAGGTAGCTTGGATTTGCCTTAGAATTTGGATGTGAGGGCGATCTGGCTGCATCATCTGTCATCCCACTGATCATCAGGGTTGATTCAACTGATCATGCTGCTAGGTGGGAGTTCCCTTCCTCCCTCACTGCTCCATGTGCATCCCTCCAAAGCTATGTGCTTGGTGGAAGAGAATGACGATCCTAGATAGAAGGAGTGTACCAATCTCTGGTCAAGGATATACAGTAGCTATATTCCCCTGCTAGAACCTCCAAACAAGCTCAAGTCTTAGAGCTTGGAATCAACATAATATCCTTTTCTGAGTGATGCGGAGACACATGTTGCCTTGAAGAAGTAAGTCATCTTATTGCCTGTTCCATCTTTTGTGCAGAGTCTTCTCTCACTTGTGAAAGCTGGAAGAGATTTTTATTCAGAGATTGGTTTGTGCAGAAGACTCTTCCAGTAGTTTTCTTTAAGCATAAAAAGAGCCTTCTTAGCATGTACAACACTGGCCCTGAAAGCTCTTCTGAGTATTTGAAGAACAGGAGAAGGCTGCAGAAGAAGTAAGCAAGGATAACCTAGTTGTTTCACTTTGCTCTTAGAAGCATCTTTGAAGGTTGCTTCGCTCAAACCATCAACGCCACCTACTTAGCCAGCAAGATCAGTTGAATGAACCCCGATGATCAGTGGGGTGACAGATGTTGCAGACAGATCGCCTTCGTATCCAAGCTCTAAGGCAAATCGAAGATACCTTACACCAACCAAATTAATATGAATGTGAATTGAAATGGTAGATTGAATAGTTAGTTTCCCACTAGTATCATGGCTGTGGAACTTTATGATGAGAGTGTGGAATTCAACATTTCTCATTGCACCGCTGTTAATTGATTAACAAAGTAACTAGGCAACTTGCTGGGGCAGTGAGTCTGCTTCTGACCTATTGCCCTTATATCATTCTGAAAAGTCACCTATACCTATACCTATACATACACACACACACACACACACACACTTTTCACCCTTTTGGGTGGTCTGTGTCTTCCTCAATCTCAGGTGCTCTACCAGAGGCCTGGATATTTGAGGGTTCTGCACAGAATCTTAACTGTTCCTAGCAATGACTTTTCTGGACAGAGAGTCCTGATGTCATTCCTGGGATCTGTTGGAGCCACTCTCCCAACTCCTCAAGTTCTCCTACCCATACTGGGACCACTTTGGCCTTTGCTTTACACACACACACTACACCAAAGGGGACGTGTTTTAACAGCAAAGATTTTTTTTAGAACCAAGGAAGCTTAGAATCAAGGAAGTCCCGCCACCCATTATTTTCATCCTTCTCATTACCTGTGATACAAAAGGCAATGTTTTCAGGATTTATTTGTTCTTTAATATGAAAAAAATGGCAACACTTTGGATGGGGGACAGGGTTCTGGCACCTTCCTTCAGGACAAATTGGCCCAGGTGTTCCCCCCCCCCACAGTAGATAGGCATTTCTCCAGCCATCTGTTGTAATCCTAATTAAGTCTTGTTCAGTTTAATCAGGAGTGGAAGACATCAGGAGGAAGATGCTTCTGTGAGCTTTCATCAGATCAGGAAAGGGGTCAAAGGAAAAGAGTGTCTGTAGTGTGGAGAGATCTGAACAAAAACAACGAAAATAGTATTTCATTCCTAAATGGAACAAAATTAATTTTCTATTAGCATGAAATATTATGAATTCTCATTTATACAGTCAGCTATAGATGTCCAGGGATCCTTTCCTTTTGCTTTTTTTCATCTTTTTTTTAGTAAAATATTCCAAAACTCCCCAATACCTCCGGCTCTTGATGGCCTTTCATTCAAAAATGTTTTGAGAACCACTCAATTTTGCTATTTGCATCCTCTTACGTAAGAGGACTTTGCCCCAATATTTAATCAATCATGCTGAAATGTCTGTAATAGCCTTTGGGTAAGCCTCTGGAAAGCTAATATAAATGGACCCAATCATCATTTTTTCCCTTTTTCTAATAAAATAACCTCTAAAAAGTTCCATCAAACTGAAAGTAAATTTTAAAATGTCCATGCAAAGAAAGCCATCAGATTGGACCCATTTTGGCTACTCAGTGAAGGCTGGGCCATTCACCCACATGTTTAAGCCTAGGTGTCCATAGTTTAGTTTTTATTCAATTTCTGTTTCTGTTTTATATTGAATTTCTATTTCCATTAATATTACATCTATCTTCTGTTGACATTACATTGGAATCGCTTGCATTGATTTTGTTGGGCTTGGACTGCTGTTTGGTCTGTTACCTACATGTTGACTTTGTCCTGCAAAAATACTTATTCCTCCAAAAATATTGTAATAAAGATTAAAAAAATAATAATAAAAGGTTTTTAAAAGATGTGTAAAATAAAAATGGAAATAAAATATTCATGGTCATGCATCTGCCCCTTATTTTAGCATTACAGCAAGAAAGAATGCCTTCTCCTTTAATTACAACCAGGCTTTTCATTTTTCTATGCAAAATATGAACGGTAGGAGGCTTGGGAAAAACTTTCCAACTTCATTTTAATGTTCAAACTCCTGGTTAATGTTCCTTAAAGGGCTAGCCAGGAATCAACCGATCTTGGCCACCGTGGGCTGGCAGAGGGAGCAAGAGGTTAACCCGTTTTGTTTCTCTCTTGACCTTAAAACCAGACTTGAATTTTATATGGTCAGAAATCCGAAGCATAACCCATCATCCTGCTTTTAATTCTCCCCAGACTCTTCACCCTTCCTAATTCTTTTTATTATTATTATTTTTGCCCATGACCTATCAGCTATGAGATAGTGTCTCTCTGCATTTGGAAGTGGGTAATAATTATTTAATGATGGGGAACAGCAAATTTGCTGAGATTACATGTTGAATCTCTAGCTTTGGATTCCAACAGTTCCAATAAACTAAAGATGGGTTCATACATCTTTATTTCCCTAGTCAGATTTCCCCCCCCCTTTTTTTCACAGGGGCATTTGTGTTTCCGGATGTGGTCCAAGTCTGACCTCTGGAGTCAGTGGCTTTCTAAATGGAAGGCATGTTTAGATGTATGCATGTAGACATTTCATGCTAAATGTCTGCAAGGGTTGACTTCGGAGTAGACCGGTTGAATGTTCAATGAGAAAGAATGCAAGAGGTTTTTTTTGTTCTGAATAGTCAAATCTGGGCCAGCAATGAAGCTAAAGCAGGGGATGGACAATGCATGGCTGTCAATCATCTTTTTGGAAGTTCTGGAACTCCTTCTAATATTTACTTATATGAAGGCCAACATCTTTGCCATGGCTTCTTGGCCTATTAAATGGGAAGCACACTAATATGATAGTGGAAGGTTTAAAAGAAGTTTCCCTCAGTTCTTTGAAAGCAAATAAATCTCCACTGCAAACCTAGATTAAAAGAAAAAAAAATGCAGTCCTAACTGTGTGATTGATATTGGCCATTCCTATTTGCAGTCTCTATCCCCCCAGGGGACCCCTTTCCCTAAGCAAATCATGAAGTAGAGTTCCCATCTTCCCCAAAGTTGCCCGTCTCTGCTCTAAAGGATGAAAAATTCTTTCAAAAGAACATAATATTTCAGTGTTTGTTATGTATCTATATGGGTGATAGAATTGTGCACGAGAATGATATCTTTAGCCAAGTCCATAGTACAACACACTCATTGGCCATGCCTTCAGCATGCACCTGTTCAACAATATTATGGGTATATTTTTGTCTAGTGGGAGAAATTGTTTGCATGAGGAGGCTACTATACTAGGGATACTGGGTCAACTGGAGCTAGTTAGAATGTTCTGAGCCCCCAAATATGTCCTATGTCCTATGCTGGGAGGTATAATCAGTCACAAAGCTTTGATTTACCAAATTCAAAGGAAAAGAACTGTTTCCAATCCACCCCAGCTCAAGCCCCTATTCCAGGGGTCTTCAAACCTGGCCCTTTTATGACTGGCTGAGGAATTCTGGCGTGCCTGGCTGAGGAATTCTGGGAGTTGAAGTCCACAAGTCATAAAAGGGCCAAGTTTGAAGACCCCCTGCCCTATTCCTTCTTCTCATCTTTCCTATAAACCCAATTTATCTTGACCTTTTTCTTTCCTGCATTTCATTGAAGAAAAGAATTAGAAGGAACCATTGGAAAACTCAGGTCTAACCCCCTGCTCAGTTCAGCAATCCAAAGAAAAATGTCCTTGATAGCAATAGCACTTAGACCTATATACCGTTTCACAGTGCTTTACAGCTCTCTCTTAGCAGTTTACAGAATCAGCCTATTGCCCCCCCCCCAACAATCTGGGTCCTCATTTTACCAACCTTGGAAGGATGGACCTTGCTCCTGCCTCTGAGTGGTAAACAGTCTTAAACAAAGTCCAGAGTTTCAGCCATTCTCCATTTTTAAATTTTGTGTTTCCAAGAAAACTGACATTGTCTCTCAGGGACCCAAGAGGCATTCTTGGAAATACAGTTGATGCTAATGGCTGCTACTTTGTTTTGCAACATGGCAGATTCCCCTTCATTTATGTATGTTTAATCAAAGTGTTTTTAATGTAAAATGTCAGATGGAGCAAGCAATTTGAGGGTTAGATTAAATAAACATACTGGGACCTTTGATTTCTTCCTGGAAACCCCAGCCTTTATATATCTTTGTTCACATACTGCTGTTATAGTAACACAAAAATGCACAGTTTGCCAAGTTGGGCTGTGTGTGTGTGATTGGATAGACTCAGAGGTCTTTAAGGTGGTTCTGTTGATGCCACCTATGATGCCATCTGATGGTGAGGCCATTCATACACATGGAATATTTGGATTGTTTTAAATGGCTAACCCTTTCGCATGTCCCCTCACACAAACGCATACACACCGACACAGGGCCAAATTTCTAAGCAGGCCTCTGATGCTCAAGGCAATTAAAACATTAGCAGTCCAGCCAGGAACAAACTGGTAACTGACCCAAGACTCTTAAGGTTTACTTTCTTGGGGTTGTTTTTTTTTTTTTTTGGGTGTGCAATGGAAATTATTGATCTGAGATCTCTTTGTTTAAACAGCCCCTACTGTATTTATTTGTGCTGTTTTTCTCAAATCAGACAAAAGGAGATGGTTCGAAGCCAAATGCAGCATGACATCCCTACTATGTGGTTCGTTTACTCCCTATACAGATGTTTTCAATCTGCGGAGTTTGCCTTGCACATCCATATGAGATGAAGCAGGCTTGATTTAAGCTGGGACTGATGCCAGCAAAGAAAGCGAGAGAGAGAGAAAAAAATACATTACATTGACCCTTAATAAGCAACTTATAGAGAGCTCATTTGAGTTCTTCTCAAAATCTCAGATGGATCAGGACCACATTTTGCAAGTGCCCAGGCACTCTTTCACCAAGGGCTCATGCTTTTTTTAAAGCTGTTTGCATGGACCCTCGATCTCTTGAAATCTAAAAATAAAAAAGCTTTTTGCAAGCCAAAAATAAATAAATAAAAGTGGTACCAGCCTCGACTAAACGTTGTGGGCAATGGCCACCAGCCAGTCATTTTGGAAGCAATTCTTTTATTCTAAGCGGCAATCAGCAACTCCAGCCAGACTTATATCTTTGCGTTCTTTAGTCAAAAAAGAGCAGGAATTTTCTTTTTGAAGAGACACTTGGTTATTCAGCCAGGCAAACTCCAAAAGCCTCGAAGTCCCAATTGATTTGATAGGCCCTGCTTAAGGAATGCTGCATCTGGATTGCAAAATGCCAGACAATGACTAGACGAGAGAAGAAAGTTAAAGTTTTCTGTTTCTCAGCATAGATAGAACATAGAACACAGAAAAATGGAAGGGATCTTGGAGGTCTTCTAGTCCAACCCCCTGCTCAAGCAGGAGACCCTATACCACTTCAGATAAATGGTTGTCCAGTCTCTTTTTGAAAGCCTCCAGTGATGGAGCAACCACAACTTCTGAAGAAAAGCTGTTCCATTGGTTGATTTGTCTCACCACTAAGACATTTCTCTTTAGTTCTACGTCGCTTCTCTCTTTGGTTAGTTTCAGTTCCAGCTATACATAATGATTGGTTTTATTTTTCCAGCCCAGATATAGAAATCCTAATCCTACTCAATGTCAGTTAGGGAATCTTACTGAACTGAGAACTGACTCCAGAGTTTGGAACAGCATGGCAGAAAAGAACAATGAACTCATACTACTACTACTATTACTGCTAATACAAATGGTTAATACTTTGTTTACCTTTACAGGTAGTTCTCAACTTACAGCCATTCATTTAGCAACTGTTTGAAGTTATAATGGCATTGAAAAAAGTGACTTATGACCCATCCTTGATCAAGACAATCATTGCAGCATCCCCCTGGCCATGTGATAAAAATTTGGGCTCTTGGCAACTGTCATGTATTTTAGATGGTTGCAGCATCCCCCGGGGTCATCTGCAACCTTCCCAGCCAGCATCTGACAAGCAAAGTCAATGGGGGAAGCCAGATTTGCTTAAAGGCCATACAATTCACTGAACATTTGCACCGATTCCATGGCAAAAAGGTCCTTTACATGGTGCAACTCATTTAACAACCATCTTGCTCAGCAACCAAAATTCTGGTCCCAGCTGTGGTTGTAAGCCAAGAACTACTTGTATGTTGGGAGAAAATGTGACACTTTTTTTTGTACAGTTATGTAGTATTAAACCATTAACAGTTGCTATGTACATAGCTAGCAAACCCGCCAGTATTTCTACTGAACCTTGTCATAACTGCCCTTAAACCTAACCTTTCAAACCAACGTATGCATGCATGGTCTCTCTTGTTGTCCAGCAGCAAAGAGCTCTCTATTATGTGTGAATTATTAAAGTGTTCATGTCTTGCTCTTAAAAAAGAGAGAAACTGAGATACCTCAAATCAGAGCCATGCACTTGCTTTGAATCCAGGTTATTAGAAACATCTGGTGATTCAGTGAGACTAAGAACACTATTCAGGCGAGCTGGCTGGCTTCCCCATTCACCCCTACCCACACACTTTTTAAATTATTATTTTATAACTTGTATCTAGAAGAGAATGTATTATCTATCAAACTGCTCCAGTATAGAATTGTTAATCGATGCAACTGTTAGCAAATCAATCAATTACTTGCTTTATTATTGACACGGGCAAAGGTTTGCTAAAGATTTGTAACACTCCTCACCAAGAGTTAAGTCATTAATTTACAGCAGCCAGCTTAATGTGGCTTGGAAATACATCATCATTGCCATCATGATGATACAATAGCAATAGCGATTAGAAATTGCAATGTCTCCAAAATTCACCTTTAGGCAATATTTCTATTAAAACTAAATAAAATGCCACAAAGGAGTGTCTACCACTTTTGGTCTTCTGAGCTAGATGAGGCAAAATGCAAGTACACAGATGCTCATGAAGACTTATAAAATGAAGAGGGGAGGATAGCAGGAAAGAAACAGAAAAGTTGGAATTGTATGTAATACAAAGGAAACAGATCTGAGAAAGAGTAATATATGGGGAATAGCATAGATCCACCCTCTGAAATTCAGATTGGCTGTGTTTTCTCATACGATCTTTGAGTGACATTTATAACTTTTTACACTGCTGTTTTGCAAGCAAATTTAAATGGAGGTCCTATGCCAAAAATTGGTAATGTAAGTAACCCTAAAGCCCCAAGATATTGAGGTTCTCCTGAAACATTATCCATGACTCACCCATATTAATTAAAATTTCCATGGGAAAGAAAAAACAAAGGAAACACCTCAAATCTTGGAAGACTGTCCTATATCATAAATGTATTCATTTATTATATTTGTATGCCACCTATCTCATGTTATAGCAACTCTGGGCAGCTTACAGAATGATAGAAATGTAATGCAAACTAATTAAAATTAAGAAGATTAAATAAGAAACTAAAAATCAGGCAACATGGAGGTGGGGATCTTCTCTCTACACCATCAGCAACCTCCAGCATACAGTGCCACATTGGGCCCCAGGCCAGCCAGCAGAGCCAGGTTTTAAGTCTCTTCCTTAATGCCAGGAGTGTGGGGGTCAATCTCATCTGCAGCAGGATAATATTTCAAAGGGTGGGGGTCACAACAAAAAAGACTCTTCTCCTGGTCCCCGCCAGCCAAAATTCTTTGGAGGACAGGATCCAAAGTAGGCCACTTCCACTGGACTGAGTGGTACAGGCCAATCCAATTGGGGTGAGATGGGTCATCAGACATGCTGACCCATGCCATAAAGGGCTTTAAAGCTAATGACCAACACTGGACCCAGAAGCATACTGGCAACCAGTGCAACTCACATAACTGCAGTATTATATGTGCCACCTGAGGGGTGTCCAGAACCCTTTGCGTTCTGCACCAGTTGTAGCTTCCGAAATACCAGCTCTGTACCAGTTGTAGCTTCAAGGATTACCCTATGCAGAGCACATTTCAGTCATCCAACCAAGAGATAACCAGGGCATGAGTGACTGTGCACTTTCACTTCAAATTTTTGTGGTCCCATGAGATTCTTGAAAGATAATGATGATGGATGATAAGAATCTCTGAAATTTTTACAAGACTTGGGGCAATTGGGATAAAATGCCTAGGTGCTGGAAAGGATGCCCACTTGGGGCCATACATATTTTTGAAGGAGCACTTAGCTATGGTGATGATCTGAAAGAGAGACCCCTTTAAAATGTATCCATCTATTTCTAACCTTCTGAGCAGAATAAACACCTTGCCCAGCTTGTCATGCACAGGTCATGCTCAAAAGCCCTTCTTTGTAAGACGAGATGGCTGATCCACACAACTGGCACATGTTCTGCACATCTTTAACACTGACCCCTGCCATATGCATCTGTACTGGGAAAATGAATGAAAACAGCAGAGAAGTCAGAAAGAGAAAGATTTGTCATAACAAGAAAGCTCACAGCTAAATTAGGCAATCAATAAACTCATCTTAGGCTACAGTCTGCATTGACTCAGAAAGTCTTCCTTGCTCAACAGCTTGTAAATCAAGCCTCGTTTCCCCCTCCCCATTTTTTTTACCCCTCTCTGCTTCCCCAAGCTGTCAAATGAAATTGATTTCCAGTCATCTTAAACTGGTCAAGCTCAGCAAATGGTCCCATAGGTGACAAAGTAGGACAGTGAGAAAAAAATGACTGGATGGTTCGTGTGTCCATCCTCTTTCAAAGAGACAAAGAAGATGTTTGTCTTGCTTATGAGGGTAAGGATTAACTTTCAAGGCTAAATCCCTCATGATTCTTCTGGTATATTCTTCACACTTTTGGTATGGATACAGATGGCAGAAAAGTTCCCAGAGCTAACAGTGCAGCTGTCTGATCAAGAAGGGACCTCAGTGGGCCCAGACATGTTGGGAAATGATTTCCACAGATCTCTTGAAAGGTCAGTCAAGGGGTTAACGTGTGTTCTTTGTGTCTCTGTCTTTGCTAGAGGGAAAAAAGGGAGGGAATAAGAATTGACGTACAAATAAAGAAACAAAACAAATCTGAAACAACTATAGGAAGAAGGAGAAAGAGGAGGAGGTGGCAGATAGTGCAGCTGAACCCATGCATAATGTTAATATCAACAGGGACACCACAAATTATTTTTGGATGTTCATGCGATGGGTTCAAGAACTCTGAACTTTGAATGACTCTGGAGCAGCAAGGAAGCAAAAGCAGGTGCTGTGATTAGGAATGCATGAAGCCTTAAGGATCTGGAATCCAATATACTTGCCTCTAGTTTTGTCCTTCTATAAATGTATGTTAAATAAGAACAAGAGTAAAACTTTGCAGACTGAGATATAGCTATTGAATGTGTTCTACAAATGCAACAGAGTAGAGTAGCTGTGTGGGGTTTGCACACCTGGACGACTTGGCTACCCTGGGTGACTATGCATTTGACAAGATGAGTTTAAGGAGGTGACTTCCCACTCAACCTCTGAGGATCAAATGCTGAAGAGGATATTGCTTCCATGTCTTATCCTTAAAGTTCTCAGGGCTCTTTTATTGATATGAGATAGGATAGGGTAGGATAGGATAGGATAGGATAGGATGGGATGGGATGGGATGGGATAGGATAGAGCTGGAAGGGACCTTGGAGGTCTTCTAGTCCAGCCCCCTTCTCAAGCAGGAGAACCTATACCATCTCAGACAAGTGACTGTCCAGTCTCTTCTTAAAAACCTCCAGTGATGGAGTGCCCATGATTTCTGAAGGCATTGACTCCTGGCAAATACCTGGACAAGTCCCTGCAATTATCTTGATAAGATTCCAGAAGTGGTTTGCCCTTGCCTTTGGGTACAAGGTCACCCAGCTGGCTTTGTGCCTAAGGTGGAACTAGAACTCACAGTCTCCATGTTTTTATCTGAGTACTTTAACCACTACACTAAACTGGCTTTCATGCAGTCTTCAAGCACACATAAATTAAGTGGAATTTATTCCAAATAAACTCTTCCTGACCTGTATGTTCTATGAGGGAAGGACTCCTAGTGATTTCCCCTTCTTAGACTTTCTCCATGACTGCTCTGTTGGTTAAAATTCTATCTCCATCCCCCCTCCCACCCCCCACCCCCATTCTCACAGCCAGGGAAGCCGAATTCGCATTATCTTATCAACTAGAGTCATTGAAAGAGTTAGGTTTTAGAAATCTTAGTACATTTCCCTTAGCATCTTCTTTATCTCTAAGTTTGTTAGGGTTGGAATTCCTTGATCTTCTTGTTAACTATCTGTTGCTCCCCATTTTTCTGCTAAATATGCAGGTGTTTCCAACTTATAATGTTTGGCAAGGTTCAATCTTTTTTCCCAGGCTCTGAGAAGTCCAAGACACTCAAGATGAGAATAGTTTCCTCCTGAATGGTGTTTTTGAAGCAGGTACAAAACATTCTCTTTTGTCTTGTCTTTAGAGAAGATGTCAAAGGCATCTTAGATAGCCAGACAACCAGTAGATTGCAGGAGTTGAAGTCCAATATAGAGTTGAAGGACACTAGGTTGTGGAAGACTGTTTCCTACTTATGGATCTGTGGACACAAATGACAGGATGTTCCTAAAGTCTCTTAGTTGCTTTTTGTTTCCCATGCAGGTAAGAGGATCCAGGTACTTGCTTCATTTCCAAATGTGTTGCAAATGCTCTGTTTTGCAGACAGATTAGTTTAAGCCATGTAAAAGGAGGAACTCCTGCATTATTGCATCAACATCAACACGTCTCAACCTTGTCTAGAATTTGGCAAATGATCACAGCGGCAGATAATAGCTTTTGGCAGGAAGGACTAGTATAGGCAGCTCTGTTCTAAAAGTTAAATTATTTGGAAACCACTAAAAAAAATGCTATTGTATTCTTTTCCCCCTGCAAATTGTGCACACTTCTTGCCTTCTTCCTCTCTGACCTGCTCTTTTCCCATCTAGGTTTTGGGGGAGGAAGCGAGGGTCTCCTTCCCTCTAATTAGAAAATGACAGTGTTGGCGTCCTATCAGTGTAGCTTGTTCAGTGTTATTTTTCTCCTCTGCCTGTTGAAAGGATTAAGAACTAATTCTTTTATTACCCATGCAATAGTTAGGGGCCAATTTTACCCTGCGGTAAGATGGGCAGCCAATAAATTTAATAAATAAAAAATAGATAAAAATTCTGTGAAAAGAAATGAATTGCGTTTGGCATGGTGCATTATAGGAAAATGAATGGGAAAGGGGACAAGTAAGTGATCACTGCAGTACAGTATATTTTTTGCCATCCGGCACTGAAAATTCAGTTGTTGTAGGGTGAACGAGCAATTTGTAGAGCTGCAATTTAGTTCTCCTGAGACCTTAAGTTTCACTCAGCTGAATACAATGATAAATTATACCAAGGTCTACTAAGAGGCAACTAAGAAGGGAAGTGAACTGGGGGATTCTGTTGTCCTCTTAGTTTTGAGCCACTTCAGTACTATGTTATTGTTTTGAAAGTCTGTTGTTCCCTTGAACTGTTCTGGTCAGCATTAGAAGAACATACAACAAAACAGACATCTGTCAATGCATCTATTGGTCTGCAGGACCATCTCACCGAGATGGACTCAAGCACTAACTTAAATGTGATTTCTGTGCTCCTTTATTGGGTTACTGGTTTGGCTCATGGAGAATTCTGGGTTTTCCCAGCATTTTGTGATATTCATACAGATTATCATACAGATGTCTTAAAGATGATTTAATGGGATGGGAAAGTTGAAATAGTA
Source organism: Azemiops feae (assembly GCA_023970755.1). Classification (NCBI taxonomy): domain Eukaryota; kingdom Metazoa; phylum Chordata; class Lepidosauria; order Squamata; family Viperidae; genus Azemiops; species Azemiops feae. The sequence continues at coordinate 654,803 of JALGBA010000702.1, read as the reverse complement.
CAATATGAAAGTGTCTTTTCTCTCCCCTTTCCTTTCTCTTTCTCTCTCCCTGTTTCAATGCTGTTCCCCCTTTCTCCCTACTTCTCTCTCTTTGCTATTCTCTTCCTTTTTTCTCCCTCCATCCCTGCCTTGAAAGATGCCAGAAAACTTCCTCTGGCTATTGCCATCCCACATGCAGGAGCTTCTGAAATTATTCCAGGGATCATATGAAATTTGGTTGAGGATTTCCTGTAGCTTGGAGGCCATAAATTGTCAATCTCTCTTGAATAAATACAGCTACAGCTAGAATCTCTAATGCCTGGTCACTTGATCATCAGATCTACCCCTTTCCACAATATTTAAGAAGCTACCCTCCCATTTTGATGTGATTCTGTGATTCTTTGGCACCAAGACTTCTGTTTGTATGTCTGGTTTATTCACTGTGGTATCTTGGCACCCCAGGCTGCAACTGATAAGGCCTTCAATCCACTCATTATCCTAGACTCACTGGACTGTTACTCCCACCTGATAGAAAGTCAGAGAATGGATGTCTGATTTGATCTGAAAGTCAGAGTATGGGAAAAGCTTTTAAAAATTCTTCTTCTGACTTTTTCTGTCAGTTTGTGGTTATTTGGGGTTTCAACTGATTTTTAGATTTCCTTCATCTATTTCCCTTGCTTTGTACCATGCTGGTTTTTGTAAATTACTTTTACAATTACAATAAACACCATCAAACATCCACATCTGCCTATCCTAGGTCCTAGGGAAGGACTCAATAGGTAGATAAAAATACCAAATCCAGTCTAAACATCTGGCTGACTGTGAGGTGAATCATAATAATAACAACAATATCTAAAGATTTGTAGTTGGAACCATGATCATAAGAGAAGTAAACATTAAGAAAAATGATCGTCTTTCAAAATGAAAGCTACTTGGGTCTTCTATTCCTAATTCTGATTTTTCCTTCAGCAAATTACAAGGAGAGCTTTGGCAGTGGCCTTCTATAACCATTGCATATATGATGATTCAGCTATTACAATCTCAGCAGAGCCGATCCAAGGTTGGCACCTTCTCAGTGCTGTGAGAAAATTCATCAAGCGTACATCTCAGGAGCTGCTCCACGCCATCTGTGCCTTTGCCCCAGGTTAGAAAAATTGCACAAGATGTGGGGCAAAAGAGTGGCGCCACAAGGTAAAAGGGAACGAAGACTAAGAGCTGAATGCTGAGAGTTCAAGACAGTTGAAGGAAAGCCCTGAAGACAGGGAAACTTAAATGCACGGTGTGAATCATGTTGCATTAAACTGAAGACAGAGATAAGTGAATAATCTCTGTTTGCACAATTGCATTTGTGAGTAAAAATTGCTGGGATGCACATCCAAGTGGGACTTTGTCTCTAGGGGACTTATTGCTCTAGGACCTAGGTCATGGGACCCTTTCACAGCATAGCTCCATTTATTTAATGGATGTATAGCTCATTTTTTCCCCTCCTGAATCTCAAGGCAGCTTGTACAGGAATCTCCCTCTTTTATCTTATATCAATCAATTAGGTAGAGTGTGAGTGATTCTTTTCCTGATTCAAAGTCTCCCACTGATTATCTGTAGCTGCGTAGCCTTGAATCTAGTATTCATTCATTCATTCATTCACTCATTCATTCAATTCCTACATCTGAGATGTAGATCTCAGTCAATGACTTTGGGCAGCTAACAATTAAAAAAATATATAATTAAAAATACTAAAAACATTTTAAAACAATTAAAACACTAAAAATATTCAGATTAAATATACATAGTAGTCAAGATACTTGGCCAGCTAGCAATGCAGCTAAGAAATGGGCCCTTAACACATTCAGCACGCCAGGTTTTTAAGGTCTTACAAAAGGCTAATAGGGTTGGGGCCATTCTAATCTTCAAAGGGAAGATATACACAGAGCAGGCACCACTGTGGAAAAAGATCATCCAATACCTTTTCCCAATACTCATCCAATACCTTACTCCATCACCACTCTGATTTTTTCACTCTACTACACTTCCTCTCAGATATAACCCGCCTGTATACTTTAGATTCAATGAAGCAGCTATGGTGGTTGATGGAGAATCAGGAGAGCTACAAGCGAAAGTTTTATTTTAATTCATGAGCTGGCCCAATTTCTCAAAAGGGCTAGTTCATTTTCTTAATGGTAGGACTACTCTTCATTGATAACAAGTCTAGAAAATGAAGAGACATAATACAAATCCAAGTATGTCTTCTTTTTAGTAACCGTTGTTGTAATTTTTTTTTTTTAAATGTCTTTGGCCAGGCTGTCATTTTATTCCTCAATTTCCTTTGAAATTCTTATTTAAAGAAGCGTTGGCACAATTCTTAGGATGAACTTCCACTATTGGAATTAGGAGGTATGTCAAAGTTCCATCTTTCAGGGTATCAACCTTTCTGCAGTGGACTGCAGCTTCCATGATTTCTCAATAGGAAATATTGGGCCAAAACTTCATTTGTGAGTGTTGTCCCAAATCAATGACCTTGTTACTGCAATGAATATTGTCGTTGAGAAATGGTTGGAGAATTTCTCCTTCTTGAGAGAAATTTGCAGAAATTGTCCAGCAGAATTTTGAAAGGTCATTGGTGAACAACTCTAAAACGACTATGGTTTTGACAACCCAACTGGTACATCTACCAAACCCTTTTAACACATGGCTATAACAAAATTAAAGAGTTTACAAATAGCTTCCTTGGGAAAACTGGAGAAAAATATTATCTGGGCTGTTTTCCAAAACTTAAAAAGATATGTATTCGGATTTGATAACAAATGGTTAAGGAATTTCAGTCAGGATACAGCAAACATGCAACTGATTCTACAAATTTCTTGTTTTCCTGTTAGGGATACTATTTTGTCTAAAGGTACTTCTTTCTCCTTGACCCAAACTGATATCACATATAACAGAGTTTATTTACAGTACAAAATTGCCCTGCTGACTATGTAGTCAGAGATAAATGTGGGCTTTTAAAAACTGGCTCTCCTTCTCCTATTGTATGATATAGATACTTCAAAGTTCAAGGTAAGGACAGTGTGTTTAAAGTCTGTTTTCTTTGCACCAAAGGAACTAATTTTGTTCTACTTTTCTCCTAATCTGGGGACAACTAAGACAGGTTGAAGTCAAGGTTTTCTAAAGCACACGCTCTCTGCCTTGGCTAAGAACACTGGAAAGACCATAAATAGATTTTGGGGGTTACTGTTTTTGACTGAAACCCTGAAATATTGCACATAATCTGAACAAACAAATCCATATTTCTTTCCAAGGTGATGACAATTGTCCTTATTAAAACACCCCAAATTTCTTCATTCCGGTTCTGTTCATGGAACATGCCAAAGCAGGTAATAACTTAGGGCTTGTATTTATGCAACATACTAAACTTGGTTTAGCTCTTTTTAAAGACTTAGTTATGGTGCAACCCAACCTATTTAATTTGGGATTCAGTGTATAGTCTGAACCCATGAAAATGGTTAATTCTCAGTCAAATTATGTGCATTGAATGAACAAAGCCATTAAGTTAGTTAAACCCTACAGTTTAAGAGAGTAGGGTGGGGCTAAGCTGTCCAAGTTACTCAAAATGCTGTCTGGGTTGATAGAGCAATAGTCTAATCCTTACAGGTTTTTCCAATGGATTTATTTGTTTTTTAAAAATGTAGAAAAAAAAAGTAGCAGTCTGTAATGTTTGTGGTATCCTGTAACATCCTGACACTTTGCTTGCATCTTCTTCTAATGTATGTAACCATTGATACAAATTGCCCAAATTCTTTTTAGAAAAAATTCAAATTAATGTGTTGGATTGCTTGATGTGTAAATTTTCCAGCTGCTGGCTTTTCAAACAGAATTTTCCTCCCTGTATACTCTTTTTAGAAATATAACTGCAGTTATTTACATGTTCATTTTCTTTGTCACTTTGTTTGGCTGATTTTTGGTCAGGGAAGTAAGAACTCTTCATCTGTTGCCAGAATTTGTACAGCTATGAAGTATAGTAAAGATGAAATGTCCAAATTATCTTGCAAAAGAATTAATGGTACATTCTGTCTGGATACAGTTGGGACCTTAATGCACCAACAGGAACTACCATTGGACTTTCTATTTAATAACAAGTTTTTTTATTAAATTATTCTACAAACAATCTCAGAAAAGTCCTACTGTGAAAAAATTATGTTTAATTTTTTTAGGGAATGCCCATATTATTGGTATTTGAACAAGTTATTAGCTACAATTTAAGAGTATGTGGCAACTAGACCACCATGGTTTATCCCATAAAATATAATTTAAGACTAGTTATGTTTTCATGGTCTTTATTGTCTGGTTTCCAACATTTCTTTCTAATACCGGCAATCCTACTGATCAAATAAAAAGTTCCATTCATTTTCTTTTGCTTACTGAAAAGAAGGACTAGGAGTGTCATGACTGCAGTGTTCCAATATCTAAGAGGCTGCTAAAAAGAAGAGGGGATCAATCTATTTTTCAAAGCAGCTAGAGGCAGGACAAGAAGCAATGGATAGAAATTAATCAAGGAGAGAACCAATCTAGAACTAAGGAGAAATTTCCTGACAGTTAGGAATTCCAATTAATTCCAATTGGGATTAAACTCCTAATCCAGTTAGGAGTTCCAATTAATCAATGGAATGACTTGCCTCCAGAAGTTGTGGGTGCTCCAATATTGGAGGTTTTTAAGAAGAGATTGAACAATCATTTGTCTGAAATGGTATAGGGTTTCCTGCTTGAGCAGGGGGTTGGACTGGAAGACCTCCAAGGTCCCTTCCAACTGTTATTCTGTTATTCTGCTTTTGGCTTGTAGCTATTAGTTGAACTAATACTTTTCTGAATTATATAGACTATCAATGTGTAGATTGTCAAGTATGCTCCAATGTCATCAGCGCCGTTGCCTGAAATGGTTCATTTAGATACAACCCAAAACATTCTTTGCAAAAGGGGGCTGAGTTTTGCCTACACCCCATAATACTCTTGACTCTCAGCTCTGACACTCAAGCATAATTAAGTCAACAGAAAGCAAAGTCTGCATTATACATGCACAGCAACTATGCTTTCAAAATCTGAAGATATTGAGTTCCTATTTCTTTGTAGAGTATATTAAGTTAATGACAGTGCTTAATAATATCTTACATGAGATGCTTTAATCCTCCAAATAAATACTTATTTTCTGCTTTTCTGCAATTTTGTTAGGATTACATCATGTCAGATTACTCTAAGTCTGCTCTAACCCACTTTGAAAAACACTAATTATTCAAAGGTCTTTCATGTTCTTAATGTCACTTTTATATTGCAGGCCTTCTGGGAAAAGTGGGATCTGCTGAAACATAGAAAAAATGTGGTTGGCAGGACAATAGGGGCTCAGGGCTGAGGTCCTTCAGATGTATTAGGACTACAGCTCCACAAATGCTAAGTTAATGCAACCGGGAAACACATTCGGAATAATCTGGATGAAAAAAGTTTGCTCTAGAGCAGGGGTGTCAAACTGCCGGCCTGCGGGACGGATGCGTCATGCCAAAACCACGCCCATCCCATTGCCGGCAATGGGGAAAAAGTCGCGATATGTTACGACACTTCACATGATGTTGCGAGTTTGACATCCCTGCTCTCGAGCAGTGCATCTCAATTTTGGTAATTTAAAGATGTCTGGACTTCAGTTCCCAGAATTCCCCAGCCAGCTGTTAATGTCCACCCATCGTCAAGCTGCCAAGGTTGAGAAACACTGCTCTAGACTGTTGTTCCAGTTTGGGTCATGAATCTCTTTTTCTTTACCCAGGGTCTCTTAATCTCTAGGACAGCTCACATTTATTGGTAATATATAAGGCCCTAAATAATTTGGAATTGCATTACCTGAGAAACAGCCTATGGATTTTGGATTAGTGATCATATAGAACAAGGGTCTCCAAACTTGGCAGCTTTAAGATCTGAGGACTTCAATTCCCAGAATTCCTCAGCCGCCATGCTGAATTTGGAGACCCCTGATAGAAGAAAGACTTATCTATTGTGACAATAAATGCAGTGTATCAGGCTTTGAAGTCTTTCTACCAAACTAAAGTTGCTGGGTTGTTTTTTTTACCTATCAGTTATTTTAAGGAGTTTTGGAGGCATAGTTTTAACTTTTTATTAATTGTCCAAAGAGATGTATTTGTTCTTACAATATAGTTTAAGGCTCTCTTGTGGAATATTTTGAGCTTTCCAATAAAAGGAAAAATGGGATTCTATCTTAGCATAGACAAATACCTATTTTTTTAAAGAAATGCATGCTACTAAGGGATGGGTGCATGATGACATAAACAGTAATGGTCATTCCTTAGATTCAGACAACTGGAAAGATCCTTATTCTCTGTCTAACCCAGTGGCTCCCAACCTTTTCTATACCCCACATCTCTAGAATGCTTCTGATATATTCTCGCACCCCTTACAAAAATTCAAAATAATGGCAACAAATTATGCATATACACAATAATTTTGAAAACCCAAGTTTTCGCACCCCCTTGAATATCGTCTCACACCCCAGGGGATGCAAGCAGCCTGGTTGGGAACTCCTGGTCTAACCCAATCTTTCGTACCATGTTAAATGACTGTCCAGTTTCTCTCTAAAATTCCCTAGCTAGGAAGACCTACCCCTGGGCGTCTCATCCTTTTGTAAACTCTTTCTTCCCAACAAGAACTTTTAAAAGTTATTGATTGATTAGGGATCAACAATGCCTGGGAGTAATGACAGAAAGATGTCTTGGTTTTGCCACCTCTTATTATGGAACTCTTGGGTTGAAGTTGTTCCAGATGTCTGCAAAAACCTAACTGATTCAATTGCTTAAGCTGCTTTTGCTGCTGTCTACTTGGAAAGATGGGGATTCAGACTCTAAGGCCAGGTGAGATCCCTGAAAATGTTAAGGGAAGCCTTTCTAAGTTGCACTCTTACATTTTAATCCAGCCAAAGGAAAAGTTGATTACATACATGATGAGTAATCCTATTAGCCGGACTTCATTAATTTATATAGAATATAAATAAAATATTAGTTTCATATATTATTTTGTCTTCCTTCTTTATCCTGGCCTCATAGAGTTAGTTTTTCTTTTACTCTGCATTTTTCAAAAGGGATATGGTAACAGATTTAAGAATCTCCAGAATATTTGCATGCAGTCTTAAACTTGGCTATCTAAATAATCTTTGCTAAAATGTCACACTTCATCATAATTTTACCTTACCTCTAAAAGATACTTATGGATCTCTCTCCATCCCACCATTGTATCAATGGGTTTGGTTTAGAGCCCAAATGATTACAGAGAACCAAAGTGCTGTGGTCTTTTCTTAGTGCTCCTGGCAAATGAATAATGATTGAGACAGAGAGACTGTACACTGTTTAAAAGAGAAGAGAGGCAGAAGTGGAAATTTACAACCAACAATGGGTGTCATCCCCTAAGCAGCCTAAATATCTATTTTCCAACATTTTTACCCTTGGTTTGCTTTTTTATGGCAGAGGCCTGCAACATACTTCACAGATGAAATTAATTCAAAAGTATGCTGGTTGTTTTTTGAAAAAAAAATAGAACAGAGAGAGAGAGATGTGCCAACCTTAGTTTTTCAGCATTAAAATGAACAAATCCATTTGCAAAAGAAATTTGGTGGCTCTATTTTCATTCCATCTGATAAACAGCTGCATTTCCTAAATCTCTCAGAAAGAAGGTCTTAAACATTGCATGCAGCCTTGTTAGCCTAATTGCACATGAAAACTTCTCAGTCTCAGCATATTTGTGGAGAATTCCTAAGAACAGAAAGGAACAGCTATTATAAACCTATATGCCTTGTTACAGCCATTTTTAAAGACCAGGATCCATAAACTTGGAGCACACAAACTTATATAGATTGATTGATTATGTGCCATCAAGTCATTTCAACTCATGGCAACCACATAAGTAAATTTCCTCCATGACGATCTGTCCTTAACCTTCAGGTCTTCCAATGCTGTACTCATCACAATTATAACTGAGTTTCTCCTCCTTGCTGTTGGTCATCCTCTTCTTTCCTTCCCTTCCCTTCCATCTTTCACACCATTAGACCCTTTTCCAGAGAGCTGAGTCTTCACAGGATATGACTGAAGTAGACTAATTTGAGCCTGTGCCTCAAGTGAGAACTTTGGATTGGCTTGTTCAACAATCCTTCAGTTTGTTTTCTTGGTTGTCCACAGTATTCTCAGGAATCTTCTCCATCTCTAATGTTCAAAGGCATATATCAACAATATAGTTGAAGTATGCCCAGGAATTTGTGGTTATACATATGTAAAATAATAAAGTAGTTCTTTTCATGTTTTGCAATCCCTTGGTGAGGATTGGACACATCCATATAGTTTTCTTGGCAATAGCACAGTAAAGGTTTGGCATTTTCCTTCTCCATTGTCATCAAGCCTAAAGGGCTGGTATTCCCTGGTGGTCTTCCAGCCATTGGACGACAACAATCATGCATAGTTCCAAGCTCAGAAAGGTTGGGTAGATACATCTATATGCATTCCTGATCGAGAAGACTTTCAAGGTGGCCTCCACTATCAAATCTTTATTTTTTTCTATGTCATGATGCTGTAGTGAGAATAATAGCTGCAAGAATGTATTACAGCAAAGTGATAATATATTTTTCATTTATGTTGGTTAAGATGTTTTGGAATGTCAATTTGGTGTACAGGTTAAGGCATTACGATTGTCATTGGAATAGAATGAGGTCCTATGGATTTGTGATAAGTCAATATTTCTTTCTAATATAAGAGATAATGGTGGAAGCCAGTTAGAGAAGACAGATGTTTTGGTAGCTATGATACCATATTTAATATACTATCTGCAAATTCAGTCAGTTTTTTTCCTAATCAAGTCATATTCAATTGAATGTAGATTGACTTTTTCTATTGCTTCTCTTCTGAGCTCAAAATACCAATTTCATGTCCTCCAGTTGAGTTGTCGCAATACTTCAAATGGCATTCCTGATTATTTATAGTTCTTTGGATGATTATCAAAAACACAGATTTTAAACCCTCTCATAGCTAACAGAAGGATCCATGTAGCCCAGGTTAAATACGCTGATTCCCCATATCAGTGGTTTATGGCACTTGCACTTACTTAAGCCTTCCTTTTAAATCAGTGGGATTTTGAAATGCTTAACTTTGGCAGAAAATGTCTCTAGTTTAAGATGCCTGAAACTGATTTTTCTTGTTTCTCATGCAAAATTCTTCTTATAAAGTTCCTTTACAGAAAAAGAAAATAGATATTTGTTCACTTGAGAAAGAAAGAAAGAAAGAAAGAAAGAAAGAAAGAAAGAAAGAAAGAAAGAAAGAAAGAAAGAAAGAAAAAGAAAGAAAGAAAGAAAGAAAGAAAGTCATTACAATTAGTGAAAATATTCAGATCTGAAAGTGACTAACTTTATTTCATTAGAAATAGGATAGCAGGAAGGCAGGGTTGTGGGAAAGAGACCTTTGTCCCATAAACAATGAAAACTCTGCTAGATACTAGGAAGTAACCAAGAAATTTGGCCTTGACTTCCTTCCTCAGTATTCCTTGTTGCCCTCCCAAGTGGCTTTTTCCTGGACATATCCTTTCCCCCTCTCTTTACTGTTTCATTCATCCTGTTTTAAAGCAACATCAGAACACCGCAGCTTACCTACTAGAATATGAATATGAATAGAATTCTATATGAATGAATAAACAAATGTTATGAGGCTTCTTCTGCTTAGCAGATTCTTACAGTAACATACAATAATGTATATTTTTTCAATTGCTACAATTTTAACTTACAGGTCGTAGGTGCAAGGAAACCTTTAAAATATAAGAGGGATGGGTGTGATAGATTGAGATATTAAATAATTTATATACAGCACAAATTGCTTATCCTCACAACTAAAGGAGGAAGGAAGGAAGGAAGGAAGGAAGGAAGGAAGGAAGGAAGGAAGGAAGGAAGGAAGGAAGGAAGGAAGGAAATCTATACAGAATGTTGTCTCACTTTTTACTTATGAGAAACAATAGTGACTCATACAACGGAATGCTGGATTTTATCTTTATCCTTATCCCTTATTTTATTACCATTTTTTTCCTACTTTTAAACCACCTTTATTTGGTATAGGACCTTTCTCTATGTAATATATGCTATATTGAACCACAGAAGGCTTTCGATTACTATAACATTGAATTATGACACAGGACAGAACTTTTTCTGGATTTTATCTGGCAAATGAATGGCATTCTCAGGCATTCAGCAGAGTCAGGACAAAGGAAAGGAGATAAGTTCAGAACTAAAATCAATTTCATGTGATATCATTTATACTTCAATTATAAAAAATACTTAATTATTGTTAATACAATTGCACCTTATGTGTATAACAATGTCCTCTTCCTATCCAATTGTGATTACAAATTGCTGACAACTTTGGATAGTGTATAGCACTATTCCTCATTTATCAGCAGGAAGACAATAGAATAGAATAGAATAGAATAGAATAGAATAGAATAGAATAGAATAGAATAGAATAGAATAGAATAGAATAGAATAGAATAGAATAGAATTCTTTATTGGTCAAGTGGGATTGGATACACAAGGAATTTGTCTCCAGGGCATAAGCTCTCTGTGTACATACAAGCAACAAGTGATAAATCATGATCATAATCATAAAATACAATAATCATAAATCATAAGATACAAACTCAGTGATGGTCATAGGATACCAAATAAGCAAACAACATAAATCATAATAGTATACTAAACAAAGGCAATCAACATAAATCATGAGATACAAAAAACAAAGTTATAGTCATAAGAAGCTAAAGAAATAGGTAATAGGGAAGATGAAGTGATGAAAAGGATAATAGGTAACACAGCCTTACTAGGTTGTTTGACATCCCAGGGCATAGAGAGTGTTTTGGGAATTAGTTATTTAGCAGAGTGATAGCGGGTCTTTGTGATGTCTTTGTGTCTGGTTGTTTTGGCATGCAATGCCCTATAGCGTCGTCTTGAGGGAAGAAGTTGAGACAGTGCATGTCCAGGATGGGAGGGGTCCACCCAGGAAGCCCCACTGGCACTTGCACAACATCTGCCTAACAACTTTAACATTGATTCCCAATGGAAAGCCAAATGGGTCACTGAATGCCCAAGTGATAGGAAAACATATAAATGACCCCATAAAAAGGATGTCAGGCTTTGAATTATGACATCAGCAATGAACAATCCTGAATGGATTTGCACCTCACACAATGTCTGCTGGGGCTCTCTGTATAAGATCAGCTAAGATGATCCAAGGCCTGGAGACCAAAACATATGAAAAACGGCTGCAGGACGTGGGTTTGGCTAGTCTAAAGAAAAGAAGAAACAGGGGAGACATGATAGCAGTATTCCAGTATCTGAGGGGCTGCCACAAAGAAGAAGGAGTCAAGGCTATTCTCCAAAGCACCAGTAGGCAGGACAAGAAGCAATGGATGGAAACTAATCAAGGAGAGAAGCAAGCTGGAATTAAGGAGAAACTTCCTAACAGTGAGGACGATTAATCAGTGGAATGGCTTGCCTTCAGAAATCGTGGGCGCTCCATCACTGGAGGTTTTTAAGAAGGCAGTCACGTGTCTGAGATGGTATAGAGTCTCCTGTTTGAGCGGGGGGCTGGACTAGAAGACTTCCAAGGTCCCTTCCAGCTCTATTCTATTATATACTGTTCCATAGTGCTTTACAGCCCTTTCTAAGCAGTTTACAGAGTAAGCATATTGCCCCCAACAATCTGGGTCCTCATTATACCGACTTCAGAAGTATGGAAAGCTGAGTCAAACTTGAGCCCAGTGAAACTCAAACTGCCGAATTGTGCCACCAGGATTCTTAACCCACCTTAATCCAGGTGAAATGTTAATATATAAATTGCCAGTCCATGAATGATATACTATACGCTAAATAAATAAAAAGTGTAGAGGACTGAGACAATGGCTTGAAGGATAGGAGGCAAAGGGTCTATCAAGAGAATGGTCAGGTAAGAGGGTCTTCAGCCCAACTTGTGAAAACAACTCAGCAAGCCTCTACCTCATACACAAAAAGGTATAGGAAGGGAGGGATGAGCACATTGAGATTTGTAGAATTCTGTTCTTGTAGCAGTACTGATCCACATAGCATTTTTTTCTTAGTTTGGTCTACCTCGTTGGGCTGACAGATGGGGCTACAGGCAAATCTTTCAGGGTCCAGATGGATTCCTGAAATGTCAACTTGTGAAAATCAGACTTAATGATATCTATTTCTTTGCTGAATTGTAATCTATTTTGACAATTACAATTGCACACAGCCATTTTAACCTCTATCGGTCACGCATATCTTTTGGCACTTAATAAGTATACCATTTATAAATTATTCTTTGGAAACCTCTACTATAACATATTACATAGGAGAGGATTACTCATCTGTTTATATGATGTGATTCACAACCAAATAGCACATTCCTTTTTTCTTAAAAGAAAAGTGTTGATGATTATTAAGAAAGTTCGCTTTTATAACGTGATCGTTTAAAAGCCAAAAAGGAATGAGGAGTACTTCTTATTTTGGCATGGATGCATGTTAAGCTAGTTACTTTTGAAGAAGAGGACTCCTGAGGTTTTCTCACAAAAGGGTAGGTACAGAAGATCAGGACCCCAGTCAGCTCTGAAGGAATAAATATCAGAAAGAGATAGCACTTGTCTGGAACTCGCTGTGGGCTCTTTTGTGTTTGTGTGTGTGTGTGTGTGTGTGTGTGTCAGTGTTGATTTTTGGCAACCCCCTGCAGTTATCTTATGCACTCATTTGCATAAATGGCTTGCTATTGCCTTCTTCCTAGGGTTTGAGAGAAAGAGAGAGGACTGGCTCAAAATCACCCAGCTGGCTTCATTCCGAAGACAGGATCTGAATCTCCCAATTTTTAGCATTGTGTCTTAACAAATGAAGGCAAATGTACACGTCCCAGCACCAACTATATGGCATACCCTACCATACATCAAAAACATTTTGGAAGCAGAATGCATCTTTCAGGATCTGCAAGTGGGCATCGCATAAAAGGATTATTCTAAGGACTGTCAGAAAGAGTACTAACAACCAGATGACTGCAAGGAATATAAATCCTTCCATTCCCCACCATTCAGTCAGAACTGAAGAAGCTTCTTGGATGAGAAGTGAAACATCTTCCAGGAAAAACAAAGTTCAGTTGCTTTTTGAAAAAGTACCTCTGGGACTTTGATGCTGTTCTTGGGATCTCTTAGAGCCCCTCTCCCAGCTTAGGAGTCACAATCCCAAGTGCTCCTGGGACCACTTTGGCCTTTACTTTCCACTATGCTAGAAGATGCCAATATATGATGACTAGAACTTAAATTTGTATTTAAGAGATTTGCATTTTACTAATTTGCATTTTACTAATTCTCACTAATTCATAGATGATTTTTCTTTTATTTTCAATGATCCCCAAAGGAATACTAATAGCACTTAGACTTATATATGCCTTCTTCGTAGCTGTTACACAAAGCCAAAGTTTTAATCAATCTAAGTTCCATTGCAACTCTAAGAACTTACTCTTTAAGAATCGCTGTCCATTTAACTCCTCGCCAGCATATATATAGGCAAAGTTAGTATTCCTTGCATAATAAGCCTCACTGTACAGTTGTTTACAGTGAACCACATTTCCTACTTAGCCTGATTTTCTCAAATTAGAGACATTTATCTTAATTACGCCATGTGGGCCAACTGTATCAGTTGCAAAACACCTGATTGGAAAATATGAATTTCCATAGATGGAGAAGTTTCAGCTCTAAGAAAAACCAAAGCCATCTTAATGCAAATAAGAAGGTTTTCTCTCGTAGCAATGCTATAAGAAAATAAATATACAGGAGATGATAGGATACAGCAATCCTACTATTGCCTTAAGAAAGAGAAAGGCATCATTTAATGTCTGTGATTGATTGCAATGTCCTACCACATGGGTCCTTCATATTTAAAATAAACTGCGTGTATATGGCTTCATTTAAGTTATGAGAACTGGGGAACTGAGAAGTAAGTTTACAAGAAAGACTTTAGTTCAAACATTTTAAGAAGCAAAGCCTGAATTACACTGTTTCTGGGATCTTGGTGGTATAATCAAGTGATTCAGCCAACTAACCAGCTTGGCTGTAGATCTCACTTCTCTCTCCCCCCCCCCTTTTTTTTTTTTTTAATTTTCATGTCCTCTCTGTTGTTAGTGGTCTGATTCTTGTAGGAGCAGAAGCTGACTCTATCATTACAAAACTTTATTGTAGGATGTCCATACCAAACCAAGAAGATACACAAAGACCTATAATTTTCTCTGCTCACTTGCCAGCTAGGCCCTCTGGGTCTGTGCCCTCTCTGAGGCCCAGCATAGCTCCACCAGGAAAGTTTTAGAGATATATTGCATGTAGCTTCTCTGAGATAGATCCTGAATATTTAGTACATGCCTTCTGGAAATTGTCCTCATCCAAATAAGGAAACGCACCTATAAGAACTGGCATACATATGGAAAATGGGATCGTGTACTAATTAACACAGGTCAGTATTTCAAGAAGAGCAGGCATGAATGCATGAAAGAGAACTCTAAATGGGTATGTGTCATGATACTCGTTTGCAAGTTCCAGCTTTAGAAACAACATTATCTCTGAATATTCAGAAGCAATGTTATAAGATATTATTTATATCCTTGTACCTCTCATAGTCTGGTTGGCCACTGTGACCAACAGGATGTTGGATTAGATCATGGGGAAATTATGTGGCCTTCTAGCATCCTTTACCTCTTGCTATGGTAGAGATTGCTGCTAAAAGTTGTACTTCATGTTGACGTTACCTAGTTTGGGTAATGAAATATTTGCAAGAAAACAACAAGCTCAGAGAACACCAAGGATGATGATCATCTCCTTCTTCCTCCTCATCTTCCTCCCCCTTCCTCCTCCTTCTCCTTCTTCTTCCTCCTTCCTCTTCCCTTCGCCTCCTCCTCCTGCTCCTCCTCCTCCTCCTACTCTCTTATAGCATTAGGCTCTGAAGCTTTATAAAATACAGAAATAGAATGTGGCTATCCTTGTGTGGGAAGTCAGCCCTTCAGAGAAGGAAATATTAAAAGGGCAGAAAAATATATTTCAGCGAAAGGATTTTTAAAAGCAGAAGCCAATCCTGCCCCCAAATCTCTGCCCAAAGCAGGAGCCAGCCCTATACAAATGCAGATGTAACCATCAGAAAGCTGGAGCCAGCTAGGAAATCAAGAAGACAAAAGACCTAAAAATCTGCATACCCCACCTGAGATGGGACATAATAGGACTAACCCATTACCATCAAGAATACCAGAGAGGCACACCTGAACTCAGGTCAGAATATGTGACACAGGAAATAGCCTCAAAGTTCATGCTACAGGAACAGGAAACTTCCAAACAAAAGGCTTTCAGAGGGTATAAAAACCTACTCCACATGTGCTCAGCCCTTCTGCCTTGATTTCTCTCCTTCCTGCAAGAACCATCTTTCTGGCTCTTCAATAAACTGTAACCTTCTTCCCAAAGCAGTCGCCATGTTGTTTTATTTATTCCCGGCTTGGATGAACCAGGATGAAGACAATTTCTTCCCACACTTGAAAATGTGGCACATGTGCTATTAAGGAGGCCAACTTCACAGTTAATTCTAACTGCAACATGAGGACTATTTATGGATGCAGATGCTAGATATGTGGAAAGAATGCCGGCACAAAGTTGGTGAAGAAATAATAGTACTTTCTCAGAAAGAGTATCATTGGTTGCATTTAAGAATTACATCACACGTTCTATAAATTGAAACTTATGTTTATTTTTACATTTGAACTACAAATCCTGGAATGAACGAACGAACGAACGAACGAATGAATGAATGAATGAACAAATGATATATAGTCAGAGAAATAAAAATGCAGAACCTGAGCTTTCAAACTGAAGCCGATTACCATTGATAAACTAGAGTTCTGATCATTGCTACATCTTGGCGAAATCTTGGTCCTGTGCTTCATAAGGTTGCTTCATTACAGGAATAGGAGGACATTTATAAATGTTGAGAAGGTTGGAAATAAAAAGAAAAGAAATTCTAAATCCTATGGTGGAGCAGTGCTTAGAATGCAGTATTGCAGGCTACTTCCGCTGACTGCCGGCTGCCAGCACTTCAGCAATTCGAATCTCACTGGCTCAAGGTTTACTCAGCCTTCCATCCTTCCGAGGCCAGTAAAATGAGGATCCAAATTGTTGGGGACAAAATGCTGACTCTGCAAACTGCTTAGAGAGGGCTGTAAAGCACTGTGAAGCGGTATATAAGTCTAAGTGCTATTGCTATATAATGAGAAGCTCATGCCGTGATGTGGGATCTTAACTATGGTCAGAACAAATCAGGCTTTAGCATGTTGTCTAAATTTAGCTAGTTCCTCAATAAAATAGAGGAGCTGCCACAATATTGTGAGCATCAAGAAATAAAAGAATAATTTATCTAATGAGTTAGAAAATGCAACAGAAAGTGTATCGGACAGCAAACAAAATGTTTGTTCGAAGTATTTCTGAATGAAAGGAACAGATTTCAAAAGAACCAGCTTCAGTTCTAGAATCTCTTTTTCCTATGAATATTATGTGCATCTGAAAGACAATCTAACTGAACTAAGGTTAAAGCATTCTGTAAAATAGTGCATATGTGTTGAATTGAATGATGAAAAAATGGTAGCAGATAAAATATGTTTATAAGCTATGCTTCCACATTCAATTTAATTGGTTTTATGAAACAGCAAAAATAGTGAAAAAATAATTTATTATAAAAAGGGATATGTTTATTTTCTCTGCCTCTATTTTAGCATCATGTTGTGTTTTAATATGAGACCCAGCAAAATCCTTCATTGGTTTTTCATTTATGTTTTCCAGTGGAAATATAGAGGCTAAAGCTGTTAGCATTAATGCTAAGATGGCGATTTAATCAATCGCTTCATCAAACCTTTTATCTTCCTAATCTAGGAGAAAATTGCAAGATTTTTCAGGAAAGGAAAGGGAAAGGAAGGGAAGGGAAAGAAAAGAAAAAGGAGAAAGAAAGAAAGAAAGAAAGAAAGAAAGAAAGAAAGAAAGAAAGAAAGAAAGAAAGAAAGAAAGAAAGAAAGGAAGGAAGGAAGGAAGGAAGGAAGGAAGGAAGGAAGGAAGGAAGGAAGGAAGGAAGGAAGAAAGAAAGAAAGAAAGAAAAAAGTCTCTTGTTCACAGCTCAGTGTGGGTAGTCATAAAGCTGTTTTTGAAAGTAAACAAATAAAGAATTGAGAAAATAAGGAAGAAGTTGGTATTTAGAGAATGTGAATATTTGGAGAATGTGCAGTTCTGAACACTGAAGGGGCTGTTCATTTATTGGTTGAGTTCATTATAACAGGAACTGGTTAAGTATTATTTTTAAGAATACATATATACAGTTTGTTGAGATAAATGGACATTAAAATGCTGACTGTTTCCCACAGACCAAAATTAATAGAGTGAATGGAAGTGATTTTGTCTAGAGGTCACTGTGGAGGTTGATTCCAACAATCTTTTGCATCCTATAATGATAGACAACTCTGTTTGTCTTATGTTAGCCACAAGTTATTTTTCATTATGAAGACAACTGTGGGCGAGAACTATTAGAAATCTTGAGAAAGAAATGGAATGAATCATCCAAGAATTTATCCACCAATCCCATCCTGACTTCTTAGTGTTCATAAAACATAGAATAAGGGAGTTTGAAGGGACCTTGGAGTCTTCTAGTCCAACCCCCTGCTCAAGCAGGAAACCTTATACATTCTGGAGGCTGTCCAGTCTCTTTTAATTAATTTCATCTTGCCTTCTTGAATTTGGCTTGGTTGCAAACTTATCCTGTTCTCTTGTTTAGAAGTTTATTAAGTATTGCGCCATTTTCATTTTATTTTGCTCACTTTGTAAATTCCTGTATGAGAGTCCTTAGCTAAAAATGATATCCTAATGCCCAGTCACTGCACAGCATTAAAGAGTTAAAGAATTTGAGAATCATCGATTTGGCAAGGTCTATCTAGACTTTCAAATCCAGCTCCTGCTCAGTGTATCAGAAATACATAATCTGTGACTCCAGGGTCAAATGCAGCTCTGATCCGATTGATTAATTGATTCATTCATTCATTTCTTACTTGTTTATTGTAGTGTTTTGATATTGTGTAGTCCAAGGCAGCTTAAAAGCTCTTGAAAAACTTTGCTCCTGATCTCCAGAGTCCTTCCAAAAAGTTGCCACTGCACTGTCATTTCCAGAACGATGAAAGGGGAAAATGTTTAAATACCATGGGGAGTATCGATGCTACCTCTTTTTAATTAATTTGATTTATTTTTTTGAATTAAATGTAAATATAATTTAATTCAAATTAATTGTTGTGCATTTTTTGTCCTGGCAGCAAAAACCTTCTGGAAGATAGTCCTCTGGGTACTGTTCAACTTTTAAGATGTTGCCATCCTCTAGGAAAAAAAAAAAAACCTCTGCCAGAAATGCACACTTAAGAAATACAGAAAGCAATGAAGCACACTATGCTAAGAAATACTTTTCTTGCAAAAACAAGAACAAAAACAAATAACACTGACTTACTTCACTCTTTCAAATCAGAGTTAGGTAGACATAAATCACACTTATACAAAAAACGTGTTAGGCATCTTCTGTGTTGTACTGTGGGAAAGTGTCCCTGCAGGTTTTACTCTGCTAGTCAAAGCAACTTTAGAGAGCAGTACTCATCTCTGTATTTGTAAGCCATTTGTGCTTGAAGACGATTCCATGGTCATGTGGCCAGCATGACATTATGCAGCGTGGAGAATATGGTGAAACACGGAACGCTGTTACCTTCCCACCAAAGTGGTACCTATTTATCTACTTGCATTTTTGCAAGCTTTTGAAGTGCTACGTAGGCAGGAGCTGAGGCAAGTGACGGGAGCTCACTCCGTCATGAAGTGGTAGAACTTGAACTGACAGAGTATAGACATTCTCTGGCATCTATTAAGCCACTGAGCCTCCATGCCCTTCAGAAGAGTTTAGATCACTCTCACTCACTTATGGTTGGTAGTGTTGTTTACAAATCCATTTATATTCCAATATGATTGGATAATAAAATTATGTGAAATGTGGACTTCAAGAAAACATTTGGAATATGAAATTGTTTTAAAACTCTTTCCCCCTTCTTCCTTAGCTAATAACAACCAACTTCTTGGGTTTTTCTCTGAAATAACTATCTTAAAAATAGAGTAAGTCTCCCTCCACACCCTTTGGGAGGCTGATAAACTATTTTTAAGAATTGTGCAATGCAGGTGGGGCATGGTAATTCCTGTGTATTTGAAGAGTTAACTATGGGCTTATAGCCTGCTTAAACTGTGAAATAAATGGGTAATGGAGATAACTTGTTGCAATGTGCTTTTAAGATTAGCTTAATACAAAAAGTTCTATTCGTTTAACACCTTAATCTAAAAAAAAAAAATCACTGTTATAAGTAAGGCGAATGAATTTTTTCATTTTAAAAATAGAACAATGTTTGATTAAAATGATTATATATAATTGATCATATAATCAATCTGGTCTCTTGGAAGTTGAGAATGCTTGAGAAAATTGATTATTGTGGTTTCTGATACAATGGCAGGCTGCACTTTTTTGGGTAAATGTGCAGAACAGAAATAGAATGATTTCTCCTTTCTATGCATTTTGGCAGTGAAGTTCTTTGTCTGATGATTAGGTTAAAAAGGATGTTTTGTGGGAAATAGGATATTGGATAATATTTATATTTATTTAAAAATGTGTATTATAAAAAATAGATTCCAGAATACATGTTTCGTGCATTGGGCAAACTTTTGTTTAAAGTTGCACATCAATATAAAATCAGACCAATTTAAAAAGGAAAAAAAACATAAGAAAAAGTGAGCTGGAGCAGAAACTGACTGCTCTGTCCATCTCTACTTGAATGGATAAATTATGGAGTTTTATTGAATGAAGTATCCTTAAACTGAAATGCCAGAAGGGATTCTAAAACTGGTTGAAAATGGATAGAGAAGGAGACTGTTTATGAACATCCCACATCTATCTATCAGGGTGGTAGAGTTATAGAGGGACCATTGTCAGAAGAGAAAACAAATGGAAGTGGCATGATGTAAAGATATACAAAAGCCCCCAAGCTGTATTAAATCACCCAAAGACATTGCCATTAAACAGAATTACTGTCCCCATTAAGTAGCAGTCATTGCCATTTAGTGTCACTGACTATTTAGTTGGTTCCCCAGGAGACACTCTGATTAAGCAGATGTCATACTTGGGTATCTCCAGGAGAAAGGCCTTGTCTAGAGGAATTTTTACTCCATGGATAGCACTTTGTTGGTAACTAGCCCAGTGACTCCAGGAAGAAGGTAGTATAGACCACAAATGGTCATTTCTGGGCATTTCTCACTTCAAAGTGGTGAAAAAATCAAGCTATCCATTTTCTTGCATTGTGTCTGAAGATCATCTGGAAGTCACAGATGCATAAAATTTGGAAGTCAAACTTGGTAGATTTAGTGGATATTGATCATGTTCTTTAAGCCCCAAATGATTCACAAGTGACACTGTTAAAAGCTTATCAAATTCCTGATAGCATTTAAGAGAAAAATAGGGGGAGGACTTTCTCCTAAAAGATAATTTTGCAGTGGAATGGGAAATAAAACTGACTAGGGCTCAAATAATGTAAGTTCTCTTATCATTCAGAAGTCTGGAATGTGACTATGTATATGCAGAGCGCTCAAAGCAATGCAGAATATTTTCTACCATTTGCTTATATATCTGTGCACATATCCAGGGTTTTAAGCATGACAGGGATCAGGATGTTATCGTAAATGTGTGAATAGAGCCTTAGCTTGCCATTTATTGTCACTTAACATTTTATCCTGAAAGCAAATCTTAAGGTTCAGTGGGAACCTTATCTGGTTCTCAAAAGCTTTTCAGGAATTTCCATGACATATAACCATTCATATATGGTCCAAATTATGGCAGCTCACACAGTGCTGGGTTTACCCGTTTGTCCATGTTATGCCTCTGCTGTGTGAGTTGCACTGGCTTCCAAATTCTTCCTGGATAAACTTTAAGAAGTGAGAGCTTTAAAGCTCTACCTAATAGAGCTTTAGTCACAGGACCACCTCTCCATGGATCTACCCAACTATACACACGGCTCTACCATGGATCTCTCAGCATCTACTATCTATACACATGGATCTACCCATTCTACCCAGATCAGATAGTGACCTAGGAAGTGTCTCTTTTCTCTATCAGCCCCTGTTCTGGTGAGCACTCTACCCCATGGACTTTAGAGTTGTCTTTAGAGTTTACAAGATGGGTGACCCTATAAATCTTATATTTAAATAAATGGATTCAGAATTTCTGTTTTTGTAGCTTTGCCCCCACCCAAAAATGTTGGGTAACCATACTACCATCTTTCATCTGAAAGCCCTAGACAATGAAGGACTGATCATAGAGGGCATCTGTGTTCAATGTCTTCAGTCCCCTCATGCTGCATCTGTGTGTGTTTTTGCATAAGTGTATCCCCAGGGTGGCACATGGCACAGTGCATATAATCCATTCAGGAGGAAGGTGAAAGAGAAATTAAGAATGGACCACATTGCCACCAGTCTAAGCTGCCTCTCACACACATCACATTTGGTTGAATTTTCTCTGGAATATTTTTCTGTGCAATCCACAGCTATATCTGGCACAATTTCAAACCCGTTCCTTATTTTGCCAGGTTTTCCTACCATGCCAAATTTTGTCACATTCTGTTCAGTTTGGGGGAAATTATTCTGCAGACAGATGGATAGTCCTTTGCATAATTCCTTTCTAACATGATCAAAATGGGATCATGTTTGTGGGATCCATTCCGTAGACCTATGATGAATAATCTCTTCTGGAACACCAGATTTGGATAAGGAGGCTAACAAAATATTATTAGCATACCAATAGCTACCTGTATTTTCTCCTGCTCTTCAGCGAATGCCAATGGGAGATGCAGACATACTAATTTTATGTCTTTGACTCGCTCGGTGCTGTAATTACTCCAAGCTGTGAACCATGTTGTAATTATTCTGGACCCCCATATGGCAGTTGGATGTAATCAGAATTATTTCATCTCTGTAGGAAAAGACATCCCTTACCTTCTCAAGCCCTGAGAAAAGGCATCAAATGAAATAATACTGTAAAGCAGTCATCTTTTGGCAATAAAAGGCTTATGGCACTGAAGAGGTTACAAACCATTTTGTTCAACCAGACTATTTACAAGAAGCAACAGAGTATCTGTTTCCTGTCATTTCCATCATATATCTCAAGCCCAAGAGACCGGAGCCCAATTACAGCCTGATATCTAATCAATACACACCTTACTCCTAGAGCAGGAACTAAAGGAGTAGGCCCTTGGGAGACAGAGTTCAAATTACTCTACTGACAATTCCAGATAGCAGCTAATGATAGCACATACTTCTCCGAGAAGGGGGTTGGGTTAGGAAGATGTATGATGCAATGTAATAGTCCAGAGCTTGATCCATATGCAGATTGCATTGTGCTTGAAATTCCAGCATTTCCATCTGTAAAAACAGCTGGAAAGATGGGATTGTCCACAAACCCTCAAACTTTATATACTGTAAGATATGTAATTAGGGTTTATCCTGGCAGTTTTACTCCTATGTGAAGGTATCTTTCCAAAAGAGCTCTCACTTGGAAAATTAAGTGTCTTATTTCTGTAAAATTTCTGGGGAAAACTTGTAATATATCCTTTTCTAAACTGAACAGCTCGGTTTAACTCTTCTGGTTAATATGGCAGCAATGGCTGTTTTGCCCAATCAACAAGCCTGCTAAATTGAAATGGTTGGCTTTATGACAAAGAAAATTATGCTGGTTGATGCTGGATATTGTTATACATTTAATTTAGTATAGAAAGTACTGACAATTTCCCCAAGATCTAGGTAAGGCTGAAACAAAATCATACATTTAGATTTGCACTAATTTTGTTTTTGCAGAGATGAAATATTACATCTATTACTTCAATGATATAGATATATAAAAAATCCATTCTCACCCTTATGAGTAGTTTGTGTCTTCCTCAATCTGAAATCCTCTACCAGGGGCATGAGAGTTTGAGGGTTCTGCACAGGCTCTTAGCTGTTCCTAGCACTACACTTTTCTGGACAGAGAGCTCTGAAGTCATTCCTGGGATCTGTTGGAGGCACTCTCTCAGCTTAGGAATCACAGCTCTGAGTGCTCCTACCACCACTTTGGACTTTACTTTCCACATCTTCTCCAGTTCCTCCTTCAAGCCCTGGAACTTCTCCAGCTTCTTATATTCTTTCTTTCTGATGTTGCTGTCACTTGGCACCAGTACATCTATCACTACCATTGTCTTCTGGTCCTTGCCTACTACCATGATGTCTGGTTGATTGGCTAGTACCTGCCTGTCTGTCTGAATCTAGAAGTCCCCTAGGATCTTAACTTTCTTATTCTTCAACCTTTTGTGGGATCTCAAATTTGGACTTGTATATATTCTTCTTTAACTTTGAAGAATAATTTCACGATTAGTGAATAATTAGTAGGTATAAACGATTTGTGCACATAAACCCCATCCTTATTAGTAAATATCTGTCTCATATGCACAATAGTGAAGAGAGTTTGATTGATATAAAGAAAATATGTGTATATTATTGTAAAGTTGCCAAGTCTACAGTGATGTTATGATAGTCATAAGTTTATGGTTAGTAAAACTGATAAAACCCCTAAAAATATCATTGACAGTCAAGAAAACAAAGAAATGGATCATTGAACAAATCAAACCGAGTTCTAGTCAAGGCACAAATAACCATGGCTCAAATTACCCACTTTCAATAAATTATGAGAGACTTCGCTCTCTGGAGAAGGATATGATGATGGGACAAGTGAAAGATTGAAGAAGAGGACAACCAGCCGCAAGAGGGGTAAACCCCATTAAAGGCTCCCACTTTTGAAAAATGGGGTTAGGGATATATCAACATGGAGAAATCTATCTATGTGATCAGTAAGAGTCAACAAACTCTTCATGGCACATACTCAAATTGAGAAGATAGAACAAAGATAGCTATTCTGTGGTTCTAGTGATCTGCCATCTTAAACCCTATGGCAGCCTTTGAAATCTTTAGATGTAGCCCCAAAGATTGATGGTATCCCCCAAGTCCTGCCTCTCAGAAAGCTGATTTGGCATCTGACAATAAAATTCAGAACTTCATTTTATTCTTCTTTAGTCTTCTAACCTTCAACTTCCAGCAGAATCCAAAGAGAGGTGAAGAAAACTGTGCATGCAGAAATGAAGTGAGGAGGTCTCAGTACTGGAGCTGGAGGAACAACAATGCCTAGTTTGAATGGATCCACACTCCTTTTTGAAAATCTGCAATCAAGCTGTTTATCAGATAATTGTGCCATTAGATCAACCCGGAAATTCCAAAAATATCCTTAAATGGGCATTCTGTTTCCAGCTGTGTTTATGGCAGATAGCATCATGTATGTAAATACATTCAGATGTTTCCTGAATTATTTTAAAACAATCATTTTAACTCTAATCATTTGATAGACATGAGTCTTTTCTCCAAGGAGACCATGTGAGTGAGCAATGCGCACAATCAGAGAGTTTGGCTTGGTGTTCTGGAAGTAAATACCATATAAAGTACAAATGGAACCTCTTCCTCTTTCTTTATCAGAGAAGCCTATGGAAGCAGGAGCCATCATTGGCCCTGTTATTTCTTCTCTTTCCTGTTGCTTCTTGATGAACAGCTTAGGGGGACAGGAGAAGGAGTGGCAGCAGCATCTGTGTAACATAGCCTCTCCCCCAGTTGAAGCTATCAATGGAGAAGTCAACAGTTAATGAAACTGTAGGTCTAATCAAGCTAATTTGTTGCTCAGTCACTAAATCATGTCTGACTTTTCATGACCCCATGGACCAGAGCACTCTAGGCCCTCCCGTCCTCCACTGTCTCCTGGAGTTGGCTCAAATTCATCTTTATTGCATCAATGACACTATCTAACCATCTCATCCTCTGCCGTCCCCTTTTCCTTTTGCCTTCAATCTTTCCCAACATCAGGGTCTCTTCCAATGAGTCCTCTCTTCTTATTTGGTGGCTAAAGTATTTGAGCTTCAGTATCTATCCTTCCAAAGAGCAGTCAAGGTTGATTTACTTTATGATTGACTGATCTGATCTCCTTACAGTCCAAGGGACTCTCAAGAGTCTTCTCCAACACCACAATTTGAAAGCATCAATTCTTCGATGCTCACAACCTTCCTTATGGTCCAACTCTCACAGAAATGTCCCCAAACTGAGAACAAGTACTGTGGTAAGTGCAGCTGCTGCTCTTGAGTAGATTCCTGAAAACCTTCCCACATCTCCAAACATTAAATATTCCTCACATCTCCAAACTCCAAATGAAGCTGTTCGAACAGCTGTGATTATAGGTAGTCCTTGACTTACAACCATTTGTTTAGCAACTATTCAAAGTTACAGTGGCATTGAAGAAAGGGACTATGACTTGACTTCACAGTTAGAACTTTCACAGCATCCCACTGTGGGGTGAGCACAAGATCAAAATTCAGTCACTTGACAACCAGAATGTATTTATGAGGGTTGCCAAACATCCTGGGGTCCATGTGATCACCATTTGCGACCTTCCCAGACTGCTTACAACAAGTAAAGACACTGGAGGAACCTTGATTTGCTTAACAGCCATGCAATTCATTTAACACCAGTGATTTACTTAACAACCAGTGCAAAAAAAGTTAATAAAATCGGGTATGACTCTCTTAATAACTGCCATGCTTAGCAATAGAAATTTTGGTCTCAATTGTGATAATTAAGTCAAAGACTACCTGATTCTCTTTAGGAGTATAATATGGACACATTTACAAAAAATACTTGCAATTCATGGCATTTGGTTGCTCAAATCATTGTTGGGACTGTGGAATCAGATAGCTGGGTTATCTTTTAGGAGTGAGGTCTCTTGTTTTATAAACACAGTCCTTCCAGATAATCTTCCTTCTTTCACTTCCCGTACTAAGTTACAAAATCAAATCCAAAATGGCTTGAATATAGATATGTAATTCCTTATATGTAATTGAAACAAAGATCCAAATCTGTCTGTCACACATGTTGATTTCCAGGATGGCCAGATTGAAGTCTCTCTTGGACAATCTGTAGAACACCCTTATGCTAGAATGTTATTTTTCTTGTATTTTGCATGTGAAAACATTGCAGATGCGTTAATTAAATCTCCCACACTGTCTTGGGAAGCAAGGTCTGTGGAAGAAACAGCGCGCACTGTAATTTCTAAAGATGACTTAATGTCTTACTTCAGTTCTCCCTGTGGCTTAAGGAGCCTAACTGTTAAAAATGGATGAGGTGAGATTTAGCCATCATCTGTGTTCTAAACACTGTTTTCTTCCTAACGGCTGGCAAAAATAGATAGTAATTTTCACATTAAACCTTCCAGCTAAGCATTTCATTTGAAATGAAAACCAGTACTTTTGCACCAAACAACAGGGTGTAACTTTCCAAAGAGTAGAATGGATTTAGATGGTCCTGTGTGGTCATGCTGCTTTTGGATAAACATGCCTTCCACATCCAAAGTATCTTATTTGCAGGTACAAATTGAAAGAAGGAGATTGTGTCATCCAAGGTTTGGGAGATCTGTACTGAAGTTCTAGTTTCATCATAGACACATGTAAGGCCAACATCTCTAGAAAGATTTAGCCCTTTGTATCTTCTATCACATAGCTTAAATTGGACCACAACTTGGCTATTCATTTATTACAAATTTTGTATACTACCAGATTCCAAAATAACTTCGGATGGTTCACATTAACTTTGCAATCACTCATAATACCTTCTATTAAAAATTAGAAAATAATAATATGATTCCTTCACTTTAAAAAATCCCGACAGCTTTAAGGTGTCCATAGGTGTGGCAAGTTAATCAGCATGGAAGAACCCCATAAAATAAACCAGTTTTTACTTTTTTTTCTGAAGGATAGTAGAAGAGGAGCCGTCTGCTCCCTTGGAGGAAGATAATTCCATGGGAATTTGCCAGAAAATTGCAGAACAGAAACTTTACAGACTGTATCAGTTTTAACTAAGGAGAAATTTCCTGACAATGAGAACAATCAACCAGTGGAATGGCTTGCCTTCAGAGGTTGTGGGTGCTCCATCACTGGAGGCTTTTAAGAAGAGACAGGACATCCATTTGTCTGAAATGGTATAGGGTCTCCTGCTTGAGCAGAGGGTTGGACTAGAAGATCTCCAAGGTCCCTTCCAACTCTGATGATGATGATGATGATGCATCAAAGCTATCAAAATAATCATTTTTCAAGCCACATAATCTTAGTTATAATCCCCAGGAAACCTTTCATCTGGAATACAGTTCTGGATGTTGTATGATAACTCTGTCTTATCACACAACATATTCATACTCATATTGCCAGTTCAACGGTCCCAACATCCAGAGCCAATGATTCCTGGTACTCAATTGATTGCATCATATATTGTGCTAAATCATGTTTGATTATGGTTTGTTGCATAAGCTATGGCCATCTCCATTCTAGCTCATAAACCATTGTGCCTTTCAAGCCTCAAAGGTAGGATAACATGCCACACTCAACCCAAAACAAACAAAATACACTATGCTTAACATGTAGTAGTATGAGCCTTATTTTTGACAGACTGAAGAACCAATGTATTCCTGTTTATTTGGAGATATTTTTAGAAAGTGTTTTGGTTATATAAACCAAAGTGGGAATGAGTATTGAATTTGAAAGAGTTATTAGTTCATGGTGAAGTAAGGTATAAAATGGTGCACAAATCTTCCTATTTCTTCATAGTCCCACCAGAGATTATATGATGTGCTTCCTGAAATTCACACTTTAAGGACAGTACAATTATGCTTGCATTACTTCCATGCAGTGCTTATGTGCTGTCTTTTTGACATATAGCGGGGTTGAGAAAAATGAACACATAATCATAGGGCTGGAAGGGACCTTGGGGATCTTCTAGTCCAACCTCCTGCTCAAGACAGGAGACCTTAAACCATCCTGGTCAGATGGTTGTCCAGTCTATTTTTGAAAACCTCCAGTGATGAAGCACCCACAACTCCAAGAGGCAAGTTATTCCACTGATTAATTGTTTTCACTGTCAGAAAATTTCTCCTTGAAATATCTGCTTATAAATGTAGGATGGTCTTCCCATGCTGATAGATATGAAGTGTGAAACAAATAAGGAATATATTTTTTGTTTTTAAAAACTATCATAGCTATTTTGGTTTATGGGAAAAATGAAAACAATATTGGTTAATATTCTTATTTGGATCAATCAAATTTACACTGGCATATGTGCCAGTGTTTGTGTTTTCTAGAATACTTCTTCAGGCAGAGAATGAAGTTTGGGAAGGCTGTCCTGAAGAACAGTTACCATC
This sequence comes from Azemiops feae, assembly GCA_023970755.1. Lineage (NCBI taxonomy): Eukaryota > Metazoa > Chordata > Lepidosauria > Squamata > Viperidae > Azemiops > Azemiops feae. The sequence goes on along the minus strand of JALGBA010000702.1, from coordinate 626,338 downwards.
AGTCTTTTTAATCTGCTGCATTGTAGGCATATAAATTGGGATTTGTACCATGAGACATCTGGAGAAGTCAGAGCAGCAAAAGGTTGCTAGCAAGCTATAAGGATCAGAAGTCTGGTTTAATATAATATTCAGAAGTGGTAGCACACAATTTATCTTATCTGGACCTGGAAGGTAGCAGTACTTTGAAAGGTAACCACCAATGAATACCAGGAATATTACTACTGTAAATTAGATTTGAGGAAAAAAACCTTAAAGGAAAAAAGTAACAAAATACTAATATTCCATGTTAAGGAAACCTTACTAGACCTCACTAGAAGTTGAGTTTGATTCAAAGAAGGTTTTATTATTTAAGAAAAAAGGAGAATTCAAATCTGCCTTAGATCTGTTTAACCATGGGACCAACCAGCCTGGCATCAATTTTGTCTTTACAAAATTACAATTTATAAATGGCATTTCCATAAAGGAAGGATGAGAGGTTCCCAGGGAAGGAGAGTGATGGAGAAATACACCGGGGAAGATTAGATTAGCCACACCAATCCCTGTCAATATTTATGTCTCTGTGGAAATGTTCTTCCCTTTATTGACTTGGGACCTTAATTTTCAAAAGTGCGTGGGAAGGCTGAAGGTGGTGTTTTAAGGGCTTTAAAGGAATCGCCTCCGGTGGTTTTCTTGATTGAATTATAAACCTGAAATGTTACATCATGCCTGCAGTGAAGGTAAATTCTACTGCTGTTCCCATCCTTTGCCTCTTCTTGTTCCTGGATCAGTGTGTCTCTCCATTCACAGAATACTTGAGGCTGACATCAGCACATATTTTTGGTTTCCCTTGAAATCAAACATGAATTTATTAGATCCAGATCATTTTCCAGTGGGTTTGCCCAGACAGTTAACTGACAATTAGATGAAGTTAATAACACCTTTAATAGAGTTTAGAGGTTATTGTTCCCACTGAAGTGAGAATTTACTTAAATGTATATTAAACTTGATTGATATGAAGACTGGAGCTGACTGAGGTTTTCAGGCTGGTTGAAATTCTGCGATTCCCCTTCTTTTCTAGTTTAGTCTTGACCCAATTCTAATTTGGAGAGTGAAGCAGGCTTCAGGAAAGTGCTTTTTTTCAGACGTGAAAGACCAAATCCATATAAAAAAGGGAAGCAGACAAGATAAATCGGGTCATTTTAAAAATCTTTCTTGCATGAGAGATTTTATTTCTAGCACCTTTTCCTTTCAGATCTTGAATTAAATTAAAAATAGAGACGGGGTGTGATGGAGAACATCTACTTCAAGAGGCCCAGCCACTAAAAGGCTTAAAGGAAACCTGCTGACTTGTCCTTCCAGGAAGAAATCCAGCACAATTAAACTTTGAGGAGACAATCAAGAGAGTGAGGTTTCTCTCTCAAGGGAGTTTTCCAAGTAGGAGTGCAATCTCCATTTAACATTCACTGGGGTCATTTGTTTCTTTTCCTTGAGTGTGTCTGTAAGACAACTAAAATCCAATTGGCAGCAACAGAACTGGCACTAGTTATTTAGACATCACACTAGGTTTGATGAAGATTATGGTGAAAGAATTTATGCTGAACTTTATGGATGAGATCTTCTCATGTATGTGTCTACTAGGTTCTAAGAGAGCCAGTTTGCGGTAGTAGTTCAGACATCAAACTAGAAACCAGGAGACCATGAATTCTAGTTCTGCTTTTAGCTCAAAGCCAGCTAAGGAACTCTGAGCCAGTCATGCTCTCTTAGCCCTAGGAAGGAGGCAATGGAAAACCACTTCCAAAATCATGCCAAGAAAACTGCAGGAACTTGTCCAGACAGTCACCATATAGTCAACATATAGAACATAGAATTATAGAGCTGGAAGAGAGCTCAGAGTCTTCTAGTCCAACCCCTGCTTAAGGCAGGAGAAGTTATAACATCTCAGCAAATGGTTGTCTAGTCTATTTTTGAAAATCTCCAGTGATGGAGCATCCACAACTCCAAGAGGTAAGTTATTCCATTGATTGCTGTATTTATTCTCTGTCAGGAAGTTTCAGGAAGTTTCTCTGCAGTAACAAGCTTTCACCCATTATGTCTTGTCCTAGCCCCCAGGTGCTTTGGAGAATAAGTCAATCCCCTATTCTTCATGACAGCCCCTCAAGTAGTGGAAAACAATTATCATGTCCCCCCATAATCCTTCTCTTCATAGCTTTCTAGCTAGGCACCTCTCATCAGAAGTTTCTCATGTGTGTGCATGGACCATTAATGCCACAAAAATACTGAACTTCTCTTTGCAGATTCACTAAGCAGCAAAAGGTCTTTTTCCCCCTTTTTCTTTAGCCAATAAAACATTTCCATGCACTGAAAGCATCATCAAATAAGTTCATTAGATATGGATACTAGTAGAAGCACACACCTATACACCTATACTGACACGTGTAGATTTATGTATAGATAGATATAGAGAAATAGCTAAATGCACATACATGCACACATTCTTATGTGGAGAGATATTTGCTGGGCAATTTGATGTTTTGACGTAAGTAATTGGAATTAATGTATTGGATTGCCTTTCCAAGTTGCATATCATCTAGTCCCTGAGAGCACTTTACTGTCCTGTTTGCACAACATCCTGTCTAAATATTTTAGTAGTTTTATTATTTGTTTGGACATACAAATAAGAGGATCTATGTAACTGAGCCTTAAAGTAGACATTGCATTCAACATCTTGTGTGCAGCTCTCTCTCTCTCTCTCTCTCTCTCTCTCTCTCTCTCTCTCTCTCATTCACACATCCTTATGTAAGGGTTTAATCAGCCTCAAGTACAGGTATAGAAAGTTTAACAGCAATAACATTAACTTCTGTTGGCATAATGCAAGTCTTTTTTTAAAAAAAAAATCATACAAGGGTTGAGGGTTGAGAGTAAATGGCAGGAGGTAAGAACAATATCACTTTGGCACATCAGATACAGCTATATATTTTTACAGGATAATGTAGTTAACCTGTAGAGACATTGGCAGAGAAATACTGTGGGAGGCTGCAGCAGTTTGGACTCTTACCGAAATTAGATTCAATACCTCACAAACCTTCAATTTCAGGGTGAGCTAGAGGTGTGCAGGGTAGACTCACCTAATCTGAGCTGTAAACATCCAGACCACTAGTAGGTAACCACATAAAATAAATAGTGCTCTAGATCTTCTCTACCCATTAGTCACCATCAGAATTTTTGCAGTGACGATCTGGTTGAGATAGACTACTTTTGGCAATCAAGATTTGCCAGTTTAAGAGTAATGATAACATCTTGGATACATTCCCCCCCCCCAAGAAATTGACTGAAAGGGGGGAAATCCCCAATGGCAAAAGTGCCTAAAACCCAGGAAAGAATCTCAACAATTAGAGTAATTACTTGGGAGGCTCTTAGGAACATCTGGTAGAGAAATAAGAAGAAAGTTGTAATTTGCTAATTCATGTAATCACTCAATGAACACCTAGCCTCATTGCCTGTTTGTTTATAATCTGGTGCTGAATTCTACCTTCCAATTTCTTAAAAGTGTGCTTCTGCTGTTAAAGAGATACCTGTTTTCCTGCCTCACTCTCCAGATGCTGAGAATTCATTAGAATATCTTTTTCGGTCATGGCTTTGCCCTTAGTTTATGACTGTGAGACAGCTGGAGGTATGGGCGTATGCTGGTGTTTCTTTCTGTTGCCCATTTCTCCATCGCCTTACAACTTTTCTAATTTGCAGATCTAAATAAATCCTATAGGATGTCTTCTTCTGGGATTTAACTATAGCCTGAGAAGCTCCAGCAAATTACAGGAGGAGATGTTCCATCGCAGCCATAGAAATCAACCGCCCATTCTTGAAAATGTCACCAACATCTTTATTCTCTGATGAATATTTGTAGCTCAGGCTTGAACCGTGAGGTCTTCGGTGCTCTCTGAGTTTGATTATTGTCTTGTAGACATTATGTAGTTTGATAATGAAATATCTGCAAGAAATGTCAGGTTCACAGTGCACCAAGGACCCCACAACCTTATTCTCCTTCCTTCTAATATCTGATTTCTACCAATGGTTCATTGTCTAACCTTGTCAACCCAACATCCATTACACTTCACCAGTATTTGAAACATATTATAATAATCTTTTCATCCTAGCTCATATACTTAAATTTATTTGTTTGTTTAATATGCCACCCATTTCATGGCTGGAGTGACTCTGGGAGGCTTACAAAATGATAAAAAAGTAAACATAAAATCAGTTAAAATTAATAAGAATTAAATAGAGAATAAAAAATCAAGGAGATGGACAGCATGGGTATGTGATCTTCATTCTGAACTTGTCAACCTCCTTCAGCGTGGCCAGAGCCAGAGTTTGAGACCCTTCCAGAAAGCTAGAATAGGTGGGGGCAGGTCCCACTTCCAGTGGCAGAATGTTCCATAGGCCAAGGGCCACAGCAGAAAAGACTCTTCTTCTGGACCCTATAAGCTGAAATTCCTTGGCTGACAAGGGCCATAATCAGCTCCTTCCTCTGGAGCACGTGGGGCGGGCCAATCCCACTGGGGCAAGACAGCTCCTCAGATACCTTAGACCCAACTCATAAAGGGCTTCAATGAGAATTATTATTTTGCCCCATTGTTTCCCCCCCCCCCCTTTCATATTGGATTAGTCTTACAGGCTTGCAGTAGAATGCCAATGGTGTAAGTGATGAATGAATCACCTCCCTAGGTTTAGCATCTGTTAATTCCCATTTGTTTTTCCTTTGCCATTTTACTATTAACCACTGTTATGTGAGTGTCTATTTGTCCAACACAATCTAAGAAACAATCACCTAAATTGATCCAGTCTTAACCTCTGAAAGCATGCAACCTAGACTGGTTTTATTTTATCTATTGCTCGGTCTCAGCTGCAGCATTAATTCCCTTTAGTGCTCACATGTCTTTGTCACTATCCATGCCACTACATTTCCTTTCTTACGTCCACCCCCTCCCAACTCTCAGCCAGGGAACAAAGTGTTTTCATAAGTAAATGCTACTGTAAACAAATACAGAAACCCAAACTTGTTTTGAAGAAGACGATGCATACATATAAAATACATAAAGTGATACATTTGATAGAGGTGTCACTTTTTTTAGAGATTTGTAAAGATTGATGGGGGAGAATAGGGTGATCCATCATTGGAGGCGGGGGCAGGGTATGATATTGGAATTTCAGAAATCTGTTCCCAATCACATCCACTGCTGGATGACTTGGTAACGACCCTATTTGTGAAGCGTTACTGAAAATCAATATGCCGCATTCAAGGTCAATGTACTGTTAGAAAACTCTTTAAGCACTGATAGATGGATTGTGCTCGTTCAGAATAAATGCAAAAAGAAATTGACAGCTGAGTGTCCAGATCTTGGTGCCAAAACTTTGAGAGCTGGCTCTCTTGATAGAGAAATTTGATTCCCTGGGGAAATTACATCAGTCGGCTTCCTTTGTTGTTTCACTTTTGGAGAATTTTGGTAATTGTTTAATGTATTTGTCTTCACAGAGTTAGGAAACTTCAAAGGTTTGGGATCACATGTTAATGATCAACATTATTCCCTGGACTTCACAAGCTGAATAATATAATCATTGCCAAGTCATTTGAAAAAAGTTTGTAAGAGTAGTGTACATATTAACTGGTCCAGAATGAAACTGTTTGGTTTTTAAAAGAAAACATTTTTAAAAGCTAGATTATTATCTCTCTGTCTATGTAGTTATCATAGGCTATTGATACTTTTTCAAAATACGCAATTTGCATCCCATCAACATTCCAAAAGGCATAGTACAAAAGGAAAGAAAACTTCCTAAAATTACTACTAAATGTTCTTGCAACAATTTGATGTAGAGCTATCTTTTGACCAATAATATGTTCACTAGTTTTCCCTTCATGGCTGTCATCTTTTTTTTTAACCATGCCCTCATACATACCTGAGATGTACAGAACCAGTTAATCCACCTTTGAAGGCAATGTATAGATTAACTATAGCTAGATTTCAAGAAGTCAGGAATGTCTGCAGTTAAAACTATTTGTTGACCAAAGAATGGCACACTATAAAGCTTAAGTGGGTCAAGGTTTTTTTCCCAAGAGAGATCTTCTCTTTTGAAGAATCATTCAGCATCATTGTTATTTTCTGTGCCAAAACTCAGCTTCCATTGCTTTGAAGTGCTTTAAACATTTGACATTTGAATAAGCTTTGCAAAAAAAAAATATCACTGATAACGACCATTAAATTCCTGAGAGAACTTAATATAATAGAATTCGAATAATAGTTCTACTTTTGTTCTTCAGATGTAAAGGAAACAGTTCTACTTTCAAATATTTGTTATTGTTGGTTTTGTAAGGGAGGGGGAAATACAACTTAATCAAAGGGGAAATGATGAAAGAGTAGAATTTAGCATGTGGTTGGACAATAGTTTAATCTACGCACTTGACACAATACATTATGTCATGTCAGAATTCTTCATCCACAGAGTCAACAAAATGGATGTTGTCAAAAACAGTAAGACATCTTATTGACAAACTCTCAGGTTTTCAAAGTGGTTTTGTCTTCTCCCTAAAATTATTGAACAGGCAGCATTGATTCATGGGATATGTTGACACCTCAGCAAATGCCTTCTGTGGATATTTGGAAAATGACTAAACCCATTAGCTAGATGGGTTGCTTGATCCACAAAACAGATATTCTGGGAAATTAATTTAAGATAGTATGTTCCCATTGAAATGTATATTGACTCAATCCACTAAAGCCTTACTAGCTTAGTTTGGTAAATATGTGATTCAAGTCACATATCTTCCTTTGTCCCCAAATGGGATGTCTCCTAAGAAATGTCTTTCTTCTTGTTTGCATGTTGATGTTATTTGTTTAGGATAGCCATGGATATTCCCTTGACAGAATGCTCATTATATTCATCTTCTACTGATTAAAATATTTGTGGTTAGGACAGCTTCCATGTGGGACTGATGATAAAACTAAATTATAGAACTAAACCCTGGAAGATTGAGACTTTACTGACAGTTGTTAAGTGAATGCCATAGTTGTTAGGCCACCCCTTTGTTCCCTATAGACTGGTTCTCTTGAAAACCAGAACTAAATGCAGGTTTTCAGAAAAATCATGATAAAACGTGGGATGCTAAAAACAGCCATAAATAAAGGTCGGTTGTCCATCTCCTGAAATGCAGTCACCTGACTATGGGGGGGGGGGGACCAAGCTGTCAGAAGTTCAGCATTGGATCATAAGTATTCCCAGGAATATCCATGCTAAGTCAAACACTGTTCCAGACCCACCCAGACTCCCTCTCCAATATGTCCCAAAGGTGCTTTTTCAAAAGGCCTCTGGACTTTGTTTTTCCTTGAAGACATTTCACTTCTCATCCAAGAAGCTTCTTCAGTTCTTCTTCAGTTGGATGAGAAACGAAATGTCTTCAAGAAAAAACAAAAAGTCCAGATGCCTTTTAAAAAAGCACCTTTGGCACAACCATGACCTGGAGACTGAGAATCTCCATAGGCATTTAGCTATACTGTCCAGTATGTTAAGAAACAATGTAGCCACTGTGACTTTGCCATCTATGATACAGCTGTGATTAAGCCTCGTAATAGAGTATTTAAAACATTTATCCAAATGAAATTTATGGATCTGCTTCAAATATGAATTAGCATAACCAATAATCAATACTTAAAATACATGGGGCAAAGAAAGCAGAAGGGTTCTGATGAAGAAAAGAGAGAGAGAGAGATGCTGCTTATTAGCATATAAACATAATTAATTTAGTGTTGGGATGGAAATCTTTAACATACCATCATTCTTTCTTCCATTCCAGTTAAAGTTTAGGAGACTTGCTTGCATAAATTTTAAATGCAGAATTGCAGAAACACAAAATAAGGTGTCAGCTAAAGGAAAATATGTGAATTCGCCTACAATAAAGACTGTCCTTTTTTGGTCAGCTGCCTGGAAGTATCAGAGATTGAATAGGAGCTCCACTCTGAAGAAAAGAATAGGAAGACACAGAAAGGGAAACAAACAATGTTGGTTACATTAAAGGGGTTACACCAATTTCTCTGAAGACTTCTCTACTTATATTATGGGGAGCTGTTTTAAAATCTATATTATAGGAAATTATATTTGAGAAAGAAAGGAAGATCTAGGGTAGTTATATAGAAAAAGTATTATACAAGTTTTATTAAAGAATTCATGTAGATTTTCTTTCACTTTTTATAATAGTTTATTTGAAAAAACAGCAATGGAACCTTGAATATAGGGCATGATTATAGGCTAGATTCAGTTGTTCTGCATTTACTTATTTTCCTCAACATGATTCCAAACATCAGATAATTTCTCTTGGCACTTAGATTGAAGAAACTGGATCCTTGACTGATATGCCACACCTTTGCTTCAATGGATCTATATCAAATTAAAAGTTGTGGCTTAGGGCCATTTATTTTTTTTCTTTTTGTCTCTGGCATGTTCTTTCCTGTCAGTTCCAACTCCTTTTAGTTGCAAATATAGGGATCAAATGTGAAGTATTATTAATGTGGTCCTTTGCTCTTTCAGAGCCTTAATTTCTGGAAAAAAAATCTTATATTTATTTTTTTTAAAGAACCTATGATACTTACACAGTATGCCACTCAATTTTTTCTTAGAATTATTTATAAAAGTTGCATAGCTTTTTGCATGTTTCTTATCATTATCAATAGTCTTCCATATCAAAAAATACAGTTATATCTGAAAAACAACAGTGTACTGTTGTGTACAATCTGAAAAAACAATTAGCATAAGTGTACAATTGTAATTATATAATCTAAAGAAACAGTCAGTATAAGGTGTAATATAGTTTCCTAAATTTTAGTATAACCCCATTGTAATGATTGTTTCTTATAATACCTGCAACTAATAATAGGTCATTCCCAGCATTTTTAAAATAAAAAAAATCTATATTTATCCAACATATTCATTACTAATGTTGTCTTGTTGAAAGGAGGAGGAGGAGGTTAGCTTGTGAATTTTTCAGGATACCCACCTAATTCTTCCAAATCTTAATCAATAGGGTTCATTATTAATCAAGAAATGCAAAGGAAAAATGAAAAATGTGCTCCATTAGAAGGGCCTAAGTTGTGAAGCACAGCGTCACACTTCTCGACACTGATTTGCAAATAGAACCTTGCATGTCTTAATGAAATGATCTCTTGCACCTTAGGCTACACATCTATCTCTCATCCAGAGTTACTCTTGGCCACACAGTAAAATGCTGGGGGAAGGGGGAGTGCACCCCAATAGGTAGGTGGGCCAGTGCAAAAAGGAGGAGGGCCAGAACAAAACCTAAACCTGATTTGAGTCAATTTACATTTAAATTGAATTAAACTGCATTCAATTAATTTAATTTAAACTAAATTAATTAAGTACACTTGATATGATTACTGTTTAATCATTTCCTGCTTCTGGCACATTAACAATTACAATGTGATGGGAATTTTTGCAGAGCTTTGGAGGGTTTATTTCCAAAGCTTCCGAAGGTAGGGTGCCTATGGTTATGGGTTACAGACAAATAGTTTTGTTTAGAGAAAATAATTTAATATTTCTTTCATGGAAAGATGATTAGGGAGGTCTCAGTCTTCCAGGATTTAATTCCACATGGTGTATCATCTATTTCCTGTGTGTGCCTTAGTCTTTATCATCAGTCCCAGGGAGAAGCTGGCCTAACACCAAATATTTTAAAAGAGAATATTTGTAGTTCAGGGTTGAAATGAGGGGTCCTTGGAGCCCTCTGACTTTGGTTGTTTTCTTGCAGATGTTTCATGACCCAAACTATGTAACATCATCAGTGGATATAGTTGATTCTAGCACTGATAGTGTTACCTAGTTTGGGTTATGAAACATCTGCAAGAAAACAACCAAGCTCAGAGAGCACTAAGAACAAATACTTTTAGTAGCAAATTTGTATTAACCTCTTCCCTCCTTTTATTCAACAATTTATTGAGGATGAACTTTAGGAAGATTTCAGGTTAAAGATAGGCATCTTGGAGGGGAAATAAATTTTCATTGTTTTTGAAAAGTCGAAAGGTGACTCAGACACAGGATGAAACAAAGGAAAAGCTGGAAGAGGAATCGAAATGGACAGATTCATATATCCCTAGTGGGATGCGATTGTGATAAATACCAACATAATACATGAAACCTAGTGATCCTGGAAACGTAGGGAAAAATAGGGACCTGGAAGGACCTGGAAATCTAATCTGCTTCCTCTTCCAGAATGGGAGTTCTCCCTCTAACTTTGAAGTGGGAACTCCAACATAGCCTTTAGATATAGTTCCAGGAACCATAGAACTGCTTCTTTGTTATTCTAATTCCTTTTAATTACAGGAAAATAATTTTGAGTTTGGTTTTGCTGTAGAAATGGATTGCCACATTTCATTCTTCCCTTTCTGCTGAGGTCACATTGACTACTGGACATTTTCATTTGACCTGGTCTTCCAATGTTTAGAAGATGGTAAGGGCTTTATTTCATGTACTGATGGAGTTAATGCATTAGTAAGGAGAGAAAACTGGCAGGAAAATGAGGAATAGGCTGTTGTGCCAACAAAGTACTTAGCCCAAAATGTTCATTAAAGTCATGGGATTTCTTGAACTGCCAAGATAGTGATGTAGAAGTAAATGGAAGTAGACAGAAGTGAGAAAGATAAGACTTTGAGATTCACCACTTTTGAGGAGTGGTAGAAGGAAAGTGCAAAATGATGTCCGTGTTGAAGTAGGGATGAATTTCAAAGAAGGCTTTGAATCTTACTATTTTAACACTGAAATTGGGAAGAAAGTAGCATTTGGTAAGAGTTTTTGTAGCTGTTATTAATACTTTAGAATCAACAACAATATGCTCTGTTCTGAAAAAAATAAAAAGTGCACCAAACCTGAGAGATGGATGGAGGCAACCAGATTCAAAGAGGTCCTCAGGGGATGTAGGTAAAAGGAGAAGCTAAACAAAGAAGAACTAAAGTGGGAAATATAAATGTTCTCATCCTAGTCTACAAACGTCTGCATTCTGATTTCTAAAATCCAACATTTTTCAGCCACTCTTAAGCTGAAGTACTTAGGTATAACTGGGCAAGCATGTGTAACGTTCAGGCAGTTTGGTATAGCGGTTAAAGCACCAGATTAGAATTTGGGAGACTGTGAGTTGTAGTGGTGCTTTAGGCATCAAGCCAGCTGTGTGACCTTAGACCAGTCATTCTCTCTCAACCTTAGGAAATAGAGAAGGCAAACCACTTCTGAAATATTGCTAAGGAAACTTATCCAACCAATCACCGGGAATCAACACTACTTCAAAGCACATGCACGCATGTAATCTATTTCCATATATAACCTATTTACATAAATAGCCTTAGGGTCAGATTGCCAGGCAAAACCTGGAGACCCTACAGCACCAGATCTTCCAAATTCTTATGCCTTGGTAGGAAAAAAAAAATCTCCCTCCCCTGCTGTATGAGTATTGGGGGAATAGAATGATTCTACATGGATCGCCATTGTGGCTTATACAAGACACAATATGCCCAATATTTTAACACATCCCATTTCATCTCATGGTCTTCTCACCTGACTTTGAGAAGAGAGAGAGTGTAAATATGTTCACATCTGGAAAAAGGGGGAAATCAACAGGAAGACAATCATTTAAAAGAGATAGTAGAAAAGAAACATACTGTGGAAGGAGACAGATTGGTGGTGCACAGTTCTGCATGCACAAAAGCTGTTATTGAGTGAAGCAAAGAAGAGAAACTGCTCCAGTCCCCTCTTTTGAACAGGAGTGCTTTTTTCACTTCATAATTTTGCTTCTAAGGGCTCTTCACAGGACTTCTGAAGAAATGAATTGCCCTCTCAAATATCTGCAGAGCTGTAAAGCTTATATTAAAAGCAAAGCACAAATGACCTGGATAGTAAGAAAAATTGCAAATGAAAGCAGGTATTTCATAAATAAAATAAAAATCCATAAAGATACTAAATGGTGGCAAATGTTACTCTGCTAATAGGTCAATAAAAATGAACCAGATTTATATTGATCTGAGGGTTCCATGTGTTTTTGTGTGTTGGTGGGGAGGGTTGTGTGTGTTTTCATGCATGTGTAGGCAAGTAACCAAATTGTGCCACATGAATTTTCCTGGCATGCAGATTCTTCGCCACCTTTAATTCTGTTACATGTATCAAGTGATGAGTGAAACTCTGTATAATTTGCATGAAATATTAGCAAATGCCTGTAGGATGCTTTTAATGTGGCAATTTGCCTTTTGGGGGCCTCAACTGATGAGACATGTCAACTCTCCTCTCATTGATCATTTTATGGGGATTTAATTGAATCCCACTTAAAAGGTATCAACTAACAGTTCTTCATGAAGTCATCCAAGGCTGTAACCACAAGCGCATAGTTGGGTAATTAAAAAAAGGACTATCAGATTTTTCATCTAAAATGAGTTATTTTCAATACAAGTTCACTTCCCTTCCCTAAATAAACTGCTACAGAATGTCTATGTGTGCTGGTGGAAATGTATTACTAAATGATTTTAATTAAAGATGCTACGTGTTGATATAGGCACAAACATCATAAGCCACATGCAAAAATATCATATGACATTGATTCTCCAGCCACAACATTTTATGATTAGTACAAATCTTGGAATACAAGAAAGGGAGAAACCTGAATTAGTAACCTAGAGATAGCCTCTACCAAATTTGCTTTGTGTCAATCTAATCTGATTACAAATAAATTAACTAATAAATCCAGAAGGGAGTTGGGCTATTATAATTGTTCATTTTTTATCGCTTCTGTTGCTTTTATTGCTTTTATTGATTCTGTTTTCTTTAGATGTTTACCTTGTCTTCTTGGTCATTTGGATGAATATGTATCCCTAACAACTGTTTTAAGGTCTTGGAATTTGCTAGCCTGCCCTTCCTTTTAGATTTTTATCAAAATAGATTTTAAAAATATGCTTTGTCATATAATGGAAACCCCTCCAGCTCAACCGATTCTGTACTTTTCATTGATTGTGAAGTCAGGGACAACAATGTCCCATTGATTTTCATTGTTCCATCAGTTTTCTGATATGCTTCCTATGCCTATATTTTCTTTTGACTCAAGGCTCTCTAATTAACCCATTTTAGCTTTGGAGTTTTTAGAATTTGCACATAAAACACCAGAATTCATTCTTCCAATCATGTCTCACATACTTATCCTCACTAAAGAGTCATTTCTATTTATTGTGCATAGAGATAGACCAGGAGAATGTCTATAGTATGATACAGAGAGAAGAACAATTTGATGAAGAAGCCTGTATAACGTGACTGAGCCCCAAATAAAGCACCCCGTGCCACTATCAGCCTGCACATTTACTTTTTTAACAGACCTCTTGTTTTTGAATGAATATGTTAGAGTTGGGTGTCTTAAGTCCTCTCCCTTTGTAATTGGCAAAAGGAATAACCTTGAGGAAGAGGAGGAAGATCCACAAACAACACAACAGAAATTTAAGTCTGGGTAGAAATGCAATTAGAGAAAGCTTCTAAGGACATTCAGACTTGGAAGATTCTATCACCATAACTCTATAACAAAGATAATATTAGCATTCATAACTTTGGTTTCCCAGTCTGGTCTACCTTGAAGGGCTGACACTCCTATATTGCAAGGTACCATTTATACACATGTCTAACTGAGAATTACCATCTTCTGCTCTATTTTCCCAACAAACTCTTTAATGTGTATAATTATTATTTCCCACAATTTCAAACCCGGTAGGCAAGTTATTATAGGTTTCACAAACTTATGTAGTCACCTCCACATCTAGTTGTCAAGAAAGCAACACAAAGCAAACAGTTTGATATCTGCCGTCAGAGAAAAGAAGCACGGTCAAAGGATTTCATGGATTTGATTCTCAAGAGTCCATCCCTGAGCTAAATGCTAAGAGTAATAGGAGTAATACTTCATCAACATCTGGATGGTTGCCTGAAGGCAAATAACAATTTGTTAACAACGACACCCTGTTGCTGCTTATCTCATTTCACCCCAAACTTTGTTGAATGCTGAGATACTCTCACCTTCTGACCACCAGCAATGACAGTCCTTAGTGATATGACAAGGTTTATCCCAATCTCACCTAGGAACTAAATTAGTGGATCACATCACAACACTTTTCAGTGTGCGCCTTCTAGTGCTTTGCTTATACAGGTTGCCTGCATGGAAACACCAATGCTATCATTTCTCTACCATTCTCCCAAAACCCCCACTTCTTTAAAACCCTGATCAGAGTTGTTGAGTCAGGTGGCATATAAATATAACAAATTCATAAATAAATTAAAGAAAAGCTCCCTGAGAGTAAATATGTTCTCATGAATAATGAGGTTGAGGAAGGGAATATGAATCTTTCAAGGGAATCACTATTAAACCCATCTCCTTGGAGAGAAGAGTACCCCCTTGATTCTAAGAAAGTGAAGGAAATACGTGTGTGATTATCTTGTTGTTAATTATACAATATTCTCCCCAGTAAATCAGCACATTCTGGATTTGCATGCTTCTCAAGGGAAGAAATTAAGAGGGAACTCCTCACATTTTTTTCTAGATTGGGAAATTATATAGCAAGGGAATCCTCAGAATGTTGGGAAAAAATGTGTAATAAAACTCAGAACCACAGCAGTTTACACTTTCTGCCATTTCCAAGTTCCATTTGAAGAAATGCAAATTCAAGCAACCCTGACAGATGGATGGTGTGTCACTCTTGGGATGTAGGTCATACTATCTTTTGTCATGTTTAAATTGGTGTTAGAACTTCTGACCACAGCAGGATGCTTGGTCCTCCAGACGCCAGAATGTCTATGAGGACTATGGAGCACAGGACATCCTTTACAAGGAGTTTACTGATGGAAGACACCCATAGGCAGAGAACTGGTGTAGTCTTGGGGCAATGATAATTGAGAGACAGGAAATCTGGGGACAGCAGCCAGTTCGACTAGACTTCTTCCTGCTGCCTCAGGAGAAATGTCCTTCAAAGTGCCACCTCTCCTCAAGTGGCTGGAGGATGTTGATGACAAAATCAGTTCTGCTGTATCCCGAAGGTATCTTCTTCCTTGCCCTCCTTTCTGTTCTCCAGCATAGTTTATATAATTGGCAAAGAGGATGGTAGTACAACAAGAAAATCCAGCACTACAGTGGTAGAGAATACTTATTTACCCTTTTCCTGTGTTCCTGATACTCCACCCACTCAAAATTGAAGTTTCGCTTTTTCAGAAGTTTATTGCTTGTCTACAGCAAGGAAGGCAATGGTGAGAAGGATGGGAAGGAAGATTCAGCAATATCTGAAGATCACATGTTGATCCTCTCTAGTTAGACTTGAACTATTGGTTGAAGGAGAGGATGTGGTGGGTTAAAAGACATTCCAGTTTAGAGTCTATTGGAGAAAGAAAAAGGTTTGAGACGAAACCTTTAGGTCTGCATCTGCCATTTCCCAAGGGAAGGAAAATAGTCTGGTGAGATTCTTGTAGACTGATGATCAACAATAAAGAAACCTATTTGACCCATTCACAGAGCTATTCTGTGTGCTTGTGCCTGGATTTTTTATCTATAATATTAGATTTTTTGCACTTCCCTGGGAAATCAAATCCTCCATGATTCAGTACGATAATACCAAGGATATAAGGAGTCTCCCATCACCATTTACACTCCCTTCCATATTTATCTCCTAAGATCTGATAAGTGTTGAAAAGCATCCTCATTCAAAATCATGAAGAGCTGCAAATCATTATAAAGCAAATTGTCCTAGCCTGGCTCTGGGTTGGGATTCTCACTCTCTTTCACCAGAAAGGGAAGGCTGATATAGACAATACTGAGCTAAAAAAAAAATATGACCATGGTTATTTATTGAACAAGATACATGGCCCTTTTCCACAAATAGTGCAAAGTTCCAACACATAGCAAGTGGGTTCATCATTCAAAGCCAAAACTAACCCAACTCTATTATAACTGAGCACCTTAACTCAATCCAGCCAATGTTCATTGTCTCCTGTGACAATGTGCTAAACTCCTCGTGCTAAAACTCCTTTGATCTATTCTCTTCCTACTATTTCTATTCTTTTAGGGAAAGAAAATGCCCCTTTAACATTTTAGTGGTGCTTAGAATCTTTTCTATTGGATTTTGATGATGATCTGTTTTTATTTTTACATTGAGAGTCAGTTAGGTGCAGTGATTAAGGCACCAGGCCAGAAACTGGGAGACTGTGAGTTCTAGTCCTGCCTGATGGGTGACCTTGGGCCAGTCCCACTCAGCCCCAGGAAGAAGACAATGGCAAATCACTTCTGAAATCTTGCCAAGAAAGCTGTAGGACTTGTCCAGTCAGTGGCCAGTAGTCAACACTGACCTGAAGGCACATAGAATATAGACATACATTTTACATTACATGTGACTATGAGGAGTTAATAATCACTCATTCAATATACTCAGAAATGGAATTTTATCAAAGAAAGAAACAAGGACCCATTCAAATTGGCTGAAATAGTAGCTCAATGAACAGAACATCTCTTGCATATATATAGTGTCACATTCAAATCAGGACAGCATGAAGGAGCCAGGATGAAAAATGTGTCTGCCAGTGAAGATAGATACTACAAGGCTCAAAGAGCAGACAGCTGATGTAGGGTGACCAGGTTTCTGGCAAAAGGTCCTTCCATGTTGTCCCCATGCTCTCTGTCTGGCAGGCATAGCTTTGCAATCAAATATTCTCTGGCTTCTTGAGTATCTAAATGAGCCTCTTTTCTCCTTGCTTCCCTAATAAGTTCTAAGGTAAGACAAGTTAATAAACTCGACTTGAAATTCACAAGACCTTAATCAATTACACACTGAAGGCTTTTGCCTTCTAACTAGCTCAGGGCTCAGCCCCCAGCATGATAGGGAAAAGGGCCTGCAATTGCTCTCAATGTGTACTCCCCATTACGTGCCTGCTTATACACTTGCAATCCTTTCCCCTCCAATGAATATAAATACAAATATCAAATAGTGTGTCTTCCTCCGCCTCCCACTTCCTTAATCCTCCTTTCCAATTGTCTGTGTCCTCCTTTGCCTGTTCAGATATCTGGTAACCGTACTTTGTTGTACACATACAGATTATACAAGATGCTTTCCCACTGCAGGCAAAGAGGTTGTAGCTTCTCCTTTACATGACCAGCATATAGTTGGAATGGCCTTTGTGTGCTTTTAATTTCTGGAATGCCTTTTTCCTTTCTACCTTGATCTTGTTTATCTTATTTTTATGTGTTCGCCAATCTGGCTTCTGTAATCTTGAGTATCTTTTGATTTAAAGATTTTTTATTGATTTTTTTTCTTTCCTTGTATGAACATGACATATAATCCCTGGGCATGTCTGATCATCAAGGACGTCTCTAGCCAGACTTCAGAGTTTCTGCTTTGCAGCCTTTCCAAGAAAATGAACCTTCATGTCATGGTGAATCTGTTCAATCCTCAGACTTTTAAGATTTTTTTGGGGGGTGGGGGGTGGGTGTTCCAGCACATATTACTCTCTAGGTCCCTTCTCAAAACATGTTCAAGTAATCCTCTGTCATGACACGTGGGAGGGGGAAAAGATCTCTAACTGATTCTTAAAGATTAAATATCTCTAATCTTGCATAAATGCAGATAGCAACAGTTAAAATGTAACTTAAAAATAATAAATCAGAAAAACACAGCATTTCTCCTCACCTTTTTTTTTTTTTAAAGTTGATTGTGCTTCCCTTGCTAATGTTTGTACAAGTTTGTAGAAAGCAATCCTAATTTCAAACAGTTGAAATTATCCCCATTTCCTTTTTTCCCCCAGGTGTTTCCTGGTAATATCTATTGTCAAGGTCAGTTGGCTGTTCCTTAAACTCTGACACCTCCTCAATAGTCTTTGGACTGGACATAAAATCAATTCAGGGCCTGCTTGCCTGATCCAAATGTAGTCTCATTCACCTGGCCAACATCAACTTTCCTTTCCTTTCTCACCAGCTTTGCCAGAGAATGACAAACTCATCCTTCCACCAGTCAACAGCAGGGGTGACCATCGGTTGAGGACCAGTGAGACAATTCAGTGATGTGGTGAGAACTATGCTTGAATGCAAATGCCGCCTTTATGTCACTGTTAGTCTTTTCTTTCTAATGAGGTGGCTTCTGCTGAGTTCATCTGATTGGAGACTAAGGCGTAGTCCAAGAAGAACAATGACAGCTTCCTCCTATTGCATTTGAATATATCTTCCCCTTGGCAGGACACGCAAAATTAACATCTAGAGAGGGTGTGCCCATTTGCTCAGAGCACTAAATTCCCTGAATACAATAATGATATGCAAAATGGAGCTAAACCAAGTGAGACACAGAGAGCTCCAGCCTATGTATAGGAATGGCACTGACCTCCATCACTTTGCTGGTAAATACCACCTTGGCTTTTAACACCAACAAGAGAAGCCTAATTGTCAAAGAAAGGAGTAAAGAGAGAGTGACTCAGGAGTTTATAAGGATTTCCACCTTTTCTTCTTTTCCTTTCTTTCCAGACTCTTCTGTTAAGATCAAGCAGCAGCAGGTAATACCTTTGGAAAACAACCTATTAAAGAGGATCAGCAGCAAAAGATGATAGCAGATAGCAGGCTGGTTATCTGTCCCACTGCAGTCTAGAGAAGAGATGAAAAAAATATGGCCCACAGTCATATACAGCCCAGTGTCATCCTTTCTCCAGCATGAATGATGTTTTTTCCCCCCTTTCACTTCTGGAGATTTAGGGTACCTTAAGTCTTGTGAATTTAATTATTTGTTTGTTTGCTTGTGTATTAAATGTATATGCCACCCATCTCACCTAGAATGCTCAAGAGATTTCTTTTACCTTCAAACTGTTGAAGCCCACCACCTTCAATAGACCTCAAACCCACCCATTTTTGCAGTGAGACTCTCAAGAATATTACCTAAGATTGCTGCAGCTCTGAAGTCCCTGAGTCTTCTATATTGATTTTTTTCCCTCCTTATTCTATCCTCATAACAACCCTGTGATGCAGGCCCAGTAGAAAAATAGCAATTTTCATGCCCATGTAAGGGACTCAAATCTGGGTATCACTTAAGAGCTGCTCCTCACTGGATTATTAATTGAGCAAAGCCATGTTAATGTTAGTTTTGTGTGTTAATATTGTATGCAAGAAAAAAATTAAAAGACAAAAATATTGCTCGGAAAAGGAAAAATTGAAAACAACAAAAAATTATATACCAAAAAAATGAGGTTTAGTTTTAAACACATCATTAATCCTAAAATATTAAAATAACATTGATTACTCTTTCTATTAAATTGTTTATACACTAAAATGAACATATATGATTGATCCTAGATTAAAATCTTGGGCTCACTCTGTCTTTTTAATCTTTTTTATTATACCCACACTTAGTAAATCTCTAGTTCTTCAACTACTGATAAACTCCCATTTTGGTTACATAGTCCACAGGTATAATCAGATCTTTAAATTATTATTGCACTGCACTGGCAAACTGAGGACTATTAAATCAGACTGAGGGGACATCCCTGTAAATGTATCTGGTCATCTATGACACTCAACCATTTTAAAACATTTTTAAGACACTACTTTGATGAATCTCATCCAAAAAATTTAAGAAACATGGTTAGAACATTTAAAAAATCCTTAATCATGGGGTGTTCTAATTAATGTTCTTGCAAATTACCAATATTTTCCTTAACAAGTACTCTTTATTTTATTTTTAAAAAAGTACCCTGGTGTTAAAACCATTTCAAGTACATGCTAATACTAACAAAATAACAGGAGTTTTAGATGTTGCTCTTGCATCTGAATCTAATGCAAAATCAAAAGATGTTTTAATGGCATGCACTCCCTTTTTGCAAAACCTCTTGCAATATTACAAATGCCAGTATTTGAAAAGGAAATTACAGTATACAAGGAGTACATTCAATGTTTAGCTTAAAAAAAAATGCTCCAAAATAAAATTAAATTCTGCTCTTGATGATGTCTGTCAGGTTTCATTCATCGGGAGGTCTGGACTAACCTAGGTAACCTCAGAAGAAATCAACGAATTTCTAATAAATACTATTGATTGGGAAAAAAAGAGAGGATGTGATAATCAAAGAATTTAGCAACTGCTGTGTTTCAAGAACACATCTTATCTACAGAAACAAGGTGCTTAGAACTCCTGTGTGACTTTTCCTTGTCATATATGAAATGGATAGATGGCCACTCTTTTGAATGGGCCAGTCTATTTCCATCAGTTCTTTGTTTCCACAATGATTACATCCCTCCCTCCCTCCCTCTACTGTGCTCTGTACTTATAATACCGTCTTGTGACATCATTTTATTTCTGTCCTGCCTCTGGTGGCCCTGGGTCACCCACACAATAAAGATTGAGTGCAAGTAATAGTTTCCTGGGTTTAAAATATTTAAAGATCTCATGCTCTGATCTGTATATTCTTATGTATATTCATGGCTTTAAAGCTCATTCTTGGATGAAAAAGTTTAGGAACTGAATAGCCACTCATGACTTGTGGGTAGTCGACTGAAATGTCTTGCTCTTTCTACAAACCAGATTTGCCAGATCTCCAATGGGCAGATCATCTCGGCTTTAGGAAGTTACTGCAGAGGTCAGTGGGGCAGACTTGAAAAAGCTAGATCATCTTAAGAGTGGTACAAATTCTTAATGTTAGTTAAGAAAACTTTATACTTCTTTGATTTTATTTATGTCCATATTTCATGTACTGTATATGTAAAACTAGATAAATGTCCCTCAGTTTAGTTCAAAATCTGTCCCTGTGCATTCAGTAATACCTGGTCATTCATTTCCCAAGTCACCTATGAAGCAGATAGATGTCGAAGCAATAAAGGCAGATAAATTCTTATTAGAAGGAGTAGACATCTCCACATGATGCTATCACTTCATTAGGTAATTTACCAGCAACTCAGTTCACACTACTAAACTGGAAAAAGCTAGAGAGAGAAAACCTTTTGCACATTTAATGAGCTCAGTGCAACAGTTCATTACCCAGAACATTAAAGTCTCTGGCTTAAAAATAAACACACTGTGTGGCTTACAGAATGCTTATGTTGATTTAGCAGAGGAAGGCTTAGACTCAAAATTCTAAACTAAGCTGTCATCATCATCATCATCACCATGTTATGTTAATGTTATTATACAGTAATGTTCATGTTATAACACAGTAATTCACATTTCATGAATGGAAGTTAGGTTAGATGGATGGACAGCTAAATGTACAGTAGATATCCACTAATAATTGTGATGAATCATGCACGGAGAGAACACAGCACAAACCCCACGGAAATGAGTTCTATGGGGATAGGAAAGAAGCTGAAGAATCTCAAAACAAGATTAACAATCAGTAGATTGTCCAGCTTTGTAGCATTAAATGAAGACTGAAGTATTTGCTTTACTAAATAGAAGTACAGTTTGCTAATGCATAATCTCTCAATGAGAGAAAGCACTGGGGAACTCAAGGCAAGGGAGGAAATAGAAAATTCAACATCTCTGGAAAATAACCTCTGTCCTTTGACAATGCCACCTCAAAGTAAATAAGCCAAAGGCTTTCTCTTTCTCCACATCTGGGAAATGGAATTTAGTTTCTCCTTTTTACTCCTTTCTACATTCATTTCATACTTCCTGTTTTTGATGTCCTCTGGAAAGTTTAGAGGAAATTGGAGTACATTTTCAGTGCTGGAAAACAGAAAACATTCCTGAAGTCAATATAATATTAGCTTGACTTTCCCTTGGATGCAGACCTGACTGGGTTGCATAAGGTTTAAGCCTGGGGCATTGAAACATATTTATTTGTCAAAATAGTAGGATCTGCAATCAAATGATACTATACAGAGTGAATTCTCCTTCTTTTAGTTTGTTTGCTCCATTCCTTCACCTGTTTCCAAGAATATTTAAGTTTTCATTGGCTTTGAAGGATTCCGTTTTTAAAAAAAAAGTTCTGAAAATCTTGGAAGTTTAGAGATTTCACTGTACTATCTCATTGTGTCTATGTGATGCTAAGACAGATAGATGATTGATAGATGATAGATAGATGGATGTATAGGTAGATGAGTAGATAGGTTGGTTGGTAGGTAGGTACATAGGAAGGTAGGTAGATAGGTAGACAGATAGGTAGAAACCTAGATAGCTAGATAGAATCACCATCAATAACAAGACATGCTCCCTGGATCCAGACTTAATACACTTTTTCATCTTTCTTTCATCATGTCTATGCTAGAAAAATGACAATACCACAGAAGATGGACACAGACCTGCCCACCTATAGACATGGGCACCTCAAAATTAAATAAGGACAAATACACTGTGCTCCATCCCTCAACTGGTCCCCAAAGTCTCCTCTGAAATGTATTTCAAAAATAGTCTCTCTTCCACTGAAGAGAATCAGAACTGCTAAGAGAGAAAAATAGTGCAAGGGAAAAAAAATCTTGGTAGAAATGAAAGAAACGTCTTTAGCTGGAGAAGGCAGAAGCTTTTGGAAAGAGCAGAGAGTTTTCTGGCTCTTGGTTAACAGGAAACAAGACTCTCAAAGCAAGCCTGGAAAGCGGGCAAACAGAAAACCCTATGCTAATGGCAATGCTAGTCTCACAGCCAATGGAAGGCCATTTATTTCCCATCCGCATTTTCAAAGCTCAAATATAATCCAGTTCCAGACTGAGTTCACCCTCCCTCCAGTGCACCACAGAGAGCGAGAGAAGCAATAGCAGTTGGGGGTGTCTACAAACTTTCTTATTTATTTGTCTCTTTTTCTGGGCAACAGAAGCAACTCTGTCCATTGAACGGTGGGTTTTGTCTGCCTCAAAGTGAGAAGAAAACAAAAGCAGCATTAAAACTGGAACGCCGTGGTCATCCCCGCACCATACCGGCTTGGATGACTCTCCGTCTATGCGGCTTTTTGTATTAGCACAACTATCAATAGTCTTCTTGTCCCGTGTTCCCCCACAGGGTTACATGAGTACTGTGTCATTCAATAGCGTCCCCCTCCCTACCCCACACTTCTCTCCCTGCAACGGCCTTTCAATATACATTTACAGTCTTCAAGGATTGTTGTGGCATTATAATCAGTCATAATGTCCAGCAGTTACTGAGAGCTCATTGGCACATTGAAGTTGACGGCCCATTGTGAGCAGGACAAAGCTATTCTTGTTAAGAGCTGGATTACAAAAGGCAAACACAATGTATGCATTTCTTGTGGAGACAAAAGATGAAAATAACACCGGGGGAAGAAAAGGGCGACATTCGGGGACCGAAAATGAGACCTTTGGCCTGATGAAAGCACTCCTGACTTTTTGGGCCCGCCCTAGTGTTGGTGTGTGAGAGTGTGCTAGACTGAGAAAGAAACGGGTTTTTAATGGAAAGAAGGGGGAGGGAAAGAGAGAGAATATTAATGGCTGAAGGGATGCAGTTCTATGCTCCATTCCAGCTCAAAGGCAATCAAAAATTGTGGTCCTTCCTCATTCCTCAAAACAAATGCTATTCCATTTTTTTATGTTTCTGGAAGCTTTCTTCTTTACAAAGCAGGTCTTCCTTCCTTCCTTCCTTCCTTCCTTCCTTCCTTCCTTCCTCCCTCCCTCCCTCCCCCCCTCCCCCCTTATTTATTTATTTATTTATTTATTTATTTATTTATTTATTTATTTATTTATTTATTTATTTATTTATTTATTTATTTATTTATTTATTTATTTATTTATTTTCAAAACCAACATCTGTGGTTCAAATGATGGGGAAAGAATTTGGAGAAATTAGTGGCAACACATTAAAATTTTTCAAATAAAATAATTCTCACACCTACAGTTTTTCAGGGTATTTTGCTAATTCAAGACACTACTACTTAGGTCTTATCCCATTTTCTTAGACGTGTAGAAAAACCCTTACATTATCTATGGCACTTTGGGCATAGAACAACCCATACACCAACAGGCCAGGAACAAAGAAATTAAAAACTTGCAATGTGGTACGTAAAACAAATATCAAACATCCCCCCCAATAGCACATTTTAATGTAATTTGAACAATAGAGGAATTTCAGCTGTATTAGTGGTAGTGAATTCAGAACCACAGAAAGCTGTGTGTTCTAGACTGCTTAATTAAACACCAGAGGAAAATCCTGTGTCTATCACAACCAACATCCAGTGAACAACTTGAACATCTCAGTGGCTTCGTAAGAGGCCAAAGAAAAATGATATAGGAGATAACACTGCTATTTATTCATTATCCAGTTTCTGACAGATATCATTGTAAATAGTAAATTGTGGTTCTCTACATTCCAAGTTGAACAGCAACATTCTTTAGTTGAGAAACCTCTAACAAATTGCTTGTTCCTTGGGCATTCATCACCCAGATCTTGATCAGATGGAAAGAAATATTTGTATTCTGTCCTTTCCATCTGCCTTCTTTGTAATGTGTCTCACAAGTAGGGGAAAGAAGGAATAGAGGATTAGGCCTCAACAAAGTCCTGGTGCTATTGTTCAGTAAGGGACCCTCTATTGACTACCCCAAGCAACACGAAGGAAGTGTAGTCAGAAATATGTAGCAATAAACCAATTCCTTTTAATGCCAAACTTTCCAAATTTAATTTTGGTAATTTCAGTTAAAATGATCTAGTCGTAGGTTGCAAGAGATACCTGTTGCCAGACATATTCTACAAGATGCAGCTATGTGAAAGAACAGAGATTCTTGCCAGATTCAGCCCCTGTATTTTCAACAACAACCTGTGGAGAGACTCTGCAAGATCAAAGCAGAGAATATCCTTTATCTCAAGGATATGGAATTCCAGTGCTTAAAATTCTTACTGAGCATAACCAATTCCCCAGAGTTAGGAATTTGGCAGTCCAGTAGAATCCAGAAAGTAATTATTTCCCCACAAATGATAAGTTCTTTGTGTTTATCTATGTTTTTGTAATGAGTATGTGTGTCCATTGATGATGGGAAGATCCTGCCCTATCCATTTTGAAGGTGGATCTTGCTTCTACATTCTGGGGAAAGATGAACAGATTACTCCTTCAGGCCCAGAGCGTGATTGGAGAAAGCACCCCTTTCTCAGTGACATCTGTTTACAAATGTATCTATTTTGTTCATATTTTTAATTCTACTTTTTCATCACTAAAAATAAGTTTAAAGAGGGATTGCGAACATTTTTATCTCCATCATTTGAGATTTCATCATCCTTCCAAGATTCTGTCATAGGACTCCAGAAGAAGCCACAGTGACATCATGTAGTCATGACATTGTGGTGCAAATGCTAACACATCATTTGAGTAGCAATATGACATGCCCAACATTACCCATACTTCCTTCCTGCCTGCCCTAGAATGCCCATGGATACTACAATTGGGGTAAATGGTAAGTGAGGGTCATCATTTTGCTTCACTTTGTTGATGGTGATCTGAGTTGTAGGAATTTGTCTGATTTGAAGAATGGCCTGCTGATCCAATAGGCCTTCTTCCTTCCCTCCCATCTATGAGACTTTATGCAAGCGACAATAGACATTTTTTGAAGGAGGGCACAGTAGCTACGTGATTCACATTTGATGTGTGTTGGAGGACCAAAGCAAAGTGACAGCTTCATGGAAGACAGAGTAGAAGTGTCTGTTGAATAAAAATCTATTCCAAATCATTTCAGATTACTGAAAACAATCAGGCTCTATCCAGATCCAAAGTGTAGGTGTCTTTGCACTTCAGTTTATGCTTAGAGGAGCTGGAGAAAAAAACAAGAGTGAGAATCCCGGGATTTCAAAGCAATGAAATGGTATTATTATATTGTTATCATTATTATTCCTTCTCCTCTTCCTTTTCTCTAGTGTAGCAAGCAAGGTCATTAGAAATAGGGAGGTAATCTAACACTGGAAGAAAAAAGCAAGAAAAAAAAAGACTGCATGGAATTCAGTTTCTAATGCAAAATACAGAACCAGAATCATATTACTGATGGTTTAATTGATATTTAATTATGAATAAAACCACCGTTCAACAAATCTGTTCTACTCTTTAGAAAGTTTCTTGTAACATTTATTCCAAATTTTCTCCTTTGACTTTTACTAACTGCTTCTTATCCATCCTCTTGATGATGCCTGCTTCCTTCCTTCCTTCCTTCCTTCCTTCCTTCCTTCCTTCCTTCCTTCCTTCCTTCCTTCCTTCCTTCCTTCCTTCCTTCCTTCCTTCCTTCCTTCCTTCCCTCCCTCCCTCCCTCCCTCCCTCCCTTATCATTTCTATTGATGAACAATAAGATCTCTAATATATCTCCTCCTCTCCAAAATCTAATATTTTTTAATTATATTTGCTAATCAGTGGGTCAGAATTA
This sequence comes from Azemiops feae, assembly GCA_023970755.1. Lineage (NCBI taxonomy): Eukaryota > Metazoa > Chordata > Lepidosauria > Squamata > Viperidae > Azemiops > Azemiops feae. The sequence goes on along the minus strand of JALGBA010000702.1, from coordinate 600,003 downwards.
CATCCCAGATCTTTTTCCTCGATGTGCCAAACTCTTGATTTGCATTTTTATATTTACAGTTTGGTCTCTCTCCCTCTTCCTCCCCCCCATCTCTCTCTCTCTCTCTCTCTCTCCAGTATGCTTGATATTTTTGAGATGTGTTTTTCATTGTCTACAGAATAGTATGGAGGGAGGGAGGGAGGGAGGGAGACTCAAAGGCATTTGTTTGGGTAGAAGCACAAATTATAATGTAGTCAAAATAGATGTGCTGAGAGTTGGAATAATACTTAGCCCATTTTTCAATTTGTAGTCAAGTCTTGTTGCGTAAATTCTGGCAAGCCTGTGGTTAGAATGGGAGCATTTTTCCTGACCTCCAAAATGCTTTTCTAGTTAACTGTAAATTTCACTTTCAAGAAAATGTTTCCAGAAAGGCAATAAACGATGACAGCATTTTTTGCCAAATAATTTGGTTGGTGCTTGTTTATTTATCAAGGAAGAAAGAAAACATGCTGGAAAGCGGCCCTCATTAGTCACTTTCTGGCACTGTCTCTGTCAGAATCCTCAGGAGAGGGAGATGATACTCTGCAGCAGAGCATATGGTTTCTGCATAGGAAGATCATCACGTCTCTAACTCTAAGTATAATTAACAATAAAATAAAGGGATTTCCATGGTTGGATAGCATGAGCCAACCACAAGCTGGGATTCGATCTGACACAAAGCAAATTGATCTGCCTGAGGGACAGGCAACTTTTTGGAGACCTATCAAGGCATTTTGAATTTGGAGAACAAAATGGCTCTTATAGTCGATGTTGTGAGGTACACAGAATCGGGACCATTCGTAAGGTTGCAGCATAGAAGATTTATTCAAGCCTATATGGCAGAATCTGGTCAACTAATGATCAGCACTAAACTGATGCCAAATAAGGATCAACAGAATTCAAGGGGAGCTGGACTTAGATCTTTGTGGCAACACACGGATTCTAAATTGATGAGACATTTAACTCCGCCCCCTGAGCTCTGCCTGCTCTTCTCCTACAGATGTGGGCAGACATCAAATCCACATTTCCCAGAAAGCGGATAGTGAAGTTGACTCCTTCCACTCTGTTGAGCATTCCAAGGATGTTTTCCTCTGCTGCAGTTAATACTTACATTTTTCCCCCCAAATTAGCACACTTCCAAACTTAAAAATGGGCAGCTTCAACCTGCTCTTTTGACTTTTTAAGAATGCCACATTCCTTAGCCTTTTGCATTTATTTTCCCTCCATCATGTCAGAAGTGAAACTAGAGAGATGCTTGCAATCTCACTGCCATCCATCCTTGTATTACAGAATACTTCACACATCTTATTCTCCATTAATGTTAATTGCTAAAAGAGTCTCTCCCCCTTCCAAGCGAGATATGGTGGGTATTTATTTTCAGTCCATGTCAATAATACATTTCTCCATTTGTAAATTCATTTCATCCAAGTTCCATATCTATGTGTGTGTGTGTATACATGTATATGTATATGTGTATATATATGTGTGTGTATGTGTGTATAAGAGAGAGAATCTATATATTCTCACACACATTATGCATGCAATACATATATAAATATGTATTACTCCAATGTATACACTTCTAATATACTGTAATTCATCCCATGTATGCATTTCAAAACACTTTTGGACTTGGAGTGCGTTTGTTATCTGTCAAAAATTCCATTGTGACACACAGAGAATGTATTATCCTCACATTATTTTGGGAAGGTGTAGGCCAGACAATGTGTGTTAGAATTCAAAATGATAACTTCCAGCATCCTGAAACTGAAATCAGAAAAAGATTGAGTTCCAAAGTCATTATCAGGGATTCAGATCAGGCCCAAACAGTGGCCTAATTCTAAACGGTTCAGGGGCCAAACCCAGAATTTCTATCGAAAACATAATGCAGGAATAGAGTTAGCTTCTGCCCTCCGAGGACAGTATGTTTGAACAGAGGAAAGAACCTTTGAACTGAAGGAACATTTGTGGTAGGACAAGGGGCTACGCAGCTGTTTCTAAGCTCTCTTATTATTTTTAGCCCTTTCTCAGGAACTACATTTCAAACAAATAGCACATGTGTCAGGTCAAAAATAAGTCTTACTTAATGTCTTTAACAGTTAAGCTTCACTGAAATTAAAACTGAAATAATTTTCCCTCAGTCATTTGTCTCCTTATCTGGTTTATATTCTGAGAGCACGAAGTCACCTACACAAGATGTGTGGGATAGGTCTTCTCCTTTGATATGTATTTATTTATTGGATTTGTTAAAGCCACTCAACTCCAAGACATTGTAAGATGAATTGGACTGAGAAAAAAATGGGTGGGTCAAAGTCACCCTATATCCTCACACAAAACCACTTCACACACTGAGTCTCTTTTTCCCTTCTGAAGCCATAAGCATTCTAATTTGATTTCAGTTTTGGGAAATCTTATTTGCTTTGAAGATTTTGGCATTGGTTTTCAAGTTGTGAAGCTTTGATATGGTGGGTAGAGATGATGAGAGACTTCAGGGTTCTTACTAGAATGCTTAACCGGGCTGGGGTGAAGGGAAAAAATAGCGCTGAGACACAAAAGTTTAGCTAGTACTCCAGCCTTGTTTGATTCTGAAACATACATGCTCCAACCTCTGCATTTTGCACAGTGCTTTTTCCCAGCAGTATCAGAGTCATAATTCTATCTTTAAATATAAATAAATAATAAAATTGACTTGAACCTACTCATTTTAGTCAATATCATACTGTTGATTTGGGGAGCTTGGCAGGAACCTTTTTTATACAGAATTATATTCATCACCATGAATAGAGAGTATTTTATCTTTTATTGTACATTTCTTTCTCCAAAATGTTGTGGTCTCCCTGGTTTTCCTTGGACCATGGAATCCCAGAGGACACCTTTTGAGATCAGAAATCAGGAAGGAGGCTGCAGGTTGAAGGAGTAACAGGATAAAATGAATCTCAGCCTCACGGTGCCCCTACAACAATGGAGTGTGTTAATAAAGATCATCAAAAGAATTTTAATAAATTCTGTAGCAGGGGATGCTACTGTATCATGGGATGCTGGTCATTTCTTCATAACTGTAACTTTTCCCAATCATTATTTCCTCTATTGGGGAAGAAAATGTTGAAAATGTTCTTGAGAATTCCATATCTTACCCTAATCTCAAGGCCTTATTTAAACCTATCCCATTTATCTGTATAAGCATATTGAATCCTAGTGTAAAATCAAACTGTAAATTTAAAAAAAATCCCTTTCCTGGGTGGGCTCGTTTTAGAAGAACAAAACAAGAATCTTAGATAAGCATGTGAATGATAGATTCCCAAAACTTAGCCCAGTATACATTGTCTTCTGAAGGAGCTACTCCTTTTTCGGTTTTCTTCCCCACATCTTGGACTTAATAACTACCTCAATGGGCATGACTCATGAAACCAAATAAGCAGAAACAATGCCACCTTCCCACTGGCTTCTGAAAACATAAACAATAATAACATAAATATGGTTTACCGAAGACTTAACTAAAGCACAAAGGAAATCTATATTTTGGTATAAACAGTAGTTGTTTGCTGATGTCATCGGAGCAGCTTAACTTTGAAGAGCTGAGAATGATCCCATTATTTAAGGACAAAAGAAATTCATTCCTGTGCCATTATCATTCAGTACAGAGAACACTGGCTCTGATCCAGCTCTAGAAGCCAGAAAATAGGTGAACATTATGATTAGAGATCTGAGTTCAATGGAGTTTCCTACTAATTCATCGCCATCTGGATCAATACAATGCATCTTCCTATTCTGCAGAGCAGCTTCTTCTTCTTCTTCTTCTTCTTCTTCTTCTTCTTCTTCTTCTTCTTCTTCTTCTTCTTCTTCTTCTTCTTCTTCTTCTTCTTCTTCTTCTTCTTCTTCTTCTTCTTCTTCTTCTTCTTCTTCTTCTTCTTCTTCTTCTTCTTCTTCTTCTTCTTCTTCTTCTTCTTCTTCTTCTTCTTCTTCTTCTTCTTCTTCTTCTTCTTCTTCTTCTTCTTCTTCTTCACTTTTACATTACATAAAGCACCCTTTCCCCAATTTCAGTTTCAAGTTGCTATAGAATTTGAGGGGTCCTTGGTGCTTTCTGAGCTTAGTTGTTTTCTTGCAGACATTTCGTTACCCAAACTAGGTAACATCATCAGTGATAGAAAGGAGTGGGATTTGCTCTCTGTTTATATTCTAGTAGCTTGCCCTGTGACTCCCTTTTCAACCCTGAGCTACAAATATTCTTCTTTATTGGTGCTATAGAATTTATTAAAAATTATTTTGATGATCTTTATGAACATACTCCATTGTTGTAGGACACCTTGAGGTTGAGGTTTATTTTATTCTGTTAGTCCTTTAATCTGCACTCTCTCTGGCTATTCCTGATTTCTGATCTTAAAAGGTGTCCTGTAATATCTTCTGGGATTCCATGGATCAAGCAAAACCAGGGAGACTACAACATTTTGAAGGGGGGAAAAAGGAGCAACAAAAGACAGAATACTCTCTCTACTCATCAATGTTATTTTTTTTTCCTCTTTGGGGAAAAGAGCCTGAAAGCATGTTTCTTTCCCATCATCTAATTGAAGATGTTATACTATCCTGCCATGTGGCTTTTACATATAAGGAATCTGTGAGAAAAAAAATATGTGGCAATCAGGGATTAGTTGACCAGGATATGATTTCTCCACATTACAGTCAGTTTTCAGAAATAGGTTTCTGATTTGACCAACTATCGATTCATTTTATAATGCAAATATAGGATCCATCCACCTACAAAAGGGCGTGTATATGTCAATTATTTTATTAGCTTTAAAAGGCCATTTTTTACTTTTGTATTATTTTAATCGCAAATTTATAGCAGTCATATGATCACTCCAAAAACTGTTTAGGAAAATTCACAAAATGTCTATTTCTCTAATATAAGAATGGTGAGGAATATTGGAAAAAGAGATCAACAGATTTATTTTGGATGAAAGTATATAATAGAGTGGGACAGGTGGAAACATTCAGAAATATTTTCAGGAATACCCCTTTTGAAAAAAAAATACTTTGAGATGCATTTCTAGCAAATGTTGAAGTTGAATATACGTAGGATTAAAGGCTGGCTGGATCTAGAGCAAGGTCCCATTTTAAGCAGTTGGGAAGTTCTTGGGGAGAAGATTATGAGGATAATTAAATCCTTCCATCATGTTCCTTAGCATCTGGTAGTCAAAGAATACAGGTGGCCTTCTTAATAGTCATCATTGGCTTAAATTCAGGAAAGCTATCTTATATTCTGTAAATTCATTTAGCTATTGAATTCAATTCCTGGCTCAGTACGAGAATCTAAATTAAAGTATTCCTAAGAAATGTCTACCCAGCCTTTGTTTGAAGATATGAAAACATATGAAGAACAATTGTAGGAATTGGGTATATCTAGTCTAGTGAAAAGAAGGACTAGGGGTGACATGATAGCAGTGTTCCAATATTTGAGGGCTCTGCCACAAAGAAGAGGGGGCAACTTATTTTCTAAAGCACCAGAAGGCAAGACAAGAACCAATGGATGGAAACTAATCAAGGAGAGAAGCAACATAGAAATAAGGAGAAATTTCCTGACAGTAAGATCAACCAGTGGAACAACTTGTCTTCAGACATTGTGGTGCTCCAACACTGGAGGCTTTTAAGAAGGGACTGGACAACCGTTTATCTACAATGGTATAGGGTCTCCTGCTTGAGCAGGAGGTTGGACTAGAAGACCTCCAAAGTCCCTTCCAACTCTATTATTCTGTGCTCTGAAAAGAGAGCCCATCAACATTCCAGTTTGTTGGCTCAAATGTTGAATTGTTTGCACAGTTCAATCACAGAAAATGTGGTGGCAATGAATTTTATAACTTAAGTACAATTAACCTGTTATTATTTAACTGTGTAATGCTTCACATAAAAGGAAAGCAAAAACATTCAGCTTTGAAAAGATTAGGGTATTTCATGGGATTCCTTGCAAAGCCAAGCAAACTTCTGTGGTTGGGAAAATGGGAGCTCTATTTTAACACACACATGAGTGTGCACACACACACACACACACACACACAAACACACTTTCAGCTCAGTTGAAGGCTTGTTGTGATGAGACAGTGTAGTTACAAGATGGGACTGGAATTTTCTTTTTTTTTTTCTTTGTTAGTTTGAGGATTGTAGGAAGGTATTTTCAAAAACAATAATAAGCTTATAAGAAAAAAAACTAAATCAAAAATGGGAATGTTGAGTATAAATATGATTAAAAATAAAAATAAACTAAAAATCTTGCAGTTGAAAATTGGCAGGACAATCTTAAGTATTTGGGGAGGAGGATAAAAAAATAGAATTAACGTATTGAATTGTCCACTTCTGTCATAATGTAAGAACTGCAACATACAAGCAATGTAATCCTATAAATACCAGAGAGAGAACATACTCCCTTCGAAGTTTGTCTGGGCTTGTAGCCCAATTGTAATAAAGTGTACAAATTTATACTAGATTATCAACTAAATGGGGAATAATTTCCAGCAAAGAATTTTAGGTTGCAGAGACTCTGAGTGATTAGTAACAACCTGAAGTCTCTTGGTGTCTTCTGTTCTTTCTATGTGTGAGGTGGTAGTGGTTAGTATTTATTTATTTGAGCTATTACATTATCTAATTAGTTACATATCTAGCTGAAGCATGAACTAGCGTGAACATTTAATTTGTACTTGTTTGAGTATTTATCTAACTAGGTGGTATGCCAAGACTACACAATAAGAAATACTGATTCTTTTAAAGACTTGCAGGAAATTATTGAAAAGGGGCAAAATAAGAAAGATTTGGGGGTGGGTGGGCAGAGTAGGATTGTTGTGACAGGCAATATGCACCAGTTTTTTTTTTTTTGAAAGACAGAGCAACTGCATTGTAATGATACCATTTATTTATTTTTTTATTCTATTTTTACAATGAATAAATCAAATACTTTTTCAGCTAGAGTCTCAGATGTAGTGTTCATGGGCCTGCCCTGTGTCTGTTATGTAAAACTGTCTGATAGTGTGTTAAATGATTATTGCTAAAGAACCAGAGGAGAAGAAGCTGAATCTTTATACAGTGCCTCCTATGTCCTATTAATCACTGTCTTGTGTATGCAGATCCATTTACATTACACAAGGAGCATACTTGACTAGGTTGACTAGAACTGGACAAGCAACATCCTGAATTTTTATTCTTACACTGGAACTATCATCTAGTATCAGGCAGAGGGGAATTTAAAATCCACAGCATTTAGAAAATGAAGCTAGTTGGGCATGGAGGCCAAAGGAAGGCCATTGCAGGAGATGAAGATAGGAAGGGAGTCATCTTACCATTCATCTCTTCGCTACATTCCATCATACTAAATGAATAACTACTCCTTCACACACTGAATCAGTGTCAAACACATTCTGAAATTAAATTCTGATACAAATAGGTCCCATCTGTTAACTCTTTGAACCAACCACTTCTGATCACAAACGTTACTTTATATTGCCACTTGTATTTGCGTAACAGGAGATCTTTTAGTGTCAACCTACTATGCTTAACATAAGCACAATTTGGTTCTAGTTCCTCTTATTGCCCACTCTCAGGTCATTCTTCTTTGGTACAGAAATGGAAGCAAGATGCCAGCTCAGTAATTTTTGCACACTTTGTCCTCTCTTTCTGAGAGTTAGAGTGGCATGGATCCAGCAGCACAGACAGTGAATGACGAATGACAACAGTATATGTGAAGACAAATTCTGCACTAGCATCTCTCCAAAAGCTGGAACTGGTACTGATAGATTCCTTCTTAGGGTTAATATCTTTGTGATTTCTAATAGCAGTAAGAAAAGGCTCAACTATCACTGTAATATAATCTACATCTGAGATTCACTCATATTTCTTGAATTTGGGGACAATTCTTAGATAAGTTGCCAACAATCTGTGCTTTGGTGCTTTGTGTTTTATGAGGATAGCTTTACCTGCTGTTCTTTTGATTCAGTCAGGTACTCTTCTCCCCCCCCCTTTCTAGTGAATCTAATTAATGCACTGGTATGCTAATTTCATTTCCCTGTGGCCATTAGTAAGAATCCTGAAATTGAGATGTTGGCATCTTTCTCACGAAAGGAGTGCTCCATGGTGATCTGTGACCAAATTGGATTGTTATTCTTTCTTTTGAACTTGATTTCATTAACCAAATGAAATCTTCAAATCACACACATCTATTTCTTAATCTTCTAATAGATTAGAACCGACCTGCCTAGTCATCTATCTGAAGCAGAAATTTTGCATCAATTGTTTTCATTGGAAAGATTTAGTCCACTCCTCATTAATCAATAGAATTCCATTTTTTTTCCCTTGGGCAAAAATATTTCATGCAACAGGCAGACTTTTTGCCCAGATAAATTATTCCCATGTGCTTCTTGGCATTTTTTGCCTTAAAGACTAAGCAGCCATTGAAATTATTTGCATGCAATCTTGTCTAGACAATCAAGCCTAGCTCTGATAATCCAGTCATGAAAGAGTTGGAAGCTACATAGGTCCACAAGCTGAACATGCGTATACCTAAAAACAGCCCCCTTCTTTCCCTTACAGAATGGACAAAGAAGCATTCAAATTTAGTTTCAGAAGCCTGAGGGGCAGCAGTTTTTATTGGTGTAGATCTCGATGATTTTCTAAAAACAATTTGATTAAATCTTCAGGCTATCAGCTAGTGCAAATGGGTGGAGTAACTGATAGATTAGCCCACAGGAACCATTGGTGTTTGAGACACCACAGATGGGGTTGGGTGAACAAACTGTAGAACTCAAGTGAAAACAGTAAGGCTTTCAAAAATTAGACTATATTCCTTTGTAAACACTCCCCATAAATCATTGAATGGTGCTTCCCTTATAGCTCTTTAGACCTAAGAAATACTGTTCACGTTTAGCAAAAAGTTAAATTAAGACCAATCCCAGAGAACAGCAAGTGGAGACGTTTTGCTGTCATTTTCTTTGGCATCTGAACAAATGAAACCATATGCAGAGATAAAGCAGAGTGAAAAAGTGGGTTTTTCCTATTAGGCTTATGCTTGCCGAGTGGCTTATAAGAGACAATAAATTCAGTAACTAGGACCAGCTGTCTGATTTGGTTACTGTATATTGAGGAAAGGTCATCATCGGAGTTCCATCTGTGCTTTCTCCCACTTAACAGGACATCTGATCATAATATGATTCTAAATGAACCCCATATGGGAAATGTATTTCTATTTCTGTTTCAACAGCAATAAATATTATCTCAGGCTAGTTTTTCCCAAAAAATGATGAAAAAGACTATATTACAATCCTTCCTTCCCTTCCATCCATCCATCCATCCTTCCATCCATCCATCCATCCATCCATCCATCCATCCATCCATCCATCCATCCATCCATCCATCCATCCATCCATCCATATTGCATAGATGTTTTAATAAAAAGTTAGACAGGAATGTGATGGTGACCAGGGATTTAGAGACATTCTCTAAGAATTACATCAACTATAGCAACTTCAGAAGTAAGAAAGCAAATGTAGTTGTCAAGTGGCAATTTTTCTTAATATGAATTTCTGAACCATGCTATTCTGGATTCCAATATGTTGAGTACTATAGGAGTGGGAAATGTATTGCTTTCCAGATGTTGGATTACAGATCCCAGCAACTATTATCATTGGATACACTGGCTGAGATTGATGAGAATTGCTGTCTGGAGACACACAATTTTCCTATCTTTCCTAAGACATTAATGTTCCACTGGTAGATTAAGTTCCACAAGGGAGTTGTGTCCAGATCTAAAGTGGACTATGTCTTTGGTGCTACGATCATTAGAAAAATTAAACAAATACAATTTTAATAAAAGAGAGAAGGGTGATGAAATAAAAAACAAAACAAAAAACAAGACAGAGAAATTCGGCAGCTGGTCACAGTATTCCAAATGAGGTCCAAGTAAAGCCCTATGTAGAGGGATTAGGACCACCTTTTTCCTGTTGGTGATCCCTCTAGCAATGCATCCCAGAATTCTGTTTACCTTCAGAGCTGCCTGGCCATACTGTTTGCTAATTTTGCAGTCATCTGCTATGAGCACACCTAAATATTTCTCTTTAGTTGTTCTATCAAACACTGTACCCCCAATACTGTACCCTGCCAGATGATTATTTTTCCCTAAGTGCATGATATTGCCTTAAGAAACATTGAACTGCAGTTTCCACATTTTTGACCAATTTTCCAGTAATGCTAAATTTTTCATGTTATGAATACCCCCAGGAACATCAATCTATTACACACCTTTGTGTCATCAGCAGAAAGACAAACCTTACGTAGCAAGGTTAAATCACTTACAAACACGTTGAACAGAACAGGACCTATTAGTTTTAGACTGCTGGGAACAGAAATGTTCTGTATCACTTAACTCTAATATTAAACTCTAATAATGTCCCCATTATTCAGCTTCAATCCTTTCCTAGAAAACCCCTAAATTTAATACTAATTTCAGTCCTTTTCTGTGATGGATGCATGGGTGACTTCAGCATGCCCAATATTAACTGGAACCTTTCAACTGCACTTAGAAGCAGGATCAGGAATATATTAGATGCACTAAATGGTACCTCTCTAAAACATTTAGTAAAATGCCCAAAAAGAGAGGACCATATTCTGGACTTAGCTTTGACAAATGGGAATTGGGTACTAGAAATTGAGGTGGGGGAAAACCTAGGTTCCAGTGATCACCAATGCCTTTAGTTTGACATTAAATCTAAATCCAATGTAACATACACTAAAAGTAAAGTTTTAGACTTCAGGTGGACAAATTTTACTAAAATGGAGGAGTATCTAAAACTTAAGCTTGAAGGGTGGTATAAACTGACAGGAGTCAGTGCTCAGTGGACATTGATAAAATCTGCCATCACAGAGGCAACTAATTTCTATGTGAGGCACATTAGTAAAAGCAAAGGAAAAGAAACCATCTCTTATACAGCTTTACATCAGACCAACTGCAAACATCGTGACTAACTTAACTAAAATCATCAGTTTTATATCACTCCTTCAGCCACACATTGAACTCCTCTAAATAACAACAACAACAACAATAAAATTGGAAGGGACCTTGGAGGTATATGCTGATATTTTCCTTTTTGCTTCTTATATACAGCTAAAATCTCCGAAAAAAGTAAGCCTATACTGCTAAGTTCCTGCCCCAAACTCTGGAAATCCCCAAACTCTGGAAAGATAGAAAACACATCTTCATTTGGATAGATCATTAGTACCAAGATGCACAACAACCTCAACCTCAAAATCCTTATTAGCATTCTTGATAATCTTAATCATGAGCTTCTTTTCTGTGCTGGCAATAGCACGAAGCAGACACCTCATCTCTTTCAAAACCTCCATATCCTTCCTTAAATAGACACTTCTTACAGCTGAATCAACAACCGGAAGATGGTTTTTCTTTTTAGATACCCTATACACCACACATTGCTGATTTGCAACAATTTCCCTTATCCAAGACAATTACTTCCTCATAGACCAGAATCCCCTGCCCAGTTGAATCATCATCGTCAGAAACAGCTGAACCTGCCACCTTGGTAACCCCATTAAATTCAGTAAAGACACTATAAATATTACGCAGGAACACACCAAAAGCATCTTGTTTATGATTCACAGCCCTCACTGCCAAATCCAACAGTTATCCATACTGTCCTTCTCCTGAAGGGCTTTTTGTGGAAGAGGGGGCTGATAGTGGGGCTGTTCAATAGAACACACTGGCTGAGTCACCCACCTAATTTCGGCCTGAAAAACACAAACTAAAGACTCTAAACAAGCAATCTGTTCATGTAAACTAGCAATCGGCATATAAATAAGACAATACCCAAACTTAAAAAGAGTACCACAAAAACAGCTGCACAACAAGCATTGCACTGAACCAAACCAGACATCCTAAAAATAAAATTGCAATAAGTACTTACCAAGGATGAACCACTGCTTTTTTCAAAGTACTGATGCTTTTAAGAGTACTCTTTTGCTCAGATGCATACTTTCAGTCAGATGCTCTAACAATGAGTAGCTTCAAGAGTTGTAAGTTCACATATGGTAGTAACTTCATAGAGTAGTAGTTGTAAGCAACCTCTGGTGCTATGCAAGTGCAACCAGTGACTTAGTTCCAGGCCACTAGATTCATCACTGGACAAAGTCCCAGTTCTTTCCAGTTTGTGGTGAGCAACTCCTTGCTCTCCCAGCAACCTCTAGAGCTATGCAAATGCACCCAGTGACTCAGTTCCTTAGGCTACTAGTTTGGTCCACTGGACAAAGTCCCAGGTCTCTGCAGCTTGCAGTGATCAACTCATTGCTCTCCCAGGAACCTCTGGTGCTATGAAAATGGAACCAGTGACTCAGTTCCCAAGGCCCTAGCTTGGTCCACTGGTGAAGTCCCAGTTCTCTGCAGTTCACGTTGAGCAATTTCTTGCTCTCCCAGCAACCTCTGGTGCTACGCAAATGCAACCAGTGAGTCAGTTCCTCAGCCTTGGTCCACTGAACTAAGTCCCAGTTCTCTTCAGCTCACCGTGATCAACTCTTTGCTCTCCAAGCTCCTTGCTCTTCCATCTAGAAGAGAAAAAAAGAGGGTGAAGGCAGAGAAGGAGAGAAAGGAGAATCCTAAGTTATATTCATATTTGAATGTGGAAGCAAGCATGGGTCATGTGTGCAGTAGCTACATGCCTTTCAGCTCCATTCCAAATATAATGGTAAGTAAGGACAAGCAATCCTCTTGTTTGGAAATAAACACTTTTTGGATTCCTGGTTAGATGAAGAATGCTCATAAATTCAGCTCTGTACAATTTCATTCTTGATATATAAGAAAATGGTACTTGGCCTTCAGGAATAGCTTTGCTACTTAAAAGATGAAAGATGAGAAAAAAATTACTTTTGGACAGTAAAAACCCAGCCACTAGGAACACCTGTTATTCAATATCCAAAATTACAGTTATTTTTTTTTTGCTCAGTGCTGCCCATTCCTGTAGACTCTAGATTAACAATACATTATAAACAGACCATAATACAAGTAAGTATTTTTAAATAAATAAACACCTCATGCCTATAGTCCTAACTTCCAATCAAAGTGTACCCTTATCCTATACATGTGGAATAGGTACTTCAAGGTTTTTCTAAAGACTAGGAAGGATGAAGAAGATCAAACATTTACTCAGAGGGGGCTCCAAAATATAGGGGAAACCACACCCACTTTCAGGGGTCCATCAGAGACAATCCTGAAAATGAGATTTCAAGAAAATTTACTTGATTTGGATGGATAGGTAGGTGAATACATGAGAAAGTGATCCCTCAGATAATCTGGAAGCATGCCATGAAGGTCTTTATATTTGATAACCAACACCTTGAGTCACACCTGGAAGGCAATTGCTAACCAATGTAGTTCCCCAAGCAGCAAGTCACCCAAATATATAAAAAATATAAGTATTATTATTGACCAGCATATCATAATCTGCACCAGCTGCACTTCCAGATGTTGCAGGCATTCCCATGTAGTATACTGTAGTACTATCAGCAAGCAGGGATTAAGACATGAACAACTGTTAAAGAACTATCAGAGATTCAGCAGATACCTGGATAAACATATTTTCTTCCCTCGGAAGACTAAAAATATTTGTTTGTGAGTTTGTATGTGTGAATACGAATCCAATAGGCAAGCTATCTCCCAGCAAGTTTTGCTCCCTGGGAGTTGTGGTAATCACAAACTAACATATTGGGAAGGCACATATATGCTAGTATATATGTATTCTGAATCCATATTTTATATAGAAAGTTGCCTTACCCAAGATCAATTTTTCAAATCTAGGCTTGTTCCTATAGTGGTGATTAATTCTTTTAACTGAGTTACCAGACATTACATCTAACATTTTATGCAATTGTACACTTTGCCCAGGTTTCTTCCTTTTCTTAACTCAAAGCTTTCACCCAAAATGGAGCTAGGGTCAGTGAAAGCCTCCACATGGGACAAGATCTCATACACCCAGTGAACAAAAGAAAATACAGCCTGATCTTCTCAGATTCATAGTTCATGCGACAAAACCTGCATTGTGTCAGAAGCCCATTGGATTTTAAACTACACAATCATTCCATGTAAATATTATGACAGCCTTGTCATGATGTCCGAATACCATTTGCAAACTGCCAACCCCAATTCAGTAGGTTAAAGAACTGCTAGAGGTTCAGTGCATTTCAGTGATTCAACAGACATCATCAATCTAGAGTTATAGGGTAGCAATTATAGCCAGACAATTCTGTGGGTAGGAAGACTGTATAATTTCCAGCTGTAATCATTGACTATTCCTTCAGTTGAACTTTCACTCAGATCTAGCCCAAACATCTTCTCCCCTACCCAAATAATTCCTTAGCTCAGGATTTCATGCAAACAACTCCATTTAACCAAGCTTTGATTCTGAAATCAACATTTGTTGGTGACAAAAATGTGACGTATACATGGATGACTATATCTGGGGAAAGTTATAATGTAAACCAGAGATAAGCAAGATGGTCCATCCAGATGTTTTTAACTCCAGCTTCTGCAGTCTCATGCCAGTTGCCACTCTGCATGCTGACTCAGGCTGATGGGAACATAAGCCCAAAACATCTGGAGGGCACCCATTTGCCTGTCTCAGTGTTAATCTCCTTCCATGCTAATTTGTGCTATTCTTGAAATTTCCCACCTAGTGCAATTTGTGCATATGTAAAGCAGTGGAAATGCTGATTGTTTTTTACATTTACATTTACATTTTACAGTTCTTCTTTTTTTGACCCATTTTCCCCATCAAAAAAGGGGGGAAATAAAAAAGGCAGATGTCTTGCAATTTTTCATCTGAATATTTTCCACCAATTTAAAAGTAGCATTGCTATTTACCCTTTTCTCCTTGACAGAGACACATTCAGAGAGACAACAAGCATATAGATAATCTTTGATTTAGGACCACAATGGGGACTAGAATTTCCATTGCTAACAAGGCGGTTAAGTGTCGTGCCTAATTCTATAACTTTTTTTTTTTTTGCATGTCTAACTTCTATTCAGATAAACCTCGAAGGAAGACTACAGATATCCAGTTGTCCTCTCTCAATTAGGATGAAGAATTTTGAGAAGCGTAACTGGGCATAATTTCTACTTCATTATTTGTGCTTTTTTCCTTCTTATATTTCCCCATTCACTCCACAGATAAAATTGGATTCCACTATCCAAATTTTATTTTATCAGCATCCTGTAAATATTTCTGCACATGTACAGCTAACCAGAAATATCTTTATTTATTTAAAAGTTGATGGCTGTTTTGGGACAGCTTTAATGTGAAAAAGTGAGCATGGTGTAAACATAATGAATCCCTCTGATGGTTCATTCAAGAAAATGTGAGCTAGACAATAAGGACATTTCTCCATCCTTATAAGCAAGCATACATACATATCTGTAAAACAAGAGTATACAATAACACAGAATCCTGTTAACTTGATAACAAACCATTTGAAGGAAGTAATAGAAAACAGAAGAAAACAGAATTCAGGATTGTGAGCTGCGAAACAAAACAACAAAACAACACAGTAAGGTAGAATATTAATTATAAGACTGGAAAATTAGTTGCTTTCTGTTGTGCTGATTAAGAAGGGGACCAGAAGAATTTTCTACCACCACTGCCTGAGCAGAATATTAATAAAAAATAGGCGAATCTATAGTGGTACAGTCTGGCAGTCTACCACTTCCTTCTGTCTGAATCACGTGTTTATCTTCTTTCATGTGGAAACTGCGCCTCTCTAGAAATTTTTGAACTCTGGTGCCTATCAAGTCAGAGACCAGCATGGCTAATAGCTATGAAGTCTAGGACAGTGGTGGCAAACCTATGGCACGAGTGCCAGAGGTGGCACTCAGAGCCCTCTCTGTGGGCACGCACGCACGCCGTCGCCCCAGCCCCACCTCCCCCCGCAGCCCCCTCCTCACCAGCAGCCCTCCCCGGAGAAGAGTCACCCCCGGGTGCGGCCCGTGCAGAGCAGCGCAGCGAAGCACATGGCAGCTGGGCAGCAGATGATGCTGTGGGGCGCGGGTGGAGGGCATGGCCACCATGGTGCTGCAGGGCCACCTGGGCGATCTGCGGCAGGCCGTGGATGGCCCTGATGGTGGGTGGGGTGAGGGCGGAGCAGGGTGGGGCGGGCAGGCGGAGCGGGGGCAGGCCAGGGATGGGGCAGTTTTGGGCACTCACTCTCTAAAAGGTTCACCATCACTGGTCTAGGAGTTATGATTCAGCTATATCAAACAAGTTGCCCTATGGGAAGGATTATCCCAAATATATCAATAGATTGCCAACAATATATGCCACAATCTCAGCAAGCCACCACCAAGACAATCTACATCACAGGTAATGTCTATTATGCCATATACCAGGGGTCTTCAAACTTGGCCCTTTTATGACTTGTGGACTTCAACTCCCAGAATTCCTCAGCCAGGCACGCTGGCTGAGGAATTCTGGGAGTTGAAGTCCACAAGTCATAAAAGGGCCAAGTTTGAAGACCCCTGCTCTATACAGTATATCCCACCACTGGGTAGATAGATTTGAGCTGATATCTAGTAATTTGGAGATCTGTCTTCATAACATCTAAACCATATCTCATTTGGAGATACAAAATTGTGGAACACATTTTAGTCCACATACAGCAGCTTGCAAGTTTTCTCTGAGGTACCTCCATCTATCTGAGAAGCATTTAAAAGCCTACTTTGACTAGCATCACTGCCAGGCTTCCTGACAATGCTCAGCAGAAATTCCAGCATACTAAAGCTCTTGGACACATAACTCAGCATGGCTAGATAAACATCTGTATTGCAAACTAAAATGCTAACTAAAAAGTAGTTGATTGCAATTTCTCTTATGCCTCTGCAGTTCAAACACATAGCTTTTATTTTAGTTCCATGGACTGTTTGCAATCTTCTTCATGGGCTTGAACCTGATTGATCATTGATTGTTTACATAACTGAGCCCTCTGCACTGAGAACTGCTGTCTCTTGGCTTGACTCTCAAAATCTTGCATTGAGTTGGAACTCAATCTTGTGTTGAGTTAGGACTCATTCAAGATATTATTGAAATGGCATTCCAAATGGCTTTCCACTCAGTCATGGAATGCAGAATCTAGCACTGACCAAATTATCTTAGAGAATCTCCAAAAACAGATTTGGGGAATAAAATAAACAATAATACATTGTAAAAAAAGAATCTATTGACAACAAATGATGCCTAAAACCATCATCCTTCCTAAATGCTTCTAGACAGTCTATGAACTCGCTATGAAGATAATGTTCTGCCACTATTTCTCTTCAAGTAATGGCAAGCAGGCAACTCAGAAAACAAGAACCACTTTGATTTCTGAAAATATTGTTTTTACCTTTATTGTTTGTAGAGTAAGGTTCAGAATCTTGAAATCCTGATAAAGCAGTTCTCCAGATCAAGTTATACCTATTGCAGTTTTGGTAATGTTCCTCTCTCTCATGCTTCCCCTGGACTGAGGCATCTCATTTACATTGGTCATGTTTATTTCTCCATTTCCATGGCCTCCCCGATATTTCATCACAAGTAAAAAGGCTTTATATTACCATGCTATTATATTTTGTAGCACTGGATTCTATAAATCCATTGCTTGTGGGCAAACGGTTCTCAATTTTCCATAGCAAGATACATAGCTGGCCTTGTCAAACCATGAATGGTGTATAAAGGATTTACTGATTGTTGTCCATACAGTTATTCAGAAACAGTAACCTACTCAATGTTTTTGCATTTATTCTAGGGTAATACAGGAAATTAATGAACCAGGTAGCAAATAGAGTTTAGTGGATAAGGTGTTAGGCTTGGCCTAGGAAAAGCCAGGCCCAGTTCACTCTCATCCACGAAAACTCATTTTGTCCCAACTATTAATCTCTTAGCCCAATCTATTTTGCAGAGCTTTGATTGCTGAGAAACACTGGAGGCAAGAGTACTATCTTCTGGGGAGAAATGCAGATCATTTTAACTGCAAACTAAATAATAATAATAAATATTGAACATGATTATTTTGCAATATAAATGGTACAACATAACCAGAGAGCAAGGATGGAGTCTAATAGTTGTTCAAGATGGAACAGACTATGCATAAAGAAAGTGTTTCAGAAGTCACCAGAGAACATAAGAGAAAATAAGAAGTAAGGAAAGAAAACGGTTGGGCTTGTTAAAAAAAAGAAGAATGTAAGAAACATGAGGAGGCATCTGGAAAATTCTCAAGGTCAAACAGAAAGCAATGCATGTTTTGGCCCTTAGGACTCAGGTTGGCTGATTCTTTGTGGTTTTGCATTTTGTATTTGACTTTCCTTTTTGAAAATCCAAAAAGCACATATTCCATGTAGAAATGGTTTTGATAGTTCATTAAAAATCATTTAGGCTCTATCCTGAATGATCTACAATAATTCAATTATCTTGCCAAGAGTGTTAGGTCGAATAAATCTATGGGACCACTTGCGTTCACATTTCTAAGACAGACAGAAAAAAAAGAGAAACCTAAAAGAAAAAAAGAGTGTTATATTTAACAAGATAATATTTTTTGACCCCACTGGCAAATTCTCAAATTTGAAGTCCCAGAAACCAAAGAGTTTTCATATGAATGTCCTGTAATTTAGCAATTCATACCTCAGCAGGATTTACCCTCTGATTTCCTGAAATTCAATGCTTCTATTTATTTTCTCTTTTTCTGGATATTCTGGTATGTCTTTTCCAAGTTTTCAATGGGTCTTGTTGAGCTTTCTTTAAGATGACCAGGACATCTTGGTTTGTATTATAATTTTTGAACCAGCTTCCTATATAAGTATTTGGAACCAAGAATTACCTCATTTGGATTGCAAAAATTCTGAATGGCTGCTAGATAGCATCAAAAAGAGGTGCAATTAATTCTTCCCTGTGGATGAAGGCACATTGTGTTAGTCCAGGGGTCTTCAAACTTGGCCCTTTTATGACTTGTAGACTTCAACTCCCAGAATTCCTTAGCCAGGCAAGCTGGCTGAGGAATTCTGGGAGTTGAAGTCCATGAGTCATAAAAGGGCCAAGTTTGAAGATCCTCCTGTTAGTCTCATTGGAGCTTTTTCTATCAATGGAAGAAGTTACATCTAACACTGACACTTTTTCTTTATAGTATTTGCGATTGCAGCATACCTAATTCAACCCGAAAATAATCTGTGCATAAATTTGTCACTGTTTGAATCAATAATGATACAATGTTTAGTTTGCTTTCAGTTCACTTGTAGACACTTCCTTTTTGTGAGTTACAAGCCACATTATTTTGCATCTTATTCTGGTACTTTACTGTTCATTGCAAGATGGTGCTTGGATTACAATGATTTCTATTTGTGAAATTATGATGGCTTAAAATTATAAACAATAACTCAGATATCATTTCTCCACTAAGTGCATGTCAAGGAATTGTGCAGCTGCAGCTATCCAGATGAAGCTGGAGACAAATATATAAATACATTTAATATTCACATTTACAGCAGTCTTTGTCATCATCCAAGAAAGGAAAAAACACAAGAGAGTCAGGAACATAGGAACATCATGAGGTAAATTAAACAGTATACAGAACACAGAGAAGAAAAAGGCGGGGGAAAATGGAAACTTCCCCTTTATACTTACAGCAACCAATCATAGCGTAGATTGCCTCATGCATGAATCAGCACTTTCTAATTAATCAACTACAACTACAGTATGTATTCTGGCCTATTGTACACTTTACTGTTCCAGCTACTAATTTAAATATCCTAACAGTGCATACATCTAAAATAACTTTATGTAAAAGAACCCTAACTAAGTAGGGTTATTAATTGATTGTAATGGGAGACTCAGTTTGGTGTAGTGGTTAAGGCACCAGGCTAGAAATGGGAGACTGTGCCTTAAGAACAAAGAAGGTCTGGGTGACCTTCTGCCAGACACACTTTTTCAGCTCTAGTTAGAAAACAATGGCAAGGTTTTTTTGAAAAACCTTGCCAAAAAAACCCTGTAATCACCAAGAGTCGATGCTGACTTGAAGCAATGCATATTACTTTACATTTCTGACGTTGGAGTGTGATTTCATGGATGTTTTAATGTTTACAAATTGCAAGCTGCCGAGGAAGCAGCATAGAACAATTTGCCATAACAAAATGAAGGTGTTTTTTTTTTAAAAAAAAAACACACTTTGCTTCAGCAATGTTTTCTTTGCCATAGAATCTAGGCATTTTTTTTTTTTTAAATTGGAGATACCAAAATCACCAAAATCTTCAATAGGAAATTTCTCTCTTTGCTGAGTTCACAAAACATGAAAAGTTATCTTTCTCTCTCAGTACTAGGAAGAAAGCAATGACAAACTGCTTCTGACACCTGCAGGGACCAGTCCAGGCAGTCATCAGGAATCAACACCACTGATTAAAAATATTCTAATATTCATAGGGTAGTTGAATATAGATGTTTGGAAGCCAATATAACAAATCAGTCTAGCATTCTAGGGAGTATCATATTAAAAAAGAAATCAAGGAAAAGTTTGGAAGAAGTCTATATTCCGTTTCCATTTGTTTCTGATTTTGTTTCACATTTAGAAACCAAGAAAGCTAGTAAGCAAGTTAATAGCTACAAGACAGAGTGATTTAGCTGGGCCCCTAACAGAGCTGAGTTCTTCTAATAGCCTATTCATGTCAATGAAATAATTAAAATGGACTTTTTTATATGTGATCTTGAGAAAATAGATGCTTATCTAACTGTCTTAAAGGAGAGAGAGACATGTCAAAAATGTGAATTTGTAATAACATAAATTGAGCAGATTTCCTTGACAGGTCCATACAATATCCAGAGTGTTATGATAATCTAACATTAAAACTCAGGCCTGAGCTGTTATTTAAACTACAATCACAAAAACTCTAATCCTTAAATTGGCATGTCTTCCTAAATGGAGAAAAGGGAAGGAAAGTAAGGTGTTAAATCCACTAAAATCGTAATTATTTATGTACTTGGGAGTAAGTCCCTTGAGTGAGGCTTACTTCTGAGTAGCCATGAATAACTTCACAGTGTAAATCTAGTTTTAATCTCATAGCTAAGAAAGGCCTATATTCGGTGGATATTAACATCAAATTGCAAACTTTATTTTAAAAAAAAATCAGTTGGAAGCCATGAGTAATAATACATCAAGACTCAACTGGACATTAAAAATAGAATTCACTCAAATACTGTTTATTGTGTTCAGATAGCCAGTGGTTTTAAATGTATTTTACTGTGAGAGATCAGCCTGAACTATTTTGCAGAGGCTTGGATTTCCACAAAGCAATTGCAAAATCAGATGAAAGTTTATCCAAGTATTTTGAGCCTTGAGTAGCTGCATATATTCAGAGGTTGGTCTTGAGCATAAGAAAAAAACTATTGTCTGTCTGAATGTATGTCCATCCTCCTTCCTCCCTTCCTTCCTTCCTTCCTCCCTCCCTCCCTCCCTCCCTTCCTTCCTTCCTTCCTTCCTTCCTTCCTTCCTTCCTTCCTTCCTTCCTTCCTTCCTTCCTTCCTTCCATCATCTATCTATCTATCTATCTATCTATCTATCTATCTATCTATCTATCTATCTATCTATCTATCTATCTATCTATCTATCTATCTATCTATCTATCTATCTATCTATCTAATCTATATCTATATCTATATCTATATCTATAGCTAGCTAGCTAGCTAGCTAGCTTGAATATTAATTAATTGTTAAATTCACTATTTATGGAAACAATGGAACTTATTCCGCACATGTTCTATGCTGTAGAAAAATATGTGGTTGAGTAATAGGGCTGTTTGTGCAATTAACTCCTTATTCCAGTATCCCCCCCCCCCATTTTAAATTGCTTGCCTGTCCTGAAAATTAAACTTGGTCCATATGGAAAAGTCTACCAGATCCTTCTTGCAAAGATCCAGATGGTCACTAGATGACCGAAAGTCAAATTCTACGTTCTGATTTTCTTTTCTTTCTTTTTTTCTGCCCAGATCTAATAGCCATGTGCATGAAGCTCAGGGAGATAGATAGACCACCGCTGCCTAGAACATACTGGGGGTGGACAGCAATTTCCTTTTTTCCCCCAAAGAATTTCTGAGTGGTAAAGATTGGCTTTGCTAAATCCCTAAAGCAAAATCTCTCACAGTGAATCTTGCCTCGTTTTGTTTTTTTGTTTCTGTTTTTAAGACTACTGCTAATTGGGGGGAAAGCATGCCTTTAAAATAAAGTGCAGGCTTATTAAGCAATTAGCATAGCCAATTAGAGTTGCTGGAACATTTTCTTCAGGAAAGCAAAGGCACCAGAGAGGGAGGGAGTCTGTTCAATGGCGTCTTGGGCCACATTTGACCAATTCAGAAACTGGCTATTTGTATAGACCCAGGAGCATCCCTGGGCTCTGTTATACTAGCTGTTGCAAATTTTCAATTCTGTTGTTTTCCCAATTAAAAATCCTTTCAAAAGCTGTGCACATCCCAAAAGAGATGTGCATTAAAAAAAATCAGCAATCTATACTAGGAAATGAGAGAATAATACCCTATGAATTCATATGCAACTGAAGCAATGGCTAGAAAACATTCAAGGAGGGGAGATGGGATTAATCAAATGATGTTTTGGCAATGGGAAGCTTGTGGATTGTTTGAGCTTCTCTGAAAATGGGAGACACTTAAATCTCCCCCCCCCATTTCTATTAGAATAGGGAAGGAAGCGCTTCAAGAAGCAATGGATGGAAAATTATCAAGGAGAGAATCAACCTAGAATGAAGAAGAACTACCGTGTGTTCCCTAATTCTTCTCTTTGATAGGCTAGACCAGGGGTAAGCAACCTTGGCTCTTTTATGACTCGTGGACTTCAACTCCCAGAATTCCTGAGCCAGCCATGCTGAGGGGAAAGGGAGAGGTTTCCAAGCTGAGCCATGCTGGCTCAGGAATTCTGGGAGTTGAAGTCCACGAGTCATAAAAGAGCCAAAGTTGCCTACCCCTGGGCTAGACACACCTAGCTCCCTCAACCATTCATTATACGATTTAGCCTCCAGACCCTTTATCATCTTTCTTGTTCTTCTCTACACACCTTCCTTTTTTGGGGGGGATCATGGTGACCAGAACTGGATCCCAATAGTAAACAAAACACTTGAAAGAGTTAAAAAAAATGCCCCAGACACTGTTAAACCTTGCAAGAATTCAGGCAAACACAGGAAAACTCATAAGATGTCTGGGTGAGATTGGTGATCTTGCATTTCGGTCATTTAAAATGGTTAATTAAAAGAAAGGAGTTTTTATTCCTTTGTGAAGTAGTGCCTGAGAGGCTGTTGACCCCAATGTATTATTTGGAATCAATAGAGCTATCTACTTACTACACATAATCTATTCACTTATTGTATCTTTCACAGTTTAAATGCATAGTATATTCCAATGATGCTATCAAACTCATCATTATTAGCTCAGGCATTAAATCTATAGGTTTGGAATGACCCCTGTCTTTGATTCTATGATTTTTCTTTTTTTCTTTTTTTAATGTTGATTGCCATAATGAACTGTAATGGGGCATTATTTCCATGTTGTGATGGGTGATAGCCTTACTATTAGTTGTGAAAGAACTGAGATATCCTTGCGTACAATTAGTTTTATGCTACACTATTAGAGGGGATGCCAACATTTCTCTGTAACAAGTTACATGAAATGCAGATGGCAAATTTTTGAACAAAAGACTGAGAGGATCTCAGGAGAAAAATTTCAATGACGGTAATAAAAGGTCTCTGATGGTTTGAAATATATTTATGTTGTCGCTTAGATTTCATCCTTATGAATTTGAAAGTAATTCCTTCGGATAAAAGATGGGGGGGGGAAATCCCCATTTTCCAACACTGGATTATTTTATTGCTCTATTTTTCAAATCATAAACAAAACACACCCCATTTTCAATCAATCTAATTTTTTTAAAAAAATGACCTAACATTCATTTTTTATCTAATTTTTTATCTAATATTCCCTATTCAGCAAATTTGCAAGATGTTTTTCCTGATACAGTACCTTTCTGTGTATCGCTTTCACAAGTGCATGTATATTTGTGCACATTCTATTTTTAAAGTGGAGAACTGCATTACAAAATCAGTGGGGCAACAGCCACAAGGCAGCCTTGCACCACAAGACAGACCTGAGAGGATTGACTCTGCATTTGTTTAAAAATTTTCTCACACTGGAGGCTGCATCGATAGATGGAGTTCTTTCAAACCAAGCATTGACTTGCCCTTCCTTCCTTCCTTCCTTCCTTCCTTCCTTCCTTCCTTCCTTCCTTCCTTCCTCCCTCCCTCCCTCTCCCTCATATATATATCTACATTATTGCCTCTCCCTTCCTTCCTTCCCTTGACTCATATATATATTACATTATTGCCTCCTTCCTTCCTTCCTTCCTTCCTTCCTTCCCTTCCTTCCTTCCTTCATTCCTTCCTTTCCTTCCCTCCCTCCCTCCCTGTCCTCCCTCCTCCTACCCATCCCCTTCCTTCCCTTCCTTCCTTCCTTCCTTCATCCATCTCCTTCCTCCTTCCTCCCTGATCATATATATATACTTATTCCTCCTTCCTTCCTTCCTTCCTTCCTTCCTTCCTTCCTTCCTTCCTTCCTTCCTTCCTTCCTTCCTTCCTTCCTTCCTTCCTTCCTTCCTTCCTTCCTTTTCTCTGAGTTGTGTGCCAGATCCCAGACAAGAATGGAAATAAAGATAATATTTTGCATCAGCCAGTTTCTCGCTGGTTTCTACAGTAACTCACAGTGAAGCCAAAACAACTACCTGTGCCTGGCGATATCCTCGGGCAACAGCCAGCCTTATGGATTTGCATCTCAACATTTGACCCAATTGCATAACCTGTGACATTTGTATAATGATGTTGTTATTGCACATTCCATCATTTCCTGCATTGCCTCCCCTGTGGGTTTCCCATTCTCTCTGTCATTTTTTACAGCAAAGGAAATAAAAAATATATAAACAAAGCTGAGAGGCAGAGAACTTGGAGTGTAGGAAAGGAGTTCTCTGCTCGCCTCTCTGTGATGTAGAGATTGCTGAGCAGTCTGTATGTAATCATACATAAAGAGGGCTACTAAAAATCAATGGATTCTGAGTTAAATATAGATGAGCTGCTGAACTTGTTTTTCACCATGTCGGGTTGACACACCATTGGTTCCAATGTTATCTGCCTTCCAGTAACAGGTGAAGACAAAGTATTGGCAGAGGCCGTTTGCGTGTGGACACCAGACATTGTTCTTGGACTGTGTTCAGTATGCCTTTTATTATTGATGTTATCTGTTGTCTTTCTGTCAGCCACTATTTATGATTGCAAGAAAATACACATTGGATTAATAACAAATAATTCTATTTTTTTTCCAGCCATTGCCCAAGACAGCTAAAATGTTTGGAAAGAATCCTCTGTAAAAATAAAAAAATAAATAAAAAAATAAGATTGCACGCTCTGTTCATTGAGCAGTCAAGAGATTGCTCATTCCAGAAATGACAATCAGATTTATGTAATCTGCCTCACATTGTCTAAATCGGTGCCTTTTGAATGTTAATCACAAACGCCAAATCTTTTCTGGCCTTGTCATCCTGCTCTGGTGCAGTGTCACTTTGGTCTTATGGAATGGTCATCACAGTCAGTCCAAGTTAGCTCTTTCTGTGGTGATAAGGAATGTTGGACGATCTATTGTTGTCTTTTGCTGACTGTGTCATTCTGCCGCCTGGACATTTCCGTCCATCTCATTGAAGATTCACAGTGTTATCCCAGTCATAAAGGATCACAGCATCTTGGCATCTTACTGTCGTATTTGATTCAGGTTATGAATGCTTTACTTATTTTCAATCACTGTTTGTGCAGATTTTTTTTATTTTTATTTTTTTGCAAAGCTGCCAAGGGCATGAGTAGGATTTTGAGTTTTTAACTCTTGATACTAAACTTTTTGAAAGTTTTTTTTTTTTTTTTAAATAAACTCTAGGCTTTGGTTGGACCAATTTAATTAAAGCACTGGAAGCTTTAAGAATGTTTGTTCATTTACACATCAGAAGAAAAAAAGAAGTTCAATTACTCTACAAAGTATGTTCACTCTTAAGGCAGCTTCGCTTTATTTTATTGATTGATTCATTTATATACTGGCTTTATTATTTCTACCAATAACTCATGGTGGCAAACATGTCCGATGCACCTTCCTCTTCCTATTTTCCCCATAACAACAATCCTGTGAGGTGAGTTGGGCTGAGAGAGAAAAACTGGCCCAAAGTCACCCAGCTGGCTTTCAAGTCTAAGGTGGGACTAGAACTCACTGTCTCCTGGTGATTGGCCAAAAGTCACCCAGTGGGCTTTCATGCTAAGGTGGGACTAGAACTCGCTGTCTCCTGGTGATTGGCCAAAAGTGACCTGGCTGGCTTCCATGGCTAAGGCAGGACTAAAACTCACTATCTTCTACTTTCTACCCTCATGACTTAACCACTACACCAATCTGGCTCTATAAATATCTGGCTGCTATAAGAAGTTCTCTTAACTATACCTTTGAAAGAGGTGCTGAATGCAGGAGAATGGTTCCCTCCCCACCCCACACATCAGACATGGACAATCACTATCCAAAATCAGCTGTAAGCATCTACTGAAATTGGAGAATTTCCGAACATTAGTCTTTTTATTTTATTTGAATTAAGGTACACCTATTTTCTGTTCTCAGTTCCAAGTCTTTTTTGACCCTTGTTCAGGAATTTGATGGTCTCCATTAGACAAAAAGGTTTTTAAAAAAGGAGGGAGGGCTTCTCTTTAGTGCAAGCTTTCATGTGATTTCTTTTTAAACTCCCAATTTCACAGAGATTTTGAAAAGCATAGAGAAGGAATGGAACCCAAGTCATAAAGTAGAAGTAAAATACTGTAGTCTGTCAATGCAATAATATCCTATATTAACAGCGTTGACATCGAAAAACACCAAGGTCCATTACAAATAATCAGTATCTCTCCAGATATGAGATTTTTCCTACAGTACTGACCATGTATTTTAATATATCCATCATAACAGCAAACATAATTAAAATAAGGCTTTTTTCGGTATATCTACTGAAGAAAGCCTATTCTTTAAACCATCATTTCCTTTTCATAAAGAATCCTAGGAACTCTACTTTACTCTGCTAACTGTAGATTCTGAGTAATTTTGTTAAATTAAAATGTTCAATATACTATGAGTAGACTGGGTAATTTTTCCAAACATATATTACAGACATTCATTTTGTTAAATTATCCATGTTTCCATATGACATGGAAATGCTCCATTAATTGTATGGCGCTAGATGAGTAATTGAAGCTAACAAAATCTCAATCTAATCTTGTTTATTTCTGAAATATTCCCTCAAAAAAAATACTACAGTCAATATTACAATATTACAAAATGAAAGATGTAGCTGACGTGCAGTAGAAATATTTATGGGTCCTATTTTTTCCCCTGGGAAATATAATATGACAAGAGTCAGAACTTCTGGAATTTTGTACAGAGGCTGGCCCTTGAAACCTTGATCAAATATACAATTCCTGTTTACAAAATATCTTTCTGTTCTGAACTCCACATTTGGGAAAGGACAGAAATTCTTACACTTCACTGTTCCTCTTGGATCTTGAAGTAATAATGATACCACATATCATTAATGGTGCAATAAAATTTAGTAAGCTGGACAAAACTGCAGCAATTTGTTACATAGGTTTTTTTTTGAGATAAAACAATGCTTTTCTACCTACAAAACCAGAAACTCTTTCTGTTGAATTTCCTCTCCCCCTCAAAAAAGAAAAGTACATTTAGGAAATGAAAGCAAGGACAGTTTCCAGTGACAAGGTCAGCTTAGCTTCTAGACCTCATTTTTCAATTCATAATTCATTGCTTGTTTTTCCTGTTTCCTTATGTCCATTGTTCGATTGTTCTTCTGGATTGTATCATCCATACTTTCTTTTCCAAGGCTGTGTTTCAAGTTCAGGGCATAAAAGCTGGGACTAATATGTTATAGGCAGATAGCAGGAAATAATTGATAATGTTCTCCATCTGGATGTGCAGGTGCATTGAAGAGCATGTCTTTTCCTTCAACTAAACTGGGATTGTCAAGTAAACTGGATTTTTTTTTAAAAAAAAAAGCATTCACAAATCATTTCCATGCTGTTGCCATATGGATTTGTTCAGATACTCATTGGGAGATGATCTCATCTGATCCCAGCAAGCTGAGGCATATTGGACTTGGTTCATTGAATAAATTATCAGTAGGAAATCCCAAGGCTATAAGCTAGACTGAGAAGTTAAAAGGGAGAGAAAATGACAGAGAACAGCAAGAGTGGAAGGAGAAAAATCCCCACCACACTGCTGCCAAGAAAGCTATGCAGATAGTTCTCTTGGTAGACATCAAAAGTCAAGTCCAAAAGTTAGAAGACTTTCCTTTTAACTCTAAGCAGGACAAAATTGAAGGTACTCCTCTTACTTGTCCTAATTCATAATTCTTTGTGTGTGGAGGGTGAGAGATGTATATTTATTTAAAAAAAAAATAGAAATTATTTTCCAACATAGATTGGAATACTAATGGATTGGTTCGGGGCAGTAAGTAAGGCCTTAAAATCCACCTGAATTTTAGGATCAAAATCCACTGACTAAAATGAGACATAATAATAATAATAAAGTAATAAAATAATAATAAAGAGGAGAAAAAAACAAGAAATGGGTAAATATTGCATAACATTGGTAAGTAACCAAACTGTGTATTATTCCAATTTTTTTGTCCCTGGAGAAAGGATAGAGAGAGCGAGAGAAAGAGAGAACGAGAAAAATATATACTAGACTGATGATAAATAAATATTCATATTTATAGGCTCAAATTCTCCATTAGATCCATGCAAGTTCTTATTCATGTCATAGTCCAAATTTCTAAATTCTGAGCTTTAGAAAACGAGAAAAGCAAAACTTAAGAGGGACTGTAGTACAGTTAGGGCCAAACCACACATAGCTTTCAAGATTTCAGTAGTAATTATGTCTCTCCCCCCCTCCCCCATTATCAAATGCAAGTGCAGGCTGCAATTTGTCAAAAAAAAAAAAACTGTCATCAGAAGAAATAATTCATACTTGAATGATGCTAGTTATAAAGAAATCTGAATAATTATGGCTTGAACAGCTTAAGACCCCTGAATCTAACATGTTGAGTTTAAATTATTGTTAGGTTCCATTAGGAAAACAATTTGGCTGCCAGTTTTGTTTTTAAAGCAAAGTATGGTTAGAAATATCTTCCCGTTGTCCAAGTTGTGACTTAAATACATATTTAACAACTTCCTGACTTGTTTTATTGTTGAATCCAACATTTTGTAATTGAAGAAGCATAAAATCATTATAGCTTCATATAGGAAAATATAAGATATGTTTGGATAGTGGGCAAAGCTGGTGGATTTAATTAGAAGTAAGCTACTTTTGACAACTATGTGTTGGCAGGATAATAAAATGATCCAAACTATAATTAAGGGTCTGTGTTAGAGAACAGCATCTGAACATTTCACACTTAGAGTATTGTTGATGGTTAAGTCAGAACAGATTCGCCGTAGCTGTAGACGAAAACAGAAGGAATAGAGAGCTAAATTGCAAATGGGAATGAAATCCAATTGTTCCAGAGGCAGCTGATGTCATTTCCCCCTCCCCTGCTTATGAAGCGATTGAGATAGCATACACCTTGCTGAATTAACATTTTTTACTATGCACAAAGTAATGGCATGGTGAAGTCTGCCTTCCAAGTTCTCAAAATAACAATAATAATCCCTACCAGTCAGTTGCAAAAGGCAGCTTTACTTAGAACAGCTTACTGTACATTCTGCAACAATACCTTTAATATGATCAGTCGACAACATCTGCCTATCCCAGGTCCTTGGGAAGCACTCGAGAGGTGGATAAAAATGCCAAATCCAGTTTAAACATCTGCCTGACTGCGCGAACAACCATAATAATAGCAATTTCCCTGTGAAAATTTCTTCTGTTTTTCCATCTTATTTTCATGGTATTGGGTTTATTTTTGGACATCTATTGGAGATATTTATTTAGCTTACTTTATTGTGAAACGAACTGTATTTTCCACTACCACCAGCTACCCTGTTATACAACTCTCTGTCTTCCTGGAAGCTCTGTATCTGCTTGCATGAACCAAGCTGAAAAAAATGTTTATTTCTCTTGGAAAGAAATTGTAAAGGAAAATCAAGAGAAAAAAAAATCCAAAATTTGAAACGAAGTTATGTATATTCTGCAGCTTCCTCTCCACCCCAATATCGAGTGAAAATGTTCAGGACTGTGGGCTGGACCATTTACTTATTCCTTTTGTTTCTTATTTTAGGACATTGGTGCTTGCTTATTTTCTGGCTTAAGGATGGCATTGATCTAGCCTAATAGTACTGTTGTTTTACCAAACATGTTGCTGTAGCAGCTGGGAGGACCTATTTGAAGCATCTGCTGGTCAATATAAAAAATATCAAGAGTTGAAGATGCGCTGAATAATATTTTAATCAATGTGGATGTTTTTCCATTACATGCAGAAATGGGATGGTAACAAGAAAACTAATTGACTAACTTTCAAAGAAATTGGTCAAAATCATATAGAGAAAAAAATAACAAAGATCAAGCCAAAATGAAATTTAAGTTTTCTTGCTCACCTTTTCTTAGTTTGCTTTCCTTTCTGGTCCCTAGGCTGCTATTTTCTGATTGACAGATAGCATTTTACTGATAGCGAATGACATTTTGCACTGTAAAAAAATGTCCCAACCCATTTCCTAAATTTTGCTCTAAATTGTCAGAAATATATGGAAAACATGAAGAAATCTTTACCTGACACAACAACTGGATTTATTTATTTGTAAATTGTGTGGTCCTGATTGGCATCAAATACTGTATATGCCCTATTTCATCTCATTCTTCATAATGGAAATCTCTGTTTACTTCTTTGTCTGGTATGTGATGGACAGATCTCTTGATTTTGCTTCCTCCACATTTCCCTCAAATTCTTCATGTCCACTTGAAGAAATATATATATATATATTGGTCACCACGATGTAAAAAAGATGTTGAGACTCTAGAAAGAGTACAAAGAAGGGCAACAAAGATGATTAGGGGACTGGAGGCTAAAGCATATAAGGAACGGTTGCTGGAATTGGGTATGTCTAGTTTAATGAAGAGAAGGACGAGGGGGGACATGATAGCAGTGTTCCAATATCTCAGGGGCTGCCACAAAGAAGAGGGAGTCAAGCTATTCTCCAAGGCGCCTGAGGGCAGGACAAGAAGTAATGGATGGAAACTAGTCAAGGAGAGAAGCAACCTGGAACTGAGGAGAAACTTCCTGACAGTTAGAACAATTAACCAGTGGAACAACCTGCCTCCAGAAGCGGTGAATGCTCCAACACTGGAAGTTTTTAAGAAGAGACTGGACAGCCATTTGTCCGAAATGGTATAGGGTTTCCTGCCTGAGCAGGGGGTTGGACTCGGTGACCTCCAAGGTCCCTTCCAACTTTATTATTACTATTATTATTACTATTATTATTACTATTATTATTATTATTATTATTATTATTATTATTATTATTATTATTATTATTATTATTATTATTATTATTATTGTTGTTGTTGTTGTTGTTGTTGTTGTTGTTGTTGTTGTTGTTGTTGTTGTTGTTGTTGTTATATTGACCAATCCCTATCAGAATAAATGTATGTTAACAATGATTCTCTTACTATATTTTATAGGATGAAACCAAACACTGCAATTTAAAGGATGGAAAAAATGGAGATATTATAAATTACTAGCATTTGGAAGTTAAAGGCAAGAAGATTGTTAATAAAAAGGAGAAAAGGGTAATCCTAATCTGAGTTAGCAACATTGCGAAGTCTACAAGGAGATGAAATATGCAACTTTATGGATGGCCATTCAAAATTTTAAAATCCCAAGTCCTTCCCAACTTTATTATGAAGAAATTTCTAAAATCTTATTAATTCTGATTTTAAAAAATGAACTGAACAAATTTCCCAGCCATCTCTGTACATCATATTCCCTTTCCCCCCACTCTGATTAGTGTTTGCATGTCAGTGTAACACAGATTTAATTATTGAGATGTCATAACAAGCTTAGGAGGCCATCAGAATATTAAAAACTGTCTTCTTAAAATATTTGGAGTGAATCCTGATTTAGTTACAGTTAGAGCTGACTCATTGAAATTATTGGGATAAGAAAATGGTTACCAGCTTTAAACCATATTGATTTGATTAGTTCTGTGCAAAACATGACTAAACCTGGATTCTACCCTGTTTTCAACAGCCAACTTCTTCTGGAATTGCAAACCAGGATAGAATGTGATGAGTACTCATTGTTATTTGTTTTCTATGTCTGTATGTTGGCTTTTGTAGAATTACTCCAGTTAGCAGTCCTTTTGACAGCTTTCTCATCTGTGTATCTACCAGTTCAGTAATATTTTTATCAGGATGTGACTCTGACAATAATGGTGCAACATATATCCAACTACTCTTTCTTATCATTTAGAATGAATGTGTGTGTTGACTCTCATCGCTCGATTTGCACACTGGATTCAACTTTTTGGCACAGCTCACGTAGTTTGTATCTTTCCATCTGTTCCTTCCATCTCTAAACTGCCAGGATAGTAAATCTTACTGGAAGTTTCGGGGCTGAGGTCATTCTGTAGAAAAGTACAACCTATGAGGTAGGTTGAACTAAGAATGACTGCCCTAAAGTTATCTAGGAAAGTTCTGTGACTGATGGTGGCCTTGAACTTGGGAGTTCCCAATGCAAGTCCAGCTTCTTAACTAGTACACCACATTAACTCTAACCAAAACTATCAAATCACTGAATTTGCTCTGGAACATCAGTCTAATTGGAATGGATGAAGCAATGAAAATGCATTATAAAAGACATGTTTAAATCTTTGCTTGCACCTTAGTTGAACCCCTCCTTGATAATGCATTCACCTTCTTCATGATTGGCACAGAGGGGGACATTGCAACTTGTGCACCAGAAGAGGCGGTCTCGAGCAAAACATTCTTGGTTGAGGGGCTGTCACACTGATGGAACCTTGTAACTTTAAGGAGCACCAATAACTTATTTATTTTACTTCTTTAAATTTATTAGAGCCGCCCAACACCGATGGAGTCCTTTCAGGATAACCAGAAGCTGCTGCTGTCATTACTGCAAAAAGGAGAAGCTTTCTCAAAATGATAAATGATGTTTAGCAAACCCAGGTTACTGGTATGAGACCCCTAGCAGCTGCCCTAGACTGCCAGCTGCTAATGCAAGCCTCCTCAGAAGAACAACAGGACCAGAAAGCTACAAGAATTGATCGTTGGCTCCCTTCAGTGGTCAAAAGCTGTGTGATGTCTATTCCTGGGCTGTCCCTATCAATTTCAATTTTTTTTTCTTTTCGCTTTGCACACACAGCTCGGGCCAATTCCAAGGTGGGAAACCGAGGTTGGTTGTAGGTTTAAGCCAATGAAAGTGCTCCGAGGTTTCACTGCAATGTATAGAATTTCAAGTTAGATTATAACTTTTAAAGAGGTTATTATGATTTTATCGCACCCTCTCCAGGGATGATTAATGCAGATCACCAGAGGCCAAACGCATGCTATCATTGCTAACATGTATTTTAATTATGTCTCCCTCTTCAGGTTTTGTAATTTTGGACTTAAAAAGCAACATTCCGCTCCAGAGTGCAGCCCTCGTAAAATACGACTGATGTGTTATCATATAAATGAGGTTGCTTTGACATGATAGCACTCTCATAAATCCAAAGGGAAGATTTGGAGACAAGATATGTCAAAAGTAAAACCGGCTCTGTCTCTTAATCTTTGACATAAACTGTTTATGTTTTCTGAGTTCAACAATCATAATGTGATAGGTTGGCTTTGATGATTTGCAGATGAAATGGAGGAGTTCTCCCGCACCTCCCCCGTCCTCCTGGTTCATTTCAAAGGTACTTATTTTATTTTATTTTTTGTGAAATTAAAGACTGCATGACTTGCCAAGCCCTAATGAGAAACTAAATCAGAGTTTTATATTGGCTTCCCGAGATGCGATTTTGGAAAGAGAGTATGACTCAAAACACATTTTTTAATGTTGTCCGAACTATTTGCTATTGGACTTTTTGAATCATTGAATTGTGAAAAGTTGCTTGATTGTCTGATGAGCTGAATTTCATTCTGGGCAAACAGCATTTCCAAAAATCAGTATGAATACGTTTGTATCTTATACGAGACCTAGTTTGGTCTAGTGGTTAAGGCATTGGCCTAAAACAGGAGTGTCAAACTCGCAATGTCACCTGACGTATCGTGACTTTTTTGCCATTGCCGGCAATGGGGTGGGCGCGGTTTCGCTATGATGCATCTGGCCCACGGGCCGGCAGTTTGACACCCCTGGTGTAAAAAGCAAGAGATAGTGAGTTTTAGCCTACCTTAGGCATGAAAACTAACTGGATGACATTGGGCCAATCACCAGGAGACCTTGAGTTCTAGTCCCACCTGAGGTATGAAAGCTGGGTGACCTTGTGCTCTGCCCAACTCACCTCACAGGGTGGCTTTGGGGAAAATAGGAGGATGAAGGTGCATTGGATATGTTTGGTGCCTTGAGTTATTTGTAAAAATAATAAAGGTGGGAGATGAGGAAGGAAGGAAGGAAGGAAGGAAGGAAGGAAGGAAGGAAGGAAGGAAGGAAGGAAGGAAGGAAGGAAGGAAGGAAGGAAACTGTTTTTTTTCTTCTGACATGCTTAATGATCCTGCAATTCACTTAACAGCTGCAATAATTCTCTTAACAACCATGGCAAAAAGGTCATGAAAGCAGCCATGACTCACTTAATCACCACCTTACTTAGCAAGAGAAATTCTGTTGTGATCATAAATCAAGCACTATCTGTAAAGATATCAGAAATTGTTCTGACTGGACTTTTTCAGACCCAGCAGTATGGGATGGAAATACACATAGTGGTGGAAAATATCAGCAGCCTTGGCCACTTGACAATGATGAAATAATCTCAGACATCATTAAACATGTTCAAGTCAATAAGATACTTTTGCAATGAAAGGAAACATTGTGGAACTTGGAACACACAATTTGGTGCAATGTTAATTATTATACTTTGCTTTCTTCCTTACAATAGCTTTTAAAAACTATCATTTTTCCCCCTACATGTTTATTAGGTAGTTTCAGTTTATTCCTTATCTTCTCTGACTCTCATTTTATTATGACTTTCCTTGTATTGCTAACCTTAAGATGAATTGTTTGTTTTCAAGCTTATTATGTTAGATACTGTATATTATGACAGTTGAGGCAGAAAAGCATACAATACCCACAGATTTCTTGGGGATAACTTAATGATTGATTTGCTAATTGTCTGAGGTTCTTGGACTTAAAAAGAAAACTCTGTAAGAACATTTAAATTAACATTTAAACCTTCTACCTGGAAGTTTTTTTTTTTAATTTTAGCATATTATAGTGATTGGGACAGAAAGTGTTGCAAACCTAAATATTCAAATGGGTTTCATACGGGGCATCTTTGTATTGAAGAGACTTTGTACTGAAAGAAAAATAGAAATAGGTCTGATCAGGTAGGGAAGTCTGTAGGGAAGAGTAAGAATAAGAACAAATTCTTGTAAAAAAGTGGAAAGGAACAAGGCTGTTATCCCATGTTCATAGCTGTCATCTCAACATTGTTTACCCCACTTTCTCTAAGCACTCCTGGACAAGGTAAATCTTGATTTTTGGCCCTCTTGAAGACAGTCCTGAAATCAAAACTATGGAATTCCAACTTGCAGGCTTAATATGATCTACCAAGATGGACCACCTTGTCTTATTCCCATCCTTTACTTACAGAGATGCAAATGAGAACTTTCATGTTAAAAACACAGATGGAATTAATTTGTGGGCCAGGACAGAGGATATCCAACGTTTGTATCTGATGGAGAAAAATAATTGTCTG
This sequence comes from Azemiops feae, assembly GCA_023970755.1. Classification (NCBI taxonomy): domain Eukaryota; kingdom Metazoa; phylum Chordata; class Lepidosauria; order Squamata; family Viperidae; genus Azemiops; species Azemiops feae. The sequence continues at coordinate 563,978 of JALGBA010000702.1, read as the reverse complement.
CAAATACTAATATTATATCAGTTTGCCCCCGAGAAAGATCATGAAGAGTGTCATAGATTATAAGGCATTTTCTTCCCAAGGCATTGTCTTCTTTGTATTCAGAAATTCCCATAATAACTTTGCCTTCTTCAGTACCCAAGTTGTCTCCAAAACTATTTTAACACTAAAGAGCTAAAGGCCAGAAAAAAGCTTGTTTCACTAAATAAGAGCACATTTCATTGCAAATATTTAATCATAATTATATTAAGAAATATATATATATAAGTAATAAAAATTAAACAGGATGGAGCATGCAAAGGGATGGGGGAAAGGGACAGAAAGGATTAAGTGGAGTCATATACAGAATAGATTCTATTTAATGAAAATTTCCTTGGTGTTCAACATTTTTATTATACTTAATAGCATTGCACTTCATTTTTTGTCTCTGATAATTGTGTATACTTAATGAATGTCCTCTCTTATTTCCCCATTGAACCATGACAGAAATTAATAAACCCAATTCTGTAGGTTTAAGTTTAATTCTGTTGAAATCTATAAAGTGGCTACATTTTCAGTTAATGGAAAACTGAATGAAATGAGCTTTAGTTTCTAAGCAACTCGAGAGGTAAAATTTATTGGCCTTACTTTGTTTTTCCCTTTGTTTTCTTCTCCTTCAGCAGTTGCTTAGTTTTAACAGTACAGAACAGCACTAACAGACAAATCAGATCAAGAAAACCAAAAGAAATTAAATGATCTTTTTTTTTAAAAAAAAAATCCATTAATCACCTAGATATTTTTTTTCTTACCAGCCTGGCCAGGAATGATTAGTAAAGATAAACGTGTTGTTTTATCATTTAATAAAGACAGCAAGTATAGAAGAAAATCAAGACTGACAACTATAAAACAAACGTATCTGAAGCAGTGAATAACACTAAAGCAATGTGCTTAGGGCTGAGTAATTTACTTCTTGTCACATTGCATTGGGCGCTAAATGTAGAAAATTAAATAATGCCATGTTGAATTACTACAGTATATAATTGCTTTAGCTTGTTATAGCAGTGCATTTGAAAGCTGGGAGGCCGGAAGAATCCAAGGGAGAAAATACACAGGAAGATGAAGAAAGGGCCTCTCAAATTCCCAGTGAATAATTTTGCCCAATGATGAATGCAAGTGGTACATTGTCTTGCTTTCTGAGAAGAAGGATAGCCAAATGTTTTCAGTTAGTGGACATTTCTGCAATTCCCAAAGCCGGTTTTACGGCTGCCATCACAAAAGAACTGCCATGTGGAGCTTGTACCTTCACCAACTATTTATCATGGGAGAAAGGATCAAGCCAAAACATCTCCAAGCAAGCCATCCATTTGGTTTGAAGGCAAACAGGTGATACTAGTCCTGTCCATGTCTCAATATCAAGGTTGAGACCATGGAAAGTATGCAGAGAAGAGCAACAAGGATGATAAAGGGTTTGGAGGCTAAATCATACAATGAGGGAGCTAGATAGATCTAGCCTATCAAAGAGAAGGACTAAGGGTGACATGATAGCTGTCTTCCAGTACTTGAGGGGCTGTCAAGAGAAGAGGGGGTCGACTTATTTTCCAAATCACCAGAGGACAGGACAAGAAGTAATGGGTGGAAGCTTATTAAAGAAAGATCCAACCTAGAAATAAAGAGAAATTTTCTGATAGTGAGAACAATTAATCAGCGGAATAGCTTTCCTTCTGGAGTTGTAGGTGCTCCATTACTGAAGGTTTTCAAAAACAGACTGGACAACCATTTGACTAGGAAGGTATCAAGTTCCTGTCATGACTATGGAGTGGTATTAATCAGGGCTGCCTATATTTGGGGCAGCATCTCATTTCTGAATTCCATGTCAATATCGACATTCCAAAAATAGGCACGGCCACTAAAAAAATGGAGGAAGGGGCCAGGATATTGACTCATGACATTCAACATACCTTAATTTGTATGAATGAATATGATTACCTCCCAGGTAATATTACAATTAATCTAACAATTTTATGTGGTTAAAATGTATTAAAATATATTGCAGATGCATTTATATCCCGTGATGTATTAAAGATTACCGTTCAGAAGTAACTTTTGGAAGGATCAGTGAAGGTTATTCATGCTTGTTCTAATAATAAACTAACGAGAAACTTTAGAAGTCAATGATATAATAAGTTTCATCAATAAATACATGATGCCAAGTTTTGTATTATTCTTATACATCACAATGAAGTACTGTGCCAAAATTAATTCAAAATCCAGATTAACAATTTCTGCACCACATGACAGTTATGACGATAAAGGAGAGAAGACCCAATTTTTAGAAAGCCGATAAGAAGGATTTCTCTCCATGAAAATATTTTCAAAATATAAAGGGTTTATAAACCTGTGCAATATTTTTAACTGCTGGGATTGTTTTGCTGATGTCACTGTGATGGGTTTGTCAGTTATAAAAAGAACCAAAAATTGCTTTTCCCCCCTTGTAGGCTCCTTTTTATTTAAAATGGACAAAACATGGACCCATGCGTTTGTCAGCAGGATGATAAATTAATCATCTAAAACAATATTTGCCAGGGTCACTTTCTCTGTGCTGTTTCCAATTCTTGCAATCATTCCAATGATAGGATGGGAGAGAATTGAACTTCTGAAAGATGGAAGAGTAGAAATGAATAAATAAACCTCTTTTTTATTTATTTTATGCTAGGCTGATGACACCAAAAGAAGACTAAGATTTAGTCCGAAAAAGAGCAAACTGAGGAGGACAAATGCAGCAACCAGCCTTAGAAGACAGTGAAGATAATGAACTGGTGAGTAGCAGCTGCCTTTTAGAATCACTAATAAGCAGTCAAGATATAAGCCAGCATTTGACAGAGTTGCAATGAAGGCCTTGGATGAGATAGTCAAACATCAGAATCTGTCTAGATCAACGAAGATCAGAATCACGCAGGCAATGCTTGTTTCTGTGATACTCTATGGAAGAGAAAGTTGGACTTTGAAGAAGCAGGACAGAAAGAGATTTATCAACCTCACAAGATACCAGACCCCAAAATCAACTCCACAGGAAGACTAGACCTATATTCTCTTGGAACATTAAAGTAACAGACTCTTGTAGTCTATGCTTTTCCTCCTTTCCTCTTATATTCCAGGGACCCAACTTGACTCTCTTCTTAATATTCATAATATTAAGTTACTATTTATCTATATTGGCCACCCATCTTACCACAGGATAGCTCTGGGTAGGCTTACGATATTAAAAAGATAAAGCTATATGCATGAAATACTACAAAAATATAAAAACACAAAAATTCTGAATACTTAATATTCATAATAAGTCTATTCTGGATGTAAAGAATTCTTTAAACCTTTTTGCCTGTATAGGTAGTCCTTGAGTTACCACCATTTGTTTAGCGATCATTCAAAGATACAACAACACTGAAAAAGGTGGTTTACGACCAGCCCGCTCACTTAACCACCTTCACAGTATCCCCATGATCACATGAAAAAAATCTTGGCAACAGGCATGTATTTATGACAGTTGTAGCATTCCGGGGTCATATGATCCCTATTTGTAACCTTCCCAGCTGGCTTCCAACAAGCAAAGTCAATGGGAGAGGCTAGATTCATCTAACAACCACGTTATTTACTTAACAACTGCAGTGATTTTCTTAACAACCCTGGAACAAAAGATCATAATATTAAGCACGACTCATTTAATAATCGCCTTGCTTAGCAACCAAAAAGTTGAGGACTACTTGTAATGGTCTTTGAAAATTTGCTTCGAGGTCGTCTATCTGTTTACAAGTCTTTGATGCTTTTGAAATTTGTTACTGGAAAAGATTCCTGAGAACACCATGGGTAGCTAAGAAAACAAATGGATCATCAAAGCAAATCAGCGCAGAGTTCTTACTCAAGGCATAAATGTCCAGCCTCAAATTATCATACCTCTTTTACAATATGTAAAGGGATAATTAATTAATTAGGTCATTTCTGCATCCCGGTCACAGCAAGGCAATTTATATCTAATTTTGTCTAAGGATTACTCAAAAGGTAAACTGACTTGAAGGTGTTTTTTTCCCCATCTCCCATGTTGTGGCATAATATTTGTTCAAAGAATGTTAGCTATTACTGCAAAATGCTCGGAATTATTTTGGCTTTCAGAAAATCAAAAACAAAGGAAAGGGAAGCAGACTGGCTTGTTATATTCACTTTTCTTAAATCAACTGCACTTTCTGCAGTTTAATAAATAATCACCATATAATTCAGACCTAGAAACTAGGGTATCATTTCCATTAGGAACAAAACTCCCAAGACATTTACAAAATGAAAGCACATGAATATACAAAATATTTACACGGAAGCCAGAAACTGGTAAATTGAGTAAGCAGGTTAACATGTTTTGTGAATGCAGTTAAAAAAGCAGGCCGTGATGGAGACGATATATAGGAGTTCACTGTTAGTACTGGAATCTTATGGGCCATTTCAAGAGTTTATGTAGTAATATCCTTTCTTTGTCAATTTTTATAGTATGTTTATAGTTCAGGAGCTGGCCACTGAAATACTAAATTGCTTTGGTATTTATTTTTCTTATAAAATATTTTGTTCCCATACTGGCATAGGACAGTGAAGATGCAAATAGAAATGCAAATGGAGATGAAGGAAGGAAGGAAGGAAGGAAGGAAGGAAGGAAGGAAGGAAGGAAGGAAGGAAGGAAGGAAGGAAGGAAGGAAGGAAGGAAGGAGGGGAAGGAAGGAGGGAGGGAGGGAGGGAGGGAGGGAGGGAGGGAGAACTGACTGTTGTTTTTTCTTGAAACTGATTCAATTTGACACAATGTCCAAGTCCCTTAGATCAGCGGTCCCCAACCTTTGTGGCTTGGTGGCCCAGCTGCAGGGGGAGAGGGGAACCGGGCCATGTGAACGGCAGACTGGTGCGCATGTGCATGCGTGCGCAGTTCAACTCACATGAGCAGTGGGCCAGTGTGCATGTGCATGCACATGCAGCTTGACTGCAAGTTGAGGTGCATGGACATGCACGCTGGCCCACCACTTGCATAAGTTGGGCTGCACGCACACATGCATGCTGGCCTGCCTGTCACATGGCCCAGTTCCAAATAGGCGACAGCCCGGGGGTTGGGAACCCCTGCCTTAGATACAGTGCAGGGGCACAACAATATTGTCTGAGGTCAGAGCCTCCCTCAAAGGGTAATTTGGAGGGGCAACCAGAGGGCAGAAAAAAGAAGTACATGTATATACCTATGTTTGTGTGTGTGTGTGTGTGTGTGTGTAAGACAGAGAGAGAGAGAGAGAGAGAGAGAGAGAGAGAGAGAGAGAGAGAGAGAGAGAGAGAGAGAGAGAGAGAGAGAGAGAGAGATGGAAGAGAAAAGGTGATAAGCAGAGTTCGATTTATCTCAGAAAAAGGACAAAGATAATGAGTAACAGTGAAAGTCCAAAACTTAATGAACTCTCACATCTTTGTGTATGTGTGTCTGTGTGTTTATTTTAATATGTAAAGCAAAATCTGGAAGAATAGAAGACCTATCAATACCATAAATCAAAATGTGATATTGGATTTAAAAATAGACTCAATGCAATTGTGAGCACAATACCTAGTTCTCCATGTCTTTCAAGGAAGCTGGAATGGGGAAAAATGTTTGAAGGCACACCTGCCATCATTCAGTCAAGTTATGAATATGGATACGGGGAGGGAAGCAAGTGTCTAAATATCCCTATTAATTTTAATGCATGTAAGCAATGTGCAACTTCATGACTTTTAAACAAGGCCCTTTTTGATGCTCATTTGAGTTTGATATGAGATTTAGTGCATGTTATTAACCTTGTCAAGACAGTCAGCATCCTTGAGTGGTGCTTATCTTTAGAGCACATACAAAGTCAGTGTCACAGGTCACCACCACTTAAATTCATATTTATGCTCCCTAACTTTCTTTCATATTGGTGTTATGGAGCCAAGGAAGGAACGGCCTCTCCTACAAGAAAATGGGTATTAAGAGGTGTGCAGCCATTCATAACAGAATTTTCAGTGCAGGGTCAACTGCAGTTGATTTATTTTTTAAACATAGGAATGGATAAATCATGAAGGAAACATTCTAGAAATTACACTAAAGTGACCTCTTGGGAAGAAGCAGGCAGATTCTCATTGGGATTGTTGGTTACTAAGGAAAATTAGCTTTCTAACTGCCAAGCCAAATGCACTTAACAGGACATTTGCAACTATTTAACTTCATTTGCATCTAAATAAATCGTGGTGGTGGTGGTGGTGGTTTGGTGGAGGAGGAGGAGGAGGAGGAGGAGGAGGAGGAGGAAGAAGAAGAAGAAGAAGAAGAAGAAGAAGAAGAAGAAGAAGAAGAAGAAGAAGAAGAAGAAGAAGAAGAAGAAGAAGAAGAAGAAGAAGAAGAAGAAGAAGAAGAAGAAGAAGAAGAAGTTGTTTTAGTGACCATTAATCACCAGAAAATGTTCCTTGTTTCTCGAATTCTCTTGTTTTCAACTCCCAAATTCACAATTTCATTGACTGCTGTTATTAGTCAATGAATCCTTGTGCCATTAATCTTGAATAGAAACAAGCTAAAATTTGTTTTTGACAGCCTTTCGGAAGAGGACGTTCAAAACAGAATAAAGGCTGAGTAAAGCCTTATTTCCCATTCACACTTTTTTCACATTGATTCCTATCCCTGGATCAACCAGTCTGTCTCCTTGGAGTCACATTAATGCCACCCCTTCTTGAAACCCCTAATGCTTCCTTGATCCTCAATTTCACACTACCTCATACCCATTAATTAACTCATCTGCACCCACTTAATGTACTTTTTTTAATCAATCCATGAGCCTTTCCAGGTGTTCAAAACTCTTGCATTAGAAACGAAGGGAAGAAAGTTGCGTGGTGCTATCTACCCTCTGTTTGGTGGTTAGGGGTCTACAGCAGGAAGGTAGTTATTATGGATGAGAGAGAGTAATTTAGTTTGAAATTAAATGCATGCTTACCTATTTTCACCTTTCTCAATCCATATATCAACGAAATCCAGCATTTTGCAATGAAGTTTGCTAATCAAGAAAAAAGAAGTACGTTTATGTCTGCATAAAAAAATAGAGCATAAATTCTTGAACACAAAATATTGGATGTCTGTACTTAAAAAAAATATGTTTTGTTTTAGGCAGAATTGCCTAGGAAGACTTACTAACAAAGAGACTATGTGCAGAAATGCTAATATAAATTAACATGCAGAACTGTGCAAAACTTTACAAATCTTAATGAAAAGCTTTTGCAAAATATAAAAAGAGGATGGGAATGCAGAAATTGAAGAATTAAAGTTTTCAACAAGAAAATGAGAAACTGTGAGAAATAGATGCTCATTCTTTATTTATACACTTGTAGAAGTTAGCTGAGGAAATTGAACACGGATAATAGTTCTAAATCACATAGGGAACATATATGTAAAGCAGTAGGTTCCTCATTGCAGATCATGAAGGTGGTGGAGATGGGCTGGAACAGGACTGATGGGCACTAAAAACAAGTGAATCTACCCATTTTGTTTCTTCTCAGTGGGATGATAACTGTACCTTTTTTTTTTTTGAACTTTCTCAAAACCTAAGCATAATATCCTCAGAACAAACCTGTGAAGTTAAGCTGAATGATAAAGATGCTACTTGAAATCACTCAAGAATTCCTCAATTAGCTTTTCAGCCTCTGCTTCCCTGATCCTAGTCCATCGTTTTATCCTGTATATCACATTGCCTGAGAGTTAAGACTGGCAGCAGTTTCCTATTCAGTCCAAACAAAATATTCCCTCCCTTTTTGCAGAATATTTTTTTCCCCTGTGAAATTCCCTGCATCCTATATAATATTAATTTAGTTTGGGGGCAAGTGGAAAAATCTTAGGATTTTTACAAGCTTGCCTATAAAAATAAGAAAGAGAAAGAATGGAGAAGAAAAATAAAGAGGAAAAAATAAAGAGGAAAAAAAAATTAGATGAACACTTATGGGCACCTCATTTTTTAAAATGTCTCCCCTCTGCAAAATGTCATTAGCACCTTAAACATTGATCCAGTTTTCAGAAGGACTTTTATCACTTGTGCCTTTAATCAATCCTCTAAAACTTACAAAACTCACTGAGCAAAATACCTTGTCATTTCATTTCCACACATCAAAAATGCCATGAATAACCACCTAAAACAATCTTGAATGAACAGGATGTATGTACTGGGATGGGCTCAGTTAAAAAGGGTAGAATCTGAAGTGACTTTTAGGTTAGGCCTATGTTGTAGCAGCAACGGTCAGTCCATAAATGCCAGCTAGAAGGGTTAGGCTGCAATATTCAGATGTGGAAGAGAATACAATTACCGAGAGGATTTACCTTGCATTCTCTTATTAGAAAAAAACAGCAATGAAAGGAAAAGATTTTTTTTTCCTTTCAGCTTCAGAACTGCTTCTACGTCCTTCATGGCATTGCCAATAGATTGCAGGTGTAGGCTGTAATGAGCTGACAAAAGTAAGTCTGCCAAGAGCGTTATGACATTCTTGTGTGCAGTGGAAATTCATGCTAAAATCTGCTTGTGGGCTGACATCCATGGCTCTGTTTAGCAGTGCCTCTAACTGGTCCTTGAGAGCTATAAACGGCATGTGGTTCCTGCTAAGGCTGTTTTAATTGGTTATTGCAGTGCAGTGTGAGATTCCTATCTGTTCAAAAGCATTAGCTTGCCTCCCTGTGTATAGCTCTGAAAATTCATGCGCTTAAGGATGAGAAGAGGAGTGGGATGCGATTTCAGTAGCCTAGGATGGGAGAGGAAAAGAGGAAAATTTCCTGTGAGTTACACGTGTGCTTTATGGAAGACACAAATAATAATGGTGGCAGTAGTGAAAAAAATTATGCAGATATGAAATTCATCTTACACTATCCTGCAGAGGTTGGTCAAGATGTACCAATATAGATGATCCAAATGTAAAACAATTTGAAAAGAAACAAAGAAAGGCTACAAATGCATTGAAAAAATAATAATAACTGCAGAAAAGTTTGATAAAGGTAGATAAATAATCTTCCCTTCCCTTTGTCCAAAAAATCTAATTCAAATGTTGACAGAGAACTGATTTTTTTAAATCTGCTACTGGAAATCAGTTTCTGCAAATTCTTTTGGACACTCCCTACCCCTGCTCAATCCATATGTCTTGCTTTTAAATTCTAAAATGTATAAATATGTATATTTTAAAGAAGTTTAATTTTAAATTAAATTTTAAAAGGTATTTATTAATCCTGGGTGACTAATGATATTCCAATCGTGTTGGATAATTCTATGAATATCAATTCAAAATAAGCCAACAATAGAACAAGCCCAAATCATGTGAGTTAATATTTGAATTCCAACAATGCAGTCATAACCAATTCCTATTTTCTCTGACATGTCCAGGATGCATTTTAAAAATTGTTATCTGCTTTGATTAGGATGGAGGAAACAAATGTTCTGATTTTTGCCGCTATTGCTGGCCTTTGAAGTTGTCCATCATTTTGGGGACAAGAACAAGAATATGGCTAATTATTCTAGAATTTCCCAGGGAAAATAAAATATTCCAGCCTCTTGTCAAAGTCAGACATCCCCCTTAGCAGACAGAGCAGCATCATTAATGAAACCAGCCCATAGAGATAAGGGATCCCTCATGAAACCTGAAGGCCTTTATAGAATAGTGAGTGATGAGGAAGCTGCAGACCCTGGGTGAGTTGCCCCTAAAATGGAAGACCAAACAGGCATCCACCACACCCCTTCATGAACCGCAGAGGTGTAAGAATATGATGCTTTACCTTTAAACATTTCTCCAAAATGATTCCCTTTGTGAAAAACCATTCTAAAGAAAATTTTCTTCCATCAAATTGAATGTGAATGATGACGGTGGTAGTGGTGAGAAACAGTTGAATTTTTCTACTCAGCACTAGTTAAATCAGTCTTTATATATATATTTATACTACACATTTTTAAAATTATGCCCTGCATTTTATTGTGGAGCTTAAAGCAACATTCATCTTAGTCTCTCCTCCTATTTTCCCCATAAGAACTACTCTGTGAAGCAAATGGGCTGAGGGGGAAAAACTGGCCCACGTTGAGTGATGGTGGACTTGAATCTGGGTCTCTGCCATTCTAACCCAGGATCATCTCCTCCTACTCCTCCTCCTCCTCCTCCTCCTCCTCCTCCTCCTCCTCCTCCTCCTCCTCCTCCTCTCTTTTCTTCTCTTCTTCCTCTTCCTCTTCCTCTTCTTCTTCTTCCTCTTCCTCTTCCTCTTCTTCTTCTTCTTCTTCTTCTTCCTCTTCCTCTTCCTCTTCCTCCTCCACCACCAGCAGCAGCAGCAGCAGGCTGGTTTTCTTTGCTCTAGTGCTTTAATACTTTCAATGGAGTCTTCTTCCATTCGCCAGTTCAAAACAGCAACCAACTGTCTCACTAGTTTTCAGCAACTGTATAATTAAAGTGTGTTTGTGTGTGTGTTGTAAAACAGGGACTACAAAAAATATTGTATGCAACTGTGTCCCTGTATAATACTTTGACAAGAATTAGAATATTCTTTATTGGCCAAGTGTGATTGGACACAAGGAATTTGTCTCCAGTGCATAAGCTCACAGTATACATACAAACAACAAAGTAATATAATGATAAGATACCAATAAGAGAAGGTAGTAAGAAAGATGAGAAGGATAATAGTAATGCAGCCTATTACATGGGTAAATGTCCTTAGACATAAGACAGCCCTGTGGGAATTAGGTGTTCAGCAGAGTGATGGCACAAGGGAAAAAAAAAACTATCTCTGTGTCTAGTTGTTTTGGCATGCAAATGTCTAATCTATTTAGGAATAATATTACTGAAGGACACCAAAGTGTGTGTTTTAAAAATGAAACACTTAAAATATGTTTACATTCAGACAAACAGCCAGAAATCTGGAGGAAAAACTGAACCAAATCTATGCGTTATTCAGAACAGGCAAGAGATTTTTTTTAAAAAAGCTAGCTTTTCTAAGACACTTCAAGCCACTAGCAAGCTTTCTTGTTTTGATAGAAAACTTTTTCAAAAATTGAAACACCTGGGGGAGAAAAACACACAGGTTTCAGCAAGAAGAGTGAAGGTAAAGTTCATGAACCCATGTTAGTTTCGCTCAGTCTGCAAAGAAACCCACAAAGCATTATTGCACAACAGCCTATAAACCTCAGGACTCCTCCATGTCATAATTTGGGATGCTAGTGCCAGTGTCATATAAGGAGAGACGTGCTTATTCCTCAAGATCCTGAAGATTCCTGACAAGGAGTGCCAACATGAGTGCTTTCGATGGAATTAGCGTTATCTGGAAGAGCACAGCTGCATTCATTGCCTTCACTAAATAACATCAGTGCCATGTGTAATTGCATTAGATAAATATGATACTTACCTTTATTAGAAATGTAATTGCTGATCTTCAACTAGAAAGGTTGGATAAGAATGTCATTCTTTTTCTTACATTCCTTTGGATCAAATAATAAACATTGTGGTATAAGGACCGACTGAAGGAGAGGAGGCCCCAATTTGGGGGGGGGGGTGTTAAAAGAGTCCATTAGGGCTAGGAGACATTTCAAATCAAACCCTTAGATCTTTACCTGCCTTTTTCCCAGGGGAAGACAGGCAGTCTGGTGAGATTCTTGTAGACTGGTGATCAACAATAAAGAATCTTATTTGATCCATTCACAGAGTTGTTCTGGCTGCTTGCATCTAACAATTACAGATTCATTCACTAATAGGATGGAAAGATCTTAACCAGTCTGAATGCAAGACAATGGAGAGTGATACATTGATCCTTTCAGAGAAGAAGACTTGAGAGTTTTGCTCTTAAGAGGCTGTCTTTAAAATCTATATTTCCCTGGATTGCTCAGTTGGGATTCAGAAGAAGCATAAAACAGGCTGATCTTCTTTCATCTTCTTCATGTTAAAGACAGCTATATGATTTTGGCTCATTAAGAGAGAAATAATTACGATCAATTTAGTTTTGAATAAGCACTTAACAAACTGTTACACATCCATAAATTGATATACATTTCATCATAAAGTGGATAGAAAAGGAGTGAGATTTAAAAAATAGATTTGATAGATTTGTTCATCTTCAGAAGATGTCAAAAATTCAATGGAAACATGGCTTCAGTTTATCCATTGTAAAGCAAAATCTCAGTCAAAGGGAGAGGGCCTCTACTACTCGTAAAAGTCCATTAAATCCCAAAGTCCATCATTTCTGATCAATTACAGGTTTGCATAATGATGCCATAAAAATGTTATATCATTGCCCAAATGACATACTGTTTTGTCAGGACAGCGATCAGGCAATTGTTTCTTTTGGATCCAAAGACAATAAACACACCCGTAAATTAAGCTATTCTAAGTTTTCTTATTAACTCAAGGACACAGATTTAAAAGGATAAAATAACAAGCACCTATACCAACCAAGCTGATACTCAAATCTCATACAAGTTGCGAACAGCTCCTTAATAAGGACAGCAGAGTTAGCCCAAGAGGGCCAATTTCCACAGTATCCAATGCTGGGTTCCATGCAGAAGCTCCCAATCAACAACAACCCCAAAGTTTTTATCAAAACCTGGAACCATGACTTCATGGCCCTGTTATGGTCATGAGATTGCAAGACCTGACCTTGACTGGGTGGCACAATGACTCTGGGATGGCAATCAAAAGTTTGAGGCTCTCACAGTGAGAAAAGCTTTGAAGCTGTGTGAAGATTCCTCTCCTTTATTCAGTAAAAAACAACCAGGTTAGCTCAGAATGAGCTAACGCAGAAGATAACAGAAGAAGTGGAACAATCAAATATGAAGACACTCAGTTGACCAACAAATACAGTTAATGGAAAATCCAGAAAAGGGAGTAACAACACTGAAAATGGAAAATACTTTCTATATAAATCAGAAGAAATTTGAGAAAGAAGAAGAACAGATTGAATGGAAGATAAACATATCAGGGCAATCATGGGGAATTGGAATAATAGGGAGACAACTTAATGAATACAAATGGGCTAGTCCTTCCAAAAAATGGCAATTAAATGGTCTCCTTTATTTTAAATAACATATATAATAATAGAGGGAGATCTATTTGACGATCTAAAAGCACTGATATGGAAGCCTAGTTGGCAAAGGAAGGAAGCCAGAATAAGGCTGAAGAAAATTGGGGTTTTGATTTATTAGAGGGGATTTCATATTATTAATTAGAGGGTTAAAGGGATAAGGGGAATTCTGGTCATTAGATTTAAAATATTTGGAAATTAGTTGAAAATAAGGATTTTATCTGTTTAATATTTAAAAATTAGACCTAAAAGAAAAAAAATTATTATGAATATGTTTGATTTATTGATTAACCCAGGTAATATATATAATGGTTTTGATTTATTAAAGGGGATATTGTATTATTAAGTAGATGATTTAATATGGTGGGAAATAGATAACTTTTAGGAAATAGAACAAGATTATATTCAAATAGATAAAATGTGTATTTTGGATATTAGATTCTGTTATGAATTGAGATAAAGGAAATCTTGGTTACCTAAAGCCTGAAAATTATAAATATCAAAGGTTAAATTGGAATATTGATGGGAAACTAAAAATTGGGGAAAAATTAATAACAGGATATGGATTGTTTATGAAGATTGAATGTAAAAAATAAGATACGTATAAGCTAAAATTTATTGATAAATGTAATAATGATGGTTTTACTGAGTTGATATAATAAGAACTGTATTAGATTAAATGTTGTTGTTAGTTGCGAAGTCGTGTCCGACCCATCGCGACCCCATGGACAACGTTCCTCCAGGCCTTCCTGTCCTCTACCATCTTCTGGAGTCCATTTAAGCTCATGCCTACTGCTTCAGTGACTCCATCCAGCCACCTCATTCTCTGTCGTCCCCTTCTTCTACTGCCCTCAATCTTTCCCAGCATTAGGCTCTTCTCCAGTGAGTCCTTCCTTCTCATTAGGTGGCCAAAGTACTTGAGTTTCAACTTCAGTATCTGGCCTTCTAAGGAGCAGTCAGGGTTGATCTCCTCTAGGACTGACCGGTTTGATCGCCTTGCAGTCCAAAGGACTCGCAGGAGTCTTCTCCAGCACCATAGTTCAAAGGCCTCAATTCTTTTGCATTCAGCCTTTCTTATGGTATTAGATTAAATACGAGACAGTAAATGTTAAGGGGAAAAGAAAGGAAATATTTGATGTTGTAACTTGAGATTTGTACTAAAGATTTTGTTATCGAACTATTGACTAACCCAGCCACCACGTTGCTTTTTAAATATTTAAATGTAAAATTGGAAAATTAATAAAATATTATAAAACAAATAAGTCCACAATATGCAGGTGTGCATGCATATAACACAGTGCCCAAATTGTGTGTCTTTTTAATTCTACCTGGGGTTCTCTTCTGGCTTGCTTTCATTGTGCTTTCAGTTATGGAGGTGCCTAAATTTACCCCACCTGGCTCAAGGTGAGATTTTATTTAAAAAAACCAAAACAAAATCTAGCCTTGAGCAGCTATCCTCACAGATTCACTTACAGGGCTTGACAACATAATGTACTTCCATTAGCTCTATTAGCATAGGAAAAGGTTAGTGAGCCATCACGGGCTGATGTAACTGAAGCAAAAACCGTAATTAAACTAAAGTTCCTTTAAACACTGTAATTATCTGAAAGGCAACACCTGTAATAGTATGTGGGAATGACTTTGGGGGATAGGAAGAAGAGCCGCAGCCTAGCAATGGTCAGATAAGAGGCAGTTTAGTCCACAGAAGGAATAGAGGTGTAGCACATATTTCAGAAGAGACCTTCCCCTAGACTCATAAGATCGATGTCAGCCTAGTGAGATAGTCCAAGAAGAACAGTCAGGATTATTAGCTCTTTATTGTAAGGTTACATTTCTCTCTGTCTCTGTCTCTGTCTCTGTCTCTGTCTCTGTCTCTGTCTCTGTCTCTGTCTCTCTCTCTCTCTCTCTCTCTCTCTCTCTCTCTCTCTCTCTCTCTCTCTCTCTCTCTCTCTCTCTCTCTCTCTCTCTCTCTCTCTCTCTCTCTCTCTCTCTCTCTCTCCCTACCTACCTACCTACCTACCTACCTACCTACCTACCTATCTATCTATCTATCTATCTATCTATCTATCTATCTATCTATCTATCTATCTATCTATCTATCTATCTATCTATCTGACTTCTATGTCAACCATCCCCTCCAAAGACAACTCTAGGCTGCTTACATTAAAAGACAATAAACATTAAACCAATAATTTACAAGTAAAAATGGGGAGGAAGAGAGCTAGATGCACATGAGGAAAGGTGGGGTCTTCTCTTGATCTGATAGCTACCTCCAGAGTGATGTACCCCTGCTAGGGTCCCAAGCCAACTGGCAGAGCCAAGTCTTTATGCTTTTATGGAAGGTCAGAAGGATCTCACTTGGGAGGGAGGGGCACAATAGTTCAAACGACAGGAGCCATGACTGAAAAGGCTCTTTTTCTGGACCCCATCAGGCAAAATTCCTTGACCAATAGGCTATCTGAGAAAGTGTCTCATCCCAATTGGATTGGCTTGCCCCTACCATGCCAGCAGAAGAACATGCTGCTAACAGCATGATCTTCTGCTGGCATGGTAGGGGCAAGCCAATCCAATTGGGATGAGACACTTTCTCAGATAGCCTGGACCCATGCTACAAAGGCCTTTAGAGGTGATAAGCAACACCTTGAATTATACCCAGAAGCAGCCAGTGCAGCTTGCAAAACAGTGGTGTAACATGATCCAGCCTGGGGGCCCCAAGAACTGCCCATGCCACCACATTCTGCACCAGTTGTAGCTGTAGGAGATGACCAGGCAAAGCCTGAGGCCTGGGTCAAACACATTATCTGTTTGGAATCCCTACATCCCTGGAAGAGATCTAAATCCCACCCCTCCCTTTGAAGGCACCAATTTACCTTGACCGTTAGTATATCAGATCCTTGTGTTATAGATTGCATGGAATAAACTCACAGTGCTTTTGAACCCTTGGCTTATGGTTTCCTGAACCTGACAGTAGCTTCCAAATAGCACATTACATTAACAGAACCTTGCAATCTCATGAATGGAATCTCAGGATTTTACAGATCCTGTAAAATCATCCTGGCAATTACAAGCAAATACAGAACAAGATTCTTTTAGATTCTTTTCACCATGCTAACATTCCTCTCTGAATGCTCTCGAAAAGAAAACACATTTCTTGCAAGGCCAATTGGAAATCAAAGCGAGTGCATATTTATAACTCCTGAAAGTTGTTTAAAACAATGCTCTGAAAACCGGTATTGAAACCCACTTCACACAAAAGTCATATTCTCTGAAATCAAGGGAAAGCGAGGGGAGGAGATCAAAGTTCTCCAGGCTGCCTGGCTTTGCATATAATCATTTTTTATCAGCTCTGAGCTGTATTAAAAAGAGGCAAGGCTGCCGACAAAGAAAATATTAAATGAAGTGATGCATAATACTCCTTTGCCGTAATTATAAGGATGGTGCTAAGGAACAATAATTGTAGGATAAATTATCATCAAGAGATATTTCCAAACATATACCAAAACAGCATGTCATTATCAAACAATTATTTCAAGGTTCATCTGCATATTAAAGGGAGAAATGGAATACTCCCTCTCTTTTATTTTCTTCTTCTGCCACAACTGAGGGTGGTAGAAATGTTCAAAATAGTTTACGGGAATTAAATATACAACACCCCAGTAATAGCTAAGGGCAGGATTGATGCTTTGAGCTTCTGGCCTAGAGTGATGTGTTAACATCCAAAGATATGCAGGCTGATCAGGCCTCCAAAAATTGTTGTTGTGCCTTTCAATCAGTAAACGAGCATACAATAGACAGAAGATGAGGACTGAGTAGCCTTCATAGAGAATAATAGAGGAAACAATTTTCTGCAGGCCCCAGCCTTCCCCTGGTAAAATTCAGGAAGACCCTGAAGCCCTATAGGAGGGGACCAAAACTGATCCTCAGAGGACTTCTAAAATGTGCCTCTAATCTTTTTTTTTTTTTAAAGATGCTATGTATTGAATGTTAAGATCACCCCAGATCCAATTTACAAATGTATATTGAGTTGCTTTAAGAATTGTTTTGATAAGGTCCATCAATGCTTCAAACAAACAAACAAACAACTGAATCAATCAATTGGAATGCACCTTATTCAATACCGTGAACCAATCTGAAGATTGGATCTGAAAAATGAATTGAGCGAATCGCCCCCAGTTGGCATCCTTGGGTCAAATCTTCACACAGCAGTAGATGTTGAATTAACTGAATGTAGTTTTCATTAAATTAAATCAAATCAACTTTAATTTTTGTCCTGGCCCCATCCATTTTGAGGAGTGTTATTGTTTCATCAAAAGATGTGTGGATCTCAATCTAGGGAGGAAAAAGTGATGCTTTCTTGCCCTAGAAAGATATTTTCTGAATATACTGGTAGAAAATTGACAGAGATATAACAAAAGGCCAAGCTGGAGCCTGAATCCTCTTAAAAAGATGATGAAAATCATAAATGTTAGCACATGAGCATGTATATAATTAAATAGACCACTGCAAGGTTATTGCATAAATTGGTTACACCTATGTAACTCTAACTTGCATAGCATGCTTACCTTGGTTAATTGAACCATAGTTTGTTAAAATAATCCAGCTTTCTAGGTTTGCATGACATATTGAAGCACAGGAATTGCTTCACACAAGAACCAGTGATCTGATCAGAAATAAAGATTCCGCACGAAATGCGATGTCATCTTTCTCTCCAATACAGTACTTATATCTTTTTTTTCTGCTCTTCCATTTTGACTGACTTATTCATGTACCTTTAGAGGAGTGTCATTATCTCACAGAACACAGGCCATAATTGGACATTTTCCTGACAGGTTAAGTTACATTTCTAAAAATTTGCAAGTGCATAGTTGAAACCCCAAAGCAATTTCCAACTCTAGAAAAGATAACTCCAATTCATTTTTTCCCTCAAAGAATACTTAATGTGGATCCTTCAGTAGTCACAAATAGAACAGGGCCAACAATAAGATTTGTCTCTTACGAACACACAAACATTCACACACACACACACACACACACACACACACACACACACACACACACACAGAAACTATACTGACATAGAATCAGGTCAATGTTCTGATCTACTAAAACAAACACCCAGGAATAATAAAACAGTATCTTGAAAGGATTAATACTGGAAATCTGTAAGATTTCCTGTCAGAGGCTTAATGGAATCTCAAAACTGCGGACTATTTTAGTAGATTTTCTGCACAGATATGTATGGATGGGTGTGAATTCAGTGGGTAGGACCAGCCCAACTACTGGATTCAAATTCACTTCTTCAGGTAGCAGACTTGCTGGATGACACACTGGAGCCCGGGCCCTTGATTTTGACAAGAGAAGGTTCCATAATGAGAGCTGTGATAGTAAAGGACTAAGAGGCATACATATAAGTGATTATAATAGATAAAATAATTAATAAATAAAGTGATTATACTGCTTTGATAGAACCACATCTGGGATACGGAGTCCAGTTTTGGTTGTCACGATATATATATATATATATAAAAAATTGTGATAGATGCTGATAAAAAGGCAAGCCAGGAAAAAGAAAGGATTTCATGGTGCAGAGACTTAAAAATTTGAGTCTATTTAGTTATCCTTGCAAAATGACATGAGTGTTGGCACCAGGACTGCTATCTCACCAATATAAAAATGAATAACCTTTTGGCACATCAGCCATCCAACCTGGAACACTTCCCAGCTATTTTTAGTCTTTCCCAGATGTACTGAATTAACTCAACAAACAATATTTCTGGAATTGCTTTACTGCTCCTAAATTCCAACTCTGGCTTAATGTTACATAAAAAATATGTATAGTGGTATTAATTCTCTCCTGCCCCCTCCCACCCTTTCTCAGCATAAATGAAAGAATTTTCAGTTTAACAACAGTGCTGAAACATGTGAGAATATGGCATTCAGGGGGGGAAAAAGATTTAAAGATTCTCAATGGACCATCATTTTAGTTTCTTCCAAGTTGTCACTTTTCCAGGCTGACGTTTGCTTTGATCTGTTTCCATAACAGTTTGCAAACTATGTTTTGAGTTTAGCCATAAGAAAGCTGTAGAAAAGCTATTGAATATTTATCCTTAGCTATTTCTTCTTTTACATGCAAGTTACCTAATTGGTCTTTACATACTGAGTTTTTGCATACCTCTTCAGTAGCTATCTGAAGACAGGCATCTGATATCTGACAGATATTCAAGCTGAACATTGAAGATATCTGAAGACCTGATTTTGTCACCAGGCCTGGGGTGGGATGAAACCCATCAAATGGTTCATTTGATTGTTTTTGCCAGAGGAGTGGAAGGGGGAGGTTATTGCTTTTTTTATTGTATTTATACTGGGGTTTTATCCTTGTAAGCCACCTGGCTTACACAGATGCTAAAAAAACAGCTAAGTGTATGTGTTACTTCTGGTCCCCAGTCTTGTTCACATAGGAGAAACAATTAGCTCACTTTGCATGCTAGTAACACATGACAGAAAATAATTGGAATATTTATTTGGTTGCTATGTGTTTAGTCTTCTCAACTACTCTAAAGGAGACTGAAAGGCTGTCACATCACAGTTCCCTCCCTGTTCTTTTATTATTTTCTCACAAATAATAAACATCTGTGATGATACAATCATAGTGTGACATGTGTATGGAAAAGGTCATAAGGATATTGAATTCCTCCTATGTAGCCACTGGTACAAGACTAGAAAAGACCCAGATGATGGAGCATCTAGAGAGGCCTTATTATCCAAGTACCCCCTCTAGGCTTTTATATGGACAACTCTAGCAATAGTTAACACAGCACTGAGGAATTTAAGTGATTGAGTGGAATTACTGTAATTATCAGCACTATATCTAATTAATTTGGAACTAAATCTGACCAACTGAGGAATTAGTTGATTAATCAGATGATCCTCTTTTGACAGTCCAATAAAGCCTAAATTGCCTCATTGATCCAGTAAAGCAAGTCATGGAATAAGGCACAGTTTGTTGAATTAAGCACAATTAATAAAAGTGGCTAGTTTCACTCTTATATATGTGTGTATGTCATAAATAGTTGGGATAGAGAAAAGACCCCAACAAAGGGCCAGATTTCTGATTTTGGGACTGCATGTGGCAATCTAAATATCTTGGGTGACACTGCTGTGGCATGGTTTTTAATTGGAGAACCAATGCAGTCCTGGGATAGCATCAAGATCATGAGAAGTGATAAAACCACTTTATACTGCACTAGCAAGGCCACATTTTGCCTCAAATTAAGGCCACCACAATACAAAAAAGATGCTGAGACCTTCAAAAGTGTATAGAGAAGAGCAACAAAGATGATAAAGTGTCTGGAGGCTAAATTGTATGATGAACAGTTAAGGGAGCTAGGTATGTCTAGCCTATCAAAGAGGAGGATTAGGGGTGATATGATAGCTGTCTTCCAATATCTAAGGGGTTGTCACAGAGATGAGTGGGTCAACTTGTTTTCCAAATCACCAGAGGGCAGGTCAAGAAGTAATGGGTGGAAGCTTTTCAAAGAGAGATTCAACCTAAAAATAAGTGACAGAATGATTAATCAATGGAACAGCTTGCCTTCTGGAGTTGTGGGTGCTTCATCACTACAGGTTTTCAAAAATAGACTGGACAATCATTTGACCAGGATGGTGTAAGGTCTCCTGCTTTGAACAAGGGGTTGGACTAGAAGACCACTGAGGTCCCTTCCAGCCCTATGATTCTAGGTTTTATGACAAGGGAAACTCTTCGTTATGTGAAGAACTGTGGTACCCACACACCACCAGGGACCACATGAATACTACATATAGAATAGCCCAACGCACATGTTCTGATGAGAAAGAAGTTCCCTGAGGATGGGCTCCAGCATCAGTCTGAAAGCACGGAAGACTAAACCTATGGTCTCGGTGACCGACCCAGATTGGATCCAGCAACATCATCCTGGGACACATTTATTTGCCTTCATTTTTGTGGTACCCTTGTTTATTATTTTAACATAATACTGTATTCACTATGTTCACATTTACATTAAATCATAGTTTGGGTTTATCTTGCCTCCTTGCCTTCCTTGTCCTGGTCCCACCAACTTTCAAAAAAATGTGGGCTTTATACAAAGCCTCAAGGCCAAATGTTGGTCTCAAAGAAAAATGTTGCTGCGTTCCTTGCCATAAATGATAGATATAACACAAGCAAAATTA
The DNA here is from genome assembly GCA_023970755.1 of Azemiops feae. NCBI lineage: Eukaryota > Metazoa > Chordata > Lepidosauria > Squamata > Viperidae > Azemiops > Azemiops feae. Next base: position 542,710 of record JALGBA010000702.1, on the reverse strand, counting down.
GCATTTCAGAGTCTTTGATTTCAGTGAGAAAGAGCTGTAGTTCATCTCAACCGACAAAATCAATAGGATTTTAAAATGATTAACCGTGGCCGAAGTTCTTTGTTGTTATTAACACTGATCCAGCCAAATTAAGTACTTTTCTACCCTGTTAGTTTCATTCAGGGGGCTAAATGAGTACCAATTTTCTTCTACTAAAATTAAATAGAATTAGGAGGCTATCTTTGTCAAGATTTGTAACCCCAGAAACACAATGCCTTTGAGTTAAATATATTGTCAATTCTCCTCTCACTTAAATGAACACAATCTTACACAAACCTACCAGGGAGTTAATAGAGTAAGACTCCCTTTAGGTCAAAAAGAATGTAATTTTCTCTGGATCATAGCCCAGATCTTCTGCTTGAATTTAGTTGTCTTTCCAAATTTCCTTGAATTTAGGATACTCTAATCCACAATTAGCCAACTAGTTGGCAGCACCTTGCAGATCATGACTAATAATAAAAAAACTAAAGAAGGTCAGTTCTGGCTTATACTTGAAGTAGAAGCCACTAGGAAATTCCAAGGTTGTGAGCTAGCCTGGGATTGATTGATTTACGAATGAAGGCAAATATACGTGTCCCGGGATAATGTTGCAGGATCCAATCTGGGTTGTCACCAGGAGCAGAGATTTAGTCTTCCAAGCTTTTGGACTGGTGTTGGAGCCCATCTTCAGGGAACTTCTCTCTAGCAGAATGTTATTTGTTTGTTTGTTTGTTTGTTGTTGTTGTTGTTGTTAGTTGCGACGTCGTGTCCGACCCATCGCGACCCCATGGACAATGTTCCTCCAGGCCTTCCTGTCCTCTACCATCTTCTGGAGTCCATTTAAGCTCACACCTACTGCTTCAGTGACTCCATCCAGCCACCTCATTCTCTGTCATCCCCTTCTTCTATTGCCCTCAATCTTTCCCAGCATTAGGTTCTTCTCCAGTGAGTCCTTCCTTCTCATTAGGTGGCCAAAGTACTTGAGTTTCAACTTCAGGATCTGGCCTTCTAAAGAGCAGTCGGGGTTGATCTCCTCTAGGACTGACCGGTTTGAATGCCTTGCAGTCCAAGGGACTCGCAGGAGTCTTCTCCAGCACCATAGTTCAAAGGCCTCAATTCTTTTGTGCTCACTTAGCTTATGGCGAGTAAGCTGTGACAAGCACATTAGCAAACTGCATCCATCTTGTCCCCCCCCCCAAAAAAAATTCATGGATGTATCCATCCATGAAATCACCACGAGTCCAGCTTAACTTGAAAGAGATTAGCTAAATCCAGAATTAATTTGGATTGCAGAAGCATATTAACCTTGCATCTAGTAATACCAAAGGTGCTTTTTCAAAAGGCAACTGGACTTAACTTCAAGAAAATCCAGTTGCCTTTTGAAAAAGCATCTTTGGGACAATCATAACCTGGATGACTAAGACACTTGATTCATATAACTTTTTCTCATAAAAAATTCCAATAATGAGATTTCAGAATGCATTCATAAATTCATCACGTTAAAATAATGGTGTGCTATTTATTTGTTTGTTTATTTATCTATCAAACTTATTAATCACACATATCCCTCACAGAGAGACTTTTTATTACGGGTAATAATAAATTATGGGTAATTATGGGTAAATGATATCATTTTGCGGGAACTACTATTTTTATTTGATTCTGTCCTTAAATCTCTCAACAAACACCTCATCTTGAATATTAATTGCTATTTTAAAAGAAATCCTTTACAACCTTCCTGTACTGGTAATGTATCTTAGAAAAAGGAAAGTAAGGGGAAAAATCAAAGGTGGTCTGGTCCCAGTTTGAAAGAAACACAAGCCAATATTGTATAACCGATTCTAAGTAGGCTTTTAATTTGTAAAAGCCACACAGCTAAGACGCTAACAACCCACCCACTTCTTTTGAATCAAGATCAAAGGGAGAGTTTTAAAGAAAAATAATGAGACATAACTTTATGAAGTCCCAGAAAACCACTGTATTAACTAATTTTAGTCTCTAGCTTACAAAGTGAGTGTAATTTGGAAATTCTTTCTTTTCCCTCCAGTTTCAATCAGGAGTTATTTTGAAGTGGAAAGGAAGCGTGCACATATTACAAAATGCATTTTATAAATACTCATACTCTAATAAAAGCTTCCTCTACATTTATATTTATTGCTCAATAAATTATAGCAATAATCACAGCAGTTTCTCCTCCCATCATTTTTGATGGTACATTAACATCTCCTTTTAGCAACAGCAAAAAATCTTGCAATAATTATACACATAGGAACATCTGAAGTTGTCTTATAACATAGGCTAGTTTGTAGAAACCACCCTGTGATGTAACTGTGCTGTACCACTTTGCCTTCGGGTAGAGGGTTCACATCATTAAATGCTTCTATAGACAATCCGGTCCCTAGATGGAAAATTAACATATCAGGGAGAAGATTGGGCCAAATTTCTCCCTAACAAAAAAAGTTCCACATCATGAACATTGTTTCAATAGGAAAACCAGAGTTGCATTATCTGATGGTGATTGATGATACCCTTGGTTACCATATTGTGGGTTTATATGTGCATTACATATTTGAAATTATTTAGTTGCATTTGAGTTTTTAAGCTTTGTTGGTTGCCCAGAGTCACTATTGGAAATTTCCCAACATGTTACCAAACAATTCTTCACCTGCTTGACAGGAAGAGCAAATCTTTTTATTTTACTTTCTACCATGTTCACATATTTCCAACTTTTAGTTTAGTTTATTCCACTATTAATTTGATTTATTTTTAAATGTGTAAAAAATTAACATCTGCATTGCTGCATGAGTATTCTATTTTACTGCAGTATTTTTTCCTAATATAGAATTTCTCCAAGGTCATCTCCCCATTCTAATGCTTTTTATATATTATTTTACTGCTATATTTCAATTTCAGTGCAGACTTTTAACTATTACAGTTTTGAAAAACATGGAAAACACTGGAGATTTTTACTATAAAATTTGGAAAACTGGAGATTGTACATTGGTTTTGAAAATGCAAAAGCAGTAGGTTTCCGATCTATGCCAGAGAAAGAGAGAAGATGAGATTGACAGTTAACTAGCTTATATTTTACCCTTAGAAGAAGTCAGTCGTAGTTACAGTAGTAATAGATAATACAGGTTATCATACTCTTATCTAGTGGCAAAAGAGAATAGTTTGGAGTGGAGTGGTTTATAAGCCTTGGAAAATCAATACATAAACTCCTTAGCAATTATTGGATGGATGGATGGATGGATAAGATAGATGATAGGTAGGTGGGTAAGTGAGTGGATAGATGGATAGATGGATAGATGGATAGATGGATAGATGGATAGATGGATAGATAGATAGATAGATAGATAGATAGATAGATAGATAGATAGATAGATAGATAGATAGATAGATAGATAGATAGATAGATAGATAGATAGATAGATAGATAGATAGATAGATAGATAGATAGATAGATAGATAGATAGATAGATAGATAGATAGATAGATAGATAGATAGATAGTCAACACTGCTAACATCGGATGTTTTGCATTGACAACAGATGGAAATGTAGCCATCTTTTTCCCTTTTGCTTTTAGAGTTAGATGATGCTGGGAGGGAGGGGAATGTGAATGAGAGTCTGGCTAGACATAACAACACTAAACTCAGCATGAGAATCAAGGTTATTGAGCCCAGAGCTGATAAAGAATTGGTGGGCTGGAGAACTGGAGAGGAAGCCTGCGCTTCAAGCTAATTGGGGAATGTGATTTATGACTGTTAATTGGAGGAGGGAATTGTGCTTTGATACTATGTGCCGAGGGGGGGGGGATTCAGTTTTTGGCTTCAATTATGTAGTGCCGATATTATGCTACTCGAATAAAAGATTCTTTAAGGTAAACAATGCCTTGGAGTTCTTTTGAAGAGTTTCATCTGTCGGAACCATGACGATAGATAGATAGATAGATAGATAGATAGATAGATAGATAGATAGATAGATAGATAGATAGATAGATAGATAGATAGATAGATAGATAGATAGATAGATAGATAGATGATAGATAGATAGATAGATAGATAGATAGATAGATAGATAGATAGATAGATAGATAGATAGATAGATAGATAGATAGATATAGAATATTCCTGTTGTTGTATCCTGAAGCAGAATTTGTAGAGCGATAGAAAAAGGGTTTTTTTCCAAGGTTATCCCAAAATAACAGCACCTAGGGTTTTCAAGGAAAAAAAACCACAACAACTTGCTAATAGGCAGTCTTGAAAAGTCCATGGCTGCATTGGCAGAAAAGGAAAGGAAAGGAAAACAAACCCAGCATAAAAGTGAGTAAAAGTGCAAATGCAATTTTAATGAATGAAGAATGAAATGGATGCTGTTTTTCCCCCTCCCGATTGAAAGAATAAACAAAGAAGCAAAGCAGGCATTGCATACTCCTAGGGTAAAAAAGGTAGTATATCCAGGAGCAGATCAGATGCCACCTCCTGCTGTGAAGTAGTTTAATCAAAGCACTTTTGACTGCATGTACATATTTCCATGTGCTTCAGAATACTTGGCATAGTTAACTTCAAATCTTGCTAGTTAATTGTTGGCAAGAAAAGACAAATTGTGAGCAAGGGAACTATTCTGGGAGGATTTAGAGCATTTGAATAATTTAGACCCCTGCCGTTAATGTGACAAGATTGTTTTTCTCCTGCAATCACCTGCTGCTACAGGAATTAAAACGGCTGGGGCACTCTTTGGCCCAGGCCAGGCCTCTGTAATGAGCTTTATCAGTCCATAAATGAGTTTATGCAGCAAATTAAACTGTAAATTTAGCTGGAATTGTAAATAGTTAGAAAATAAAGATATGCAGAAATAATGAGCACGGTTGAGGAAAGGCGAGGGAGAGAATGCAAAATGTCAGTCCTTTAAATCTTTATCCTGGCAGGGTTTCTGAAAGTTTACCGCCAATGTTGAAGGTGTATGTTTGTCTGTATAAATATATGTATGTCACTGTAAATAGCAAGGGAACACTTATTTCCAGTTTTTAAAGAAGCACAGGTGAAGGTGTAGGAGGCTCAGCTTTTAGCATGCTGCAGAATGAGAAGGAAGAGGGGATGGCCAGAATACAAGAAGGTGAAGGTAAGATGGTGAAGGTAAGAATAGCCTTAGTGGATCTGGGAGTGATCTAAGCCTAGGAACCTGACAAACTGCTCATCCTCTTCCAGGCTTACTCTCTTGCAGCAGTATTTAAGGCAGGCTAAATATCTGTGGAGATTCTCAGTCATCCAGGTCATCGTTGTCGCAAAGGTGCCTTTTCAAAAGGCAACTGGACTTTGTTTTTCCATGAAGATGTTTTGCTTCTCATCCAAGAAGCTTCTGAAGAAACTTACTTGTGACTGAAAAGACAATATACAGCTAACAACACCACTAACCTATGAACTGCTAACCCACCATTAATTTGAGCAGTCACCATTCAAGCAATTACATTGGCAGCCAATTCCACACTTAGCCCTATGCTGCAAAAGGAAATCCTTCCGTTTTGATCCTAATCTCTTCACATTTATTATTTTTATTTTATTTATTTCTTAAATTAATCTGCTGCCTATCTCATTGTGGGGCTACTCTAGGCGGCTTACAATAATAAACAGGAAGACATGAAAAGAGCATGAGCAGAAGTAAGATAGTAGAACAATAAAATAAATAGTGAAAGAGAACACAGAGAAAGAAAGATGGATGAGTAAATAGCGGAGAACAAGGATGGGGGGAAATGGGAAAAAAATTGCATTAAGTTTGATTTAAGTTGAATGGAGAGTGCAAGTTCTACATGAACGAATGATGAACCATGGTTTATTTGTGCTGATCCCTTTTTCCTTTGCTCTGAAGGAGAAAATCTGGAAACTTTGCTCTAAACTTTTCTTGCAATGGAACCTGTAATGGGCTGTGAGAATAACACAGGAGACAGGAGGCAGAGCTTCAGCCTAGGCCAGGGGTAGGCATCCTTGGCTCTTTTATGACTCGTGGACTTCAATTCCCAGAATTCCTGAGCCAGCATGGCTCAGCTTGGAAACTCTCCCTTTCCCCTCAGCATGGCTGGCTCAGGAATTCTGGGAGTTGAAGTCCACGAGTCATAAAAGAGCCAAGGTTGCCTACCCCTGGCCTAGGCAATAGTCTCATAAGAAAATTTTAAGTCCAAAGGAGGATAGAAAAAGCATCTCAGAAGGGACTCTCCATAATTCTCTGGAAGATAAAGGCAAGACGTTCTTTGAGATATGCATGTTATTATAATCTTACAAGAAAGATAATACTCATGGTTTTGATTTTCTGGCTGGACTACCGTGAAGGACTGACAGAAATTTCAGCGTTCTGATTTTCTAATAACTGAACTTTGCCTTTCCTTAGAACAAAGTAGGATTACTGATGGCCGTCCGGTGCAGATGTTTCCCAACAGCCCAGTCAATCAAGGCAAGCAGTTGTTTCCCACCCCCTCCCAGCACCAGACTAGACTAGACCAAAAAGTACTCAGGTGCTGTTTCTGGCTGTCAGGAGAAATAATCTTGAGCAATTCCCCCAGCTTCCATGCCATCCTCTCTGCTTCTCCTCCCACACTTTGTCTGTCTCCTCACTTTAGTCTGTTAAAATATGTATTGAGGAAGGCACCATCTCTTAATATTAAGTGTTGCCTCAAGGCAGTTTTATAATACCAACAATGCCGATTATAATTTCTAAAGCTTGGATTCTAACCGCAGTTCCCATGCCAGCACTAAGCTGTGCGTTGCAAGAGTTCCACATTGTGCTGAGCGTTAAAGAGGGACAACTATATAGCTTCATTCCGACTAAGCCAATTTGGCAGAAATTGTGGACATGCCATTAATTATACACATCTGAAAGCAAATGCAAATAGCAGTACCATAGTGAGGGACAAATAGGGACATATTGCTTCTTATCCATTGCGGTTCACTGGGAAGAAGATCCTAGACCAGGAGTCTTCAAACTTGGTCCTTTTATGACTTGTAGGCTTCAACTCCCAGAATTCCTCAGCCAGTGTGCTTGGCTGAGGAATTCTGGGAGTTGAAGTCCACAAGTCATAAAAGGGCCAAGTTTGAAGACCCCTGTCCTAGACCCTCAAAATTCACTGAGCTTAAGGAGATTTCTCTTGTAGCACAAACCTTCCCTCACCTCCAAGTTTCTAGTTGCATTTTAAGCCACATGATTATTAGTTTATTGTCCCAGTATCACAATCTTCTACCAATCAGCTGAACATGGTCTCTTCCATTCCCCAAAGGATATTAGTAGTTATTTAGTGAGACTACAATAATGTGACAGAACACTGTGGCTCAGCCTTCTCCACTTTGATGTTCAACAAATGAGTCAGACTACAACATCCAGAATTCTTAAGCAAGAAGCCCATACTGTAAATTCTGAGGATTGTCCTCTAATAAATCTGCAGGATGCCAGTTTGGAGGCTGCTAAAGATAGTAATAATAAGTAAAAGATGTAAATACCACTGAAAAGTCCAGGGAGAGACAATGAGGCACCTTAAGGACCAATGTATCCGCAAACATCTCCTCTGATACCTATCAAGATCCCAGGGCTGTTTCTTTGATCTAAGACTCTAATATTGCATGGGAAGCTTTGCTGCTACAAAACAAAGCACAAGCTTTCAGCATCATCATCATGTCTTGGGATGCTTTTGGACCAATACAAAACCCAGAAATTTGGGTTATAAATTAAAGGAATAGACTACATAGGCTTTCTGAGAAAATCAAAATGGAAGGTCTTCAATCAGAATAGAGCTGGAAGGGACCTTGGAGGTCTTCTAGCCCAAGAGACCCTATATCATTTCAGACAAGTGGCTGTCCAGTCTCTTCTTAAAAAACCTCCAGTGATGAAGCACCCACAACTTCTGACAGCAAGCTGTTCCACTGGTTAATTGTTTTCACTGTTAATAAGTTTCTTCATAATTCCAGGTTGCTTCTCTCCTTGATTAGTTTCCACCCATTGTTTCTTGTCCTGCTTTCAGGTGCTTTGGAAAATAAGTTGCCCCCTCTTCTTTGTGGCAGAGCCCTCAAATATTGGAACACTGCTATCATGTTCCCCCTAGTTCATCTTTTCCCTAGACTAGCCAAATCCAAATCCTGACACTTTAAGTGGCTCAATCCTGATACTCAAAGTGGCTGACACTCAAAGGCTGGAAATATGTCTAAAAGGACATCATCCTTAGTGTTCAGGGGAATGATGATGGGTTGATGACTGACCACATCCATTCTCGGTTGCAAACACAATGTTTTGACATTTGACGTTCTTTAGGTCTAATGGCCTAAAAATGTTGCATACTTCCCAAATTGTAAAAAGTAGATGGAGGTGTTAAGGATGCTTTCCTCAATCTGATCACCTCTTCAAAAAATAGGATTACAATTCACATTGTAACACAAACAACATAGTTGGGTTGTTCTGGTGTAGAGATAATGACAGTTGTAATAGTATATATTGGAAATGCACCATTGAGGGAGACTTTCCTGAAGTAGGGTAGAAGTAATTTGAACAAAAATTGCTGTATCCTGATGTTTTTAGGATGGCAAAACATTCTCATTATGCCATTAACTCTTAAAATATTGCATCTGGCTGTAGTAGAAGACATATGAACAATGAAGTGGAATGATGGGGCAGTGGTACACTGTACTATGACAACTATAGAAGCTATGAAACAAGATGGGGCAGGACACACGCACAGACACATTTATTTATTTCAGGACCTGCTGAACAAGTCTAGATGGAACAAGATCCTCTTATGTATTTTTCAGTTCAGTTTAGGTCTTGATCCAAGCCTGAAAAATAATGGGTTGATAAACAATGGAGAAACATTTGTTCAATCTTATTTCTGATCATTTTTGAAGCAGGTACTGCCCCAGCATATAATGTCCCAATAGAAAGCAAGGAACCAGACTGTTCATATTAGCATACTTTCACATTAATTTAGGCAGACAAGTGCCCAGTATTTTGAAAGATTTGGGCTCTTTATCTCACATATTAATGTCAAAATATTCAACCATGGACAATTGATTAAACTAGAGATACCCAAATCCTGCAACTGTTCCTCTTATGTTTTATGAAAATGATGTTGAGACTCTGGAAAGAGTGCAGAGAAGAGCAACAAAGATGATTAGGGGACTGGAGACTAAAACATATAAAGAGCAGTTGCTGGAATTGGGTATCTCTAGTTTAATGAAAAGAAGAACAAGGGGTGACACGATATCAGTGTTCCAATATCTGAGGGCTGCCACAAAGATGATGGGGTCAGCCTATTCTCCAAAGCACCTTAAGGCAGAACAAGAAGCAATGGATGGAAACTAATCAAGGAAAGATCCAACCTAGATCTAAGGAGGAATTTCCTGACTGGAACAATTAATCAATGGAAGGTCCCTTTCAGCTCTGTTATTCTGCCTCTCTTCCCAGTTCTCTCCATCCTTAATAAACAGAACTGACTGTGATTTGCAGGCAAATTCTAGTCTCTGGTACAAATTATCTAAACCAAATTAGATTGAAATATACAGCAATTGATTAGGAACCCTGCCCAACAGATAGGTCATTTTGGATATTTTGAAAAAAAAAAATGATGAATGCTGTGTGGTTATAGATTTTTCCTTTTCTTATTCATTGCTTTTAAAATATGCTGGTGCATTTTTTCAGTTTGTTTTTAGGGCTTGCTCCTTCTATGGCTGCCTACCACTGCTGATCATGGGTAACAAAGTCCTTTCCCAGCTACTAAGGTCCTTTCCCAGCTACTAAGGACCTTTCCCAGCTACTTAGAGACTTCTTCCTGGAGTCCATAACTTATGAAAGCCTTGGTTTATCTGAGTCTAGATCAATTTCATTTCTGTATATAAAAACCATAGAGTTGCTGAGATAGAAAGGATTCAAAATGTAATCTGATCGTGCTCCCTCTGCTAAAACAGGATCCACCAGATCAGTTACTCTACTGCTAGAAAATTAAAACCTCAACCCTCAGGACAGACAAGCACCACTTTGTACAATGAAAACCAATTATCGTCTGCTCTGAGCTTCTGAACTTGAAGGGAGCTCATAAATGAGAGATACCAGACAGTTATAAGGAAACTCAGCCATCATGTTTCAAGATCGTGGAAACAGACCTGGTTGAGGGGACTGATTCATAGGTGGAAAGACAAGCTGTCTGCTATTCAAATGATCTCCATGAGAATGTAGGCCTTTATTTAGTTTCCCCCACTGTTTCATCAAGCAGACGAGAGTATTTTCCCACAGTTCTGAAAAGGATCATTCCAAGGGGGTACATTTGTCATCATCATTACCCTACTAGATAAGATTGGCCAAGTTGGAGCCATTAACCCAGGATCCTCTCCCAGAATAAACTTGAACACTAAGCACTGAAGTCCAAGCTTTAATCTACATAGGTTGAGGACTTTTTTGAGGAATTTGGGAGGGTGGGATGGAATCCATACCAAACAGTGAATTGGTACAGGAGAAAATAGTAGCGATGGAAATACAGGTGGTCCTCAACTTACAAGTTTGTTTAGTGACCATTCGAAATTATAACGGGACTGAAAGAAAATGGCTTATGGCTGTTTTTCACACTTATGACCGTTGTAGCATCCCAAAGGTCACGTGATCAAAATTCAGACCCTTGGCAACTGATTCATATTTATGACGGTTTCAGTGTCCCGGGCTCCCGTGATCACCTTTTGTAACCATCTGACAAGCAAAGTCAATGGGGAATCCAGATTTGCTTAACGACCATGCTACTAACTTAACAGATGCAGTGATTCACTTAACAGCTGTGGCAAGAAGGGTCGTATAATGGGGCAAAATTCACTTAGCAACTTTCTCACTTAGCAACAGAAATGTTCAGCATTTGTAAATCAAGGACTACCTGTAGTAACTTTTGATTTAATTAAAATGTAATCCAAATTAAATAAATAATCTATAGCGTACAGGGCTACTTCTCAAGCATTTAATGATTTCCAGCTTCTGTTATGATTCAGTAGTAACTTTTAAAAGGGCTCTGGAGAATGCATTCATAGTTGAGACACTTGGCTAGATAAAAGAGATGTAATTTCAGAATCTTTACTTGGTAGAATGGAGATGCACATATTTTGCAGGACTGGATTCAATGTTGATGCTATTGAATCAAAGGGCATGGTTCTGTCGCTAACCTTTTGGTTTCTGAGACTAATTCCAAAAACTGAAAAGCTATTTATGCACAGTGCATGGTCAACACGAGGGCTGAAGTTTGGTCTGGTTAATGGAATTGGTGGTTGATGCTTCAAAGCAAAATGCCTCCTTGAGATCAATTCAATTGCTTCTTTGCTTTATAGAGGTGAAGCCAAACAAGCACAGTAAGTCAGACATGTCAAAACACAAGGCCAGGGGGCCGGATGCGGCCCGCAAAGTGGTTTCATGTTGCCCACGAAGCCATCCTGGAAACAGTGAAGGAACGCCCCCCCCTGCCTTGGCCCTGGCCCAGGCCGGCCGGGAGCCAATGTACAATTTTGTGGTGGCCATCTATGCTGAAACGCATTCAGACTTAGCTCCACAAGGCCGTCTGGAAACAGCGAGGAACCAGCCCCTGCTGCATCGGCCCCGCCCCCTGGATGCATGCTGGGGAGGCTCCTCCAGTGGACCATGCCTTGGCACTTGCCCTGGTCCCACCCCCTTCTGCCAGAGACCCTCAGATCTGTCCCACTCCTGCCCAGGCCCCCAAAGGCCCCCTTAACAAGAACGATGTAGAGCTGGCCGTGCCCACCCAGTAGGCCACACCCACTTCATCCACGCCCACCCAGTAGGCTGCTCCCACCCTGGCCACACCCATCCGGCCCCCCCGAGGGCAACCGCAATGCTGATGCGGCCCTCAATGAAATTGAGTTTGACACCCCTGCAGTAAGTCTAACATTTCACCGCCTGAAGGCTGCATTTGCTGGGTTTTTGTGGACCAGGAGAAGCAATGACATAAGTGTCATACTCATGACATGTACATGCTCAACCTTGTCCTAGACAAATGCTCCCTGATACAGTCCTGGGAACTGACTTTACATGACATCTTTATATAAAATTATGCATTTCAGCTTGAGAAATATATGTAGTGAAAAGCTCGTTTTATGATCTTGAGTACCTTTCTCAAACCAACCACTATTCATCGGAGGAGAAACAAGGCAATGGAAGACTTCTTGAGAGAAAATTTCACTACGAAAGGCAGGACACCTACCTCCAACCCCTTCACTCCTTGTAACTAAATAAATGCAAGATTTCCAATACTTGATACATTTAAAGTTCTCTAAGTGAAATAAATAAAATAATCTAGTCTAGATTACCTTATTTGCTGGTCATTGTGAACAATAGCATGTGATCCAACAAGTGGATCTGATTAAATTTCTAATGGTATGTGGGAATGATCTTGGGTGACAGAGGGAAGACCTGCAGCCAGGGGAATGATCGGATAAGTGGCAACTTTGGCCACAAAAAAAAATGTGGGCATGGCAAACATCTCAGAATGGACCTTCCCTATTTTCTTAGACTATAAAGGTGAGGGAGGAAAGATGAAAATTAAAGCTAGTACTTCTAGATATACTTCTATTTTATTTTATATTTTATTGGAACAAATGTATACCAATATTTGAGGATCTCTTACAAAGACGAGGGGGTCAGCCTATCTTCCAAAGCACCAAAAGGCAAGACAAGAAATAATGGATGGAAACTAACCAAGTAGAAAAGCAATCTAGAACTAAAGATATTTTTTTAATGGTGAGAACAATCAACCAATGGAATAGCTTGCCTTCAGTAGTTGTGGGTTCTCCATCACTGGAGGCTTTCAAAAAGAGATTGGACAACCATTTATCTGAAAGAGTATAGGATCTCCTGCTTGAGCAGGGTGTTGGATTAGAAGACCTTCAAGGTCCCTTCCAACTCTATTATTCTATGTTCTATGTTCTCATCTGGACTATCTTGCAAGGCTGACACCAATCTTGCAAATCTGAAATTACATCTCTCCCCACTTGCCTTTCCAATCCCAAAAAACTAGGGACAGTTTCTTCTGAGGCATGTGTCACATCCACATTCTTTCTGCAGACTCAGCTGCTGGTTGTCTGACCATTGTCTAGTCTGCAACATTTCTACCTGTCTCCCAAGATCATTCCCACATACCATTATACCATCAGAGCCACAACTGTCCTTTCTCATGACCATCCATCATCCCTTAGGGCAAATAATACAAAATAATATGTTGGTTAATTAAAGTAATACAATATGGAGCATGATCTACATTTTCAGCACATATTTTCAGAGTTATATTATCCTATGAATATTCAAACTCTTCATGAATATATTAGTATTAAGTCAAAATGTATAATGGATGGTGTTTCATTCTGTTTTAATTTTTTTATTTTATCCCTAGTAAGATGAAAATAAATGTTTTTCCCCTCTTGCACTGCATTCAAACTAGCTTCACTCTCGTATTATCAAAGCTTGGATATTGCAATCCCCTCTTTCCTTGTCAACAGTGTAATTTTTAAAAACTTTAAAATGCAGTCTATTTGTAGCATGGTTATTTTAGAAAAATAAGAATCTAGGTTCTGGAATGCCAGTAACTGTCAAACATTGTTGCAAAGGAACCTTAACCATAATGTGAGCAATGAATTCCAGTCCTTTACAGAAGTAGATAAAAGCATTTGAATTGTCCACCCAACACAACTTTTTTTCTACCCCAAATTTTGTACGGTTGTACAGCCTCCAACTTCACTTTGTTCGCTGCCTTGTAATTTGGCTCTGATCTCTCAGCAAACAGATCAAGATGCTGAGATTACAAGGTGGGTCTATGCAAGAAGTAAGCCAATTAAACACTTATTTCTAAGTAAAAGGGCAGAGAGTTCGGCTGCACACTGTTAACTTGGGCCTTAGGAAAAGGCATGGGTTTTGCTAACTGGAGCAAAAACAGAACAAAAATATAGGTAGTTCTCAACTTACAACCACAATTGGGATCGGAACGTCCGCTGTTAAGGAATGAAGTTAAGTGAGTCCCAGCCAATTTTATGTATTATTTTTTTTGGGGGGGTCATTTGTTAACTACAATCAAGTAGTTGTTAAGCAAACTTGGCTTCCTCCCCTGACTTTGCTTGTCAGAAGTCAACTGGGAAGGTCACAAATGGCAATCCTATAACCCCCAGGATGCTGCAACCATTGAAAATACAGCCCAGTTGCCAAGTGCCCAAATTGTACTCATGTGACTGTGGGGATGCTGCAACCATTGTAAGTTTGAGGACTGATCATAAATCACTTTTTTTCAGCACCATCAAGGCTTTGAACAGTCGCTCAACAAATGGTCGTAACTTGGGCATTACCTGTACAATAGTATTCTATCCATAATATTATACTGAACATTTGCTCTGCTGATCTGTTTGCTGAGAGATCAGAGCCAAATTGCAATGCAGTGAACAAAGGGAAGTCGGAGGCTGTACAACCATACAAAATTTGGGATAGGGAAAAAAATGTATTTGATGGGTAGCTGTTCCTTTCCTTTCAAAGAAAGCTTTAAGGTAAGCAAGTTAAGTCTTCTACCTAATTCTTAATATCTATCTAATATCTACCACACAATGTTACATGCTTAGCAAAAGCTGTGGTGGCACAGGGGTTAGAATGCATTATTGCAGGCTTACTCATCTCGTTGCCAGGAGTTTGATCATGACCGGCTCAAGGTTGACACAGCTTTCCATCCTTCAAAGGTTGGTTAAATGGGGACCCAGATTGTTGAGGGCAATCTGTCAACCACTTAGAGAGGGCTGTAAAGCACTATGAAGCAGCATATAAGTCTAAATGCTATTGCTAAGATCAGGTGATCTTTGTAAAATATGTGATCACATATTAAATGCATAGAGGCTGAAGATGTAGAAGCAGAGTTACCTGCTGAAACTACCCTGTCTACCTTTTCATGGCTTCATATATTCAGGTGAACACCTGAAGAGAGCCTTTGTCAGAAATCTGAATATTCCTGAACTTTAGTTCATGACAAATAAACTGTGGATGAGTAATTTGGGGATTAGTGTGTTAGGCACACTGTAGAGTTGGAAGTTAATTTTTGTTGCATGAAGCTAGCAAATTTAGCAAACTGTGTGCAGTGTATTATGAAAATTAAAAGGATGGAAACTAATCAAGGAGAGAACCCACCTAGAAATAAAAGGAGAAATTTCCTGACAGTTAGAATAATTAATCAGTGGAAAAACTTGCCTCCAGAAATGTCAGTGCTCCATCACTGGAAGAGATTGGACAGCCATTTGTCTGAATTGGTATAGTCTCCTGCATGAGCAGGGGGTTGAACTAGAAGAACTCTGAAGTCATTTCCAACTATGTTGTTCTATTATTCTGTTAAAACTCATCCTAATTCTTCTCATCTCTCTGAATCTTTCCGATTCACAGCCATATGCTCTTTGCTGACCATTATGCATCGAAAGCCATTTTCCAAGGTGCCATTTAGCACACTGGACCATGCACACATTTTAAAGTGCAACCATTGGCTACAATACAATATGAAAAATTCCCAGACTTTTAGGGGGAAAAATACATTAATAATTAAATTTGCTCAAAGATGTTTAATTCTCTGCTTTGGGAATTAGAGCGATGGGCTGTTAGGTGACACCATCAGGACTATATTTGTGGTAATATGATGTGTAAAATAGTTTTATGAAATGTTTCATTCATATTGAGGATATGTTGGCAATGTGTTACTGGCTATTCCCAGGAGACAAAGCAGCAAATGAAGGGATTATCAACTGGAAAACAAAGGTCTATACTGGAAAGTAACAGAATCTCCTCATTTTTATTAACACTCTGAAGGAAATTTGAAGAAGATTCTATTTGGTAAAATGTATCTCTGAATCCCCTTTCCCCCAAAATTTCTTAGTTGACAAGACTGTCAACTTTGATTATGAAATTTACTCTTTAGTTATCATTTATCTAGTAGGTGAAATCCCCAGGAAATTCAAGGAAGGGAGAGGATCAGGCTTTAAATAAATAATTGCAAGCAGATACTATAGCAGTTTGCATGGCAAAGAATATTCTTAATGTGTCACCTTCTTTACACTTTTCTCTGATTAGATTGCCTCTTGTTAATTAACAAAGTTTGCAAAACAACTTTCAGAGCCGATATAATTTTGTGCAGGTGCTTCTTGGTTAACAAGCCAGGTGTTCCTTGCAGCCTTAAAGCCAGCATAGACATTGACCAAAGTTTTGCTGTCTATACAAATACAGCAGAAATCATGACAGAAATAGAAGGCAATGGCCTAGTTCAGCTTGCATCAACTCTGCAATCTCCAGGTGCGATCATATAGCAATACTCAGAAAGCCTACTAAAAGCCAGGCTGGCTAATAATTCTCAGGAACCAACAGCAATCAGCAGTATCCGATTAAAATCTGCAGTAATGGAGCCCACAATGTCATAAATGAAGCACCATCTCTGTAATGTGAATGACCTTGGGAGATCAGGCAAAGCCTAGGTAATACTCAGACAGGAGAAGTCATAACCCAGCGTGCATAGTGAATGGAGCAAGAATTTCTGGAGGACCCTCCCTAGTTTCTCAGGCTGCAAAGGAGACGGGGAAAATTGTACTCTAGCTTACAAGATTGATGTCCGCCTTACCAGAGAGATCAGACTGGAAACAGACAAATAAGCTAATTCTACTTTATAGTAAAACTACTTTAAGACTAGTTGAAGTCCACATGCCTTAAAATTGCCAAGTTTGAGAAACCCAGAGACTAAAATTGGAATTGTCATGATTAATTATTCTTCATTTGCAAATATTAATAACAATATACCAGATAAGGGGGGGAATTCTACACTGGTCTCCTTCCCGACAAGTTTCATATTCTATGTGCAAATGTTTTGTTTTTGTTTCTTTTGGATTTAATGGAAAAATGGGAACTCACCCTTGTACAAATCTGAAATATTACATTAATATTAGTAGACACAGTTCTACTATCTCCATGAGAAGTTTATCTGGAGGCCAAATCATGCCATCTAATGGTCATTAATGTTGATGTTTTAAAACCTTGTGGTGGATCTGTACAATTTGCATTTAAATTGATTGAACAATCTGAATTCAATTTAGCTATTTACTGTTCTGATGAGGGCATCCTTCATTCCTGTGCCTTGCAATGTCATCCTTAATGGTGTTATTCAAATACCCATTGCATCATTAGAGAAATATATTATATCCCAATCTGCATGTGATTTAGCTGTCAATCACAGAGCGTGGGAAAAGATGTCCTCCCTCTAAAGCAGGGCGCATAAATGTGGAACCCGCTCAGACCATAAAGGAAGCACCCAAGGTTAAAAACATCCCTTTGGTCTTATGCAAAGGAGGAAATGGGGCTGAAGAAATGATGCAGGCAGGAAGTAAGTCCCGAACAAATGCCATCATCACTGGTACATCTGCTATCTTCTTGCCTTTCCAATGCAAATAGTTTACTGGAGAATAGCACAAACTCACCAGATCTGCTCCTCAGTGCCTGAATGTGTTGTAATCAAGTCTGGATATGGCAGATTACAACCCTTCATGCTTCCGAAATACGTGATGGGTTTCTTTTGCATCCCTAAATTCTGGTCAGTGATCTTCAGAGCTCGGTTTAGAACGTAACACTGTGTTGTACAATCTGTAGTTACAAGGATGTTTATGGCCTCTGAAAACCTTGGATGTGGTTTTTAGAGAGTCCCCAAAACCATTAAATATATATTTTTAGCCTAACATGGGATGCTTAAATGTAGGCAAAGTAATGACACTAATTGTCTCTAACTGATTTAATCCCAGGGTATGGAACAGATTGGGGTACCTTATAAAGGCCATATATTTACCTGAAAGTTGATTCTTTGTATTTAACACATATGTTTATTGTATTTTCCTTTGACTTGTTTTATCATGGACTTATATCCTGTACTTTGTTTTTGTTTTATATTTTGACATGGTCATAAAACTAATAAATCAATAAGCTAACTGATTTAAGTTCAATTATTTTTATTCCAGTTAAAAATTGCCTATTTGTCCGTGCTCATCCATTTATGAAGCAGAACTTTGTCATGATCCTCAAATCATGACAAATGAGAAGTCTCTATGACACAAACGCTAAAACAAGTGACGATTTTTCACTAAAGTGATGTTAAGGTGTACATTTAGAAATCTGCATTCTTTTCTTACAGTTCAATGGCTGGAAGGATATCAGAAACTTCCCTTGTAGTTTCCAGATAAATAGACTTTATTCTTTTGCTCAAGCTTTAAATATCAGAGTTGATCTTGGCTTGTTGGAATTAAACACTATCCAGCTCACTTTCATGCAACCAGTTAAGAATACGTTTATACTGGTTCCACAGTAGGTCCATGCAGCCAACTAAGCTGTAATGTGGGCTCTTTGTTTCTGGCAGGTTCTTGGAACCTAGCCAATTGAGGCTTATTTAATCCATCTTACTTGCACGAATTAAAGTTGAGTATACTGTACAAATCAGGACAATGTCAGATTTCATTTGTTCAGTGAACTGAAAATGGAAAACAAATTCTTTTGATCTCTTCCTGGTGGCCATGCACAAGAAGGAAAGAGAAGGAGGACTCATTGTGGAAGGTTTATCCAACTCATCAAAACTGTTAACAAAACCCAACTCTTGTGTGCAGATAAAATCTTGTCCTCAGGAATAAATGATACCGTGTTATAATGTCAAGACACAAAGACTAAGAAAAAAATGTTAGCAAAGTCAATCTGGACATAACCCATGTTCCAATTTCTGCTTTGATCATAACTTATTTCCCATTTCATGCATTCATATTATACTCACCAACAATTATGCACTCCTGAGAGACCAGCGAACAAAGTTTAGGATTCTTGCCAAAGATGACCTTTTTTTTTTTTGTCTCAATAGAGTTTAGCATAGTTTCTGGCAGATCTGAAAGAGAAAGATATTTATTTTCTACAGCTGCATGTTTGGCCATGTTTTGAGTCTACAGTACTTTCCACTTTTCTATGATATGTGTATTAATTCATTTTCAAATCCTTCTGAAGACAGCTCCTTGGAAAACATGGCATATATCTGTATATGTACCACCCGAGATCCTGCTTTAGACTTTCAGCAGACAACACATGAATTCTGTCATGGCGTGGTGCAGTCTTCATTCTTCAAAAAAGCTGTTACACGCAGACTTGACAACTCCACAATGACATTGAAATGGAGTTAGTACCTTGCATTAAACCTCCAGTTTGGTTCTAGTTTATCCTAATCTGCAAATTCAACCCATGTGATTTAAGAGCCACGGTTTATGGCATAGAGATATGCGCTAAATAGTCCTTCATATCATCTTCAATAAATTAGGATAGAAATGCATCATAACTTATCACAAAGTATGAATCCAGCCTGAAGAATCAGGACTAATTCTGGCTATTTCAGACTTATTTTTCTGTTTTTAAAAATAATTGATATAAATCTAGATCTATCTCTAAATCCTAATCTGTCTATATAACACTATGGGCTGAAAGGACCCACCAGATTTTGCAGCAAAATCTTGCTTTTGTTAAGCTTTGAATCCACTAAATAATACTTTTGATATGATGTCAGTGACAGTGTTTAGAGCTGAAGCCTTTCGGGGGGGGGGGATATCTTATAAATTTTAAAGCCACCTTTCCCTTCGCTCTCTGCTTGCCCACCCATCTATCTTTTATTCTCCCATCACTCTATTCTCATTGTTTTCTTTTTCATTGTTTAATCTATGGTTCCATTACTGTTATGTTTGTCCCAAACTGGACTTTGTTTTTCCTTGAAGATGTTTTGCTTCTCATCCAAGAAGCTTCTTCAGTTCTTCAATCAAAACTGAAGAAGCTTCTTAGATGAGAAAGAAAAACAAAATCCAGTTGTTTTTTGAAAAAGCACCTTTGGTTTTTTTTTTGAAAAAGCACCTTGTTTTTGAGCTGGATGATTGAGAATCTCCATACATACTGTTACGTTTATACTTCCTTTCATTTCTGTTTTTATGGTTGTAAGACACCCTAGAGCAGTGATGGCAAACCTTTTTAGAGATCGAGTGCCCAAAAACTGCCCACACCCCGCCCACACCCCACACCCCGTCTTGCCCCCGCCCGCTTGCAGGGCCACCCACCGCCTCCATGGCCCACTGCCGCAGATTGCCCAGGCGGCCCAGCAGCGCCATGGTGGCCATGCCCTCCACCCGTGCCCCACAGCATCACCTGCATGCGATGGGGCATGAGGGTGGAGTCTTGTCCCTGCTGCCCGGCTGCCATGTCCTTGGCTGTGCTGCTCCGTGCGGGCCATGCCCAGGGGCGACTCTCCTCCGGGGGGCTGCTGGTGAGGAGGGGGCCACAGGGGGAGGCGGGGCTGGGGTGACGGCACGCATGCCCACAGAGAGGGCTCTGAGTGCCGCCTCTGGCACGCATGCCATAGGTTCGCCACCACTGCCCTAGAGTAGGCCCATGGTGAGATAGGCGACAAATAAATTCAACAAACAAATAAATAAATTTCAAACTCTTAAAAGAGAGAATGAGAATGAGAGAAAAGATATTAAACGTGGTTTGAGATGTTTTCTTGCTGTGATTTAGGAGGTAGGAATTTTCCAGTAGGACACAGGGAAGTGAGCAAAACAAAACTTCACCCACATACACACCATTGTATAGCTTAGCCTCATTATTTCAATTCAGGGACTGACAGTGCAAGACTTAATACTATAAGAAAAAGCAGAAACGGTGTCAGCAGACAGGGAGGGGGGAAGAAAAGGGGGGAAAATAAGAAAGTTTGGGTGATACCCAGATGTGAAACACTATGATACACTGGTTCAATCCATATGAAAAGCCAGAAACACATCAGATTGCAATTTAATCTTTTTATTTGAAATATAAATATTGTTACTATCAAGCCTGACAGTATAGAAAATGTGTGCCCTGCAGCCTTCTGACAAAACAAAATTTATATTTAAAACTTCCAGGAATAATGCCTTTCATATGGAGGCTTTTGTCACATTGCAGCGACTCTAAACCTACCTTATGGTCCTGTACCTTTAATTATTTTATGCCTAGAAGACACATTTTAAATAGAAGTGGCGGGTTACAAGCATTTTGACAGCTGGGGATGATTAAAATACTGACAACATGCACTATATAAAATTCCCTGAGGTTTTCAGCTGGATACTCCTTGGAAAGTTAGACATTAGAATCCAAAAAGTATGTATTTTAACCATCAGCGCAAAATGCTTACTCTGGGAGGGTGGAGAATTTCTCCGTTCCCTCTTTCCTTGTAAAACCTTTTCTATCCCAAATTCGGAGACCCTTCCTTGGAAATTGAACAACACGTACAGATTCCTAGATGGCAAATTGTGTGTGTCATTGTTTAGTGACCAGCTGTTCTAAATCAGGATGGGAAGGGAACCAAAGAAAGGAAGGCAGGTCAAGGAGTTTGGACCATGTTTCCATGGGATCCAAATGTTACCAGCCATCAGAATTCAGTTTTTGACTGCACGAAAAGCACAGTGTTTTCTTGCACACAGTCATTACATGCATATTTGCAAAAGAAGCATCTAAAACAGGTGGTATCCAAAAATTGCATCTGAGAAGGATCTGTATTAAGGACAGGGTTTTTTTAAAAATAAAAATAAAAGCATATATTACAGGAATAGTTTAAAAGAGAGAGAGCGAGCTCTGGAAACAGAATGACATTTTGTCATCCTTTTCTTATTATTACTATTGTTATGAAGAAAGATTGCAGGAATTGGGTATGTCTAGTCTAGTCTAGTGAAAAGAAGGATTAGGGACAACATGATAGCAGCATTCCAATATTTGAGGGGCTAAACTAATCAAAGAAAGAAACAAGTTAGAACTAAGGAAAAATTTCCTGATGGTGAGAACAATGAACCAGTGGAACAATTTGCCTTCAGAAGTTGTGGATGCTCCAAAACTGGAGATTTTTAAAAGAAGAGACTAGACAGCCATTTGTCTGAAATGGTATAGGGTCTCCTGCTTGAGCAAGAGATTGAACTAGAAGACCTCCAAGGTCCCTTTTAATTCTGTTATTCTGTTGTAATAGGAGACACAGTTGGGGTAGAATGCAGAGTAACTGAGGTCCTTCCAGCTTTTTCCCATTTTTAGTTGGCAACAAATAAATAAGGAAAAACTCTGTAGTGCTGATTTGTGTGTCCCTTTTAAAGAGCTTATAGAACATAGAACATAGAATGATAGAGTTTGAAGGGACCTTGGAGGTCTTCTAGTCCATCCCTGCTCAAGCAGGAGATCCTATACCATTCTGGACAAACAGCTGCCCAGTCTCTTCTTGAAAACCTCCAGTGATATGAAAGTTCGTGATTGCCTTCCCTCTTCTTTTAACATTGGATGTTTGATATGGTGAATATATCTCATGGATGCAATGCACTGTTGATTTAGAAGCAAGGCAATTTCCCACCTCCGTAACTACATAAGACTAGGATCTTATATAGACTTGATTAAGAATGGGTACATGTCTCCTTTTGGTCCTGATCCTGCAGTTTCTCTAGATACATCTACATCAACAAAATGTATTTCTAAAAATGGCTAGTGGATACTATTACTAACATTGTCATCTACATTTAAAAAGCATAAGTCAGTGGGACGAATGCTACCGTTGGAAAAACATCAAATACTTAAGAGGCTCAGTAATGTTACACTAGCTAGTACAGGAGGAAACATCTCACATTCTGCGCTTACACTGGGGAACAGCAGATATTAAGGAAACTGTTGCAAGACATGTGTACAGTGAAAGGTGGAAACAGAAATGTAGGAATGAGAAACTGTATACCAACTCATGAATGAATTTTCATGGGGCTTCTTAAAAATTGTGAATTCATGTGGAAATGCAACCAGCTTAATGTTGGGAAAGTAAGACACTTTGCTAGATTTCAATCTCCAATAGTGAACACGAGGCTTACGTGTTGTGTATAATTCATCTTTTATTGCAATGGAAGCTGGAGACCCTCCCTACAACTATCATGTGATCAAGAACTCTCTGACTTAATTATATGTTTTGCAAGATCTTGCTTCCTTTTCTCTTACCACCAATCAACTTAACTGGATTACCTCAGTTTTGTAAATGAGTAATAATTGCAGGGTAAAGCATGCATATACTTTCCTAATAGCAAAACTCCTCTCAAGTATGTGATTCTTTTTTTCCTCAGGAAGTTCTCACATGGCTGAGCTGTGACAAACATTGTACTTTTAGTATTAACTTTGCAAATGTAGTCTATCATAATTTCATGAAAATTGTCATCTGCTTTGTTAAATAAAATCTTTCTGGTTTCTTACAATTTTTATTGCATAAATTAGAATCAAATTTATCCCCAGTTTTATTATACCCACTTTAAGAATAGTATCAATCATGTAGGAAAGATCAGGCAAACCTGGGGGGTGGAGTTAAGCACATCATCAGACTATAGAATCATTGCGTTCCCACAAGTGTTCCAAGTTCAACCCTTCTTTAATTCTATTGACCTTTATCTGGCGCCAATTTCATGTTGAACTTTAATTGACCAGATTCTTGTGAATAGCTTCAAGAGGGGTTGGATTTGAAGTGCTGATGATGTGCTTAACTCCACCATCACTCCAACCCCCAGCTCGGCCTGCTCTTCTACAGATCATTTCTGAAAGTATCATCATTTGTAAAGCAAGATTATCTTTAGTTTTGAACAGTTTTGGATAATAATGTTCTTTCTGTCCATGAAATTCATCTGGACCAATCACCAGCTCTTCACTTGGACTATCTCACTGGATTGTTGTGAGGAGAAAAAAAAAATAAGAATAATTTTGAGCTTTATATAGAAAGAATGGATATTAAGTGAAATAAGCATACCAAAATGTATTTTGTGAACATATGTCGTGTAATGTATTAATTTGCATACTTCGGTGTTTAATATCTGCAGTTGTGCATTTTATGGAAAAATACACTCAAATAATGCGAATTTTCAAGATATTGAAAATCTAATGGATTGGAATAGATTTATGAATTAGCATATGATAACAGCAAAAAATTACAGGCTGATTTGCCCATATTTGTATAATAATATGAATATTGTTAAATGATAACGCAGTAGTTTAATAATAGATTTTCCCACTTCTCTAAAAAAACTACAGAGCATACAATGGTTCCTCAATTTTCTACTGAAGATCACTTTAATATAAGACATTCCCAAGAGACATTCACCACATCTCAAAGAATGCAATTCATTTCAGCTTAATGAGCAACTATCTAATTTTGATTGTAGTTTCTGCATAGCAGGTTTAACCATACTGTGATATTAACACCAGTAATAAAAAAGAAGAAGTGTATTTCTTTTTCCATTGATGCAATGCAAGCTATTGAAGCTCAAGTTAATTGCATCAACAGGAGCCAAGAATTGCTGGAAGTACTTGATTACAAAAGTACAAGGTTCTAATGGGAATTTATGAAGAACAGTTCCTATTTTATTTGGCTAGCATACAAAAGTACTTGCTTTTGTTCCTTTGCTTTATCAGCACACAAATGATTTTATTTCATTCTGCAGAGAAGTGTTGAAAGGAATGGGCTGTTTTCATTTTCACTTAAAGACTAAATTTCTTGGATTACAATAGCAGGAAGTTAGTTTGTTAGGTGCTAATAAGTTGGAGTCATCTCCATGCAACTACGGAATTATGGATCACTCCCTTGATCTGTTGTTAGCAACAGTAGATCTATCAAAGACATCTCTGATCCAGAACATAGAATACAGAATAACAGAGCTGGAAGGGACTTTGGAGGTCTTCTAATCCAATCCCCTGTTAAAGCAGGAGACCCTATACCATTTTAGATGGTTGTCCAGTCCCTTCTTAAAAGTCTCCAGTTTTGGAGTACCCACAACTTCTGAAGGCAAATTGTTCAACTGGTTGATTGTTTTCACTGTCAGGAAATTTTCCTTAGTTCTAGGTTGCTTCTCTCTTTGTTTAGTTTCCATCCATTGCTTCTTGCTTTCTGGTGTTTTGGAAAATAAATTGACCTATCCAATCTATCTATCTTATCTTTTTTTTTCTATTCTCCTATTTCTCTCAATCCTGAAGAGCTGGATTCCCTGCTCACCTGTTGGTATCCCATGCTCAAAATATGTGAGTTTCTTCTGGCAGATCATTGCTTTGAAAAAGAAGTCAGTCTTTATTTGGTCCAGATCATTCCTGATAGTTCACAATACTCTAAATCCATAATTCAAAAACATCAGTACTCTTAATCTTGAGCTTTCACAGCTATATATCCAGCCAGCTTTCACAGCTGCTAGAAAAACCATTATGTTAACTATTCTGATTCTTGCTGTCATAGAAACATTTTTATCCTTTGCAATCTTGTCTAAGTTTATCATTGCCTTCTTTCATAGGATTAATATCCTGTTTACTTCTCTAGTACACTGTCCATCTCTATCTGTGCTTTAGCCCAGGAAAACAAACGATCTACCATTGTCACTGTTTCTGCTGTCAACTGGAAGATCATGTATCATGTTGGGTGACATTATCTTTGTCTTCTTAATATTTAGTTCTAACCTGAATATTTCACTTTCTATTTTTTTTACTTGCATTGCAATCCTTCTTAAGTATTCTTTATCTTTGGCTAACAACACATTAAATTGGGCCTCCTATTACTGCTAATATTCCTTCCATTTCTGTCACTTTTATAATATATTTGCTACATGTCAAACAGATAGTCTCATTTCTTTTCTATGCTGAGTCATTCTGTTTCTTCAGATGTAGCTCTTACCGTAACTTTTTGTTCACTGTAAAGATTCTCAGCTGTTTTAGCATGCCAAGTGGCCATGATACACCACCCATCCATGCATGATCTACACAATCCAGCTCTCGATGAAGCCAATAAGTCAAAAGAAATCCTCTTTCTTATATTGTTTTGGTGTTTCTCTTATCGATCTGATACTACCTGTCTTACTCTGGGTTTTTTTGGCCTTTCCTGAAATCTACATGTTCATTTATCCTTTGTAAGACCTTCAGGAAAATGTTGATTTCATGAGAATTAGTGCACTGTTTTAACAAATTGTACATTCTCTTGCATGAATAGATACACTGTTTTTCCCCAGTCTGTAAGCCATGTAATCTTGTTCCATATTTGTTGATATGGAAATGTTAACCCTTTAACTGTCTCATCTTGTGCATTTTTAAACAATTCAGAGGTTATTTTACCTGAGCGTGGCACTTTGCTATTTGACAATTGGTCTACTAACTGTTAAACTTCACTTTCTGGTGAAAATTTCAGAATATCTCTTCTTCCTTTTCTTGTTATTTTCCTTTTTTTCTTGATTGAGATTTTTCTTTGTCCTTTATTGCTTGATCTTCTATGTCTGTGTTCAGTCATCATATTTCCTTCTTGTTGCCCAAGGCTTTTATCTTCTGTCTTGTTCTTTGGATCATTACTTTAAATTCTGGCAATATTTTTTCTGCTTCAGTTTTCATAATATCTATTACCTCTAACTCAGGTTGTATTTTACATAGGTTAAGTATACTAAATCTCTTTCTTATGTTGATCTCATATTATGTCCTTCAGGTGAAACCTTGTGGACTACTCTTTCAATTTTCTAAGGTTAGCCCAAATATTTGACACCAAAAATTCACGGGCTGTTCCACAATCTGCATTTGATGGTCATGGCAGATTAGATTACAATTCTTTGTCTCCTGTTTCCTATTATTTAGTTGATTGTATCCCAGTGTTTCCAATGATATCCAGATGAAGAATCTACATTTATGTTGCTTAAAGCAGGTATCGGCAATAAACAACAATTTTCTTTGCAAAACTCTATTAAGAGAATATTCTCATAACTTCAGGCTCTGCTGTTTGCATTATACTGGAATTCCCTAAATATCTGCTAATTTAATTATTTCAGGATCACTGATATGATCCTGTCATTTATTAGCTTATAACTGAGCACATGCTTAGTAATGTAGTTCAGTGTCATCACCACACCATTCCTTTATATGATTGTGTGCCTTCAATACTACATCAGGTAATCTTTCGATTTAGAATGGCCCATACTGATTCACTTAAGTTTACTTATTCCTAAAACTTGCATATGTTATGGAATTTATGGATGGAAACTTATCAAAGAGAGGTCCAACCTAGAATTAAGGATAAATTTTCTGACTGTATTAACAATTTATCAGTGGAATGGCTTGCCTCCAGAAGTTGTGGGAGCTACATCCCTGGAGGTTTTTAAGAAGAGATTGAACAACCATTTGTCCAGAATGGTATTGTCAAGATTGAATCTCTGTGATGCCTGCTAGCTTTTATCACTATCAACTTGCCATAGAAAAGAGGGGAGGGGTAGAAAGTGAAGGGAGGAAACGGAATTCCAAGAAGCCGTTCACAGACCGTGAGGGCCTGCAAAAATGCCAAGGCCACTAACACAGGTGCTCAATGGAGAAATGGACTGTTCCCATAACAAAACAAAGTATTACTATTGGACAATCTGAACACCCAGTAGGTGGGGGGAAAGGAAATTTATTGTCTAACTAAGCAAGCTTTTGCATGGGAAAACCAGAGCTGGTTTTGCTTCTTCAGTTCCAAGATGGTGTATCCAATAAAGTTTTACCTTCTGGAACTTAATTGCCTTGCAGGATCCTTTTGCTGGGTTGGCTAGTCAGACTATTGAGAGGTATAGAGTCTCCTGCTTGAGCATGGTGTTGGCTAGAAGACCTCCAAGATCTCGTCTAACTATGTTATTCTGTGGATGTATATTTCATTCACACTTTGATAAGACTTTGATAAGTCTTTATTTTTTTTCAGTTCACGCTTTTTATATTTCATCTTCCAACTGTATGTATCTTTAGGAGAGGACCAGATTGAGCCTGAGAGAGGAGTCAAGTGCGCCATCAGTTTGTGCCCACAAGTGATCTAAGTCCAGTCTTCCTTGAATTCTGTTGACTCTTATCTACCGCCAATTTGCCTTGACACTTAGTAGTTCAGATTCTTGTTAGAGAGCTAGCATGGATTAAACTTATACTCATTTGAACAACCTTGGTTCCTGATTTTTTTGCGCCTGACAGTATCTTTCTAAAACAAAGACCTTTTGGGGCTTTCAATGCAGAGACTTCTGACACTCAATTTACCTACAGCTTCAATGTGGTCATGTCATCCTTTCCAAATCTATTTGTGCATGTTTGATGTTTTTGCCCAGAACTGGAACAGCATCTCAGTCAGTGTCAACCCTCCCCGATAGGCCAGACAGGAAACACAGCTAAATCTACTGTATTGCAAGACTCACACAATCATGCCACTGTGACCACCTGGTCCCAAGACTCCCCGCCAACCACTTGGCATTTAGGAATGGGGTGATAGAAGGCTATTTGGAGTCTCCTCAGTAATGGACATTAATGAAGAAAGACATGATTTAGGGTTTCTTTAGTTTTACTGTGTGTACATTTGCAATATTTATAGTGTAGCAATCTTATTGTGTGTGCCAAAGAGTCACTTTTTCAAGGAAGAGAATGTTAGTGCTTCTTTTATATTAGTGTTTTGGACAGTTCGTATCTAGAACGTTTCCAATAGGTCTTTAGTTTGCTAGTGCATGTACTTCATCTGTCAAATTTAATTGAGACAAATCTCAATTTTGCAACTGCTTTTGGGCTTCCTTGCAGCCATGTTTTACATTTACCTGCTGACAATCTTTTTCTGTTTGCTGGCTCGCCATCTGTTACCCAAGTGGTAAAGGCTTTAGTATTCCAATTTGCAATTATGTGAAATTAGACTGTTATTATTAATAATAATGTGATTGGCAGTGTAAACCTCAGAATAAAGCACTTAATCAATGTTCTTGCAATATGACAGATTTTCTAAAAGCAATTTTCAGCAAAGAAGAGTGGACGAGTGAATATTTGTGGAATATCTGATTGATTTGGATATAAACGTTGTGCTATGCCGCCACAGTTTAACATGCCACAATTGGCATGTGTGTGTATGTTAAACTTTGCATTATATCAGTATTTCTAAACCAAACTCAAAGATTTTGTTGTTCTTACAGCACAATATGTGAACCCAGACTCCACACAGCTTTGTTCAAAATCTGTTTATATGGGTCTATAGCAGATTGCTGGGAAATCTATGCATCTCCTGGTTCAATTTTTTTCTTGAAAAATAAAAACACGCTTTGTATTTTTTTCCTTTTGAAAAAAAATACACTCTCTCCGGTGCCCTTGATAATGGTTTATTTATTTGTTTATTAGGGTTATATGCTGCACATCTGTCTTAGTTTACTTATTCAGTTTCTTTGCAAATTGTTACTGATATTACAATGCATTCATTTCTTTGAGATGTTTAATTATGCAACTTGTTTGGCTATGATAGATGGCATATGATTCTTAGTAGTAACAGTAATAATCATAACCATCATAAATAATAATAACATAATCCCTAACTAGAGCAAATCCTCATTCAAAGATTAGCTTCTTAGGTGGGGTTAAATCAGAAGTGAGGATCCAGTTTTGCCCATAGCAAAAGAGACCACTTATGAAAAAATTGAACTTGTTCACTGTATGAATTGATAAAGAACTGATTCCTTCATATGATTTTTTAAATATGAAATAGGAGTATTTTTAGCTGTGGTTAGCTATTGTTACTGAATAGCAAACAGCATTTCTCTGGAAGCAAATAATTCCATTGGAATATTCGGAGGTCAGTATTTTAATAATATATGCTTTATGAACTGCAAGAATTGGCAAGGATCAGTTGTGTGGCCTGATTTAGCAAGGAATGTTGTTGCCTATCCCAAAAGATAGACATGGAAGTGGAACGCAGCATGGAAAATGAAGGGGTTCACAGGAAGGTTAACTTTTATAGGAGATTGGATGTTTTTAGTTTGCTACTGGCTTGGAAATATACTCTTCCTAAAAAAATATATTAGTTTTTAGGTCCTGGAACACTGAGGGCAGGCAGATTGACTAAAGCACTTGAGTTTCTTAAGTTATCACATTATTGAAAGGCCTTCAGCTCAATATTGAGAGAGAGAGAGAGAGAGAGAGAGAGAGAGAGAGAGAGAGAGAGGGGGAGGGAGGGGGAGAGAGGAGAGAGGGAGAGGGAGGGAGAGAGGGAGAAGGAGAGGGAGAGATGGGGGGGGAGACATGAAGCACTTTCATCCGGAGCCAATCTCCTGCGCAATATTTTTACAAGTCAATCTACTTTATTGTAAAGCTACATGAACAGAATCTTGCAAGTTTAAAAGTACAAATTTCTTGCCATCCACATTTAACTGCTGCTCCAGTAGTGTGTGTGTGGGGGGGTCCTTAGTTAGTTTATTCCTCTGATCGTTCAGCCCCTGGGGGCTCCTGCCCCTCTTATCGGATTGTTTCCTAGTCAGAGCCTCTTCCCCTCTTTCCTCCAGGTCACCCATGCATCCCATTAGAGGACATGAGCAAGGGAAGCCATTAGCTAAGCTACTGCCAATCTGAATGTCATGTAAGCCATTGCAACATTCTAAAAGGACCTACACTATACTACTCTGGAGAAGGGAGGAATCAAGTAAGAAAAAAAATGCCATAGAAAAAGTGTATAAAATTATGCATAATGAAGAGCAGATCCCAGTTTATCCAGTACACTAATTAGAGTTTATTTAGGAAACAGCCACATACTTAGTACAGGCTGGCTGGACATTCCATGCTAAGCCACAAAAAGCTGGACAAGCTAAAAAGTAACCAAGTTTAGTAGTTGTGCAATTGCAGCTGGTATGCTTTTTGTATTAACTTGTTTAAATTGCTGTGAGAAACACAGCCCTCCTGATTCTCCTTTGTTGCCTGAGCCAAAAATACCATTTTGCCATGTTGACTGTCTTTCATTTGAGCTAACCCTACTCTTTAATCAACACTTTCAGAAGAGCAACAGTTTATTTGACCAATTTAAAGACTGCAAATTAAGACATCATTGCTACCAGCTTTCCATAAATAACTAGATTGTTCATTTGTTTATTTATTTGTTTGTCTGTTTTCTCTGCTTTTCTCTTGGCTTCAGGAGATTCTGAGTCATTGTGTCTAAATAGTTTGTGAATCTTTTCCCTAAAAATCTCAGCACCCAGAATGCACCATCATCAATTCATTGCAAGTATTTAGGTTCTTCCGCACAATTTTATAATAAATTCCATTCAATTCTGTGGTACAGCTGCAATTTTTATTGCTCAACAAACATTCCATCTAGTCTCCTATAATTTATATCTGAATAGGTTTATTATAGGCAGAGCATTTCATTCATTGTACCATTAATTCTGGAACCTGCTAGCTGTTTTCAGTTTGGTTGCTTGACCATTATGCACTTTGAGTACAATAGAATTTTTGGAGTTTATGAAATGGTTTATGAATATGTAATGCAAATTATATTAACAAGGTGTGCTCGTGCTTTGTATCCTTTATGGCCACTTCCAGTCCAGGGCTGGTTAAGAGAACAGGCATAATAAAATATTTTGCTTCAATTCTAGGATGTATTAAAGAGAATTGCCTTATTGTATAAAATTCTTTTTTAAAAAAGATACAGTGGTTACACATCAGGCAAAACAATACCCAGTAGAGTTTATAGGTCATTCTTTCTGATGTTTTGGAGGCTATAATATTCACTGTGACACTGAATGTTAACAATAGGGACTGCAATACTTTGTTTTTAAATGAGTCCCAATCAGTTCGGGGACTGATAAGAGACAAAAACATAGAATGCTTAAGGGCACATTAGAAATCACACATGCCATATTTTGAGGGAAGACATAGTTCCAACTAGATTCATTATGTGCCACTAAATCATTTCAGAGAAGAGCAACAAAAATGGTAAGAGGCCTGAGGGTTAACTGTATGATGAACAGTTAAGGGAACTAGGTATTTCTACCCTAACAAACACAAAGATGACATGATAGCAGTTTTCCAATATTTGAGGGACTGTCTCAGAGAAGAGGGGATTGACTTATTCTCCTAAGCACCAGAGGTCAGGGCAAGAAGTAATGGGAGGAAAATGGTTAAAGAGAGATCAAATGTAGAACTAAGGAGAAATTTTCTGACAGTGAAAACAATTAATCAGTGGAACAACTTGTCTTCACAAACTGTGGGTGCTCCATCACTGGAGATTTTCAAGAAGAGATTGGACAACCATTTGTCAAGGATGGTATAAGGACTCCTGTCCTGGGCAGGGGGGTGGATTAAAAGACCTCCAAGGTTTTTATGATGATTCTATGATGCCTAGTGACCACATAGATAGATTTTCTCCATATTTATGTGACTATAATTCAGCCTTTTAGTTCTTCCAATGGTGCCTCCATTATTATTTCAACTGAGCCCATCCTTCTTGCTGCTGGTCATTCTTTTCTTCTTTTTCCTTCCACTTTTCCCAGAAAGCTGGGTCTTAAGATAATTTTCTCCAGGAAATATCAGAAGCATATGCTATGATGGAGAAAGAAAGAAAGAAAGAAAGAAAGAAAGAAAGAAAGAAAGAGAAAGAAAGAAAGAAAGGAAGGAAGGAAGGAAGGAAGGAAGGAAGGAAGGAAGAAAGAAAGAAAGAAAGAAAGAAAGAAAGAAAGAAAGAAAGGAAAGAAAGAAAGAAAGAAAGAAAGAAAGAAAGAAAGAAAGAAAGAAAGAAAGAAAGAAAGAAAGAAAGAAAGAAAGAAAGAAAGAAAGAAAGAAAGAAAGAAAGAAAGAGAAAGAAAGAAAGAAAGAAGAGAGGGAGAAAGAGAAAGGAATCCAGAAGACAGCAATGGCAAATATTTTCTGTATTGCTGCCAGGAAAACTCTATGACAGGGGTCTTCAAACTTGGCCCTTTTATGACTTGTGGACTTCAACTCCCAGAATTCCTCAGCCAGCATGCCTGGCTGAGGAATTCTGGGAGTTGAAGTCCACAAGTCACAAAAGGACCAAGTTTGAAGACCCCTGCTCTATGGTGATGTCCATGAAGTGCTGAGTTAGGCAAATGAGAAATAAACATGCTAAGCTGTTTATAAAACAAACAGAATGGGACAACTCACTGCCACCAACTTGCCATGGCCAATTTGCCACAGCCAACTCACCACTGCCAATGGCCATGGCCAACTCATTTTGGGACAACTCGCTGCAGAATGATTCAACAATTCAATTTAATTATATAATGAATTATTTAAAATAATTAAAAATATATTTTAATTTTTCTCATTCGCATTTCCTTTTGTCCCTCCTTTGGCATCCTTTCTTTAATGATTATATTCCACCATTTCTTCAATATTAGTGTAACTCTTACTCCGCGGCAAATTGGTCATGGCGAGTTGTCCTGTGGCGAGTTGGCCTAGACCTGAAACAAACAGGCACACATGGAAGCAATGAGATACCTTGTTTCTAGCAAACCATCCACATTAGGAATGAAATACTATTTTGCAGAAGAACTGCCCTTCTGCAAAAGTGATCAATGGAAGCCTAGACTAACCAATCATTAGACTGGATCTTTCAGTCCATAAGTTCATAATTCAAGCCAGAAGAGGATATTTCTGCCAGTGTTTCCACCTGGTAAGGCAAATGATCTTCTCCTAAAACATTTCACCTCCTCCTGGAGTGAACCTTTTATAAAATGCAGCTCAGGTTTTCTCTTGTTAGCAGCAGGGAACCCTGCTCTCTTGTAATACTCAACCAAGCAAGCTGTGATTTATATACAAAAGGTGGTTTGCAATGGCTCTGGGTTACCACAGTTACCTTGCTAAACCTCCCAGATGAATTCCCTAATGCATTTTACCTGCTAAGGCACATTCTAAATCTTCTATCCTGGCATGAAGGGATATATAGATGTTATTAAAAAGCATAGTGGCCCCTATTAATGCCTTGACTTGCTGGGTAACATGGGCAGAGGATGGATGGATAGATAGATAGATAGATAGATAGATAGATAGATAGATAGATAGATAGATAGATAGATAGATAGATAGATAGATAGATAGATAGATAGATAGATAGATAGATAGATAGATAGAAAGAAAGAAATTAGGTGATAGATAGATAGATAGATAGATAGATAGATAGCTAGATAGATAGATAGATAGATAAAGATAGACAGACAGATAGAGATAGATAGATAGCTAGATAGATAGATAGAGATAGATAGATAGATAGATAGATAGATAGATAGATAGATAGATAGATAGATAGATAGATAGATAGATAGATAGATAGATAGATGATGGATGGAGATAGGAATGCAACAAAGTATTTTGTCTTTTGTGCTGGGTCTTAGAAGTATATAGCTTGATGGTTTTAATGGAAAAATTAGCTTATTCATGGAGGACAAGGCTATCATTTTTTGATTAATTATGATGGCTGTACCCTATCTCCTGAATCAGTCATGACAACATTATTTAAATACTATTGATGAGAAACAAAAATTGTAGAGGGAAGGCCAGACTTCTGCCTTTCTTGTGATTTTCCCAGATGTGCATGGTTGTCCACTGTCTAGCACAGAATCCTGGCTCTAATTGGCCTAGCCCAACAGAAGCTTATGAATTCTAACAACATGCTGGTGAGATCCAAGAGGCATCAGGAACACAAACAATGTTTATGAAAAGTCCAGAGGCATCTCAGGAAGCCACGAAAAGCCTCGTGCCTGTGTTCCCTGGCAAGATACATTGAGAGATTTACAATGCCTGATCAGCTGACCATGAGACAGCCGTTTTCTTACACATATTGTGACAGAGTTTGGCCAAGAGAATGAACAAAATAAAGTAAAAGGACTGTGGATCAGACCAAACCTATCCAGGTCCAGCCACCCCAGATTTTTTTTAAACAACAATTGGTATCTCTTTCACGAGCAAAATTCCCTATTACTTTCCTATATTAGTAAGGCATTTCATACCTTATTAGATCCCTCTGAAGGCAACTTTTAGATTAAAGTTAGAAAAAGTCTTGAAGGAAATGTTTGAAGAAGAATTGGAATTTATTCTCCAAATAAAACTGCATGCAGTAGACCATGCCAATAGTATGTTGCCATTTTTTTTCGTTATTTTTGCTATATTATGCTTATTAAAAGAATAGTGTAGCTATAACAACAAGATGCATTTTTTGGTTCTTTCTTATAAACAAAAAGAAAGGCTTCTCAAGATTCTATCGAAGGTTAAATAATTTTAACAGCAGGGTGAGGTACAGAAATATTTTCAACATAGAATATTAAAAAAAACAACTACATATACAAAATAGCTATCAAGTAATATGGTATAGAGCTGATCTATTTAGTATATAATTTCCCAAGCCTTTTCACCATGTTTATGATGATGATTAATGTTGATGTTAGATTATATACTTCATACTGCTGTAGGCATGTATACTTTTGCATCTGTTCAAATTTATTTGATATAATAAAATTACATGGCTATTTGT
The DNA here is from genome assembly GCA_023970755.1 of Azemiops feae. Lineage (NCBI taxonomy): Eukaryota > Metazoa > Chordata > Lepidosauria > Squamata > Viperidae > Azemiops > Azemiops feae. Next base: position 507,337 of record JALGBA010000702.1, on the reverse strand, counting down.
TCAGCATCTTAGATTTCAACATGCTATAAATTTGCTTATTCCAAAAGACCCTGGAGAATCCCCCAAATTTCAAAATTACTGTGTTTAAATTAAATTGAAGTAGTGTTTGTACATGGTTCATTTAACATGAGGCTATGTTAGTGTTTAGCAAAGGGAAATACATGCTGTACAGCCAGCCTGTTGAAAAGAGTCCTCTGACTTCTTGCCATTTCCAATACTCGCAACCTAACCACTCCAAACAATTCTTAAAATTATTTTGGAGAATTGCACAGAACCTAGACTGTCATATAATATCTCAGCGGACGACAGGATAAACTTTAATTATTCAGTCCATGAAAGTTGAAAATGCAAAAATGGATAACATGAACGTCAGAGAGTTTTCTCCTTCAGCATCCAGGTAGTCCTTGACTTACAACATGTCAAGGTAATGATTTAGAAGCTAACCAGCTTGTATAATGTGAGATGAATGATGCAATGATAAGAATGACTCAGCAGGGACTGTGTCTGTATCCCTTTAAGAGCTTGAGTATAAAAGGGAAGGCCTTGCTGGAGTCTTTCTCTCTTGTCTGTTTCCTGCTGTAATTGCTGTATATTGGAGTTTGCTGAATGACCATGTGTATGCATCTTGTTTCTAGTGTATATTTGTAGATATTATAATATAAACCACCATTTAATACAGACCACTGTTTACTGTATTTACTCCTGGGTTATCTCAGTGCAATAAGACTGTGCATGCTCTGAGTGCATGCTCTGACACAACAGTTTGTTTAGTCCCAAATATACATGTCCTAGAATAATGCTGCAGGATCCAATCCAATTTGGGTCAGTCACCAGGACCACAGGTTTTGTCTTCCGAGCTTTCAGACTCAAAACGCCACACACAGAAAAGCACACACTCTGCTAGAGAGAAATTCCCTGCTGAAGATGGGCTCCAGCATGAATCCAAAAGCTTGGAAGACTAAACCTCTGGTTCTGGTGACCGACCTAGATTGGATCCTGCAACATTATTCTGGGACAGGTGTATTTGCCTTCATTCGTAAATATATATATATATATATATATATTGGAAAACTGGGGGAAGTTTTAAGCCTAGTATAAATTTTAACATATGGACAGCAACATCCACAGCAGGCTGTGCTTATGCCAGAATGACAACCGGCATGCAGGGACATCATGCAAAAGTTGTGATTGTGTATTTGAATGAGGGTATCTGGGGCAAGCAGGGAAGTCATGCAATATACACAATTGCATTGAGAGTCATTTTTGATTGGGGCAGGGTAGAAATGCGATAAATAAATCTGGATACCTTTGGACACATGCTTCCCATGTTAGTGGTCAAAAGTAATATTTAAATGCAATAAATGATGTACTTTCTCCAATTTCTATTTTATTACTCTCTGTCTCTATCTCTCACCCCCCATCCCCCCATGCATAGGAGGAGGGGGGAGTGCATGCATGTGGAACTTTATTGCTCTTAAGTCTTTCCAGAGAAAAGACCATTATAAATTTTTCTGACATTCATCACGACTAGTTTCTTTTGGAGCAGAGCCAAAGGATAATTCTTCTTCCAATATAATTTTTGCATGCAGCTTCAATCAAGAATTCATTTATTAATCCTTCCAACTGAGCCTGGATTAAATAACGCTGGGTCTTGCCTGAGTGACAGCAAGCAACTTGGCACTTCTTGGTTCCCTCCCCCCCCTTAAGTTAAAAGTTACACCCCTCCCCCAAAAAGAAACCACCCTTGTATTATATCAAATAACTTAAGCATCCATGGTTATTCAATGGTTCACTCTCTTTTTATGAAAATTTATCTCATGTAAAACTCAGTTTCATGAAAAAGAAGATCCTTTTTTTCCCCTTTATCCCACCCCATTCCATCATCTGCTCTGCTGAATCAGGGAATGCATAATAAGAATATGATATATGGAGAATGGATTGGAGTGAAATTGTGGGAGAAGGAATGCCAGAACCTGGGGGTGAGGTAAAAACAGGGCTCAGCCTAGAGTCCCTATGTACTCACAAAAACCTTCCTTGAGTGCTGTTGACCCTTATTTAACTCTAAACAGTTGCTGACTATTAGATGAGAAGATTTTTGTGCTTAGGCTATAGCACTAAATCGGTTTATTTGAACGTTCATGTGTGAACCTGATCTTTTGCACCTGACAGAAATGGAGTAAAGCTGAATCTGGGCTAAGCCAAACAGTAGTTCTGTTTCGTGGATCTGTTTGTTGTTTATTGTCTTTAGTACAGGTAGTCTTTGACTTATAACAACAATTAGAGTCAGAATAAGCAATGCAGTCATTAAGGGAGTCATACCCCATGACATGTTACAGCTCCTGCTGACCCAGCAGTTTGAAAGGGGGCAACTATGAGTAGATAATGGGGGCATGAAAGGAGCCCCCAACTGCGTGTCCCCTGGGCAATGGTGATGTCACTGTACAATCCTTTCAACCAGGAAGTATTCACTTGGAACAGCGGCGATACCTCTAAAACCATCAGACAACATCTGCCTATCCCAGGTCCTTGGGAAGGACTCGATAGGTGGATAAAAATACTAAAGCCAGTCTTAACATCTGGCTGATCATGCAACAACCATAATAAATCTAATCATCATTAGTTCTGCCTGTGCTAGTTAAGTTAGGCAACCACTGCTAAAGACCCAATGCAGTTGTTATGTCTTGTATTTTTGCATCCTTCCCGTTGTATGCTATTGAAGTGAAAATATGCATCAAGAGACAATGTGTGAAGCCAATTATTTTTCTTCCTTGCCACAGTCTCTGCCATTGGAGAAAGGAACCAGTGGGAAAAGATTAAGGAGATTCAGATTCTACTTACCAGGGATCCTTTTAAAGTTTGAAGTAAATCAGTTTTAGCATTGCATTATTTGATGCTGACAGCCCAAATCTGAGCAAATTTACTCACACGAAACCTGCATTTTATTTTAGTGGGATGCTAAACTGTACTTAGAAATGTAATGTTCAAAAACCCACTTTAGGCTGTTAAATTTATGGCACTATGACAGAATTCTTGGAAGATCAATTGTTCAGTAGATGCATAATTGAAAGTATTTCTTATTAAATTAAACAGAGCTGGGAAGTGTGATTAGTTCTTTAAAAAAAAACCTGTTGATGGACCATTTTCACCCCAATTAATGTATCTATAAGGATCTCTCTCTTTGTCTCATTCTCTCTCGCATTTCCAGCTCTTTTGAAACACACTATCTTATTCATTTCATTTTTAAAAAGGGCGGGAGGGACTTGGATCTGTAATAGAATAATTGCGGTCCATAAATATTTTGACTACCAAGGAAAATGAACCACAGCTTGATCACACAAGGAGAATACCAATTAGCAGAGATTGTTGAATTTGGTTTTCATGTCGATTGCACAAAGGTAAATACATCTGAATGCTAACGGTATTATAATGGTCTTATTCTTTCGCAGAAATAATTAAGTTTTTAAGGCATACCCTCCCCCCATCTTTAGGGTAATTTATGTATTCCCCTTTTGCAGAATTCCAATGGAAGGAATATAAGCACAATCTTTTTCTTTTTTTCTCCTGCACAAATGTTCTCTAAGGAGAGTGTGCCAGGAAAGAAGCAATGACCCGACTCCCTATTGCTATATTCATAATGGATCAGGTTCATTCCTTATTAATTTAATGGAGTACAGCTGAACAGCCAAATAGCCTCAGCTTATGAGTGTTTCACAAATGGAGCTTTTTGCCTGTAATCGCTTAATCCTACTGGCTAGGACTCATAAATTGAATAAAAGAGTGAACTAGGTTTTAATTAAGTCGAAGAAATGAGCTTGCATGAAAAAGATACTGCAGACGCTTAAGGATCAAACGGGGTTATCCTCACACCTTACGAGTATCAGCCAGGCTTGAGTTAGAAGAGATACTTAAGCTCAGAGGGGTGCAGGTTTGATAGAGGGAGTTTGTTCCTCTTTTTAATTAAAAAAAAAAGCGCTTTCTCGTCTCATTAAAGCAATATCTTTTAAAGCCCAGCTTGGTGGAACAACGCAGGAAAGAAATAAGCTGATTGTTTGCTTTCACCCTGGAAGACTTTGATTTCCAAGTGGCTCAAAAAAAAAAAGGCCACTACTTTTGTGTTGTTGACAATGGGAATATTTTTGCAATGATTGGGTTTCTATGGACAGAACATTATCTTGTACATCCCCAGGTAGACAGGAGGGAAAGTGTGGGGTATTTATTTATTAATTTTACTTATTTTTTTTAAAAAAAATATGGCTGCCCATCTTAGAACATCATGGAATATAGAATAATAGAGTTGGAAGTCACCTTACAGGTCTTCTAGTCCAACCCCCTGCTCAAGCGGGAGACCCTATACTATTCCTGGCAAATGGCTGTCCAGTCTATTTTTGAAAACTATCCACAACTTCTGTAGGTAAACTGTTCTACTGATTAATTGTTCTTAGATTAGAATAATCTTAGGACAATTCAGGGAGTCCTCACAGCAATCAAACTATAAAAACATATAAACTAAAACTAAAAATCTGGAGCCCCAACCATGCTCCATAGGATCCATTATTCTATCCCAGTACCTGGTAAAAAGGGTGGCTTTCATGGACTTCTAGAAGGCTGAGAAGATGCGGGTCTGGATTGCTGGAGAGATTTCCCCAAAAAACTCAATAAGGGGTTTCCAATCATTCTTAAATATAGAGAATGTCCTATCTCTCGTTAAAGCAGTCAACTTGGCCATCTCAGCAAATTCCATCATCTTCACTATCCATTCCTCCATTGTGGGTAAAAACAAATCTTTCCATCTTTGTGCATATTGTGGACTTTTGAAAAGTCTTAAAACCTATCCCCAATCCTTCACATGAGCTTTATAATAATCTAAAGGTAAACAGAATTTTTAAAACAAGAGCCCTTCTAAGCCCTGCTTACCCCCAGAAATCGTGGGCACTCCATCACTGGAGATTTTTGAGAAGAGACTAGACAATCACCTGTCTGAGATGGTATAGATTCTCCTGCTTGAGCAGGGGGCTAGATTAGAAGACCTCCATGGTCGCTTCTAGCTTCTATTCTATTCTATTCTATTCTATTCTAAGCATTTGGATGCTTGAGTAGAGCCTCCTCATAAAAAAAAAAAAAGGAGGAGGAGGAGGAGGAGAAAATATTTTAAAAAATGGATGGGACCAAGATTAAACCTGTATTAATTCAAGTTGAATGAATGAAAATTCCATTAAGCTAATAAAAGGCATTCAGTGAAATTTCCTATTAACCTTCTTCCATCTCATTAAAAATTACAATCTGGCAGCAACTCTTTGAGAGGCTTAAGTGGAGATTGCGTGTAGACTTGGAGCTTCAGGATGGCCCTGCTCAGTAATAAACAGGCAGATGATTCTGATTCCTGTTGGAAGTAAGTTGGAGATACAGAACTGGCAAACACTAGCATAGTATTTCTCAACCTTTGCAACTTTAAGATGTGTGAACCTCAACTCCCAGAATTCCTCAGTCAGCTATAGGAGAACTGAGCTGCTAGATGTGTTCTTGAGGCAGGAACATCTAAAGGAGGCAATGATGGGCAAACATGACCATACTATCAAAGCCCTGTCTCTTATATGTGTTGAATGTGCAATGTACATTAAAAATGGGTGAGGTTTTGTTTGCATCATCACAGCCTCACTTTTCCCTTTGTTGATCCACCCAGAATGTCCAGTAGGACCTTTGGATCGGCCCAGAAGTAAATAAGGAAGGCTAAAAAAAGAAAGACAATGAACTAAACATTAAAAAATGCAACTTATAAATTAGAAAAAACTTTTTACACACACAACCCTAAAATACTAAAATATCAAAGTAACAACAACTAGGAACACTGAATCCTGATGGCGCAGTGGTTAAATTGCAGTATTGCAGGGAAACTCTGCCCACAAGCCTGGAGTTCTATCAAGGTTGACTCAGCCTTCCACCCTTCTGAGGTCGGTAAAACGAGGACCCAGATTGTTGAGGGCAATATGCAAATAATGGTCTACATTGCAAAGCACGATGGGGCAGTATATAAGCCTAAATGCTAAACTAATAATATGCAATAAACAGCAGATTTTGAGTGAATTCTTATACATGTGTCCTCAGAAGTTGGACCCATAAAAAAAAACAACCACAATCCAGTGGTCTTTTGTCCATTCATTAGTCATTTTAGATGAACATCTCATAACACAGACCAGTATGGATACCAGTATAGCCATTTTTATCATACATCTTTAATTTTACAGAGGAAAATGATTCCCTTTGACAGTTCTCCTTTCTGAATGGAAATAAATGCATCATAATAATATGTGGCCAAACATATTTTACAAGCAAGCTACAGGTCATGGTAGTAAAATACTACCGCAATTACAACAACCATCATCATAATGGTATACAATTATTGCTAGATTGCTCATAGGTAACGATATCACTATGAGCTGATAGTAGGAGGTATTGATTTAATAAGTATTTTTGAAAATAAGTTTTGCTTCAGTGAATTCACATGTTGGTTTTGATGTAGCAAGAGGAAGAAAGCAGATGGAAAGTGTTAGCATTATTCCATTTCTTTTAAAACATGAAAGTGCAAGAATTGCTTCAAATAAATATGCATTTATTTCCATTCAGAGTTTGATCTGCCTCCTATTAAAGCAAATGAACTGCAAAGAAATTGTGCACACCAATAGCTAGGAGAAATCAGATCATAATAAGTAAAATATTAAAAAGGCTACTCCTATTTGCAGAAACTCCATCATTAACTGCATATTTCAAAGTGATGTGTTTTTATCATTAAAGGGAGATATGGCAATGATTATATTTGACAAGTAGACAACAGAATAACAGAGTTGAAAGGAATCTTGGAGGTCTTGTAGTCCAACCCTATATCATTCTGGACAAATGGCTATCCAATGTCTTCTTAAAAAACCCCAGTGATGGAGCACCCACAGCTTCTGAAGGCAACCCATTCCACTGGTTAATTGTTCTCACAGTCAGGAAATTTCTCCTTAATTTTGAGTTGTTTCCTTGATTAGTTTTCACGCATTGCTTCTTGTCCTGCTGTCTGGTGCTTTGGAAAATAGGTTGACCCCCTCTTTATGTGCTGGACAATAATATCAGCGATATGCCAATCAGTTTCTAGATTTTATTTTGACAAAACACACACACACACACATACAAATAAACAAACAAAAAAAAAATTCTGTTTTATATTAAGACCTCAAGTTTGGTCTTTGGCAATCTCAACAAAAGTATGAGGGTTGTGTGAAAAGTAATACTTCCAGTGTTATAAGTTGTCAACAGATGGCAGTGGTGATGCTCCAGAAACTCTGTCATGTTCTTTAGCATCTGTTTCTTCACTTCAGCTGGCAAGGAGCTTCTGTGAGAAAAGACCGTGTTGCCTCATCAGTGTGCTTTAAGCCACGTACCATGATTGAATTTTTGACTACTGAAGGTGTCCTTATAATTGAATGTCACTGCTAAGTGCAGATTGATTATGGTGATGATTATATTAAGGTGAGTATGGGGAATTGCAGGGCCCAAATATGTAAAGACAAAGCTGATTTGTGTGATCAGAGGGAAACTTATGATTACATTTTTGAGGATTGTCGTTAGGGTTACTCACATGGATCTCCTTGAGCTTGGTCCATCTTACAATTCAGAACGCAACATGACAATATTCTAAACTTCAAAGCAATTATTAAGCAGTATTTGGAAACATAAGAAAGGATCAATGGCTATTAGCTGATGACAATATGACAGCTTCTGAAGGACATCTGCTGTACTTTGATAGTAGTGGATTTTCTAGTGCAATTGGTTGGCCATTGGCTGTTGGACTAGATAGTCCAGAGATCTGATCCATCATGGTATTCCAGAAAGAAATCTATGCATCCAGAATCCTGGAATAGGTTGGTGATTAATCTCATTCAGTGATGATATGAAGATATTTCTCTTAAAAGGACGTATAACATGTATCCTCCAGATGTTGCTGCCTTCTTTTAATCTTAACCAGCATGGCCAAGGCTGATAGAAAATGCAGATGAATAAGAAAGTTACCCATTATCCATCTTTGTCCTGATGAAGCTAAGAGTAGATCAGTTATTCTTCTGTAGATGAACTGTTGCCCGAGAATGATAGCAGAGTGATATTGTTTTATGACTTATTTAAAAACAGCCAAATGTCTTCAGGCAATAGGCCTCTGATTCAGTGGAATGTAACTTTGTATGATAACTGGACTCTGCATATGCTTGTGGCAGCCAGATTCATCTTCAACTAAAAGGACCTTTGACTTGCATTGCTGGGAAAAGCATATTTTCAAACAGACCTTTTAAAAAGTGACAAAGCATTGCAAAAATGAATTGGTCCAAACTTAAAGTGGGAAATATTAAAAAAAAAAGAGCTAAACAAATTGGACAGCTGTGCCTACTTCTAGAATATATATTTTTTCTAAACGTGTTTACTTCTTCTTCAGCACTGCTAGAGAAATTTTAAATGTAAAACCACTGGGTAATATAAGACAAAGATCCAAAAAAATGTTTTATCTTAAGAAGTGGCCAACTTTAACTCATCTTGTGTTATTATAAGAAACATAATTTACTGCCTATGGTTTATATTCAATTTCATTCCTCCCCTTTTTTAATGAAATGTCCAATCCATATCTTTTTGTAGTTTACTTCCTCTGTGCTCCCATCACCCAATCTTGCTATATTTCATTTTCTGCAATTACGTGATATTATTGCCAGATTCTTTTATTTCCACCTCCACAGCTATTGATTTAGGGGTATATGGTTATTGCAATGCAAAATAAAACAGTTTCCCTATCCATTCTACCTTGCATTGTCGAACATTAACTTAATTTCTTTCAAATATGCATTTGATTCAGCAAAAGGAACCATTTACCTTTATAAAGGTGACCCTCATAAAGAAAAGGCTTCAGAACAACGCTGCTTTAAAAATTTAATAGCCTTGTGTCTTATACGCTGGAAAAATGAATTAAACTTTCTACTATTATATATCTCAATGAAAGCTTTTTGCATTTTGCCCTATGTTTAGCTTATTGTAGGAAGCTTTTGTCCCATCCTAAACTCTGCCTCCACTGAATAAGAAATCTCACTATGTTCAAGATTTTTTTTTTCAAATTCCATGAATAGAAATGAATAAATGATCTCTCCAGCACACTAATCAAAAAATAAATCAATTAAGGATTAGTATATTCTTAGATCTTAGTGAAGCTGGTACGAAAGTTAATATCTCTATTCAACTGGAAGTTCATTTAATAATAGCACTTTATGGCATAAAATCTAACAAAAATAGTATATGATCATTAAAATTAGATTAAACTTTATTGGGTTTTATTCCTATATTTACCAGAGAGTAAACCCCACTGGATTCAGCAGAATTTTGGAGAAGACAAGAAAAAAGCAATTAGACATATGTTTGAAGAAATAGTTGAAACCGATAGAAAGCTAGCCTAAGGACTAATATGAGAAAAAAATCTCATATCTCTATATCTTTTACAAAATACAGAAGGGCAGCATTAGCCAATAAAGACCTCTGCTATAAACAACTGCTCTTGGAATATATGCTACTAAATATTTCTGTTCCTATAAAGATAGCATGTGTAATTCTCTTTTCTTTATGTCTGTACAACAAGACTTTCTAGGCATCTCCATGATTTGACTGAAAAAATGAAACTGGAATAGTGACCAATCCATTATTGGTTTTTTAAAAAAAAAAATCTGAAGTTTAAATAAAAATGGAACCCAACTTGGAAATACTGGAACAAGATTTGAACAAGACACAGAAAAGCTACATGTTATCAGTTATGCATTCCTGGTGCCTACTAAAACCGGTCACAAGATCTGCTGATTATTACTATTTACGTTTACCCAACTTTTTTTATGTCTCCTTTTTAATGGAAATTCAGTCTAGTGTAATTAATAGGCAAGAATCAAACTGAGGAAATGGGAATATGAAACCTTAGATTTACACAGGGTGCCAATTTCAGCAGAAATATCAGAATGACTTGTGGGGAAAGACATGATCATCAAAAATTAGCATGATCCTAAAACTATATTCTCTCAGATCTGCACAAGGTAGAACTGATAGAGGGATTAATCCTCAATCATTTATTCGATCTGCATTTTTTCATATTATATTTTTGAAGGAGAGTTTACATCTGTTAGGAAAAGCAGCAGCTTACTTGGAAAGTTATACTTAAAGAAGGCTAATAAATTATTTACCCTCAAACTGGACTGACGGTACTGTAGATTTCTCTCCTGTACAGGTGCTCTTCATTCAACAAAGAGAATTAGGGGACTGGAGGCTAAAACATATAAGGAACAGTTGCTGGAATTGGGTATTTCTAGTTTAATGAAGAGAAGGACGAGGGGGAACATGATAGCAGTGTTCCAATATCTCAGGGGTTGCCACAAAGAAGAGGGAGTCAAGCTATTCTCCAAAGCACCTGAAGGCAGGACAAGAAGCAATGGATGGAAACTAATCAAGGAGAGAACCAAGGTAGAACTAAGGAGAAATTTCCTGACAGTTAGAACAATTAACCAGTGGAACAACCTGCCTCCAGAAGCTGTGAATGCTCCAACACTGGAAGTTTTTAAGAAGAGACTGGACAACCATTTGTCTGAAACAGTATAGGGTTTCTTGCCTGAGCAGGAGATTGGACTAGAAGACCTCCAGGGTCCCTTCCAACTCTGTTATTCTGTTCTGCTCATCCTTTGGCTACTTGAAGTAGAACTGAGTTTATGCCAGAATACATTAATGAAAATCAAACTGCTGTAAGGGTTTTTAATATTGTTTCTGCAATATAGTTATCGTTCAAAAAAAACTTCATCTAACAGGGTTAGGCAACATACTGGCATGGATCATATGTAGTTGTTAGGAACAAAGGATCAAGACCATATGTTACATTGCAGTTCAGAAGATTGATTACTCAAGCCTAAATTCCAGCATCTAGTCAACTAAAGTTCAGTAATGAATTGGCACCACATAAGGGTCAACAGAATTCAAGGGGAGCTGAACTTGGACTGCTTGTGGCAATGTAGTAACTCTAAGTTGATGATGCACCTAACTCTGCCTCCAGCTCTGCCTGCTCTTCTCCTACATTAGTTCCTCAGTTGCCTTATCTGCAGCTCCTAGAACCCCCCCCCCTTTTTTTTTCCACTGCAGAAATGCAGTGACATATCAATCATGTACTTCTCACTGGTTAGAGAGATAAGCTGAGCTAAACTTGAAAGAGTCATCTATAACCACAATCATCCCCATTTTAAAAAATGAAATAAAATAATCAGTGTAAGATATTGTGGCTTGGTTCTCAGAATACATTTCACAGTATTAATGTGGAGATGTTGTGTTGGATGAAGAGAGCCCTCCAATCAAGACTAGAGAGGACAATGCAATTTTAAACCACAATGACACTTGGCCATTTGCCTTTCCCTGATCAGCCACATTGTGGGAGGTCTAAATCCAGTCAATCATTTCCAAACTCTGTCCAAATGCCAAGAAAACGATGAAATGGTAAAGCAGTTGAAAAAGCAATGCTTTTCCATTACAAAGGCTGCTGCCAAAGCTTGCCATCTCCCAGAAAATAATGGACTGCAGTGCTCAAAATTCACTCATTGCTGCCAATGATATAGTAATTTCCCAGTCTGAAGGCTTGTGGGATCCAAAATAAGGCTGGAGGAAATAAGTGGGGACTCTGCCTTCTCCGAAAGGATGGTTATTGTGCTGTGTGTAATCCAACAGAGAAGATTTATAGCTAAATTAGTAGATGACAAGTGGAACCTATTGGATGAAGAAGGCCACTGTCATAACTTGCCCAACCTCTGGGTTCTGCCTGCTGACAGTGACACTAAACACTAAACAAACCCATCTAGTCTCTAGTCATAACAAGGCTGCCTGCCCTGCTACAACAGCTTCAAATTCTCTCCCCTTCTCCCTCCTTCTTCTTCCTTCTCTTTGATCACACCTACATACTTTGTTCTTTGCCACTCTTGACTTGGGGATTATTTAGATGCAAATCCATCACATCTAGCATAAATTGCCCTTCTCTTCAAATGCAATCGATTTAGAAAGCATGCAAGCAAAAAACTAAGCAGTTTTGGATATTTCTTTTTTGCAAGTGTCCACGACATGGCAGCTTTTAAGTGACTCAAAGCTATTTTCCTAGCTGTCAAGCTGCCAGGCAATTTCCTTGCCATAAAACTCCCACCCAAGGCAGCTGACCATCACTTCCCTTTGGGGGCACAGGCAAGGAAGCGGATGTAATCCTCACTGCTTTGCCATTCAAGCTAATGCCATATGCTTTCATGGTTTTGTTAACAATGACCAAGAAAGAGCAAAATTGCTTGGAGTAGGGCAAAGGGTGGGAAGAAAGAGATGGTGTGTAAATAAATATTATCACTGTGAAAAGACAATATTTAAATGCAGCATCTGACTTTTCAAATGCCTTACCAAACAAGTCCTCCACAAAACCATTTAACAAAAACAGCAGGGAAAGAAAAGAGCTGTAAAACCATGATACTCCATGAAGGATTATGAAAATAGAGGTCATTGCTGGAAAGAGAAATGCAAATACAACTTGAAAAGCTTCTCACATTTGTAAATACATTGAGAAGAATTCATTTCTTCTGTCTTTGATATCACAGGGTATTTTTACAGGCTTGTGGGGGTGGGTGAGTGAAGGAAACAGGACAGAAAACAAATAACCTGCCATCATATTTGATGGAAGCTTCTAAGCTGAGTTATTGTAATCAACCTATTCCATTTCTGGAAGCAATTGTCTTCTGAGGACAGCAGGCAAAATAAAGAATCTCTCAAACCAAATAAGAAATAGGACACTCAAAAGTTTTTACTCACTTGAATAAATCTTCCAGTGATATTGGGGTATGCATTTTTCCCCATTTTTGTAACAACAGAGATGGACAAGTTTTGATGGCTAGCATCTCTCTGAAAAGAATGAGATACACTTTGTAGCCCTATGTTACAAAGACGATCTTCAACATATGGGGAAAATAAGGCTTTTATTTCATTCTAGATTTGGGAACTCCTTTTTAAAAACTATGTTTTATTTTAGGGCAATTTCTTTGTGTTTGTCCCTTTGAAAATCCTGCTGGTGATTTTTAGACAGTCTCACATTTCTAATGATACATAATCTACACAGAAATCATAGTTTCCAATTTCAGGATAACCAACATTATACAAAGTTCAGAAGAGTCAAAATTAGTTTACATGAATACAGATAGTCTTCGACTTACAACAGTTTGTTTAGTGACCACTCAACGTTAAATGGCACTGAAAAATGTGACTTATGATCATTTTACAAGGTTACAACCTTTTTAACATCCCCGTGATCGTGTGATCAAAATTCAGATGCTTGGCAACTGGTTCATATTTATGACTGTTGCTGTGTCCCAAGGTCAAGTTATCCCCTTTTGTGACTTTCTGACAAGCAAACCCAATGGGGAAGCCGGATTCACTTAACAACCGGGTTACTAACTTAACAATTGCAGTGATTCACTTAACAACTGTGGCAAATGGGGCAAAATTCACTTAACAACAGAACATTTGGGCTCATTTGTGATCGTAAGTCGAGGTCCACTCGTACTACTCATCATCCCTCTCCATAGTTTTCTATCTTTCCATCAAGAGTTAAACATAAGGTGTTACAAGATGCACAGGAAAGAGAGGGTTGGGTTTATCTTATCTGGAATTGTATTTTGCAGCTTGGTGTTTGGTTGGGATGAAAGAATGGATGTTGCTCAGAAATAAAGGATTTTTGAGTTAGAAGATGATGACTTGAGATTTGGGTGGCATGGAGACTTAGGATATGATAAAATCAAAGTTAATGTGGATTTTAAAAAAAACCATTATGTTGGACTTGCCATATTGAGAATATGGAATAGATCAGTGGTTCCCAACCAGGGGTGCGAGACGATATTCCAGGGGGCGCGAAAACTTGGGTTTTCAAAATTATAGTGTATATGCATAATTTGTTGCCATTATTTTGAACTTTTGTAAGGGATGCGAGAATATATCAGAAGCGTTCTAGGAGTGCGGGGTATAGAAAAGGTTGGGAACCACTGGAATAGATACTGACCCAGACTGTGCCTGAAAATACTTTTATAGTCCTCAGCTCAAGAAGCTTTTTGTTGAAGAGAAATAATAGGCAAAGTTAAATGATTAAACAAGATTAACATATTGTGAGATATTAGAATTGCTGAAAATGTGAACGATAAAGAGGGTCCATTTTATCATGCTTGGTGAATATATATAAAAATTCTAGAAAATTTTGGGTTCAAACACATGTAGTGATTCAAAGGATTTTGAAGATGAATATTTCAATATTCAATTGAAACCAGGTTGTTTTCTTTTTGGGACTGATAGTTAGAAAACAGCCATGGAACATTGTTTTTATATAGGATAACTGCCACAAGATTACTGTATGCACAAAGATAGAAATATTTGGCAATACCTACAATGGCACAATGGTTGGGGTAGGTGACAAAACTTTCTGAAATGGCTAAATGGACTTGTTGGATTAGAGCAAAGGCAATATCTACATTATCTGCTTTTTAGTGACATAGAGAATGCATAGTTAGGGTGCCAGGTTTAATCACACCCAGGCCATCAGTTAGTTCCGACACACATTTGGCCCTACACCACCAGTAGAATCAAAGTCAAGTTTTACAAAAACACATTCATGCTGTGCTATGCAATCTAAGGTCTCTAATCCAGTGACTTACTTTTCAATCTAATGTATTGTGATTTATATCCCAGTAACTAGGAGATATATGTAGGCTACTGGAACACACTCACAAGTACATATTCTATTTTTTTAAAATAAATTCTTTCAAAAATATAAGCACTGTTTTGTTTCCCAAGTACCACTCAGGTTGATATGGAGCTGATAAGAGTTTGGTGTGACAGTTTTAACTCCTGTTTCCCCACAGAATGAATGCATCAAAAAAAAAAAAAGCATAAATAGATATATGCAGACAGATGATTAAGACAGATTCCTAATTATGTTTAAATATGTTTAAATAAATATTTATTATTTCTTTATTTTTCAAGTATAAAATTCATTCTAGCTTAACGGTCAACAGATATCAGCAGTCTTTGAGAGTTATAACAAGCCATACTTTAGCTCACTCATGATTAAAATAAACCAGGCTTATTAATAGCAACATGTTCTCTTTTAACTTCATAAAGGGTTACGTTTGTCACCTTTGGAGATTTCCTAATGGTGTTTGTTATCTAAATTTTGATCCATAGTAAGAGCACTATATTTTATTCTATTTTATTCTATTTTCTATTTTATTCTATTTTCAATGCAGATCTTCAGATATATTAGGAAGTGAAGAGAATTTGACAAAATAATGCTTCTTTTATCTTCTGAATGGCCTCATGAGGATTTCCAACTGTGACCTCCCCAGACCTTGTCTTCACATTAGAGTTATTGTCCTGGGAGAAGATTCAGTTAAAGCACCCAATTCATTTCATATAGTGCTCTCCAGTTTATCTGGCGACATAGTCTAATTTTTACAATTTTATTAGGAATGCACTTTGCCTTTTGCTCAACAGCACACAATTATTCTACCATCAGACTGGCTCAAGGTTGACTCAGCCTTCCATCTTTCTGAGGTCAGTAAAATGAAGACCCAGATTGTTGGGGACAATATGCTGACTTTGTAAACCCCTTAGAGAGGGCTGTAAAGCACTGTGAAGCGGTATATAAGTCTAAGTGCTATTGCTATTGCCCTTCCTTCTATCCATCAATCCATCCCTTACATACATACATACATACATACATACATACATACATACATACATACATACATACATACATGATGCCCAGTGGTTAGAATGCAGTATTACAGGTTGACTCTGCCCACTGCCAGGAGTTCGATTCTGACCGGCTCAAGGTTGACTCAGTCTTCCATCATTCTGAGGTTGCTAAAATGAGGATCCAGATTATTGGGGGCAATAGGCTGACTCTGTAAACTACTTAAAGACGGCTGTAATGCCGGTATATAAGTCTAAGTGCTATTGCTTTCAGAGTGGAGGCAGCTAGATTCAGTGTTTAGGTAGCCACTGGAAGCTGCTAAGAAGGGTCCATCCTTGCCCTCTTCCTGCCCACCAGACATTCCAAGCTCCACTGTGTCTTTGCCCTCTGGGGAAAAAGCCTCCATCCCCTCCTGTGACTCCAGATTATATTCCACCACATCATCACAGTTCTAGATCAAAGATTAAGGCACTGTCCCTCCTCCCCCAAGTACGCTGGCATCCGCTGAAAAATTCTGAGTTCTGTGTATCTATGTTTGGAGGTAATCATTTAGAAAGCAATATGTTGGGCATCAAATATGCATGCGTGCACTTGTGTGGGGACAAGAACAAAATACTGAAATGAATGGTAATTTTGCTCTGTTTCTTTAACGAATTGCACAGCCAGATTGCTTTGATATGCAGCAGGTGCAAAGTTGAGAAATTAAAGTCAGGCTACTGTTTTTGATTTCGCATTTACACTGTGATGAGAGGAAGGAAAGAGAAGGGATTAGGCAACATTGTGCCTAATCAGAATCTAGATGGGATGCTACATTCATGTTAGCATTTGTACCTACATAAAACCATAAAATCATCATGTGTTTTTTTCTTTGAGAGAGAGAGAGAATATATATTATTTGTATTGCTACGAAAGCCCACTAATAACAAGCAAAAAGGGCAAGGAAATCAAAGTTCGCATTTTTGTATTTTCCCATATGTGCTCTTGAGTAACAATCAGAGGAAGTGATTCCTTGCTACTTGCATTAATATATGTTCGCATGGCAATTAATAATACACTAAAATGAAAGTGTTCTAGCCACTGGCGCTGCCATACAGACACACGATACTGGTTTCCCTTTCTGCTTTTCCTTCCTTTCTTTTTTTATTCCTCGTGAAATAAAAATGCAGGTTGTTTTGTAATGACAAATGGTTGTAGATATTACATTTATCAAATTTTCCCCTCCCACAACATCTGTGTAACCGCAGTCTTGTAAATCAGCAAACAGAATGCAATCAGCATTCAACCAGGAATGAGACATTTTGCTTACAGATAAGTGTGCCATGATGTTACTCCTCTTTTTTTCCTCCCCTTTAGGTTTTGAAGTATTTCTAGCAGGATTACCAGATTCTGTAACAGCTTTGTTCCCTATGCCATACGTCTGGTAAACTCGCAGGATTCATTTTTCTCGCCATGTACAGGTATACATCTGAACTAGAATGTGTTGTTTCTCTGGGCCACATATTTGTGTCTATGTGAGTATATGCATATTTTTTGTTATTATTATTATTTGATCATGTTTATGCAGTGTATATTGGAGGTGGTTACCCTTTGAGAGCTGTATGCGATGAAATCTCATTTTAATGTATGCTGATTAATGTACATTTAAAGTGACAATAAAGTTATTATTCTGTTCTATTTTATTCTATTTCCCAACACTGACAATAAATGGATGGATGGATGAATAGAATAAGCGGAAGGAGTTCTGTTCTTCACCATATTCTGCAATTCTAATTTCACATGGCCCCACTTGGACATTTCCTAAAATTAATTGCATAGGCTATTGCCTAAAACCAAATAAATGAACCAGTATAACTATTGAATTGGACAACATTTTGTGGGAAGTGGCACGTTTGTTCTGCTTGTTGTTGCTGAAAAACAATGTCTAAGGGTTGCCGTTTAGGATTAAATTCTCATCTAAAAGGTCAGTCTAAATACCATTATTGCGAGGGAGAAGTAGCTGATTCAGAGATAAGTGGACGGAAATGGCTTACATTTAACACAACCTTCAGGCCCAAACCCAAAGATGACATTGTGATATTCAGTGTCCAATCCTGTACTCCTGATGGACAGAATCTTACCAAACTAAAGCGGTAACCTTCTAACCTACTAGATACATCCTGAGAGTCTGGAATATGGCTAATCTGAAGCTCTTCTCTCTTCTCCCATCCAACTCAGGACTACACAGACTCTTAATCCAGGCCTCTTTCCAATGAGATTTACTGCTCATCCCTGGAAAAGCCCTGTGTTGCCAAAACTCCTATCCATTGACTTTCTAGGTGCCCGTTGCATCACTTCACCTATGATTAGCTATTACAGAATCTGCACGTGTTAGACAAGCCATTGTGTACTAGAAATACTTATAGTTAAGCGAGAAACACTTTGAATTCATCCACCCCCTTGCATTTATGGGAATAAACCTCTGTTCCTAATTTATATTATTGTAATTCTTCTGAATGAAGGCAGTATAAGTGGTTTTATATCACCTTTCTCTATCCCCAACAGGAGAGACAGAGAAAGAGGGCCATTTTATGCCATTTTATGCAATTAATACCTTAGCAATTAACCTTTGATACGCTGACTGAACTTTCCTTTTTCTGGTGTAATATAAACTTAAAATTAGGCTGAGGACTGCCTGGAACCCTAAGACTATTCTTAGTTTCAATGTTCCCAAACATGAGCATGAGTTAAAATATAGACATGTTTTTAAGCACTTCATTTAATGGATCCTATATTTACTATTTCAAACCACTTCTCATTGTTTTAGCTGGCTTCTGAAACTTCTTAGAGTGATTAAATTTCTATAAATACAACACTCCACGGTAAGGCTATGGAATTGGACAGTTGCCATGGAGAAAATTGCGTGTACATCTTAAGCAGGTATTTAGCTATTATTGCAAACATGGGTAATTTTTCCTAAACACTGGTTGGTCATTCCAACTGACATTGTAATAAAATGTGTTAATCGTATTTTTCTTCATAGCTATTTGCTTAGCATAATGCATAAGGTGTATCAATCCTTGGCAAATATTTGTGCAAAATTAAACTCTTCATTTTATCTATGTACATTAAAGCTTGATACCTATTCAATAGATAGATTTGGTGGGATCTCGGTGCCATAAGAAAACAAATCAATGGATTTCTTTCCAGTTTATTTCATAACTGGCTTGCCAATACTCTTGGCAAATATTCAGAAAAATAATTACTTTCAAAATGAATTCTTTCCTGAGTTGGACTGTTGAAATATATATAATTTAAAAATTAAATAAGCAGAATAAGCAGGTTGTTGGAATTGGGTATGTCTAGTTTAATGAAAAGAAGGACTAGGGCTGACATGATAGCAGTGTTCCAATATCTCAGGGGCTGCCCCAAAGAAGAGGGAGTCAAGCTATTCTCCAAAGCACCTGAGGGCAGGACAAGAAGCAATGGATGGAAACTCATCAAGGAGAGAAGCAACCTAGAACTAAGGAGAAATTTCCTGACAGTTAGAACAACTAACCAGTGGAAAGACTTGCCTCCAGAAGCTGTGAATGCTCCAACACTGGAAGTTTTTAAGAAGAGATTGGACAACCATTTGTCTGAAATGATATTGGGTTTCCTGCCTGAGCAGGGGGTTAATCTAGAAGACCTCCAAGGTCCCTTCCAATTCTGTTACTCTATATTCTGTATTCTGCAAATAGGGGGAGTTGGTTCTCGTTTGTTTCTCCATAGCTCCCAGGTAGATCTGGCCCATCTTCATCCTTCATCTTTCTTTCCTTGACCTGTCCTTCTATACTAAGTTTGGGGCTCTTCTCTTTAATTGTTGGGGAGTTAATCTGTAATTGACAGAGAAAGAGAGTCCTAACATTCATTGCATAATCTTTTTCCAACAGATTGTCTAGTTGAAAAAGTAAAAGAGTTCCAGGATATCTCAAAGTTCTATCACAGACATAAGGACCTGCTAGTTTTGGCTCCCTGTGTTCGGGTGTAATGTTTTATATTGTATCAATGTATATTTTTTCTTATTTTTTTGTTAAAGTCTGCTGTTAATAAAAAAAACAATGCTCCTAGAACTTATTTATATATTTTTAATGGAAAGTATAGGCAGTTTTATTTGTTTTTATAAGGCAGCTTTTCTCCAGTCATAATAACTGGGTCGCAAAAATCCAGACAATGACTAGATGGCAGGAAAGAGATACGGAAAACAGTCTGAATTTTTGGAGCCTACCTATGTTTTTAATGGCCTCTTAGCAAATAACCATAAGTGCCATCCATTTAAGTATTAAATTTAAAATAGTTTAAAACATTAAATGTTTCCTTGGTTTCTTGTTTTATTTTATTTATGGGGTAGCTTCAGAGTAAAGTTAGTGAAAGAAGTAAGTCACTTATAGATCTCTATATAGCAGGTTATCTATCAGTACATTCACAGTTTATATCGTTTAAATATTATATTTTTTTTAAAAAAATATATATATATATAACAAGAAAGTGAAGAAGCTTCAGTACCAATTTACCTTCTCTCTCTTACACATACATATAGAAATGCATGCATGCCTTCTTTATAAACCATCATATTCCAGAGAGTGATATAGTTGTACAAAATTTGTCAGCATCTGTAAAATGGCCATATATATAAGCAAGACATTTTGGATTTTGTTGACATATGTAAATAGTCATTTATATAAGTTCTGATGTTTATACATCGTTTCTGTCCGTTTGTATCATTTTTTTTAATCATATAATTTACATTTTCACATCATTTGCATTGTTTTATGATTTTGGTGTAATTATGCAAATGACAGCAAAGGCATCAGTTGTTATGTAAATCCAGTGTTAATCAATATTTGGTTTTAACAGAACCTTTTCCTGTCAAATGGCCTATTAAATCAAGGTGTTAGTTTTCATTACAGTATTAATATACAATGTAGTTTATTACTGGAAAATTAGGATACTAATTTTCTTAAATATATAGTTACAAAAGGTCAACACTGAGCAAACCAGGAGGTTCACATAATCAAATGAGCCTCAACTGCTATCTTTCATGTAATAGTATGTGGGAATTGTTTTGGGAGACAAAGGGAAGAATCACAGCCAGAGAAATGGTTGGCTAAGAAGCAGCTTAGGATGCTGACTGGATGTGGAAATGGGCTAAAAGTAATGGATCCACCCTCTTCCCATTTATACCAACCTGGATGAGTCTGTGGACGCCAAGTCATTATTAAGGCTAATTACAAACTGAGGGCGGATTAACCTTTGATGATTAGCATAATCTTCTAAAAGAAATGAATATGCATCAGCCTGAAAAAAAAAATCAGGACTAAATACCTTGCACAATCACTATGAGATCAACTCAATTCTGCCGTCCTGTGTTAAATATTAGCCATGAAGCAATGACAATAATGGATTATGGATTCCTGAAAGAAATGCTTTTCAGTGGTGTAGTACCTGCTGTGAATTGTTCTTAAATTCAGTTATTAATTAATTCATAGATAGATGGCCCTTGTAATTATTACTTCCATTGGTGTCCTTCCATTCAACATTATTTCTCTGTGTATTGCTTGCTGATCACATATTTATGCGGGGGGGGGTCTTCAAAGGGATCAGGATAGTGGTAGATCACCATCAGCATCTCTAAGACTGCCC
Source organism: Azemiops feae (assembly GCA_023970755.1). Lineage (NCBI taxonomy): Eukaryota > Metazoa > Chordata > Lepidosauria > Squamata > Viperidae > Azemiops > Azemiops feae. The sequence goes on along the minus strand of JALGBA010000702.1, from coordinate 485,889 downwards.
CATTTCATCTTCAAGAATAGATAATTTAAGTTCAGCAGTAGCAACCCAGCTTATTTTTAAGCTTGGAAGGGATGATTTATTAATTAGTGCCATAAATTATACCATGTAACTATGGACACTATAGGTCCATAGATCTTTAACCAATGTGTCTCTGTTCAAGAATCACATCTGATCTACTCCTACTGCAACCTATGGTCTTAGGAGATTTTAAAGATACTCACTAATTTAGCTATTGTATACTGTCAGCTCCACTAAGTAGACCAAACCAGAAATCAACTCCACAGGAAGGCTCCGAGACTGGTATATAATAACAGTATCTTGCAAGTCTGATTGTACTTTACATGCTCCTCTTTCTAATACTGCAATGAATTACAGCCTGAGCCATTTCCAAACTCTTATCTCCTTTCTTGGGATTTAAAAATGCGTAGGTAACAGTCCTTGCATATTTCCATCAAGGTCATAGTCCGTGCTTTTTACAGATCTAGACGTCCTCTAAAACTCTTCCAACTCTGTTATTCTGTAGATATACAATTCAAAGCACCCAACTGGGGGTTTTTTGCATGGGGGAGGAGGTAGTGCAGCTTCCAGAGCCCCTGAGAATTTTGATTCTTAATCTTATTGAGTATATTGAGTTCCATTTAAAATTGTTATTGGCCCAGTTTATTTTTATCCGTGTCCCATTCACTTCTTTATCCTGATTCTGCCCATTTTAATGCTCAGTTGTGGTCCTCCCGCTGACAAATCTTGTCCTGTTCTAATTGAGCAAAGTTGGCTTTTTTTTATTTTCCTTCTCATATTTTATAAGGATAGATATGGGTCTAAGACCCATGTGTCCATATGTGTCACATTCACAATATGTGATTTTGTGTGAAGAAATTAGTATACTCTTTTCCATAAATCCCAAAGGGAAGTAGAATTTCAGATCACTGTGTTTTCCTAGTTTGCAAGTTTAAATTAGTGACGATTGCTGGCAATCCCATGTTTGCCAAATACAATTAAGAAATACATTTATTGCAGAAACAGGAAGATAAGAAACTGTCTATCTTCCCACAAGGATTTGCCTGATCATATTAGTTATCTATAACATCACTTTTAAGTTGGGCTCAGTCTTTTAAACCTCTGAGTTGTTTTGGTCTGTCAGTTTTTTGTCTGATAGGTTAATAAATATGAAAAACCTAGAACAGAAATGTCAGGTCACGCCTATATATTATTGGCAACTATACTTTTGTTTTGCACTCTACTTTTACCGTGACTAACAGGAAGAATTCATTTTTCATTTCAACATCCTTGATTGATTAGAAAGGATATTAATGCTTCACAGTGTTCAAGAAACTACCTATTAGTATCTCATCACATTGTGAGATTTGCAATGTTGCCTCACTCCTCAAAAATGGTTCAGAGTGAAATGTTGTGCCTGGGCAAAGGAAGATCAAAATATCAATATGCTGATCAGGATGGAACGGCAGAGCACAAATGGGAGTAAGGAGGGAAGGAAGATCATTATGTTCATTTAAATAAATCAATAGGTTGTTGGTCAAAGAATTCTTTAAGAGGCACAGAAAACATCTTGTCGTGTAATGGTCCTTCTGAAAACAATGTTATCTATTTCCTTTCTTCTTCTCAACACTACATATTTTTTCAACCCTGAAGTGTCTGCTTTAAGGATGCAGGCTTTACATAGACGGTGCTGGGCCAAGGTTTAGTATCCTGGCTCAGCATAATCCCGTGCCAAAATCTATCTGGTGCGCTCTTAAAAGCTTTCTTCCCCTGCAAAAGTGGCATTGGTTTCCCTTGGTCTCAGAGTGCTAGACAATTTCTGTGAAATTTCTCTTCTGAGCCTGCATTATCATTGGAGATTCAGAGGATGGTGTCCTTTCTGTTGGTCATCTTTCCATTATCCTGTTGACTTCCTAGAGCCCAATACAGAAAAGAAACAGGGGAGATGGTCCCTGCCAGTGTCTTCCCTTGTGAATTAATGAAAGTATGGGAAGAATGAGAGGCTAAATACTCTCTTGCCATAAGAATTTCTCTATCATTCTGCTCTTGATATTAAAAGAAATATCAAAACTATTTTTCTTTCTTTCTGCAACTGCAAATAAAATTGGTGGGGGAAAGACCAGTGGTGAGATACAGCCGGTTCGCACCACTTCGGCAGAACCGGTAGCTAATTTTGTGTTGCCCAGGCCCAGAATGGATTTCCGGAAGCAGTATCCACACAGAGAACCAGTTGTTCACATATTTGAATCCCACCATTGGGAAAGACTATAGGAGAGGATGGGTTTTTCTGCTTGGGACTATTGTTTTTTTACTTTCTGTGGTGGAGGGCAGCAGTGGAAAAGGCCTTCCACCTAGAGAGGCCATCTGGACTTGCCATATCTGATTAGAACATAGAAAATAGAACATCATAGTTGGAAGGGATCTTGGAGGTCGTCTAATCCACATCCTACTCAAGCAGGAGACCCGATACCATTTCAGATAAATGGCCGTCCAGGCTCTTCTTAAAAGCCTCCAGTGAGGACCACCTACAACTTCCCTAAGATATTGGAACATTGCTATCATGTCACCCCCAGTCCTTCTTTTCACTAGACTAGACATACCCAATTCCTGCAATTGTTCTTCATATGTTTTTAGGCTCCTAATCATCTATTGCTCTTCCCTGCACTCTTTCCAGCGTCTCAATATCTTTTTTATATCGTGGTGACTAAAACTTGTTTGGGAACGATTAGAATCTTTAAGAAGACTGACATGACATCAGAGGCAAGTTCTTCTCCTTTTGTATGCCTGTCAATTTTGTATAAATTGCCATGTTCACACCCACATCTGACCACCTCCATTCACAAATACTACAGCAGGCTCAACTTTCTAAGGAAGTCAGTCATGACAAAGGAGGGGCACTGCTGCAGAAATCTGGTTTTTGCCCTTGGGAGCAATATAATAGGTGGAAGTAATGTATATATTTTTCCTTCCTGTTCCCACCTCCACTCTACTTTGCATGTATTGTTCAAGGATATAAATAAATAAAAATTGTAGAAGTATCATGTATTGCTGAAGGCTAGAGCTGATTCTTGTTCTAAGAATCAGCTATTTGAAAAGGGGAGGGAGAAATTCGCTTCACTCTATATTAGAATCTATACAATACCAAAACCCTGTCTGCCTGTTTGATTGTAGCCTTCAGCTGGATGAAAAGGTATTATATTTGCTCATAGAGTAAAATCTTTGAATCCACAAATATCTCAAATGGGCTAATTTAGAGAATGCATCCAACATCCAGGATCTATAATTCTTGTGAAATTTTGTGAATTTTGGCTACTTTAGTGCTGCTGCACTGCCACGTAGCTATGGTCAGGCAAGTCATTTGATTGTCATGTCCTATGCTCTCTGCCAGTTTCCTACAAGGAAAGTCAAGGGAGCAGCTGGTAGGAAGTCAGAAGCTGTTCCCGCTGCTTTTTTGCCTACTCATCTTTAGGTAAGAAAATATCTCTGAAATAATGACTAAATGAGTAACAGATTGTCTAGTATTTTTTATAAAATGATTAATGCCTTGGACACACAAATACAATTTTGCCAACCATCCATCATGTAAATGATCATATTTAATACACCACTACTCAATCTTTTAGAGCAGAGAAGGTCTATCTAATTTTATAAGTCTAAATGTGGCCCTCCAAACTTTAATTGTGCTCCCGTATCACTCCAGTTGTTTCCACTTTTAATATGAATGAGGATATAAGTCCTAACAGGAAGGACCTAGATTACAATACCTAATTAAGGCTTATTAAATTAAAATGTAAATTAAATCCAATCCATTTTTAAAACACGGTACATTTCTGTTTTACCCCTCCTAAAATGGTTGATAAACAATTGTTAAAATAAGAATAGATTAAAGTCATACATTATTACCCGAAGAGAACACCAAACATTAATAGAGGAAGGAAGTGAGCAAATAAAATCATCGTTAAGATAGTGGAATAATGTTATTCAAAATCAACCTAGGATTTTAAAAAATGTTTTTTATGTTTTTTGAAAGCTAAGCAAGAAGGATAAATTACTTGGCCAAGGATTCCTGAGAAAAAGGGCCTGCACAGAAAATACTCTGTCTTTGGTATTAGGATAGGAGTAGACAAAGAACTAGGATCTTCAATGCCCACCTTAAAGTTCAGGGAATATTTTTAGGAATATAGATCAGCCTTCCTGAGGGAAAAGCTAAATCATGTGATGAACTATTAAAAGGAAATTAGCTATGTCTGGCCTAACAAAGAGAAGGACTAGGGGGGACATAACAGCTGTCTTCCAGTACTTGAGGGGCTGGTACTCAGAAGAGGAGGTTGACTTATTCTCCAAAGCACCAGAGAGCAGAACAAGAAGTAATGGGTGGAAGCTCATCAAAGAGAGATCCAATATAGAAGTAAGGAGTAATATTCTCACATGAGAACAATTAGTCAATGGGATAACTTGTCTCCCCATTTCTAGGTACTCCACCACTGGAGGTTTTCAAAAATAGACTGAACAAATATTTGACCAGGATGATATGGTCTCCTGCCTTGATCAGTGGGTTGGAATAAAAGATTCTGAAGTCCCTTCAATCCTTGTGATTCTGAATTCTAACCCATAGCAATGCAGCTTCATATCTTACAATCTTTTCAAGATACCATTCAATGTCAGGTTTACAACAGTATTAATAAATATTGCCCAACATTTCTTTTCACACTCACACCCCTTTAAAAAAAAAAAGGCATATTAAAGACGCTCTTATATTCACTACTCTTCATACATCTTTGCATTATTACAAAGAAATTTCTTTTATTACTTTAGTGTTGCCCAAACACCCTCAGGAAAATTTCAGCTCTCCACTCCCACCCCTCCCTACTTGCATTTCACTGTTGCTCTCCTGCAAAGCATCTAACATGCACAAATGAGATTATGATTAATTGAAGTCTCCCTGCAAATTGTGTACCTTTTTTTAATTGCTCTATCTAAGACTTCCATCTGCTCTGGAAAAGAAAATGGCAATTTTTACATTTATGAGGATACTTAGGGCTCACTCTGTAAATCTTTCAAATGATTGGAGGGACAGATTTCTAACTACAGTCATGTCAAAGAGATTGTTCCGTCTCTTCCTCGTACATCAGGCTAATATGATATGCAAGGCTACATTGTTTATACAACTGAAATATCATGAACTAGTGCAGGCAGGGAAATTCTTTGGCATTTTACCTACTGATTCTCATTCAACTTGATGAAATACAGTGTACCTTGCTTCAGATATTCTTTCAAAGAAACAGGGAACTTGGTGGAATCTTCATATATCCAGATGTTTTGTATACAACAACCCTGGATAAGAAAACACAATTACTGTCTTCACAGAAAACTGTGCCTCAAAATAGAAAAAAGCCATTGTGTTGTAGACTAGTTCACATAGTATGTGAAGATGACCGATTCTATCCTTCACCATGCTGGCTTTGAAACCATCAAGTCACATTTTAGCCTAGTTAACAAATCGTGCTAATCCAAATATTCATATTGATTTGAATTCATACGAAGAGCCGTATTGGTTCAATATAATCTGAAACCAAACTATGTGTTGCATTTTTTGAAAAGCTGTGTTCTCCTTTCAGAGAGTTTTTCCACCAGATCTGAGAAACTTCCTTTTTGCTAGAATAAGTGGTGTCCTGAAACTATGGTCAAAAAATTCATGATGTGACTGAAGTCTCATCCATGCTCTGCACATTGAAAAAGGGCATTTTCTATTACACTATTATGGCTATCATCTCTACTTTTTGGGGTCCTATTTTTGAGACACACCAGGATAAAGCAAGAAAGTCTCCATAAAAGAAGAAGCTGAGAAAATGATGGCTTAGTTTGGGTTCAACATTCAACTGAGCTGTTTTACTCCTGTTTCTTGAAATGCCTATTGTGAAGCACAAGGAATCAGAACCAGATTTAAGTACCAGTTAAGACGATCTATTGCTCATGCCTATACACCAGAATCTAGTCAACTAAATTTAGTCAGCACTAAATTTATGTTAGGTAAGAGTGAACAGAATTCAAGAGGATTAGACTTAAGACACTTTTGGGAATATAATGATTCCAGACTGATTCCTCTCTTGACTCCAGCCCCAGGCTCCATCTATCCTTCTCCTACACCTATCTTCATACTGACTAAGACATCATGAGCTCATAAGAAAAAAAGATAGCATGGTTGTAACACCACAAGATAGTTTTTGCTAAAAAAATATTAAATAAATATAAATCTAAATCATATTTTCATATGGCCTTAAGCTGCTTAGAATTCTTGCTTGACTTTGCGGGGGAGAGGGGAGGGGAGAAGAAATGTAAAAATGATCGATTACTTTAAGTTTTGACATTAGTATTTTTTTATCTGAATGTTTTGGAATTAATATTATTTATTTACCCCAGAGCAAACTTTCTACTTGCTATACTCTGTTGCAGCTCCCTCTGGATCAGCTTGTCCCCAAAGATACAGATGGAACTTATTCTCTTTATTTAAATACATTTTTTTTAATGAGATTGGAATTGTGTCAAAATTCAGTTTTGGAGCTAAAATGTTAGAAAAATGGGAGAATTGCAAAATTCATACATTACGAATGTAAAGTATTGACTAACTTCACATAAAAAAGTCATTCTTTATGAGATTGGGAGTTAGCTGGACTATACCTTGAGGAAATAGATTAACTTTTTGTTTGACCCATATAAGACTGTAGCAATCATTCTAGACTTTAAAGTTCTCTGGCAAAGAGACTCAAAAGCCAGATAATCAATAGCTGGTGAAGATAATAGGAAGTGCTAAGAATAACTGTAGATCAGGGGTCACTTTGGATTTACAGCCGAGATGTATAATCTCAATTCAAGAAGAGAATCAAGACTTCTTCACAGGTTCCCCTTAAGAGCCAACCTCTCATGTTCCATTAAAAAAAAAAAAGCTGGGGTTGATGGCCTCTCAAATGAAACAGAGAAGGTGACATCGGGTCTGTTGTCAGGAGCACATGTTAGGCCCCTCCTTGCTGAAAAGGTAAAGATCTTATCAACCAATACTTCAGCTAACCCCCAAACGGGTCCCCAGGAAGTATTATTAGCCAGGCTTTTGACAGTTCATTTATTTATCTCAAGCTAAATTCAATAAAGAGAGCCATATATAAGTGAGGGAAAATAATGCAGCTGCTGGTAATTTATCACGGGATAGAAAGTCATTGTTATCCTTATCTCTCCAATGATGTTCTATTTCCAACTGGTAATGAATTATGGAGCTTGCTACTCCTTTACTATGTGACAGGTCAGCACCACTCCTGAGCACAATAGTGTACTTACGCAATCAATTGTATGCTCGCCGTAAATAACTATATATTTATACATACCACCATTTCACGCCAATGACCTGAAGTGTTGTGATCCTCCACATTGCTAATGGTGCTTTGTTCAATTCCAAGAGCATTTCCTTGCCACAGGAAAGTCAAGATTTATTTCCAGCCTTGAATGATATTTTTCTCCCTTTCTCCTCCCTTGTCTTCTGATAAAGCAATAGTGGTCAAAAAGCTTTGGAGATTCTAATTAGGCAGCACCTAAGTTACTTAAGAGGGTTCAGCCAAGAGAAATCCTGCTTTCCTTTCTTAGTTGTGGTGATTAAAAGAAGGATTAGAATATTTTTATTTGTTTATTTGGTTGTTTGTTTGTTTTAAAATAATTGCTTGGTCCTTCTTGGGAATCTAAAAGTAAGGCACCAATAATATCTTCCCAGTTTAGCAGTTGTGAAATGTACAATAAATCAAGCCTCTTTACTGTGCCTCATAGCTACCAGAATTCCATGGCCAGATGCATGTTCATGTGGTCCAATCTGCTTTTTATATTTCAAAAATCCATCCAACAATCTTAAATCAGTTCTGGTCTTTTGTTTTTCAAGGAATATATGAGCCAGCAGTGTACTGTGGCTGCCAAAAAAATCCAATGCAATCCTAGGCTGCATTAACAGAGGGATAGAATCAAGATCATGTGAAGTGTTAATAGCGCTTTATAAGGTCTTCTTGGTAAGACCATGCTTGGAATATTGCATCCAGTTTTGGTTAGCCACAATATAAAAAAGATGCTCAGACTCTGGAAAGAGTGCAGAGAAGAGCAATAAAGATGAGTCGGCAGCTGGAGGCTAAAACATATGAAGAATGGTTGCAGGAATTGGGTATGTCTAGTCTAGTAAAAAGAAACAGTACGGGTGACACAATAGCAGTGTTCCAATATTTGAGGGGCTGCCACAAAGAAGAGGGGGTCAACCTATTTTCCAAAGCACCAGAAGGCAGGACAAGAAGCAATGGATGAAAACTAATCAATGAGAAAACAAACCTAGAACTAAGGAGAAATTTCCTGACAGTGAGAAAAATTAACCTGTGGAACGGCTTGCCTTCAGAAGTTGTGATGCTCCATCACTTGTAGTTTTTAATAAGAGATTGGACAACCATTTGTCTAAAATGGAATAGGTTCTTCTGCTTGAGCAGGGGGTTACATTAGAAGACCTCCAAGGTCCCTTCCAACTCTGTTATTCTATATTCAGACTTTTCTGAACTTCATGACCTTTAGAGGTTCTGAGGTTAGAAAGATCAAAAACGGTGACTCAAGGTAGCAAATCTCAAAATTGTGACCCCAGCACAACTATAGAATATCGTACTGTATTGAAAAGGCCTACTCAATGTTGGTTGAGCACAGAACAAGACTTGGACAAAAAGTACCACTCCATGTTCCCATTCCATTCTCTTGTTGGAAAATGCTTAGATGGTGGACTAATTTAAAGTTTACTCAGAGTGGGGACTTATGTTTCAAGGTATGCAGACAAATTATTATTGCTTTGAAATATTAAGATATTTCTTAAGGTACTAACTTTTGGTCACTGTATGAGACAAAATGCTGCACTAGATGGGCACAAGGGCAGATGTAGCACAGCTTGTCTTATTGTTGTGTTGTCAAACAAGAAAATAATTACTCCTTCAGTCTAGTTAGAGGTTGACTCTTCCCAACTTCCTCCCCATATCTTCTTGCTAGATGTGAAATATTGTGTAGATTAACAGGATTCTAGAGGCAAACTTTGATAGTATATGCTAAGCTTGCAAGCACTTATTGTTATAACTCCAAAATATCAATTGAAGCTCAAAAGATTCTCTCTGCATTTCTTCTCCCAATTAAACTATGGACAAATTATGAAATAATCTTCAGATAATGTCCAAGTGAATCAAAGAGAGATGCACAATCAGGGATTATTATTAACATTCATTAATAATAATCAATTTCTTACCATAAAGTATCCAATAACATCTTTCCAACTAACCAATATTATTAAAAGGCATAGGTTTTTGCAATCTGATACTTGTTAATAAAATTTGTTACTCAAAAAAGATATTGCCATAGGCCATAATGTTTACCCATAAAGATGAGACAGAAAAATAAAATCACATTATTGCTAGAAAAGGATTCTATATCTAAAAATATTTACTTATTTATTGTGTATTAAACAAAATTATATAGCTGTCCAACTCATATACAGTGACTCCAGGCAGGGTACAACATTAAAAATCCACAGTTAAAAATTCAGAATTTAAACCCCCACCCACCCCTGTGTGGTGAAACAGACAAGCCACCTGATCATCTCTGAATGGGGTCTCCAAGCCTCCATTTTGAAGATAAAACCATGTCTTCAACTCTTTGAGAAAAAGCAACAAGATGGGGGTCTAATCTTATCTCTGGGGCAGAGGATTTCCAAAGGGAGGGAGCCATCACAGAGAAGGCCTTCTTCCTAGGTCCCACCAGATGTACTTCCTTGATAGTTGGGACATGCAACATGCCCAGCCTTCCTGCTCTGGTGAGCTGCGTAGATGTCATTGGGGAGAGCAGTCCCTCAAACAACCTGGTTCTGTGCCATGTAGGGCTTTAAAGGTGATAGCCAGAACCTTGCATTCCACCTGGAAGCAAATCAGGCATCAATGCAACTCCCACAAAAGAAGTGATACATGTACAATCTTGGACTTGCACAAAACTCTGTGGGCTGCTGCGTTTTGAGCCAGCTAAAGCTTCTGGATGCTCTTCAAGGGCAGCCTCTGTATCCAAAGGGGAAAACTATATATGACACTTTCTCCTCTCCCAGCAAACGTCTTCCAGACAGACCTCATGAGCCAAGAATTAGAAATTACTCATTTTCTTGCTGGATTATACTTATGGAGTTTACCATCCCGTGTCTCCAATCTCCATTTGGTTTTTATTGTCCATTCCTGAGTAGAATTAGGATGGAGACAATTATTTCCTGTTGTTTGTCTCCACCATCTGGCAGTCATAGGTATATTGCCTCCATTCTTGGGGATTTAACATAAAGTGAGATTTGTCCTCCATGTTTTTAAAAGTTTAGTAGTAGCCAATATCAAGCCATGTTATAATGAACTCCAGAAACAGTCAAGTATAATGTCAGAAAATTATTTGCTGGACTTGATCTCAGGAGGGACAAAGGTCCACATCACTTCCACATTTGGCCCATCTTGTCATATAAATGCAAAAATGGAAGGATTGTGCTCCCTCCAACCCTTAATTCAGTGAGATTAAATTTGGTTGGTTTGCTTATCATTTGGATTATACAAATCTCAAGCTATCTTCCCTTACATGTAGAACACTGCAGTTAAAGGGGAGGAGAGGATTTCCTGTGTCTGTTAATTCTGAAAGACCCTACCAATTTCCAGTTCTAAATCTTGGCAGTCTGTCTTGTTGTGTTTCACAAGAAGGTCTGCTGTGGGTACAGCTATAATTCAAAGCGATCTCTATGCTGCTATGTATAAACCAATAATCATGGGGGAAAATGCTACCTTTTCTTCTCCTTGACCCAGACAGTGTATTACAACAGCTCCACCCTTAAGTTTGTCAGAACAGCAGCCAATGTCACAGGCCTATTAAGCACTTCCATAAGTGTGCACATACACACTTTTACTCACAGAGAGAGATTTTACAGTAAGCTGCTAAAAGTGAATGCTCCGTGCAGCGTTTAGAGTGCTAGCATGGGCATCCAGGCAAACTGACAGCACGAACTGCACGGAAGAAATAATCTTGATGTTGCCCTAAAGCAAAGTGATCTGCAGAAAGGCAATTGAGGCAGCAACTTTGGCTGAGTTAATGTTGGCCTTGAAATCTATAGCATCCAGATAGCTGGACAAGATCTTTTAGGTCCTGTTAACAAAGGCATGTCACATCTTTTGAAAAGGGGGGGGGTAAGCGGTATTTCCAGAACCACACTTCAAAAAAAAACAAAAAACAAAAAAACAGGTGGAGCTAAGATTTTTTTAAAAAGTATTATTACTGTTTCATGTAATTAGCATTAACTATAGCTTATTAATATTATATGAAAGCTAGTTTAATGGAATAGTTAAAAGAGCAAGTTTGGAAACTGAGAGGACATGATTTCTAGCCCTTCTTTAAACATGAAGCTACTAGCTATGTGGCCTTGAGCCAATTCCTCTCTCCCAGCCCTAGGAAGACGACAAGGCTTTTGAAAATGCTACTGAGGAAAAACTGCATGGATTTGTCTATGTAGTCACTAGAAGTCAAGACTGATTCAGGAGCACCCAAACACATACTAAGGGCTGTGTGTGTGTGTGTGATTTACAATTTTCAGGATGAAAATCCTCTGAAAGTCGCTTACACTCAATATAAATAATAATTCAAAATTACAAAAAGAGAATTCTAAAGTAAGGAAGACATATTTCCCACCGGACATTTTCATACTTCCTGCAGGGCAATTTGGTGGTAATAGTCCTAGCACATGAAACGTTTCAGCTGAGCAGATGTTTCTGCCATCCTTCCTCTTCCCATCCAATCCTGTCTTTAACCGTTTTCTCACTTTATGACATTAGGAGCAATAGTCAACTTTTGGAAACTTCCAAGGGACTTCAGCAAAGCTCTCAGTGTCACATATGCACTAGAAGTCTCCAATTGTGCATTGCAGGAAATTTGCAAATCCAGCTCTACTTAAATGGGGAGACTCTTCCTTTGTCAACAGACCTTAAAAGTTTAAAAGTTTTTCTGTGTGTTCAGCTAAAGTCTACTTTCCTAGGTTAATCTTCTGGTTAATCAGTTTCCTTATAAGCACAGTTTGGCTGTACTGTTGGCTACAAATCCAGCAATAAGTGGCCCATCAAATTTGCAGACAGCACCAAGCTAGGGGAATCCAGCAAGATGCAGTTTAGTGATGAGAAAATTAAGGTCCTGCTGTTAAGCAGGAAAAAACCAAATACATAGTTATAGAATAGGCAATACTTGGCTCAACAGTAGTAATTGCAAAAAGGATCTAGGTGTCCTTGTGGACCATACTTAAGTATGAACCAGCAGTGTGCTGCAGCTGCCAAAAAAGCCAATGCAGTTCTAAGCTGCATCAAGATCATGAGAAGTGATGATACCATTTTACACCACATTAGTGAGCTCACCCTTGGAACGCTGCAAACCGTTCTGGTCACCACAATGCAAAGAAAAGATACTGAGACTCTAGAAAGAGTTTAGAGAAGAGCCATAAGGATGATAAAGAGCCAGGAGGCTAAATGTTATGATGATCGGTTGAGGGAGCTAAGTATGTCTATCCTATTGAAGAGAAGGATTAGAGGAGACAGGATAACTGTCTTTCAGTACTTAAGTGGCTGTCACAGTGAAGAGGAGATTGACTTATTCTCCGAAGCACCAGAGGGCAGGACAAGATGTAATGGGTGGAAGCTTGTTGAAGAAAGATCCATCCTAGAACTAAGGAGAAATTTTCTGACAGTGAGAGCAATTAATCAGTGGAATAACTTACCTCTTGGAGTTGTGGGTGCTCCATCACTAGAGGCTTTCAAAATTAGACTGGACAACCATTTGAACAGGATGGTATAAGGTCTCCTGCTTGAACAGGGAGTTGGATTAGAAGAGCTTCCAGCCCTATAATTCTATGTTCTATATCTCCATACTTTTCGGAAGAGCCACGGCATTTGACATCAGAAATGAATCCTTCAAACAAGTTTTCACCACTGGTTGTATCTTCCTTTCTGTTGCACTAACATCCAACTCTTATTTCAGTATTATTTCCCTACTGCCATTTTAAATGCATCCATACCTATATACAGTCTATCCTGCTACTGTAGTACTTATACACCATTTGGCTGGTATCAATTTTCTTCCTTAGCTCCCTTCATGGTCACTAATGAGATTTTGTTTTGCAAATTTACCTTTCTAGAACCTTGCCCACAGGTCCAAATCTCCAAATAGCTCAGGTTTTCCCGATCTTTAACCTTCCTATTCTTGAACAGCTGTTCTCAAGAAGAATTTCCTGCACTGAATAACAATGGCATTTTTATTACCATTCATTATTGGGATTTTGGTATAAGTGAACCTATGTGACCTATTTGGTTTATATGGAAGTACTTTGGCATGTTCTATGAATTCAGCAAATTGTAGTTTATTCAATAAACCATAATTTAAGAGACCATGGTTTAGTATCATGCATGAAACTATGTAAAGCTATTCCCCACTTGTTCAATGACGAAAGCCACTAACAACATTCCTGTGTCACTGAGAAATTAAACCCTTGCATTCCTGTTCCCAATTCAACTCAGAGCTTTTAATAAATGGATAAATATTACCTTTGGCTCTGTTTCATAAAAGCTTTTTTTTTTCCCCCTTCCCTTTTCAGGTTCATTTTTTCAATAGCTTTCCCTTTATGGACTTTGATAAGACAGCTTGAGATAAAAAGCAATTAAAGGTGGCTGATTAATGCTATAGTTACCAATTATTAGTTAATATTCTCCATTACTTTCACTGTAACCTTTTCTGCACAAGAACTGATCCTTAAGGATTGATTTTTTTTTTTTTTAGTAAACCCTTTTACCTTGGCTCTCTTAACATTTTTATTTAAAACATCTCCTGTCCACTTTTCATTTAAACACACAGTAAGTATGGAAAGTGTTCTTCCTTAACAAAAAGGATGATTTCAGAAGCCTTTAGAACAAGGGTGTCAAACGGATGCGTCACGTGGAAGCCGCGCCCACCCCATTGCCGGCCATGGCAAAACAGTCCCGATACGTTGCGCGACGTCACGTGACGTCGCGAGTTTGACATGTCTGCTTTAGAAAGTCAGAGTACAGCTAACCTGGGTGGTGGAAGTCCCCTGAAGTTTTGACTCAAATCAGAATTGAGATGGATGAGCAAATGCAGACAGTATTGGGGGAAGGAAAACATATACAAGTGGGGGTCCTCAATTTACAACCATTTGTTTAGTGACTGTTCAAAGTTACAACAGCACTGAAAAAAGATGACAACCAGTCTTCACACTGATGATGATTTTAGCATCTTCCTGGTCACGTGGTCAAAATTTGGGCATGCATTTACAATGGGTATCATGTGATCACCTGTCATGACCTCCATCGTCAGCCTGGTGCCTTTGCTGGGTTCCTGCCATCAAAGGGGAAGGGAGGGGGGGAGGTATTTTGTGGCAGTCCACACCTGTGTATTTAATGGTGGGAAATGGGGAGGGGGAAGTGACAATGGAAGAGAACTAGATCACCAAACCAGCTGGTACCAGGATCTTCAAGCACATCTACCCGGAGAATGGAAGGTTACCAGTTTCACACCTCAGAGTTTCTCCAAACATCTTACCAGCCTTACTGGCCAGGGGGGGGAGGAGACTGGTCATGGGGGGGATGGCTTGGGAATTGGAAAGAATAGCTTTGTATTTTGCAAGGGAAAACACGATTCCACCTGACTTTGCTGCAACCAATTTCTTTCAATAAAAGTTCCTTTGCTTCAACTAAGAGTGGAAAGAGTGCAGAGAAGCACCACAAGAATGATTAGGGGGCTGGAAGCTAAAACATACCAAGAACGGTTATAGGAATTGGGTATATCTAGTCTAATGAAAAGAAGGACTAGGAGAAATACGATGGCGGTGTCCCAATATTTGAGGGGCTTCTACAAAGATGAAGGGGAAAAACTATTTTCCAAAGGACCAAACTAAGGAGAACATTTCTAAGGGTTAGAGCTATCAACCAATGGAATAGCTTGCCTTCAGAAGTTGTGAGTGTTCCATCACTGGAGGCTTTTAAGAAGAGACTGGACAGCCATTTGTCTGAAGCATTATAGCAGGGGTGTTAACTCGCAACGTTACGTGACATGCCACGACGTATCGTGACTTTTTCCCCATTGCCAGAGCTGGGGTGGGCGTGGTTTCAGCATGACGCATCCAGCCCACGGCCCAGCAGTTTGACACCCCTGCATTATAGGGTCTCCTGCACGAGTAGGGGGTTGAACTAGAAGACCTCCAAGGTCCCTTCCAACTCTATTATTCTACATTCTGTGTCTTCTGCTTCCACTACTCCTTTACCACTGAAGGAGTTGAACCTGTAAATACAGAATGCTCAGGCCATCTTGTATATCGCAAACATAATTTTGGAGCATGACTGATTGAGATGGATGCTGACTCAACAAAGTGCAAAATATAAATTAGCAATTGGATGCTCATAAAATGGGAATTGGCACTATGGCATGTATTCCTCACTGTCTGCCTTCCAATTACTACCCTGAGCCAAGAGAAAAGAGAGGAGACGAGCGAGAGAGCTCTCAAAATAGCAAAACATCTTTTAAATATACTGCTTCATTTCAGAGGGAAGAAAATTTGAAAAAGAAAAGGACCCAGGCACTGGCCATAAGATTTACTGCCATAAGACTGCTGTCTGTTCCTCCTTGGCTTGGCAGTTCCAAGGTAAAGTTGCCAAAGGAAAGGAATGATCCTTCAGTAAGGCCAGAGGCTGAGTAACAAAGATGAGTGAAGAAATGTGGGACAAAATAGTTACTAACAACAATTCATGACTTGCCCTTGCTTGTTACGCTGGGTGATCAAAGTGAGGCATCCTCTTTGGCCCTGAAAGAGAATTGCAACTAGTAAACATCACGCAAGACTTTACATTTACAAGTTGCAAATGAAGCTTCTGTCTTGGCAAGCACCTGTTAACAGAGTCAAGAAAGACTTATTATTATCAAAGCTGTTTCCCTTTTCTATTTGCAAATCAAAGAAGTGGCATAGCTATTGCTCACATCTGTGATGTGCACTTCTTTAAAAAGAGGCGATGCAATTTTCCCCATTTTGTGATTTTCAGAATAGCTCTGAGAAGCAGATTTAGTAGAGAAATACAGCTAACCCAAAGAGTCCCAATGACTTGAACCCAGGTCTTCTCTTTGTTCCTATATTATTGAGTACTCGTAGAAAAAATGTTGCCCTGGGATCACTGGGAGCACCTGGAAGGACCTTTGGGCTTTTAAAGGCATATAGTAAGTTATGCAATATCATTCAATAGCTATTTAATAAATAAACATCTATTTAGATATTTATTATCAACTGTTATCTCATTCCAAATCAAGTTTGATGATTAATCCAACCCATCTCCCACATCCACGCTGGGAGATGGGCTGGATTAATCCTCAAACTGTGATCTGAAAGTCATTCAAGTTAGAAAAGGAAATCAACCTTGGCTGTTCTTTGGAAGGACAGATCCTGAAGCTGAAGCTTAATACTTTGGCCACCAAATGAGAAGAGAGGACTCCTTGGAAAAGACTCTGATGTTGGGGAAGATGGAAGGCAAAAGGAGAAGGGGACGGCAGAGGAGGAGATGATCAAATAGTGTCATTGACACTATGAATATGAATTTGGGCAGGAGATAGTGGAGGACAGGGGGGGCCTAGTGTGCTATGGTCCATGAGGTCACAAAGAGTCAGGCACGACTTAGTGACTGTACAACAACAATTTATAAATGTGGTCCCAGTATCACTCTACTGCCAAAAACTGAGGTTGACATACATTACCAATATGAATAAAGACAGAGGTTGTGAGGCTCATATTAAGAATACAGATTAGTGATATTTCCAGTGGTCCATGACTTAGCTTGTCCAGCTTTGTGTAGCTCAGTGGCCAAACATCTGCTTTGTATTCAGGAGGTTCAAGGTTAAGGTTCTTATAAAAATCTAGAGACCTTCTACTTGTCTACTTTGAGAATTCTAGATTGCTTTCTATATTCACAGTCAGGTCTTAGCACCAGGCACACTCCCTTCTTCCATATTTCTACTCTGGAGTATAAAACTAAGTTTAGAGGAAGTCATATCCAGTATATGTCTTCCTTGTGTTTCAGCAATGAACAGCAGTGTTCAAAGCAATCTGGGAAAATAGCATATTGTGTATATGGATCATCAAAAAATCACAACTGTAGATACTAGAGACTGGCAGTTGAATCTTTTCACCCTGAAACAAATGCTACAGTTGTAATTCATGTTTGTATCTTCTAATGACATACAGACCTCATTTTGAAATAAACCAATGACTACAAGTGGTATCACAGTAGTTCCTCTCCTGCTTAATACCTTTTCATATTTATCCATTCAGAAAGGCAGCTTTAAGATTTTATTCATGTCTTTAGAGATACCAATCTGATCTTTGTCTACAAATTTCTGGTCTGTGGATTGGAACAGAATGATTTTTATAAGGCAGTTTTCACTTTGAAATGTCACGTGACAATGCCTTTTTGCAGAGGTATTTTAGGATAATATTTGTACAAAAATATGTATATGTGAGAAAGGTTGCAAATAACGTAGAATGTCATTGCAGCAAAGCAATAGAACAGACTTTAGGAATCTCAAATTAAGCAGGAAGATGAAGGTGTTTGGTTGTCAGTAGCCCCTCAAACCTGTTTTGGAAGCATCTTTGTGAATACTAAAAATGTATTTTGTCTTTAAATGGAGCCTATAAGTTTAGACAGGGTTAACTTCTCCAAACCATAATGGGCAAGTTAATCATCTCATAGTCCTTCCTCCTTCACCCACAGGGATAAAATATGTTCATATTGAGCTTATCTTTCAAATTTATATTCTGAGCTCATTTTGTCTGCAGGAGTCCTGCAAACACGGTCTGATTAAATTATTTGAGAGTCTAGTGCAGAGAAGCTTAAAGAACTAGATATTTTTACATTCTACAATGAAATTATATGAACCTGGATAGCAAAAGAGCAAAACTCTTGATCAGAACTTAGTTATCCACCAGCAATTGCTTATAGGTCATGGCTTAAAAATGAGATCTCACAGAACTTTAGAAGGTATATTTAAATGCAGGCATACAAATATTCAAATAAAAGTTTACAAATATGAGATGACTTATTAAGAGAAAACACTTGCAAAACTAATAGCTTAAATAACTATTAAAATATAAGTTGTTAGGCAGTTGAGCTTTTTAAAGACACTCTCAGCCAGAGTAGATAGTGAGTAAACATGCATAGCTTTGACATAAATGGGAACCATCGCTTCAGATTATCCAGAAGGGATCCAGAAATATAAAATAATTCCAGTGAGAGTCAGGCTAATGTAACCAATACCCTACTGAACTAAGACTGGGAAGATCAAAATTAGTACATCTTCAATTTTGAAACTAAGGAAGTGGTTTTTATCTCCCTTAGCCCAATCTGGAAGAAATATCCTTATCAATCCCTGTAGTCCAATGCAGTTTATGTTCATTTCACTGGCAGTTTCAAATAAATATCCATTAGCTATCATTAAATGGAAAGCAACATTGCCTCTAACAGGTTTTATGATATCAGGTCATCTATATATCTTCCTTCCTTCCTTCCTTCCTTCCTTCCTTCCTTCCTTCCTTCCTTCCTTCCTATTGTAATTTCTTCATTTGATTGTTGTGAGCCACCCAAGTGGGTAGGCCAGCATACAAATTTAATAGATTGATTTTTTTCCCATTAGTTTTCCCCCAGATCAATTAGACTCTCCGTGTTTGTTTTTCCCTGTAATGATCCCAATGTCCAACTTATTCTGGAAAAAATAAGAGCTGCTTCAACTCCATAACCTCACTACTAGGAAAAGCTTAGATATGTATTTAGTTAACCACACACCCAAACCTCTTCCATATGTGAACAAATTGGGGGAAAAAGTCATACCCATTGGTTTTGGGGTGTGGTTTAGTTCATGAACTGGAGATTCCTTCCTAGCCTTTAGGTAGGGAGAGATGCTTGCAGGAAGACTGTTTCCAGGATGGTAAGCAGAGAAGCTGGGTTTGAACAAGCAAAACTACGTCATCCACCTCCCAAAGAGGAGAGATCAAAAGAACACCTTCAGAAGAAAGGATGATCACTGCTGGGGGTGGGGTTGGTTTTATTCAGGGCAACCATCAAGTGAAAGATGAGGGCAGTGATTGCTGTAAGTTTTGTAAGCCTTAAAGGCAAAGATGGGCCTTCAGAACAAAAGATGCTGTTAGTTCTTATGACAACACAGAAGAAGACAATGGCTTGAGTGGCATGGCAGGGGTAAAATAATAATAATAATAATAATAATAATAATAATAATAATAATAATAATAATAATAATAATAATAATAATAATAATAATAATAATAATAATAATAATAATAATAATAATAATAATAATAATAATAATAATAATAATAATAACAACAACAACAACAACAATAATAATAATAATAACAATAATAATAATGGCAGAATCTAAGGAAAAATGGCTGGATGACAGATTAAATAGATGGAAAACCAAAGCTTTGCATGGATAGCATTTGAAAAACATTAAAGGAAAATGTGATAACAACTTGACATGGGCATGGCTTAAGATGGGAACCATCAAGAAAGAAACGGAAGGCTTAATACTGGCTGCTCAAGAACAAGCGTTGCAGACTAATGCCATGAAAGCGAAGATACAAAAATCCACTGACAATCCAAATTGCCGACTTTGCAATGACAAAGTTGAAACTGTTTCACACCTAATCTGTGAGTGCAGCAAAATCGCACAAACGGATTACAAATCTAGACATGATCGAGTTGCTAAATTAATCCACTGGGCATTGTGTAAAAAATACGACTTGCCTGTGTCCGAAAAGTCGTGGGAACACAGGGTGGAAAAAGTTGTTGAGAATGAGAGGGTGAAGATCTTGTGGGACTTTCGAATACAGACAGATCGCCATTTGGAACACAATACGCCGGATATCGCAGTTGTACAGAACCGAAGCGTACAGCTGATTGATATTGCTGTACCAGGAGATGCCAGAGTCGAAGAAAAAGAACTGGAAAAAATTACGAAATATCACGACCTGGCCATCGAAACTGAGCGATTATGGATGAAACGTGTAACAGTGGTACCTATTGTCATCGGGGCACTGGGAACTATGTCCAAAAACTTCGCAAAACACATCAAGAAACTGCAGCTTCCTGCAATAACTCCAGCAATGTTACAAAAAACTGCACTACTCGGAACATCTTATATTTTAAGAAGGTACCTGGTTGACACCTAGGATGCTGGTAGCAACCCGTGTCAACCATCAGCACCAGCCAATTTGAATGTTCAGTTGACTGAGGTTCATGTTTAATGAATAAAATAATAATAATAATAATAATAATAATAATAATAATAATAATAATAATAATAATAATAATAATAATAATAATAATAATAATAATAATAATAATAATAATAATAATAATAATAATAATAATAATAATAATAATAATAATGTTGGAAGGGACCTTTGAGGTCATCTAGTCCAATCCTCTGCTCAGGCAGGAAAGCCTACACCATTTCAGACAAATGGCTGTCCAGTCTCTTCTTAAAAACTTCCAGTGTTGGAGCATTCACCGCTTCTGGAGGCAGGTTGTTCCAATGATTAACTGTTCTAACTGTGAGGAAATTTCTCCTTAGTTCTAGGTTGCTTCTCTCCTTGATTAGTTTCCATCCATTGCTTCTTGTCCTGCCTTCAGGCGCTTTGGAGAACAGCTTGACTCCCTCTTCTCTGTGGCAGCCCCTGAGATACTGGAACTCTGCTATCATGTCCCCCCTCGTCCTTCTCTTCATTAAACTAGACATACCCAATTCCAGCAACCTTTCCTTATATGTTTTAGCCTCCAGCCCCCTAATCATCTTTGTTGCTCTTCTCTGTACTCTTTTTCTAGAGCAGACATGTCAAACTCGCGACATCACGTGACATCGCGCGACATATCAGAGCTTTTCCCCCATTGCCGGCAATGGGGTGGACGCGGTTTCCTCGTGATGCGTCCGGCCCATGGGCCGGCAGTTTGACCCTCCTGTTCTAGAGTCTCAACATCTTTTTTACATCGTGGTGACCAAAGCTGGATGCAGTTTTCCCAAGTGTGGCCTTACCAAGGCATTATAACACTTCACGAGAACTTGATTCTATCCCTCTGTTAATGCAGCCTAGCATTGTATTGGCATTTTTGGTAGATGCAGCACACTGCTGGCTCATACTTAAGTGATTGGCCACTAGGACTCCAAGATCCCTCTCACAGTTACTACTATTGAGCAAGGTACCACCTATACTACATCTGTGCATTTGGTTTTTCTTGCCTAAATGTAGAACCTTACTTTTTTCACCATTGAATTTCATTTTGTTAGATAGCACCCAATAACTTCTTGGGCATCCCATTTTTGGGACACATTCTCTGACTCTCAACCCCTGCTTTCTGTTTGAGCAGTAAAATTAAGACAGGTTATGCTCTTTTGGCTGATAAATGTTATCTTCCTATCAAAAAAGGAGTAGTAACTTTAGAGCCAAGTTAAAATCATTCCACTTTTCTTGTACACAATCAGCAGATATAAAAATAAATACCTCGTTTTCAACAGTATGGAAGCATTTTATATATGTGTTCAACCTCTAGGACCAAATGCAAAATAAAAGGTAAAAATAGCTGAGAAAAAAACCCTGTTAATTTAGTTCCATTAACCTCAATATCTCTGTCTGAATAACAAGGAATATCTTGCTCTGGTGTGCTACACTCACTTCTTCAGTCTTATTCCTAAACCCCACAGTAGGAATTTAATAGGACTACCAAATCTGGTCTACAAAAATCCATATAGCTACAGCTCAGCAAAATGCTAACCTTTTTGTATACCTTTGCTACCATCACCTGGATTTTTACCTTGGGGGGGCCTCTAGAAATAGAATTATATAATTTTGCAATGAATCTGTCGTTATTTGTAGTAGAGCCATTTTAAATCCAATGCATTCACTAACATTTAGTACCAACCAGGAACTTTGGTGGAGAAGAAAAGAAAACAATATCCTGGCATATGCAGTGCCCTTGCTGAATGCATTAACAAGCATGGACATAACATCAAAGTCCACGTGTTTCACACTCAAGAGGTTTAATCTTGGACAAAAAAAAAAAAGCAAGCAAAAGGGATGCTTCATTTCAGAAGAACAAACTAGGTCAATGGTGGCGAACCTATGGCACGCGTGCCAGAGGCAGCACTCAGAGCCCTCTCTGTGGGCACGCGCGCCATGCCCCGGAGATGGCAACCATCCCTCTTCAACCAGCTGCCTGCTAACTCACCGAGGTCCCACGTGGCCGGATGCATCCCAGCACGGCTGGTTTCCCTCCCCCCTATCCCATCCCTCATGGCCTCGCATCCTCTCCTTTTCCCGGGCATGACCAATTGCATCGCCTCCTCAGCTGTCGGCCGGCCATCCAGCTCAGAGGCGGCTTCTCTGAACTGCTGATGGCAGGCTGCGGAGCCCAGAGTGCACCAGTCAAGGAGCCGGCAGGCTATGGCTGCTGACGGACACTGTCGGCCCCCATGTGCTCGCTGGTCTCTGTGTGCAGGGGCCGGTGGTGTCAGGCAGCAGCCGGCTCTTGCCTTGCCCCATGGCAATGGCACCCCCACCCTGCCTCACCTCACCCCACAGGACGAGCCTCCTGTCTACCACCCCACCTGCCAGAGATCCCCTGGATCTATGCCCACCCCCCACAGGCATCCCTCCCCACGAGCAACATTAAGGTGATCACGCCTACCTTGGCCACACCCAACCAATTTGCCATGACCACACAGCCATGCCCACCCGGCGATAAATAAGTGGGTTTGGGGTTGCAGTTTGGGCACTCGGTCTCTAAAAGGTTTGCCATCACTGAACTAGGTCTTTAATGACAAGCATGAAGCAATTTGTTCACTATGCAATCACTTCACCCAAAGTGAAATAAATATACCTTGTAAGTGCTGTTAAAGAAGCAGTCTCTCTCTCTCTCTCTCTCTCTCTCTCTCTCTCTCTCTCTCTCTCTCTCTCTCTGGATCTGTGTGTGTGCTTGTGGGGATATATGTGTGTCTGTGTACAAATGCAAGAAGGAAGGAAGGAAGGAAGGAAGGCTATTTATATAACTGAAAATGGTAGAGAGACATAGAGTTCTTTTTCAAAGAGAATATATTGGGCAATATATTATATATTATATATCTCTAAAGGGTAGTTATAAAATTGAGCCAGATCATTGTAGAAAGCAAACACATCAACTGTACCGCATTTTACTCTGGCAACCACATAACAGCCAGTGCTTTATAGGTCAGCCTCTTGAAAGAATAGCTGCCAGTGAGTCACAGTTCTCATCAAGTCTTCTGGAGTTGCATGGCTGTTAGGGAGAGGTGTTTTTTGCCCATCAACAAACCTATCAATGAAAGCCCCAGATTCAATGATTCACATGGCTGACTTTTTAATCTTGAGTTTATTTTTAATTGGGATTTTGAATAAGGGGAAAGGATAAACCCCGGAATACAGCAGCTTACTATGCTGGAAGTACAACAAAAAGCGGTAGGAATACTAATGCCTCTCTGTCTTTAGAATGGAAGGGTCTGGAGGAAATGGACAATCTGCAAGCCCTCCCATTTTGCACAACTTTTCTCCATTACTAATTTTCCCCTCCCCCTCTCAGTTTTTGAACCTCAAGTATATAATTAAGATCTACATTTGTATTTGGGGGCAAGATTTTTATAAGTGAAGAATGAATGTCATGTTGACAACATTTGGCTATTCTCTATGTGTCAAACTCCAAGGAAACTCTCACCTGGGAAATCCTGATTACCATCTCACGTTGTCTGTCATGTGCAAAATAGCACTATATGTTAAATTTAAAAGACCGTCACAACATCCCCCACCAAAATCTGTTTTGAAATCACATCTCGTAGGATGCCAATTATCTGGCAAAAATATTCAGATGCCTAATAAAATACCTGAAAGATACTTGGCCTTCAGAAGTCACAAAAAGAAATTCTGGAGAAGTCTTTAGGAGTTTGTTCATTTCAGTTTAGGGAATTTGCAGTAGAGTTTCCCCCCCCAAATGCATCTTTAAAAAAAAAAAAGCAGTATGGATTTTAGAAATGTTTCTAAGTATAAAAAGCAAGCTAGAGTGTTTTTTTTTTATTTTCCCCCTTTATTTGTTTTATACTTTGCTATTTTTGAAAAAAAATATTTTTGAAGTTGAAAAGTTATCTTGTTAGTTGTGTATGCATAAAATAAATCAATAAATAATTTACTTTAAAAAAAAAAGATAGTAAAACAAGGGGTGGGAAAGAGTGATTGATGAATGAATGAATGAATTTTTTTTTGTTGTTGTTAGTTGCAAAGTCGTGTCCGACCCATCGCGACCCCATGGACAACGTTCCTCCAGGCCTTCCTGTCCTCTACCATCTTCTGGAGTCCATTTAAGCTCACGCCTACTGCTTCAGTGACTTCATCCAGCCACCTCATTCTCTGTCGTCCCCTTCTTCTATTGCCCTCCATCTTTCCCAGCATTAGGCTCTTCTCCAGTGAGTCCTGCCTTCTCATTAGGTGGCCAAAGTATTTGAGTTTCAACTTCAGGATCTGGCCTTCTAAAGAGCAGTCGGGGTTGATCTCCTCTAAGACTGACCGGTTTGAACGCCTTGCAGTCCAAGGGACTCGCAGGAGTCTTCTCCAGCACCATAGTTCAAAGGCCTCAATTCTTTGGCGCTCAGCCTTTCTTATGGTCCAACTTTCACAGCCATACATTGCAACTGGGAAAACCATGGCCTTGACTATACGCACTTTTGTTGGCAGGGTGATGTCTCTGCTTTTTAGTATGCTGTCTAGATTTGCCATAGCTTTCCTCCCCAGGAGCAATTTTTTATGACCCTGTAGTTCTTTAATTTGGGGTACAGTTGGTGCAACTGGATAAAGCTGAGGGTTTACTGGCTGGATGCCCTTCCCAATGCCTATGCAGAGTTCACAGAATATATTTTTTCTTTGTGCCCTAAGAAAGAAACATCTGCTGCTACCTAGGATTGAATTCTCAATTTTCTGAGTGGGAGGTGAGTGTCTTCACCACTAGGCCACCACACAGCTCGGATGAATGAATGAATGAATGAATGAATGAATGAATGAATGAATGAATGAATGAATGAATGAATGAATGAATGAATGAATGAATGAATGAATGAATGAATGAATGAATGAATGAATGAATGTTATATATGAATCCCCTGCATGTGATTCTGGATGGTGTCCACAATTAAAATGCAAACTAAACAGCCAACATAAGTCAACCATTGAAACCAATTAAAACCAGTTTTAAAACTATGTAATTCAAGCAAGGCAGGTTGATATCAGATGCTGGCTGATAACTTTTTCAGAATCTCTGCCTGCATCCATCAGAGTGCAGAGCTCCAGAAGTGCATTTTTCATTTTGATCTGGCAAGCTGAAAGGGATTGGACCTGGGAAGTCCCCTGAATCTCCATTTGCCATTACAGTAGGGATCAGTTCTTCTCTTTTGCTTGCTTGGCAGCTGTTTTGAATGACAAATGAGCCATGGAAAAATATTATAACAGCTAAAGGCCAATAACCTGTTTGAGCTAGTACTGCGAGTCCAAGGTTTTCTCTCTGTGAGTGAAAGTATAGAGATATTCCAGAACTTAAAAAAAAAAAATCTGGAGAACTCTATAGATAAAAATGTTATTTGTTGGGTGGGGGGTGAGAGCGGAGGGGAGAAACTGCCTTAAACTTCATTCCTGCCCTGTAATTAGTACATGATTTGTGCAGTTATCTTGTTTCACCAGAAAATAAATCTAATATTTTGGGGAATAAAACAGCAAACAATTAACAGAATTACTAAGAGTAAATTATAGGTCCTCCCTTCCTCAGGGGAGTAAGATGAGAGAATTCCTGCTAAGTACCTCATCCTCATTACTTATATTACTTTTTGATATAGGTTAAAAATACTGGCAAACTTTTGCATTTTTTCTTTAACCATATCACTTTTCCATTTAGGCCTGGCCAGATCAATGGTCAAGGTTTGCAGAAAAGTTTTAATCTCTGCAGAAGTGGGAGGGGTATTTTTTTCCCCACATACCCTGTCCCACATCTTGTTCTCATGGAATAAAATATTTTGATGAGAAATGCTAAAACGTAGGAGGAGTCTGGGGGAAATGCTGAGAGATGGTAGAAGATGACTTTCTTTTCAAGGCTTCCTCCTTTATCTTCTTCTATTTGTGCCATGTTCTGGTCACCGTGACATAAAAATGATGTTGACATCCTAGAAAGAATGCACAGAAGAGCAACAGAGATGATGAGAGATCTGGAAGCTAAACCATATAATGGAAGTTAAGGGAACTAGGTATGTCTAGTCTAATGAAGAGAAAGATTGAGGGGAGGGGGGACATGATAGCAGTCTTCCAATATCTGAGGGGCTGTCCCAGAAAAGAGAGGTCATGCTATTCTCCAAAGCATCTGAGGGCAGGACAAGAACTAACAGATGGAAACTTATCAAGGAGAGATCCAACCTAGATCTAAGGAGAAATTTCCTGACAGTGAAAACAATTAACTAGTGGAACGGCTTACCACCAGAAGTTGTGGGTGCTCCATCCCTAGAGGTTTTCAAGAAGATACTGGACATTTGTCTGGAATGGTATAAGGTTTCCTGCTTGAGCAGGGGGTTGGCTAGAAGACTTCTAGTGTCCCTTCCATCCCTATGTTCTATTTTCACAAAGGTTACCTGACCATGTTATTAAGTTTGGACACTGAACTGCAGTGTGATCAAGTAACAATTTTAATAAGAAGGAAAAAACAAGAGGGGGGTCATAAAAGCTGAAAAATATGACCTCCCTTTCCCCCAGAAAGGATTTTGGTAGAATTCTGCTTTTCTTCTCTTATTCATTTGTCCACCATCTCTTCACTAATGGAGGGTGTAAAATCTTCTACCCATCATTTCTTTCACAGAGAGAAAAGATGTGTCTAAAGTAAAGATGACCATTTAGTTTTGTCTGCTGCCCCGATCCAAGACAATAGTTGCCTTTACATGCCAAATTCTGGCTCTTCACGCATGACTTTTGCGGATGTACTGAATAAACCTTCAATATGTCTTGAGGAAATGAACTAATAGGCCAACTCTGGCACATGTGCAGGATCATCCCCAGTCTGGCATCTTCCTTGGGTGATCCAGCTACAACTGCTGGAGAATATCATCTGGCCATGTTGTCTGGAACCCCTGAGATTAATGCTCCCTGCACAACGCCCAAAGCTTCTGCAATGTCAGTTTGAGAGGGACAAATGCATCTCTTAGAGACACCATGCAAGAGAAGCCAGTTTCTTTGGCCAGTCTCGTCTCCCAAATGAGTACCTATATTTTGCTTGGACAATGCTAGGAATCAGATTGAGACTGCATCTCTTGATGTTTTGATCAATCTGGCCCTACCAAGCAGTGATGCCAGGAGCACTTCACCTCAAGGTATCAACGGAACCCAGTTTGCCACTAATATGTAATGGAGGTGGCAACTTTTCTCTGACAATTAGCTTGATCAGACTCATTTCCTTAATGGAAGAGTTCTGATGTTTTTTTTCAGTTGACCATTTCACTCTAAGAGAAAGGGGCCTCTTCACATGCACAGAAAGCCCTTTTATCATCTGGATCTATGTGGTTCAACTGCTCTGATCCACACATCAATGAGAAGTGCTTATTTGATCTGGGCACTGCTCTGAGGAGATACTTCAATCAATGCTTCATCCAACTGATGTGACTTTTTTTTTTAAAAAAAAAAGCTCCTACCTGGTATTTATTCTCAAGAATTGGGGGTGGGGGTGGGATCTGCTGTTTGAGACCCCAAAGGCCCGGGGCTCTTTCCTAATGGCAAAAGACAAAAAAAATCTTTATTCTGTGTTGGTCTGCCTTTCCTCAAACTTTTCTCCTGTTGTGAACATTACACTTTAGAAAGGATTCCAAGAAAATAAACAAATTCAAAAGGGGACTAAAAGTGATCAGAACCCATTTGGCAAATTTTATTCATATTTCTAATTCAATTCATAAAATCAAAGTCAATTTGGAGTGGTTATTGAATAAACTTTGGAGCAAGTCACTGAATCAAAGAACTGCACAGTTGGATTTACCACGATGGCTCTAGTAAATCAACAAGGTCCTCTTCCACACTACACATTCACTTCTTAGCTAAAGCAGATACAGGCTGCCCACAAGTTGTTAACTCTCAAAATCTAATTTGGCTTTGTTTGCACATAGAACTAAACCCAAAGTTTGCCACAGACCTTTTTTTCTTGGGCTCACAAAATAATTGCACTCGCTTTCTTCATGGACTCTGCAGGATGCTATTTTTCCTTCTGGCATAAACACAAGAAGCATACCCCTCTTTGTAAGCTGAGTTCAGGACATCATGGTGGCTGTGAACATACATGGTGCCAAGGCTTCCTATGGGTTTGGTTCTGAGTGATGTAAGGATGGGCTAATAATCCTTTTCCTTGTTTTGTTAGAAGACCTGCTGTCACACATCATCTTCCTACTTAGTAAAGTTGGATTCTTTGCCTTTTTTTAAAAAAAATGGTGAAACAAATGCTCATTTCATATGGTCTCCAGACTTGCCATGTCTTACTGTACTGATTATGTCCATACTACTGTATAGCAACCGTTGGTAATTCCCAACTTCTTCTCCTTATGCTGCTCAGGTTCTCTCCACCTTCCGTCCAGGCACTTTAGGAGGCAACCAATGTCCTATCCCAGTGTTTCTTAACCTCCATAATTTTAGGTCATGTGTTCTTCAACTCCCAGAATTCATCTTAAAGTTGCCAAGGTTGAGAAACATTGCTCTAACCTCATTCTCACTGTTGCTTTCATGGAGGAGAGATATTGTCAGGACCAACAAATCCACTCCTCCATTCAGAAAGAAGACTCAGAAAAATCATAGGGAAACCCAAATATTGTTGGGTTCTAAAGAAAGGAGAGGAGAGGAAGGAAAGAAGGACACGGGAAGATCCCTATAATGAGAAGCCAGGCCATCCTAAAAACTCCAGAGGAAATGCTACAGAGCTATCATCACCAGTTTTTGTTTTCTAGGGATGTCCAACCGTGACAAATTTAAGAGCTGTGGGTTTCAACTCCCAGTTCTCCCCAGCTAAAAATGTTTACCATAATTCCAGAAATATCGTAATTCACAGTCACTGTAGAAAGGAAGAACACTGCAATTTAGTTTGCACAAGATCAGCAAACAGACAGGACAGGGTAGCATCCAAATTGGTGTACTCTTAATCTCCCAATGTATGAGGATGCTGCCAAACATGCATATTTGGCGCACCATGAACCAACCCTTTCCTGTCTTCTCCCACTTTCTGGGATTTTCCAGATTGGAGTTGCAGACACATTTGTTCATATCGGCAAAAATTCATAACTTGAAAGTTCACAAATAGAGGATTATCTATACAAATCAAAGCTTCAACCAACCCCAGGACCTGTTACTTGGAGGCAAAAACAATTTATAAAATGTATATTGGTACTGGTTTCTACTGAATAAACAGAAATTGCCATGGGGCACTTTGTGGACCTGGATGGGGCAACTGAGTTACCTATGTGCCACCTTCAAGAGGTAGAGAATTCACCAAAATGATTTCATTCCAATCCAGATTTAGCTTTTGCACTGCTATGGAAATCAGCCCTATTTTATAACCACCTGGTCCATTAGGCTTTAGACAAGTAGAGAGAGAGTGAAAAAAATGAAAGGCAGAGCCAAATTTCTTCCTTTTGAGATCTGTTCATGTGCTACATATCAAAAAAGGAATAGCCCTGTAAAATATATCATTAGCAGATGCCATATCACATAACAGTGGAGACTGAAAAGAAGAGATAACTGGAATGCCATGAGAACAAAAGTCAGAATTATTCATGGATGGTATGAGTACAGCAGCAGATGACTTCTTGAAATCTGTAATATGGCCCTTAGAGTGGCCAGATCATCTATCAATCACATCTTAAGAGAGTAGAACTATAGATCTAAGAATAGTGCCTTCAGGGATAACAAAACTTACATGCACATGGAAAGTTTTGTAAAATAAATAAATGAATGAATTGCAAACCAGATGATGTACTGTATTTTAGATTTTTCATGATCCTCAAACCTTCTGTTTGGATTATTTCTTGTGTATTTTATACCCTATGTCCTAACGTTAGTGCTTGGCATTTCCATGCTCATTAACTGTAACAAACAATTAAAAAAAAAACAAATACACACTTTTAATTAAATACAAGAGAAAATCAAACACCCCTTTGTAAAATGAACACCCGTTCTCTCATCCTTTGCAACCTGGCCAACGTATCTTGTTTCCTGAAGCATGAGAATTCATTGATCACATGCTATAGAGAGTAAGGGAGGTCACCTTGACAGAAATATGCAAGAACCATTATCTAGGCAAAGAGGGTTGATGTATCCTTTAAGTCCTGGGAAATGAGATAATATTTGGAAGTGACTCAGCATTTGCAAGATTGATGTCAGCTCCTAGGTAAACCAGACCAGACTATCAATTCCCTAGAAAGACCTACAAAAGACTGACACTTTATTGAGATTAGTCACAGTAATAGGATCTTGCAAGTCTGATTGGCCTACACCTCCTCCTTCTTATGTGTCGGTTTGCCCCAGACGCTCCAAATATTATCTTGTTTCCTAGGACTTGTTTCTAGGTAACGGTTCTTGCATATTTCTGCCAAGGTCACTTCCATTACTCTGTGTGTATGCCTATAAATGGATGGATTCTCGCCCAGAGTCCCTGCCTGTGGTTATTGTTCCTGGAGGTGTCATCCGAAGTAACTATCTAAGGTTCTCTGTGTGCTATTTCCATTATGGAAGGAATCCAGCTCTTCTTCCATCTTGACATTCATCAAGGTGAATGTCTTTCTTTCATGGACAGTAAGAATTGCTTTCAAGTCTCTATTTCAATCTAAGCTGCACTGCAGATCTATCTTCTACAAATTTGAATGTATTATTATTATTATTACAGTTACGCTGGTATTCCACGTATGATCATGCCTTTTCACAGAGCTGCAAATGAAACTAGAAAATATTGCAAGATGGTATGGCTGGAAGGACATGTTCTGACTAAAAATAGGGTCATGGGAAAGGAATCCATTGTAAAGGGTTTCTTTAGGAGCAAAGCTCCTTGAAACAAACACAACATGCTGTCTTTTTCCATTGTCTATATATACGTGCACAGCTATATTGGTGGCTGAGGCCCACATCAGTATCTGCAATGAGAGAGAATCTCCCCTCCAGTCCTGAAAGAAACTGTCCAGGTATTAAAAAGAAATAACAACAGATAGTCCTCAACGTACGATCACATCTAAGCCTAAAATCTCCGTTGCTAAGCCAAACAGCTGTTAGGTGAGTTTTGCCCCATTTTGCTACTTTTCTTGCCACAGTTGTTAAGTGAATCACTGCAGTTGTTAAGTTAGTAACACGGTTGCTAAGTGAATCTGGCTTCCCGATTGACTTTGCTGATCAGAAGGTCGCAAAAGGGGACCACATGACCCCGGGACACTGTGACCGTCGTAAATATGAACCAGTTGCCAAGCATCTGAATTTTGATCATACGACCATGGGGATGCTGCAACGGTCGTTAAGTGTAAAAAAATAGTCATAAGTCCATTTGTTGCATGGCAAGTCCATTGTAACTTTGAATGGATACTAAACAAATGATTGTAAGTTGAGGACTATCTGTCCTAACCCCAGATCTTTTACTTCACCTTTCTGAATAGTATTGCTGATCCTGGAATATAATTTGCCCCTGCTCCATTTTAGTCCTCTATCCTGCGGTCCCTGTTTCCCCAGACATGAGACCAAAACACTCTGAAAGTTTATTACAGATCTAGAAACTTCAGGGGAGGCCCTAGTGCCAAAATGGAGGTGGCATTTCCATCTAATTAGCTGATGACTATGTAGAAAATGACTACCCACACAAGCACACTCACAGAGAGAGAGAGAGAGAGAGAGAGAGAGAGAGAGAGAGAGAGAGAGAGAGAGAGAGACGTCCTGAAAAAGCTGTAGTAAATTAATAGGAGCTGTGAGCGCACAATCTCTGCCTTCATATAGGTCAGAACTGCCTATCACCTGCCTACCTGTCTTTAATGGTACCCAAAATACACTGCCTGAGGTGGCTGCTTTCCTTTGCCCGGGAAGAGCCGCCTCTGGCATTGTCAGCTCACATTGCCCAGAGTCCCCAGACTATTACTCTTCTTATGACAATCCGTGTAGCTTAACACAACCTACCTTTTTGCTCTCTCTCTCAAACTATTAACTTTCAACACCCTGTCTAATCAATTGTCAGGCAATTCCTCAGAGATGCTCCCAAGTGAGAAGTTATACTATTAAGCAAAGATTCCTAATTTTTAACAGAGGCAGAGAGTTAGATGGATGGATACAAAGACTGATGTGTCTGTGCATGTGGGATGTTTGTGTGTGTGTGTGTGTGCGAGAGAGAGAAAGAGAGAAAGAGAGGATAGGCAGGCAGGCAGGCAGGCAGGCAGGCAGGCAGGCAGGCAGGCAGGCAGGCAGGCAGGCAGGCAGACAGACAGACAGACAGACAGACAGACAGACAGACAGACAGACAGACAGACAGACAGACAGACAGAGATAGATAGATAGATAGATAGATAGATAGATAGATAGATAGATAGATAGATAGATAGATAGATAGATAGATAGATAGATAGATAGATAGATAGATAGATAGATAGATAGATGATAGAAGAAAAAAGAGTAAGGCTTTTTTGTAATAATTTAACCATTAAAATATTTAGATTAATTCAGGTAACCTCAATGAAACATTCAAAGTGTATGTGATCCCTGTTATAATTAGCACAGCTCTTCCTAAAACCTGTAAGTGCCTATTTCTAGCATAAGTAGAACTGGACACAAAGGACCTTTCAAAATAAACTGCCAAACGTCTGGTCATAGAAACTGAATAAAATATTTTTTTCCCCAAAGGAGCAAGACATTCTGCAATATTTTCTCTATAGTAAAACTTTTTATTGGTGATAAGAGAACCGCTAGTGAAAAGTCTCTAGAGGAAAGGAGTTTCCTCCTGATGTCTGTCCTTGATCTTTAATACCAACATGGGAAGCAGAGAAGCTCAGAGCCCTGGAGAAAGGACTGTGCTTTGAGAAAGAGGACCCACCTACCCCTCTGTCCCCACACCAACAACTTTTGCTGTCCTCCTCCAGGAAGAAGTGCAAGGATACCACGCTATGTTTACAAAAAACGTCTTGAAATTCTCTTTTTTTTGGGGGGGGGGAGAGAAATTAGCAGCACTCATTTCTTGTGGACACAAGAAATGAGGGTTCATAGAAAACAATCTAGGAGAAAGCTAAGAAAGAGTTAATAGCTAGGCTGGTTAATACCTGGTTTCAAATCGAACCATCAGCAATATATTTGTCCAGGTGATGTCAAAGAGCAGTTGTCCTAACAAAGCAGAGTCAAGAGGGCTAGTGAGCAAGGACGATGGAACAAATGCAGGTAGTCCTCAGCTTATGACCACAATTGAACCCAAAATTTCTGTTGCTAAGTGGGACATTTGTTAAGTCAATTCTGCCCCATTTTACAATCTTTCTTGTCACATTGTTAAGTGAATCACTGCAATTGTTAAGTTAGTCACCTGGTTCTTAAGTGACTCTGGCTTCCCCGTTGATTTTGCTTGTCAGAAGGTTGCAGAAGGGGATCATGTGACCCCGGGACACTGCAACCGTCATAAGTACATGCCAGTTGCCAAGCAATCTGAATTTTGATCACGTGACCATGGGGATGTTGCAGCAATCGTAAGTGTGAAAAACAGTCATAAGTCAATTTCTTCAGCACCGTTGTAACTTTGAATGGTCACTAAACGAACTGTTGTAAGTCGAGGACTATCTGTAACTACTATATTGAGAATCGAAGACTAGGAATAAATAAATAAACCCCTAAGGTTCCCAACAGAGGTTTTGCCAGCACTGCAGCAGAGTCAGGAAATAAACCTGGAAACTTTGACCAACAAAATAAGTACTCAGTCACTCAAATTCTGCTTATCTAGCTTAGCAGCTGTGAGCTAAAAGGATCCATCACTGAAAGCAGCTATGAATTTCCACCTTAATCTCCAAGGAAAGAACCCATGCCAGCCTTTAAACTAGGTACATGCTGCTGGAGCACAGATAATTTGGGGTATATTTTGAGCAATAAAATCCTGGTACTATCCACTGCTCAAACTACATAAAATTATCAGCCATTGTCCTTCTGATCCCACATGGTCTCTTCCAGCTAATTGGGGAAGTCAGTTGTGGGCCCCAAGCCTAAGAAAATTGTCCAGTTTTGCTATGTCAATATATCCAGGACTGATTTTAATATCTGCCTGCAAACCTTCTTCCCTGAACAGGAATCCATCTCATTCTGTAATTGTAACACTAATTGAAAGGCCATCCTGTTGACCTTTATATATATAGATTCCAGAACTTCTCAAGATTGAACTGTCAACACAGAACAGCAAGCTACCAAGAGACAGTGGCAGAATTTTCCACTGATAATCACTGGAAAATGAAGAAGGTGAGTTAAAAGCCTACAAGAGGACTCCCTGTTGTGACTCTCAATGGCAAAACAACAACAACAATACTCCCAGCTGCACAAGTGTTGCCTGAGAGTTACTATCTGATGCAGTTCACAGACTGCAGCATGAACAGCAGGGTTTCCTCCAATCATTTTAATGATCATCCAGATTTATAAGCTTTGGGTGAATTAAAAAAAAAACATTCAGTGGAAAGAAGGAACAAGAGGCTTTGCATGCCCACCCCACCTTCTCTCTCCAACATTGTCATCTTGCTCCAGACTTTGGTGGAGAAGATCAAAGCAGACAATTCCGTGGGACTGAGGCACTGACTCCAACAAATGAAATAAATGTCTATCTTGGTCAACACAAGTTCAACAAATGGAAAACAAGCAAGGGTATGTGCAATTGTCCCGTGGGTCTAGCCTTGTGTCCATATTCTTTACTTGGATTCTGTTAACGCCTGAATGGTGGTTTAGTTGAATAACACTTGAATCCTATTGATTTGAAGGAGAACAAAGTGCAACTAATTTGAGTCTGGTCTGGTTCCAACCACAGGAACATTAAGCAATAAATGAAGGGATTAACCAACTGAAATTCATGCAATTAATTGAATACAATTTCTATTATATACACAATAGCGGGAAGCATTCTAAGCAATTACAATAATACTCCAGCAGAAAAAAAGATACTTAAATTGTAAAACGGGGGACAAGAGGGAGGGGGGCTGAGTAGCTCATTTCAGACAAGCTATTTGGTTTACATGGGAGTTCTTTCCAATTTCCTAAAGTCAAATTTATCATAGATAAATGCAATGTATGATCATTTTCTTGCTACTTCTATTTTCCATATTTTTTTCTGGTGCTTAAGGATGATAATTGGAAAAAGGAGATTATTTCCAAGGCAAAATCTTGCTGGTGATAAGGGAGGAAAAGAAATTAAGATGATAAACTTACGGTGTTTTCTGTCTTCTTTCTCCATCCTGATGCCTTCTAGATATACAGTACAGGATTAATAGACTAATCAGTGGACCGGAGAAGGTGTCTTTAGACCTAGAAAGTCCAATATATGCAAAATGTTTGGTTGGATTGGTTACATTTCTACTGGATTATTGTATTCTCATTTTTGGAGGCTTATAAACTATAATTGATTCTATTAATTAAATATAATTTTGGAACAAGAACAATCAACTTTCAGAGAACAAAGAACTAATCTATATCAGATAGCTATCCAAGCTTCAGGTTTTCCTTGAAAGTCTTCATAATACAACTGTTACTGATCATTGGAAGGAAGTGGTTGAATTGTCATTTCCAACTACTTCCCAGTCTTCACACTTTGAGAAATAGTATTCATGCAACATAACTGGTATTCTGGAAAATACAGGGTTCAGACCAAACCTGCACAATTCTTTCTTTTTTTTTACCATACATGCATCAGTTCTGTGGACATGAGGATCATTAAAACTTGAATAACCTGAGCAACACACAACTGGACTTATGATTAAATTCCTATCGCAACGTCTTTGTTGCTCATCTGGAGGTTTACCTGAAGAGCTGCTTAGCTGAATCTGGTTGTCACATAAACTTAAAAACCTTAAATGGGACCAAGATGTCTGCTTACATACCTATCTATAAAGCTTTAAGGTCAGTATAACGGTCCTATTTATAGGCATGTTATTAATGAAGATCACATATACCTCCAAGGTATGCCAGATTGGGAAACCAGTATTATGAATGCTAATACTACTTTTAATATAAGGTTACAGTAACAGAAACTTTCAAGTCTGAATGTGTCTCTACCCTCCCTACATCTTCATGAGATCCTGAGGCATTATCTGAGATTAACGTTCTGTTCCCATACTCAGAATTCTTTTATCTGACTTTTGTTCCTCCCATTCCTCAAGGTTATTCCTACTGCTCATTACGGAAGGACAGGTATCAGGGACATGGCCTTCTCAATGTTGGCTTCCTAACCATGGAGTTCTATTAGCAGGGCATTCCCCCCTCTATATTTAGAACTATAGAAGGCTGTTAACACATCTAGATTGTAGTTAATGCAACTTGATAGCCATTCTCCTCTATAAGACATTTAGTGTGCAAGAAAGTAACAGAGAGCACTCTGCTAATCACATGGAACAATATAAAATTATCCAAAAGCAGAGGGGAGGGAATGAAAATTATCTCCTAAGGAATTTTAATCCA
This sequence comes from Azemiops feae, assembly GCA_023970755.1. Taxonomy (NCBI): domain Eukaryota; kingdom Metazoa; phylum Chordata; class Lepidosauria; order Squamata; family Viperidae; genus Azemiops; species Azemiops feae. The sequence continues at coordinate 449,027 of JALGBA010000702.1, read as the reverse complement.
GTTAATATTGCATGAAATTATATTATTACTTCATACAATGGGCAGAAGTAATGGGCTAAGAACAGAGGGGAGAAACAGTATTAAAATGGTGTTAAATACACTTTAAAATTACATCTACATTTTTTTAAAATATTCTCTGAAGTTGCCTCTATAATTTTAATTCTTCATTCATATAGGTGGCAAAGCTGGAGAGGTCGCTCTTGAAAAATATTCCCTGAGTTACTACAATTCAACAATATTTCAGAAACAGTTTGAAAATGGATTTCTTTCTCAGACTTTTAAAAATGAAAAATTAACTAAAATATCAATTTAATCTAGCATATATGGTCCATTAGGAGCACCCAGATACTTTGGGGGAAGTTTTAAGTATGGTTAAAAGCTAAAGTTCCTTCTAAATGCTCATAAACAGTTGATTATTCGGAAGCATATTCTGATAATCCTCTCCATCTAATCCTCTTTTGAAATCATTCTCAGCCACCAGCCAGGCAACACAGTCAAACGTCAGAGGTTAACATAACATTGTTTTAATAAATTTTGACAGGAAATTTTTAGCACTTCATCAAACTACAATTCCCAGGAGCCTCTGAAATAGTCCCCCTGAGTGTTAATGTGAACTATACTATAGATGGATCCCTCTTTACTACATCTTTTTGTAAATACAGGAGTTTTGATGTTGTTTGCGAGTAGGCTATCCTGAGGTATTTTTGATGGATAGTGAATTAACTGTGACTGTGTCTTAGTCCTCAAATCTGAACTGACCACTTGTTTTGGCACTAGAAAATGAGATGAGCAATCTAATCTCCTTTGCAGGTTGACTAGGATTTAAAGCCACAATGATAGAAAGAGACATTCTTCTTTGCTATCTCTTTGCTAGACCATTTTGAGATGTAAAATAACTTTACCATCAGAGAAACTTCTTAGAAAAAAAAACCTGCATTGCTTTGATTAATCCCTTGCTGATTTAACTTCTGTATTATATTATTTTATTATTATTTTCATTCATTCATTCATTCATTCATTCATTCATTCATTCATTCATTCATTCATTCATTCATTCATTCATTCATTTATTTATTTATTTATTTAATGAATGTACATTTTATTTCTGCAAAGACAATGTTGATTCCAGATCTTCTTGTGGGATTAATACATTGGACGAATCTACATGGCTGCTAAACTTCTGGATGAGAAATAAAAAGACTTTTGTAAAAGGACTTATAAGATGGTTGCTTGTAAACGTAACTGACTTATTCTTCTAATCTCTGGTGTGCATAGAACATTCTAATCTAGAGACTGTGCCAAACAGGTGCTTTTTATCACTTGTTTGCCAGAACAAAAAAAAAATCAGAAATTATTGCCTGATTACCATGATTGAGGGAAAAATCCAAAGTGCAGAATAATATGCAACAGACATTCATTGCCCTCTGCACCAGGGATATTGTCTCAGTTGTAATTCTATTGCACTTTCAGATTACTAATTTACCAGTTTGTGCTTATAAACCATGATTTGAGATGATGTGGAATTAGCAGGTTCTCATTCTCTGGGTCATAAATGAAACTATTTTTTTTCTTTTGGCAGCCCCCATAATGCTGCTGTTGACATGTCAATGGAACTTCTGTACAAGACATCAGGCAATATTCAGCCATCCCAACTGCTGGAAATAAAGTGGCCCAACTAGTTTTGCTTTGATTTTTTTTTTTTTTTGAAAAAACAAACAAACAAAGCCTGAAGTTGTATGGGCAGGCCTTAATCTAAGATTCTGGGAATGTATATTGTTAAATATCTATGGCGCCTGATACTTTGCCTGTATTGTGAGAAAGAGACACACTTTATATTTCATATGCAAAAGGTTAAATGCTGCAATTCTTTGCCAATGCTAATGCTAGCACATATAGGCAAACTGTGTCTTCATAATCCTTTACTCCAGCTGAATGCTTATTCATTCTTATTTTGTTATTGCTTCTATAGTTTGAAGGCCTGGAATAGTTGTTATTAATGTGGTGGCTGTTATTGTTATCATCATGCTAGTCATGCATATATCTGTTGAAAAGTATCTCTATACACTTAGGCAGGAAAAACCAAAGGTACGAGTACAGATTGGGCGAGACCTGGCTTAAAAACAGTAACTGTGAGAGGGACCTTAGAGTCCTAGTGGACGATCACTTGACGATGAGCCAGCAGTGTGCAGCAGCAACCAAAAAAGCTAATACAATCCTGGGTTGTATAAACAGAGGCATAGAATCAAGATCATGCGAAGTACTAGTGCCGCTTTACAAAGCCCTACTAAGACCACACGTGGAATACTGCAGCCAATTTTGGTCATCATATCACAAAAAAGATGTTGAGAGTTTGGAAAAAATTCAGAGAAGAGCAACTAAGATGATCAAAGGCCTGGAGACTAAAACATACGAAGAACGGCTGCAGGACTTGGGTTTGGCTGGTCTAAAGAAAAGAAGAAATAGGGGAGACATGATAGAGTATTCCAATATTTGAGAGGCTGCCACAAGGCAGAAGGGGTCAGTTGTTCACCAGAGCACCAGAGGGAAGGACAAGAAACAATGGTTGGAAACTGATCAGGGAGAGAGGCAACCTGTATTTAAGGAGAAACTTCCTGACAGTGAGGACAATCAACCAGTGGAACAGCTTACCGCCAGAAATCGTGGGCGTCCCATCACTGGAACTCTTTAAGAAGAGACTAGACAATCACCTGTCTGAGAGAGTATAGGTTCTCCTGATTAAGCGGGTGGTTGGAGTAGAAGACCTCCAAGGTCCCTTCCAGCTCTATTCTATTCTATTCTATTCTATTCTATTCTATTCTATTCTATTCTATTCTATTCTATTCTATTCTATTCCATTATTTCAATTCAGTGGAGATTGGATCTTCTTTGGATCAAAATCTGAAATGCAGGGAAAATAGAGATTACATAAATAATGGGGGGAAAACTCCCACTGTGCATGATTTGGGATGTAAAAAATGTGGGTGTATCTTTCTTAACTGAACTGGCACCAGGAAACTTTTGGCTTGTTAAAAAAAAAAAATTAAGCAACTTGTCAAAACAAAATCTAAAACAGGGCCATGGAACTCATTAAGTAGTATATTCATTAAATTTGAACAATTCTGGCAACAGACCAAGCCAATGTTCTAAAAACCTGTGATCCCATCTTCAAATCCTCAAGGATAAGCTGAGACTTTCCTGTCATAGGAATTGAGAATATCTTTGAGGATAGACAGTAAGTCCCCTTCAGATGTTTTTCAGAACTGCTCCTACCATCTCTTGCCAATGTCCATGTTGGCAAGGCAGATGGAAGCTGAAGCCCAAAATATCTAGAAAGCATCCACTTGTTTATAATCAATATCATTTTATTCTCTTTTTGGTTTGTCACTTTGACTACTATCAAAAAAGATATCACCATATCTAGTTCCAAAACACCATTATCTGTCTGAGGAGTTTGTTGGAAAGTTGCTTTTCAAAACAATGTTGGTGAGTTTGGCTGTCAATCACTGTGGACTAGATGCTGGAGTACACAGACGTTGGAAACTGTTGTCACTCCATTGGTGTCTAGTTCCAACAGTGATTAGGTAAATATTTTGAGATCTTACCAAATTCAACACCTCGATATCAATATTGTCATGACTCCATAATTGAATTCCTTAAAAAATGGATCCAGGGATTATAATCCCTTAAACTTCAATTATTTATATCTGAGCTTTCCCTTTGTTGGTCAAGTTTTTCTATTCACATCCCGCCCTTCCTGTGGGGCTCAAGGACTGAGACCCATCTGAAACTTTGAATCAATCCAATGAACCATATTGATTGATTTGTCAGCTTGAATCAAATATGTATGAATCAATCCAGACAAATTTGGATAATTTTTTGCCAACACATAAGCATTTCAACTGTTCAACTTAGACAAAATCAGATTGACTGTCATTTGGGGATTTGTCTAATTGACTCATATATTCAGATTGAGTTGGATCAATTTTCTGAATTGATGGAAATGATTGAATAGTGTTGAATTGATTTGAGGGAATCTGACTGAGTGCTCAAACGAATTGGATCAGTTTCCTCAATTAGTTCAAATTTGCAAATCTAATTTGGCCTAATTTGCACATTTCTACTAAGCTCCACTTGGGCTTAAATATCTAACTTACAAATATCTAATTTATAGTCTGGATGTCTCATACAAGTAACCCCCAGAATGCCTGGGCTTCAGAACACTTCCAAAAGTTCTCATTATCAAAGTGATATAAGAGTAAAAAAATTACATATATGGGGGGGGGATTTGTAACAGCTGTGTTCCATCCATTTCTTTGTAATTACACTGATATTTAAATTAAATCAAATTTAGCTTTTGCTCAGGGTCCCATTTATTATGAACTCATTTTGTAGATTATAGCTTCTTCATTCTGAAAACTTTTTGTTAGAACTGCACTGTGATTGCTATCTAAGCACTGCCTATATTAAATCTTTAAATTTTTCTGGAGTTCTGAAGATTCTAACAATTCTTGGTAAATTTGTGTCTCTATGAAATTTTCAAACTTCTGAAGTTTTTGGTAGCCCTGCTTTCAATTCATAATTTATGGATGGGGTGGAGAAATTCCTACAATTATATAAAAGACTTGATTTCCAAATGAGGCACTTCAGAAAACTTTGGGAGGTCGCATAGGTCAAATTATGGACAACTGCTATCTAAAGATATGTCCAAATGAAAGGCAGGCTGGACAAGTTCTAGTTCAAACTAAATTCTGACCTTTCTGGCCTAAAACAGATGTTTGTCTTACCTTTCAGTACATTTCCTAATGATGTATACTTTTGACCACAGCATGAAGTTGCTGTTTAGTCAATGACCCTTGTTTCATCTGTGATACATCTTGGCTAAATATAATTTTGAACCATGCAGTGCAATGCAGTCTGCTATTTTTATATCTGAACCCAGTTCTCTAGTGTTGACATCATCCTAAACCCTGAGCTATATGTTTGTAAGTGGAATGAGTTTATATTTCCACCTCGTCCTCTAGGTCATTTATTGAGATGTTGACCACCAAAGTGGACTTGAAATAAACTTTTGCCAGAAGATTCCTATTGCTTGCATCTTGTAGGAATTGCATTGGCCCCTTAAATCATGTTCTCCAGATATCATCTTTGAATTACTCAGTGACTGCCGAGACTGATTGAGAAACAGCATGAGGGATTCCCAGTCATTTCAAGCGGAATGACTCATTAGATTTAAATCAAGCAATTATAATTAGGGGAAAGTTACATCAGTTCCAGCAAGTTTATTAGAATACAAATAGGAGCTGCCACAAAATGTTCCAGAATGGAGACAGGCCCTTTCCAGGATATTTCATTTCATCCTCCCTTTTCTCCAACTGTTCCATTCCTCATCTTTGGACCAGGATTATACATTGTACTAATTATATGGGGTTTTATTGTTTTTTTCTATCTAGAGTAAAATTTAAAAAGTTTTTTTAAAAAAAAAAAAGTTGTAAATGGTTAAAAAAAGAGTAAAAGTAAAATAGAAAAAGGACATGTATCTTGAGCATACTTCATGGCCTTTACATTATTTCTGGATCTCTTTTCTTACTTGTATTCTCCCAAGCCTTCTATCTTCTTCTTCCACATGGAATATGTAGTTTTGGACATACAACATTTAGCATGTTGTGGATGAAGGATGTATGAAATGGACCAAACATGGATGAAGGTGTTTATTGCTGAACCAAAGAGTAAATTTATGCTCTGATTCTTTCACTCAAACCATTATAGATACATAACTGGAGGTAACAGAATGTCTTCCATAAATGCAATGTAATGTAAGAGATAATGGTTGGACTTGGGTTGACTTTAGGACAATCTCCATGTTTCTCTTGGGCCAATCTCCATCTCATAAGATGGTTGTTCTAGGAATACAATAAAATAAGACTGCCTTAACCATCTAGAAGTAATGTAGGATATAATTTAGGATATAATCTGTCTGAAATGGTATAAGGTTTCCTATTTGAGCAGGGGGTTGGACTAGGAGATCTCCAAGGTCCCTTCCAACTCTGTTATTCTATTCTGTTTTATTGTATCAATCAATCAATGGTTAAAAATAGTAACTGTTGATATGACCAAAAGGGAGAATTAAAAATTAAAAATATATGGACTTTCTCATCAAGCTAGGCTAGACTAGGTGAGTTTTGCACCCTACTGTATAGATTTAGTACAAGGAAACAGAACCTGTACACACATGCAAGCATTTAAAAAGAAATGTTCCAGAAATCTCCCACAGAAAGAGAAACTGTTCAAGGGGCATTCTGTCCTACTGAGTACAGGAAACGTATTTACTGCTAGTACTCACTAGAAGAGTGTAAGTCCTATGACCCAAAAAAACTGTTTTCTCCAATGTAAAGCCAATTGGGGTTAGATTTGTAATAAAATTTGACCTCTTGCATAATGTCAGCTCATTCATCCATGCCTTTTTGACCAATTTTCCCTTTTCATGGGCCAAAGAAGACTGGTTTTGGTAACATAATTACATTATTTTGTATCATGGCGGATTTCTGTCCCATATCTATTTTCATGACCATCAGTCATGACTGTTAAGAAGCTAATCCTTGTGGCATTACTCTTAACTTAGCCAGAACCCACAAATATTTTATTGCAATTCACCATTAAACCTTCATTTCTTCTTCCTTAACAGCAAAAGCATTCTAACCAATAGTTCAGGAAGCCAGTCTGATTTTCCATTACATCTTCTGGTTTTAAAAGGAAAAATAGCCTTTTAAAAGAATGTAACTAGAAATAAGAATTGTGGCAAGAAAGAAAGGAAGGAAGAAAGAAAGAAAGAAAGAAAGAAAGAAAGAAAGAAAGAAAGAAAGAAAGAAAGAAAGAAAGAAAGAAAGAAAGAAAGAAAGAAAGGAAGGAAGGAAGGAAGGAAGGAAGGAAGGAAGGAAGGAAGGAAGGAAGGAAGGAAGGAAGGAAGGAAGGAAGAAAGGAAGGAAGGAAGGAAGGAAGGAAGAAAGAAAGAAAGAAAGAAAGAAAGAAAGAAAGAAAGAAAGAAAGAAAGAAAGAAAGAAAGAAGCTCAGAAATACATTTTGTTTATTTCAATGGAATGCACTTCCTAGCAAATAAGTTTTGCATAGCAGCTTATGCCCAACAATGAAGAGGTTATTTGACTCCAGATCAAGTATTCATCTAATAATTAAATTGGAGGAAATCCAGAGTTTGATAACTGCGATAAAGGTTATCCAATCTTTGACTACTTCACCACTTTGGGATATGTATAAAGGAAGTGATTGAAATCTAACTTACAGTCTAAACTTCCCATGGTGAAAATGTGCACATACAACATGTGCTCCAGGTAACATGGAAACCTAGGATCTACCCCCCCCCCCCAATTCAGATCCAAAAAGGCCTAAATGCACTGGGATATAGATGTGCGCCTACTGCAGCAAATTCCATAAAAGATTTATTTAATCTATATCCCAGTGCATTTAGGCCTTTTTGGATCTGAATTGGGGGGGGGGTAGATCCTAGGTTTCCATGTTATCTGGAGCACATGTTGTACATCTTTAAAATATCTATGTCAAGGAGCATTTGCTTCCTCCCCACTTTTTTATAGCATTGTTATAAATCTTGATAGTTTGTACTTTTTTCAGTACAATAATATTTATATGATCTCTTAGCATTGTTGACTTAAAGTATTAAAAAAGAAAAAGAAGAAAAAAGGTAGCTATTCTATCAACATTATCTACAATTGTGTTACAAGCCGTAAAATTATTTGGGTTGTTTTTTGTGTGTTTTTTTTTTCATTCAAAATTAGGAGCAATTCTGGATCCTGATCCCTTTCTCAACCACATCGCATTGGTGTCCGTTGCATCAAAAAGTCTCCCCCACTTGTCAGCATTTTACGCCATGGGTTTCCTAGTATATCTATGACAACAAGAGAGAGAGAGAGAGAGAGAGAGAGAGAGAGAGAGAGAGAGAGAGAGAGAGAGAGAGAGAGAGAGAGAGATGGATGGAGATGGAGGATGATGGATGGATGGATGGATGGATGGATGGATGGATGGATGGATGGATGGATGGATGGATGGATGGATGGATAGATGGATGGATGGATGGATGGATGGATGGATGGCTTTTATTTTAAATTGTTGAGATGCTTATGTTGTGTAAGTGGAGAAAAAGAGAGCCGTTTCTACCACCAGCAACAGAAACTCCTGTCTCTTGCTCCTCAGAGACGAGATCTCAAGCAGAGCTCTTATCAGATCTATAAGTGCATTAAGAATGCGATGGCGAGAAGTCAATGGAATCAGAACTGTTTGCTAGGAAAGCCTCGAGTGGACTGGGCATTTTGCCTGCCACGGCAAATGGAGGATTAAGAGCTTTGGAGGACATGTGAACTCCACACAAATGCAAACATTAGCCTGATTAAAATTTAGCAAACCATGATGCACAACCCCTTGGGCACAAGCCAGTTGACAGCTGTATTTATAGCTAACAAAGAAGGGGTTTTTTTGTTGTTGTTCTAGGAATCCTTCAGTAGAAAGGAAGAAATTGAAGACAGCTGAGGACAGAGTCTGCTCCAACGTGAGCCCCATTCAGCGAGATTTATTCCAAAGTGAATGGGAAGAGCAGAGGCACACAGCCTTAGCCCACTGACACATAACAGCCCTTCCAAAAGTTATTACCGGATTGTGCTATTCCATATTGCAAGAAGAAAGCATTAAATATATGACTGAGGAATGGTCATATTTGTAATTAATACAATTTAAATTTAATTTAATTTATGTATTTAGTTAATTTATATCTCACATAACATGACTCTGGGCACTGTACACAACAATTAAAACAAGGCAACCACACTTAAAACACTGAAACGTAGACATAAAAGCCTAGCTCATAGAAGAATAACAATCACCTAACAATCAGGAGGAGGAGGAGGAGGAGGAGGAGGAGGAGGAGGAGAAGGAGAAGGAGAAGGAGAAGGAGAAGGAGAAGGAGAAGGAGAAGGAGAAGGAGAAGGAGAAGGAGAAGGAGGAGGAGGTGGTGGAGGAGGAGGAGGTGGAGGAGGAGGAGGAGGAGGAGAAGGACTGTCTCATCTTCAGGAGAAGGGGAAGGAGAACGAGAAAGACTATATAAAAGAGTCTCCTTTTGTTCAGATGACTGTGTTCTGCTATATCCTTAAACCAGATTTTGTGCAGCATAATGAAATTCTCTTTTCAGTGATAATAAGCTAAGTCTCTTGAATGACAATTCCTATATCTTGGCCTCCAAATCCCCATTTGTCTGGTAGTTCATTCTGAACAAAAATTCCAGAAATAGAGACATTGTTCATCAACATATACCCAGAGATTCACACTTAGATCAATTGCTAACTTGGAAACCAAGTCATCTAAATACACATATCTTGGTTCAAATGTCTGCCGAAGTAAATCCATGGTTCCCACTCAACAGGGAGAACCGTGTGTTCTTTGATCTCTGGGAAAAAGGTAAGTCATATTGGTTATGAAACCTCAATTTTCTTCTTCTTTATTCTCATGACTCATTGTGTAATGTTATACTTGGCAGTACCTTTGGGGGAAGGTGGGAAAAGTCTCAAGGTGCCATGAAAATCAATATGCATATGATGAAACGTCTCCAAATATTTCTACCTTAGGGCAAAACTGCTGAAGATTTGATTCCTGATTTGGAATAATGAGAAGCTAAGAGATGTGGTTCATTGTAGAACAGAGATATGAACGCACCAAGAATAAGTTCCAAGTTCTGTCTACTTATTGAGTCACCTTCCTGGAAATGGAGAAATCAGGAGACATGGAGGGGGGAGTCATTTATTTCACTTAATGGTACACATTCAAAGCCAACTTGTGATATGAAGCATCATTATTTTTTCAAATGGAGTTTTCCATTGCAGTTTACTAATGAGAAAAGGGTACATACAAAAATACATGATTAGCTTCAAATTTCACTAAAACGGCATGCATTGCATTAATGAAAGGCTATAAAAATATTTGACATTTGGAGGAGAGGCTGGCAAAAATAAATATATTGGGTAATATTGAATACAGAATTCTATCTTGGAAGAAATGCACCAGAAAATACATTCTAATCATAGCTTGATCATCACTCAACTCAAACCCACCAAGTAAAGATACCTGACTACTAGTGATCTTTCAGACACTTGCTAATCTTTTTTCCCCATTCCAAACATGCTCCCAGCATACCATTCAACCAGGCCAACAAAAAACATGATGGCTGGACACCATCAAAGCTGACATCAGCCAGAGCAAAGAAAAACTCAAAGAAGTGCAATCAGAAGATGTGGAGAGGTTTGGCCTATAGAATCGCCAAGAGCTGCACACAACTGAATGGATAACATTATCACTATTTCCTATTGATTTATTAGTATCACCTTCAGAAACTTTATCTAGGTATTATGTGGCGGATTTTGTTGGCCAAATCTGCTTATTTGAGAGCGGGGATTCTGGAGGTGAGCCTCATGTCCCAAAAGAACAGTTGATTGTATCTCTAGAACAAGTTACAAATGACCTTTTAAAATGGTCCACCAAAATTCTGGCCTTGTCAGAGGAGTTCCCTCTTGATCCTTTTTGAAATGTGAAAGCTGCAAACTACAGATATGCAAATGTCCCCAGATCCAATTCTACTGATAGATTTGTTTTGACAAACCAAATTGATTGGATTTATGGGTTCAGATTTTAATTGTCAAATCAATTTAGTTTAATTGAAATTATCAATCAGGTTTGGGGAAAATGGCAGTACATGTGGCAGCGTGCATTACATTGTTGAACTGATTCACAAACAGCACATTCAATTTAAAACAATGGGCGATTTGTTTTGAAGATTCAGCTTGAAGAGTAGTTCAGCCAAATCACTGTGAAATGATCAACTGACATTAAATCTTCACATTAAGACTATTGCAGAACAACCTGGGCAGGAAGGTGTCAAATGAAAGGAATTTGCTTAGGAAAGAACACCACTGTTCACTATGGAAAATTCACCAAAAGATTCCCCTTTAAATGAAATTTCAAACATACCTTCAAAACTCTCGTTTCTCAAACTAAATGTAAACTGGGCTAGAAACAATGAAGGAGAATTTCTATTCCATGTGCTATTTCCCAGCAGAGACAAATCTCAGAATACTCCAAAATCTTAACAGGTGCTAATGAAGGAGCTCTGCTTACCCAATCAATCCAGGGCAGTTCAGAAATAGCTCCTTGATGGAAGTCAGTTCTGACGTGTAGATTCAACCAAAGCAAAACCCTGCCACAGTGATTGTTATGGAAGTAAAGGAGGATGTATAGTAATTTGCAATGGGGAAAAAATGATTATCTCCAATATTTAGTAGCCGTTTCTGCCTCGCTTGTGCTGCATAATATTCTCTCAAAAACTTCGTTGATTCTAAGAGAGATTAAAGTTGCAGGTGTTTGTTAAACAGCCAACTCCACTCATTCTTCAAACTCTGTGGAGTGAAAATGCTGCTCAGATGGAGGGGAAAACATTGAGACTCATATGGAAAGGAAGGATGGTGATCAGAAGGGAAAGTAACGGAATCCCTGAAATTGGACTATGAAGGATCTTCACTGGAATTTCTTTTCTTTTTTTAAAGAAAAATGGTCATGATGTTGTAAAAGAAGGACAGTAGAACATAATAACTCTTGTGACTTTGACAGAGTCTGCCCTGATCAAGACTGGATACTGATAAATGAAATAAATGTCTTGGGGGGGAAATTCTAGTTCCAAAGTAACATAGTTTATAGGAGGCCATAATAATCCCTGTCCTCGATATCAGATCTTTTGTGATATTATATCATTAGACCCGCTTGCATATACAACATGGCTAGGTGTCCTGCAGAGACCTTTGCATCTAGAACTGCATGGGTGTTGCAAGACTGTTGGAGAAGAATATTCATTTCAGCCTCCCTTTCTTATTTTTTTCCTTAAGGCCATCTCTTTTGTTCTACAGAGGAGTCAATGGTCCAGGATATTTTATTTGTGGATTGTAATTTTAATGCATAATTTAAGCAAATGAAACCTGTTTTCCACAAGAACATCTACAGGATGGTCAAAAAGATAAAAAGAGGCAGGGATTCAATTATGCAATTCATGGCTGCCCGCTCAACTTTTTATTGTCCTCTGCAGACACCCCTAGATCCAGCTGATCTTGTCAAATATGGAAGCATACTTTGGATGGTACTTCCTCAACGTGTAGACCTCGCTTTAATGTTCTTGCTGTTCTCTCTTAGGAATGATTCTATCTATTAGCTTCTGCACAAGGTGAGACCCTATATTTCCCATACAGAATGTTTCCACTAAAGGTCAAATATATACAGTATGTTGAAGGATTTGGGAAGATCAGTATGAAAATCCAAACAGAAATCTGCTCAGATAGCACATGAAGTGTTCCTGATATTATGGAATTAGTAGTCAAGAAAAGTAGATGGACAAAGAATCTCAATTAAAGTTTAAGTGTTATGCAGAAATAATATCTTTTTTTTTTTTACTCTGCCAGTTCTCATTCAATTTGATAAATAAATGATGTGTCTGAAATTTCCAAGAAGAGAATTTGGATGGAAATCTCATAGGTGAAGCATGATGTTTTTCCAGTTGTGGGTGGGTGAGTGTACAATTCTCTCTTCCTTTGAAGCTTCCAGTCCTTCAACTGAAGCCCAAGACAAAGTGTTGTGGGCAAGTTCACTAGATTTTTTTTTTCCACGCTAGGAAATGTGAGCAAGTCAGGAAATTTCCAGGGAGTGGAAAGATGTGGAAGAGAAAGCAATACCAACATTCTCTCCAAAATTTCAATAACCTCAAAACACCACCAAGAGATCTTTTTAAAGAAATCTGCAAGCACCCCAAGACCAAGGAAGATAAAAGAGATCCCCAAAACATGTTCTTAAAAAGAGAGATTGCAATTGTTAATTCTGTGCCAAACTTTGTTATTTACCAAAGTTCATCTGGAACAAAGTAACTTCTTTTATTCCTTTCTTTCTTTTTAAGAGGGAAATACATACTGTTTTTCAGGTCATAACCTCTCTCTTACAAGAAAGCATTCTGGACAAGCCAGTAAGTGTCCATCTTCTCTATGAACTATTTTTTTTTCTTCCTACTGAAACATGTAGCGATAAAACAAATCTTCTTGTTTTGTTTCCATAAAGGAAGAACAAACATTTGAAGGTTATTCTGCCCTAAAGCTGCAGCAATTTCCTTTTAAATCACAGGCAGATGTTCACCACATCTGTTTATGTAGAGTGCTGCTTCAAAAAAAATGCATACTTCCCTACATAATAAGATGTGCTGGACACAACTTCATGCATTGTTTGTAGAATGTTTGGTGACTGTCTTCTGCCTCCTGGCCTAGGAATAATGAAAAGAGAAGCCTATGCCATTTTATAGATCCTGGTGATATATTTGAGGAGATAGAGAAGTGTGGGTGGCAAATGTTATCCAATTCTTTCAAATCAAACCATCAAGGATTTCATTGTGTCAAAATATTGCACAATGCTGCTTGCATTTCAAATTGGGAATGCTAAATGGATCCCCATGGTGAGGTATTTATTTGAAATTATCTCAATTGGTGAAGGAGGGGATATTGATTGATTGAGTTAGAAAAGCTGGAAGAAATTGGCATTTCCAAATTCCTATACAAAATAACTTGAATCATACACCTCAGGCTAATGTTCACAAATGAGATTTCACAATTTTCTAGCTTAATCGTATCAAAACAAGCAGAGGGAGGGAGCGGTGCTTTTAGATATTTAAATATTATTTGCAAGTATCCAACAGATTTTTCATTTGGGGGGGGGGGTTGTGTCTAAAAAGAATACCATCTAGCAAAGCAACATGCATCTGTGTTTGGAAAGGACATTTGTGTCTTGTTTGTGTGTATGTGTGTTTGTGCATGTACACATGCATGTTAATTGCAGAAAATTATGTGAAAACATGCCAACGGAAGTGAATGAAAGAGGAATTGTTTCTCCCGTGCTGATTTGGAAAAGCAAGCAATAAAATCCGCCTTTAGTTTTAGGAGTCATTTTCAAATTATATGCAGTAGACAAGGAGTAAAATGTTTATGAGAACCTTTACATACAATCCAAGATCTAACACAAGCTTGTAAAACATTGTTAAATTCTAAGCTGCAGTAGTATTTAACAATATCTTATAAGTAGTTGTTGTTCAAGTTACACATCTCCAAACAGTAAAACAGAACATTATCCCAGCCCTCAAACAAGAACCTTCCACAGAATGCATACTATATTTGAATATAAAGCATACCGAAAAGTATACCTTTTTAAAAATTCAGAAATAATAATTAATGGCCTCTTTGGAGATTTAAAGAAGTGTTTTCTGTTTTTGTTTTTAAAGGAACAATGCAGACTTAAGCATGAAGTAGCAATCTTAAGATGCATTTGTTGTCCTCTTCTTTCTCCTAAGTTCTGATCCTGGTTTGTGATCTTGGTTTGTCTAGGAATATTAAGCAGAGTCTGATCATTCAGTGTATATGAATGGTGTGCTAACATAAGAATGAATGGTGTGCTAACATAAGAAATTCTAAAACTTGGCTTACAAAGAAGAACAGACATCAACCCAATATTTTTGAGTTTTATTACTAATCATCATTGTGAATATACTTTATTTAAGTCCCTTAGCTACTGTATATCCCTTTAATCTCTTTCCTGTACATTATTTGCCTTTTCTTTTGCTTATTATTCAATCACAACCATCTTTTTTTCTTCTTTCCTATCTTTAACTAATCCCAGCTGAATGTTTCCTGACCTACACCCATATTTCTACTTCTCCTTTCAGAATTGTTTGGATTATGGGACCATTTCTGCATCAGTCCAGTGGATCGGTGCATTAAAAAAAATGCCATTATTCTTAAGGTGTAAAATTAAATGTCGGAGTCATTCTAACTTACACTGAACTAAACGTCTACTAGAGGAGGACCGAAACAACATTTGTAACAACACCAATGGTTTCCCTTCCAAAGAAATACATGGAGAACATTGAGAGGAGTCAAATCTATTTTGAAAAGAACAGGAAGAAAATGTGATGATAGGGTTGGGAGAACCTAAGGCAGATGTCTTCTTTGAGATGACCACTAGCTAATATTTTAGGAAATAATATTTTTAAAAAGCTATGAAAACTTAAGAACCTCAAGATCTCATAAAAAATTTATATTTCTAATCCCCCCCAGAACTTTAGCACCAGAAGTAGATTAGAACTTTTCAAGCAATCCATTCTCATACCTCAAAATCCAAAAGGAGGAGAATGTCACTATAGCAACTGCAATCGCACTTAGACTTTACAGCGCTCTGGGTGGTTTACAGTGTCAGCATATTTGCCCTCAACAATCTGGATCCTCATTTTACCGACCTCCGAAGGATGGAAGGCTGAGTCAACCTTGAGCCCTGTCAGGATCAAACTCCATGTTGTGGGCAGAGTTAGCTTGCAGCACTGCATTCTAACCACTGCACCACAACTATTCTTATACCATTTTTATACATTTTTTAAAGTGTCTCTTGATTGTGTGATTTCAACAAGAAGTGTAGGAGAAAAGCAGGCAAGAGCTGGGAGGCAGAATTAAATATGTCATCAGTTTCGAGTCCTTATGTTGCCACAAATTGTCCAATTCTAACTCCTCTTGAATTCTGTTGACCCTCATCTGGTGCCAACTTATTATTAAATGTTAGTTGACTAGATTCTTAGGTATAGGATTGGATAAATCTTCTGTACTGCAACAACATATAGTCCTGATCTTTTGCACCTAACAGAGGTCCCAAATAGGTTTTTTTAGGCAATCCTTATTATTTTTCAAGTCAGAATCTATAATAATTTCTATACAGTTTCACATGTTTTATTTAACAACTACTAGCCCCTATGGCTAGATATTCTTAAGATGCATTAAAAAAAGTCCCCTGATATTTAGTAAGTCCTTGGGCAAACCTTTCTAATGGGAGAGAGCGATAAATACCTCATTGCTACCACCTCTGACATGACCCATAATGCTTGACAGATCTGGGTGGTCAGTGCAAGAGAGACCTGTAATCACTTTTCTTCCTGACATTGTTGGTGATAGCTCTCCTAATTTAACAGAATAACAGAAGTGGAGGTCTTCTAGTCCAACCCCTTGCTCAGGCAGGAAACCCTATATCAGGGATCCTCAAACTTGGCCACTTTAAGACTTGTGGACTTGAAGTTGGAGTTGAAGTCCACAAGTCTTAAAGTGGCCAGGTTTGAGGACCCCTGCCCTATACCATCGCAGACAAATGGCTGTCCAATCTCACTTCTTCTCCATTCATTTTAGGGCCATAAGAAAGGTTCTCCAACATGGATACAAAATGTGTCTTTTACAAACTAATCAACTTTATTATTATTATTATTATTAAACCACAAATCCCGTTAGTGCAGAAGACCAATTTATAACCTATTCTGAAATAGTTCATAGGTCTTTGTTGCCTCATGCTTCCCTCTCACTTGACATTGTTCTTAAGAAAAGATAACTATCCAGGCACACCTTGCATTTTTATCATTTATACTCTGACGCCCCCCCTCCCCTGAATTAAGGGGCAAAAGGAAACAACAACAGGAGGGGAAATGCGTTGTTCTAAAGCACAGCCTTTGACTTTCTCTCTTGATCCCTGAAACTTTCACATTAAAGTGCACTATTGCCGTTTGATTCATGCTCCTGTAGCTAAAGGGAATATGTAATGATTTTTTTAAAAAAAGCATCCAAGCTTATATCTTTTTCATTTTCCTTTTCTTAAAAAGCAGAAAGAAGGCAAAACGCAACACAATCAGGCATCTGGAAAACTGTTTATCTGATCAACACCAAATACTGTCAAACCGTTGACATGCGCTTAGTTTCAGGACGTCAGCCTGAATAGACACAGCAAGCCCAAGAGTTAATTATCTTTGACAACTTTGCCAGTTAATTTCCTATTTCTATGAGCAAAACATGGGCTCGCATAAAGCTGCTTTTCCCTCCCCTTGTCACCGAGGGTTTATCAATCAAAACAAGGCCTAGATTTGGCTGCCAAGGCAACTTCTCATCTCAAAGGGGAGTTTATCTGTTTGAAATCGTTTCAACTACCCAACGACAGCAATGCGGATGTGAAATATAATAGGCATTGTTTCTCCTCATCCAAGCCAGCCTCCATTTTTTCCTCATTCAGAGAGAGCAGTGGACAAGAGGCTGAGATTAAGTAATCCATCTACCTCATTATATGTCATTTGCTCCACTGTTTTTAGTTTCAGATTCTAAAAACAACAGCAATTCTATACAACCAACAAAGACTGGTTTGAGATGTTGCCCTTTCACTCTGAAATTTTAGCTGACAGGATGCACCATCCTTTGTCTCCAGCAATGCAAGTGCATTTGCTCAGAAATATCATTTGTGTAAAGAGATGGAGCGGGGGAACCAACCAGGTCCTGCTGAGGCAGTCAAAGTCTTGGTATATGTTGTTGCTGTTTTGCATTGATGAACAGGGGTCTTTTATTTGAATCAGAATAAATGTTTTCTTGAGTTTCTTTTAAGTCAGGTTGGATTTTACAAGAAAAGCATCTTCCTTAATTTCCACCCTGACCCCACAGCTTCCATGCATATTTACTCTACTTTGGTGCGGTGGTTAAGGCATCAGGCTAGAAATTGGGAGACCATGAGTTCTAGTCCTCCCTTAGGTACAAAACTATCTGTACCTAATCAGATTCTCTCAGTCCTAAGAAGGAGGCAACAGCCAACCATTTCCAAAATCTTGCCAAGAAAACTTCAGGGATTTGTCCAGGCAATCTCCAAGAGTCAAGACTGACTCAAAGGCTTAACATACATAAATAAATGTGTAAATAAATACATACATACATACATACATACATACATACATACATACATACATACATACATACAGTATGCCTGACTTAGCGCGTGAGTTGCCCTTAATGTGGGCAGGATGAAAAAGGATGCCAATACTTTTGATTGGCCACCTCATATTTTAAAAAGTTGCACACATATTTGTAACAAGAGGTCTAATTGAGAGGTAAAATCCTCCAAGGAAGAATACAGATGAAATTAATATAAAATTTATTCTTGAAATGGGTCACAGGGCCGAGATGATGGAAGCTTTAAATCAGGGGTGTCAAACTGGTGGCCCACAGGCCAGATGCATCACACACAGACCATGCCCACCCTGGCTCCACAAAGGCAAAAAACATCACAATATGTCATGATACGTCACATGACATAATTGAGTTTGACACCCGTGCTTTATGGAGCAGGTGCCACAAAGAAGAGGGAGTCAAGCTATTTTCCAAGGTGCCTGAAAGCAGGACAAGAAGCAATGGATGGAAACTAATCAAGGAGAGAAGCAACCTAGAACTGAGGAGAAACTTCCTGACAGTTAGAACAATTAACCAGTGGAACAACCTGCCTCCAGAAGTGGTGAATGCTCCAACACTGGAAATTTTTAAGAAGAGACTGGACAGCCATTTGTCTGAAATGGTATAGGGTTTCCTGCCTGAGCAGGGGGTTGGACTAGATGACCTCCAAGGTCCCTTCCAACTTTATTATTATTATTATATAGCTGCTGCTTAACTATATTTCTAAAGGGATAAACAGGGAGGGGTTTTTTTGGATTTTTTTTTCTTTGCAGTCCTGGCTAGATCCATCCCTTTCTTTTGCCAGATCCTTCTCCCCCTCCACCACTAAATGTAGCCCCATTCTGTTCAAAGAGTGAACAGAGAGAGCTATTGTGCTGATGAACAGAGGGATTATCCAGTTTACAAAGATTCATTTGGCCTATAAAGGATATTAGGTCTATGGATTTTGGATACTTTTTTTTCTCTTGCAGGCAGCACAGTTATTATACACTAACACCATAGTGATGGATAGAAAAATATATTGTATTTTAGCAAAGCCCAGGTAAACTTGACAACTGCTGAGAATCTTAAACTTCGCTCTGCTCTTTATACATTAAAAGGAAAAATGGAAGAACAAGATGTGTGTGTTTGTGTGTGTGTGTGTTTATGTGTTTGTGTTGTGTATTATCTCTAAAATTTTATTTCGAGTTATGAAAACATGAACAAGAAGGCTGTTTTCTAACAAATACCAACCAATTTTTTCAGCCCATTTAAACTACAAGACTATCAAGTAAAGCAATTTATGAGGCTGAAATTTTTCATAATTATTGGGGTAAATAATGCATGACTTTTGAATGTATCTTGGCATAAAATTCACAGCAATACCTGTTGAAATTCCCATTTGCCAAACAGACTTGAGTCACACTGCTTTTCCATTCTTCTTTATCATGCAAATGTTTTGTTTATCTCACCTACATTGTGTTCTTTGTGTTAAATAAAATGCATTTGAAAATGTGAGAGAATTTGGTAAGAAGCAGCTGAACTACAACATGGCCACAATCTATTTCTTTTAGAACAATCCTGCTTGGAAAATTTAGCAGATTGGGTTCAGCAAAATCAAAACACACTGGATTTTGATCTATAGGGTAAGTATTGGGAATATGTAGCAAGAATTCACTGCTGATTTTGTATTAAGAGTGATTTGACGATATGCAAACACTGCATTGGGGGGGGGAGACACACAGAGAGAGAAAGAGAAAGAAAATCCAACAGAATCGATTTGTCTCTTTGGAAATGGAGTCAAAAGAAAGAATTAAGTTGGATTTCTTTCACATGTCTTCAAAGGAATATGATCTTCATCTCTGCCATAATGTGACAATGTGGAAAAGTTTAATTCAGGTGAAGTAAAGGTTACAGTTAGGACTAAATAGGTACATTTAGTTAGTTAGTTAGTTAGTTAGTTAGTTAGTTAGTTAGTTAGTTAGTTAGTTAGTTAGTTAGTTAGTTAGTTAGTTAGTTAGTTAGTTAGTTAGTTAGTTAGTTAGTTAGTTAGTTAGTCAGTTAGTCAGTCAGTCAGTCAGTAAAATTATTTTTAAATATTATATGCAACATGGGGTTTTTTTTATTTCTTCTGACAGGTGTTTCCCTTTTCCTGTCTAACTCAATTTCAAAACTTGACTCCAAAAAGCACTCTATAATCCATCTTTAAATGATCCAATCCATATTTAGTGACTGTGTCTGTTAATTCATTCCCCCAAATTCCTACAGGGGAAGGGAACCACCAAAATCTAACATGAAAGTTTCAAAAAGAATGAATAGTATTCAGACTCCAAATCACAGCCACCTACTTTTATAGCTGGTACACAGAAAGAGAATCTCGCACTTTCCAGGACACAACTGCAATAATCACTCCAAAGCTAAATAAATTCATCTGTCATTCCATTAATTTCATCAATCAGCCAAAACCTTTCCCAATTCAACCAAGGAAGAAGAAACATAGCCGAAACTCCACTACCATGAGCAGCCTTTGATTCTGCAGTATATATTTTATAAAAAAACCCCACAAATCTGGGAAAAAATGATCAAAAGTCAAAGACGTAATATCTAATTGCAAAGCACAGTTCTTCTTCACATCCCCCAACAAAACTCTAGGAGGATGATAAAGCTAGACTGGATAAAGAACACCACAGAGTCTATTGACACCAGTTAAATCATTAGACAATCATTTGTCTGAAATGGTATAGAGTCCCCTGCCTAAGCAAGGAGTTGGACTATTCTATTCTATTCTATTCTATTCTATTCTATTCTATTCTATTCTATTCTATTCTATTTTATTCTATTCTATTCCATTCCATTCCATTCCATTCCATTCCATCCCATCCCATCCCATCCCATCCCATCCCATTCCATCCCATCTTATCCTATCCTATCCTATCCTATCCTATCCTATTATTCTGCTCTACTCCTATTCTATTCTATTCTATTCTATTCTATTCTATTCTATTCTATTCATACCATGAGCAAATGCAACAGCATGAGGACGGTGGCCATCCAAATATTTACCAAGGTCACCAAATTCCCAGTTGGCATGTCTTCTTCTATTCCTCTATTCTAATCTTATTCTTTCTATACATTCTTCTCTCCCTTTCATAGTTTTAATCAGGCAATTTCTGTGCATGCCAAAAAGTGCCTGAAAAAATTCCTTGATCTGCATGTGAGTTTGACTTTCCCTTTGGACTTGGCTCTGTTACTGAACCATGTACCTACATTGAACACTCAGCTCCATTTGGTGGTTCAGTGAACAAATGAAGATTAGGAGTGTTCCACAAAAATACACACGTGAGTTGGTTGAGTAAACTTTGGAGTTGTTCGATCAGTGTTGATGATGGTCAATACTGATTAAGCATAGGCTGCGCATAACTCCATGGCATTTGAAGTGTCACCAGCAATGGGTCACTTCATATTGGAATTAACCCCAAATAGATTCTTTCAGTATCACATCACCTGAAAAGTATTCCTGAGTAACCAATAAACAGAAATAGTCATTCATAATCAACAAATATAAAATAAAAGATGTGACTTTTCGTATGAACATAACTCACAGGCCTTTTCCCATAATCACTACACTTAATCAGTCACCTCAGTCAAATGTCCTTCTGGCAGGACAAATCACATTCACTGGGTCCAAAAAAGAGCATCATTTGGGTGATATAAAATCCTGAGCTATGAAATGCAGTATAATTCTAATTTCTGTAATTCTATAATTTTGCGGTATAAATATGTGTTATATGGTATAAAGGAATCATTTAATCTGTTGGCTCTGATTCCTTTCAAATTAAACTTTAATGGATGCAATTGTCCATGTTAGCGATAACAAATACAATAATCAGAACCGTAACCTGTTCAGTTTCCTTCCTATTGACTCGATGCACAAACTTTGCTCTTTTCTTTTTCCAGCAGTGATAGGCTGCACTAATTTTTTGCATTAAGGTATTCACTTGTAACCATGCAAAACATTTCAAATTCAAAGTGTTTCAAGCTCAGAATGAGCTACTTGATGCTTTGCACTCAACAGAGGGCTGTTTCAACTTCGAACTCTCCCAGAAGAATCAAAACAACCTTTGAACACTTCTAACAAGGTGTTTTGAGCTTGCAGCAGAAGGTTTCAACCTTGAGCCATTTAAAATTCAAAATACACCGTACTATCATCCAGCATGAAAGTCAGTTGGGTGTTGTGGTTACGGCACACTCAGTGCCTGGGCTGCATTGAGTGAAGAGGGATTGTCTTGGGCTGCATATAAAATAGGTATAATATAGTTAATGTGTCAGGACGTCCTCCTCGGTGCTCCAACAAAAAGAGCCAGTAGGCAGGTACGGATGACAACAAACGGTGTTTATTCCATGCTGGATACAGTCAGCGCTGGGAGTGAACTGCTTCCAGTGCTTTACATAGCATTTCAACCCATAGCCCCCCCCCCCCCAGCTGGCAAGCCAACATCCGGCATGTTGCATACATAGGTGGCCAGTCAAGCATTCACCTCCTTCCCCTCCGGACACGCAGCGGGCTGCCTGCCAGAGCAAGCCCCAGGTTTGTGTTTGCTGTTGTTCTTCCTGCAACACCAGGCTCCGATTGGGTATTGCCAGGGGGTCTGTTTCCCCCTCGCTATTCTGTCCCTACCCCACCCCACGCCCAGCCGCCTCCCATGGCCCCAGCCGTCCATCCCTGCTCCGTGGCTGCTGCAGAGTTTCCCCCTCCTCTGGCCCTGCAGGGATTCCCCCTGTGGCATCTGCAGGGACTCCCTTCTGCAGCTTATGGGGAGAGGCCCCCCCCTCCGTGCTCCCGACGCCCACAGCAAATGGTGTCCCAACGCCGGTCCCAGCGGCGCGCGGCCCGAACTAGCCCGCCGGCACCCCCAGCAGCTGCTCCAGCCGGTGAAGAGGGTGGCAGGCGGCTGCGGCGCCAACAAGCTCCAGCGCCGAACAGCTGACAGCCTCCCAGCAGATCCGGACAGTGAGGAAGGGCAACAGGAGGCGGTGGTTTGGCGAGCGAGGTCCCGCCCGCCCGTGAATGTCGGCCCCACAGGGCCTGACAATGTATATAAACAACAAACTTCCCTTATTTTTTAAATATTTTTTATTATCTTGTGGAGCTGCATTACTAGCTGTCCACGGGCCACAGGTTGGACAGAACTGATCACAGGGTTTCAGATAGGAGGGATAGGTAAGTCAGCATGCTTGAGAAGCCAGTTCAGAGTGAAGGCAGGTAGAAGAGGCTCGGTCACTGATGACCCATTTGGGCTTTTGCAACATCAGCCCTCTAGTGCACCAAACTTTCTAGCAACCAAAATGTATGTTTCAGGGGAGAGGGGGATGACTAGAAACAACAGCCAAGGGCAAGAAACCTGTTTCAAAAGGCAAATCAATGCTCTTAAAGAACGTTCTGCTTAAATCCCCAGTTCCTTTGGAGAGGTCCTCATGTGCACAATTTGAAGAAAGAAAGAAAAAAGTGGGACTCTTTTTTATTTTTTTTAATGGCAGCATTCAAACAAAGAGCCAAAGGAGGAAGGAAAAAGAAGAGGGGGAAAAAAAAATTAAGAGTCTAAAATGACAAGTGGGGAAAAAAAACTAATTGCAGTCTGTGGCTTGCAGCGGTTTCCTTTAGCTTCCTTGACAGCTCAGGCTCCAAAAAAAATCAGAAGATGAAGGAAAGGAAAAGACAGACTAACAGCTACAGAGCAATGTTTCTTCTCCACAATAGCACCAGAGGGAAGAGTTTTGAAACCCTGCCAGGGCTGCAAAGAATGCCAACCCCAGCGAAGAAGCTCCTTGAGATCAAATGACCCCATCCCAAAGAATGAATATTGCAACAGAGGGAAATAATTAATTATTACTTCAGAGGCAGTTGACATATGCCCGGATTGTCCACCTATTTCAATGTTGTCTCATTTCACAGTTGCCTTCTAGGTTCTCAAGTACAGCCCTGTCTCCCTCCTACGACTCTGGACCTTGTTTTTAACTTCCTTGGTCAATTGGATGAAAATAATATTCGTTTGCTTGCTAAGTCACACTTCAATTTTCTCCCCCCCCCACACACACACACACCTCAAAGCTGAATATAATTTTGGTTATCTTTTTAATGGATGGGATTTTGCGCTTATAGCAACTTAATGATGAAGGTGTTGTATATATGTGTCTTGTTTTTAATGGGGCAAACTCTGCTCAGCCGTGTGCTGATTTCCTGGCTGTCGCAAGTAGTTACTGTTCCTATTTTCTATAAAATCCCAAGGATGGAACATCTTCTTGGTTTTCTTTTTCTAAGTGGAACTATCAAGGTGATTGTAGAGGGAAGGAGGGAGGGAGGGAAAGAGAAAGGGAGGAGAAGATTGAAAGAAAGAGAGGAGATAGGGATGATGGAGATAAAAATAGATAAGAGAGAGGATAAAGAGGATAGAGAGATACAGAATAACACCATTGGAAGGGAACTTGGAGGTCTTCTAGTGCAACCCCCATACCATTCAGGACAAATCGCTACCCAATCTCTTCTTAAAAACCTCCAGTGATGGAGCACCATTCCATTGGTTAATTGTTCTTACTATCACAGATAATAGAGATGAATAGAGGTCAGGGAGGAGGAGGAGGAGGAGGAGGAGGAGGAGGAGGAGGAGGAGGAGGAGGAGGAGGAGGAGGAGGAGGTGGAGGAGGAGGAGGAGGAGGAGGAGGAGGAGGAGTATAGAAATGGTTAGGATAGAAGATAGAGGATAGAGAATAGAGATGAGAAAGAGAAAGAGACTTGATTATGGTCATAGACTTAAAGAAAAAGAAGACCACAGAGGTAAAACATTGCATAACCATTAGTCGTTACAGCTCATTGAAGGGTGGAGTTTACATACGGTATAATGTAACCCAGCCAGTGGTGGGATTCAGCTGGTTTGCACCACTTCGGCAGAACCGGTAGCTAATTTTTTGTTGCCCAGGCCCAGAATGGACTTCCGGAAGCGGCAGCCACACAGAGAATCGGTTGTTCACATATTTGAATCCCACCACTGAATCCAGCAAGATATAAAAACATGAAATTGTTTGTTACCTAAGAGCTAATGAAAGTAGAATTAATTGGAATGCCCTGGGAAGTTAGAGAAGATGGGACAAGATGTCAATTGTAAGCAAGGGGGAACTGGCAAGATACTTTCACTCTTGGGGAAATGTATAATCATGTTATCATGTTAACTACAAACTATGAGCTGTGGTGGCGCAGTGGTTAGAATGCAGTACTGCAGGCTACTTCTGCTGACTGCCGGCTGCCAGCAATTCAGCAGTTCGAGTCTCACCAGCTCAAGGTTGACTCAGCCTTCCATCCTTCCGAGGTCAGTCAAATGAGGATCCAGATTGTTGGGGGCAATGTGCTGACTCTGTAAACCGCTTAGAGAGGGCTTTAAAGCACTGTGAAGTGGTATATAAGTCTAAATGCTAAGTAGCACTATAGTGCTACTTCAGTGTACCTCATCTACATGTACACTGTTGCCACTATCGCAGACGTATATATGTGTTTGCAGTAGCGCACTGGATCTTGTATAGAGAAATGTATTTCACTTGAAAAGGAAGAGACTTCTGGGGTAGGACAAGCTTTCAAATTATGTGGACTTGCTTGTCTCCCAGCCCACACACACACACACACAAACATTCATTCCTCCCAGGTCCTTAGGTGAAGCCTTTACTGTAGATGCCAACCAGTGTTTTTCTAATGGTTGTTTCTGCTGCAAAGACAAGCTGTTGATTTTAAAGGGTTCTTTGTTGAACTGATTGCACATGATGTAAAACAGGCTTTCAAAATAGTCTGTCATTTTTACACTGACGGTGCTTCACAGGAATTATCCTGGATAGGTGAGGGCTTTGTGGATTTATTTTGACTGAAGAAAAAAAATGAAACATTCATAACCCACCTTGCTTCCAAGAAAAGCAATGTAATTTGTTCCTTCACCCCATTATTCGCTCATAAGGTGAAGGAGCCATTGTACTAAGATAAGATTTGTTTCATCCTGTTTTGTCAAATACAGTAGCTAAATTCCCACATTGTACGATTCCATTGCCCAGAGGTTACAAACCATGTCTTAACCAACCCATGTTAAGGTTTATAGCAATGAGGGAACCTAACCAGTGACAGCTTTAAAGCACCCAGTGAATTTTTGGATGGCATTTCAATTTGAAAGAGTTTGGTGTACGATTAAGAGCAGGCTAGAAACTGGGAGATTAAATTCTAGTCCTGACTTAGGCACGAAGCCAGCTGCGTGATTCTGGGCCAGTCTCTCTCATTTCAAACAGAGAGACAAGGGCTAACTACTGTCAAAAAAAAAACACCTTCCAAAATAAGGGGGTTGGACACTAGAAGACCTCCAAGGTCCCTTCCAAATCCATTATTCTGTCATTCTGTTAAATAAATAAACCTGGCCAAGAAAACTGCAGGGAGATATCCCAGCATTCCCCAGAAGTCAACACTGATTCATAGGCACACACAGACACACACAAAAGAATGTGGATCTGTGCAATTAGCATCTAAGAATTTCACTGCAAAAATGTTAGGATGGACATGAAACAAACGCATAAACAAAAGATTAAAACTAAGGTTTTCAAGACCATTGTTGTTATATAGTTCCATACCTCCACTTAAGGACAGGTACTTCAGAAAATAAACATTGTGATAGTGCCTCTCCTTGATTGTTCTGTTTTCGTTCTCCTCCAAGATATAAACCATAGTAAGTTCATCTAAATATGTCTGTAAGTCACATGATGATTTCAAGGCACCCACCAAACAGGATATAAGAAACACACAGCTCCATGCATTAATATTCTACAGCTTTCTGTAGGAATTGCCCTTATTTCTATTACCAAAAAAGAAGATTCATTAAGTCCATTTGTTAAGACTCAGCCTTATTGAGCAATACTTTGAATTGTATAGAGGGGGAACACGCAATCTCTGCTAATACATATTCCTCTTTTTTTTTTTCCCTTGATGATATTGGTGATAATTCTTTGGGCACGTTTATACAGTGCAGTGTACTTTTCCTGCAGTGTTTACAGCCTCAGATCTTTCCAAGTTTTAATTTTGCACTCCATATGGCACTTTGCAATAAAACCAGCATGTCTGCTACATAGAGCACATGCAGTTATTTGATGAATCACCCGTGTGAAAAGGTGAGGTCAGAGACCTAAGCCTCTGTTTTCATGAACAAAAGAGAAAAGACAAAGAGGAGAGTTGACAGCAATCATCCCATATCTGGTGTCCTCTAAAGTCTAAACTACAACTTCCAGTATTCCCAGCCAGCAATTCCAGAGCATGAATGCCTAACACTATGCCAATTCCATAGTATCACCTGTTCCAGTCATTACTGATATTTCATTTCTGATTGTCTTATCAGACTTCCTTTGGCTATTACATGTGTTTGAATAGGAAAGAGATTTTAAAAGTTTTCACCTGAAATTGTAAGGTGGGAAGAAAAAGATGTCTACTCTTTTCTTTTTAAGAGATAGAATCAATGGGGGGGGGGTGTTTCCAGACAGCTGTTAGCTTTATTTATTGGCCACTGTTTTTCCAATATAGGTAGTCCTTGAATTACGACCACGACTGAGCCCAAAATTTATGTTAAGTGAGACATTTGTTAAGCGAGTTTTACCCCATTTTACGATCTTTCTAGCTACAGTTGTTAAGTGAATCTGGTTTTTCCATTGGCGTTGCTTGTCAGAGGGTTGCAAAAGCCATTCACATGACCCCAGGACACTTGAACTGTCATACTGTAAATAGGAACCAATTGCCAAATGTCTCAGTTTTGATCACATGACCATGGGGCGGCTGCAACAGTCATAAGTGTGAAATATGGTCAAAGGTTACTTTTTTCAGTGTTGGCGTAACTTTGAATGGTCACTAAATGAACTGTTTGTAAGTCAAGGACTACCTGTACCTCAGTCTATGATGTCATCTTCCCAGAGACACTGAGAAGCAGCGTTGCTCAACCTTAGACATTTTAAGGTATATGGACTTCAACTCCCAGAATTCCCCATCTGGCTTGCTGGGTGTTGAAGTCCGCACATCATCTTAAAGTTGCCAAGGTTGAGAAACATTACCGTAAAGAGAAAGCAACCCGTTACTAGCATTTGCTGGGAATAATGTTTCTGGAGATTCTCAGTCGTCCAGGTCATAGTTGTCCCGAAGATGCTTTTTTCAAAAGGCAACTGGGCTTTGTTTTTCCTTGAAGACGTTTCACTTCTCGTCCAAGAAGCTTCTTCAGTTCTTCAGAAGCTTCTTGGAGAGAAGCGAAACGTCTTCAAGGAAAAACAAAGTCCAGTTGCCTTTTGAAAAAAGCACCTTTGGGACAGCAGGGAAATTTTCACATCAGAGAGAATGTTTGAGATTACTTATTGCTCTATTCAGCTCATCCAGACACAGATATTTTCAGAACATCCTGCAGAGAAGGTGAGCCTCTTTTCCCTCACTTAGAAATCACTTGTTCCTTCCATTCTGTTCTGAAACTGAAATCCCGTAAATGAATGTCAGTTATTCTCACATCTGCTTTTTCACCTTTCTACATGTTAATGAAAATGCAACCATATTTCCAGCTACTTTTTGAATAAAAAGATGGCTATTCATAAGGCCATGTGAAAAATGAAGCCATTAAGAAATTGACCCAAGTGGGAAGGAGAGAGTAAGTATCTGTGGAGATTCTCAGTCATCCAGGTCCTGGCTGTCCCAAAAGTGCTTTTTTCTTCAAAAGGCAACTGGATTTTCTTTGCTTTTTGCTTGAAGACATTTTGCTTCTGGACTATGTATATAGCAAGTCAAGATAAACTAAGTTCAAAGTGTACAGTGAACATCTTTGGGGAGAGACGTCCAAGCTCTGTGTAAAAATAAGGTTCATCGCCAATCTATTATTTTCTCTTTCTTGCCAGGCATCCCACTTTTGAACTCATGGGTAGAGAACATATCTTCTCAACGACCTGACCCCTGGCCCATATAGACATGACAATGGTTAAGAAACCTTTCCTTCCTCCCTGTTTAATCTCTAATATTCTACCTCTAGCCTGTGAGCAATTAAATACCTCTTAGTTGCTTAAGCAAATTCCCCATACCCTTACTACCACTAAAATAATTACAAAAGCAAATAACACAACAACGGTTGCATATTAATCAAAGCCTGAGGCCAATTAATCATTATGACATCAATAACTCATTTGCATAATCCCATTCTCTTTTAGAGTCCATGTTTGGGTGACAGGGTTACTTCATTGATTATGTAAATTCTACATCAAGGTTCACAAGAGGGTAAAAAAGAAGAAAAAGCTTCTGACTATGGGCAGAACTATTCTTAGGTAGGCAAACAGGCATGCTGGCATGAAGGAAGGAAGGAAGGAAGGAAGGAAGGAAGGAAGGAAGGAAGGAAGGAAGGAAGGAAGGAAGGAAGGAAGGAAGAAGTGGGAAAGGAAGAGGAAAAGAGAAAGGAAGATTGCCTTTTCATCCGCTGAGAACTTATGGATTAGTCCTGGAACACTGTTGACAATTTATGGCCATAAAGATGTTTAGCCTGGTTCAAGAGCTAGCTCAAAGCAGCCACTTCGGACCCCAATCCTTTAAGAAGAGTAGGTAAGCATTCCATAATTCAGAATAATAGAATCATAGGGTTGAAAGGGACCTTGAAGTTATTTCAGAGTTGCTACAGCCTAACAGTTCAGATATCTATGAGGAGTGATCTATCATAATTCAGCATCCTGGGCAGGGAGGGAGATGAAAAAAGAAAGAGAACTTCCACCTAGTTTTGACGTTGGGTCCACCATCTGTGGCACATGGCCCCAAAAACTACAGTACAGAAGGAATCTGAATGGGATGAAGTCAGATGAATGCGTGCAAAACAGGTTGAGGAAATTCTGTCTTCAGAATGATTAAACTGAATGAGCACCCAAGCCCACAAGGTCCCATTTATTATCCAGGAGCATCCCATATGTACTGCATGGTGGCGTAGTGCAGTATTGCAGGCTAATTCTGCCCACAGCCAGCAGTTCGATCCTGACCAACTCAACCTTCCATCCTTCCAAGGTCAGTAAAATGAGGATCCAGATTGTTGGGGGCAATATGCTGACATTGTAAACTGCCCAGAGAGTGCTATAAAGCACTGTGGAGTAGTACATAAGTCTAAGTGCTAAAACAGCAAGCATAAAACTCCTATTGAAAGCAGTAGCTAAGCATATGTAGTTTGCACTCAGATTCAATCGCTTCTAACTACTGGAAGGAATTTGGTAATTTTCCTGGAGATTTTGCAGACTCCGTCAGGCACAAGCAAGCAGATCCATGTGTGGAAGTCAGCAATTTTATTGTGTTCTACCTATATTACAAGATTCTCCCCAGTCTGTTTGCCTTCCTCTGGAAACAACCAGATAAGGCTCCATGGAACTTAGAACAAGGAGGAGAGGTCAGGCTTATGCCTCTTGCAGCTGCGCAAGGATTCAAGACTAATTCCCCACTTGACTCCTGTTTAGCTGGGAGTTTCACAATATAATAGGATGTATGCAATTGTTTTGGGGGAGAAGTTTAGATCATTTAAAATTAGAGATGAGATTAGCTGGGCCCTGCAAGAATGACCGAAAGGGAGTCGTGTTAAATGCCTTACTTTCAGAGTCTGAACATATGCCTAAATATTAGGAGTTATTATTAGATTTGTCTTTCAGCACCATTGAGGGTAGGATGTCTAGATATGTCAGTGAAAGTGCCCTTTTATGTGATGGAAGAAAGATAGGAGATTTACCCAATGTCTGATACAAGTTGTAACACTTGCAGTGTTTGCCACCCGCACCCCCACCCCACCCCAAACTATTATTATACTGTGTCCCATTGTCTTTTCCACAGTTACTAGACACATACAAACTCTCCCTTTGACTTGCAAGGTGATTGTTTAAGACAGAGGCCTGTTCCAATACCCAGATAAATCTTGAACCTCTCTGCCATAGGAATACACATTCTAAAACAGAGGTTCATTCAGAAGAGGAAAAATGAGCTATGCTGATTTAGAATAATAATATTTTTTTAAAAACTATCAAAAACTGCCTGTAGGTAAATTTGAGCTGCCCACAGCTCCCCAGGGCCAGCTCAGATTTGCTGTCGAGTCATTTATGTGGATTTCAGTCAAATTCTAATTTTAGTGTTCATTAAACAGGGGTAATTCCCTAGCCTATCCACACATCACCTAGTATACATAATACCTCTGCAATATAGGTCAGCCAGGCTTAAAAAACAGAGAGATATCAAAGGGCAGACATTTCATTATAAGTATTAACTTTATAAATAATTATGAACTTTGCAGGGTACAGTGTTAATTGCAAATGTTTTGATGAGAGTGAGAACATGCTACAGAGGAATACGACACCCCGTAGTCACTTGCTTTCCACATATCTTAAGAATCAGGTGTTGATGGTGAGCAGATGTTCCTACCAACATTAAGACATGGATTATGGATTTTCCAACTTCACAGCCTCTCAGTTGGGATCAGTGCCCTCCAACCTAGTACTCCTAAACGAATTAGGACTATTAGAACATGGGAAAGCATTGAGAAAGGAGGTCAACAGTACCTGCTATCTTTATTACCATTAATGCCATTCCTTGGAAAATGCGTTCCTGCGGCTATTTTTGGGAAGTTAAAATACTGCCTAGAGTTTGAAAAATAGGTGAGACAGGCTCCCCTGCCTGTTAACCATGAAGATTTATTCTTATCACTCTGGATTTTGGAAGGAAGAAACACATTACATTCTTCAAAAGAAACAGGTAGCATTTTCCCCTTGAATCTCCCAAAGGAAAAGAAGCCAATAATTTACTAATATGGATGTTTAAAGATTTTGTTTAGTCTGCATTTGGAATGAAACTGTTCTGGTCCTCTTAGAGATCTCATGGTTGAGACATATGCAACTCTGGGGCCTGTGCTCTCTCACTTTAAAGAAAAGCTCTGGGCCAAGAGGCTGATGGTGTCAGGATCTTCCCTATCTCCATAGCCTCTGGGCCTCACCCCCGGGTTATACACGAGAGGCAGCCAGGGCCCAGAGGCTCTATGGATGAAAAGAATAATGCCATGTCACCTAATGTTTTCCTTTAGGATTCTTGGTTCCATGTTGCTCTAGCTTCTGGCATTGTTTCTCAAAAAGAAAAAAAATATGTTCCTTCCTATGATGCCTTTTGATCTCTTTCTTTTTTTTCCAGCGTTAACCTTGGGTGCATAATGTTAAGCAATGCAACCTATATTTAAACATCTTAATCCTTTTCGTTAAATTCCAGCTTCAGGAAAAGAAAAAAGGAAAAGAGTGGTCCTTGATCCAGGCAGAGAGCCAGAGGCTGTTGCTCAGTGGGTGGTCTTCTTTGAGGAGCAGTGATTTCTACTGCAAAGGGGATTCTTGGAGATAATACTGAGGTCCCCAGTCACAGAAAGCATATGTCCTGTGAGCAGCCCATGTGTAAAATGATGGCTGTTTCAAATATCTTCTGTATGCTATAACATGCAATTAATTTATAGAACTATGTAAAATATGAGGTAGCACCTAGTTTGGATGGTTCAGTTGACATCAAACGTCAACTAAGGTCTAGCTTCAGCTGTATTCTGCTACTAAATAGTAGTGGTTAGAAGTAGATGAATTATGAATCATAGAAAGACCATGAGTTCTTTCATCTTACTTTAATTCCTGGAGGACTATTTTAGGAGAACATGTGATCTTCTAGATCAAGGGTCTTCAAACTTGGCCCTCTTTTGACTTGTGGACTTCAACTCCCAGAATTCCTCAGCCAGCATGCCTGGCTGAGGAATTCTGGGAGTTGAAGTCCACAAGTCATAAAAGGGCCAAGTTTGAAGACCCCTGATCTAGATAGACCTTTGGTATGGCCAAGCAGAAACATTTTAAGGTCCTAATTTTCTCAGAAGACAGAGGCATTGTAAAATTCTGCAAATAAAAAACTCATTGTGTTTAGTAGTCTGAAATATTTTATTCAGTTCTATTAATCTTCCAGAAAATGTTTATGTACTTTAATCTGAATCTTGCAACCTCTTTCAAAACTTGTATAAAATGCTGGTCTGAGACCATAATAAGAAAGGATACTACCATACTTTATAAGACAATATAAATCTCAGATCATGGCATGGGACAGGGGTCTTCAAACTTGGCCCTTTTATGACTTGTGGACTTCAACTTCCAGAATTCCTCAGCCAGGGCCGCTGGCTGAGGAATTCTCGGAGTTGAAGTCCACAAGTCATAAAAGGGCCAAGTTTGAAGACCCCGGCATAGGATCTCCAGCATTAAATGATCAGATAACCATATGCATCTGTGGTACTGAAACCACCAGTATGGTTTTGTAGTAAACTGATGCTTTTCACTTATTTTGGACAACAAATTCCATAATTCCTTGCCATTGGAAAGCTTGCAAGGGTTCATAGAACCCAAGATTAAGACATTTATAAGGATGTGGATTGCTTCTCCATGGTGAGCCAATCTGTTGAGTCAACCTCACTTGCTTACCCACTTAATTTCCACTTATTGAGCCATGCATACACTTTTAGAGCAGCAGCTGTTCCCCAAGTAATTGCTACATTTTGCAAGTGAATTAAATCCCTGCCAATGGTTTGCATTTTAACAGCTCCATCATTCATCATCCTCACCTTTTATTTATAGGAGCATCTAAAGTATACAAAATGTTGTATATAAATAATATCCACGGGTTTTCTAATCTGATAATCTAAATGAGAAGTGGGTAACTACTACCAGTTTGAGGACCACATTAGACTTTTTATGGTACACTGAGGGTCATGCACCAATAGTGGGAAGGCCAAAAATTCAATGGGAAAATGTTCAAAGGGTGAAATTGATGCCTTAAAGTTCTGCAGCATTCATTATTTGAGGATCCATGTGTAGGAGATGAATAGGCATAGCCTGGGGGCAGAGTCAAGAGAGGAATCAGCCTAGAAGTATTATGTTCAGACAAGCAGTCTAAGTCTAGCCCCTCTTGAATTCTGTTAACTCTCATCCAGCATCAATTTATTGCTGACCATAAATTGGCTAGATTCTTCTGAATAGGCATGAGCAATAAATCAGATTAACTAGAACTTAATGTGTAATTCCAATTCTTCACACCTGAGAAATGTAGGCTGGGAGTTCCCCAACCTGCCCTTTGTTTCATTTACCACCCTTGTAGAACTGCATAATCTTCTGCAAAAAAAATTTTTTAAAAAAAGAAAGTAAAATGCTCTATCCCAGGACTCTACATTCCATATTCCAAAAATGTGCAAGAAAACAGAATGTGATTACAGGTTAAAAACTAGCGTTCAATTCATATTACTATTGTTATTGTGTTGTTATAAAAGCCAAGCAGGTTAATAATAGGCTGCTTAAAACCAAATTCACCATCTGGTTCTCCCGGTGCTAAAGTATGTAAATGTTGGTAATGGTTGATTTCTGTATTCTCATTATTTTGGGAAAAGGCAATCTCGTCAACATGCCAATCTGTGCAAAACAAAGAGCCATGTTGCAAATGTATGTAAACATTGACTGTGTTGATGTCAGTGGGCTCTTGGGATAGTAAAGAGACACACACACAAACACTCAAAATCAAATGATTTTCTTCCAAAATCTACCTGTAGACCAAGATCAGAAAAACAGATGTGTTTAAAAGAAAAACTTATTCCACACAATCTGAATGAAATATATTCTCCAGTTACTGACTGATTATTATTTATCTGTACTAAATGAGCTTGCCATATACATGGCCACTTAAGTGCAAGCATTTAATAGTTGAGGGTTGGGTTAAAATGATTTACTTGTAATAGTGTATTAAATAATTTTGAATATTTACATGTGTTTAATCTGCATAGAGAATCAGCCTTGTTGATTTCAAGAAAAAGGAAGGAAGGAAGGAAGGAAGGAAGGAAGGAAGGAAGGAAGGAAGGAAGGAAGGAAGGAAGGAAGGAAGGAAGGAAGGAAGGATCATGCAATCAGTGGAAAATTGCATGCATTTTCCACAAAATGTCACATAAATATGAACAAAGTTCGTTTTGATGGACACTCTCACAAAAACCATGTCAAGCAGAGGCCAAGTTATTGCGATTGTTGTTAAAAATAAAAAGCTGCCTAATTCTGTAATTAAAATTAAAATTACTGGTAAGAAGGTTGTGCTTATATTTAAGACCCAAAGAATTAAGCTGAAATCCTCCAAAGCCCTTGATAAATGAAAGAAATGCACAAGCTGGCTGCAGCAATGAAGTCTGTCACCAACCAGTGACTTGATCCGCCTTAAGCTGCTCAGTTCTTTGATCAGAACGGAGAAGGAACAGCTCCACAAGTTCGCTTCAAAAGAGGATAGTAAGTGGCTGAGTCAGGAGACTAGCTTTTATGTACTTCTCCAGAGGGGGAATGGGGACTCCTTGCAAGGTTTAGAAGCCAAGATGCAGATTTTATTGGACAAATAACTTGCTGGACAAAAGCTGGTATAACACACAGGAATATGAGAAGAGCTCAGATGGATTAGGCCCAGAGTCCATCTAATTCCATCATTTATGGGACATAGGCAGAAGAAGAAGCAATGGATGGAAACTAATCAAAGAGAGAACTGACATAGAAATAAGGAGAAATTTCCTGACATAGTATGAACAAACAATCATTAAGGAAGCTCACAAATATGGACAATAAAGTGTTCAACAATTCACTGTTGTTTCCCTGAAGCTGATATTTAAGGCCTATTGCCTTGGACCGAGGAAGTAGTCTAGAGTCCTCAGGGCTAGCTATATTGATCTCTATATGTGCCATTTGTGACTAAGATGTCCAAGTGTTGTCTCAGCCAGAAAAACACTTAACTGATTTGCAGCAGAAGCCCAGCATCTACATGGAACTGAGGCTGTTTCTTGCTGCCTTTGGATTTTATCACCCTTGGACTTCATTTTCCAGAGCAGATGAGCACTTGCAATATGAGAGAATATCTGTAGCTCAGAGTTGGACTGTGGAGTCCTTGATGCCATCTGAGCTTGGTTGTTTGCTTGCAGATGTTTCATTACCCAACTAAGTAACATCAGCAGTGCATTGATGATGTTACCTAATTGGATAATGAAACATCTGCAAGCAAGCAAGCAAGCAAGCTCAGAGAGCACCAAGGGTTCCGTAATTAGCACTTCGCCTTCAGCATGTCACTTTCTCATTTGAAAACAATATAAAGAAAAGAGTTGCAGGAATCTTTTTTAAAACCAAGTAGCGCTAAGAGTCAGGTGGATACCAAATAAAGTTTCTTAGATACGTTCCTGTAAAACACAGACCAGAGTGTCTTCTTCTGTTTCATTGTAGGATTATCTATTCTGAATAGCCGACTAAGATTTTAGGCAGATGTCTTTTCCATCACTTGCTTGCCAATCCATTTGATAAGAAGATTGAACTTGCCATCTGATAGCTTACAAGTGAACCACATGGGTGTTTTTTCCTTAATTCTGCCAAATAAAATATGCCGCTTGGCCAGAAATTATTAAAAGAGATTTTAGATAAACAGAGAGAGGAGGCTGGAGAAAGAATGACTGAAACTGTTCACAAGAATGACTGGAACTGTTTTTCCTATCGAGGAGCAGAAGATAAATTTCAAGGGTAAGGGGTAAATACAGCTGTCCTTCAGCCTCTTTGCACAGTGGACTGAATAATCCCTTTTCTATACCGCCCCCAAATTATGCTGTGTTAAATTGTTCCCCCCAAAAGTGTCAGGAACTAGGAGGCCAAGATATTCTTATTTAGCCCATTGTACTCTATTGCTGTCCCTAGGATCTCAGAGAATACTGTGCATTTCAGGTAGATAGGAAAAAAACAGGATAACGAGTCAAGGCAGAAACACAAAAAGTAGCCATAAAATGCTCTGGAAACAGAATTCAAAATTCAGAGCTTAATCTATGAGGACCAGGTGGAAATTCTCCATCAAGCAGGTGATACTCTGTTCATGGGTACAAGAATGTTTCCTTAGTTCTTGGCCTATTTTCCAACATGGCTCTTTCCTGCCTTCTACCTGATTTTGTTTTGTTTTGTTTAATTCTAGCTTAAACAGGACAATTTTAGACCATCGTGTTTCATGTGTGCTTGTGCGTGCATGAGAGTTGGTATCATCCAGTCCACTTGTGGATCAGCATACTGTTCAAATTGAGAAATTGGATCAATCAAGATTAAGTTTGTTTTGGTGAACACAACATGTTTTTGATACCCTCTGAATATGAATCCAGGCATTGGACTACCAAAGTGAGTATCTTCTAGAACATGGGGAAACAACCATGCCTTTTGGAAGTCCTTGAAATTGTCATCCCAACCACTTGAATCCCATGGGGTAGTAGAGCATTGATTTAGAGAGGCAGTGGTTCTGTTCCTCTGTCTTTCATCTTTAGCTTTACAACAGGGTGGATATGTCTGGCAAGAAGAAGATTGCCTTAACATATCTAAGACACTTCCAAATGATTGGCTTCCCCTCTCCCAATTTTTCTGAATCCAGTGTATAAATTGCATTACTTACTGATCTTTTGATTACTCTCAATCTATTCAGACATTGGGACCATGCAGTCACGGCCAGATTTATATTTTGGCAAGCCTATAAAGCTCACAAAGAACCATCAGCCAATCAGATTTGTCCATTTCTGTCTAGTGGCTGAGCACTAAAACTGTCAATCAATCAACCAGTGTTTTCTTCCCAGCTGGTAACTGAGAACATGTTCTTATCCCGTGAGGTCCATGCCAAAACATGCATTCATTCCTTCTCTTCACAAAAATAGAAGAATAAAGTGTTAGCTGCTTGTAATAAACAGTTCGATAGTCTCTGTGGCAGTAAACATCCTTGCTTTCCAAGCTTCTAAAATCCCTGCCAACAAAATCCTCCACTGGAATCTCAAGAGATGAGAGGTGGCGAACCAAGACTCACCCTTAACATGAACAGATTGCCCTTCACATACAAGATAATGCATTACACTTTCTTACATGGCATTCCTTGTATTTACGTGGCTGCCCATTATTCCAAAGAGATATAAAAATTGCTGGCAACTGCAAACTGAAGTTCCAACAACCTCATATAACAACCAGGACTACAGCTTTGTCTAGAAAAACCTCACAGCCTACAGTTGTGATGATGGACAATCATTTTGTAAAGGGCTACATTGACTAGAAAACTAAAACAGCCTTTGTGGGTTGCATGACATATGGAGATGAAAAGTTAACATGTTTGCCTTTGGGAGAGCAGTATGTGGAGGGGAGATTGGGATTTAAGGAAAAGGAGAGGTTAAACCTATTGTATATTTAAGATGTCTTTTTTTTCCAAATTGCTTTTGAAAGAGCACAAAAAATTGGCCATTGGTTTTTGTTGTTTGTGCACCAGATTTCAGTTGTACCATTTAGGATATTCTGCAGCTTGCAAAATGGGGGGGGGGGGAGTGTCATGCAACTAACCCAATTATGGGCTGTCCCTCCATAGTATAGGACTAGAGATTTTGTTTATTTGATTGATTTGAGTGTCATCAAGTCAATGTGGACTCTTAGTGACCACATAGATAGAACTTCCACAGGATGATCTGTCCTCAGCCTAGCCATTCAGGGCATCTATCACCACTGCAATTGAGCCAGTGGTGGGATTCAAATATGTGAACAACCAGTTCTCTGTGTGGATGCCGCTTCCGGAAGTCCATTCAGGGCTGGGCAATCCGCTGGGCTCTATTAAACTGGCAACACTATCTAGAGGGGAGTAAGGTGCCTTTCAAGGTATGGACTGATCACAAAAACCCAGAAGCACTAAAGACTCCCTGCAAATTGTCCCCAAAACAAGTACGATGGGCACAGTACTTT
Source organism: Azemiops feae (assembly GCA_023970755.1). Taxonomy (NCBI): domain Eukaryota; kingdom Metazoa; phylum Chordata; class Lepidosauria; order Squamata; family Viperidae; genus Azemiops; species Azemiops feae. The sequence goes on along the minus strand of JALGBA010000702.1, from coordinate 410,328 downwards.
AACCATTTTAACTTCACCCTAAAGTACATACCGGGAGGAAAAAACTTCTTAGCTGATGCTCTATCCAGACTGCCCCAGTACAAAAGCCAGCGTGAAGAGGTTAATGAAGCAATTATCTCCAATCCACAAACTGCTTCTCAACTTACTCTGCGCAAAGTCCCACCTCCAAGAGCCCCTAATCCCAATGACCCTGGGGCAAAGAAAATAAAACAAGAGCTCCTCACCGACCAATGGTTCAATGACAAACAAACCTCCCTAACATGCAGGGATGGTTTGGCTTACAAAGGTGGAAAACTATATTTAAAAACATTACACCTCATCCACCGTCAATTCTGGTGGCCGGGATTGAAATGGGACGTGGAAAACTATGGCTGGAGTTGTGCTGTATGTGCCACCATGAAAAGAATTCCGGGGAAAACCCCTGGGTTATTGCAACCGGTGGCAGACCCTTTCCAACCATGGGAAGAAATTGCTATGGGTTTTATAATAGACCTACCTGAAAGTAGGGGAAATACAGTCATCTGGACTGTGATAGATCTATTCTCAAAGCAGGCTCACTTCATTGCCTGCAAAGGGCTCCCGTCCGCCCAACGACTAACCAAAATGTTTCTGAAACACATCTACAGACTGCATGGCGCCCCTAAATGAATAATCTCTGTCAGGGGGGTGCAATTCACAGCTACGTTTTGGAGGAGTTTTCTTAAACTAATTGGCTCATCTCAAGGACTATCATCGATACTTTGTTTCTCAAATAAAAGATTCTTTAAGGTAAACAATGCCTCGACGTTCTTTTGAAGAGTTTCATCTGTTGGAACCATGACATTATGCTTTACTCAGTGATGAGAGCTGGACATGATGTCACCATGCCAGTCTTCAACACCTGAAGATATGAACCAGGCCACAGGACAAAGCTTACACGGATCTTCCTTGAGATTCAAGTGACAACATCAAGATTTAGTCCACAAAGAGGGACTCACTGTCAATTTCTTTGAACAGCTGAAGGATTAACTTAATTTGCTTAAAATGATGCATCAGGAAAAGCATTGCCCTGGATCAAACCAGAGGGGGAGGGGGAGGATTGCCACTATTTTTTTTTCTGCCACAGCTTGTAACTTTGATGTTATTTATTACTGAACTGACCTTTAGCAGTAGAAATTTGGATGAGACTCAGATCTAAATTTGATTGGCTTAATTTATCAGGATTTCTATGGGATTTGGAAAACTCAAGTAAGAGCAAGAAATACATGAAGCTAAATATCTCCTTGCCACGAACATTGAGAATTGGCCCTTTACAGGAGCTGGCAAGCCATTTTCCTGACCCATTAATTGGCAAGTTGTCAATGAAGGTGCATTTCTTAAAATAAAAACAGCAAAGAGTATAACTGTATTACCAATGGATTGCATTGAACGGCTGGATTTTTAAATCACTCAACATCTTTTTATGTTGATGTTCCTTTGAACAGGAGCAACGAGTTCAGGAGTTCAGTTCAGGAGACATATTCTTAATGCTTGCATTCACAGACGTTTAGCCTGTTTAGTGAATTAACCCATTTTCTAGATTTGCATGATATACTGAATCATAAATTAAACAAAGAGAGACAGTAAACCACAACAGAACAAACCAAGTTAAAAATATTAACCAAATTTAGCACATGATCTGAATATAGCTGCTAGATCAGGGGTCCTCAACCTTGGCAACTTTAAGACTTGTGGACTTCAACTCCCAGAATTCTGGGAGTTGAAGTCCAGAAGTCTTAAAGTTGCCAAGGTTGAAAACCCCTGTGCTAGATGACCAAATGGGAGCTATGGCCAGCATTAAAACATCCCAGGGCAAATTAAATCTCATAATCCCATCCCAGATTTTTGGCATGATTCTGTGCCATCCCCCCCCCCCAAGGACTCACACCAAATTCGATGAATGGGTCCAAGTGTTGGCCATTCTGTTTTCACTGCCGCAAACACTGTTGGGGAAAATGGATGGTTCCAGAAATGAAATTTGTGTTATTTTTAGGAGCGGTGATGACAGGAGGCATCATGTTTGAAAGCTCTAGCTTGATCAAAGCGCCCTAAAGGGATTCAGCAGCACTGAGAACTATCAAATAGGATTATGATAGAATTAAGGGACTGAGCCATTTATAACTTTGGGCACTCTCCTTCTTTGAAGCCTTCCTTGGAAATTGATCTTCCTCCCTCCCTCCCTCCCTCCCTCCCTCTCCATAAACTAGAACCACAGGGCCGCATTAAAATGTCTGCATCCATTCCAAAACTATTAGCTTTGTACAAGATAATCCCGGGGAAAGGTAACAGTTGCACATGACAGTTGAAATTTCAGAGGGGAAAGAAAGCTTTTGTGCAGCAACATTTTCGTTCCCCACCCCTTGTGCTGGGAGCATGTCTAATGGATTCTTTTCTGCAACCTGACACAGTGCCAAAGTTGCATTATGGGGCATTTATTACACAGTAAATCACAAAACAAAATATGGAAACAAGAGGGTTTCCCCCCCTCCCCTCCTTCCATGTTAAGCAAAAAAAAATGAAACAACCAGGAAAGGGAGAGGTTTATACATAAAAATGGGACAATCCCATTTCTTCTCAATCTTGTGCTCCCAGAGTTGCAGTGAGCAATCGGTGACTCTAATCTTTCTCATATTCAAAGCCTTTCATGCAGCCAAACTGTTGGGTGTAACACACACACACACACACACACACACACACACAATTTACTCCAAAGGTTGCTGCTGAATTAGATTAAATACATCAGAAACAACCCTTGCAACTGTTTTAATTTAATTTTCATTCAATGTAAATCCAATTTTATTCTTTTCTTTTCTTCTTTTCTACCCCACTGATTTAACTAAGAACACAAGAGACCAAATTTGGGGTCCTTTCTATCCAAACAGTAAGCTCCATTCTTCTGCTATGGTCGCTTCCTGGAATCTTCAAGTAGCAGCAGCAAAGTTAACATCTTGCTGACATCTTACCTCCTGCAGAATCACCCCTACTTCTGACATTCTGTGTTTTTTTTTCCTAGTCCTCATTTTGTGAAAGAAAAAAGGTAGCATTTTTCTGTTCTAAAAAATACAGTCTCCTTCAAGTTAAATTCAACTTCTGATGACTTCATGTACAATCTATGTTGACAGTAATCCTGAAGTAGTTTCTAATGCTTCCTCCTCCTCCTCCTCCTCTTTTTTATAATCTAACCCAGTCGTGGCGAACCTACGGCACGGGTGCCAGAGGCGGCACTCAGAGCCCTCTCTGTGGGCACGCGCGCCGTCACCCCAGTCCTAGGCCTTCAGCTGGGTTTTATAAAACCTTTTCGCTTTAGGCCTCCACCGCCGTGTGCAAAAAAAAAAAAAAGGTTCAATCAGTCAATTTCAACTTCTCGTGGGGAAAAAAAAGATCTTGCAAAATTGGAATTGATTGATTGAACTTTTTAGTCCCACCTAGTCTGCCATTACCACCGCAGCCACGCCCACCCAATGGGCCACACCCAGCCAATGGGCCACACCCACCCGGCACTCAACGATGCATAAGTGGGTTTTGGGTTGCAGTTTGGGCACTCGGTCTCTAAAAGGTTCGCCATCACTGATCTAACCTGTTGCCTTGAGAATTTTTGGACTAACCCCTCCTATTGTTTGCTAAGTTTGACCTTGCCTAGCTTCAAGAGGTCGGTCAGGGTGAATAGATAGGTGCTTCTTTCTCTTTTTTAGAATATGAAATACATATATTAATTAATTAATTACTCAACCAAACAAACACTGTAAGCATTTGAGGAATGTATTTAAACTTGCATGTCCATCAGGGCAACTTAGTGGGCTTCAAAGACATCCTCACTGAGTGATTCATTTTGCACATTTATTACAATCATTAGATCAGAATTAAACATGATACCATAAAGCCCCATGACACTAGTTCAAGAAGATATCTAACAGCAATCTGGAAACAGATACCCAACAATTGCCCGCTTCCTACACTTCACTTTTGAAAAAGGCTACAAAATTGACATCCATAAAACTGTATGTCATGAAATCCATAAAACAAAGACATGTCGTGCCATTAATGGCAAATTTGCAGATGCTCCAGACCAAAAAAGCCACAGGCACAGACAAATCTACTCAGACATGAAGACAGGATATTATATCACTCTCTTTCCTGACCTTAGCCTCTCACTGGATGCTAAATATGGATTATCAGCTTATAAAGATATGGCAGTAAATAGAGATGCAACATGATGGGAGGAAAAGCAGTGTGGTAGGGAGCAAAAGTACTTTCTGACCACAGCTAGTCGGATAGGCGGCACACTAAATGAAGAGAAGGGTCTAAATTTAAAAATAACACTTGGTTTGGCATTCAAGTGTCCTCAGAATTATAAACTTATTAAAAACATTAGGATAATAGAAGAAAAAAGAGGAACCATTGCAATGCCCATAGGTACCATAACAGGACTCTCAGATTACATATCTTTTACGCAATGTATGGTTAGATCCTATTTATACAGCAGTGGGATTCACTACAGCTTCCTTATTTTGTGCAAGCCAAACCATAATCAGGAATCCAGAAAGAAATTCAGGATGCCTAAAACCCCTAAAACCCAGAAACCAAGAATTTGAACCATAACATAATCCCACATCTACTGTTAGGATTTAGCCAGCTTCACAGCCAGGGCAATGCTTCCCAACAAATATCACGGCTTCTCTTTTCAGGCTTCATTTTGGTTCTTTTATTGTCACTGACTTGGTGTAAGAGCACGGAAGAAGCAGTTTCTGACCCAGAATCAAAGGGATTCCAGCTACCTTGCCGCAGAAATTGCAAAACAAAACCTCAGAATGCAGGAATCTGAAACTGGAAAACACGGAATGAAAACTGAAAATCTGGATAATGCTACAATGAAGTGGAAAAATGGCTCCATAGCAGAGTAGAAGAGGTCATCTGTACACTTGATTACAATTTATGCTTCTTTTTCGGTCCACATGTTACTTTCAGCTTGCACCCCACACACATACACATATCCTACTACTATTCAGAGAATGAATAATAAGAAAGTTCTAATCTCCAGAGAGCAATCTTGATCAGAGGACTGAAGACTAAAACATATGAAGAATAGTTTCAGGAATTGGCTATGTCTAATTAATGAAAAAGAAGGACTAGGGGTGACATGATAGCAGTGTCCCAATCTCTGAGGGGCTGTCACAAAGAAGAGGGGTTCAATCTACTCTCCAAAGCACCTGAAGGCAGGACAAGTAGCAATGGATGGAAGCCAATCAACGGGACAACTAACCTAGTCCTAAGGAGAAATGTCCTGACAGTGAGAATAATTAATCAGTGGAATGGCTTGCCTTCAAAAGTTGTGGGTGCTCCATCACTAGAAGTATTTAAGAAGAGATTGGACAGCCATTTGTCTGAGATGGTGTAGGTCTCCTGCTTGGGCAGGCAGTTGGACTAGAAGACCTTCAAGGTCCCTTCCAACTCTGTTATTGTGTTATTCTGAAACATCTTTGCTCTAGTTCTAAAACGTTTGAGAAGAAGGTAGAAAGCTGAGGAATAATACTAATTTATCCTTTTTTAAAAAAAAAAATATGTAACTTGTGAATAAAAGGCAACAGCGGAGATTAATTAACAAGCCTCTTCCACCTTTGCTGCTAAGAGAGATTACAGCAGCATCTCTTACAGAAAGAGGACACTACAGTATAATTGTCTTAAAAGCTTTCTTTGGCTTAGGAAGATTTAGCCAGCTAAATCTATGAAAAAATACGTGAACTAGGTATTTTTTTACCGCAGTGATGACAAATACAGCTTCACTGATTTTCCAGCCACATGGGGCTGTTCTAAAAAGACAGGAGATTATCCCATTTCATATTGATTATTCTCTCTTCACCTCCCTACCCCATGCCACTTTGAAGACAAAACTGGGTTGATGGGTCAATGAGGCAAAGGTAGCACAACGGTCTCCAAAATATGGAACACAATCTTGAATTCTAGCCTGCCCATGCCTACAATTTATTTATTTGGTAATCATTGTCCATGTAGACCACTGACAGCATTTCCAGAATTGCAAAGAATCAAAAATTCCCTACACAGAATTCCCTGCCCAGCATGGGTGGCGAGGGAAATCTGGACTTTGATGGCCAGTAGCTGAGGTTGAAAAATGCTGCCTTGTGCTGTTAGCATGGTCAATAGGCAATAATGCATACTGAGTAACATCATAAGCAGGAATCAAGGAACTCAAATTCAATCCCAACTGAATAACAAAGATTGGTGAGTAGCCATTCTTTTTCTCTCTTTTAGATCAATCTCCCATACAGGATTGTTGCTGTGATGAAATTTGGGAAAGGAGCCCTAAATCCAGCATTTCTGATTGTCTTGAAAGACAAGGTTCCAATGCAGCAAATAAACAATAATAATCATTTTTATCTACCACATCTTGCTCTTTAGCTTCACTTTTTCTCATCCATCCCTGACTCCTCCCTTGCTTTGCTAGCTTTTACCTGATCTTTATATCAAAGTGGAACATTAAAACAGCTAACCAAGCTTTAATGAAGTAATACCAATTCTGTTGGGAGCAATAAGAGATAGGGACAGCTGATTAAACAATTAATTATTTCAGGATCCTGTCAGCCTATCAGAGAGAGAGAGAGAAAGAGAGAGGGGGCGTGCATTGGGATTTAATTTAGAATCATAGATTAGGAAAGAAACTTTGAGATTCTCTTATCCAACCTGACGCAGAGTACATAGAACATAGAATAAAAGGGTTGGACATACAAGGAAATAGTTTCAACCCATTGGTTCTCATCAGATCTCCTGAGATGATAAATCTGTCCTAAAGTTTAATCTTTAATGCGACAGACTGGGGACTATGTTCATTTCAGTTATCCTACTTTTCAGGATAAAATCTCCTAAAGTGGCTAACAAGATCTATAAAACATCACGCCTACAATTATGAGGCATATTACTGAGAAGAAATATGTTTCTAGGACCTTTCCCACAAGGCAATTGGTGAAGGGGGAGAGGCTTAGATTGAGGAAAAAGTCATATTCACTTCATTAATTAAAGTACATTTAACTTAGATTTAGATTTATTGACTTAGAAACAATTGCCAAAGAAGCTGGTTAGAGAGCTTCGATTTTTCTCAAATGTGGATGGTCTTGTTTTAAGAGCCAAACCACGAACCATCTCAAGAAGTGACTCTGTCATCAATGGGATTGTTTGTGGGAAAGGAAATGGTTTTGGGGTAAATTGGTAGGACCTCTCTTTAGTGGGAAACAAAGCAATAATTTTTAAAAGTCCCATTCATTTCTCCATGATTACTCACTCTTTTAAATGCCTTTGACATGTTGAAGAGCAGCAGAATTATATAAACTAAGGGTTTGCTCTTCCATCTGTTTCACCACATGAGGGAGCCTTGCTAGCAAGCAAAAGAGAATGGATTTTTCACTTTGTGGGGACATTTCCATGCAAAATTGGCCATCAATGAGATGTTCTTCTGCAGATGAAAACATCCACCTCAGCTTCTTTATTTTGCACTTCCAATATTGGTGCAGGATATGGACATCTCACATTTCTATTCACAAGTTCAATGGATTATGCCACTTTGGCTACATGAGGCCTGGCAATCAGAGCTGACCCACAGGCACACTAAATGATCTAAATGATCATCTTCTCTTCAAAAAAGACATGGTCCTGTCTCTTACCCTGCAGATGCTGAACATCCACAAAGTTATAGGAGCAGACTCTACAAAATGTCCTTGAGAACCTCAGGGCTGTCTGGAAGTCTCAGATACGTTTCAGATCTCAGATGCAGAAAAAGAAGTCAGAGCTCTTACACTATATATTATTTTCTCTATCTCTCAGCATACTTACTTGCTGGACACAATAGAGATTAGTGATTTACTTGCTGGACACAATAGAGATTAGCGATTTACTGACTCTAAAGGAGGAGCAGTGCTCAGGGATTGGAAACAAAGCAGAATGAGATTGTGAAAGGTTTGGCTTTTGATGGATTTGTGCTTAATAAAGTTAAACATATTTTAAATCCTATTTTGTTGCTATCCTCATTATCTTGGGACCACCATGGAAGGGGGGGGTACTGTTTCAGTGTGATTTCACATATAATTTGACCCCTAGGAGGCAGGGTAAGGCTGGTTTGGTCCTTATTGGCCTTAATCAGCAGCCATTATAATTAATATTAGATTTTATTCGTACTGGGTGCCAGGCAGGTGAAGGTGGTGGCAATAGTGCACTGGATGGACATGTCAACATTTCACTTTTCTTTTTCCATCTTAAATAAAGATCACCTGATGATCTTTCAACTTTAGATTTCTGTAAGGAAGGCATATACTGTATGAATATCATCAGCTGGAAGAGCTCGGATGTTTAAAACTCTTTGGGGAGACAAAAACAGGAACAAAGCTCCTTTATCTCTTTCCCTTCCTACTTTTTTCTGGGCTATATAAAAGATAGCTATAAATCAAGTGGATTAGTCTTAGACTGACTTTTCTAATCCGAGAGTCCTCTAGATGCGTGAACTTCAACCGCCAGAATTCTCAGTAACATAAACTCATTTATTTTTTAACATGGTCACCATGATGTAAAAAAGATGTTGAGACTCTAGAAAGAGTACAGAGAAGAGCAACAAAGATGATTAGGGGACTGGAGGTTAAAACATATAAGGAAAGGTTGATGGAATTGGGTATGTCTAGTTTAATGAAGAGAAGGACGAGGGGGGACGTGATAGCAGTGTTCCAATATCTCAGGGGCTGCCACAAAGAAGAGGGAGTCAAGCTATTCTCCAAAGCGCCTGAAGGCAGGACAAGAAGCAACGGATGGAAACTAACCAAGGGGAGAAGCAACCTAGAACTAAGGAGAAACTTCCTGACAGTTAGAACAATTAACCAGTGGAACAACCTGCCTCCAGAAGCGGTGAATGCTCCAACACTGGAAGTTTTTAAGAAGAAACTGGACAGCCATTTGTCTGAAATGGTATAGGGTTACCTGCCTGAGCAGAGGGTTGGACTTGATGACCTCCAAGGTCCCTTCCAACTTTATTATTATTATGTAGATGGCGACCCAACTCAAACAGTGTGACTTTGGGCCACATACAACATAAAAGCAAATAATAAATCCAAAAATAGAAGAAAAACAAAGACAACCATATAACAATAAACAAAAATTATATAAGTACAAAATCAAAAATATAAGACGTAAAATGGTGATCATTCACCTAAAAGGCCCCCAAGGAAATTCAACATATTTCAACTTCCCTTTCTCTTCTTCATTGATTTTAGTCACTCCCTGGTCTTATTCCTTCTTGCTTTTCTCTTGGATCTTTCATTCTTTCCCTTTACCGCTTTTTGTCTGTTTTCCATTCTTCACTTCTACATAAATGAAGAAAGACTTGTGGGCTAGGCTGGAAAATGTTTGTTGTTGTTGTTTTTCTGGGAAGGAAGGAAATACTTTTGGTCTGTAAGATCAAGGATACGTTGCGATGTTGCCATAAAGACTCATTTTTAAGGATGTTCACTTTTATTTTAAGCAACACTGTATGTGTTCTTTTAACTTGCTGTCTTCCAAATTCTGAAGGAGACTTACCAATTTATTTGAATCAATGGGATAAGGTTTATATATATTAATGGATATAAAACAGGGGTGTCCAACCTTGGCAACTTTAAGACTTGTGGACTTCAACCCCCAGAATTCCCCAGCCAGCCAATTTGTCCTTCTCACCCACCAATGGTTACTTTCCCATGCTTGTTCAGAAGGAAATGTTCAGAAGGAAAACTGAGAAAGGGACATTTGGACTATTTTGGGGGGAGGGGGAGATGAATGTCAAGGATAAGGAAGCAGTCATAAAGCTCACTTGCTTGCTTCCATATTCCTTCCAATTTGGAGCCCACCATATTTATTCTTCCAATATCACATGTTATAACACCCTGGGAAAGACAGCAGTTGCCAGGATGAGAGAGTCAATGTAAGTATTATCTTTTTAACCCAAAATTTCAGTTTCCCATGGAATTGTGAATACGGTATTGTGAATTCCAAATGTGTGAAACTTTAGACTAACTTTTCCTTTCAATAAAAGCCTCCATACACAAAAATCCACACTAGAATTTTCCAAATTTCCAAAATACACACCAACCTGATTTTTACTCACGCCATCTTGCAAAGGTACAAAGAGCTTCAAAACTGCAAATATATTATAGCAAGCATTGCTCAATCATCTCATTCCATCCATAAACTTAGGCAAAATTAGCTGATTCTCATTTCCCAGACTTATACATGCAATAAATACAGTTGTAATATTGCTTCCCCCTCTCCAATGTTGAAAAAAGTTTTGGTATTAAAATATGCAATCATTTTAGCCTGCCGTTCTTTCCCTATTGTTGTTCTTCACTAAGCAAGGCTATGCAGTTCGGTTAAAAATGCAACATGGATGGCCTGCACCGGAATGAAAAACAAACAAACCATCTTTAGTAACCATGCACCATCTGTTATGTGGAGCTTGTAAATCTACCTTCCCAACATCGTAACAGCAAGGGAAATCAGTCAGTACAGCAAGTTATATGAAACTCCAGCAGTGGGGGAAAGTTACTCAGCTCCGTTTCATGTGGAACTGCATTTCAAACCCCAAGGAACTGCTTTTTCATTTTACGGTTGCCCCTTTCCTTTCACCCTGACCCACCTTTGTATTCCCCAGTCATTTAGCCTTTATCGTTTTGGACAGAGGGTTCTGCCTTGCTATTCTAAGCTGAAAGCATATTTCCGGCATGGATGTAAAGAAGGGGGGGGACGGAGAGGGAGAATGAGAGAGAGAGAGAGAGAGAGAGAGAGAGAGAGAGAGAGAGAGAGAGAGAGAGAGAGATGAATAAGAGAATAAGAGAATGAGAGAGGGGGAGAGGGAGAGAAAGAGAGAGAGAGAATGAGACACAGAAAGAGAGAGAGAGAGAGAGAGAGAGAGGAGAGAATGAGACACAGAGAGAGAGAGAGAGGGAGAGAGAGGGAGAGGGAGAGAGAGATTCTGCTGTGACTGCACTTTGACAGTCATTTTTTGGGATGAAATGCATTATAGCTTGGCCTTCGATACATACATATTACATATGTTTCTTGCAGAAGACAATTGCTCCCAGGTCAGTCCTTAAGACTGTGGTTCTGCGGAACTAAAATGTTTCTCCAAAGGTGACAGAATCAGCCAGGAAGGGAAGGCATTCCATTTGGGATTTTTCAAGTCTCAGTTTATTACAAGGAGCTGATGTAACATTTCTAAAGGCCCCTTTGCAGAATTATTTAAAATTTTCTGTATTATGGCGTAAGACTAAAGATCAGCACATAAGCATTACTGGAGCTTTTAACTGGAGCTTCCAATGTTTGGAAAGGTGGAGTCTGGAAAAAAATATATTTATTTCCCCTGGAGGTCTTTCTTTGTTTCTTAATTTATATGAAACCACATCTCATGCATAGAATGAGAGAGTTAGAAGGGATTTTTTAGGCACTTGAGCCTAATCTGTTACTCAGAGTAGAAATCTAAAATAAGGCATCTGTCAGGCTCCAGAAACCAAGAAAGATATACAAATTTACTTCTCAGCAGTTTCCTTTATTATTCCTCACCTATAGACAGAATCTTGCCAAACTAAAGCAAACTACTTGCATCGTTAAAGATATGACTCTGAGAACGCCTCAGAAGGAATTGATTTGACCTTCTTGATCCCAATCAAATGATCTAAACTTTGCTGTCTCTTGGTTCTCTGGAATGCAGCCCCTCCCTCTTGGGAACCCATATTACATTCCACCATAGCTTCCCTTGCAGATGGCGTGAACACATTCAGCAGAAGGGGATCTACCTTCTAACCTGTAAAAACCATACAGATTTTCCCTGTTTCCAGTGGGCAGGTAGAAAATTGGCAGAGAAGGGTAGTCACTGATCTCATCCTCGTCTTTCAAAGATGCTTTTCCAAAAGGCAACTGGACGGTTTTTTCCTTCAGGAAGAAGAAGAAAACTTCCCATCCAAGAAGTTTCATCAGCCGTGATGGGGGGGGGGGAGATGGAAGGATAGGTACTGACAGTTGAGACTGGATGGTAGTGATGAAGCTTATTGATGGGAAGTGAAATATTTTCTTCTTACTCCTCAAGGAAAAAAACAATCCAATGCCTTTTGGAAAAGCACCTTTGAGACAATTATGATCTGGATGACTGAGAATCTCCATAGACATCCTAGTCACTCCAATTCTTCACCAGATCTTCCCTTAACCTTAATAAGTTCATCAGAATATCTTTGATCTAGTTGGGCAGCCTACTAGTCAGGAGATACTTGCACTGAAGTGAATGCTCCTGATACTGACCTTCTGTTAAAGCTAAGCTTGATGAATTCCACCCCTGATTTTCCTAACCCTGCACCATCTATTTTGTCTAACCACTGCTTCTCCACAGTTCAAGCTGAGCTGTTTTGCAGCATGTTTTGCCTCAGGTCTTATTTAAAGAGGGGATGCCAGGAACTGAAGACGGGATCTTTTGTATGCAAAGTAAATGTCAGAATTCTGAATTATTGCCCTGCCTAAATATATGATGCTTACCTGAGGGCAATACCATAAAATGCAATCATGCGTCAGAAGCAACATGCATGCACAAACATTAGCAAGAAGAAAGAAAGAAAGAAAGAAAGAAAGAAAGAAAGAAAGAAAGAAAGAAAGAAAGAAAGAAAGAAAGAAAGAAAGAAAGAAAGAAGGAAGGAAGGAAGGAAGGAAGGAAGGAAGGAAGGAAGGAAGGAAGGAAGGAAGGAAGGAAGGAAGGAAGGAAGGAAGGAAGGAAGGAAGGAAGGAAGGATTGTCCAAACCTCATCAATTCTGAGATCATTCTAAATCAAGACAGGGAAAAATCTTCTAATCACTACTGCAGAAACATTGATTCCATCCCAACAAAAAAAGTTACCCATTTATTACAGCATCACAACACAAAGTTGGTAGCTTTATTGACTTCTTTGATAAGGAATGATGTGCTTGAATGTGTATTGAATACCAAGGTCTATTTGAGACAGCTTTTGGCTGGTCAGTGAAAACTCTGCTGCAAAAAGACATTCCTGTCTTAGTGATTTGATGTGATTTCTTTCCTAAATTAATTTGCAGCTAAGTTTTTGAACTGTTGGGACATTTTAAAGAAAATGTCCCTTTTTTTATTTGCCTGCTGCTTTTTTAATGGCATGTGCAGATGACCCTGGGAGATAGAAGAAAGAGCTATAGACTACACAATGGTCAGATAAGAGGCAGTTGAGCCCATAGAAGGAATAAGGGTGTAGCAAACAAATCAGGAGGGACCCTCTCTAGTTTCTTGAAATACAAAGGTGATAGAGATGTACTTTCAAACTTTCAAGGATCTGTTAGTGTAACCTTCCATGAAGATAGACCTAGTACTTCTAGATGTGCTTCTTCTCTGGACCAACCCGCATGCTTTGCATTGCTTTCTTGCATTAAAAATCATAGCCAATCCTCTCGTGCAATCATAAGCCTAAACAGAATTAGTTGAGTCCCACTTCCCTGACTAATACATGCACTATAAGGCAGTTCTAATGTTTCTTTGCATCTGCAATAAGAGTTTTTGTATTATATTATAAGAGTCGTGGTGGCACAGTGTTTAGAATGCAGTACTGCAGGCTGACTCTGCCGACTGCCAGCAGTTCAATCCTGATTGGCTCGAGATTGACTCAGCCTTCCATCCTTCTGAGGTCGGTAAAATGAGGACCCAGATTGTTGGGGGCAAGAGGCTGACTCTGTAAACCACTTAGAGAGGGCTGTAAAGCACTGTGAAGTGGTATATAACTCTAAGTGCTATTGCTATTGCTATATTACACAATTATTTGCATAAAAATTAGAGATGGCTTAATTTCAATCATTCTTAGTGTCTCATTCTCTTGATTGTGACTTAGCTTTAACATATTTGTCCATTTTTTGGTGCATTAATCAAAGAAAAAAAAGATTCTATACATAAATACATACATATTTTCATGGATATTTCTCTTAATATCCATTAAATATCTATTCTTTCAAACTGCATTGCAAAATTCCCCAAAAGTATATTTGTAGAAGTGAGTGCTGTGAGGCAGATATATTTTTTACAAACTGGATAAAAAGAAGTGGACCAAATTTCCTTCTTGCTCTAGTCAGGTAAAAAAAAATGCACATTTTTGGAATTAAACTCAAACAGACTTGCACATTTTACGGTAAGATGATGCTCACTTCATTATGATCAATAAAAAATTAGCATTCCAAGACACATCGTGAATAAGGTACTGTGACCCAAGAATAAGTTTAGTTTTTCTTCAGCCAAAAATCCCCTATCAACATCCTAAATACCAATAGATTGTTAAAAGGGCACTTACCAAGGTTTATTAAGTATATGAACCATAAATCCATTTGGTCTGCAATTAATTCAAAATTACACAACCACTAAATGTGTAATTAACTTGACTAGGAGTATTTAAGTCTTTATGTTGGCATTTATAAAGGCAAGCTACAAGAAGTTTATTAGCTGGCAATTTATTGCTAAAATACTGGCAATTCATGAGTATGTTGATGGAAGAAATCTAACTTACTATCTCTCTTGTCATTATAGGCTAATTAAATGTCTAGATAACTCTTTTAAGTAAATTAAGAATCAGTCGAAAACTTCCAACACCAATGACTACATCTGAAATACACGGAGGGAAACTGCCTTTAATTTGCATTAGAGAAAAAAAAATTCTGGGTTTGTTAGTAAGTTATAGAATGTTTAATGAATCCTGTGCAGACAATTAATCAATCAATTAACATTGCATTCGTTTAAATCTGCTCCTGTAGAAAAGATTTGTTTAGATGACATATTGTACAGTCAGGTAGCATTTCAGTAGAAGCATTCCATCATAGGTGAGAAAGAAAAAAATATAGTTTTCCTACGGTATCACCTTCCGTGCATTGCCATCACTGGCAATTCTACAAGCTGGAATATATATAAATGCATTGCTACAGAAAATGCTGCAGCATGTTCAGGGGGCATCGTAGAAGAAGCATTCCCTCAATATATATGAAAAAGATGTTTCCTAAGAGACCATCTTACAAATCTAGTTTTTGGGAACACTTGTGCAGAAATAACTATATGTTTAACCAAGGCCATGTTCTAGCAAAGCAAAAGATGAAGGGTGGACCAAAGGGATAAATCGGCTCACCATTTCTCTACCTTTTTTGTGGCAAGAAAGGTCAGAAATTATTTATGTTATCCAATATTCTCCAAAATAACTTCAGTTAATGTTACCACCTTCAGCCAAGGGAAAGGAATATTAGTTGTGAGTAGCAAATTGCAATTATTGTACAGTTAGTGAAAAAGCTTGACCAGGCAGCTTCTATAGCATTCTATCCAACACTATGTCTCTCTAATGGTGTGGACATCACAGATTGATGGCTACATCTACCATATTGATCAGGGGACCTTTCAAACAGACATGCATCATTCTCAAAGAAAATTGAAGATATGTTCACTGTGTCAGCAGACATTCTCTCTTTGAACATTAAGTTAAGTCCAGTAGTCAGATGGGATCACATTCTGAGTACTGGACTTAATTTGTCTTGTTGTTGGTTCATTGCTGTGGGTAGATCTTAGGTTCATGCAGGGATGTTTCATGCAAGGAAAGCAGTGCACTGTAATTGGCTCACAACGTATGTTCAACCCCTTTCTCCAAATAGCAATAGCACTTAGATTTATATACTGCTTCACAGTGCTTTACAGCCTTCTCTAAGCAGTTTACAGTGTCAGCCTGTTGCCCCCAACAATCTGGGTCCTCATTTTACCAACCTTGGAAGGATGGAAGGCTGAGTCTACCTTGAGCTGGTCAGGATTGAACTCCTGGCTCTGGGCAGAGTTAGCCTGCAATACTGCATTCAAACCTCTGCACCACCACAGTTCAAAAGCTCAAGAAAGTTGCTGTACTGATTCAGTTGACATCATCTCTTATCTGACTGTTCCACTGTGCATGTGTGGAAACCTATTCCAAGTATTCATGTAGGCAGTGTCTAAACAAGAAGAATCATTGCACTTCTTCCTCATTCAAGAAAACTATGTTGCTAGTATGACACCAAATATTCATTGAAGCAAAGCGCACTAAATTTCATTATCTAACTGCATAGCCTCCATTCTGTTACCTCCCATGTCCAATGAGTTGTGCAGAAATATAATGGAAATTGCAATACCATTGTTTCTACTGTCTAATGGCAATGGAGCTGCCTTTATTTCTCAAGGTTTCCTGTGACACCCAGACTAGAATACCATTAAAGATGAAATCTGCCTTCAAACCAGATTTACAGCTTAGGATCTTGACCCTTTCACAAGTTGCCTTTGTGGTGTTTAGGAGTCTATTCAGTACTCAAGCAACCTTCTCTATTTAAGATAGGACAAATTTCCACTCCTACTTCAAAATCCCCAAGAAATTGGAAATGAAGCATCAAACATCACACAACATACTGTAAGTTGTAAAGATTTTGCTGAACCTTATAAGCTACTGAAGATTCTCAATCATCCAGGTCACGGTTGTCCCAAAGGTGCTTTTCAAAAAGCAACAGGACTTTCTTAGTTTTTTTTTCTTGAAGATGTTTCACTTCTCATGCGAGAAGAAGTTCGGGCTAGAACTGAAAAAGCTTTTTGGATGAGAAGCAAAACGTTTTCAAGGAAAAAAACCAAGAAATTCCAGTTGCCTTTTGAAAAGCACCTTTTACTATGCATTTGGCTATGAGTCTTGGCAGCTATATCTTCATATTGGTCTTTCAATTAAATCTTGGGTTGGGAAGGAATGTATCGAGACAGAGATGGAAAGGACGTAATTATCCCAAGTCTCCAGATGACCCTGATGTAACGTTCTTACTCTCTACTGGCGCTGTAATTGCACCCAATAAGCAAAGGGATTTGAATGGAGACTAATTTGAGGATTAAGGCATTTGTCTTACAGAAGAAAATCATAGGAAAGGTCAACATTTAGCACCAGAAGTCTGTCCTTCAATTTTTCTCCCCTTAAAAAACACATCTCTTTTTTAGCCTTTTGTTCAGGATGCTTTCCAATTATTTTTGTTGATGTAACTGTGGTTGGCTGAAGCTGAAATGGCTATGGTACACATCTGTTCAGCATAACTCATTTCTCTGCTAGCCTGGCAGAAGTCATTGCATCGAATTGTTAAGGAGGGCCACACCTTCATCCAGATGTTTAGACAGGATTTGGCATTTTTATCTACCTATGGAGTCCTTCCCAAAGACCTGGGATAGGCAGATATTGTTTGAGGGTGTTGAAGATAATATTATCATATACACAACATTGTGAAATCACAGCTGTCAGTTTTTTTAGCTGGTATTGGCTTTCAGCCTCATCGGGTTTTTCCAAAGAATCTAGGTTGTCATAATTTATCAACATAATATATGTGCAGGTCCAAGTAGTATGGACTTTTGCAATTGACAGATGGGGATTCTGTCAATCCACACGTTTTTTTCTCAAATAATATTCAATGTCCTTCCTATTTAATACACAGATGTTACCATATTCTGCCTTTCTGTGTCCGTCACACAATTTTATTATATTTCATATTTCTAAATCACCCATCCACCTCAAAGAGGGGCTCCACACATCTACCCATAATTATACCGCAAAATTTGGGGGTATGCTCCACCACATCTTCTCTGTTTAAGAAAATACAGTAAGTGACTCCAGTATTATTTGTAGCATTTGAGATTTTATCTCAAATGAGAGATAGGAGGTTATAAGAAGCTGCAGATGAAAGCATCCGAGTTAGCCATTAGAAACATACTTATGTCTCTTTAACACCTTTGATGACAATGTGTATGTTTTTTTACAAAGCCCTGGAAAGTGTGGCAGGCCTTGGGGATAATGCTAAGCAGAAACCAGAATGTCTTGGGAGGAATGGTCTAGTAGGCCTCAGGTTCAACATGCTGTTTGTAACAATTATAATAATACACCTGTACTACCATTGTCAGTCTGGAGTAGCCACTTGGGCCCTCATTAGTATTGTATTAGGGCTACATGGGGGAAAAGATAATGGCCCATAATGAAAAATGCCAAATTTTCTATATAATAAAAATGAACTTGATTAATGTAAATCGCTTTCAGGGAAAGGGTTACAGCGTTGTTAGAAATAAAAAATGATGTATTAATCCAACATTCTTACAGATGGTCCCAACCTCCTGACAACTGCTATTCATTTGAGATGCTATTAGCATGCATAATTATGCTAATTAAGTTGTAATTAAGCACCAATTCTTCAGAGGGCTTTTTCTTCTTCCTTCCCTTCTTGAACTTCTCTTTTCTCTCTCTCTCTCTCTCTCCCCCGTTCTCTTTCTTGGTGTACACCTTTTCATGCAACTCAGAAAGGGGCACCTTTATGGGACAAGGAAAATAAACAAAGGTTCTTACGGTTGTTTACTAGGACGGGACAACCGTAATATCTAGAAGATCATCTCTGTAGAAAGGCGAGGATGATCTTATAAATGATTAGTGGTAGAGATGGGAAAATCCATCTCCTTCTGTGGCTGTATTGGAGCTGGATCATTTATTTGAGCATAATTCCCCGTCATTATCTGGAAGTGTTCGAGGGTCAAAGTGGGGGGAAGTGTTAATCTCTCTCGGTATGAATGTTGCAAATCTTACGTACCTTGCATGAACTCTTCCCTGCATATGTCAACCTTGATACTTTGCTAATTTGCCTTTTTGCTGCATATTCTGAAGAATTGTTGCTTATTTTAGGATTAAAATATTGCCTTCTTTTTTTTCCAAATAAATATATGATAACATTTGAGGGAGATGCATTCTAAATGTAAAAACAAAATAACTTGGCAATTGTTTAACCTTCTTAAGATATTGTGCACCCTTGTTTTCTTTTCCTGCTGTATTTCAAAATTATTATTGTTTATTTGTAGAATGGTATTCTAACTAAGTTACTCATGAGAAGTAATGGAAATCAATGAGCCAATTAGTTATAAAGACTATCCTAAGCCTCATTGATTTCAAAGATGCTGAATCAGAAGGCTACTCCCAAAATGAGATAAGTTTTAAGAAAGTACGGTTCATATTCCGATAGAGACTTTTAGAGACTATTAAAATCTTGCTTGGGAAGATTTTAGAGAGCAAGCTTAGTGTACTACAAAGCCAAAGAACCAGGTCGTCACATTCAGAGTGCTATAACCAAGTTCCATTCACAACTATTGAAGGAGGAGCTCAGTTGAAAACATTAAAGGAGAATATTTCTAAAGCCTATATATTATTGAGAAATAAATACCCCAATATTCATCCCTCAGCTTTGTTCAAGAAAAAAAACCCGCAGAGCCACTTTATATACAGGGGAAAACCAGTATAATCTAAAGAGAATAATAATAATAATAATAATAATAATAATAATAATAATAATAATAATAATAATAATAATAATAATAATAATAATAATAATAATAATAATAATAATAATAATAATAATAATAATAATAATAATAATAATAATAATAATAATAATAATAATAATAATAATAAAAAACACTTCCACTTGAAGTTGTTCAAATTAATACAATTACAGAAAAGGGGGAAATTTTACAATAGGCGAGCAACATTGTCTTTAATGGCTATTTTTCATAGCTTGTTTTCATGGATTGCTGCAATCTGAGATAACCTCAGAATCTTAATTTATTTTGGAATTCTAGTCCCCTGTTTCTTCTGGTCTCAAATGTTCCAGGTTAAATTAGCTACTCTATAGACTATACGTTAAGGGAGATGCTAATATACTACCACTGTCCCTCACCTCCTCTCTCACATATTTACAGTACATAGATACATGAAAAATTAGAGCAAGGCCGATACATACATGGGAAAGTAGATAATACTACAACATAGATCATAGAATAGAACATAGAATGATAGGATTGGAAGGGAACTTGGAGGTCTTCTAGCCCAAACCCCTGCTCAAGCAGGAAACCCTATACCATTTCAGACAAATGGTTGTCTAATCTCTTCTTTAAAATCTCTGGTGATGCCCCAACTTCTAGAGACAAGCCATTCCACTAATTAATTGTTCTAACAGTCAGGACATTTCTTCTTATTTCTAAGTTGGTACTTTCCTTGATTAGTTTCCATCCATTGCTTCTTGTTCTGTCATCAGGTGCTTTTGGAGAATAGGTTGACCCCCCTCTTCTTTGTGGCAGCCCCTCAAAGGTTGGAACACTGCTATCATGTCACCTCTAGTCCTTCTTTTCACTAAACTAGACATACCTAATTCCTGCAACCATTCTTCATGTATTTTAGCCTCTTTGTTGCTCTCCTCTGCGCTCTTTCTAGAGTTTTTTAATATCATAGTGACTAAAACTGGATGCAATATGTGGTCTTATCAAGGCATTATAAAGTGGTACTAACTTTTCATGTGATCTTAATTCTTACCTGGTCAGTTAGCAAATATAATGTGCTAAGAACCTAAAGAGAGTTTGACCTCTCAGGATCTGGCAAAATATTGATCAAGGTCAGATAATACGCCTAAGAAACCTACATTTTTATTACAGAATTGGCATTACACTGTGACCCAAAAGTCAATAAAAGCATCATGTTTAAGATGGTGCCAAGACTAAGTTCTCTTCTTTGTTCATTAGCCAATTTGAATGAAACACCTGGAAGTCAAACACACTTAAAATGTAAACTGGGTATTAGCTAGTTCAAAAGCCAACTGTGTTCATTCATATTATGTATGGATTAATACACATGACAGCATTAAGCTGATTAGCATTACTTCTGTTCTTGAGAGTTGAGATAAAGATCTAGCTAGATCAATATGGTTTTTTAATGTAATGTATAATAAAGCAAAACAAACAGTACAATCAAATACAAGTCTAGAAGACAAGCCCATTAAGTTCATTTGGTCTGACTCCCATGTAAATTAAACCTAAACTTCATCCAGTTTCCATATCTTCTTCTAGGCTGAGAGATAAAGTGATTGGAAGACACCTATACCATATAGACATCTCCAAGGAAAAATGTAGTAGATATCCAATATCTAGAACAGGTAAAAGTAAGAAATAATAGTTTAGCATTGTTTGACCAATATAGCAGGCTAGAAATTGATAAACATATACCTTGGATATATATGTGTGTGCAGTATGGTTATTAAAATAGAATGGAATGGACTGATGGATAAACATGTGGAAAAATCACAGAAAACGTAGTGATTCATCTTTCAATAAACACAATTGAAAATGACAATCAAGAACTACATTATTCAGGGAGAAGTATGTAAGTTAAATAATTAACTTTAAATAACTGAAATTCCCTTAAGCAAGTAGCCATTCCTCCTATAGGTGTTTCTCAGCTATTGCTTGAAGGAGATATCATTTTTTAAAATTTCTTTTGGAGGGATTGCAATCCCAAAACTAGCTCTAAAAAGGTACTGCACTGAAATATACAGCTTGTAGCTTCCTTCATGTCGTGCAGGAGAATTCACTGGAGAAAACAAATGTTTGGAAGAGTTAGCGGTCAAAGGAAACCAGACTGCCAAAGAACTCAGTGGCTGGACACCGTCAAAACCGAGCACAGAACAACTCAAAGAAGTAGTGCAAGATCAAGACATGGACAGATTTGGTCCCTAGAATCGTCAAGAGTCAGCCACAGCTGAATGGATATCATCATCATCATCATGCTTCAGTTTTCTGCTTTTCCTATTCTGCTGTACAGTATGTGTACACGGAAGCAGCTTAAGCATTAGTCCCACAACCCATTCCCTTAGCAAGGATATTGCACCATCCATGTCACCAGTTAATCATCTCAAACTATCAGTAGCGCACAGAGTTTGAGTCAACAATGAACTTCAACAATGCAAATAGCTCACATAATAACGACACCATAATTATGCTGGGGGACAGACGCCTCCTATATGCATGTTCAGGAAGAGTTCAGTCAGATTTTTAAGCATGGCTTGTTTAAATATCTATCTCTGTGTAAATCCAGCCTTGACAATTAGAATTCAGAACCATCTTAATTCTCACAGGATTGAATTGCAAGACTGACTTCCTTTCACATAAAGTGAATTATGAGACAAATTTATCCAGGTCTTGTTAAAAAGACAAAAACACAAAGAGGGAACAATATGGTTAATAGCCTAGAAGTATATCAGAAAAAAAGAATACACAATAATCATATTTCAAAAGGCAGAGCTATGGAGAACTGCTTGCATAAAGCTATTTTAATGCTAATCATAGCATTATTAATTCCATGGAACACCATGCAGTTCACCACCAAATCTGTAAGCAATGAAATCGATCGGACAATTTTTGTGAATTTCTCCAATGATTTCTGAAGGACAGAATGTCTCCTTAGCTCTTCAACCAAAAAAGTCCCATTGGGAGAAGTTCTCTCCTTAGATCTTCTTGTGGAACTGAATGCAGATAATCTAAATCTAGAGTGGAGCAAATCAGATACGTATCACAAAAACAGGGAAGAATTCCAAACACCTCATTGACTGAGCCAGAAGTAGATCCTTCCTGAATCAGAACTTAGCAATATTCAGTGCAGCTTTATATTGGTCTCTTTCATTCATAGGTCTTCACCTATTTTTTTATAATCCAGGAAAACCAGCATCTGAAGCTGCATTGAGTCTACCTAACCCCCCAACTCCCCTCCCCAATCTGTTTTTTTTAGGCTTCTGTTGAGGGTTAGTAGAAGTGCTACTTTGGGAGAAAGAAAGATTGAGTTGGGACAGCATCTTTCTAGAAGACTAACAGCTGTTCCACCCACAGGGCACTCTTGATATAAAATGCCAGCTGCCCCAGCTTCTTTTAAAGCAATTACATGCAGCAAGTATTTATCCCTTGGCTTGCATACTACATGAACTTTGTGTCAATGGAGCATGAGCTGTTAAAGAACATACAGTAAGAAGCGCTTGGCTGAAGCTGAATCAAACTCCTGGCTGGCCGCCAGCAGTTGTGGGTGCTCCATCGCTGGAGATTTTTAAGAAGAGATTGAACACTTTTGTCTGAAATGGTATAGGATTTCCTGCTTGAGCAAGGGGTTAGACTACAACACATCTAAAGTCCCTTTCAGCTCTGTTATCTCTGTTAAACCAAACCCTTATATAGACCAACTTCCTGTTTCCCATGGTGGCCAATGAGGGTGAGAGCTACTTCAGCTGTTGACAGATTTTCTGAATGGAAGAGAAGGTCTTGCACCTGAAATCTTGCTAGGAACTTTCCATCTTCTGAACTGCCCACCAAAGCAGATGCCTCAGAGAACCAAACAGAAAGAATCTCAACTGGTCCCCAATTATCTAACATAGCTCAGGAAGTCAACGAAAGATCTAGAGCAGGGGTCTTCAAACTTGGCCCTTTTATCACTTGTGGACTTCAACTCCCAGAATTCCTCAGCCAGGCACTCTGGCTGAGGAATTCTGGGAGTTGAAGTCCACAAGTCATAAAAGGGCCAAGTTTGAAGACCCCTGCTCTAAAGTCAAGACTTCACTTCTCAGTTGGAACAGTGAACATGTTCTCTGTAAAAGATGATCCAGTAACACCTGAAATGTAATACTGCATTGGGCTACCTGTCCCTCATTTTGCCAGTACAGGTAGACTTCGGCTTACGGCCATTCGTTTTAGCAACCAGCATAACTCACAATTGTCAGAAAAAGGGATTGTTCCCTTTCTCTAATTACAAAGATTAAACATTACTCAAGAGCAATTTGGCCCACATTTTCCAAAATAGTTAATTATTCCATTCCTACCAGATTGTTGACTCAGATTAAACTAAAAACTGCTAAAGAGTACTACTGGCTACATAGCCATTTTAAGCTAATCTGTGCCCATGTTGGGGGGCACATGTATTTCTTGATTTGCAACAGTTTGTTCTTAAACACTTAAGAGAAGGACAGTGAGGAAAAATGGGGCTCCCCAAGGTGACCTTTTAAAAAATTGTGGGGAAAATAATGGTTAAAAAATGAAAGTCGGAGAATTTTAGATATGTATACAGTCATAATTATGTGTAGGATTAAGCAATAATAAAAATGTATGTCCTGGTTTGTAGTGATCTACACTAATATGATTGCTGTTGAATTTTCTGCAAGTTTCCCCCGGCTAAAAGTAGAATAAGCAGAATTATTCTGAATTCTCTCAGCCTCTGTAAGATTCAAGCAGCAACACACTTGTAGCCTTGAAACATGTTTGTATTCAGAATGCTTGAATAATTTGCAAATATGAGGCAGAGAAAGTGGGTTATCTTTTAGATTTTGCCTTATTGAATTTTATGCTGCCGCTGACAGCCCCAAAAGGAGAAAAAAAAGTGCATTAAAAATGTGTATTTTAAATCATTTAGGAATAGCTTGAATAAAAAGTGCACTCAAAGATTAATTTCATGATGTTTTTAAATTGCAGACTGAGGTGGAAATTCCAGGAATCATATCAGTGGACATATAATACGGAATCTCTGGCTATCTTTGATGTACCCACTTTTTGCTGTGGCCCCAAGCACATCCCGCCTATGCTTAGACCCTGAGTGTTGAAAAAAGTGTGCAGCCCTGCTTTTTTCACACTCACAATAATCTGAAAATCACAAATTAAGGTGTAAGGTCTATTGGCCCCACGTACTGTTGTCTAGAAGGCCTAACCCTTCTCTCTTTGTAAATATTGTTTAGATTAGAATCCATGGGTAATGTGAGATATTCTTCCTCTGCAAGCGCATCAGTTCCAGAATCAGTCCAGTCTTCTTTATGGAATGGACAGGGTGTGCCATCTTGTTTTCAACCACCCCAGATCCCTTGAGTTGGGCTTGTCAAGCTACATTCTCAGAGGGAAAGCAAGCTGCTTATCATGACATGCAAGTTGTTGGTGAACACCAGCTGGGTTTTTAAGATGCTTAATGTCATAGTTAGATGGAAAAGCACCAGGCAATTCCTGGTGTAAGTTGTAGGCTAGGCTAGGAAGTTTATAAAATATCCACACAAAAAATCCACTTCCGCGTTGCTTCCAAGGAAGTTATATTAGATAACTGCATAAGAACTGATCAGGAGAGGAGCTCAACTAGAAGATTTTATCTTTGTATTTTGTAACTTACTCAACGGTTTTGATCCTGAATGTCTTAACATAATGTAGGGTCTTTTGATTTCCTGAAATGGAGGTAATTTCTAAAAGACCAAGATGAAAAGAGTTACTTTGGACCATCATTTCTTCCATGCATCATGTCACTTATCTTAAATCTAAATCTGATAGGCACCATCCACATTTTTTTGATAGAGCTACCACATCTGGGCTGCAAAAAGTAGACATTGATTAGATGCCAGCAAAGAGTTTAAATGTTCTGCATTTCCTTTCTGCCATCTTGTGGCCATTTGTATTTTTGCAGCCAGATTGTGCCCTTAATCTAATCAACTCAGGTTGACCTGGATATTTTGAGCTGCAGGACACTAAACTGAAAAAACTTATGATAGAGCCATTAAGTTTGGCCTGTTGGCCAAAAGAAGTATACTCAATGCAATTATTTTTTATTCGCTAAGTTCCAGTTATCTCTTTGGTATATATTTGAAAAATGGATCAATATTTTTGAGCTAAATTAATCTATGACTGTTTCACTTACACTGGGCTGATTATTTTTACTTTTTAGTTATCTCCTTCATTTCACTTATATATAAGGTAATCCAAAAAATCTGAAGTTTTAACATAAATTTATAGCATAAACGTACTTATTTCAACTGAAAACTATCCTTAAAATAAAATTTAAAAAACCAGGTAGTCCGTGACTTATTACCACAATTGAGCCCAAATGTCTCATTTGTTAAGTGAGTTTTGCCCCATTTAATTACCTTTCTTGCCACAGTTGTTTAAGTGAATCATTGCAGTTGTTAAGTAAGTAACACAGTTGTTAAGCGAATCTGGCTTTCCCATTGACTTGGCCTTGTCAGAAGGTCGTAAAAGGGGATCACATGACCCCAGGACACTGCAACCGTCATAAATATGAGGCAGTTGCCAAGCATCTGAATTTTGATCACATAATCATGAGGATGCTGCAAAGGTCGTAACTGTGAAAAACTGTCATATATCACTCTTTTCAGTGCCGTTGTAACTTTGAACAGTCACTAAACGAACTGTTGTAAGTCAAGGACTACCTGTATATTTTTACTAACTAAAGAAGAAATTGTTCTATGGCTGAGATCCAGTATCTTTCCAGACATGGACCATACATGGTGCGAGCAAATTCTAAATATTATTTTTAAAACTTGCCATATGAATTATTCTATGGAAGAGTGCATTTCAGAAGGCAGATGTGCCATAGGTCAAAAACAAAAGTGTGTTTTGGTTACAGCCTTTGCGAAGGGAATCGGTTAATTAAAAGACGGCCTTCATTACATCTTCCAAACGAGGACTTACAGGAACTTTTCTGCCTGCAACAATCCTGCCAAAATCTAATTAGAGATTCATCGCCTCTTATAAATCAATGTTATTGTGTGTCAAGCAGATACAATGCATCAAGCCTAAGTGGGATTTTAACTGTCCAAATCCGTTTGTCTAAACATCATAAAAACTGAAACAAATCAAAGAGCAAGTTATGCTAATAAAAGAGACACATCTTTATTATGAAATACAGTGCAGCATGTTTCAGGAATGGAGCCAGCTCTATAGAGTTGCCAATTCCACCTGCTGAGCAATTATAGTCCTTCCCCCCAAATTAGCTTTTTTGTGTATAACTAGTGGCTTCAGAAGACTATCAGAAAAGTTTACCTCATTTAATGGTCCTAGGAGAATATTCCATGCTCAGATCTCCTAAACCAGTACAGGACAATTGCATAGATACTAACATCACAGACCTAAACTAGATGTGACATTGATGAGAAAATTGAAGATAATTGGAATATTCACAGCTAATGCATTTTCCTGCCGCTTCCCAAAGTGGGAAGGAAGGAGTCAGCTCTTGGGCTTATCTAACTTCCCCAGTTTGGATGCATGGTGGAAGGCTGTTAATTTTCCAAGAATATTCTTCGACCAATTATTTCCATAATGTTATTTTTTTAAAAAAAACACTATGAGCCCTCAAGGGAGGGAAGGGTGAAGAAGGTTTCTGACAGTTGATGTCTACCCTCAAGGTTACATTCTTTTCCTTTCCATCAGAAAGGAGATTTGCTCAATTTAATGACCCCCAAAATACAACAGATGGTGGGAGGAGGAGGAGGAGGAGGAGAGGAGGAGAGGAGGAGGAGGAGGAGGAGCGAGGAGGAGGAGGAGGAGGAGGAGGAGGGGAGGAGGAGGAGGAGAAGGAGAAGGAGAAGGGAGAAGAGAAGGCGAGGAGAAGAGAGAAGAAAGAAGAAGGAAGAAGAAGAAGAAGAAGAGGAGAAGACGAGAAGAAGAAGAAGAAGAATAAGAAGAAGCGAAGAATAAGGAGAAGAAGAAGAGAAGAAGAAGAAGAAGGAAGAAGAAGAAGAAGAAGAAGAAGAAAAGAAGAAGAAGAAGAAGAAGAAGAAGAAGAAGAAGAAGAAGAAGAAGAAGAAGAAGAAGAAGAAGAAGAAGAAGAAGAAGAAGAAGAAGAAGAAGAAGAAGAAGAAGAAGAAGAAGAAGAAGAAGAAAGAGAAGGGAGTTAAATTTTCTTCTCATCTTTATATGTTGTGATCCAATGACTGTTGGTCCTTAGAGCTGTTATTTGTTATATGTGAGTACTCCTCACAGCTTCATTATTTATATTCTGAGAAGATGTCCACCTTCCATTGGCACCGTTTGAAGAGGGACATCTATGGCAATTTTCATCATGTTCCCAACCACTATAAAAATGTCCATTTTCCCATACACAGTTTCATGATTGCTATTTTAAATTGAGAAACTCCTGGAAAACCTCTTAATCCTGGAGACCATCCAATTTCTTTGGTCAGAAATTTATGGAGAGTTATAAACAGCCATTTGATTTCCAGCTCAGCACAAAACAGGTCTTAAACCCGAATTGCTGGCTGACCTCAGTCCTGCACATGGTCCATAACTGAGATTTTCTCCTTGACATGTCAGTTTCCAGTATTTTGGGTTTTGCATGATGGAACATTTTGTCTTACAAGTCCCTACCCACAAAATGCACAACGAAGCCCCCGGCAGAATTATTTCAACAAGAATTCACCTTATTCACATTGCAACAGCCTTATTAACTTCTAGCCATTGAGTGAAACAATTTGCAAAACTTCTGGCTTTTGGACTTATTTGTATTTACTGGTAACACTTAAAAATAAATTCAAAAGATATCATGTTTTGCATTCATTGCCATAGTTTGTTCCCCCCCCCTCTCTGTAATAACCAGTTATCAAAATGAAAAGCACAGAAAATGTTGCATAAGAAAGTTCATGGATGGGTCACCTGACTGCCTGTTTTCTTCCTGCATTTCAGTGAAACCATTAACTGATTTATTGCTGAGAATTGTATTACAATTTCTAAGAAAAGACTGTTTGTGGTATAATATGAATGTAAGAAAATCCAGAATGTTTCCATGCATTTAAAAAGCCAAAATATTATATCAACATGATATTTATGGGATTGAATTTTGAATTCATAATGAGCAAATGGATGTAGCTTGTGAGACAAAGATATCTTTGACTCCCACATTGTGCTAAACCATGGGTAGTATAGTTACAAAACCACAACTGACTGGATTCACAAATTCCACTTATGCTAGAATCCAGAGTCTGAAAATATCCACCTCAATTGTTTCTTGACTCAGACATTGCACGCAAACCAACTAGATTTTCTGTCTGCATTATTTCATCCTTGTTTATGAAATTAAAATTAACCATTTTATTGCTGAATTTTCCTGGCATGAACTTGAGGTACTAAGGAATTACAAATAAAGTATCAGAAGGCCATGTGTATTGTCCAGTGAGGACAATCAACCAGTGGAACAGCTTACCCCCAGAAATCGTGGGCGCCCCATCACTGGAGATCTTTAAGAAAAGACTAGACAATCACCTGTCTGAGATAGTGTAGGTTCTCCTGCTTAAGCGGGGGGCTGGACTAGAAGACCTCCAAGGTCCCTTCTAGCTCTATTCTATTTATTTATCCCATGGCTTCCCATCCCTATACTAGTGTAAAACATCTACCACTGGTGTAAATCACAGTTCCTTCCTTGCAAAATTGTCAGATGTATTTATTTATTTGTCAGATTTAAAGACCCCCATCTCACCCACAGAGTGACTGTGAATTCATGTCCAATACGCCCTTGCTCTCAAGAAAAGAGAAAAATGGGTAAAGGAGCAAAAAATTAGGGGTAATTAGATTCGGACTGTTTAAAGAGAAGGTCAAAAAAAGAGGACAAAACTAGTTACAATTTATTTATTTATTTTGTGATAATTCTCCTGGATGGCTGTCCTTCCAACATTGGGACCTTAATATGACTTCCCTCTTTTTCTTTTTCTTTTTCTTTTTCTTTTTCTTAGGGAGAAAGAGATGCTCAACTACCCATAACTCATGACATGCGTTTACTGGCTTGGATTGTCAGTAGCCTGGGGGGAAATTCATGTTAGATTTACATGAAAACATGCAACTGAATTTGATGGGAGACCTGGTTGGACAAGATTAAAGGCCTTAATCTCATTTCCTGTCCTTTCCAAAGGACTATCTACTACACTTTTGTTACCTTTGTCCCAACAGTCACAAAATAAGGAACGATTCCTTTCTTTAACCCACAGCAAAAAAATAAAATAAAATAAAATCAGGGACAGCGAAATGAGGACTTACTACAGCAGAAAACTCTCTCTGAAAGAAGCTCCTTCATTCTTATGCAATGCCAGGTCATGAATACTTCATGAAGCTGTGAGCACACCTTGACAGAAACTACATCTGCTTCAGCTAGAGGGACAATGATACATATGTTCCTACAAACACATAATATGTTTTATTTAAAGTATGCCATAAATATTTTTTGCCCTCAAGCAGAGATTAGAATGAATTGGGTATTGTATAGTATCGTGACAACAACACTCAGATAATAGAATGAGAAGGTATCAACTGCAAAATGTCTAACTTTATTTGTAAGAGGAAAAAATACACTGATTCTCTTTACTGAGAAAATGGACTTTTTCCATGAAAAATGTCATTTTATTACCCATTAGGCAGAATGATGGGAAAGATTAAGGTGGGTCACAATAAATGCATCTACAGGCAACCGTAACAACAAATCAACATTAAAATAACATGTTGTTATGATGAAAATCTTCCTTTCAAAATATCTTACGGAAGAGGGTTTACAAATTTCCTACAAGACCAATGTTCAAAGACCAATCTGGCCCCACAAAACAAACTTTTTCAGAATCAGGAAAGTGCCATCCTTTACATCTCAAGGCCATTGGTGGGCCACCCAGAGAAACATCTCCCTGCTAAACCTTGAGGGGATCAAATGGATTTTATCCAGAGAAAACAGTCCTGAAGTGTTTTCTGCACATAACTACTTGCAGAATTTAGATTAAAGTAAGATAGTCTACCCAACTCACAAATCTTTCTGTACTAAGCTGCAAAGGGGTTTGGACCTCTCTTTGACTTAACATTCAGAAAACATTTCTGTTTTCTCTTGCAAAACCTTTTCTCTTTAAAAACTTTAGCCTCCACAATTTAGTTACTGATTCAAATCTATTTTCTGGAACTTGGTGATAAGGTCCTTCCCTCTCTCTCTCTCTCTCTCTCACACACACACACACACACACACACACACACAAATACAAGACCAGGTTTGCTAATGTTGCTTTATTTTGGCCTAAAGCTTTTTAGTTGTGTGTGTCCTTTTGCTTAGAAGATGATGCTGGCATGGCCTAGTAGTGCTTAGAAGAGGCACTACTTGCCATTGATTTCTTTATAAGCTACAATCAAATCACTCAGCTCACTAATGATGAATCAAGAAACATGACACAGGTTTTCCTTTTGCACTAATTTTACCTGGATATATTTTTTTGCCAAAGACATTTGGATATGTACAAAGTTCTTTTCACTGAGCATAATTTTATTTTATGTTTTAACCAACGTAAACCATTAAATAGAGCTAGAGTTACGACAGTAAGGAGGGGTTTGAACTAGGACTGAAGATACCTAAATATATGTCCGTTCAGCCATGCAAGTTTTTTTTTACTTAATATCTCTCAGAAAATCTATCTGGCATAATTATTGAAAAATAAAATTAGATGCTGTATATGGCATCTTGAGCTTCTAGAGGAGAGGATTAAAAAAAACCAATCAGCCAAATAAATGGTCCATCCCACTCACTCAAGGAGAAGGGACATGCTCCGGATCCTGTCCCCATCTACACATTGGTTCTTTTATCTGTTTTAATATAAATTTTAATGTTTTAACTTTCATTGTTGTTGGCAGGCAGATGGGGATCTATTGGTTATTGTACTGGGATTTTATCTTTGTAAGCCACCCTGGAGTCGCCATGAGTTAGGTAGCCAAATAAATTTTGTTAATAAAAAATGAACAAATCTCTGATGTTTTAGTTCTGTAATCCTTTTATTCTGTTATTTATAATATCTTAAGCTGCCCAGAGTAGAGGGATAGGCAGCATACAAATTTAATTAAGTAATATGTCCTGGTTGCATTCCCAGCCTAATGTTAGATTTCTCATTCCTACATTTCCCCACTCTATTACCAGTTGCTCCTATTGCAAAGCTGCATTATGATCCTTTTCATACAGTCTTTGGGGGTGAGTCCATATGGTCTCACCTGTAGGAAAAGGACCTGGGAGTGAAGTTAAAAGAGGAATCAGCCTAGAATCCCTACATAACCTTACAAGTGAACTAAATTCGATCTCCCTTGAATTCCATTGAGCTTTATCTATATCCAAGCAGGTGCTAACTATTAGTTGAGAAGATTCCTGTGCATAGGCATGAATAGCAATAAATCAGTTTAATCAGACCTTCATATGCAAACCTGGTTTTTCATGCCTGACATAGAAAAGGAGTTCATCAAATCGTATGCCCAATCACCTAAAGATTACTTTATTGGAGTATTGTATTAATGCCCGTAAGTTCCCTATGCATAAAATGATTCTTGTGGCAGTCATAGCTTTTAACACGCATATGTAGTATCTGCAGGTTGAGCATTGATACAGACTTAATCAATCCGCTGCTCATCTCACCAAACCGTTCTGAATTAGACATCTTCTCTGTTCTTCCTGGAACTTACTGTGTATTATCTGAGAATTGTGAGACTACTATTGACTTCGTCGTCTGGCAGCAATTTATTTTGGATTGCTGTTGTGGTTTACAGTTTTGTTTTTCTGTTGCTCAGTTATGACAGCCTGTCAATAAAATGAGCAATACCGAATATATTCAAAACCCGACGTTCATTGATGTTTTATGGAAGTCCCAGGGCACCCCTAACATATGCTTCTGTCATCTCTCTCTGAAAAACTCCATGTTCTGTTATTTAAAATACTGTTTGACTTATCCCGTGACTTCTACCTGGGCCCTGAGAGCTTTGTGGCCATTATCTTACTATGCTTCAAGGAGAATAAAAGAAACACACATCTGCCAAGCAGTTGATTGCTCTTTGCATCCATATCAACCACTAAAAAAAAAAGAAAAACTATGGACTTATTCAGACAAAAATGAAGAGCATATTTTCAATCAGTAGGAGGGGGCGGGGTAGGGAGAAAACTTAACTTTAGCTAGATTGTGGCCTTATTTAAAGACAGAAGAGAAAATGACTGATACACATTTTAATGCAGTTTTACACACTTTGCATCTCACAAAAGGAAAAGTCATTGCTGGGTTGAAATTCATTCTTTTTCAGACTTTTGCTGTCCATTTCTCAGAAAAAGGAAATGTTTTAGTTAAGGAAAAGTCTAGTTAATGCTTTTAACATTTTAAAGAGTATATAGGAGGGGAAATACATAAATGTTTGGGAGGTGTATTTGAAGAAAGAGAAAGCGTGAGGAACTTTGGAAATGATAGCTTTCCATTTAAGTCATACTCTATTTAAGATACACCTATTAATGTTATTGGAGGCATATCGGATGGAATGTCAACATAAAACAGGCAGTTCAGCCATAACATTCTCTATTGAAGAGTTGGAAATGTCAGAATACCAGTCAATCATAAGTCCAAAAACTTTCTGTCTACCTAAAATTAAATACACAATTGAGCAAAGGATCTGTTACATAAGGCTATAATCCCTGGGAAACTCTCAGAAAAAAAAACGCACCACCACATATTAAAATGCTAATTTCATGCTTTGTTCTTTGGAAAATATAATTTAGATTTTCTGAAGTAATAAAAAGATTCAATCTGTTATTCAGGGAGTCAAAAACACTTTATATTATTATGTGTTGAAAAGCAAAAGGTATTCATTTTCTTGATAGCTAAGCCTTCTCTTTTTCATAAGTCTAAAATGATTCTTGGACTGTGAAAGTAAAAGAGGAAGGAAAAATCAATGGACAGATTAACATTCGAGCCAGCAATCGAAAATTAAGTCCTATGAAAATAAAAGGGACCGGATTGTGAATATACATGCTTCTTTCCCAAACAAAAATCTCCTTTTCTCTTTCCCAAATAGTATCCAACTGAATGAAATCCAAGTTGGGATTTTACCCACTACATAAAGTCAATTCCAGCCAGAACTGGAATCTTTCTTGGTTTTTCCAAGTGAGGAGAAATCAGTAATTAGCCCTGGTAAATAGAGGTCACTCCAGAATACAGAAAACAATTGTAAAGGAAATAATCCATCTTGCAATGCTGGTGCAGCTCTCCAAACCAACTCTATGGCTTACCAGTTCTCTCCTAGCAGTTCCTGGAAGTGTGAGGGTCATATTCCTTCCTTTATCATTCAGTTTTTATTTCTTTAATGGAAACCTGGAGCTTTATTACTCTGTGATCTGCCCTTTGCAAAAATGGTATGAACCATTTGCACCGATGGCTCAAATCTCATTTAAGTTCTAGCTCTGTTGCATGAAGAGGCATCCAAGCTGCGCCGAAGCCAACCTATTGTCTTCTCCCAATCTTGGAGGATGTAATGTCATTCACTTAATTTGTCCATGATTGTTTCTATGGCGGATATTAAAAACTAAATGCCATCCTGGGGTGGAGGTTAGGCCTGGATAATTGTCTGTAAAGATGATATGTATTACCTGCTTTAATTTTGTTGCACTTAAATTAATTACAGATTAAGGGAAGAGAGAAAAGGAGTCTG
Source organism: Azemiops feae (assembly GCA_023970755.1). Lineage (NCBI taxonomy): Eukaryota > Metazoa > Chordata > Lepidosauria > Squamata > Viperidae > Azemiops > Azemiops feae. The sequence continues at coordinate 376,175 of JALGBA010000702.1, read as the reverse complement.
AAGAAAAGAACACCTGAAGTGATAATTAAGGAATTTTAGTGTTAAATCAAAGGCCACTCTTTTAAACCAATTATTTTTACTGCATTGTGGGGTTCTTATGAACCAGCAATAATTGTTCTAATTTGCCTGCTTTAGCATTGGAAATGTAAGTCAAAGATAGATCAGGATCCACGCTCCAAAGCTTACTACTACCCATAGTTAGAAAGTTATAATGCATTAAAAAAAAAAAACATCAACCACTGGCAAATTTGTGGATAGGTCTTATTCTAATATTTTTTCTATTCTCAGTTTCAGTATTACTCCCATGAAAACCATATCTATCTATTGAGAGCCTTTGATTAGAATATTAACACAGTATTTCTGATTTCTAGTTCTAAATTTGAATGTTACCATCTGTCGGGTGCATGCAACCAGGCTCACTGGTGAAAGATTCAAGGCAGCTACTTTATTGCATTCTACCTATATTACAAGAATCTCCCCAGACTGCTTGCCTTTCCTTGGGAACAAACAGATAAGGTCCCATGGAACCTTGGGGGGGGGGAAGGAGTTTCAGGCTTATGCTCTTGTGGCTGCACAAAGATTCAAGGCTAACTCCTCTCCTCCCCAATCTAGAGTAGCTATATGGGATGGGATGGGATGAGCCATGGTGGCGCAGTGGTTAGAATCACTGGCTCAAGGTTGACTTTGCCTTCCATCCTTCCGACGTCAGTAAATTGAGGACCCAGATTATTGGGGGCAATAGGCTGACTCTGTAAACCACTTAGAGAGGGCTGTAAAGCACTGTGAAGCGGTGTATAAGTCTAAGTGCTATTGCTATGGCTATGGCTATTTCAAACTCCATCAAAGTCGATTCCACTTATATCCATATCTGCATTGATGATCTTGCATCAAAAAGGAATTCTCTCAAAGGAATTTACAGGAAAGTAAGCTGCCCCATAACATCCCGGGTATTTATTCAGTATTTATTCATTGTGCCTTTGAGTCACTCCCAGTGACTGTCTGGACTGGTCCTTGCACTTTTCTTGGCAATGTTTTTGGAAGTGGTTAGCCACTGCCACCTTTTTCCTAGGTGCAAGAAGGTGTGACTGGCCCAGGTGTGACTGGCTAAGGTGGAACTACAACTCCCAATTACTAGGCTGGTGCCTTAACTACTACACCAAAGTGACTCATATTTATTTATTTAACTACATTTAATGTCACCCCAGACCACATAGATTCTGAATGTTTAGTTGTAGAATGTGCCATATGTGCAGAGGTTACCAGATAGGAATACTTTGGTAGAATCGGGGGAAAATCAAATTCAAAACCTCACTAAGTAATGAAACATTATGTAGATCAGGGGTGTCAAACTGCCGGCCCATGGGCCGGATGCGTCATGCCGAAACCGCGCCCACCCCAGCTCCGGCAATGGGAAAAAAATCACGATACATCGCGACACGTCACGTAATGTGGCAAGTTTGACACCCCTGATGTAGATTGTCACCATTCAATCTCTTTTAATTTGTTTCCTTAGGATTGTTGTAACAACAAAGCAAAGAGGGGACTATTGATAGAAGAGAATATTTGTAGCTCAGGGTTGAACTGTGGGATCCTTGATGCCCTCTGAGCTTGATTGTTTCTTTGCAAACATTTCATTACCGAACTCGGTAATGCCATCTGTGCACAAAGAGGGAATTACATACTACACACACTGACTATCTTGCAATAAAAGTTTGGATATAAATACAATAATTTATATGATTACCACCCACCCACCCACCCCCAAAACAACAACATACAATACATCATTATTTGAACTATATTTTTCTTAAGATCACTAAGGTTTATTCCTACACAGACTTGGTCCTTAGCATCAGAATTTCTGTAGAAGACCTCTTTTTTCTTGTCCTTGCTCTACTGTGACTAAGATAGATGTCTCCAAAAGGCCTCCAGATCATTGATGGCTTCCAGAATTAGGTTTTATACATTATTGATAATGGATTCATTTTGGTCTACTTTGGAGGTGAGAAGCACAGCCTACATATTTTTAAAATAAAAACAAAAGACAGAATATAGGGGTATGACTTCCAAGGGAAATCTCTAAACCTTACTTGCTAAAGAAAAACTACCTGGATAATTGTTTAGCACTGTATACGTCTCTGGATATCACCCCAGTCTGTACTCTATTCCTGAAGGATGGAATGCGATACACACTATGCTGCTGTTCATAAATAAAAGGACTGAAAAAGACATGATGATGTTCCAAAACCTTTGAGCATGGGACAAGGAAGAACATTTCACATGGCAGATACATAGAACTATTTGAGCGGGAATGCCTCGGGGATTCATTTAAGACTTTAATGCAGCTTGATCTCCAGGTTAAGTGGTCTGGAAAGGTATCATTCCTTGGCATCATCTCAAAGTTGGAAACAGTCGAGTTCAACTTTTCCAGCTATGCATTTGTGATAGCAGTTAGGAAGCACCCTTTCATATTCATTGCTCGGTTTTATCCAGGCTGAAGCTATTCCTTTGGTTTTCCATCGAAGAGAAAACATCCTTCTCCTGTTGGCTTTTGCATATTGCATTTTGAGGTCGCCATTAAGTATCTCAGTACCATTCATTACTTCACCATCACTGCACATCCAGCATTAGCTTTCTGATTAGGGTGGACAGTTGAAAATGGACAAAAATGTGTGTCTCATACATAATTGAACAGGCTTCACAGAGCAAGTCAAAAGCTGTTATTATAACATTTTTAAAAAGCAAATGCTACACTAGTATTTTCCACTAATATTCTTGCTGGAAAATATTTAAAATCACTAGGGGTAAGCAACATTTTTTTTTCTCAGGATTACACTTTACTGAATGTAATCTCCTTGGGGCCTCACAGTGATTGATGGTGCCACACATTCTCCACTTTTTCTCTCTCTGTCTCTGATATCTACTTTTCGCTTTCTTTTTCTTTTCTTACACAGCAGCTTGGCAAGGAAGGGAGAAGCTTCTTTTGAAAACAAAAAACAAATCCTGAACGTTTGCAAATTATCTCTGAATCAAACAAACATTGCATGAAATGAAGATAATGGCCACATCTGTCCCTCAGATGCCTTTTCCTACTATCAATATTGTTTTGATCAAATTTAGGAAGGAAGGAAGGAAGGAAGGAAGGAAGGAAGGAAGGAAGGAAGGAAGGAAGGAAGGAAGGAAGGAAGGAAGGAAGGAAGGAAGGAAGGAAGGAAGGAAGGAAGGAAGGAAGGAATCCTATCTTTCAGGGTAAAACCTTTCTGAGGCTATATAGAGAAAAGTTCTTAATATAGCATTAAAATGAAAGGGATCAAATAGACAATTTACAAACACGCATCTAATTAATTACATGGGCTCAGTACTCAGGTCCATGTCTTATGACTGGAATAACAATAGCACTTAGACTTATATACCGCTTCATAGTGCTTTAAAGCCCTCTCTAAGTGGTTTACAAAGTCAGCATATTGCCCCCAACAATCTGGCTCCTCATTTTACAGTCGTCAGAAGGATGGAAGGGTGAGTCAACCTTGACCTGGTCTGAATCGAATTCCTGGGTGTGAGCAGAGTTAGCCTGCAATACTGCATTCTAACCAATGGGCCAATATGGAAAGAATCAACCAATCCTGTGCCTTCATCCCAGGAGAGTATGCTTAAAATCACCACACCACACCACAATGGAATGCCAACAATATGGAAGACATTGTCTTTTGAGTTCCTTTGGCCCCTTAACCTACTAATTTTTATTCCCGGCAGTTAAAACTATCTTGCTCTAACAGATAAATGGACTCTAGCAGTTTGGACTACCTTTTATTTTGTTCTGGTCTTTTTTAATTGGTTAGATGTTGAAGCTAATTAGGGTGTATTGATTGCTGAATGACACAGGAACATTTGAGTTTATGGTACGCAAACTGCCTGAAATCTTATTGTTTGGGCAATGTACCAAGATGTGTAATAGATAAAGTCACAAATTAATGTTTCAAAAATGTTCCTACTGCAAACTGAGCATGCTGTTTACATGTGAAAAGCCAGAAAGAATCCGGATATTGACAGCAAGATCCGATTGTCTACCCTTTAGTATTTAATATATATTTAATTCTGAATATTTGCTGATGAACTTGATGGAACTTTCACTGCAATTAAACGAACAGGCTCCATATGGAAAGAAGTATCCTATGAATAACATGGATGCTATATAGATATTCTCTGGGGAAAAACCCCAAAGAGCTCCAGTATAACTTTCACCTATTTCCCAGCATGCAAAGGAAAGAAGCATCTGCCTTACACCCTCAGATTGGAGTGGTATGGTCCATATCCACATGGGTCTACCACATTTTGGTTCTCTATCTGTAGGTCCTGTGTTCCTCCCTATTGCAAACTTTGTGTTATTAGAAAGAGATGATGATATTGTGACTTTTTAATAAAATGGATGTGCCTATTAAACAACAAAACGGACTTATCTCTCTCCTTCCTCTTCTTTCAATACCATATAGCTATCATTGGGGTGGAATGTTTTCTGATTACAATACATACTTTCTGACCTCAGACAAACAACTCAGACTACTGTAGTGAAAGAAGAAGGTGGAGAGAGAAAATAGCCATCATAGTACTGAGAAATAATGTTATCAGTTAAATGTGAATACTACATTGTTAGAAGACGGAATAAGGAATGGAAGGAAGGGCAGAAATGTGATATATAGGGTTTACAAAACACAATGTTATTGCAACTTTTGTGGCATGAGACAAAGAAAGCCAATATCCTGTTTAATTTTGCATAAAGATAAGGCATTAAAAACTAGAAGAATCTTTCTGCAAGATTCGTTGTAGAAACAAACAAGGACTCATTGAGGGCAATCTGATTGGTTTGGTTAACGGTCATCAATCCATCCATAGAATGCAAACCTAGAGAAATGAAATTTTCTTTGATTTCTAAGTTCACGGTGCTCAAATCACCTGTCGTAGAAGAGATCCATTTTGAACCTAGAAGGCAAGATCATTGCTTCTGCACTTTTCCTTAGACTCACTTTTCTACCTGCCAGGTTCATTTGTGTAAACCAACCCCAAATTAAAAATCTGCCCAGAATAATATATGACTACTTAAAAGTTTCAAAATAACTGCCACTTGAAGTCCTAATATAAGGGTACAAATATGACATTGTTGATATTACTGAAACCTGGTAGGAGGCAACACATGATTTGAATTTAATACTGGAAGGGTATAATTTGTTCAAAAGAAATAGACCCAATGTAAGGAGTGTGTGTGTGTGTGTGTGTGTGTGTGTGTGTCACATACAATAAAGCATGGCTATACCAGCATGGAAATGTGAGACATCAACAGAAAACCTTGCTGTAAGTGTTTGACTGAATATTAACAGGAAAAAATAAAAACAATGATACTGTTGATAGTGTGTATTGCAGGCAACCCAATCATCAAAGAGAATGTATAGATTTGCAAGCCAGATAACCAAGGTATCCAAGAAACAGACTATTTTGGTAATGAAGGATTTCAACTACCCCAGTAGCAACTAAGAATCAACTCTGTGGCAAATCTGATTCTTGACATGCTTTGCAGAAAATTTCATTTTCCAAAAAGGGAGAAGGAAGTTAGGGTTAGGGTTAGAGTTAGAGTTTATTAGTACTTAGCAACAGGGTGGAAATGGTTGAGGAAGTGGAAGTTGCAGGGAACTTACCATATTTCAGGCAGAGATGGCCAAAATATGCTTTTAGATTTCAAGAGCTTGCTTCAATAAACATTCAATAAAAGAGAAGAAATAGGAAGGATTCTTTGGATATTAATTGTGAAGGGAAAACCGTTCAAAAGGGTCGAGAAATTCTGAAAAATGAGACGATTAAGGCCCAAACACAAACATACCAAAGAGAAAGACGACAGAGAGACATAATTGGCTCAACAGTAATATTTGTGAGAAGGATCTGGGCATCATAGCAGACATGAGACAGCAATATGTGCAACTGCCAAGGGAGCCAATGTAATCTTTAGCTACATCCACAGAAATATAATTGCAGCAAGTAATAGTTCTACTTTATACTACTCTGATCAGTGTCCCACTGAAGAAGTGGAAAAAAAGAAGAAGAGGGAGTCAAGCTATTCTCCAAAGCGCCTGAAGGCAGGACAAGAAGCAACGGATGGAAACTAATCAAGGAGAGAAGCAACCTAGAACTAAGGAGAAACTTCCTGACAGTTAGAACAATTAACCAGTGGAACAACCTGCCTCCAGAAGCGGTGAATGCTCCAACACTGGAAGTTTTTAAGAAGAGACTGGACAGCCATTTGTCTGTAATGGTATAGGGTTTCCTGCCTGAGCAGGGCGTTGGACTAGATGACCTCCAAGGTCCCTTCCAACTTTATTATTATTATTATTATTATTATTATTATTATTATTATTATTATTATTATTATTATTATTATTATTATTATTATTATTATTATTATTATTATTATTATTGTTATTGTTATTGTTATTGTTATTATTATTGTTATTGTTATTATTATTATTATTATTGCACGGATAATGGCAAGAAAGATGGTGAGGGGCTTGGAGGCTAAGAGGGGCACAGTATTTCATTGATTGAAGGGCTGTCACAGGGAAGAGTGTGTGAATTTATTCTCTGTAGTACCCAGTGGTAGGACAAGCACCAATAGGTGGACATTTTACAGAGGGAGATCCAAACTAGATATAGGGAGGGATTTCCTAACATGAGAGATTTAGCTGTGAAATAGCCTCCCTCATAAAGTCCAAGCAAAGATCCAAGGTTATCAAGGAAAGATGGACCAGCCATTTGTATGGAATTATCTGAGGATTCTGCGGTTTATCTGATGATTCCTACCTGGACAGGAAACTGAACTAGAAGACTTTCAAGATCCCTTCCAACTCTAGGATTGATTGTATGATTTTATGTAAGAGAACAAGAAAAAAAAATGGATAAGTGCGTCTAATATGCTTTACCATGATACCAAGAACTGGTTGATCATAGCCAGTCATATCCCTTGTTGTATTTACCATGATATTATAAAATGAAGCAATCCAGGAAAATCCGGGTTTTTTGCAATAAAGAGCAAGTATGATATAGCAGTCACAATCCCAATTAAGAACTGACAAAGCAAGTTTTACTGAAAAAAGCTTAACTAAGCCCTTAGACTGTTCATTCAATCAGGGAGAGAGAAAGAGCATCACAAGTAATGATACAAACAAACAGAAGCAAAAACCATCACAAAACTTCAGACTCCCACAACATTTTGTTCTAATTTATGTTCCAGTCTGTTCTCTCCCGTATACCTCAATTTAAGAGGTGGAGAGCAGACAGAGAGAAATAGTTATCTGCTATGACACACCTAGTATTTTTCAGATATCTGACTGTTCATTTTGACTTGGAAATGTTTCAGCAGCTTTCAAAAGTTTTCAACCTCCATTTCTGAGGAACTTTATCCTTTTGGCATGTGTGTCATTTCTCACAGTGCTCAAACCAGCTTCTACAATTTTCACAGAATGGCAGTTGTTGACAGGTTGTTAGGGCTGACAGTGAATATGTTTGAAAAACTGTCAAGCAGGTGGAAAAAATATTCTTTCTTTTTTTAAAAAAGAGAGAGAGAGAGAGAGAGAGAGGGACAAGGAGCCTCCACTTACATTTGTAACAGCGTGTTAAGTCTGTAACCATAGACTGGGAACGCGTAGACTTACAATCCGATTATGCACCTTGTAACGACAGTTGACGTGAATATATGATCCTTCAAAATTAGTGTCAAGATTGTCACGGAGGAAAGGTCAAAATTGCAAGATTCCTCAAAATCTCATCTACCTTGATAAGAATGATGGGAGCCATTTAATGATCCTTTGGAGCAATTCCACACAGGTGAAAAGGAGAGTCAGTGCAAACCAGTTGGTTTTTTAATTGTCTAATGATAGCTCTTATCTGAAAATGTGCCTTGGTTTGTTGGGAAGGAACTAGGAATTATCCCAAAGGCTTCTAATGGAAGTGAAAGGCAACCAAAGGAACTATTGCTAAGAACTCTAGGGCTCAGACCCACAGATACATATGCAGTAGGTCAGAGGTCCCCAACCTTTCGAGTTTGGTGGCCCGGACGGAAAGGGAGGAGCAGGCAAATTTGTGTGCACGCCCACGTGCGTGAGCAAATGCACACACCACAGAGGTGCTAGCACACATGCGCAAATGGAGCCATGTGCAGTGCAGCAGCTCTAGTGCCTGCGCACATGTGCAAAAGGGGCCACTAGGGCCCGCGAACATGGGCAAATAAAGGCGTAAACATCAATCTGCATTACTGAATAATATTTATAATTTTAATTAAATGAAACTCATTGTGGCATTTATTAGATCACCAGTTACTTGTTAATGGCAACAAAATGACTTCGGCTGATAAGAATGATTCTTGAAAAGGCTTTGAGGAATGATTGGGTTGTGGCAATGGGCATTGCGGCTGGTGGCTAACTTCACAATTGAATGGCATGCCTAGATTTGTTTGCAGGGGGAAAAAAGTTTTATTTAGTGCATGTACTTTTAGGCCAAAGACACTTCAAAATAATTGGGATGGCTGCAGGAGCTTGGGGTGCTTTTTTTGCTCAGATACAATGAGATGCATTTGGTACCCAGGTTCTGGCTACCTGCTGGTTAAAATGAGTTTGGAGAATTTGCAATTCATCATGTTGGGAGAACCCAACCAATTGGGTGAGGTTGGTACTTGAGTTCTTTCACCAATAGCAACAGCACTTAGACTTATATACCGCTTCACAGTGCTTTACAGTCCTCTCTAAGCGGTTTACAGAGTCAGCAAATTGCCACCAAAATCAACATACCACATTAATAAAACCCTGGCACCTAAATGAATTCGGGGACGTCTTTTTCCTTCCATCTCTCCCCTGTCTCTCTCCCCCCACACACCAGTGTGGCTATATTTCCTTTATCTTTGTAACAGTGGTGATATTCTCAACATCTTGATTCCACGGGAGTGCTCTTAACTTCAGGGAAAAGGCTAGAGAAATTCAAGATGATGATATAAATAGGATTCTTTGAAAGCCAAGGAATAGGTAATCTGCCAAGTTGTTCTCCTTGCTCTCAGATGATTAAAACAGCATTTTGCCAAATAAAGAATATTATCCATTAAGTAACTCCCAGGCAGTTTCCCCCAAAGTCAGTGTTGGGGGGAAAAAATGCTTCAAATTATTAAAAACCTCAAAACCCAATGACAAAGGATGAGGGAGAAATGAAATTCCTCCATTCAAAATTATATATATAATTATATATTGTTTTGGGGTTCTTTTGAAAGGGTTTTTTTAAAAAAAACTACAACTTTTTTTTCTTAAAAGACTGTCTGGCTGGCTGTCAGTCTATCTCTCTCCATCTCCATCCTCCCCAGAGTGTTAATCCAAAGTGGCCATTTAGCTTTCTCCAGGACTGCAATTTAATTAATATGAACACATTGCTTTTAGTTAGTTCACATCCTGATAAATCATCTGTCTTTTATATGATTTAGATATAAATTTAATCACATTTGAGCAGTAAGAACCTTCCTGAGATATTCAAAGAAATAAAAGGAAGGCACAAAATTGTCACCATCAAAATCCAATATTCACTATTTGAACATTTTTCTCACTCTATAACAAACGCATTCCAGGAACAGCATAGTCTTAAATCAGACAATTGGGCTCTTGAAATATCAATCTATAGGTTAGTAGTTATCTAATTCTGTTGATGTCAAAGTAATAACTATCCTAAGAAACATAGATCCAGATTCTTCAGACTGTTAATTCAGAGTTAATTTTATAGAATTACTGGGGGTTTTGCTGTATGGCAGAATATATATTTTTGCAAAGAAGCAGTGAGAAAGCTAGAACTGTGGGCTAAAAGAGTCTCTTGTATTCCCCTGACAACATTTACTCTTCATTAAGGATGACTGAACATTTTGTTAGGTTTGAATTTTTATGTAAACTGATCTAATTTGCACTTCTCAGAAAAAAACAGTTATTTGAAGAGGGCTCATTTCTCCATCCCCCTTTTTAAAAAAAATATAGTAAATTAAAAAAAAATTGCCATTCTTTCCTCCAAAGCCGTACCAGAATATGAGCGTACTGGGAAAAATAACACGCACCAGAATTCATATATTTTCAGGAAAGTAGTGTGCCAAAAGACAGAGAAAGATCTCTTGTTTGTTTTACATTGCAGAATGATGGAAATAATTTGATGAGCAATACTGACGACTGATCACATCTGGAACTGTAATAGATAAGATGCAGATAAATTCGTACATTCCTTTGCACGGGTCTGTCTGTCTGTCTGTGTGTTTGTGTGCCTTTGAGTTGGTGTGGACTCTTGGCCACTGACTGGACAAGTCCCTACAGTTTTCTTGGAAAGGAGTGGTTTTCCATTGCCTCCTTCCTAGGGCTGTGTGTGCAAGACTGGCGCAAGGTCACCCAGTCGGATATGTGCCTATGATGAAACTAGAACTCACAGTCTCCCAGTTTCTAGCTGATGTCTTAACTACTATACCAAACTGGCTCTCTCCATGCATCCTACTGTTCACTTATTGTCTGAGTTCACCCTAAACCCTTACCCAGCATCTCATTGTATCTGAGCAAAAAAAAGCACCCCAAGCTCCTGCAGCCATCCCAATTATTTTGAAGTGTCTTTGGCCTAAAAGTACATGAACTAAATAAAACTTTTTTTTCCCCTGCAAACAAATCTAGGCATTTCATTCAATTGTGAAGTTAGCCACCAGCCGCAATGCCCATTGCCACAACCCAATCATTCCTAAAAGCCTTCTCAGGAATTATTCTTATCAGCTGAAGTCATTTTGTTGCCATTAACAAGTAACTGGTGATCTAATAAATGCCACAATGAGTTTCATTTAATTAAAATCATAAATATTATTCAGTAATGCAGATTGACGTTTACGCCTTCATTTATGTGACATGGGATTTACGGCTACAGCTTTATTTGATGGAGGCCACAAATAATGGCTATTAAACTGCCATGGGATGGACACAAGATCACATTAATGAAATTAGGCAAGGCATGCATTGATCTATACAGTTCTCTTGCTCTATATATATATAAAAAAGGCAAATCCTTCTGAAAACCAGATGTTTTATTTGGCTGCTGATAGAATTTGCAGCATTTTTATCCTATGCATTTTACCTTTAGCTATTCTAAGGTATATCTGAACGCAGAACAAGGAGCAGTGCTTTTCCAGATATATCCCAAGTTCATTTAGCTTTCCTTATCTCAAAAGCATGCTTATAAATCTATTCTAAAAACTCAAACAATATGTCTACAATAGTGAGTGGAATTTATATATGTACTAAACTTATAGGGTTTTGTAGGAGTTGGGTTTTAAAAATCTCATAGGTTGAAAATAGATCTGGTTTTCTTATCTCAACATTAAAAAAAAAAAGCCTCTAGAAACAAAATGAACAGCAGTTGTATGAAAACCAAACAACCAAGTCTTAATTTTCATAGGAAACAAAGATCATCTCAAACCAAGCCCAAAATCCAGAAGCAAAAGTTGTTTCTTGGGGGAAAAAAGGTTCAGTCTTACCTCTTTCTTCCTCTCCCTCTGTTATTTAATTTTGCAGTTTGCTGAGGACTAGCTGGTTGCATTTTCAGTCTTATGTTGCCCAATGTGGTTCCTGTCCTTAGAATAGCAGTTCCAGTCTCTTTGGCACTGGTGCAAAGAATAAGCTATGTGTATAGGAGGAAAGGTGAGCAATGAAGTCAAACATGCCTCATGGGCACATTATCTAACTGGATTGCGTGGTGAAGTTGAGACAAACACACTGAAAAATGATTAAGCTACAACAGCCATTCTGCTTTTTACTCTGAGTACATGGATCCTCCTGGAAATGACCATGCTCTATTTAGGGGTTCAGTTAGAGAGACATGAAACATTTGCAGCCATATGCAAACCTGCAGAAACCTTTGAGACTTGGGGTTCCTGCTTCATTCCGGCACGTTTTATTCTATAAACAAAAGATTCTTTTGCTGGAATCAAGAAAAGTGTCTGGCTGTTGGTGGAAAGTGGTGAACAGGCAGATTGCGAGAGGTTGAAAATATGCAGAAAACGTGAGCTTGCGATTGCTAGGAGGAAACATAAATCTGCAGAGATATTTGCGGCATTGCTGTACTGTTGTTAAAAGCATTTCAAATCATTTTTTTAAATTAATATACTGCTTTCAAGTTTTCAAAGAGCTTCAGGAGGAAAGTTGGAGGGAGAAATCTGCTCATTTCTTATTTTAATTGTTTAGAATTTGCTGTGCCTGGACATTTGAACTATGGTGCTGGAGAAGACTCCTGCGAGTCCCCTGGACTGCAGGGTGATCAAACCGGTCAGTCCTAGAGGAGATCAACCCTGACTGCTCCTTAGAAGGCCAGATCCTGAAGTTGAAACTCTACTTTGGCCACCTAATGAGAAGGAAGGACTCACTGGAGAAGAGCCTGATGCTGGGAAAGATTGAGGGCAATAGAAGAAGGGGACGACAGAGAATGAGGTGGCTGGATGGAGTTATTGAAGCAGTAGGTGTGAGCTTAAATGGACTCCAGAAGATGGTAGAGGACAGAAAGGCCTGGAGGAACGTTGTCCATGGGGTCGTGATGGGTCGGACACGACTTCCCAACTAACAACAACAATGGACATTTGATTCCATCCACAGTATTGGCACAGAGGGAGGAGAAGGAAGTTAATCATTTGTTGGGAAAAGCTGAGGTCCCCTAGGCATTCCTAAGAAGATCTAACCTTTTCCTCCACATTCAAGGATCCCTGAGCCAGACAGAGAGCTAAAGCATGAATAGTCAACTTACGGTACTCTACGTGTTGCTGAAAATTAACTCTTAGTTTTCCATGAAGTATAGCTGCCTGTGAGAAAGAGGCAACGTAGTAAGTAGAATGTATAATGAAATGTGACTTCCGGTTTGCCATCGCGGCCGCCGCAGACGCTGGAACACGAGTTCCATCTTCCGCATTCAGTTTCGCTCCGCTAGGGAACCCTGGAAAGGGTCGAAAGTTGCCCTATAGGGGTGACGAGAAAGGAGGGGACCCCTGCTTGATTGCGGGAGGGTGGCAGCCCTTCCACTCAATCCGGGGCAGCCCTTCAAACCAGCGGAGGAAAGACCGGCCATAACAATATGGTTCGTCACTAGGTTGCCGACAGCTGAAGTCAAACTTACCACCAGGCACTTTCTATCCCACCCTCTAAGAATAGCGGAGACTGACTACCCAGGGGAGTTAAAACACTAAAAGAATAACTTTAATCTAATTGGATTTATATGTTTCTGAAACTTGGGGACCAAAAGTTTTCTTATTTTCACTGAAAACTTTTCTTTTTATCTATAAAAAAGAAATAAAATTGGAAAAAGGACTATAAAAATTTTGGACTTAAAAAACCTTAAGCAGCATCGGTGACATCTTGTGGTGAAGCTTGGTATTACAACTTGTTATTGCCTAAAGGAGACTTGGCTTGAAGCCAGACTACAGATAAGACTCTTTTAACTTTGATAATAAACACCACCTATGAGAAGTTCAGCTGTAAAGAGAACTTCTGGGTGGCAAGGCTGGCCTCCTTGAACTATGAGTGTAAACCTTTATTGATTTTTAGAGCTGTATGTGGGGAATTGCCTTCCTACTTTTTTCTCTGAGGAATATTGGTCATTATTTGAGATGATGAAATACCTTGGATTATAAAATCTTACTTGACAAATGACTTTTACTATAAAGACTACCTACAAACACGTGAAATAGAGGTCCCATACCCAGCTATAAAATTATTTTCATCGTCTGATTTCAAAGTCCTCAACTTAACACACATTAAGAGAAGATGGATGAAGACCAGGAAAAGATTCTTTCCATGTTAAAAGCAATACATGAAACCATCCTTTCAACTTGTGACGAAATAAGATGTTACAGAAAAGAACAAGATGTCAGCTTAGATATACAAACCCAAATTCTGACTAAAACTAAAGAACTAACAACGCAGAAGGTAACAGAAGAAGTGGAACAATCAAATACTAAGACAGAGGACTCAATTGACCAACAAATACAGTCAATGAAATATCCAGAAAAGGGACTGACAACACTGAAAATGGAAAAGACTTTCTATATAAATCAGAAGAAATTTGAGGAGCAAGAAGAAGAAGAGACTGAATGGAAGATAAACATACCAGGACAATTATGGGGATTTGGAATAATAGGGAGACAATTTAAGGAATACAAATGGGCTAGCTAGCCCTTCCAAAAAAATGGCAACTAAATGGTCTCTCTTATTCCAAACAATATATATAATAATAGAGGGAGATCTATTTGATGATTTAAAAGCTAGCTAGCAAAGAAAGAAAGCCAGAATAAGGCTGAAGAAAATTGGGGTTTTGATTTATCAGAGGGGATTTTATATTACTAATTAGAGGGTCAAAGGGAGAAGTTGAGATAAGGGAAATTTTGGTCATTAAATTTAAAACATTCCGAAATTAGTTGAAACTAAGGAAGCTATTTGTTTAATACTTAAAAATTAGACCCAAAAGAAAAAAAATATTATGAATATGTTTGATTTATTGATTAACTCAGACAATATATATAATGGGCTTTGATTTATTAAAGGGGATACTGTATTATTAATTAGATGATGTAAGATGGGGGGAAATAGATAACTTTTAGGAAATAGAACAAGATTATACCCAAATAGATAAGATGTGTATTTCGAATATTAGATTCTGTTATGAATTGAGATAAAAGAAACTTTGGTTACCTAAAACCTGGAAATTATAAATATCAAATGTTAAATTTGAATATTGATGGGAAACTAAAAATTGGGAAAAACCAATAACAGGACATTGATTGACTATAAAGATTGAATGTAAAAGTAATTAAGATATGTATAAGCTAAAAATTTATTGATAAATGTAATAATGATGTTTTTATTTAGTTGATAAAATAAGAACTTTATTAGCTTAAATATGAGATAGTAGATATTAAGGGAAAAAGAGAGGAAATATTTGAGGTTGTAGTTTGAGATTTGTACTAAAGATTTTTGTATGTTACTGAACTATTGATTAACCCAACCACCACGTTGCTTTTTTAATATCTAAATGTAAAATTAGAAAATTAATAAAAATATTATTTAAAAAAAAGAATGTATAATGAAATATTTTGTACCAGTGACACCACTTCTTGTTCCTTATTGTGGGAGGAGTTTTTTTCTGTTTTATATTAGCTTTGAAGGATAGAGATATTCTATCACATGGAATGACACTGTGTTTACTTCCGTATTTTTGAGAGCTGCAGACAAGACTGTAATTAAGGGGCTTAGGCTTGGAGAGGGAAAATGCGATCCAATTCATGATCAATCCATTGCTGACAGAGCAATTTTGGACCAACCACTATCTTAGACTAGTTATCACAACATAAATTGCTGGGAGGCTGAAATATTGGTGATGTTCTGTCCATATCTGGTGCTGTGAGATTTTGGGAGGGAACAGAATAACAGAGTTAGAAAGGACCTTGAATGTCTTCTAGTCCAGCCTCTAGTTCAACCTGTTCCAATATTTTAGGGGCAACCACACAGAACAAAGGGTCAGCCTATCTTCCAACACACCAGCAGGCAAAACAAGAAGCAATAGATGCAA
The DNA here is from genome assembly GCA_023970755.1 of Azemiops feae. NCBI lineage: Eukaryota > Metazoa > Chordata > Lepidosauria > Squamata > Viperidae > Azemiops > Azemiops feae. The sequence goes on along the minus strand of JALGBA010000702.1, from coordinate 360,539 downwards.
AACAATTAAGGAGAGAACTAACCGAGAACTAAGGAGAAATTTCCTGACAGTTAAAACAATTCATCAGTGGAACAATTCCAGAAGTTGTGGGTACTCCGACACTTGACGTTTTTAAGAAGAGATTGAACAGCCATTTGTCTGGAATGGGATAGGATCTCCTGCTTAAGCAGGGGGTTGGACTAGAAGACCTCCAAGTTCCTTCCAACTCTGTTATTCTGTTATTAAGCAGCCCAAAAGTGTTGAGACACAGGCAGAGGACTTTCAATCTGACATTGAATGGAAAAGCAGAGAAAGATTTAACCACTGAATGGATGCTGTACAGATATTTTTTTAAAAAAGAGAACATCTTGATTTGTTAGGAGTCTATAATACATAAAGTCTTCCAGGGCAGGTAAACGCCAGACCTTGTCAAACTCATCCAACCAGTTATACCAAGCCATTAAAAAGAATTTTTTTTAAAAAAAGAATAAAGCCATTACCTCATTCCATCTCACTTTGTGGATCTCAGGTTTTGTTCACTTATGTTCACTCCATGTCTCACCGCTAAAGCAACTCCCTCAGATTAGTGTCAATCAAAGCAAAGCATGTTACATAGAGGATTTTTTTTTAAAAAAATAAACAAACATCTAGAGTCTGTTTTAGACATCAGAGAATTGCAGATGGGACATTGGAGGTGTTACTGCAGTGATACTGCAATTCATTTGTAACTTGAAAAGACTTGTAGATGGTGCTTTGTGAAAGGGTCATGGAAGTTTCCTGTCCATAAAGACAAGATAAGTACTGAAGAAAACATTATTCTGGGATTCCTACACAGAACATGTATAAGATGCGTTAATATTCTATGACCATCACTGAATGTTGTATCTTATGATTTATGATGAATGTATTTTATGGTTATAATCATGATTTATCACTTCTGCACTGGAGATAAATTCCTTGCGTGTCCAGTCACACTTGGCCAATAAAGAATTCTGATTCTAAAAAATTCTAGATGGTGCGGAGCTCCAGAGACTTGCATGCAATACAATACAATCATTGACTTATAGTCACAGCTGGGGCCAGAATTTCCACTGCTAAGCAAGGTGGGGGTTAAATGAACCAGGTCCAATTTAATCACCTTTTTCGCCATGGGTTGTTAGGTGAATCGCTGCAGTCATTAAGCGAATCCGGCTTCCCCCATTGACTTTGCTTGGTCGTAAGTGTGATCATGTTACCCTGGGACGCTGCAAGGGTTGTAAATATATATTGGTTGCCAAAAGCCCAAATTTTTATCCTTTTTTTTTTTTGATGCTTTTGTAACTTTGGATGGTTGCTAAACAAAAGGTTGTAAGACAAGGAGTATGTGTAAGCAGATGTTCCAGACAAGACGTCAGTGGATAATGAAAGTGGGGGCTTATCCCAGTTTGAGATCTCAGTTTATCACCCAAAGTATTGTTCCATTATGCCTGGCAAGAGGGCTACCACTGTTTGGAAAGGATCCCATGATTTATTCTCTTTCTTAGCTGTCTTCCGGTCGTGTCTTGGTTTATTCTCCCTCTTTTCTTCCTGTTTAAAATCTGTTGCAATTGTAATTGTTTCTATGTTTATATTTTAACTGTTTGTAAGCTGTCCAGAGTCCCCTTATCGGTGAGACTGATTGTATATAAATATAATAAATAATAATAATAATAAGTACAGTACCTGGAGGTAGCAGAAGAGAAGAGAAAGAACTAGAGAAAATCACAAAATACAAAGACCTGCATATAGAAGTAGAACAACCATGGCAAAAGAAAGCAAAGCTGATATCCATAGGTGCCTTGTACAATCTCAAAACAACTGGAGCATCAGTTAAACACTATCAGCATTGACAAAATCTCATTTGGTCAATTTCAGAAGGCAGCTTAACTAGGAAAAGCTTACATCCTGAGATGATATCTTTAACACCATTAAACTTCCACATCTGCCTATCCCACATCCTTGGGAAGGACTCAATAGGAGAATAAAAATACCAACTCCAGTAGAATAGAATAGAATAGAATAGAATAGAATAGAATAGAATAGAATAGAATAGAATAGAATAGAATAGAATAGAATAGAATAGAATAGAATAGAATAGAATAGAATAGAATAGAATAACAGAGTTGGAAGGGACTTTGGAGGTCCAAGCCCCTGCTCAGGCAGGATACCCTATACCAATTCAGACATATGGTTGTCCAGTCTCTTCTTTAAAACTTCCAGTGTTGGAGCATCCACAACTTCTGGAGGCAAGTCGTTCCACTGATTAATTGTTCTCATTGTCAAGAAAATTTCTCCTTAGTTCTAGGTTGCTTCTCTGCTTGATTAGTTTCCATCCATTGCTTCTTGTCCTGCCTTCAGGTGCTTTGGAGAATAGCTTGACCCCTTCTTCTTTGTGGCAACCCCTGAGATATTGGAACACTGCTATCATGTCACCCCTTGTCCTTCTCTTCATTAAACTAGACGCTCATTAATCCAGTCTGAACTTCTGGCTGACTGTGCGACAAATAATAGTAGTACTAGTTGAGACCCAATGGAAAAAAAAATATTTGACCAAACCATATACATGCTAAGACTGAATGAGCTCCAGGAGCTGGCAATGGTTCAATTTTCCTATTCTTGAAGAAACCTGGTCTTTAGAAAGTCTTATAGACCCAGAGTGTCCTACCAAAGGGACCTTGCCTTCCATCCTCTGTTTTTGCCTCGCAAATCTGCTAGAATTGCCTTGCCCCACAACTGCACGGCCTTACACCAATTTAAACTAGCTACCATGTTCCCCATCCCCCCACCCTATGCAAGGCCTATCACAGGGCAGCTGTGGAAGGAGCTGTCACCTTCTTGTCAGGGGACGTTTTCTGTCCAAAGAGCTTTCGTCGTACTCCTTCTTCGAGGCTCCAAGTGTCAGCTGAAGAGACAGCTGCAGTCACTTGCAATGAATGGCCTCCAATCAGAGCGGGCTGCCCTTGTCACAGAAAGCCTCGCCCTGCAGCTAAAACTGTCACTGATCATGTTTAGATATGTATACTGAGGTATCAGATTAGAAGCGAGTATTCACGAAATGAGAGTTTAAAAGAGGCCAAGTTACAAGATGGAGAGTGGAAGGCAGGAAGATAGACTTAATGGAATGGAAGTGAGAGCTAGTTAAGGGGGGAGGGGCGTCTTTCTTTCCCAGATAGATAGAGAGAGAGAGAGAGAGAGAGAGAGAGAGAGAGAGAGAGAGAGAGAGAGAGAGAGAGAGAGAGAGAGAGATAGATAGATAGATAGATAGAGACAGATAGAGAGATGAGAGAGAGAGATGAGAGAGAGAGAGAGACAAACAGATATAGATGAGAGAGAAATGAGAGAGACAGAGAGATAGATTGAATAGAGAGAGAGAAAGGAGATGCAGACAGGCAAACAGACAGAGAGAATCAAAAAACATAGATAGCCTTCATGATTTAAAATAAAAGCATTATCTCTGCACTGCTATTTCAGAAGTTTGGTAACAGCCATATTGTAAAAATATTAAGATGGATTAGTCTCAAAATGTTACTTCATTAAAATTGAGAGGAATAAAAAAAAATACAAAACCAGATCCTGAAGGTAGCTAATGAACCTTAAAATATTAGTACTCAAAATGTCAAGTAAATGTGTGCTGCCTCTCTCTCTCTCTCTCTCTCTCTCTCTCTCTCTCTCTCTCTCTCTCTCTCTCTCTGAGAAAAAGGGAGGAGGAAGAGCAGAGATATATAAAATATTTCAACATTGCTTTTTTCTTTACAGTGAGGGAATATGATAAAATTAGCAAAGACATTTTGAATCTTCTCTTCCCCTTAAATACTAATATAGAGCACAATTCAAGGCAATATCTTTTGCTGAGAGCAATTTTTGAATTCACAGAAGATTCATGCACAAACCAGAGATTTCGCTGGCCAATTTTTGGAGTTTGAAAAGTAAAATTAAGGAAGAAAAGATGTATTCAGTTGTGCAATCTGGCATTTTCTATTCTTCTCTAAAACAACTAGTAAGTGAGCAGACAGAGAAATTTTATTGTTTTTATTGTAAGCCGCCCAGAGTTACTTAAATGAGATGGGTGATATAGAAATGTGCTGAATAAATAAATCTCAAGATAATGTTAGACAACATTACACAATAAGCTTGCAGAAGTGACTCTCTTTAGACAGCAATGTGTATGTTTTCAAAACATGGTAAGTCACTCCTATTCTGCTTTCAGGACTTCCTGATCAGGGCTGTGCTCCAGGTCAGATGCTTAGTAGCGTAAGGGAGCAGGAATATAGCCTCTGTCTGTAACTATTAAAAGCAGGTATGTCATTTCCCTGGCTGTTCAGTTCTAGGGGGAAAAAAGCAAGGCAGCTTTAAACAGTTGCAGACAGATGCTACATTTGTACATTTATTTATTAATCAAATTTGTATGACCACCCAACTCACAAAACTCAATTCTGGGCAGTGTATCTTGTTGGAACTGAATCTAAAGCACTGCACAACTCTTTTACCCATCAGCAAAATCCAATACATTCAATAAATCACAAGCTTTTGGAATGAGAGATTAGAAATAACCAACTTATTTTGAACAGTCTCAGAATATATATATATATATATATATATATATATATAGTCTACTCATTTGTACAGAAAAAAGAACTCAGTTTGAGTAACACTTCCCATCTTCTCTCAATTTCTGAAACAAAACAGTAAACTGTCATCATAGAATATGGAATCCACTTCTCAGAAGAAATATTCTACTGTCTTATCAAACTCTTACATTTATGCAACTTTATCTTAATATGCATGAAAGGCATTTTCGTCCTGAGAATAATGTTCTCTGCAGAAACTACCCATGTTAAAAAAGAAGACTGTCTTTTAAAGGCTACTGTGATGGGAAGTATCTTAGGCAGATGCAGCTTGGACGTGAGGTAAATCCAATGCTTTCCAGTATGTTGTGTTGAGCTTGCCTATTGACAATGTATGTACTCATGAAAATACATTAATTGTACTGTTTTGTATGAATTCTTAATAAATGTAAACTAATGGATAAAAAAAAAAAATCCCACCATTCTGAAGATAGCAATTTTTACTATGTTACCTTTGGGGGGGAGGAGCAGGAGAGAACAGGAGGTTTTAGAACATAGGGCTGGAAGGTACCTCAGAGATCTTCTAGTCCACCCCCCTGCTCAAGGCAGGAGACCTTATACCATCCTGGTCAAATGGTTGTCCAGTCTATTTTTGAAAACCTCCAGTAATGGAGCACCCATAACTCCAGGAGGCAAGCTGTTCCATTGATTAACTCTTCACACTGTCAGGAAGTTTCTCTGCAGTACCAGATTTAGCCCCCATTACTTCCATCCATTACTTCTTGTCCTGCTTCTGATGCTTTGGACAGCCCTCTTCTCTGTGACAGCCCCTCAAGTACTGGAAGACAGCTGTCATGTCACCCCTACTCTTTCTCTTAGCTCCCTCATCCTTTCATCATATAGTTTATCCTCCAGACCTCTTATTCCCTTTGTTGCTCTTCTCTGCACAATTTCTAGCGTCTCTTTTTTGTACTGTATTGTATCGTATTGTCAGTTTGCTTGTTTATTCATATTTACCAAGATTAATTCTTTGTAAAACAACTTAGATTAATGATGGTTTCCTTCAACATTTTTTAATTGATTCTCCCAGCTTGCAGATTGATCAAAACATTTTCGCCTTTCTTCCGATTGAACTATTCCTATGATTCTATCAAGCCAAATACAAATATCCACTTCCGTTGCCTCTAGCAAATATCCATTACCTCCCCCAAAAGCATTATTGAAAAATCTAATTGCTGAGTTCTGAGCGGAAACATAAACCTCCATTTATTGAAGGCTCCTGAGCTTATTTCCATTTTGTTGCAAGCCTTCTCCATCTTCTGCCATGAATTGTTTCAATATCACAGCTCCCGGTGACACCCAAACAATAGAGCTAACAAGCTGAGCAAGTTTGATAGGACAGAACAATTCCAACAATGTCACAATGATCATAGCCAGGAGACGACATCGCATCAATATTTCACTGCTATATAGACTCAGATATTCCTTTCTTTGAAAATAGTGGCAAATTTGGAAAGAAGGCGTGGAGTGAAAGGACAGAAAAGACATTTTGCTCACACTCTGAAATACTCATACAGATCCATACATCCACACTTACAACAAAATGTTGTGCCATAACTGCAACTACGGATACGAATCAACCTCCATCTAGGAATTCAAAACAAAGTGAAAATTTCCATTAACAGTTAACATTAATCAGTGGAACGGCTTGCCTCCAGACATGTGGATGCTCCATCACGGGAGGCTTTCAAGAAGAGATTGGATAGCCATTTGTCCAGGATGGTATAAGTTTTCCTGCTTGAGCAGGGGGTTGGACTAGAAGATCTCCAAGGTCCCTTCCAACTCTGTTATTCTATATTCCGTGTGCTGTATGTTAAATTCTCTTAGAGGCATATTTGGAATGCTTCTCATATCTTTATCTGGTTATTTAATTTAGTTTTCCCTTTTTCTGCTCCAGTGAGTGTTCCCTATTTTAATTTCCTACAGCCTTTCTCTCACACCGCACTGTACGTATCCGTGGGTGTGTGTACGCTCATTTCAGTTCTCTTAATTTCCTCCCAAATATGTAGGAGCTCTTGTCTTGTTTTCAGACAAGCCAAAATATGAAGGAAAGAAGTGAAATATTTGAATGCTTCTTCCTATCAACAAATCTCTTTCCCAACCCATATCACAAATGATCCTGTCAGGTGGGAAGTATTAAAAATACTTTTATTTCATCATAGCCTTTCAATCCCCAAAGTAAATTATCCTCCTTGTTCTACAAAAGTTTGTTTATTATATTTGATCGTAAGGTTGGTGTTTTATTACTGCATGCCCCTCTATTCAAATGTGTTTCTGTAGCATGCCAAGGGATATATTGCATGGCAAAGGGTTATATGCACATTATAAAGAAAAGAATTAAATGACTTTTCATCCCTAGTAGCTGCAAAACTTGAGCGAACGTTTTAAAAATCCCACACCTTGTTGAGACTGTTAAAAAAATTCTTAAGTAAACAGAAGTTCCTGCGCTGTATCTAAACACTTGATTATTCAGACATTTTGAATGCCAGCTCACATCGCAAGGTTTTCTCAAATACAAATTATCCTGCTTTTGAATTCTCAGAAAATTTGATGTCAAGTCTAATTTGAGCAATTATGAAGCCGGTTTCTTTCACCGTAATGACTTTAACCTGTCAAATCACTTTTTCTGCCCTTGGCAGGAATAAAAGCCCTGCCTGTCTGAGGCATGTTTACAACTAGAAAATGGAAGGACGTCACACCCTTTGTGACAATATGACATTCCTTGACAGTGAAGCATCTTTCTTTTTTCCTGAACAGAACTATATATTGCACTCAAATAACTGTATGACTCTGAAAATTTTGCAGCCCGTGGACAGATTGAAGAAGGCAATCAGTTCACTTCCTTTCCCTCTCTGCTTACTTATCAATTATAAATGAAATCTTAGAAAAAAGGACCAAAGGGAAGGAACTGTGAGCAAAGCAAAACAATCAGGCACAAAATCTACTGCATCATTGCACCAAATCAGAGTTGAACCCAGAAGGATTGCCTGTTAAAGTCCCCAACCTAATCCACTTTTAAACACTCTTCTCTTCCCTCCCCCTGCTCCAAAACCCTTCCAAATCAGGCTGTGGGGCTTACTTAGTATTTATCCGTTGTAGTTTTATCCTGCTTATTTCCAGTTAAACCAGCCTGCAGTGGTTAACAAAAGCCAATGAAACACCAATGAAATCTCACTGATCAATAGCACACACCATAGCACAGAGTGAAAAGAGCCAAAGAAATTCATAACTTCAAGCATAAAAACGTACAAACAGCAATCCTAATTATACATACCCTTAAATGAAAAGGGCTTATACATAGAGGAGAGGGAGAGGGAGAGGGGAAGGAAGGAAGGAAGGAAGGAAGGAAGGAAGGAAGGAAGGAAGGAAGGAAGGAAGGAAGGGGGGAGGGGAGGGAGGAGGGAGGGAGGGAGGGAGGAAGGAAGGAAGGAAGGAAGGAAGGAAGGAAGGAAGGAAGGAAGGAAGGAAGGAAGGAAGGAAGGAAGGAAGGAAGGAAGGAAGGAATTATAGATCCCAATCACATGCACATCTAGGAAATTAAAATAGAATAATAATATAACTAAATATAATAACCTGGAATGACTTATACATAGGATTTCACTCTAGTTGGGACTCTGGTGAATGTTGGAAAAAGAAATAAAAAGTCTTTCTCAAAACGCACACTCAGATTTTTTTTTTTAATGGTCTATTTACATCCCTGGTTATATTGGAATGAGTGCCAATACGGTACATACTGTATGCAACTGAAAACAGTACAGTCAACCAGAGATTCACACAAACGAAAGAAAAAGAGAGATCATAGCAGACAACTCTGCATACATGACTTAAACTCAGTTATAGTATTATGCAGCCGTTCCTTGAAGTGAAATAAAGCTTGCCCACATTGCTGTGATTTTTGGCACAAACATGATTGGATGGCCCTTGATGATGCGCCAAATTATTAGCATGGAAATAACCAGAGATTCCCCAATCTTAGTAAATATTCTAAGAAAAACCCAAGAAGGATTAAGCACTTAATTTAAGACTTATATAATACCATACTTTTGTTGGAAAAACACAAGAAGATACTGGGAGGCAGAAAACAAATGGATTACACTGCAAGGGAGCATAACTAGCAACAATTATTCATAAGATGGTGGTCTTGGTGGAAGTGAGGGAACTCCAGTTTTGGACAATTAATAGAGGAAAAGTAACTGGTAAACTGGGAACTGAGTTGGCTAACTGGGGAAAGGGTAAAAAGGGGATTGGGAGAAAATGTGGAGAACTGGGTGGAGAGATTCACAGAATTATAGAATAACAGAATTGGAAGGGATCATGGAGGTCTTCTAGTCTAACTCCCTGCTCCAGAAGGAGACCCTATCATGGCTAGGGAGAATTATCTCTTCTTAAAAACCTCCAGTGATGGAACACCCACAACTCCTGGAGGCAATTGTTTAATTAAAATATAATCTAGCCACTGCGGTCAGTCTCTTTGGAACTCGTCAGATAAGTGGCAGCCCTGCCAGGGAGGTCCAGTTCCAAGTATTACTCGCAATGGTGTCTTCCTGCAATTGTGACATCACAAGCCAGCATACCTATGGAGACGGCTTTGCTGTCACCCAAAATACTTCTACGGCGTAAGGGGGTGGTGTCCAGTTTGCAAAGGAGCTGCGATTTGCAAGGCGAACCCTCCCTCTGGCAATCACAAAGGGGAAGCCAAGAGATATGGCATTCTCATTTATGACAGTTTAATGAGGTTGGGAGGAATAGCAGGCTGCAGTTTTCCAACTGTGCTCGTAGGAGGCTCTGATTCTTAAAAACTCTGAATTCCTTTAATTTAATCATCTTTAAAAAGCCTGCATCTGTTTTGCTCAGCACAGCAATCTGAAAGTTCACATGTCTGATTTTATAATTGAACATGTAGCGGGAACTTCATTTCAACACCTGTCGAGGAAACTGCCTTTTATAAAGACACGTCTATGGAGATATGCTTGGAATTTTAAAATTCTCAAAGCTTTTCCTGCCACGTTTCCCTTTAATCTTTTATTAATGGCTTGTGTTCCCATTACACCAATTGAGCACCACATTACGGGCAAAAGAAGCAGCACGCACGGAGCACAATTGCTGGGACTTATTTGAAAATAAAGGGCTTTGGGTTGATTAAAACTGGCACATTGGCCCCGAGGCCGCTGATGGACATTTTATTATGGGAAAGCGGCGGTGTTGTTTTTGACAGCTACAGGATGGGTGGCAAACAAGAAGCTACAAGCAAGAAAAATACTTTGCTTCAGTTCTGGAACATCAATCACCGGCTTATTTTTAAGCCAAAACAAAATGCCATCTTGCTCTCTGTGCTGCCAATGAGGCGGCACTGCTTGATATTCAGTGGTCAAAAAAAGAGAGAAGGAGGAGGAGAAGAAGATGAGAGCTGTCAGGCTAGGTCTCTTTTGATAGTATGCGTGAATGACCTTGGAGACAATGGTCAGGGAAGAGGCAGCTGAGCCCACCGAAGCAACAAGTGCATGGCAAGGGGTCATCCTTCTGAGTGTCAGGTGCAAATAACCAGGAGCATTCATTAAGTTCAAATCATAGACGAATTTATTATTGTAAGAATCCAGTCAACTAAATTTGTGCCAATGGAATTCAAGGGACGGCTGGACTTGGGTCTCTTGCGGCAACATAATGACTCCAAGCTTATGACACATTTAACCCCACCTTCTAGCTTACCCTGCTCTTCTCCTACATCAGTTTCGTAGAATGTAAAAGAGAAGGAGGAGAGATGTTCTTTCAAGCTTGCAAGATTCTGTTAATGTAACCTTCTGCTTCTTTGTGTGGACTACTTTGCAAAGCTGACAACTCTAAACTTCCTGCAAAACCAGAAGAGCTATGGAGACACAACCTGGTAACTAGGCAAGAGGAGAATTAACCTCATCAGATGGTCCAAATTGGGCCATAGTCCCTCTTGCAGTCATACCATAGTTTCTTTCTCCTGTGTAAGACAGTTCTGGTTTTGCTGTTATCTTCAGATGAGAATTCCTTTCAGATTTCACTTGGTGAGAGTTAAGGCTGATTATTGCCACCACACTTGTGCAGCTGTTTTCTGTTGTGTGACCCCATTATCGTTCTCCGAGGCTCTCTAGTTGTCCACATCAGAAAAAGCTTGGTGTTTATCTCCTGAGGTCTTCTCTTGGGAATTAAGGAAAGATAAGAAGCCAGGGAGGTCACTTGTCAAGACTCTCACTGCAAGGAGCTAATAAGGAAGTAAGAATTACACACATGTTCCTAATGCCAGAATTAGGGATAAGGTACTAAATCATGGAAACTGTGGTAGATTGGTTTTTCAAAATTCTTTGAACGTGACAGTGGTTGAAATCAACAACTCTGAGTGGGCAAATCCATAGATAATGTTTCCTGGCCATAAGCAAAACTTTTCCAATTGCCTGGAAAAACACAGGGCAGTTTCTGGGAGATTGGAAAATACAGGGGCTCAAATGCTCAATGGAAAAGCAACTGTTCTGCATGCAGAAGGCTACTGGTTCAATAATCGACATCTCCTTTTCAAAGGAGATTCTCGCTGAGATTTACTCCTCCTTTGAAAGGTATTTTGAGAGCAAATTCTCTTTCAGAACTCCAGAGCTCTGAAAGAAAGCAAATGCATGAGAATTTCTTTGCATGCACTAACCAAAATCTCTTTATTTAATGAAGATAAAACAATTATTTTATCTTGACCTTCCCAGTGCAAAGCAAGTTTTAAGTGAAAAATAGAAAGGGAGGGCTTTATGTTTTATAAAAGCTAACTTATGGAAAGTGGGGGGGAAATATTCTGATCTTTATTTATGGATTTATCAAATAGAAATATATTTTGGTCTCTGCCTTCCTTTCCCTCTGACACCTTAACTGTAAATTTGGGAGGCTGTTTGAAGGAAACACCTAGACAGCTTCAGTCCATGGATGAGAAAGACCTTAGTGATCCTCCCTAAGCTCCAAAGAAGTGTCATCTGTCAATGGGTCAACAGAATGAAATGTTGATTTCTGGTCCCAGTTCAACTCTAAAGCATTTGATGACTTGGAAGCACAAGACCTGAAGGAAACACCTCATTACATCTTTCTGCTTGCAACATTGCTGCAAATACGGAAGGCAGATTTTATGTCATGAAGTCAGACATCATTTAGATATCATTATGCCTAACTGTGGATACTGATACTTTGTTTACTGAGCAAGCAGCAATGATAACTTAGTATTTATACGCATATCACAAACTTTTCACACGGCAGTATTACTTTTTACACAAGAAGAGACTTGATTTTTTTTCCTTGTTCATAGCATATGCAGTAGGTATTAATGGTGGATGCTTGGTTCCATGACCTGCATGTTTGCTTGTATATTTTGTGTTATACTGTAGCCAGGGAAGTGCAAAATTAAAACAAAAAACAATTTAAAAAAAGCAATCCTGAAACCAACCATCTATTTCCAGTGAAGGCAAACCAACGTTTGAAACAATTGTTCCAGATGGGTTCACAGATACTCCTGATACAATATACTGTATGGGCCAAATTAGATTTTCAAAGCTTTACGAAAGGCAGACGGGGTCAGTGCCACCTGGATCGTGGGGGAAATGCTATTCTATAGGATTATCTGAATGTACTTCCATTCAAATTCAGTCCCTCCAAGCTAAGCTGGATTTTTCCAGCTGCTAACTGAGCTGTGACATTATCTTCCATTGACCACTAAAGACTAATCAAATCAAATCAAATAACTTTATTGTGGTCATTAGCCAGCAGAAAGAAAGTAAAATTTAAAAAAAATAGTTTTTAAATATCTAGAACATCCAAAAATAAATAAGGAGGAATGATACATAGAAAAGTATGCTAAAAGGCTTCATTCCTATTGGTTAAAACTAACCTTAAATATAGAATTATAGAGCTCCTGACCAATCTGAGGAAGATACCATAATACAATCATTCCCTGCTCAAACAAGTTAAGTTGCTCTTAATTATTCTTTGTTTGATTTTATATGCCTCCACACAGAACCTGCAATCTCATATGCTATTTCAGGATTAATATCATAAAGTAAGAATTGTTTGTAGCTCTGACGTTGTCTTCCATTGACCACTGAAGAGCAATCAACTTTGATGGAGTTGACCAATAGTGCTCAACTCTACTTTTAGCACTGATGATGCTACCTAGTTTGGGTAAGGAAACATTTGCAAGAAAACAACCAAGCTCAGAGAGCACTAAGGGCCCCTCAACTCTATTTTTGGTCACTCCTGTGACCCATCACAATGGCAGCCAAAGGCCCTTCAACAGCATGAGGCAGCCCCTTCAGCAGATGATTTGGGCAGAACGTCATCCTGGAATTTATTTTATTTTTCAGGCAGAAAGGGAGAATGCCACTTGTCAGGTTTCTGCCTTCCTTGCCCAAAGAACTGGACACTGGTTCTTTTAGACAATGGAGAGAGAGAAATCTGACAAGGGGCAATCCTCTTTTCTGGCAGCAAAAGAAGAAGAGACAATGCCATTTATTGGTCACTTATAGGAAAATGCTGGGATGCAGAAGGTTGTCTACAGAGCTGACCCTGGGTCGTCTTCTCCTTCTATATTACCAGCAGCAGCTTTTGTCCAATGTGATGAACAAAAAAAAAATGCTTTTAAAATATCTTTCAGGGAGACAGAGAAACTTGGGGAAATTCTCATAGGAAGGATATAGAATGTTTGCCCTTCTTAAGGAAAAGACGACCAAAAAGTATGGGTGATGTCTTTCCTTGTATGGTCCTCTGTTTAGCAGCCTCCCTGGACTCCCAGGCCTTCAATCTCAATTTCAGAAAAGAAATTTTCAAAAAGGTTTCTTCCATCCTGAAATACAGATGCTCTGGTAATATCCAAGAAAATGTCCTCCCTCCTGTTGAAAATATTTTTACCACATTTCTCCATTCACAAATTTGTGGAAAGTCTGGGTGGTTTGCCGGAAGGTACATGAAGTGTGTCTAAAGGTTGAATCATGGCAACTGGACCAAACTTTGTTTGGTTTCGTTGCTCATCCAAGCAACTTCATCAGTCAGAGCAAAATTAGTTAGGTAGAGAGTCGGAGAGTCGTTGGAATGGTTGCCCAACCAACTTCAGAGGTTTCTCCCCAAAATGGCTTGCAATATGTCAATGAAGACTCAGTCGTCCAGGCCAAAGGTGTCTAAAGGTTGAATCATGACAAATCAAACACAAATGCAAAACTTTAAAATGCAAGATAAACCCCAGCCTGAAACAATAACAAGAAGAAAGCGCCATCCAGATTCTGCAAAATGCAGCTGTTGGTAGAAACTTGACTATCTTTGTAATGGTTATCCAAGTTGGGTCTTGCAGAAGGAAGATTTTTTTTTTTTAGCAATTTTTATTAAAATGAGGTTTTTTTAAAAAAAAAAAACCTGCAGAAACTTGGAAGAAATAGGGAAAAAATATATAAAAGAATAACAAAAGAAGCAAGTGAAAGAAATTTAAAGAAGGAATTTTTGATCTTCTTAACATAGCAATTATGACTTTCACCCTTCCATATCATCTGTCACAGCTCTTTCTTCGCATAAGCAAATCCTTTCAATCAATACATTCCAAAACCAGCAGTTCATTTATATCCATTTTCAGCGAAATATCTATAAGGGTTTCCAGTCTTTTATATATAAAAAAAAGCTGTAGTTCCCTCTTTGATCAAACAGGAAAGTTGAAATTTCTTGATCAGGAAGGCAATTAAAATTTCCAGTAATTGGGTTTATTACAGACAACATGGGTGGAACAACGGCCAATGTAACAATATCTAAATTGCTGAGTCAATCTGAGTAGAAACACCTACTACTTTTGCAAGGATAACTAGAATATCTGCCTATAATCTCTCTAATACGTAGTGCACAAATTTGAGCCGAGGTGCACATAGGATGTTATAGAAGCAAAAGGTTATATTTGCTACTTTGCTTTTGGGAACAAAATGTCTCAGACCAGCCATCAATGGGCCGGGAAAGTGAGGGGGAGAAACCAAGCGTAGAAAAACAGTAGTGCGATGTTTTGCCCCAGGCACCAAAGTAATTTAGCTGGCAGTGGGGACTTATTTCAATGTTTATTCAATATTTCAAGGCAAAAGCTTTCATATTCGCGCACACCACTTGTGCCTAGAGTTCATTTTCCCCCCACTCAGTGTCCTTCAGGTATGATGGACTTTAATTCCCAGAATCCAAGAGCCAATTTTGACTGTTGAGGGCTTCTGGGAGTTGAGATCTGTTATACTTGAAGAGCAGAAGGTCAGAGAGGACATGCTATAAAGACACAATGGCTACGAGAGATTCCCATTTTAAATGATTGCCCCAGCAGTGATAATTATAGAGGATGGTGCTTATTTTGTGTTAGACAGCAAAACGTGGTATTAGATTCCAAAAAGAGGGAAAGAAAAAAGCAGGGTTGGCATAAGTTATGAAGGTCTGAACGACCCACTGAATGGATTAAAGGCATTTTAATGAGAGATTTTCCTCTACCTTCTCTGTCACTTATATTTTAGACTTATTATTTTCTCTCCCTGCCTCCTTTCTGCCTTTTTCCCTCATAGCTGATAGTCATAACTTTTCAGGGCATCTTTGGAAGCAGAAGAAATGATGATAAATATGATTAGATGAAGTTTGTATGATTATTGATACAAATGTTTGGAAATTAGATTCTCTCTCCTATTTTTCCAGTGGCTGTCTTGTTCCTTGTTTCTTTTCTTTCCCTCCCCCCCCCTTTTTTTTTTTGGTTTTGTTTTATTTTGAGTTACAGCTCATAAGTGAAAAACCGAAGTGTCAAAGGAAAGTAATGTAGCAGCAACGAAATGTTCTAATACTCAGTCGAAAGACCCTGCTCGGTGTACAGCCAACAAATGATTTATTAAACACAACAAGATAGGAACTTGATAAAGTCTTAACACTGCAAGGAAAAATGACATATGCACAGCGTGAGGAAATCAAAATGATTAATTGAAGAAAAAGCATGTCGGGGGAAGAAAAAGAGAAAACGAGTGAGAAAGAGAGAGGGGGGGGGAGATTGATACTTCATGAGGAATAAATAAAGCACCAAGAATAAAACATGCTTTAAAAAGGCTTGTGCCTAAAGCCTTTATTGAGAGCCCAGTAAACCTAATGCAATCCAAAGCATTTTTTTTTCTCCTTTATTGCCGCGCAGATCAGCTGGCATGCTTCAGGAGTAAAACCTATATAACAAGGGTGCAAAATATATGATACCTACGAATGTTTGCTTCGTAGCACGTGGGTAAGCATTGGGAATGGAGAAGGGACATTCCTGACCATTTTAGCCCTTAGCCTACATAGAAGGAACAGGAAAGAAATGCCTTCATTTCACATTTGGATGCACATTTATTTATCTGGTGGTTCCAAACCAATAGCAAGCTGAACCTTAGCTATTGTTCCACATTTTTTACTTCTCATTCTGGAGTGCAGCCATAAAAATGAACAATCGTTAGCAAAAAGGCTGCACAAAAATGAGTGCGGCATACAAAGGCATTTGCATAAAGATCCCGTACAAAGTAAGTTATATTAACTTAAATTGTTGACCAAAATGACGTACATTAGACAAAAGGGCAAACTAAACTGTGTACTTTAATAAAAAAAAAGTGGGCATCAAAGTCGAAGCCCATTTTAATGAGAAAACAAATGTGATTATTTCTCTATTATTTGGTGTTTCTTTTAAAATAAAATCAGGACAAAGCTGCAGTTATATCTACGGTCTGTTTATTTTGCTCACAAGCAATTCAACAACCCCTGTCAATATTCAGCCAAGTTCTGCTGCTGAGAAGCAAGTTTTTATATATTTAAAAAAGGGGGGGAAACCTGGAAGCCTATATGATTGAAAAGTGAAATGAGGACAAAGAAATCAGATGTGCACCTTATGAAAAAAATGAAACTCATTCAAACCAAGTTGATGTTTTCCCTGCAAAGCCAAAATGGCTTTCAAACTTATGTTCCTATTTAGCCACAATGATATATGGCAGTAATAGTAAATTACTCCCAATGTTATCATCCTGTTTAAACTGGGTTTGGGGGTCCTCAGAACCTGGAGATTGAATTGCCCTGCAATGTGACAAGAACGATACCATATCATGGTATCGTAAGTATCAAAACTGATTGATTGGATGGCTGATTTTCCTTCAAGGCAGTAAAACAAGTAAGCTAAAAGATCATCTCAAGAGTTATTTAAATGATTTGGGATTTCCTTACCTCTATCCTCCATTTTCTGATCCATTAGCTTCAGGGGACTAAAAGCAACAGTGGGGAAAAGAATTGAACTGACTTAGAAGCAGAGAAAAGGAATGCTCAGAGGGTCCATCTGCCCTTAGGACTCAAAAGTTTAAAATCTGAAATTTAGGGTGATGTTCTGCCACTCGAAAAGTCTACTTGCAGGGAGTAAAGATTTAGAAAATATACAGAGCTTGCACAAATATTTTGCATTGGAGAGATGGAAGATAGTTTACTCAACTTCTCCCGGGAACTGTCAGTTCTGTCACTTCAGATCTGGTTCCCTTGGGAGAAACTCAACAATAACTGATCTGCCAAGAAAAACTATTTAGGATCATAAAATTCTATCTACGAATTAATCTCTCATCTCTTGACATCCAAGCCTGCGAACTTCCCAAAGTCCATATATCTTAAAGTTGCCACGGTTGAGAAACCCTGGTGTAGAATGATGGATTTGAAGGCCTAAGGTTGACTCTTCTCATGCTCTTCTCCATTTTTCTGGTCTCCACTTGACTTACCATCTCAACTCCTAGCTTACTATTTGCTGAATCTTACTTTATGCAATCTCTCTTTCTGTTGGATTGCCAGCATACAATGTGGGATCAATTAATATTAATGGAACAACCTGCCTCCCGAACCTGTGAATGCTCCAACATTGGAAGTTTTTAAGAAGAGAATTCCATGGGATCCGGATAAATTCCATGGGATCAGGATAAAAACAAAATACTTCATCTGAGCTACTTCCAAAGAAACTAGTACATATATATGCCTGGTCCAAAGACAACTCTAGATAAGAAGCTCATCAAAGAGAGATTCAACCTAGAATTAAGAAGAAATTTCCTGAATGTGAGAACAATTAATCAGTGGAACTGCTTGCCTCTAGAAGTTGTGGGTCAGCTATTGATCAGAAACCGACAGCCTGGACAGCTATTTGTTTGGAACAGTATAGAATCTCCTGCTCGAGCAAGGGGTTAGACTAGAAGACCTCAAAGGTCTCTTTCAACTCTGTTATTCTATATTCTGTATTCTGAAGCAAGCTGTAATATACTAAAGCAAGCTGTAATATATTGTAATATATTGTCTACATCATGCATTTTTTTTTAAAAGGATCTCAGCCACATTCCATATTGCACACAAACACACAAAAGAAGCTCTTTTTGTCTATTTTGTCATGTAAATATGTTATAAGTTATCAATAAAAAATAATTCCATCAGGCCTAACCCGAAGCATAATAACCAAAGTCTTGAAATAGCAGGTGCAGCTCAAAAATATGTAAATCCAAACAACTTAAAAGTCTCTATTCTGTTTCATTCTTAACATGAATCCATGAATGCAGACACTATATTTCTACTTAAAAAAAATATGTGTACACTCATTTCTACATTGCCAGCTCAGCAACCTGTCCGTGCAAATGAGACAAATTTCTAGAACTATTATTGTATCAGGAAACCTGGAGGATGTGTGTGCAGAAACCAGCTGGATAAATTTAGACCAGTTATTTTCTCTCAGCTTTAGGAAGGAGGCACTTCTGAAACTGTTGCCAAGAAAATCCAGAGATTTATCCAAGCAGTCAAGAGGAGTCAGTACTGAGTTGAAAACATCTCGCCTCCTGTCAGAAAAAAAGTTGGGTAATATAAACCATCTTTAGACGTTGATATCCATCACTAAAAGTCTACAATGTGATAAGCATCTTCATAGATAGATGTGTTTATTTTCTTGGCAATAAGATGGACATGGTTTATCATTGCCGTGTTCCAAGATAGTTTCTTTTCAAAGAGAAGGACTAGGAGTGACATGATAGCAGTCTTCCAATATTTGAGGGGCTGTCACAGAGCGGAGTGGGTTAACCTATTCTCCAAAGCACCTGAAGGCAGGGCAAGAATCACTGGATGGAAACTAATCAAGGAGAGAAGCAACCTGGAATTAAGGAGAAGTTTCCTGACAGTAAAAACAATCAGTGAAATGACTAGCCTTCAGAAGTTGTGAGTGCTCTATCACTGGAGGTGGACAGCCATTTGTCTGAAATGGCATAGGGTCTCTTGCTTGAGCAGGGGATTGGAAGGTCCTTTCCAGCTCTGTTATTCTATAATTCTCAACATTGCCATTTAGCTGATATCCCTAGGATTTTTGATGGTTCTCCCATCAAAATACCGACCAGATATGTTTCTACTTAGCTTTTGAAATCAGCCAAAGTAATTGAGAAGGCTATCTCAACTATAATATCACAAACAGAATTTTCACATGGGCTTAACCCAAAAAGGGGAAAAAGAAATTTAGCAGCATCCACATTCCAAGCAACGGGACAGAAAAGTTGAAGATTCCAAAGAATAGGACAGAAGAGTCTAAATCAAAGAGGCATTTGCTTAAATATAATTTGCATAATCGCTTTTAATGTAATTCCTAATTTGTCTTTCTTTTCCATTTAAAATTTCAATTTAGTAATAACTCTGGAAGAGGCTGGGGAACCATGCTTAGAGCTTTGCAGAGCTTCATGTGGTACAGCCCATCGTTTAATCTCGTTACATGAAATCAATTTGTGCACATGCCAGCCTTGTGAGGTAGTCCAGACAAGAAGCACACCCATTGACAGAATCTAGCAGGTGTGAAAGCACTCCTCCTGTCCCTCACTTTTACTCACCCTTTACTCACCCTAGGGAGGGTCCCTTCCAAGCCAATGTCACCATTCCTCTTCCTTCAGATTCAAATTTCATTTATCACACTAGTCAGTGGCTCTTCCTCCTTTCTCCCAAGGTTCTCTAAGGAGATTCTCAATCATCCAGATAATGGTTTTACATATAGGGTTACATACAGATTAAGCAACACCTGGCTCAAAAACAGTAACTATGAGAGGGACCTTGGAGTCCTAGTGGACGATCACTTGACTATGAGCCAGCAGTGTGCAGCAGCAACCAAAAAAGCTAATACACTTCTGGGTTGTGTAAACAGAAGCATAGAATCAAGATCACGTAAAGTATTAGTACCACTCTATAAAACCCTAGTAAGACCACACCTGGAATACTGCAGCCATTTTTGGTCACCATATCACAAAAAAGATGTTGAGAGTTTGGAAAAAATTCAGAGAAGAGCAACTAAGATGATCAAAGGCCTGGAGAGTAAAACATATGGAGAATGGCTGCGGGACTTGGGTTTGGCTAGTCTAAAGAAAAGAAGAAATAGGGGAGACATGATAGCAGTGTTCCAGTATTTGAGGAGCTGCCACAAAGAAGAGGGAGTCATGTTATTCACCAAAGCACCAGAGGGCAGGACAAGAAACAATGGTTGGAAACTGATCAAAGAGAGAAGCAACCTGGAATTAAGGAGAAACTTCCTGACAGTGAGGACAATTAACCAGTGGAACAGCTTGCCACCAGAAATCCTGGGTGCTCCATCACTGGAGATTTTTAAGAAGAGACTAGACAGTCACTTGTCTGAGACGGTATAGGTTCTCCTGCTTGAGCAGGGGGCTGGACTAGAAGACCTCCAGCTCTATTCTATATACAAATGGTTGTCCCAAAGGTGCATTTCAAAAGGCAATTGGGCTTTCTAGGGGTTTTTTCTTTCTTAAAAACATTTCGCTTCTCATTTAAGAAGCTTCTTCAGTTCTGACTGAACGGTGGGGAATGGAAAGATTTATATTCTTTGCAGTCATCTGATCGTTGGCACTCTGAAGGTTGAGTCTTTAACTCTCTGAGAGTCATTGAAGTCACTTGGGGGTTTATCTGAGCCCTCAGGGTCACCTGAATCAGAGTGCTAATGGGGAGGGGGGAACCCTCTTGGGACTTCTGAAATGACTGTGTTGTAGACAGGAGAGAGGGCTGTTGTATCCCTCCCTCTCTGTGGAAAGAGGGCTGTTCAATGTTAACATATATAAAGAAGCTTCTTGGATGAGAAAAGAAACGTTTTCAAAGGGGGGGGGGACCCAAGAAAGTTCCAGTTGCCTTTTAAAAAAATTTCCCAAGGTTATTCCCACATATCATTACATTGCAAGCCTAACACTCAACACTCAGACCCAGGATTGCTCATTCCTGCATGTGTGAATCAGGCCAAAGTCTAGAATCTTTTCTCTTTCTGCTCCTTTGAGGTTTCTGCACTACTCGGTTATCTTTTTTCCTCTGTCTCATGTTTGTTCTTCCTTCTAGGCTCCCTCACTTCAGTCCACTAGTGATTATAAATGGACTTCCTGGGCTGCCTCTTAATTAACTAATATTATCCCTCAATCTCTCATTTCTAGATCATGGGAGTCATCTGAGCAGACCTTGGCTGACCCAAGCTGAAAAAGGCTGTTCGCTGCATTAATTCCAAGGGAAACACTGCCATCTGGTGGTTTGTTTTAATATCTTGTCTATTTTAAATAAGGTGTCATTACTTCGTTCTTCCCCAACCATTTTTTCCCCAGCTGCTGTGCAAAATAATCCAGTTTGGTTTTGCGTCTTAACCCACAGAACTATTTAACCTGCCTTCTGCCTTTTTAATCTAAGCAGCCTGAAATTTGGAATTTCTCTGCCTCTTATTTCAGACGATTAACTTTTCCTATGAACCAAGATAAATATTTCTTGGTTGCTTTTAAACTAAGTTTCCTAGGAAATTTTCCAAGGACTTCTTGGAAGTCTGAAATGTCTTACTGAGAAAGTAACAGATTACAATTTCATGGACAAGCTGCTGGCTCAGTTACTAAGCTTCATCCTCTTCTTTCGTTCTTTCTGAACTCTAAATCTATCTTCTTGTCATGCTCATTCTTTGCCCAACACTTGGACACTTAAATGCCCTCTCACTCTTTCTGGCAGGTGTGACTCTAGGTTTCATATTTGAATAATGTGGTTTCTTTCTGCAAAGCCTCCTAAACAGGAGGCAAAGACATTAATAAATGATAAGGGACAGGCCTAAATACTATCTAGCTAATTACCACCAGCTACTCTCAGGAAGTGAGAGTAGCAATGAAGCCTCTCAGCTTGCATTTGACTAGCTTTCTGCTTGGCATCGACAGGCCAACGATAGAGATTGGGGAATTATCCCAAACATCTGGGATACTGTTTACTGTTGTTGAGAAGAAGAGCCAAACTCTATCAAACCAGCATTTCCTTGCATCAGAATTAAGGAAAAGAACTTGGGAAGGAGAAAAGGAACTCTAACAGCTTCATCAGGCTAATGGTATAATTAATGGTATGATATTATTATGTTATTATTTACTTCCTTTTACGATCCTTTAACATGTTTAATTTTCTTGCTTTATCTTAAAATCTTATTCTTTGGGAAGAATTACAACTACAAGGATTTTTTTTTTAAAGCTGCCATTCTAATCTTCATCAGAAGACGGCACTGTAATGCTGAGATTGTTTCTATGAAAGAAAAGTATAGTCTATTCTCTTGTCCTTTTCTATCCTAGTCTCCATTCCATTATTCTATTCTATTCCATTCCATTCCATTCTCTATATTACTCTACTCTACTCTACTCTACTCTACTCTACTCTACTCTACTCTACTCTACTCTACTCTACTCTACTCTACTCTACTCTACTCTACTCTACTCTTATTCTATTCTATTCTATCATTTTATCTTGTCTCATTCTATCTTTTCTTATTCTATTCTGTTCTGTTCTGTTTTCCCTTCCAATATTTTGTGCTGTTCTGTTCTCCATTCCCTTACTCCATTGCATTGTATCTTGTCTCATTCTATCTTTTCTTATCCTATCCTATCCTATCCTATCTTTTCTATACTGTTCCATTCCATTCCTTCCTTAATAAGGAAAAAAACCACCACCGCATTTGCTTTTTTGGGAGAGAGGAATTATCAGTTGATGGTGTTTAAGATATTTCATGGGAAATATCATCACCTGGATATCATTGGTGGATCTCCCAAAAAGCTACGCAATGTCAGAGCTGGTTAATACATGGACAGAAGACCACTAGATTAAGTGCAGAGTAAAAACAAAATTGCTAAAAACCATTTTTAAATTATTGCTAAGAAAATTACACAAGGGTCATCAGACCTAAAGCTCAACTTGTATAGCAAGATAAAAAAATTGGAAGACCAAAAGCATATCTGCATGATGCTGGAAAGTAGTAAAATAGAACTTAGCAAGTCTTATAGGTATGTCCTGGAATACCTAGGACTGGAATATCCATTATGGAGAAGATATATTCCTCTGGAGCCACCCACTGGACCTCAGCATTAAAAGAAACCTATTATTCAATCAATCCAAAAGACCAAGCTGAAGTTAGTTGTACTTGTGTATAATTTGGCATTCAATTTCTCAAAAGATGTGGTGGAATCTCTAGCTAGAAAGGGGGTGGTGAGAAGAGGGGGGTGAGCTTAGAGTCCTTGCACAGCGGAAAGTGGTGCGGGCCTTCTCTGACTGTTCCCAAGAGTATGCAGTCACTCAGGTAAGATATCTGTGAATAGGCTTTGCAAAAATTAACTTTGATCAACTCACGGGTTCCTTGTGCCTGACTTCGCCTACGATGAAAAAGGCTTCTGTGTTTCTATTCTCAGGATGCTTGAAAATTTCTATTAAATTGGTGTGGTTTGGCTAACCTTATTGTCAGAGGTGATGAAAAATGCTCCTGTTGCTTTTTGATACAAATATTTCCACCCCTTTTGGTTATTTGCTCTTGATCAAGGAATGGAAGATACAGATATGAGAGCACCTCCCTTCAGATTCTCTTCAATCCAATTTATGAATTCTCCCTTTTTTCAATGTTGTAGGAAAAGAGAGGTAGAGCTGGGTGATGGAGTTAAGCATGTCATCAGCTTAGAGTCGTTATGTTCCCACAAATGGTTCAAGCCCAACCCTTCCTCAATTCTATCGATCCTTTGGTGCCAATTTAGTGTTGAACTTTAGTTGACTAGATTCTTATGTATAGGCTTGAATAAATTTTCTATGCTGCAATCTAAGAGATAGTCCTGATCCTTTGTGCCTGACTGTTTTGCTTTATATTAATTTATCTTATTTCACTCTTTCTACTCTGAGCAAAACCAAGGGGAAAAACACATTTCTCACTTGTAAATGTGCAAATTACCTCATTGCACACAAGGAAAATTTCTCAAACATTTCTTCCTCCTGAATTAATTTTTAAAGCAAATTTTCTTTCATCTGTATACAACAGAATTGGTAGAGAAAATGCAGGAGAATTTATCTGCCCAACACTAAAAACACATAGAGTAATAATTGATTGGAAATAGAGTAATGAAAAACATATTACTGTAGTAAAAGCAATAGACACAAAACCTTAGCTAAAGAAAAAATACTGGGGGGAAAAGCAAAACTGTGCAAAACTGTACATGATACAATATGCATACAAAATGCATGGGAGTTTTCATTCAGGGCTTTTTCTAAGAAAGAAAACATAAGCTAATGGAAGAATATTATAAAGTAAACGGAAGATGGAAAAATGACAATCTGAAATTGACTTTTCTTTGAAAGTGACTTTGATATTGACTCTACTTTGAACAGCACTGTCCCATGTCACGTTGTGAATTCCTTCGGCAACTATCTAGGGCCTTTGACTGGAGTAAAAGATATCAGTGAAAGATCCCTGTCAAATCACTGACACCATCACCTCCCAAGAACTTCTACTGGAAGTAGCTTATGAATATTTTGTGTCAAGTAGTTGGAGAGATTCACCTTTCTGTCAATCCTGCAAGACTCTGTTCTGACAGTTGATATCTCAAATCTTACAAATGCCAGCCATATATTTTGTTTTGGTTTATAATTGTAGGGGGCAGAAGGGCCTAACAATTACAGTTAACAGTTTTGCCTTCACTCTGGGGGCTCTGTGTGTGTGTTCTAAAACATTGATACTAACCATTGGATACAGTGCTTATATTAATAAGTTTTGGCTTTTAGTGTATTTCTCTCCACAAAGTATTTTTCTTTCCATCCTGTTAGGACTTCTCAGAAATGTCTGGTGACAGTTGGCTTGACTGACTTTGAAAGAATCTTTATATATTTTCTTTCTTTTTTCTGTCAAGCTTTTCCTACGCACAGTACTTGTGATCTTGCATGTCATATCAGCAGAATGGACAGAACTAGGCTGCCATCATAAAAAATGGTCCTAGCTTTATCTGAAAATAACTAGCTGCTTAGTTTTTAAATCTTGTTGGCTATTAAACACAAAAGACCCCCATGATTTCAAAACTCAGGAGGCATGTAACAAGATTATAGGAGTAGTGATGTTTTTGAACTTTGGTGTTGGAGAAGATTCCTGAGAATGCCATGGACAAACAAGAAAACAAACCAACAGTTCATCAAACATTTCAATCAAGAGTTCACACTACAGGTACCAATGTCCAGGATCAAAGTATCCTACTTTGGACACACTATGCAAAGACCTAGCTATATAGAGAAGGCTCTGATGATGGGAAAGGTGGAAGGAAAGGAAAGGAAAGAAGAGGTTGATAAGCAGCAAGGTGGATATATTTGGTTACAGTGGTGATGAATGCACTGTTGGAAGAACTGAAGGACCAAGTTGGGGGATCAGATTGTCCTGGAGAAAAATCTATGCATGTGGTTGCTAAGAGTTGACAATGATTTGATGACACATAATCATCATCAAATGCTAAGCTAAATGTCAGATTTGGAGTCATTACTTGACAAAAGAACACAAGGTTCAGTTTTTATTTTGGGGAGATATATGCCTGCAACATGCATTTAGTTGGTTACTGGCACGATGGTGTGAAGACACATAGATCTGTGCTGAGAATGAGAAAAGAATGAGAAAACTAAAAAAAAAGAGACTTTCAAAAAATATTCTCAATATTTCCTGCTGGAAAAGAGGAAAAGCGAGAAAGGAATTCAAATTATCCCCCTCTTGATTTCTGTCTGGTAGAGTATGGAATCAGTAGAAAGCTGGACAGACATTGAAGACTCTGTAATTTGAGATCCTTAAATTCGCTGCTTGGCTTGTTTCTTCACATCATTCAATTTAAAGGGTCAACAGGCCAGATGACAGATTATGTGAGTCTTTGGCCAACTCCAGCAGAGGTTTTCTCAGGTCCCTATTTTGACATCTCTAGAAACACCTCCAAAGAAGCATCAGGGAAGAGACGTGTGGTACCCTGAGCCAGAAATTGCAAATTTGGCAGCTGTCACCCACATTCTTTTCAGCCAAACAGTAATATTCCATCCACAGTAATAGGTCCTGCTTTGGCACCCCATACAAAAAGCATCCGTTGAAATGTTTTAGAATTCCAGCGGAGGGAAAGCATCAATGTTTATTGTTCAGATGGAGCTGAATATTTAGTGACTTCTCTTTATACAATGCATCAGCTTTTCAACCAGCTAATACTTTGCAGAAAGGAATCTTTAAACCAAATTGAATCGAGTTACAGTGTAACTATAGCGGTGTCCCCTCATCCTGAATCTCTTTTAACACCCATTGATCTTTGCCAGACTCTCATTGGTGGGATTAATTAATTTATGAACTTGTCATTACAAGCCATTGATTAAAATGTCTTCTCTTAAAGATTTAATTATGCCCAAAGATAAAAGATTTGCTAATTATTGTCTTTTATCTAATTGAAGCTTTGTATTACAAATAAAGTTCAAAGGTTTAAGACAGTTGCCCTTTCAGCCATTCGGGCAAAAGATTGGAATTTAATTAGAAGAAGAAGTCATGTTCTCCCTTTCCAGCACCTTCACATAGAATCTGGGAGTCATTCTAGTAATAAAATTTGATGACAGCTCAATAAGAGAAAACCTGGAAATTATTTTAACCTTTGTTGACTTTCTGATGTTTTACAGCTCCTAGTTGACTCCAGATTCGTCAACATACTGAAAAACTAAAACAGTAAATTCTGTCAAAAGTCTTATTGTCTTATTTCCAGCCACATTAGTCAGATTTAGCATGGTTTTCCTCAACCTCTCCTAATTCTTGAATATTAACATTTTCCTGATGCTTTTTGACCTCCAAAGTAGCTTCCATAAATAAGGCCAACAAGGAACATGGTCAAGAAGTCAAGGCAGTAGAAACCCTTGGTCAAATACAAAAGAGTTTAAACGGTTGCAGAGGAAGTATGCACAACTGTAAATAAAATCAGCAGACAGGCCAAAAGTCAAAGCAAAGTATCCAAAAACAGAGATGAGACATGAAGTAAGATCAAGATCAAGGTAGGAATCAAGTGTTTTTTAGAGCTTAAGAAGCAACTATTATTCATGAACAGGCTTGTTCTCAGTTGAATACTTTGGACCTGTGGTATCAAGTTTATTATTTTTCTGGGGTTACAAAAATCTTCAGCTTCTCCTGATTCTGGCAATTCTGATCTCTGCACACAAAAAGCTCCAGTTTTCACAGCATTTCAAAATGCTCAGACTTAAATTTAGGTTCAATCTTTCCTTTGAAGAGGATACCTTGAGAGGAACTGATAAACAATAAAATAATAAAACAAACAGCAATAAGTTTTAAAGAAGCTGTCCTCTAAGTTTATTTAGGTGTGAGTTCAACCCAAAAACTTGGGTTGACAAAAAGGGGCATTTATGTCACAGTAAACTGCCATCCCACTGGTCAGTAAGACTTTAGGCAAGATATTCACCCACTAACCTATTTTCCCTACATGAAAAGATTTCTGAAGTTCTAAAGCCTGTTTTCAAATTCTGATCTGAACATGGATTTTTCTTATCACTTGCAATCGCTTTAAGGAACAAATGAAACAGCTATACCAAATTGTCTGTATTGGCTGTCTGCATCCATTAAATATATTCCTCAGATGGATTTTTATGCACACTGCTTCTTTCTCAAAATGTGATGCCCCAAATGTGATTTTCTTTTTCCTTTCAAATTAAGTTCCTGGTGTCACACACCCTGGATATGTTTCTGTGCAAAATACTGATAGATAGATAGATAGATAGATAGATAGATAGATAGATAGATAGATAGATAGATAGATAGATAGATAGATAGATAGATAGATAGATAGATAGATAGATAGATAGATAGATAGATAGATAGATAGATAGATAGATAGTAGGTAGGTAGGTAGGTAGGTAGGTAGGTAGGTAGGTAGGTAGGTAGGTAGGTAGGTAGGTAGGTAGGTAGGTAGGTAGATAGATAGATAGATAGATAGATAGATAGATAGATAGATAGATAGATAGATAGATAGATAGATAGATAGATAGATTCTATGCTAGCTCCATTTTTTGAAAGAAAATCTGTTTCATTTGCTCATTAAATTTGAATTGCTTGTTCTGAAATTATAAAACATTCTGAATAAGTATTTGACTGTAATAAATGCTCATTCTACTACTTAATGAAACTGCTTGACATTTATGAGTATAATTTTAAAAAGTTTAATCAATCAATCAATCAATCCATATAAATCCATTCAAACTGTACTTTTGAAATCCTTTCTAATTTATGCCAGAATTTATGAAGCTAGATGTAACTCTTTCAGTGCTCATTCTCCTAAATGCTGACCATTTTTTATAAAATAGATCCACAAATTACATATTTAACGTTGCAAGTCATTTGATCCCACAAAGGACAATTTGGCACCTTTGAGCAATTCTTTCTGCCTTGTTTGTTTATTTATTTTATTTTATTTTATTTTATTTTATTTTATTTTATTTTATTTTATTTTATTTTATTTTATTTATTTTATTTATTTTATTTATTTTATTTATTTTATTTATTTTATTTATTTTATTTATTTTATTTATTTTATTTATTTTATTTTATTTTATTTTATTTTATTTTATTTTATTTTATTTTATTATTTTATTATTTTATTTTATTTTATTTTATTATTTTATTTTATTTTATTTTATTATTTTATTTTATTTTATTTTATTTTATTTTATTTATTTATTTATTTATTGTATAGGCCTTACTCTTATACACTGAATATTATTTCCAGTTTGACCACAAAAATAATGGTTCCTTTATAAAGCAAATTGCTGTAATGTAGCATTCAAATTTCATTCCTAGATTATTCAGTGTATCTGTCCTATAGTGTGACAGAGAGGGCTAGTGAAACTAAAGAAAATGTTTTGTTCTGCCTCTGAAATCAGAGTTTTCATTGGGTCATACTAATGAGTTATGAGATGTCACACATGGCACAAGGGGATGCAGAAGCTTTCATTTGAAAACCCATGACATAAGGTCATTGAGCCTTTTCAATGTGTTAAATATCATCAGTCAATAGCCAATGAACATTGTGCAATACCAATGACACTCAGAAGGTCAACAATCAATAACCAAGACAGATTCAAAGTCCTTCCCATGAGGAGGGGGGTAAGATGCAAAGGATAGCAAACAACATTATAGTGTTAAAACTCTGAGATTACTTCAGCTTGGAATAAAACCTTATATTCATAAAATAATGGTTATTATGAAATAGATTGTTCTTTTAAAAAAAAGTAGATTTCATATTGCAATTCTTACCACAACTGGTAACTATATTTTTATCTCTCATATTTCAGATCTGAAAGTTGAGGTTTGAGAGAGAGACATGTTTAAGACCACAATAAAATCAGAGCTTCAATGAACATGAATTTGAGCAAACTCTAGGAGATAGTGGAGGACAGAAGGGCCAGGCATGCTATGGTCCATGGGGTTGCGAAGAATCAGACACAACATAGAGACTGAACAACAACAAAATCAAAGCTTTACTATTCATTCTTTTGTCTCAGAAAAAAGAAAAAGGTCACTCTTTACACACTCTCTGTGTAAAGGAAGCAGTTTTGAACTGAGATTTGGAGGGAAGAATAAACAGAGGTTTAAATTTCATTAATAATATGATCGTACAAATGGAATGTATACTTTGCAGCAGTTATTTCAATAAGCCTCAAAGTGAAAGAAAAACCAACTCCCAACATCTATGAAGGATGGCCAGCACTGATGGATAATGGACTTCTCATAACCCCTAGAACAGGAGAAGATGACACTCCAAATGGGGCTGAAATGTCATTTCCAGCACCAGAAGCCATCATGGGCATAACCAGCCATTAAATAACCACATGTTTCCTATTCTTGCCTTTAAGCCACCCTGTAAACTGGAAAGCTATTATTATTCGGGAAGAAAAGCATGAGATTAAGAAAACCTTTTGTTCAGTTATTCAAGACTAAAGAAAGGAAGATTAAAAAGTCCCGGTCCTGTCTGAGTCTACAATGGTCCTATCCTGAAAGTGCATTGATTTCTCTAAGTCAGATGAAAGATTCTGGGGAGTCTGAGCAATGAGGACAAGAGAAAATGAACAAACAATCAAGAGACATAGAGAATATTTGCGGTTCAGTGTTGAACAGTAGGTTCCTATTTAGTTGGGCAATGAAACGTGTGCAAGAAAATAATCAAGTTCAGAGAGCACCAAGGACCCAACAATCAAGAAACAATGATTGACTCAGTGGACATAAATGGTACCTTAGCCTAGTTGAAGAGAAATCTAGAAGAAGCTTTTCAAAGCCTTCAGAGAAACACTCCTTCGTCAATTCACTAAAAATGAGGCTGTTGAATTCCTATTACATCTGCCAAGATTTTATATTTATCTACCCCAATTAGAATTAAAGAAATCTTACTGAAATCTGTATGGTTTTGCTTTCTTGGACTTGCCCCATGATGATCTTAAGACAGTCCTAATTTCTGCCTTGACCCAATACTGTGGCATTCACCAGTTTGCTTTAATCCATTGAGTGAAATCATAGGTAAAAGGGATATTTTCATGCCAGAGTTCACATCTGTTACTGCCTTGGCTCTAATAATACAAGGGAAAGGATTCAGGTTTTTTTCCCTATGCACTAATTCCTCTCTTGTGTCTACAGCTTAGTTCTGATGTATTCATTTTCTTTCTCCATGATTGTTTTATCAATATTGTCTGCAATATCTATCCATTTTATTGCCTCATTTTGCTTGTGCCATCATGTCTACATCAAGAAGAAGATACCCATATAACCATTGCAATAACCCAGAGGAATTTACCTCTCTGATCTTCCAGAGTTATCTACTTCAAAGAGTAGCTGCAACTGAATATCACACATGTGGATAAATGTAAGGAGGCAGATTTGTGACATAGATAGAATTATTTTTCATTGTAATTAGCCTAATTTTGATGGGTTAGGAACTGGATGGGATTCAGAGCCTAAGAGCCAACTATAGTCCTTAACTCCTCAAAAATTGTGCACCAGTTAGAATGAGAAGGATTAATAATTAAAGAGCAGCAAAATTAATTAAAAAAAAGAATAAGAATAAGAATAAGAATAAGAATAAGAATAAGAATAGAATAGAATAGAATAGAATAGAATAGAATAGAATAGAATAGAATAGAATAGAATAGAATAGAATAGAATAGAATAGAATAGAATAGAATAGAATAGAATAGAATAAGAATGGAATGGAATGGAATGGAATGGAATGGAATGGAATGGAATGGAATGGAATAGAATAGAATGGAATGGAATGGAATGGAATGGAATGGAATGGAATGGAATGGAATGGAATGGAATAGAATAGAATAGAATAGAATAGAATAGAATAGAATAGAATAGAATAGAATAGAATAGAATAGAATAGAATAGAATAGAATAATAATGGAATGGAATGAATGGAATGGAATGGAATGGAATAGAATAGAATAGAATAGAATAGAATAGAATAGAATAGAATAGAATAGAATAGAATAGAATAGAATAGAATAGAATAGAATAGAATAGAATAACAGAGTTGGAAGGGACTTTGGAGGTCTTCTAATCCAAACCCCTGCTCAGGCAGGAAACCCTATATTATTTTAGACCAATGGTTCTGAGTTTTTAAATCTCTTTTTTAAATCTCTTCTTAAAAACTTCCAGTGTTGGAGCATTCACAAGTTGTTCCACTGGTTAATTGTTCTAGCTGTCAGGAAATGTCTCCTTAGTTCTAGGTTGCTTCTCTCCTTGATGAGTTTCCATCCATTGCTCCTGTCCTGCCTTCAGGTGCTTTGGAGAATAGCTCGACTCCCTCTTCTTCATAGCAACCCTTAGATATTGGAAGAGTGCTATCATGTCACCCCTCGTCGTTCTCTTCATTTCAGTATTTAATATTTATTTGCTATGTATATGTAGGGATGTGGGTCTATGTATATGTTGTACATAGTATGTTTAGGTGTGTGTCATGTATATGTTTCACTTTGAGAGCGGGCAACTAAATTTCATTTTTTATGTGTGCCATTGTGCCCAC
Source organism: Azemiops feae (assembly GCA_023970755.1). NCBI lineage: Eukaryota > Metazoa > Chordata > Lepidosauria > Squamata > Viperidae > Azemiops > Azemiops feae. Next base: position 328,540 of record JALGBA010000702.1, on the reverse strand, counting down.
AATATAAAAATGACAATAAAGGTTATTTATCTTTATCTTTATCTTTTAAACTAGACATACCCAATTCCAGCAACAGTTCTTTATATGTTTTAGCCTCCAGTCCCCTGAGCATAAGAAGGATTAAGCATGCAGAGAAGAGCAACAAAGATGATAAGGAATCTTATGGCTAAACATTATGGATAAGGGAATTAGGTATGTTTAGCCTAATGAAGAGAAGGATTAGGGGGTGACATGATTGCTGTCTTCCTCTACTTAAGGCGCTCTCATAGAGAAGAAGGGGTCAACCTATTCTCTAAAGCACTTGAGGGCGAGACAAGAAGCAATGGATGGAAGCTTGTTAAAGAGAGATGCTACCTGGAATTAAGAAGAAATTTCCTGACTGTGAGAACAATTCATCAGAAGAACAGCTTGCCTCCCAAAGTTGTAGCTGCTCCATCGCTGGAGGTTTTCAAGAATAGATCTGACAACCATTTGTCAGGATGATATAAGGTCTCATGGCTTGAGCAGGAGGCTGGAGTTTTTTAAAAATTCATGTTATTGTACTTTCCTTGTTTATTTTTATTGTTTCGTTGCTTTGTTTTTGTTAGCTTTACATTTTTATTACTATTTCCCTTTCACTGTAAAATAAATTTAACAAATAATAACAACGACAACGACAACGACAACGACAACGACAACGACAACGACAACAACAACAACAACAACAACAACAACAACAATAATAATAATAATAATAATAATAATAATAATAATAATAATAATAATAATAATAATAATAATAATAATAATAATAATAATAATAAAAGACCTCCAAGATTCCTCCCAGCCCTATGATTCTACGATTCTATAATCTTAAGTGGAACTGCAATGAAGAGAACATTCATTTCACATTTTAATGCACACCTGATTATTTGCATTTCCTGAATTCACAAATGAAATCAAATTGCAGATTCACATATAGTACCCATGCATTTTGTCAAACAGTCTTTACTGAAAAGAATATGCATCTTTTGAGTCAAGACGTATAAAAATATAACATAGAACACTCAAGCAAACAATACATACTTTTAAATAGTAGATCTCAACCTTTCTTTTTTCCTTATGTCCAACCAATCCCTTGGTGAAAGGATTTAGTCCAGGTTACAAGCAAACATTTGCCAAAAGTATTTTATATGCTTGCATGCATTCAGTTATTATATCTATGGGTTAGCCTAGATTTTAAGTATTTAAACATTGTAATGATATGGTTGACAATATTTTTACTGCTGTAACTGTAAAATGAAAACAAATAATGTTGTCAGAAGAAAGATGTGATCAGAATTCACATTTACTAGTAAGAAATCCATGGCTGCACTTCCCTGATTAGCATTTCAGTCAAAAGAAAAATTAAATTTCGATTTATGCTGGAGTAACACAGTGCAAGGGAAGACGGCCTCATCTCATGGTTTGAAAGAGGGGTCAAAGAGGCCATCTAGATCAGAATTGAACAGCCCTCTCTCAACAGAGGGGAAGGGATACAACAGCATCTATCTCCAGTCTACAACACGGTCCTTTCAGCAATTCCAAGAAGGCTCCACACCCATTTGCACCACTCAGGTGACCCCGAGGACACAGATAAGGTTCCAGGTGGCCTCAACCACTCTCTAAAAAAAGGCAAAGGACCAGCTGTCTGCAAGGAATATAAATCCTTCCATTCCCCACCATCCAGTCAGAGCTGGAGAAGCTTTGTGGACGAGAAGCGAAACGTCTTCAAAAAGAAAAAAAAAAGAAAGTTCAGTTGCCTTTGGGACCACCCTGACCTGGAGGACTGAGAATCTCCATATTGTACAACTTTGCCCTAACTTGGGAAATATGATATAAAAATTTAAAAAATGTTAGAAAATGAAAGCAACCCAAATAGCAGATTGAGTATTATAGCCAGTAGCACCTCTGCGTAAATGTGCTTGCTGGCCATTGTCTTTAGCACCAAGAAGGTGCCATAAGGATGTGCTTCTCTCCCTTACCAAAATGCTAGACTGAATTAACAAATAATTTTGTCTGAGCACACTCAAGTGAGGAATCCCTCTTCTGCTCTTCTCTTGCTCAGGGCCATCCATGCATCCCACCCAACATCCTTCTAGAGACGTGTGTACCTTCAGTGAAGAAGTGTTACGCTGGGGAAGCTGTTTGCCAAAAGGGTGAGCCCTGTGGTGGAAGTACACCTGCAGAAGCAGTGGGGGAGGAGAGAGGGGGGACTTTTTTGGCAGCCCAGAAAGAACTCCAGATTAAGAGACTGCACAATTTTGAGCTGGATGAAGGAGTAGAGAAGAGGTTCAGGGTAGCCACACCCCAGAATCTCTCAGGATGTATCTAGTAGGTTAGAAGGTTATACCTTTAATCTGGCAAAATTCTGTCCATTAAGTATAATCCATTCTATACCCTACAATGAACGTCTCTGCATTTGTGGAGCGCCAGAGGTAGAAGACCTGGCTCACATCCTATTCGATTGTTGCCTGTATAAGACGGAGAGAGACAGGTACCTCGGTCTATATACCAAACGAATGACCCATTGGGATCCCCATATCAAAACAACTTACTTTATGTGCAGCCAGAATTTGAAAATAACATTTAACACAGCACAGTACTTAAGCAAAATGGTCCAGCTGAGATCTGCCTATGTGGGACTGATTGGGGTAGATTGCAGGGGTGACACCAAAATATAATTTTGTCATATTTTGTCTATATCTTAAATTATTGTATTCTATCCTAATTTCATTTTAGACTATATTTTATCCCAATTTCATTTTATTTTATTCCAATTTCATTTTAAATTGTATTTTATCTAATTCCATTTTAAATTGCTTTCATCAATTTTTAGTAATAATTTGTTTCTGAAACTTTGCACTTTGATATGGCCCAAGGGCTAATCAATCAATCAATAAATAAATAAAAGTATAAGCTAACAAAAGATTGAGCCTGATTGGACTTCACTGTCTGGTCCCTACAGCCTTCAGTGTGGACTCCATTCTAGTGTAAGAAAAACAGTGAGTAATAAAGAGTAAGAATGTTTTGAATATTGTGCGGAAAACAAACTGAAATAAGAATTTTGTAAACAGGATCTGTGATAAGGCAATCAAGATGATCAGTTAGAAAAGCAGCTTTATATTGAGGTGGTTATTATTTGCAGAAATATTAGAAAAATGTCTATATTTAATTGTTATTTATCCAAATAATAAGAATTGTATTAATTCAAGGTTGGCAAAAGAGAACATTATTGGAAGAGAACATCAAGCAAAGCTTATACGCGGACTATAGAATTATAGAAACAAATTGTTATTGTTTTTTAAATATAAACCCAGACAACATGCTGTTTACCAAATATTGAGGTGATTATGTAAAAAAAATTAATAAAACATATTTTTTTTAAAAAGAGTAATAATACTTCTGCCTTGAGTTGGACTAGAAGATCTCTGGGGTCCCTTGCAGCCCTAAGAGCCCATATTCTAGAGCAGGGGTAGGCAACCTTGGCTCTTTTATGACTCGTGGACTTCAACTCCCAGAATTCCTGAGCCAGCCATGCTGAGGGGAAAGGGAGAGTTTCCAAGCTGAGCCATGCCGGCTCAGGAATTCTGGGAGTTGAAGTCCACGAGTCACAAAAGAGTCAAGGTTGCCTACCCCTGTTCTAGAGCATGAGTCTATGGGAATTGGGGGGAGTGTCCCAAGCTTATTGTCATCCTCTCTCTCTTCCTTCCACAGTGAGTCACCACAAACATCCAATGTTACTACAGTGAAAGAACACCACGAACCAGAGAAGTCAGTACAGATAGTTCTTGACTCACAACCACAACTGAGACCAGAATTTCCACTGAAAAGCAAGTCAGTTGTTAAGTGAGTTTTGCTCCAAATTACAACCATTTTTCCCCCCATAGTTGTTCAGAAATTCATCGCAGTTGTTAAGTAACTCACATAATTATTAAGCCAATATGGCTTACCCCCAATGACTTTGTCAGAAACCAGCCAGGAAAATAGCAAATAGTTATCACATGACCTCAAGGATGCTGCATCTGTTGTAAATACATGCTGATTTTTCAAGCACTAAACTTTGATCAGGTGACTTTGGGGATACGATCAATAGTAAGTCATTTTGTTCTATGCCATTGTAACTTCAAATGGTTGCTAAATGAATGGTTGTAAGGCAAGGACTACCTGCATCGGCCTCATGGAGCAACCAGGGCAACGTCTACCATCACCTGTCAAACAATACTTCTGAGGAAGTCCAATTATCCAGAGGAACCAATTTGACAATGCAAGATCCTCTACAACTGAGCAAGTAGGAACACCGTCTGCAGGTCCATTGTGCAGATAATCTCATACTACCCCTTTCTAAAAAATGTTATCAATGAACCACAGCCTATCTGCCATTTTGCAAATGAGTAAGGTAGATGCAGAAAGTTTTATATGTATACCAAGGTCTGATGTCTAATTATCATCACAGATCTGAAAAACCTGTTATTATGGGGCCACAGATGGCCACAGATCATCAGGATGAATTGTATATAAAACAGAAGCCCAGGCAAAATGCACATAAAACATATTAGGAATGCATTAAGAGAAAGATCCGTGAAAGTACGCGCATTCTTAAAAATGAAAATTGATGCAAGGTAAAAATGATTTTGTTTTCTTGGAGGAAAAAAAATGAGGAATGCAAAGAAGACAACAACACTGACAGGTTTCCCCTGTTCATATTATTTTCTCTAGGATCAGGTCTTTGAAAAAGGATCTCTTAATAAATTAGAATTATTATCCTCCCCAACCACCTCCAACAAATTTCTTAAAATCTTCGAGATGCAAAGACACAATTCTAATGAATACATCAGGTATTTTTCAAACAACATTAGAAGAACTAAATTAGCCCATATTGACAGATTTACAACAGAAGGCACTCTTTGATAAAAGGAGAGAAAACTCAGTTAATGAGAACTATGAAAAAAGAGGAATATCTTAGCCTCTAGAGTTCAAACATAGAACGAAAAACTGGTATGAGAGAGGAGGCAAATGGGATGGAAGGTATGAAGATGTGCTTGATTTCTCTTAGACCTGTGCAAAAACAGGCCATAGAGATGGATGCAAATGAGTTGCTTCTCAGTTGCTTCTTCAAAACCAAGGGGCAATCAAGCGAGCCCCTGCGAGATCCAGGATGTGCAAACAATCCCAATTTACATTTCAGAAAACGTGGCAGAAACATACAGCAAAGAAAGCCATATTCACCGAGTTGCATAAATCTCTCCATAGAGAGCAAACTGACAGGTTGGACTAGTTCTTCACCGTCAGGCCAGCATAAATCAAAGGCAACAGGCAATGAAATTATTAGAAGCTGTAAGGCAACAAAAGGAGAGAGAGTTCAAAATGAAAAATGTTGAAGAGTAAAGATAGACATTTCCTTGAAGTCCATAACCTGCAGGAATAGGGGATTCTTAGTGTTTTCATTCAGCAAGCAAACTTTATCAATGAGCAGCTGGAAGAGGGAGTACCATAGATGCCTTTGGTTTAGGGCAGTTATGAAGGGTTTTCATAAGAAGCAGCTGCTTTCCTGAATGGTGGGATCACACGTCTAATTACATGGATGCATTGCCAACATACATGTAGGTCCTCTCCACTTCAAAACTGATGAATGTGATTCATTCTGAATGGGAGACACCAATATTTTTCATCATGCAATGCAGCCCTTTTGGTATTCTCCTAATCATTTGTCACAGTGATATGCAGGTTCTGAGGTTTTGCTTGATAAAGAAATACAGGAAACCAGAAGTTGCCTTCAAGCTTTACATTTTTATTCAGCTGAATAGAGACGGACTCCTCTAAATGAGAGGAGCCCCGAATGACAAGAAATCCTTGTATTTATTCTTTCTAATTACATAAGCAACCCATCCAGCAAAGCTGACACACATAAGATAAAGATTTCACCCAGTAAGTCTGGCACACTGTAGATTAGAAGGGAGAAAGCAGAAGTAGCTAAACATGTCCCCTTTTGGGTGTTTCCCTAAAGATATCATATGTTCTCGGGTGGGTTAGGACATTGGGTGTTGTCCTTGCTGTCCTTTCAGGACCCTGCATCCAGGACTCTGCAAGTGGCCAGAGAGAGAGGGGCCATCTGTACATATTCACAATTGATACTGTCCCCTAATTCCTGGTCATCAACAGCTAGAGGGAAGCAAGTAACTAACCTTGGCTCATCTCAAAAACCTAAACACACCTTCTCCAGGCTGATCTGTTCAACATGGTCCTTCAGGTCTTCCTGAAGGAAGCCATCACTCCTGTATCTGAGTTCCTCCACGTTGCTGCTACTCCTCCCCTTCTTCTCTTTCATCTTTCCCAGCATTATGGCCTATCCAAGAGAGTGGGACTTCCCATAACATGTCCATGATATAATAATTTGAGCCTGATCATTTGGGCCGTAGTTATATGGCAGGCCAAGTTAGTGTCCACACAGAGAGACCTTCTCTAGGATGATCTATCTCCCACATGGTCCTTCAGGTCTTCCATCAATATCTCCATCACCACCATGACTGAGTTTCTCCACCTTGATGCTGGTTCTTCTCTTCTCTTTCCTTCTCTTCTCTTCTCTTCTCAGTTTCAAGAGAGCTGGGTCTTTGTATAATATCTCCAAAAGATGATAATTTGAGCCTGGTCCTGGGTGCCTGAAGTGAGAATTCCGGACTGATTTCTTCTATGATCCATTTGTTTGTCTTTTTGGCAATCCATTACAGTATATTCTAGGAGTCAGCATCAATATTCCTTCCACCCCATTTCTTGAAAGTCCAATGATGCTACATACCAGCATCCCACTTTAAGCACAAGGTTGTGATTTCTTTCTAGGTCTGTGTGTGTACCTTTCACAGAGGCGCTAAGGAGAACACTATTGTTGACCCCTTCAACCAAATGTATTGCAGCTGTGGAGGGCAATGTGCAATCCTGTCAAAACAAGTGGCTTCTCTAAGAAGTTGTCAATGGGGACAACATCTGGACTCCTGCATTCTCTGAAACATCTTTATCCGTTTCATTCAAATATCAATCTCCTCCTCCTCCTCCTCCTCCTCCTCCTCCTCTTCCTCCTCCAGGGTGAGTACACACAAAGGAAACTTCTACCGCCTCGAATATAAAATGAATTAATAAGCCCTCCCTCCCTGCTCCTTTTCTAATTATCCAGTCCCAGTTTAAGTAACCAAAAATTCAAAGATATACAGAATTAAGAGAAGGAATAAATATACTGCTGAAGTTAACAGCCTTCTGTAATCAGAACTGTTTAGAGCAGCTTTGTTTAGTACTAAATAAATTCATTAAAGTGCAGTTACTACTATAATAAATGTAGAACTCACTAATTACAACACTCCATTTTAAATGCAACTCAAGGGTCTCAAGCGGCCTTTAAAATGGTATAAAACCCCAGCCAATTCAAATTTAATTAAAACTATCCATGTAATTTAGTTTAAGTTTACCACCAAAGCAGGGGGACAAAAGCACACAGTAACACTCCGGTAACTCTGGTTCAAATCATTTATTACGATGACAGCATTAAAACATTTTGTTCTTGGCGAACGGATTGTGTTACATGTCAGCCTAAAGAGGTGCTTGCTGGAGCAGACAAAAACTCCTCTTAAAGTTGTGTCCTTTCCCCCATAGGACCAGCTAGATGTGAAGCTTTCTAGGAGAACCTGGAGGCATTGGCTGTTTTGCTGTTTGCTCTGAAATAATGCCCAAACTAAGCAAGTCTGGGCGAGAGTGAGGAAAGAAAGAAGGTTGAAGGACTATAACACATGCCCCACCAAAGCAACCCTTTTTGTGAGTCCATTCAGGACTCACATAAATTTTCATAAACTGCTCCTAGCAAACACCTTTATTTAATGAATTCTTCATTAAATAAAGGTGTTTGCTAGGAGCAGTTTATGAAAATTTATGTGAGTCCTGAATGGACTCACAAAAAGGGTTGCTTTGGTGGGGCATGTGTTATAGTCCTTCAACCTTCTTTCTTTCCTCACTACCTCTTCGCCAATTCGAAAGGAAAGAAATTGAAATTTTTTCTTTATTCTACCAAACAATAATTTCTAAGCCAGAGCATTGTACAGTCACTGAAATTCTTGTAATTCTGTTCCTTCCATCTCAATTAATCCAGTTAAAGTGGGAAACTTGCTTGGAAGCATTACTTTGGGTGTGGCAACAGCTGATGGGCAGCCTATAGCAGTGATGGCGAACCTTTTAGAGACTGAGTGCCCAAACTGCAACCCAAAACCCACTTATGCGAGTGCCGGGTGGGTGTGGCCCATTGGCTGGGTGTGGCCAAGTGGGTGGGCATGGCCCATTGGGTGGGTGTGGCTGCGGTGGTAATGGCATACTGGGTGGGACTAAAAAGTTCAATCAATCAATTCCAACTTTGCAAGATCTTTTTTTTTCTGCGAGAAGTTGAAATTGACTGATTGAACCTTTTTTTTTTTTTTTTTGCACACGGCGGCGGAGGCCTAAAGCAAAAAGGTTTTATAAAACCCAGCTGAAGGCCTAGGACTGGGGCAACGGCGCGCGTGCCCACAGAGAGCGCTCTGAGTGCCGCCTCTGGCACCCGTGCCATAGGTTCGCCACCACTGGCCTATAGAAACAATCTACAACAGATGAAGGAGGCGGTGGAAACAAGAGCCATCAGCTACTTCTTTCTCATCACTGCAGCAGCAGAAGCAGCAGGAGTAAGACCACAAAAATCTTCCTATTTTCCTTTATTGCTGCAAAGTAATTGAGGTGATGGCTGAGGAGCAGCAGAAGCAGCGGAGAGAGTGTCTCCATCTTCTTTGTCCCTTCTTTCCTTTTTGTCCCTTCTGCATTGCTATTCTATTCTGGCTCCTACTGGGGCTCTTTTTAAAAACAGTTTTAAGGGTTTTATAGTGAACATGTAGGGGAAGGTTTGGGTCATCTCTCTCTCTCTCCTGCATTCACTACAGGTACTTTCAGTCATCATCTTAGTCTTTACCTCTACCAATAAAATTCCTTGGATAAGCCCTGCTCAGAGTTATTTCCAAAGAATCCAGAGGGGAAAAAACAATAAACTGGCTATAATGGAAACTGGTTGTTTATTAAATAAAATTATGGTCAATAACCAGTAATATAAAACCCAGTAGCAGCAATGAAATAAAACCAAAGCCATGGAATAGTCACACATAAAACTGGAACCCTTGGTGCGGAGATTTCATAACCCAACTAGGCAACATCATCAGGACACCATCAAGATGCTCATGATCAATGCACCATTATCAGCAACTGATAATGTTCCTTAGGTAATAAACATCTCCAAGCATTACCATGTTTGGTGGACATGTGCCAAAGCAAAGAGTTATTGGAATACATACGTGGCTAGAAAAGATGTTGGGAAAACATGTAGATTTTTAAACCTGAACTTTTTTTATTAGGCATAATGCCAGAAAAGACTGATAAACAAAGCATATATTTGATTTTACATGTAATAACAGCGGCAAGACTTATATTCGCACAATATTGAGAAAATGAAGAAATACCGTCAGATGAAGAAATAATTAAAAAAATATTAGAATGTGCGGAGATGGACAGATTGACTTTGAGGTTGAAAGAAAAAGAAGAAACAGAATATCATCAAACTTGGGACTTATTTTATCAATGGCTAGAGAAAAGAATAAAGGATTAGGAATTAAATCTGTATTAGTGAATGTAAAACTCAGACAACACATTTGTTCAACAAGTACTATTGAATGTATGAAAAAATCAATAAAAATCTTATATATATAAAAAAAAATAATCTCCAAGCAAACCACCAAGCTCAGATAGCACCAAGGACTCCACCATCATATGAAACCTAAGGAATTGTGATTTTTAACAAGGAAATAAAGTTTCCACTCCAATATTAGGACAGTTTATGTCTTGTGTCTTTGGCAACTTTATTAGAGATAGTGACAATTTGGCCAAAACCATAAATAAATGTTGATTCACTGATTGATAGTGATGGCAAGATACAAATCTAACAGTATTCCCCTTCATAATAGTTCTGGTTTTTCTTGGAAGGTAAAAGTATACTTTTGTGCATATTACCTTAGAACAGGGGTAGGCAACCTTGGCTCTTTTATGACTCGTAGACTTCAACTCCCAGAATTCCTGAGCCAGCCATGCTGGCTCAGGAATTCTGGGAGTTGAATTCCACGAGTCATAAAAGAGCCAAGGTTGCCTACCCCTGCCTTAGAAGATACAACAAAGAAATGCATGCACTGGGTCTCAGGTTCATTCTGACCGCTAATGAACATTGTACCTCTAATTCTATTTATACTGTTCTATGGGACTGGAGGGGCTAAAACATATAAGGAACGGTTGCTGGAATTGGGTATGTCTGTTTAATGAAGAGAAGGACGAGGGGGGACATGATATCAATGATATCATAGAAGAAGAGGGAGTCAAAGAAGAGGGAGTCAAAGAAGAGGGAGTCAAGCTATTCTCCAAAGCACCTGAAGGCAGAACAAGAAGCAACGGATGGAAACTAACCAAAGAGAGAAGCACTTAACATATGCAGCGATTCACTTAGCAACAAAGTCATAAAATCAGGCACAACTCACTTAACAACCGCCTTACTTAGCAATGGGAATTCTGGCGGTTGTAAATTGAAGACCGCCTATACAAGGTATCCCGTTTGACTTTGTCTCTGCGGTGACAAAGTTCTTGAAATATTAACCCACATGTTCGCATTAAGGACTAGGGGTGACATGATAGCAGTGTTCCAATATAGTATGATTTCATACTGGCATCCTGACTGCAGTAAAGATGATTAGGGGACTGGAGGCTAAAACATATAAAGAATGGTTGCTGGAATTGGGTAGTTTAATGAAAAGAAGGATAGGGGGGACATGATAGCAGTGTTCCAATATCTCAGGGGTTGCCACAAAGAAGAGGCAGTCAAGCTATTCTCCAAAGCACCTGAAGGTAAGACAAGAAGCAACGGATGGAAACTAATCAAGGAGACAACCAAGGTAGAACTAAGGAGAAATTTCCTGACAGTGAGAACAATCAATCAGTGGAACAACCTGCCTCCAGAAGCTGTGAACGCTCCAACACTGGAAGTTTTTAAGAAGAGACTGGACAGCCATTTGTCTGAAATGGTATAGGCTTTCCTGCCTGAGCAGGGGGTTGGACTAGAAGACCTCCAAGGTCCCGTCCAACTTATTACTATTATTATTATTATTATTATTATTATTATTATTATTATTATTATTATTATTATTATTATTGTTGTTGTTGTTGTTGTTGTTGTTGTTGTTGTTGTTGTTGTTGTTGTTGTCGTCGTCATCGTCATCATCATCATCATATTTATCGTGCTCTACTTTATTTCATCCCATCCCATTCTATTCCTTTCTATATCCTGTTCTGTTCTACCTGTCCTCTAATACTGCAGAAGTGAACCACAGAAAAGGCTCCATAGAGTGCTGGGCAGACAAGACTAAATAAATAATTTGCAGATATAAAGGGGTCTCCAAGTGGACTAGGGTGGTTTGCAAGGAATCGAGAATTGTATCTTAGCTTCTTCACTTGAGGCATTTTAGTGCCTGCACCAGAAAAAAACAGAATACTGTCAAGTACTGTAAAACTTGTGGCAAAGCTATTTTTGCACATGCGAATGGATATATTATACACATGCAAAATGATAGCCACAAATAGAAGCACCCTCCATCGTTAGTTACCCAAATGGGATAACAGTGATAATGTCAAATTGTCTTCAATTTTTACGTTGCTATTTTTCCTCTCACAACAGCTGCTGGTAGGAGGATGACTGTAGAAAGAAAAAGAGAGCCTTGTTTTGCTTTCGCGTTCATGTAGATGAGGTGAGAGAACAGATGATTCCTAAATGAAGGGCTTAAAATTTAAAAGAGAGTCTGTTGGCAATAATCAAAATAATTCATCTTGGCATAATAACGGTAACAGTGCAGCTGGCTGGAAACATAATAAAACAAAGATGAGCAGAATCAGAAGCATTTGAAACAAAATAAAAATAAAGCTAGCACTTTCCTGATGTTACCTTGGGGGGAAAAAACCCCCAAGAACTGAGCGCCTTAGTTCAATCGTCATGTTTTATACAAGATCAGAATTTATGGACTAATTCAGTTGAGGACAATTTCCTGAAAGAGGAGGATAGGAGAAATGAGGGTTCCTTGGTGCTCTCAGAGTTTGGTTGTTTTCTTGCAGACGTTTCATTACCCAGACTACGTAACATCATCAGTGCTAGCTTTATTTTGTTCCAAATGCTTCTGATTCTGTTCATCTGTACAACTAGCACTGATGATGTTAGCTAGTTTGGGTGATGAAACGTCTGCAAGAAAACAATCAAGGACCCTTCATTTCAACCCTGAGCTACAAATATTCTCCTTTATTGGAACTTGGAGAAAATTCTTGGATTTGAAACTTAGCTACATTGGGCTTATTAAGAGCTGCAGCTTCAAATAGGAACATGACAATTCTAGGTTTTAGATTAGAAGACTCCTGGGCAGGATACTAAAGTTGGACTAAAATGTGTCTTCCAATTTTCAGCGAGGACTCCAGTTTGTTCAATAGATGACAGATAAGGGATGTCAGAGCATGCACAGTCTTATTGCACTGAGGTAACCCAGGAGTAAATACAGTAAACAGTGGTCTGTATTAAATTGTGGTTTATATTACACTATCTACAATATACACTAGAAACAAGATACCTACACGTGGTGAAACAGCAAACTCCAATATATAGTAGTTACAGCATGAGACAGACTCCAGCAAAGCCTTTCCTTTTATACTCAGACTCTTAAAGTGATACACACAGCTGCTGAGTCATTCCTATTATTGCATCATCCACCTTACATTACATTACATCATTACATAAGCTGTTTAGCCTTTAAATCATTATCCTGACAAGGGAACTGTGGGTTTACACACTATGTGAACCAACAACATTTGTCTTCTAACTACCCCACAAGACTGTAGAAAAAGGATAAAAGCTGGACAGTCTTCAAACACATGATGAATTCCTTCCCTAACTTGGGGATTCTGTGATATTTTGGTAGTAACACTCCTGGAACAATTAACCAGTGGAACAACCTGCCTCCAGAAGCGGTGAATGCTCCAACACTGGAAGTTTTTAAGAAGAGACTGGACAGCCATTTGTCCGAAATGGTATAGGGTTTCCTGTCTGAGCAGGGGGTTGGACTAGATGACCTCCAAGGTCCCTTCCAACTTTATTATTAATTATTATTATTATTATTATTATTATTATTATTATTATTATTATTATTATTATTATTATTATTATTATTATTATTATTATTATTATTATTATTATTATTATTATTATTATTTCCCCTGTGCCTTCTAGTCTCAAGCCTTCTAAAAGGTACCAGATGGAGGAAACTGAGAAAGTTCAGAAGGAAGTTATGGGGAAGGCTCCTCACAGTTATACCAAAGTAATGTCCATGCACGTAAGCATAAAGAAGGAAGTTTCCACTTACACTTCTGGTTCTTAAAGAGTTAAATCGGGAACAGCATGCCAAGAAGCATGAAAAGCTGTTGCCGGGTGACACCTACATCAAATCTTCTAGGAACTCCATCACCTTTAACATTCAGGACTCGGGGAGAGCAAGTGCTGTCTGTGCATTATGGATCATCAAGCTATTGACAATTGCACCCAGGAATCCATTTGAAATTCTGCAAGGAAACTCATGAATCATGCTCAGAAGAGAGTTTGGGAAGACAGGCGCCCTTATTTACATTTTCGTTACTTAGGCTCCTACAAGCAATGAACATTTTCTCCGCTTTTATTTACACCCAGGCCTAATGAAAGCATTTCACCAACTCTGAAGCTAGCAGGAGTACTTTCTTCCCTCCCCTGTTCCTCCCACCAAAAAAGCAACAGAGTGGTAGGGGTTCCCGGTTCCTCTTAGATGTCAAAACTAGTATTTTATTTATTAACTTGCTTTTCCTGCCCAGCACTCTTGGAGTGGCAGATCCATCAAAGGAATGTTATTCTGACACTGTGTCCAGAGATTTCTGCGTAGATTTAGCACCGTCTGTCCTTTGCAGCCTCTGGGCTGCTGAGAGATTGAACTGAATAATGCATTTGGTTAGCAAGCTGTCAGAGACGCAGAGAAGGTAACTAAAGCATTTAGAGGTTCACTAAGTTACAATGCCACATGAAGGAGAAATTCAACTGGTGAGGCTAGGCTGGGTCGCTTAATGCATTACTCCATTCAGTGCAATCATGGTATTTTTTATTTATTTATTTATTTTGCAGAGGAACACAATTTCTGAGGACCTGCAAGACAGATGTCAGCACAGAAATATTTTACATTGACAAGTAGCTTTATGAAATGAAGATCCCATATAGAAGAGAATAGCTCGGGGTAAGATTCTGGGGTCCCTGGTGCTCTGTGAGCTTGGTTGTTCTCTTGCAGACATTTCATTATCCAAATAGGTAACATCATCAGTGCACTGGGCCTAGCTGGCTAATGAAACATCCGAATAACTCCTTAATTGTGTGAAAATGTCACTTCTGAAACCACAATGTTATAATCCAGAATTAAACAATTACTCCATTGGACTCAGTAATATTTATTTAGCCCGCTTTAATAAACTGTGGTATGGTGGGCATAGTTTGGGCTTGGTCTGATGAGCAAGCCATTGATAATGGATTTATGTGATTTATTCAATAAACCATGATTTAAATAATAAACTTTGTAATAAACTTTGGTTCTAGCATGTTAGTTTTAAATGATTGGGAAAACTGTACTATTGCTTATATCTCTATACTAGCATCTCTTGACAAACCTTTTACTTATTCTAAACTATATCAGTAAATAACAACAAACTATATCAGTAAATAACAACAAAACGTGCTCCAAAAACCAAGAAAGACACATTGGGTTAATTCAAAGCAGTTTCCTTTATTGTTTCTCACCTAGAGACAGAAAACCTGCCAAACTAAACTAAAGAAGTATTGGTGGCACAATGGTTAAAGTGCAGTACTGTAGACAAACTCTGCCCCTGGCCTGGAGTTCGATCCTGACCAGCTCAAGGTTGACTCAACCCTCCATGCTTCTGAGGTCAGTAAAATGAGGACCCAGATTGTTGGAGGCAATAGGCTGACTGTGTAAACCACTTAGAGAGGGCTGTAAAGCACTATGAAGCGGTATATAAGTCTAAGTGCTATCGCTATTGCTAAACTATTCTCAGAACTTCTAAAGAGGAGCTGTCTTAACATTCTTCCTCCCAAACAAACTATCTAAACATTGCTGTCTCTCGCTCCTCTAGAATGCAGCCTTTCCATTCTGGGAATCCAGACTACATTCTACTACCCTTGCCTCACTAAATATCCTATTGCCTCTTGATCTAAAAAACAACAACAACAGGAAGAATTGCCTAAGGTCTCCACTTGAACAGCACAAATGCCCTTTGATTTTGTTCCTGGTTCCTCCTTCTGTTCCTAAAGTTTCTGGCTTATCCTCGCTGTGCAACAGATGCTGCTGATTCAACAACCTGTATAAGCCAACTGCACAGAACAGATCAGCTCATATCCATACCCAACTTCTGTATCCTTTTCATCTTCCTTTCAATAAATCTTTGCTTATTGCTGGATAGATCAGCTGACGTGGATTTCTTTTAAGAGACATCTCTTTGGTCATTTCCCCTCTAGTTATTATAGCGCCCTTAGAGCAGTAAGGAGCTACTGAAAGCACAAAAATATTTATATATTTGTGTCCGGGGGGGGAGGGTGACTGGAGCTTGGTATCTCACTATCAGGCAACTTAGTACAGGTAGTCCTCGACTCACAATCACATATTCAAACGAGAACTTTGAAGGCCCAACATTTCTGTCACTAAGCAAGACATTTGTTAAGTGAATTTTGCCCCATTTTCTTGCCACAGTTGTTAAGTGAATCCTGCAGATGTTAACTTAGTGACATGGTTGTTAAGTGAATCTGGATTCCCCACTGACTTTGCTTATCAGAAGGTTGCAAACGGTGATCACATGATCCCCCGGACACTGCAACCATCATAAATACGTGCCAGTTGCCAAGACTCAAATTTTGATCACGTGACCATGGGGATGCTGCAACAGTCACATGAAAAAGCCGTCATAAGTCACTTTTTTCAATACCGTTGTAACTTCCAACAGTCACTAAATGAATTGTTGTAAGTCGAGGACTACCTGTGTTCCCAAGTCATGGAGATTTGTCTGCTCCAGGAAAGATGTGGAGAAGCTTCTTTAACTCCATTCATAAGGCATGCCTAATGGCAATCTCTTACTAGTGTTTCTCCATCTGGGAACTGAAAGATGTGTGGATTTCAACTTGCTGGCTGAAGAATTCTGGGAGTTATAATCCACCCATATTTCAGTTGCCCAGGTTAAAGAACTCTAAATAAAAGTCATATCCTACTTACTCCATTATATGGACCCATTTGGGGCAAATGCCAGGGATGACCCCACAGTATTCTACCTTTAAAAAATTTGTTCCTTCTACTAAGCTACATGTCTCTCCCTACAGTTGAGGCAAACAAATGCTTTCAAAGCCACTGTATTTTGGGGCAGACGGGAGGCGATTCTAGATGGCAACCTGTCGTGTTCAAAGTTTCCTTAACTGGGACTGAAAAGTTAGCAGAATATGAAATATTTATTTCCTACAAACTGCTCCGTAAGCTTATTGCTCTGATGGAATAAAAAGAAGGCTGTGCCATTTCCAAGCAAGCTGAAGTTATTATCAATTTGCTCCTGATATAAAGGAGTGATTTCCAGAGACTTACATATGCTCTCTATAGAAAAAGAAAATGATAAAATTCCATTAGCATTCAAAAGCAGATGCAATTGCTGGCACTCTGGAGGTACACTCAGCCTGCATTTAATCAAAAACACCAGCTATGGCTTGAATCGTCTTAGCTGGACTGAGTGGCCTGCAGAAGAGTGCTTGAGGAAGACATGCAGGATCAAGCAAAGAATTGGACCGGACTAACATTTATTGTCAAAGTAAATCCATTCTTGTGCAAGCATAATTATTGCTAATTAACTCAACAAGCTCTATGTCATACTGGTCAACTGCAATTCTGAATGCAAGGTACATTTGAAAGCATGTTGGTTTTCTTACACCAAGGGTAATATGGAATCAAGTCACTCTTTCAAGCAGAAATGTGTTTATCTCCTTGTAACATAATGTTAGCACCATCTAGAGGATGACTGCGATTCTGCAACCCAAAGCCATCTCTTTAACGGGGCTTTTAATAAGGAAACGAGCCTTATATCATTTTGTTTCCATCTTTTTGTTATCTTCCGGAGCCATTTGGAAATGAGCAACATAATGACATAGCAAGTGAATAAATATTATTGTTATTGACAACACAGTATACTTGCAAAAGAAGCTACAGGCTCAGAAAAATCTTGCCATTTGTTTGGGGTTGGAAACAAGCCCATCAATCAATCAGAACAGAGCTGCTGGAAGGGACCTTGAAGGTCTTCTAGTCCAGTCCCCTGCTCAAGCAGGAGACCCTAGACCAGGGGTCTTCACTGGCTGAGGAATTCTGGGAGTTGAAGTCCACAAGTCATAAAAGGGCCAAGTTTGAAGAGCCCTGCCCTAGACCATTCCAAACAAGTGGCTGTCCAGTCTCTTCTTAAAAACCTCCAGTGATGAAGCGCCACCAACATCTGATGGCAAACTGTTCCACTGATGCACCAACTTCTGGAGACAAGCCATTCCACTAATTAATTGTTCTAACAGTCAGGAAATTTCTTCTTAGTTCTAAGTTGTTTCTCTCCATGATTAGTTTCCATCGTTTCTTGTCCTGCCCTCTGGTGCTTTGGAAAATAAGCTGACCCCCTCTTCTTTGTGGCAGCCCCTCAAATACTGGAATACTGGTATCATGTCCCCCCTAATCATTCTTTTCTCTTGACTAGCCAAACCCAAATCCTGCAACATTCTTTATGTTTTAGTAACTTTTCTAAATTTTGTAAATTTAGAAAATACAACCAAAAGAAACCTTAGTAATAATTCAATGAGGAAATGGAGCTATTTCGTGTTACTTTCAATACTCAGGTTTATTCATCTTCATGTTTCCAGCAATGGGATCTGGTAGAATTCTGCCTAATGATAAGGCCAGGTCTTACAAATTCTATAACAGCAGCTCCTTTGCTAAAAAAAAAAAAAAAAAGGGGGGGGGGGGAGCCTGCCAATTTTTCCCAACCGACCATCCTCCTGAACTTTAATATTCCCGGTGAACCCAGGTAACCTTATTATATAGGGTCTTCAAACGTGGCCCTTTTATGACTTGTGGACTTCAACTCCCAGAATTCCTCAGCCAAGTTCGAAGGTCCCTGCCTTATAACATCCTGACCTGCAATACTGGCTGCCAGAGATTGCAATTGCAATTCTCGCTTGCTGCAAAGGCAGAGGGGAGTATGGGTTTTTCATGCTAGGCTGGGGAATTCTGGGAATTGAAGTCCACCCGTCTTAAAGCTGATAAGATTGAAAGACGCCGCTCTAATTTGATTGCAAAGGGGCCTCCCCTCATTTTAGCCCCTGAATAGCCACCCTGAGAAAACAGGAACTTTGCGTAGGGACTCCCCAGCCCTCTTCCAGCATTTAAACCAACTTCCTATCCTGGCTCCGGTTAGAAATCTCTCCCACCCTGCTCATCGCCTCCTTCCTCCATCCCAAGCTTTGCAAAGACAGCCAGGCAGCCGCTGGGCCACGTGACCGAGCAAAAGGAGGCAGTCCCTAAGCCCCGCCCCTTCTCGCACGCACACTTCCGGCCTCCGCCGCTCTCCCGCCCTGCCGCTTCCGGGCGGAGCTCCATAGCAACCGAGGCCTACCCGGTGGACGCCGCTCGATTGGAGCCTGGTCGGCGGAGTCATGGTAAAAGGGAAGGACGGGCCGTGGGGTGGGGGATTATGGGGCAGGGGCGGCTCGGAGGGAGTCCGGCTGGAAGCTGCGGACTGCCCCGGGGAAGCGGGAGCCCGAGAGGAGCCGGCGTCGGCTTGGGATGGGTGGGAAAGGACGAGCAGATCAATGGCGGGCCGGGGGATCTATCTTGCCCCGCTTGGACTGGCTGGGGATTCTGGGTGGCGTAGTCTGCGGATGTCTCCCATTGATGGGGCCGTAGGTGGCTTGGAATCGTCCCAAAGGTGCTTTTCAAAAAGCCAAGTAGACTTTGTTTTCCTTGAAGACGTTTCGCTTCTCATCCAAGAAGCTTCTTCAGTTCGGACTGGATGTTGGGGAAAGGAGGGATTTATATTCCTTGCAGTCATCTGGTCATTTGTGGTTAACCAGATGACGGCAGGGAATATAAATCCATCCTTTCCCCACCATCCAGTCAGAACTGAAGAAGCTTCTTGGGTGAGAAGCGAAACGTCTTCAAGGAAAACAAAGTCTAGTTGGCCTTTTGAAAAAGTACTTTTAGGACAACCAGGACCTGGATGACTGAGAATCTCCATAGGCAAGTGGCTTTGAAGTTTATTGGTTGATTAAATTTCTGTGAGCACTGTGATCTCAAATTACTCTGGGGAACTTAACATTTCTAATAAAGATTCCTTTGTAAATCCTTCATCCTAAAAAGCAAGGGTTATTTTTATTTACATAGTTTATTTTTTATTTTATTTATGTGTATCCTGCCTTTATTGTTTTACAAATAACTCAAGTTGGCGAACATATCCAGTGCACCTTCCTCCTCCTATTTTCCCCAAAACAACAACCCAGCGAGGTGGGTCGGGCTGAGAGAGAGTGACTGGCCCAAAGTCACCCAGCTGGCTTTCATGGCTAAGGGAGGAGCTGATGTGACCACCCATCTCGCAGTGACCCTGGGTGGTATGTGAAATATTAAAGCCCAATAATTAAAACAATTGCCCATGGCACCCTGGGGAAGTGACACCTTCAGTCATAAGCACAAAGATGAACAACACGACTAGTCAAACACCTAGAAAAACAGCCAGATCTTCCCAACCTTATGAAAGGCCAATAGGGACAGGGCCATCTCAGTCTGTAAGAGGTACTTTTCTATAAAGCAAGGACTGCAATTGTTTGACAATGGTTTGATAAATAAAATTTGAGTCCTAAGGAAGGGTGGAGAAGGAGTGGAGAAAGGGTCTCGGGAGCCTCCTTAGGTTTTGAGTAGAGCAAAGGTAAGGAAGGGGAAAGATGCTGTTACTATAACCTTACATACCAAGAATATATTATAGAAGACTAAAGGAGTTTACAAGAACAAGTATGCATGGAATGCAAAGACCATGCAATTCAAGAGCAAGAGAGATATTATCTAACAACTAAAACTTCAGATCTTCTGTCCATGTAAGCCCCATTGATCTCAGCTGAATTTATTTTATTTTATTTTTCAAAAAAAAAGCATTTAGAGGTTATTTGCTCCACTTATAAGGATGCTTTGCATACTCCAGTACAAAGGTAGGCAGATAAAATGAGTCTGTTGAGATATAGGTAAATGGAGAAGTTGCTAAATGGCGTTATGATAGAATGCTCAGATATTAAGATGCAGATCCTGGACTTGTCTGTAGGATATTATGGAGTCAAAACAGTTGAGAGCTTTAACAATGTATTTTGCTGATTTTTACATAGTATCATAATGTAATGGGACAAATGGGAAACCAGGAAGAGTATGTAAGCAAACGTGCCAAAATGCTTGCACTGCCATTAAGGAATTCTCTTTCTGGAGGCAACAGTCAAGTTTTTTTCTCTACCCATCTTTAAATGAGTTTGAGAATTCTTATGTCACAAGGTTCTGCACTCAGTGTTTTTAATGATTTGCCAATTTTTATGTTTTCTTTGATTTTGAATGTTACTTAGTAAAATGAATATAAAGTAACATTTTTAAAGGAAGGAGAGGGAAAACTTTCAGCTTTAGCCATATAACGTAAAGGTTTTACAATTATTAGCCCTGGATTTTTTGGGTATATCATTTGGTATTCATTTTTACATAAAATTATAAATTCAGAGCCGCAGAAGGGCCTGCCTCTCCATGTTGAATAGCTTGAAGTAAGTTGAATTGTTTGCAATCTCTTATAACCTGTGCAGTGTAGATTTTTACAGCTAGGTATAAATGAAAGAAGCTGTGTATATGAAGGAAGCTGCTTCTTGCTCAGATAAAACAGCAGTAGTTTGCACATAAGTTAAATTGGATTTTGAGGAACTGGATCACTGGCATCTTAACTGTGACCACTGCTTCCTTCGAAGGAGAAGTGCCAAAAGGGAGAGCCAGTTGCCAGCAGGAAAACCACAGAGGATAATGCAGTAGCAATTCATCTCTGTTTTTAAGGCATGGAGAAAAGTCACTGACAGACTCCAGCCAACCATGACTGCTCAGCATGTGGTCTTTAATGTGGCACAGCTCTCCCTGTTGTTCCTGAGTTGGTTCATTCAAGGAGAGCACCTCTTCTTCAAAATGCTACGATCGAACAGCTACAGCAGTGCAGGTGCTTCTCCATCATGGAACCAAGATGAAAACCGTTGGATAAGCTAGGGAGGGAGGGAAGGAAGAGAAGTAGATTTGCTCACCAGCGTCTCTTTGCTAGTGCTCTATGGCTGCCTATATTGTGGAGATAGAGCCCAAAGTCATAGACAAGCGGTAGTATGTTAAAAATACATTAGCTGAGGCCTTACAGCCTAGTTTTCAGGTTTCATACTTCAGCGATTTTGTTTCTTTTACAGGCAGAGGTAGAAGAAACATTGAAAAGGATTCAGGCCCACAAAGGAGTTATTGGAACTATTGTTGTAAACGCAGAAGGTAAATATCTAGCATACATGCACACACAAACTCTAATAGTTATTTTCCTTAAAAACAAAATGGAGAACTGTTTGGAGTCATATAACATACTAAGCTAAAATATCACGTGCTGGTTGTGGCTCCAGTGGATTCAGTTAACTCTGGGTTACTGCTTTTGATAAATAGACTGCATTTATGCAGAGTGGACAACCATTTCCAGGCTGAAGTCCTTGTTTAGTCCTCAAAATCCACCAGAAGCCGCCTTCTAAAAAGTTGGTAAGAACTAAGCAATACATCCGCTATTGAAATTAATCAGCACAGCAGACAAACAATTGACTTTGTTCCCCACAATGATTTTCTTTTCATCACCAGTAGCAGTTATTGAACTAATTAACTTAAGACCCCACCTAATGAATGTAGATTTCTCCATAGGTTAAATGGTAACCAATAAAGCAAATCAAAAGCATCTGTTATTTTAAGCTAAAAGAACACACAATATATCACTAGAACATTTGCATTCCTAGCTAGGAGATGGAGGATGGCCTTGAGTTTCATTGTGTTGCTTTTAATAATTGCAGGATATTTTACAATTTTGTTCTCTTTTATCTGCCAGTCATGTTCAATTCCCATTAAAAAATGGCTAGATGAAAATATGACTAGACTTTCCCAAATGTTTTCTTATCAGAAAAATCAAATCAGCTTAATATTTGTTATCTTTTTAAAATGCACAAGAAGCCTATATCTCCTTTCGATAAAATAACCACAAATCAGGATTATTGTAATATAGCCCATAACTGTTGCCTGCCTCCAAATAATGCAAGTCTATTATTCCTTCCCAAGTTCTGAAACTCTGAAATAGTTTGCTAGAGAATCCCTTCTTAGCATAGACTAGTTCAAAGCTTTGGAGAGTAGTTATGAAACAGGAAATGGAGAATATATAGACACCCCCCCCCCCCAATAGCAAACAATTATTTCATTCTTTAACCAGGTCATCTTGATTCACAGTTATTGTATTCACTCATTCACCTTTCTGCAAACATTTAATGCTAATCCCTTAAAAAAATACTTTGAAAAGTAAAACAAATCCCCAAGGAAATCAATTAACAAGTGGGATCTTAGATTGAAAGTATATTGGGTTAATTATAGCAAGGATGTGGTCTGTTGCATCTGGCATACGTGCTTGTTTAAATTGACACCTTGCCCAGACTGATACTGCCTTTTACACTGCCATAAAGAGGTTTTCTTTCTTTGCTTCTGATATTAAAAAAATCTGGGGGCTGATTTCTTCCAAGGTCGTGGAAGTTCATAAACTTTTTTTTCCTTTAACCTTAATAGGCTGATGGTAATTTGGTGCTTCTTGCATCAAATTCAAGGTAGTTACATTATAAAGGGGGCATATATTTTTTTTGCACTAGATAAAATTCCCTCCTTCCAACAGAAGTGTCAAAACTCCCATTCATTTGGCAAAGCTTTCGCTCTGATTAATATCCCAGGGTATCCACCGCTTCTGTCCTTTTCAGGACTGCCTCTGGCATCAAACGAAGAGATTGTAAGGAAGATTCCTCTCCTACCGCAGCAATTAGTTTCATCTTTTTTTGGCAATGTATCAGAGAGATAAGTTCCAAGTCATGACCTGCTTGACAGGGCAATTCTATAAAAGTAACTCATGGATATCGGTGCTGCTTAACCTTTAAGTATGTAGAGATTGAATTGTACCATAGTTTCATTAACATGGAATTTAAGTGACTACAAATACTAGTTCCTGACTTTTTTTTCTTGGTGTGCAATGATTGCCAATCTGTCTTATGGAATCTTCTGTATTGAAAAGCCATCTCAGTATTTGTTATATACTGCCTTGGTGAAACCACCCTTGGAATACTGTCTCCAGTTTTGGTCATTGCTCTAGAAAAAACATAGAGACTTTAGAAAGAGTGCAAAGAAAAGCAGAGACTATTAGAGGGACCAGAGGCTAAACCATGCAATGATTGGTTGAAGAGATTGGGAATGTCTAGTCCAGGGGTCCTCAAACTTGGCCACTTTAAGGGGAATTCTGGGAGTTGAAGTCCACAAGTCTTAAAGTGGCCAAGTTTGAGGACCCCTGGACTAGTCTAATGAAGTAAAGGACAAGGAGTGATGTGGTAGCAGTCTTCCAATATTTGAGGACCGCCACAGAGAAGAGAGGTTCATCATATTCTCTAAAGCACCCCAAGATCAGGAGAAGAAGCAATAGGTGGAAGCTCATTACAGAGAGATCCAACGTAGAACTAAGGAGAAATTTTCTGTCAGTGAGAAACCATTAATCTCACTGGAGATTTTTAAAAAGAGATTAGACAAGTCATTTGTCCAGAACTGTAAAGGGTCTCCTGCTTAAACAGGGAGTTGGACTAGGTGACCTCCAAAGTCCTTGCCAACTCTAGTATTCTGTATGACTCCAGAGGCTGTGTACACTGCTGGGTGTATAGTGAATGTCCAGTGTTCAAATGCTGGCAAATATTTCAGACCAAGAAATTTGTGCTGTCAGCCTCTAATTTAGTAAATTATTGGCATCTTCTCTGAATACCAGAGGATGGGCTGTTCTCAGTTCAGGCACAGCTGGATTCCCCCCTCCCCCCCAGGGTACTGATAGCATTGAAAAGTTTGGTTACGTGGCTCCAAATCATTTTAAAGCCATTTCTAATATTCTTTTTCTCAGGGATCCCAATCCGAACAACGCTCGACAACTCCACCACAGTTCAGTATGCTGGCCTTCTTCATCAGCTTACCATGAAAGCAAAGAGCACAGTCAGAGACATTGATCCCCAGAACGATCTCACCTTTCTCAGGATCAGATCAAAGAAACATGAAATTATGGTTGCCCCAGGTAATAGCTTTTGTCTTTTCCCTGCCGTTGCTTTGATGGATCGTGATGTTCTTTAAATTTCTGCAAGCCTGCCACAAAATATCTGTT
This sequence comes from Azemiops feae, assembly GCA_023970755.1. Classification (NCBI taxonomy): domain Eukaryota; kingdom Metazoa; phylum Chordata; class Lepidosauria; order Squamata; family Viperidae; genus Azemiops; species Azemiops feae. The sequence continues at coordinate 303,844 of JALGBA010000702.1, read as the reverse complement.
TAATCATATGTTATTTAAGGGGGAATCACTTTTAAGGATAAGCTGCCTGATTCCAGGGCTTTCAAGTGTTGACATATCAAGACAGCAAAGTCTTATTTTATCTGTCAGGGATATGTCAGCCTCTGAATCCAGCTGGTGGCTATACTGAATGAGATGGAGAACTGATCTAAGGCAGCTTGTTATGTAATGGGAATAATTGTTCCAAGATGGATTTGCCCAATTAACACAGACAGTTGCAATAATTAACCATTATTGCAACAGTTTACATTTGGAAGACAGTTTAACATATTAAACAGATTTTCTCTTGGGCTTTTTAGGTTTATACATCCTAATGGTATTGAACTATTACAATTATGATACTGTGTTGAAAAGTGAAGTTTTACTTCTCATGGTGGGGAAACTGGAATAAGCAGTGGCTTTGTATCAACCATAACAAATTATTAAAATGAATATTAGAAATCAACTATGGAATAAAAATTGCTGTATTCATTGTTCCCATTATTTCCTCCTCCCACAGATAAGGAGTATCTTCTTATTGTTATCCAGAATCCATGTGAATAGATCTACTACACCACTCTAAGGGAGCAGTGCTACAATTTTTGAGGTGTCCAGTCTAACCTATATTAAATTAATGTTATAACATACCACTAAGAAATTTATCTCAAATGTAAAACTGTGGAATCAGGAAAGGTCCTTGTCTCATTGTACAATCTCATTGTATTTGCCTTTTGATTATGAAAATGTATTCCTAACTCCTTAAAAAAATAATAAACGCAAATATTTAAAGTATGTGTTAATTTGAATGTGTCTGTGTGTAATACTCAAACACACATCTAAAACTAGAACTACCACTCTAAAAAAAATTAGAATTAAGAAATGGTTGCAATTCAGCTGAAGATAAAATATATTTAAATATCTTTCAGTTTGACAAATATTCAGATTCAAATGAAATGTATTTAGAATTAGTAGCTTCAGTAGCATATTAAGCTCCATTGAGGGGGAAAAAGAAATGTTTAGTTTTTTCTGATTGAATTTATTAAATGCTACATTTGGCAGCCCCTAAAACTAATGTTGCCATTTTTCTTATTCAATTTGCTTAAGGCATATTTATGTGGCTATAAACATAACTCAGAGTAGCTTCCAAATAATATAATACTGTACACCAATTCTTAAACACATGGAAAAGGAATTATGATGAATGGGGAAAAATCTAGCTGAAAGTGTTATTTTTTATTCACTTAACTGTTACATGTGTCAGTGTTAAACACTTAATGGATGATACTGAAATAGTGATACTCCATAATGAAATCTCACTGGAATTAACAAGTCTGGCCATAATCCATTACACTGAATTTAGGGGGGGGGCGGGTGTCTTCTAGTTGTATTCCCACAAATATTCAGGCTGTATACTCTGAGGCTGATGAGAATGTGGAATATTAATTTGCGATATTGAAACAGGAAGCGCTAAAACGGGGCATAATAAAAGTTTCTTGAGTGGCAGAATGTGAGCTCATACTCAATAGCAGTGATATAATGAGGAAACAGCTGATTAGCTTTGGCTGTCAAGAATTCTTTGTATAGGATAATTATAAAATTGAAAGTTAAACTAAGTATTGACATAGAGGCCTTCTGCTTAATAGAAAGAATGAAATCATTGCTTTGGTGCATAGTAACTGCATGATTCTTAGCCTTTCAACATGTTGATTTTCAATTTCTAGCACATTCTTCAATTTGAATAATACAAATATTGCTATCTAGAACTTTGGATTAGATTATAAGATGATATTTTGGACAACACAAGAACTTCACACCTGCCTAGAACTGTAAAAATAGCTGCATCCTCCAGTATCATGTGGCTGCCTTCTGCAGCTTCTACATAATCCCAGGAAAGATACTACTGCTTTAAAGAGTTTCTAATTCATGCCCTGAAGCACCTTCCCATAATCAAATTTAAAGTGCAGCATAGGACTAATACTTCATTAATACTCAAACTAAAAATTGTATATTGAAAGATAAGATTAAATATGCACACTGTTGAACTGGAACTTATCAAATCTATCCTTCAGCCATTTATCAGGAAGGAGCTAAATTCATTTTCTAGCTGCCTTTCTAGAACAGTTGATTAGGGACCCAATTTTGTAGAGCTAAAAGCAGCATGATAACAGTTCCAGGGAGTCATGCATACCATTGGTCTACGAAACTCTTATTATTGACATACTTAAGACAAGCACATGAAGGATTAGTTTATCATCTAATTACCTAAAGCTTTAAATACAACACCAGTGACAGAAAATAGTGGCTGGAAGGATTCAATTAAAATAGTTTAATTGAATATTTATAAAGGTTATAAACTTGAAGTTCCTGTTCTAGTTTGAAGAATCTCAACAGCACCTTGACCATAAAATGTACACCAGTGGAAATAGAGCATGCATGAACATAGACCGTTGGGAGATAGTTCCAGAGATACACTTTTCTTGGGTTCCAGATGTCCCTTAAAACATGGCTCCATTATTTTGAACATAATAGATTAGTGGGATTCAACCGAAAATATGCCTAATCCAAGAAGCTTTTTTCTGATAATGGTCAAGCAAATAAAAATGAGAGCCGATGAATCATACACTACCATCATTGAACATACCATCCACATTCCTCAAGCAACTGCTAAACCAGAAATCTATTTCTTCCAATCACATTAGGCAGTGATATGCTTATTTTCCTTGCATTTTTAGGACACTGCATTATCTTGTGTTAATAAAGAAGAAGATTCATAGCAAAGTTCAGAGAAATAGAAGCAGACAACAGATGAGATGGACAAATGGGATCAAATAAATTACTGAGCTATCTTTGGAAGAGGAAGAGCTATGAATTGATGTTGAAGCTAGGCCAAAGTGGCAAGTATTTGCATGCAGTCACTGGGTCTACGTCCAACAGGGTGACACTATCCCAATCACTAATTAAGCCCCAATGCACGTGCGAAGACGCAGGAGGATAAAAATGTTCTCTCTACACCACACTACAACTAAGAATCACTCAATGAAGTTCACTTCCTCATGTAAGGTATAAGGCAGGGGTAGGCAACTTTGGCTCTTTTATGACTCGTGGACTTCAACTCCCAGAATTCCTGAGCCTGCCATGCTGAGGGGAAAGGGAGAGGTTTCCAAATTGAGCCATGCTGGCTCAGGAATTCTGGGAGTTGAAGTCCACAAGTCATAAAAGAGCCAAGGTTGCCTACCCCTGGTATAAGGTGATAGAGTACCAGTATTATGAGCTTTACCCCAGCGGCCCCCAACCTTTTTGGCACCAAGGACCGGTTTTGTGGAAGACAATTTTTCCACAGACCAGGGGGTAGGAAGAGTGCGCAACCTTGTTCCACACATGCACAATTTACAGTAGGGTTCCCTTGCTCACTGCTCACCTCCAGCTGGGCAGCCAAGTTCCTAATAGGCCATGGACTAGTACGGGTCCACGGCCCAGGGCTGCTTTATAGGACGGAAAATTACAAAAATTGTTGCCAATTAATGATGTTAAACCTGGGTAGTTGACTTCATATATGGTAAACCTAAAATCTTGATTTAGGTAATATGCTATTTCTTAACAACCACAAAGTATTATGGCTTAATCCTCCCATGTTCTAAAATAATGTTTGTGCTACGAAACACAAGCTACGTTGTCCCAAGCTGGCTTCATTTAGCATGTTGTGCAAATCCAGATAATATGTCCAGAAACATGTACTTTTATCTGTTGGACAAAAATTATTCCCAGTTGCTCTATTTTCCTGATCCCAAATCCTAGTCTCACAATTTAACTGGTCTCTCTGCCAGTTAATCAGAGAAACTGATAAAACTCTTTAGGAGTGGAGGCAGAAACACTTCTCAATGCATACAAAAACACACCTCTGCTCAAGTCCAGATACTTTGGAAAAACATTTCTAAAATAATGCAAATGACCTACAAGTACATGAAATGATCAGAAAATAGATGGATCTCTCTTTTCACACTTGCATACCGGAACAATCATGTTTCTTGCAGTTTCACTGGGATTTGTTTACTATTTAAAATGGATCTGCAAACATTACAATAGGAATCACATCACACTTATAAACTGGAATGGGATGGTGAGATGTCCAGGTTTCATGAAGACCTTTGGTTTTCTTATTGTTATTATTACTTTATTGTTAGACTGTTTGGGAAACTTATCCTACAGTTGAGGTGTTTTTTTCAAACTCTGACACAATTACTGTCAGAGGGGCTCTGCAGACTATGAACCAGAGAGTGAATTTAAGCAGATTTTACCTAATATGTACTAAACTGATGCTGATGGCAAAAATTTAGTATACTGAAGAGCAAGGTCTGCCTGAGAGTTAGATGCCCCACCATCCCTTTCCATTTACTTAGAAAGCCTGAGACCTCCCTCCGTCTTGCTCAACAGCCTGCCAGCCCCAAATGCAGATGGGAAAAAAAAACCACAATTACCTGCTCCAGTTACACCAGGCAACAGAAGCTCAATATGGCTTAATGTGATGTGCTTGAATGATTCATGGAAACCACCATGTTCCTTTCTCCAGAATCTGTTGCGTTACACAAGTCAAAGTCTGGTGAAGCTGAGTTCTGGAAAGATTAAAAAGAAAAATAGCCAAATCAGTCATTCAAATCTAAGAACTTTTATCCACAAACATTCTTTGGAATGCATCCTCCCGAAATTTGGCAGATAATCTGAAGAAATTAGTGGTTTAATTCCGTCAATTCCAGCACTAGATGTAATACGTTTGAACGGGGTTTACACCGATGTGTTCAAGATCTAGCAAATGCATTTCTACAACTTACTAAAGTTTGTATCAAACTTGGTTAAGGTTTTTTTTTTCTTTGTGACTCAACTTTTTGTGTGGTGCCAACTTGTTTGGTTAGTTCAATGTATTCTGTAAACCCAGGGAATGAGTTAACTCAATAAATAGATTAATATTTTGACTGATGTGTTCTGCCTTCAGCTTAATAAGTTTAATGCACCTTTTAAAAAAAAGAATTAAGCCCACAAATCTGTATTTTTGTTAAATCTCTTTGCCCTAATCATCCACAAAAATTGTTTAAAAAAAAAACTTTAAATCATGGTTTGCCTGTTTTAATTTAGAAATTCAAATCATAACCTAATCTCTCAACTACGATACACAGGTTGTCTGAACAGAATCTAGCCATTGCTATAGCCAAAGCAGTGATTCATCAATGTTGCAATCACAATAAACACAAAGTCCAGTTTTGAGTAGCATACATCCTCATATGCAATGCGTCTACAACAAACTTGTAGTAAACTCCCATACCCATTCCTGAACAGAGATGTTTAAATATTGCCTTTCTAAACAATTATTTGGGCTGCTTTGAGGAATTTCCTCCTTTTCTCAACACTCTTTCAGGAAATGCATATTAATGTGTTTCACTTCATTAATAGCATTAATAGATGGGAGGCATTTTTGTACGAAATCTCAGAGGCAAGCTTGGAATGTGTAAAATGACCAAAAGAGGCTGAATCAGCAAGGGCATCTCGGTGGCACAAAGAGATTGCCATCTAATAAATAAAAGACTTGTGTTGTTGTTAAATATAGGGGGGGGGAGACAAATATGAATACCAAGTGGAGGAAACTGTTAATATTCTAGCATGCAGGAAATCCAAGTGAATAAACAGGGATGCATTATGCATGAGATAAAATCCTTGAACGGTGATTCAGAGTTCCCATGGCTACAATATAATGCTAACTAATGCCTGGAGTCTGAGAACATCATCAAGAGCTCCCTCTGAGGTCTTTGAAGAAGAACAACACAAAGATGTCACTACAGGGTGTAAAACAAGTGCCAGTGGGGCACATGACTCAACTTTAGGGGCCCATTTTGCTATCCAAGGTATGTTATCTCCCCAAATCACACTCAAGATACTGATACAAGGTACCAAAGTTCAAGCAGGCGAGTAATTATTCACCAGCAATTTTAGTTGATCTGTTGTGAAGAATGGTTGTGATCATGCCATACAACAGTGGTGCACAATTTTTTCTGGCTTGAAGATCATGCTTAGTTTTGAAGCCATTCCTAGCTTTCCCAAAAATGCCACGTGGGATAAATCAGTTTGACTTGATTTGTTACTAAATCTATTTAAAAACCAAATTGAATGAATGCAACTACTTTCCAACCAATGCAATCATTTTCCGTTTTTATCATGAAAACCAGGTGGGTGATTTTTGGGCCAGTCACACGCTCACAGCCCAACCCACCTCACAGGGTAGCGGTTGTCGGGAAAATAAGAGGAAGAAGGTGTGTTGAATAAGTTCGTCCCCTTGAGTTATTTGTTAAAAAAAATAAAATAAAGGTGGAATACAGATAAAATCACATTTTAATAAATGGTGAAAAAATGACTTCTCTTGATCCTACAGTAAGGATTTTGAGGACCTGAGAAACACTGGGTCTTCAGATGACACCCCTCTATAACACAGTAACATGAAATTGAAGATTCAGTTCATACAGCATATTTTTTCATACAAAGGAGGACTATACCTCCTCCAGTGGATAATCCTGTCTTGAAGGATTAGAAAGAAATAGACCTCAATTCTAAAATGTTCTTACTTAGGGAGTAAAGTGCTACTCCTGAAAGAGGCTTCTACTTATTAGCCACCATCTCACCATATTTGAAGAATTTCAGAAGATGATTATATATCAGGAAAATTGCTCCAGTGTTTGTTTGTTTTCAATGGTTTGGAATATCTGTATTTGATCATATACATTTTATCGTTCTTATTCTAAGTAATCAGTCAGGCAAGGCCATCAAAAATGGCCTTTGAGTCATAGCAGGGAGAAAGGAAATAATCTTCCTGATAATATCGTCTCAAAGCCATTTCATGTTTATAGCCTGAATCAAGAACAGGGAACAAGGAAAGGAAAGGAAAGGAAAGGAAAGGAAAGGAAAGGAAAGGAAAGGAAAGGAAAGGAAAGGAAAGGAAAGGGAAAAGGAAACCCCATAGAAGCACATGCCTCCAAATTTTATTATATGTGGGATTTATTTTTATTTTAAGCAAGCAAGGAACCAACAAATCAGATGTGGCAGCGAGGCGACAGACCAAATGTTCTACTGAATAAAAATCACATCTCTAAATTTAAAAAATGCAGATTTCCCAATGGGATATTTTAACTGTTCTCCCTGGCTTTTACTTTTCTACAGAGAGTTGACAGAGAGAGGGAGGGACCAATTTACAAATCATATTGGGGCATGTTTTCATTAACCACTGTTGACTAAACTTCAAATAGATGAGTTCAGACAAAGTGCCAAGCTCCAAAAACTGGTAGCAAGCCATGAAGTATTAATTCACATGTGCTAAACCATAAATAAACCACATTTAAGACTTAGCATGCTGTGTGAAACCATTCTGTTTGATCTTCAGTAGCGGTTCTAAAGTCTTGGAAGTCCCTTCCTGCTATTTGTTCTGTCCCAGCCTATGTGAGTCCTTGTTATGCTCACAAGGAGAAATCCCTCTTCGAAGAAACAGGCAGGAACCACAAGAAAAAACCAACCCCTTTTATTCTCACAGACCTGAGTCAATGTCCAAGACAAACACAGTCCACAGAAACTCGATCCTCAACACAAACGGTTGCCTTCGGCAACCAGCACCTCCCACACCTTCCCTTTTATAATTCAGCCAAGGCGTGGCTTCCTAATGCCTTCTCCTTTGCCTTTGGAGCCACCCCATTGCATTCTTCTGTCATACTTGCTTCTCTTGCCTGCGCATTCATGCATCCAGGATTTGTCCCAACTGTTCTTCATCACTGTCCAACTCAGGCTCCCAGCACAGCTGTATCTCAGCCTGAGCGCGAGTAGAGGGGCCAGGCTCCTCGTCCAACTGTAAGTCTTGGAGCTCCTCAGAGCCTTCCTCTGACTTTAATGTCACTCCAGGCCCCTCCTCCTCATCTGATTCCTCAGACTTAGCTGCTGGATCCACTGGCTGGCGAGGAATCACAACACTATTCAACAAAGGGATAAAAACTAGTTTTGATTCATCTCCATTCAAAAAGAGATAACAATGTTGTCAGGATGTCTTAGTTACCTTATCTAGTTTTTCCCAGTTTGATACCTTCTATAAGTCATGGGTTGCAACTGCCATAATAACACTTAGCCAACATAGACTTGTGCTAAGTTTGGAACATATAGTCTACTGTATCTGGAGCATATGAGAAGACTGTGTTCTGTTTAAGTTGAATTCATTATTATAACTTTTTCAAACTCTTAATACCTGATCCTATTGTTGCCAAGATTTTAATCCTGATCTTGCTTTTCTATTCTATTCAGCAAATTTTCCTCATGCAAAGCAGCATAGTTGTCTTCCTCTGACTCACACAAGAGTTTGAAAGCAGACAGTGTAAATTGACCCTAATCCAATGTTATGTTCTTGCGGTATATTGTTAGACCAAAAATAGGCAGCATTAAGCAAAGTCAGCATAATTTAGTTTGAGGAAAAACAGCAAATCTTGGCCTGTTCAATAATTCTTTTCAAATGGACATTGTTCTACCTGGATGTGGAAATTGCTGTACAATTCATCATAATCCATTTACTTCTGGCAACTACATAAAATAAATATAATACAGTAAATTGTTTTCATCTCGGTGCATATAAACACTCACACAAAAATGTTTACAGAGTAGGTGCAATTATATATATTATGATAGACACAAATAGAGATGTTTAGACATGTCTGTGCCCTTAGATGTGGGGATATATATACACACATTTCTGTATATATTAATTTTCACCGTGCAAATCTTTATATCAGGAGATAACAGAGAAAACATCCAAGCCCCAAACAGTGTTTAAGATTTTAAAAATGCTCCAGAAAGAGAGGAAGTACCAAGCCTGCTCAATGAACCTGCACAGACAGCTAACCAACTATTGTAGAGGGAACAGGGAACAGTTGGAGTTAAAAGGATTCAAGTAAGAAATATAACAACGCAGAGCTGTTTGAATGAAGTCTTTAGACTGGGACTGTAGGAGATGACCAAGCTGAGCCCAAAGGAGAGGTCAAACGTGTCATCAGTCTCGAAACCCTGCATGCCTTCAAAAGATCTAAGTCCAGTCCACCTTGAATGCCTCTCTTATCTCCCACACATTTCCCTTAATGGCCAGTTGGCCAGATTCTCGTAGAGAGCTTAAGCATGTGATGAATCTTTATATTCATTTGAACTGCCTGAATCTCCAGATTTCCCCAGCGCTTGACAGGGACATTCCAAAGGAGAAGATTCAAAGTGGTCAACAATGGAAGGAAATACAGGTCCTCCTCAACTCACAGCCATTTGTTTAGTGACCATTCAAAATTACAACAGCACCGGTTTTCACACTCATGAATGTTGCCGCATCCCCACGGTCACATGAGCAAAATTCAGACATTTGGCAATTGGTTCATACTTAGCAAAGTATGACAAGCAAAGTCAATGGGGGAGCCAGATTCATTTAACAACCATGTTACTAATTTAACAAGTGCAGCAATTCACTTAACAACTGTGGCAAGAAAGGCCATCAAATAGGGCAGGGGTCTGCAACCTTGACAACTTTAAGACTTGTGGACTTCATCTCCCAGAATTCCTCAGCCAGCATAGCTGAAGTCCACAAGTCTTAAAGTTGTCAAGGTTGCAGACCCCTAAAATAGGGCAAACTTCACTTAACAACTGTCCTGCTTAGCAATGGAAATTTTGGGCTCAGTTGTGTTCACAAGTTGAGAACTATCTGTACTCAGGGTCATTTCGAGTTGGGCAGCCCTGTTAAATAAATACATAAATAAAATCACTTTCTCCACTTTATCAACCTACATGTTGTATAGTAAACACAGAGCCTCCCATTTATAAATGCCCAGGAGTCCAGAGAGGTCCATGTGATAAGATAAGATGATAAGATAACCTTTATTGTCATTTTTTACTGTGGGCACAATGGCACACATCAAAAATGAAATTTAATTGCCCGCTCTCAAAGTGAACACATACATGACACACACCTAAACATACTATATACAAGATATGTATAGACCCACACCCTACATATACATAACAAATAAATATTAAACACTGTCCATCTTGAATATATAACAGAAGGAGGAAGCTTGATAGTTCACAAGGTTAATGCTGTATGGAATGAAACTATGGCTGAATCTGGATATTCTGCTTCGGATACCACGAACCTCCTCCCAGAAGGTAACAAGGAAAACAGGTCGTGAAGAGGATATGTAGTGTCCCAGACAATCTTGTGGACCCTGCTCAAGCAACGCTTCTGTGCTATGTCCTGGATGGGAGGGAGGGAACTGCTAATGATCTTTTGGACCATCCTCACCACTCTCTACACCACCTTCCTGTCTGAAGCGGTGCTGCTTCCAAACCAGACTGTGATGCGGTATGACAGGATGTTCTCAATCGTCCCCCTGTAGAAAGTGGTAAGGATAGAAAGTGGCACCTACAATCAATCAGTCAATTAATCAATTAGAATAGAGCTGGAAGGGACCTTGGAGTCTTCTATTCAACCCCCTGCTCAAGCAGGAGACTTGAACGACATATTTAGTTCCTGTATGTTTTAGACTGAGCATTAAGGTCTAATGAAGCTGGAGCTGCAGTTAGAAAAATCCTTGTATATTGCTCTGTCCCCAGCTCAGCAGGATTGGGTCATTCTTTTGGATTTGGAAGCAATGACCCCGCCTATAGAAGGATTTAAGGCTTTAGTCCAAGCAGTAGAACAGCATAACAACATGACACAGATATTAAAGACTATTCAAGAACATTGAGTATTATCATAGTCCCAAACAGCAAAGAATTCATTTTGGCTTCATATTGTCAATGATTTCATTTTCAAGTGATGCACCATTCACAAATATCAATCTTTTATAAATCTTGCCTCTCTTCCTTTGGAAAGAAGGCAGTTCATAAAAGAAAAAAAAGTTCTCATTTATTCTAATGGCAAAATAAAAGAAGTTGCAGCCAATTCTTATCAACCACAAAGATTTTCTGCAAGATAATCTATCCCTAACCCAATCCTTCAGATTTCCCAACTGTGGACTCATTGCTGTAACTGAATTCATCTGCCTTGTGCTAATATTCTCCTTTTTCCTTCCACCTAAACTCCTTTGGTGTTTGTCTATGGAGATTTTCAGTCATCCAGGTCATTGTTGTCCCAAAAGTGCTTTTTCAAGAGGCTACTGGACTTTCTTCATTTTTATGTGAAGACGTTTCCTTCGGTGTTTGTTCAGCAAATTTTTGCTCAGTTGTGTTGGCAAAGTTTCTTTTATCCAAGATGGCTACTTCAAGATCTGTAATAGATTGTGCTGGAAAGTTAAAATGCTCTGATATTATCTTGTCCTTGAGTCAAAATTGAATCCAATAACTCTTTGGTGCAAAATTTAGCATGTTTGTCCCTTAGAGTCCAGTGGAGTATTGTTGGCAAATGGTGGCATGTATCACATTAGAGAAAATTTCAGTGAAGGTGCCTTCAATTTGCTAATTCACAGTCTTTGGAATCTGTGATGGTTTTGTTAATTAATGTCAATTAATCTTAGGAGGGTAAGAGAGAAGTAAAGGTTGGGCATCAGAAGATAAATGTTGAGAAAGCATTTTTCTAGGTCAGTCATGAAGATGTTGACATACCGTGGAGCTATACATGTAGCCACACTTTGGTAGCAAGGTATACTGTATTGACATCAGTTGACGTTCTTGATGGCTTGAAATCCACATTTGAGAGTGGAAGGTTGCTATTAGTGAATAATACTCCATTAGGTAAAATGTTATGATTAGGGAGATTGACTATGGATTTTAACCTTCTTATGGAGTCAGTTATGTTTTTTTATGAGAGTAGGAGTGCTGGTGGCACATAGTTTGATTACTGCATCCATGAAATCTGGTAATCCAACTCTGATGGTTCCAATGCTGGAGACAAGTTCCCTTATTTGTGTATTTAAGGAAAGTAGATAGAAATTGCCTGCTTGCCATCCACAATGTTTCCATGTAGTCAGTCTTATGTGTCTTCAGGAAATTATTTCATCAGTCTGTGTACTCTTTTCTGACACCTTTTGTGGGCTTGAAAGATAGAAGTTGGAATAAAGAGTCGGAAAGAAGACTTCTCAGCTTCCTTGACATAAGCACAACGGCATTTCTTTGTCCAATCGATTGTAATGGTGTTGCTCCTCTTGAGGTCTTGGATCACATTTTATTCTGCCCCACTAAGATCAATGTAACAGAATACAAACACCAGGACTTTGTTCAAGAAGTCCTTTGTTCAAGACACCAGTTCAAGAACAACCTCCAAAGAAATTCTAAAGACATCTAGAGCTCTCTAAAAAGCAAGCAGGAAAACAAAAAGCTTTTTCTTGAAAGAGAAATTTCAGCACTGTATTTAACAAAACCAAAAGAAATTCTGTAAAGATGGTGACAACGTAACCCACTTTCTTTCTTGTTAAGTCTGAGCAACTCCCCGAATAGTAATCGTATAGTATAGCTGATAGCATGCTTGGACACAATTTAAATTCAGACACCACAAAGCAGCACTTAATATGTTCCACAAGGTCACTCTGATCCTTGTTCTTTGACCAAAAGGGCAAATTTCACAATCGCTCTTTGTACTCGAGACAAAAACAATTACCTCAGCCATATTAATGAAACCACCAGAGGCAAGGAAAACCAACCAGAGTATATTTAGCTAATCAGTTAAAGAGTTTCTAATTTCAGGGGAGGATTTTCAGCTTTTGTTCTAATTATTATATTTACATGTAGAAAAGTTTTATCCCAAGGGTGGTGAGCCAGTTTCTGATGCTTTGGATAATCCAACATTTTTTGTTTTGTTCTTCAGATAATTATGTCACTTCAAGTGATGGAGAAATTTTCCTCATGGAGAAATCCACCTCTTTTGACCTATTCTAGCACATATTTGAAAAGAATTCCTTCCCCCATGAAATGATCTATTGAGAAGGGCAGTACAGTATGCAAAGATTACCAATTTTGGAATAATAGAGAGCTGTAGAGGAAAATGCAAAAAGTAAGAGAATTTTTTGACTATGTTTTGTATATGGGGAGGAGCAAGGTTTTTTGTTTCAAAACAGTCAGTTTCTAGGTTAAATACCATGGAATTTCCCCAGTCAAGACTAAGAAAATCAATGGAACAGAATAAGCTTGGAAAAAAATGTTTCATGTAAAGGTTGAGTTTAATCAACACTCTAGATTACATAATCTGTAACATAAAATTGTGGTGAGCCTATGGTTCTTTGTGTCACATGTACCCTGTGACAATTGGGTCAGTCCCATGGGTTGGCAGGTTGTAAAACCAGTTTGTGGAGACTAAGCGAAGCAGGTACATTTCTGCACTTGTCCTCCATGCTTTCTGCTTGCAGTCCTCAGAACTAGGCTGCAATTACCTTTCCTACTGCTGGCTCTGGATCAGAGAGTGAAAGTCAGTGCCCCATCTCAAGCTGCACCAGTTCCTATGGCAACAAAAATCTACTGACCCTTCATTCCATATAAAAGAAAGAAGACAGCCAAGCAACCCCATTGTTTGTATATGCTGTTTCTCTTGCTAAAGAGAAGAATTGTTGTCAATTTCAATCCTACTAGCTTTGCCTACACTAATACTAAAGAATTGAAAAGCAAGTTACCATTCTTTTTTCAACATTCATAGAGCAGCTGAAGCTCAAGATCCAGGAGGAAGGATAAGGCAAGCATTCCATACAATAGTTGACCCTCAAACTTTGTGGAGCTCCAGCATTTAAGGTTGAAACTAGGTCCTCTTGCACTGTTGAAAGTGAGCCCAAAGTAAATCATCTCAACTACTTGTATGGGATCTCAAGAGTTGATTCAGAACCAGCAAAATGGAAATGTCCAGAAGCATAACTTTGAGTCTACTTGATAAAATAACAACTTGAAGACCGTAAGGTCTCACCAGTGCTTTAGGAAGACTGCCTCTGCAAACATTCCAGTTTGCCAGAATGGGCACAAAATAGTACCCTCTTCAGATTAATATCTACCTTAACAAGAAAGAACCGTATTCTGTAAAATCAGTCTCCTATAACTTGGACACTCCAGATATATTGAGCAGAGGGTTGGACTAGAAGACCTCCAAAATCCCTTCCAACTCTGTGATTCTGTTATCTGTTATATTGGGACACAATTTCTCATAATTCCTAACAATTATCTGAATTTATTTGAAGGATTTCATGCCAGAGGATACCACTATGAAGCTTTGAATTGGGGTGAAAAAATTGGATGGAGAGACAATGCATATAAAAGAAAGCAAGGGAAGAATTCAGTGGTGGGATTCAAATATGTGAACAACCAGATCTCTGTGTGGATGTCACTTCCGGAAGTCTGTTCTGGGCCTGGGAAACAAAAAATTAGCTACCGGTTCTACCGAACTGGTGCAAACCACCTGAATCCCACCACTGGAAGAATTTTCAATAACATAAGAGAAAAAACAGGTTCAGTTTTGCCCCATTTTTCCAGTTTTACTATTTTTATTCTGGTTTGAGAATATGACTATATCTGAACATGAAGTAGCCTTCAGAATTTGACCAACCCATCTCTTTAACCTCTCCATCTGCTGTTCCTGAGTAATCACAAGGAGAAAGCAGTCCAACCTTTCTGTTAAACAAACACAGTCAAAGAGAGTTCATGGAACATAGAATCATAAGGCTGGAAGGGACCTTGTTGGTCTTCTAGTAGTACAACCCCCTGCTCAAGGCAGCAGACCCCATACGAGCTAGGTTGAATAATTACAAAGAATATCTTCCTTGGTATCAATTGAATAGTTTCCTTGATCTTTAGAAAAAAAAAATTGTCCACAATCTTGTAGGGACACAATAGTTATATATCTCCTTCCTTCATAGACCTGGAAGGGTCTATATCCATCAGGAGAATATCAAGACAAAGTTTTTAATCCCTCTACCCACAGCCCTGGATCTCAGTGTGGATCAGGTCATCATTATCCTGTTAATCTTGAGTAAAGTAACCAATATTCAAAGGTATAACTCTCAGATTTATGGATTTGCTCAGTACATAAAATGTATGTGGCTGTGCAGTACAAGTATAGTTCAGTGCTCAAATAAGCATAGTACTTTTTGTTTCCTTGTTACAACATGGAAATGTTTTCAGCCTTCTCCCTCTGAAAAAAAGATGTTGGTTCTTTAAAGCTTCATTTTACCTAGTGAGCAAAGCCCTCATGGCACTGGCATCATTTTTCAGGTTTATCCCAAATTCTAAAAACCGCTTAAATAAAAAGCAAAATGGTGTTGATCCTTGGCAAGGTCCAAAGTACATTTCAAGGCATTGCCATCTCTAAAATCTAGGCAGAACCTGGACAAGCTTCGTGAAATCAAGTGCAAACTAAATTTGACCGAATTGAAAGGAAGCTACAATTAATTCAATGATTCCCCTACTTAATACTTTTGTTACGTGTAAATTATAATTTTGAAGTCATACCCAAAATTTTCAAAGAAAGTACACAATGCAAAATCACAGCACTGATTTTGCACTAGCGTGTTACACTTAACACATTATTGGGTTTTAAATCCTGTTCTCGCATTGTGGCCAAAAGGGATCATCAACAATAGCCTTTGAGTTTATTATTGGTCAGTCAAGAAAAAGTAATTAAGAGATATATCTAAGAAAGTCCTCTGGAATTTCAGTTGAGGTGTCTCAACTGATACTCAACTTCAGGTGGACACTACTTACATGGTACACAAAGAAAGCAGGAATTCCACAAGCTGTGTATATCAGAATACCAAGAACTGATTTTTTTTCAGAATCAAACTGTGTTTTCAAAATAAAATCAGAGAAAGCCATCAAATATACATGGCAGTTGTTTACTATCGTATCCTGGGAATGGCGAGCCTGCCAGTGTCTCAGGTGAATTGTGAGCACAGCTGCAAAGTAGTAATTGAAGATTAATCATCTTCCGTGTATACAATAATAATGTACCACCAACTTGCACCCCTATCCACATACACTCTGGGGGACTCCACTACCTCAAAATAACAGAATATTACAATCGGAAGGGACCTTGGAGGTCTTTTACTCCAATCCCTGCTCCAGCAGGAAACTCTATACCATTTTAAATAAATGGTGGTCCAATCTCTCTCCTTAGAAACCTCCAGTGTTGGAGCACCCACAATTTCTGGAGGGAAGCCATTTCACTGGTTAATTGTTCCCACTGTCAGGAAATTTCTCCTTATTTCTAAGTTGCTTCTCTCCTTGATTAGTTTCCACCCGTTGCTTCTTGTCCTGCCTTCAGGTGCTTTGGAGAATAGCTTGACCCCATCTCCTTTGTGGCAGAAATGGGATTTTTATCTCTTACAATTAGCCCTAGGCATTGTTAGGGTTAGGGTGCTCTATCACATTGGACAACCATTGGTCTGAAATGTTATAGGGTCTCTTGCTTAGATTGGGGGGTTGGACTAGAGGACCTCTGGGGGCCCTTCCAACTCTACTATTCTACCGTATCTTCTTATTCGTTATTCTTTCTATGTTTATTTATATTCATCCCATCAAGCCCAAAGAAAGTCCAGAATTGTATAGGATCTCCTGCCATGGGCAGAGGGTTGGACTAGAAGACCTCCAAGGTCCCTTCCAACCCTATTATTCTATGTTCTATAGCTGAGGAATTCTGGGAGCTGAAGTCCACAAGTCATAAAAGGGCCAATTTTGAAGACCCCTGTTCTATACTGTTAAGTTACAATTGAAATGCCTAGCTATAATATCCTGCTTTTAGAGTGACAATTGGGGGAAACTCTTTAGACTTAAGCTAGTCCCTCATACTAAACCATGATTTAACTTTGGTTTTAATAGTTGGCATTCTAAGCCCCATTTAATAAACTTTGTTGCTTAAATTCACACGATGCTAAACTGAAAAAAAAATCTTTGTACACACTGACTCAGCAGATAATCAACCATTAACCTAACAAGTTGTGTAGCTATTCCTCACATGTTTGATGGTTCAGTGTGTGACATCCGAATCCAAACAGTTCACTGAACAATCTATGGGTAAGCCTGTCAGAGAAGCACAGACCATGATGTGGCCTCATGTACAAGCCAAAGGATCATCTAATACACCAAGGCAAGAGACAACCCATGGTCAAGCATATTAACCCCAATCAAATAGCCCAAAATATACGTACCAGACCAGAGATAAAATCAAAATGTAGAAATGACGGCGAGTTCGACTCCTGCCTCAGGCATGAAAGCCAGCTGGATGACTTTGGGCCAGTCCTTCTCTCTCTTTCTCGGCCAACTCACCTCACAGAGTGGTTGTTGTGAGTAAATAAGAGGAGGAAGGTGTGTTGGATACGTTTGCTGCCTTGAGTTATTTGTAAAACTAATAAAGGCAGGATACAAATAAAGAGCTGTGGTGGTTCACTGGTTCGAATGCAGTATTGCAGGCTAACTCACTGCTCGCTGTCGGGAGTTCGATTTTGACCGGCTCAAGGCTGACTCGGCCTTCCCTCCTTCCAAGGCCTATAAAATGACGACCCAGATTGTTGGAGGCAAAATGCTGACTCTGTAAACCGCTTAGAGAGAGGGCTGTAAAGCACTATGAAGCATTATATAAGTCTAAGTGTTATTGCTGTTGCTAAAATAAAAATAAATTCACCAGAAACCTGGCTGTAATCCCTAGCCAAATTCATAGCATTCTGAAACTGGTCTGAGGTAAACTGAAAGTTTTTCTCTGCTTCAGGTTCTATGGCCCCACCCAAATCCAGGTGCTACTCCTTAGTAATTGATAGGCAGAAGATGGCTCAGAAACACAGCTTTCCTCCCAAGTAAATCATTTACTCTCAAGGAGTTCTTGACACTTAGGACTACAAGGCCTCCAAGGTCCCTTCCAACCCTATCACAGGCAGTCCTTGACTTACAAGAATTCATTTAGTGACCATTCAAAGTTACAACATTTTTTTTTTGGTCATGTTTATGCAGTGTATATTGGAGGTGGTTACCCTTTGAGAGCTGTATGCAAAGAAATCTCATTTTAATGTGTGCTGATTTCGTGCACATTTAAAGTGACAATAAAGTTATTATTCTATTCTATTCTATTCAGTGAAAAAAGTGACTTCTGACCGTTTTTCACACTTAGGATCCTCGTGGCTTCCCCAGGGTCACATGATCAAAATTCAGACACTTGGAAACCGACTCATAATTATGACTGTTGGAATGTCCTGGGGTCATGTGATCCCTTTTTGTGACCTTCTGACAAGCAAAGTCAATGGGGAAGCCAGACTCACTTAACGACCATGTTACTAACTTAACAACTGCAGTGATTCACTTAACAACAGTGGCAAGGAAGGTTGTAAAATGGGGTAAAACTCACTCAACAAATGTCTCACTTTGCAACAGAAATGTTGGGCTCAATTGTGGCCGTAAGCCAAGGGCTACCTGTATTCTATGTTCTGGTCTACGTTCTACTTCTCACATTTAGGACTTCTCTAGCTTGCTGTCTTTGCCCCTACAAGTGTGTACATTACTTGAGTTTGGTATCTTCTATCTAGATCAGGGGTCTTCACACTTGGCCCTTTTATGACTTGTGGACTTCAACTCCCAGAATTCCTCAGCCAGGCATGCTGGCTGAGGAATTCTGGGAGTTGAAGTCCACAAGCCATAAAAGGGCCAAGTTTGAAGACCCCTGACTTAACGACTGCATGATTCACATCACAACTGTAGCAATTCACTTAACAACCATGGCAAAAACGGTCATAAAATGGGGCATGGCTCACTTAACAACTGCCTTGCTTAGTGATAGAAATTTTGGGCTACATTGTGGTCATAAGGATGGACAAGGACTTCTTGTGCTTTGATAGACATACCTTGGTCATCTCATCACTAAATCAGTACAAAAACAACACAGGGCACTCTTACTGAAATTCTCACTGTCAGGAAATTTCTCCTTAGTTCTAGGTTGCTTCTCTCCTTGATTAGTTTCCATCCGTTGCTGCTTGTCCTGCCCTCAGGTGCTTTGGAGAATAGGTTGACCCCCATCTCCTTTGTGGCAGAAATGGGATCTTTATCTCTTGCAATTAGCCCTAGGCATTGTGGTTTATTGAAACATGAATCATCATGTAGGAATCCAGCTACAGAGTTTCATGGCTGGAGACTTTAACCTGGTTCTAAAGATCTTGATCTAATATTCATGTTGCAGGATGAGAAAATTCTCTTTAGCTCTTTTAGTACTGCAGCCATACCTAGATGAAGGTTGGGGGTTAGGGTTAGGGTGCTCCATCACTGGAGGTTTTTAAGAAGACATTGGGCAACCACTGAAATGGTATGGGGTCATTTGCTTGGATTGGGGGGTTGGACTGGAGAACCTCTGGGGTCCCTTCCAACTCTACTATTCTACCATATCTTCTTATTCGTTATTCTTTCTATGATTATTTGTAATCATCCCATCAAGACCAAAGAAAGTCCAGAATGGTGTTAGGATCTCCTGCCATGTTCAGAGGGTTGGACTAGAAAAACACAGGGCAATCTTACTGAAATTCTCTTCTCCTTTAACAGAGGTATTGAAAGCAAATTCTTTTTTCATATAACAAAATGAGAACAGGCAAGGGAAAAAAATACAGTGGCTTCTTGAGCAGAATCCCTGGCATCTCACAGTCCTAAAATCCATCTGCGATACAGCCAAGTGAAGCATTTTGCACATGCCCCAACTAGCTCTGACAAAAAAACGGAGCGAAAAAGCCTTACTAGAGTGTGAATAACCTGCCAATGTTCTTGCTGCTGTTTTTAGTCCTTAAAAGCTTCAAGACAGAACAGCAACCTTATGCCAACATTTGGAGAAACAGAAAAAATATTGATATGCACTAACATTAGCATTTTTTTCAACACACATAAATTAATGCATAAATATATCAATCAAATTGTTATTTATTTATTTCAGAATCTACCATATATTTCTTTTCTTATGGTGGACAACTGATGGAATAACCTTAATAAAATACATTTGTGTGAATTAGTATTCTTGTTGCTTAGGATGAAATTAGCAATCAGGAAGAAATCTAATCTCAATGAATTTCAGTGGCAAGACATTTCAGAAAAATCTGAATAATAATAATAATCAGGGCTAATCATTCAAAATATTAACTTTACAGATTATCACGTTGGGGAAAATCACAATGAATGGGGGAGGTTGAGGGTGGGAGTGAGGACAAATGATTAAATATGAATTATGATACCATCATATAAATAACACATCTAAGATACTTCTGTCAGGACAAATGAGTGCAATGCCAACATTTCCGTGACAAGATCATACCATAACAGTTGACATTTTGGCATGACCGTGCTTGCTACAGATATAGCTGGAATGCAGCTGTTGACTTGGCATGGACCAAGACAGAATAGGAAGCTATCATATGATTTATTCACTTAGATGTAGAATATTAACAACTTGTGTTTTATTAACACCAGTCTAGGATATGCTATATAAATATCCCCAATATGAGTGTGTGTTTGCAATAAATAATTATGTAATTATGCCTACACATATTTAGAATGGAGATAGATAGATAGATAGATAGATAGATAGATAGATAGATAGATAGATAGATAGATAGATAGATAGATAGATAGATAGATAGATAGATAGATAGATAGATAGATAGATAGATAGATAGATAGATAGATAGATAGATAGATGAAGGAAGGAAGGAAGGAAGGAAGGAAGGAAGGAAGGAAGGAAGGAAGGAAGGAAGGAAGGAAGGAAGGAAGGAAGGAAGGAAGGAAGGAAGGATAGCTGTGGATTCTGATATTGATAATGAGGCTAATACATGTTGCAAAACAGTATCAATAGATTCAAGCTAGGTATTAAAGATATTCAAGGTGCACTCCTTCCTCAGCAGCATGGCCACCATCTATACCCCAAACTGAAATATAATACAAATAATAAAAAGGATTTATAGTTGGCATCTTACCAGCACTCTACCCAAAGACACCCATATTGTATTGCATAGTTCGGCATTGTTTCAGTTTGCTGACTATGAACCTTTTTTCAATATATCCATTATCACTGCAACCACTACCGAGTAATGATTTATATACGTATATTGGAAGAGGACGGGCCTGGGGACGTTCCAGAAGGCCAATTTAATATCTTTCTGTCCTGCTTTTGAGGAGGGAGGGTTTCCATTGAGAGATCAACAGTGACTCTTGCTGCAGCTGGCAAGAAGGAAGAACTACTAGCAAATAAAATTTAGGCTCATTAATCTCACTTTTATTTTTTTAAAAGACCTGAAAGATGCATAGGACTGGCAAGCCAAAGCTAAGCAAGCTTGTGCCCTTTAGGACTTGTTGCTGGCAATGATATCACTCAATAAACCACAAGCTAGCCTATCACATTTTTAGCCTAGTATTGTGATGAAAACTCACCTTCGGGTTGTTAGTTTAAGTTTCAGCATATCATAGCAACTCAGAAAATTCAAAACTATGGACAGGTTAACTATAACTATATAATTTTAGAATAGAATTAGAATTAGAATTAGAATTAGAATTAGAATTAGAATTAGAATTAGAATTAGAATTAGAATTAGAATTAGAATTAGAATTAGAATTAGAATTAGAATTAGAATAAGTAGGGTAGGGTAGGGTAGGGTAGGGTAGAGTAGAGTAGAGTAGAGTAGAGTAGAGTAGAGTAGAGTAGAGTAGAGTAGAGTAGAGCTGGAAGGGACCTTGGAGGTCTTCTAGTCCAGCCCCATGCTCAAGCAGGAGGAGCTATATCATCTCAGACAGGTGATTGTCCAGTCTCTTTTTAAAAATTCTCTCTCTATATATATAGTTATATATATATAACTATAACAACTATCTGTAAGAAGTAATGGGTGGAAGCTTGCTAAAGACAGATCCAACATAGAACTAAATATATATTTCCTGACAGCGAGAACAATTAATTAATGGATTAGCTTGCCTCCCAGAGTTGTTGGTGATCCATCGTGACATTTTCAAAAATAGACTGGACAACCATTTCACCAAAATGCTATAAAGTCTCCTGCCTTGACCAGGGGGTTGGACTAGAAGACCACAGAGGTCCCTTTCAGCCCTATGATTCTAGGTTCTATAGTATCAAGCTGATTGCAAATATTTCCCAAAGACAAAGGAGAGAGAATAAATTGGGGTTGTATAACTGTGAAAGTGTGTTTGAGAATTATTGTTTTTTGCCTCTAGAAATGAAATACTGTACAAAGCAGTGATTGGGGACTGATTTTGTTAAACTGTGCATTTCCATCTTTATAAATAAACTCAAATAGTACAAAACCTCATAGGATTAGAATGGTCTATTTTTAAAAGATACCAACATCCTTGGATGCCCAACTAATTCCACAAGAGAAGCAAATGTATCATCAATGTTATTTATTCCATGTACATTCTGAATCCTTGACATTTCATAAGATAAATTCTCCAGTCTTTGAAATATCAAGAGCTCAATTTGGCTGTTCCTTCTAGGCCGATACATCTCATGTATTATAAATATAATTGTTCTGAATAGTAGCTTATAAGTATTTAATTTTTAAAATGCTTTAAATGTAGTAAAATAAATACATTATAAATACATTATGAAGAAAAACTATATAAATTTCAAATGCAGGAGTATTAGTTCTGGGAATGGTATATGGGGGGGCGGGGTGAGTTTTGGAATGCAATAAAGCTTCCAATTATAAGCTTTAACCTTCAGCTATGATAAAAGAGGAAATAATATATAGACAGACATGTTTTTTTGTTGTAATGAGCTAACTTCTGCTCTATAATACAGATTATTATAGTAGTTACAATTCAAATTTGTCATAGGCAATGTGAACTTCATAAGTGCAATCCATCGTACACCATATAAATCTTCCTTGAATGCTGTGAATTGTGTTATTATGAGGGAGATGTAATTTGATAACTCAGTCTGTCTCAAATAACACTTTGCTACCTGTAAAAAGGGAATGGATCATATTTTGATCACCACACATTGTTGTCTAGAAGATTCTATCCTGCCGCAATCTTCTTGATGCATTTCTGGAAACATGCTATCACTATGTCTTAAATGTCACCTTTATGGTAACTATTACCCCGAAAATGCAACAGGATTGAGATGTTTATGCCCAATGTGTTTCTTTATATAACATTATCCTTGTTTAGTGGATATGCTTCTCTTTGTTTCCATTTTTAGCCTGAAGAAGATAAAAGTAATTTTAAACAGCTAATGGGCTATCAAGCAAATGCTAGAAAAGACGTTTCCTATAGCAGCAGAGGATAAGGCAACAATGAATGGGAAACCTTGGAAGGAAGCAAATATAAGCTCAGTATTATGATTCTGTTGACACAATAGCATGACACAGTTCCTGGGCTGACCCATTTTCTAGATGTATACTGTACACTGAAGCAAATGGACTGGGTTTTCACAAAATGCTAAGGTTAAAAAAAGTTTAGAATGCAAAATATTGAGTTGGAAGGATTCTTGGAAGTCTTCTACTCCAACATCAGGCTCAAGCAGGACAAATGGCTGTCCAATCTCTTTTTAAAAACCTCCAATGTTGGAGCACTTACAACTTCTGAATTAATTAATTGTTCTCACTGTCAGGAAAATTTTCCTTAACTCTAGGATGGCTCTCTCTTTGTCAAGCTTCCCTCTGTTACTTCTTGTTTTTCCCTCAGATGCTTTGGAGAATATGTTGTCTTCACCTAAAATATTGGAAGACTGCTATCATGTCACCCCTCATCCTTCTCTTCATTAGACTAGACATACTCAATTCCAGCAACTGTTCCTTATATGTTTTAGCCTCCAGGTTCCTGATCATCTTTGTTGCTCTTCTCTGTACTCTTTCTATAGAGTCAACATCTTTTTAAGATTTTGAATTTTTTTAATTTTTTTAAAGTTGATCTAAACTAACCAACTTAAGCCTGGTATAAAAGTGAACCCACTTCAGTTTTAACATGATTAAACATGGTAAGAGCTTTTCCACAGTGGAACCTACTGTTGTGAAAAGTGATACACTTTTCTTTTATAGACGTATTTAATCAGTATGGGCAGCCCTCTGTCAGGGATGCATTCCTGTCCTACAAAATGTGTACCAAGCAAGAAGGGACATTAAATAACTCTCACGTTTCTAGCTATAAACCTGTATTAAAGCAGATTTGAATCTGTCTTGACTTAGACAGACCTCCTTTGTAGAGCAAGGATTTTAACAACAAACAAGGTATGCAACAAACCTTGCATACCATGGATTTCTGGTTTTTTTAAATGAGACAACCTACTCATTAGAAGAAAGAGTACGAAGGAGCATAAGATCACTTAAAACAGATTAATTTGGTTTTCTTATAATCTGTTGACTTCCTTGACATCAGAGGCCCATACTATGATCCTCTATTTTTTTCTTCTTAGGAAAAAACCTGCCCAATTTCTGAAAACTAAATAATTGCAGCTGACAAATGCATTAGTGGAAGTAGAATGGTGAGAATACTTTTCTTTATGTACATGCGGGAAACTGGTCTTCCCAGTAATACAGATGGCTCGTACATTTGTCTGATTTATTACATTTATATATCCTCTGGGAACATATTTGCTCCTCCAATTTTTCCTCACATCAATAATCCAGTGAGGTAGTTTGGGTTGCAAGAGAGTGACTGGTCCAAAGTCACCAATGAACTGCCATGGCTGATGGTTGACTTGATCCTAGATCTTCTCAGTCTTTGTCCAACAGTTAATTACTGAGGGATCCTTGGTACTCTCTGAGCTTGGTTGTTTTCTTGTAGACATTTCATTACCCAAACTAGGTAACATCATCAGTCCTGATGATGTTACCTAATTTGGGTAATGAGACATCTGCAAGAAAACAACCAAGCTCAGAAAGCACCAAGGACCCCATTATTTCAACACTGAGCTACAAATATTCTCCTTTATTGGTAATTTAACTATTGCAGTTACATCTCCAGCATTCTTCTTTTCCTTTATCTGGAGATAAAACAATCATCCAGATTAGAGACAAGGAAAGGATTACTTATAAATGCTTCTGGTGTTTTACATTGCTCTGCCCAAACTAATTTAAACTGTACTTCTTCTTACTGAAAAATAAGGCTACACAAGGAATCTTATCTCTGAAAATAAGCTAACCTATCCTGTATCAGCCCAAGGATAGTCCAAGCCAATTCTTCTGGGAATGTAAATCAGAAAAACATAAGAATCTCCGAAATGCTTTTCTTTTCGAACAACTTCAATATAGGTCAGTGGTGGCGAACCTATGGCACGGGTGCCAGAGGCGGCACTCGGAGCCCTCTCTGTGGGCACACGTGCCGTTGCCCCAGCCTTGCCTCCCCCCTCACGACCCCCTCCTCACCAGCAGCTCCCCTGGAGGAGAGTCGCCCCCAAGCGTGGCCCACACGGAGCAGCGCAGCCAAGGACATGGCAGCCAGGCAGCGTAGACAAGACTCTGCCCTCATGCCCCATCGCGCACAGTTGATGCAGGGCACGGGGAGAGGGCGTGGCCGCCATGGTGCTGCTGGGCTGCCTGGGTGATCTGCGGTGGGCCCTGGAGGCAGTGAGTGGCCCTGCGGGCAGGCGGGGTGGGGTGGGGGCGGGGCAGGGGGTGGAGCAGGGGCGGGGCCAGTTTTTGGGCACTCGGTCTCTAAAAGATTTGCCATCACTGATATAGGTTGTAGCAGCTGTAGGACAAAAAATATAGGAGGTGTCTATCCTGCACAGGAAGCTCTTTCAATAGTGGCCCTACTATCATTGCTAAAGAGGAATCCTCGCTTAAGAAAGCATAGGAGGGTTTTTCTTTCCCCTTGAGAAATGTGCCAAAAATGTCCACCCGCTTTGCCTGACACAAATAGGGTGAAAAAAGGACCATTTCTGCACCATTGCTTTCTTTGTTTTAGCCAGCACTGTAGAAGGTGCAAACAGAATGGATTTGCACTAAAACTGTAGAACTAACAAGTCTAAAGACCACTACAATTGTTTTGTTTTTCTTAACCTGACATCCTTGCTCCATTTAGCTACATCTTCTTCTCCTAATCGACTTGCTAAATGCATCCTTTCCACAAACTAATGTCCTAGAAGAGAACCTCAAGGTCTTCTATTCTTCTGCCCTTCCTCAACACCACACCCACCCCTTATTTATAATGGCCACAGAACATTAAATAGAATAAAAGGAGCAAATAGATAAAAGAAAAATCAATATGAGGACAGGAAAAGAACGTGCTGTAAACTCAGGCAAAATTGGAGAATTATATAATGGAATTCCTGGATGAATGCATTCGAGGAGACCAATTTTTATAAGAGCCTGGACACTTATGTGAATAATGAGAATATCAGGGAGGACTTAATAAGCATCCTATACTGCCGTGGCACTTACACAGACATAACTTATTTATTGCTTGCCAGTCCTACCGCATTCTGAAACAAACCCAACGACTCATTCTTCATTCTAATTTCTCATCCTTGTCTGCAGTATGGTGGCTGCTAAGCCCTGGCCCCAATTTTTTTTAAAGGATGTTCTTGCTTTGACAACAACTTTTTCTGAAATCCATAAAAATATTTCTGTCCTAGTTATTATAGATTTAAAAATGGAGTTTGTCCCACTACTAATTACCTTATTCTGTCTCTGCCAACATCTATGCATACTGGGGTTGCTAATCATCCAGTGTTTTACTGGTCTAAGCAGATATTTTATTTAAAAAGCCATGTATTTTCTCAGATATATAGCATTTGCAATTAGAATTCTTGAATTTGCCAGGTTCGAAATACACTCTGCTCCATATGTCTTATCTGAGTCATCAGCCAGGTTGGCATGTTTTTTCACTAATATAATCCCAGCCATGAAAGCAAAAAAGAGGTGAGGCTGTCCACACACTCAAGAATACAAATTCTAAGGTTTCCATGGGGGTTCTTAGTATTTGGTGGCTGACCAAAACAGGAGGTTAGATTCAGCAGTCTTAATGATTTTTCCATCTTCAAACTACTTTGATTCTGATTCTATTTCTACTTTTCTCCTAGGAAAAATATTAGTTTTCTTTAAAAAAAATTCTTGCAACTGTTTTCTCCTTCCAGACATAGAGAAAGATGCTTTTAGGATTGTCCAAAATAATTTGGCTGGGAATTATGGATTTCACAGAGGCAGGAGCATACCATATGTCATATCTATGGCCATTAAAGCCTGGTTGAAACATTGCTAGGGAACCAATCATCAAATCAAGAATTCTGGGTACCCTGACTTCCGGTTCCGGTTCACGGCGCTGGCAGTCATGCGGAGAGTCTTCTCTCTTCGCCAGCCGGTTTCCCTCCGCCGGTAGACCCTGGACAGGGTCGAAAGTCGCCCTGGAGGGGCAGCTACCACTGAGGAGGACTGGCCGATCACTTAGCTGCACCAGCCGATGTAAAAATAACATCTAAGCGTTAAAGAACCACCGTGGAAGATTCGGGTGAGACCTTTCCTTTCCTCTCTTTACCCTTACCATCGCCCTGTGAAAAGCCCCTGGAATTATTTCCCTATTTTGATAAAGCAGCGTTCGCTCACTTGGGAAAACAAGCTTTGGACAATAAATAATAAATTAATTTTTATTGACTATTTCTACTCTTGAATACTCTGGGGTCATGAAAAAATCCCTACTACAGAATTTTATTATTTTATTTGCTTATAAACTGGACAATATTGTTTTCTTTTACTTTTATTCCTTTTTTAACTGGAATAAAACCTTTCTGGAAAAAGATTTTATAGTCTACTGGGGACATCTTGTGGCAAAAAATGACATTGCAATTACACTTTCTCTTTGATTGTGAGGCTGGATTTGACCTTCAAATTACCATAAAAGGGAAAAGATAAAGAATTTGTAACAGCTGTGTGGAGGTGGATATGGGCTGATTGTTACTAATAGCCTCCACCAAAAAACTAAAAGATTACCTTACCACTGAAATGGAGGAGTTTTACCCACAGCTTGGCTATGGGCTTATACTGGAAAAAATCTTGGAACTTAAGGAGCAAAGGATCTTTAGAATGAACACTAAAGATGATGCTCCAGAACCAAAAATTGAACCTCAAATCTTGACTGATCAACTTATAGACCAAGGAATAACAGAGGAGGAACAGATCAACTCCAAAGACGCCTGTATGCAACAACATACACAACTTAATGAGATGGAGGAATCTCATCCACAATCTACCTGTAAACTTATACTGGAAAAAATTTATGAAGCTACTGAGCAAGTGAATGCTAGAATAAAAGCCTTTACCCTAAAATTTCAAATTGACTTCCAGATTCCAACTGACTACCCCATAACTCAAATAACAATAGATGAGGAACAAATCAACATAGAAGAGGACATCATACAATCCCACATACAACTCATTGAGAATTTTGATGACCAAAGAATGATTTCAATTAAAACATCTGCAATGCCAAAAGCAACAGGAACTGATTTGCAAATACAAGGCATTGAAAACTGTGACAACATGGATAACCAACGAGTAACTACCACATTAACAAAATTGATTATACTACTCAGATAGTACTGGAAGGAAGAGAAGAGAAATATGACCAGACTGAACTGTTGATAAATATGTATAACCAAACACTGAGATTTGATGATATAGTGGCTCTTTTATGGAAACCTGCCTGGCACAAAAAGAAAGCTAGAATTAGATTTTAAAATGAGATTTAAAATTTTACTTGATGGGTTAAAAAGGCTTTTAGAGATTTTGACTGAGTTAATACCACTGAGATGAAAATTATTGATTTGATTATGGTTTGGAATTGTAATATGGAAAAGGTTGTAAACAAGGAGTTATTAGAATAAGAAATAGAATATAGATGTGAAATGCAGTAAGAAGGTATCTTCTGGAATAATATGTTTGTTTTAGGTATGATAATTACTTTGACGGGATTTAAATTTTACTTAATGAGTTAAAAGGCTTTTTAGAGATATGGATTGATTTATAAAATATATATTTGAAATAGAGTAAGAAGGTATTTTTTGGAGTAATATTTTTGTTTTAGGTGTGATAATTATTATGCAATGGAAGGAGAACAAGAAAATGGATTGTGATAAAAGAAGATATGGTATTTATAAATGAGTTACTAGAATAAGAAATAGAATATAGTTGGGAAGTGTAAAAATATAATGGTTGGAATAATATGTTTACTCTAGATATAATTATTATCCTATGAAATAAGGGAAATTAGGGATACCCAAAGTGTAAATTATGTGTTTATTTAAGGCTAAATTGGAACATGGTAATTGTAAGTT
Organism: Azemiops feae; assembly: GCA_023970755.1. Taxonomy (NCBI): domain Eukaryota; kingdom Metazoa; phylum Chordata; class Lepidosauria; order Squamata; family Viperidae; genus Azemiops; species Azemiops feae. Next base: position 274,605 of record JALGBA010000702.1, on the reverse strand, counting down.
AGTAAAGCTTAAAAACAGGATTTGGACTGATATAGGTGAAATATTATTGATATTTTTTTGATTGATTGAACTCTATTTAGAAATGTATTAATTTGACTATTTTATATCAATTGAGGGAAATAGAGAGGGAATCTTTAAAGAATTAACCTGAACTATACATGTACGATTGTGGTTTTTTGATGATTGATTACCCCATCTCCACATTGCTTCCCAAGCACTCTGATGTAAAAACTAAAAAACCAATAAAACTTGTTTAAAAAAAAAAGAATTCTGGGTACCCCCACTGATACGTGTGACTCCCTGACAAATGCTATAGCCTTGAGAGCAAAGCTTCAGCATTGCTTCCAGATAAGATTTCACTTCACTACACATGAAGAGTTAGTGCACTAGTAAAATCACACTTGGAATACTGTGCCCAATGTTGGTCACCACAATACAAAAATAATGTTGAGACTCTAGAAAGAGTACAGACAAAAGCAAGATGATTAGGAGGCTAAAACGTGATGAACGTTTGCAAGAACTTGGTATGTCTAGTCTAACAAAGAGAGAAGCAACCTGGAATTAAGGAGAAACTTCCTGACAGTGAGGACAATCAACCAGTGGAACAGCTCACCTTCAGAAATCACGGGCGCTCCATCGCTGGAAGTTTTTAAAAAGAGACTGGACAATCACCTGTCTAAGATGGTATAGGTCCTCCTGCTTGAGCAGGGGGCTGGACTAGAAGACTTCCAAGGTCCCTTCCAGCTCTATTCTGTTCTATTCTAACATGATAGCAGTCTTCCAATATTTGAAGTGCTGTCACATAGAAGAGGGGGACAACCAGAGGGCAAGACAAGAATGGATGGAAACTAATCAAGGAGAGAAGCAACCTAGAACTAATCAAGGAGAGAAGCAACCTAGAAATTTCCTGACAGTGAAAACAATTAACCAGTGGAATGGCTTGCCTTCAGAAGTTCTGGGTGTTCCATCACTAGAGGCTTTTAAGAAGAGACTGGACAGCCACTTGTCTGGAATGGTACTATAGGATCTCCTGGGGGTTGGACTAGAAGACCTCCAAGGTCACTTCGAACTCTGTTGCTTTGTATTCTGCACAACCCTCCCAGTTTGTCTTCCTCCCAGCCAGGTTTCTGAATTCAGCACTGCCAGAATTCCACTCATCTACAAATGCCCCATCCCTCCTTGTGCCAGCTCAAGTTACAGCATCAACACCAGCATGCCTTTCCTGCCATGAGATTGTACAAAAGTAGGTCAGGGGATGACAAGCTGCATTCTAGGTAGCAAAATGTTTCTTCCCTGCTCTTTTAAATCCCTCCTGCTGGAAAATGAAAAGGCATTAGATCAATCGTTTGGGAGACTGATCTTACCTACACGCGTTCCTGTGCAAATCTCATTGTGGTGATCAAATGGGATTTTGAAGTGTTTTAAAGATCTGCTGCAAGGAACGGTATTCTCTTAGAACAACCCTAATAGCCACACAGTTTTTGTTGTTGTTGTTGATTTGCACTTGACCTTTTGAATGATGTGCCAGGGATGCCCCCCCCCAAACAAAGTAGATAGGTCAACTCTAAGTAGTAGATGGGGCTAGAACAAATGTGGCTATTGATGGAATGTAATTTGAATCACTTTTATTCTCATTAAACTAATGAAATAAATTAATCTTAATGGCTCTAGGAATATTGAAGGACACTGAAGGACATTTGCCACCCTGGATCTTTTGGCTGCCTTTCTCTGCTCTAAGAGAGGACCTTTCCTAGTTAAACTATTCGGGGAAATTCATTAATGGAACCCTTCAGTCTGTCTGCCCACAAATACAGTGGCAATTTAAAGAGATCATTGGTAAATGGTCTCTTCCCCCCCCCCCCCTTAGTATCAAAGAGCCATCTGCTAATTTGTAAAAAGCAAACAAAAGTTATTGGCTTTGCATGAACCCCTGTGGTGAGGGCGAGAAAAAAAAATCAGGGATTGTCTTACATCAAGGATTTTATCTGTGTTTCTCTGGAATGTGTATTTTCTGTGGTAGTATTAATCTTTGAACTCCTTCCTTTCACTCTTCCACATTATTGATTTGTGTTAAAGCTAAATTTTGAGGACTCTGACAGCAGGAACAGTAACATGAGAGAGAAAATCTGGCTTGCATATTTAGCTTTCATTATTAAATCATCTGCACTTCAAGATACATCAGACTAGGAAACCCATGCCATGTAGGTCAGGACAACTTTATGGTATATCACGACAGAATAACAGAGTGGGAAGGGACCGTGGAGGTTTTCTAGTCCAATCCCCTGCTCAGGCAGGAAACTCTATGCCACTTCAGTCAATCTCTTCTTAAAAACTTCCAGTGCTGGAGCATTCACAACTTCTGGAGGCAGGTTGTTCTACTGACTGTCAGGAAATTTCTCCTTAGTTCTAGGTTGCTTCTCTCCTTGATTAGTTTCCATCCATTGCTTCTTGTCTGCCTTCAGGTGCTTTGGAAAATAGCTTGACTCCCTCTTCTTTGTGGCAGCCCCTGAGATATTGGAACACTGCTATCATGTCACCCCTAGTCCTCCTTTTCATTAAACTAGACATACCCAGTTCCTGCAGTCGTTCTTCAGAAGTGCTAGCTCTATTTTTATTATAAAACTATACAATCTTTCACATCTGAATGTGCTTCCCCACTCCCTCCCTTTATCTTTTTGTGAACTATGGAGGGCTTGTTTGAAACATGTACCCATGCTACATTCTTGCCCTTTGATCTGACTATTGCCTTGGTAGAGACTCTTTCTCCTGTCTCTCAAGGCTATTCTTTCTGTTCTCTATGTCAACATGCTGGTTAATCTCTTTTGACTAAGATTTCTTAACATGAATTCTGTTTTCCACTGTCAGGCCACAAACCAGGAGTAACACATGGTGATTCTTCCAAGCTACGTTCTCTATTGCTTCCCACATATAGATAAAATCTTGCTAGACTGATGACTCTACTATCTGCATCTACGGTATACTAGGTGAACTATTAGGAAGGAGCTGTCCTCATCCTTTTTCTTTCACACATATCTGAACCAAGTTGCTTCTTACTCCTCTGAAATGCACCCCCTCCATTCTGGGAATCCAGCTCCTTACTATATTCCATCACATCCACTTTGTACAAGCATTATAAAATTCAAGAGTAGTTGGACAAGTTACTTTGAGGGGAAAAATGCTGGACATTTGCTTAGCTTCTGTGATATTTGCAAATGGAACAGAGAACAAAATGTCATCAAATGAAGTTCTTTTGTTCAATCAGCAACACCTTTTTCCAATGTTAGTCTTGCATGAGAAAAGCACATCTTCCTTCCCCTGTCCTGACCACTTTCTACAGGGGGACGATCGAGAGCATCCTGTCATACAGCATCACAGTCTGGTTTGGAAGCATCACTCCTTCAGACAGGAAGGCGGTGCAGAGAGTGGTGAGGACAGGAGAAAAGATCATTGGGAGTTCCCTCCCTCCCATCCAGGACATAGCACAGAAGCGTTGCTTGAGCAGAGTCCGTAAGATTATCTGGGACACTACACATCCTCTTCATGACCTGTTTTCCTTGCTACCTTCTGGGAGGAGGCTTCGTGGTATCCGTAGCAGAACATCCAGATTCAGCCATAGTTTCATTCCATACAGCATTAACCTTGTGAACTCTCAAGCCTCCTCCTTCCATTATATATTCAAGATGGACAGTATTTAATATTTATTTGCTTTGTATATGTAGGGGTGTGGGTTTTTACATATGTTGTACATAGTATGTTTTAGGTGTGTGTCATGTATGTGTTTCACTTTGAGAGCGGGCAACTAAATTTCATTTTTGATGTGTACCGTTGTGCCAACAGTAAAAAAAAATGGCAATAAAGGTTATCTTATACCCAGATAAGAAGCATATCCAGAAGTACCAGGTGTATCTTTATTGTAAGGTTACATTAATAGAATCCTGGAAATCTCAAAATGCATTTCTCCTCCATCACCTTTATAGCCCAAGAAGCTAGGGAGATGTTTGAGATGTTTGCTATGTATCCAATATTGGATGAAATGATATGAGTGAATGACCTTGGGAGACAAGGGGAAGAGCTGCAATCAGGGCAAATGGTTGGATAAGAAGCAGCTTAGCCTATAAAAGGAATGGGGGCATAGCAAACATAGACCCTCCTAGTTTCTTGAGTTACAAAGATGATGGGGGGACATGTATTTTGAGATTTGCAAGAATTTAATGCTTTTCACTGAGTATCAATTCTCCACCCTCCCCTTTGCTATTCCCTTCACAGTCATGGTTGGCTTCTTTGTTAGTAAATGGGCCAGCATTATTTCAGGCAAGCTTTGAGTTATATGTTTATCACTGCAAGCACCTGCCAACAGTTATGTTTATAGCCTAGTTGGTCCTGATTGTAGAGTTTTCAAAAGCAATAAAATGCTGAACAAGGCTTATTTAACCTCACAAATTACAGCCATTCGTATTAATGGTATCATATAATTTTTGTCATGCCTCCCATTCGTTTCCTACTTCATATTCAATGGGTAGAGAAATAAACATTGGTTCAAAAGGACTGACTTTTAAAAAAAATGAAAATCTAATAAAAGGATAAATCTTTCCAAGGGGCAGGAAATAGCTTCCTAAAACTCAGCCACAGTGTAGAACATCTATCTCTTAGGTAGGCTTGGTATGAAGATATATAATTGTTATATTTTCTCTGTACTTTGCTCTACCGTGATCACCTTCAAAATCTATCTGAACTGTGGCCAGAGGAATGGAATTTATTTATTAGATTTATATCTGTATTTCCTCCAGGAAATCTAGCAATATGCATAGCAGTCTTAGCCTCTTTTTTTCCATTCCACAGTTGGATGGAGGGTGTCTATGGTGAGTTCTTCTCTGAAGAACTGAAGAAGCTTCTTGGATAAGAAGCGAAATGTCTTCAAGGGAAAAATAAAGTCCAGTTGCTTTTTTTAAATCATCTTTGAGACAGTTGGATGTAGAGACTGTTAAAGGGTCTTTCTCTTCAAATCTGACTCCCACTTTTTAAAAATACTGCATCTTCAATTAAGTATTCATTTAAGCACAGAATTTCAGAAATCTCTGAAAAATGAGGTCTTCTAGCAACTCTGAGGATCTCATGAGGAGGCTATGTAGAAGTTGTACTGTGTTTAGATGGATGTTCTCGCCCAGTCTTGTTTTTACTATCTTATTAATCTTTTTGTTCATTTTTAAAGTGTTTTAATAGTTGTAATATTGCTTTCGCTATTGGCTGTACACTGCCCAAAGTCACATTAATGAGATGGGTGGCTATTGTTGTTGTTGTTGTTAGTTGCGAAGTCATGTCTGACCCATCACGACCCCATGGACAACGTTCCTCCAGGTCTTCCTGTCCTCTACCATCTTCTGGAGTCCATTTAAACTCACGCCTACTGCTTCAGTGACTCCATCCAGCCACCTCATTCTCTGTCGTCCCCTTCTTCTATTGCCCTCAATCTTTCCCAGCATTAGGCTCTTCTCCAGTGAGTCCTTCCTTCTCATTAGTGGCCAAAGTACTTGAGTTTCAACTTCAGGATCTGGCCTTCTAAAGAGCAGTCAGGGTTGATCTCCTCTAGGACTGACCAGTTTGATCGCCTTGCAGTCCAAGGGACTCGCAGGAGTCTTCTCCAGCACCATAGTGCAATGGGTGGCTATATAAATGCATTAAATAAATAGTAAACCAAGCCACACTATATAGCTTGTCTGGTTTTGCCCTACTGTTTTTAAACAAGGATTTATGGATATGCATATTGTCTGAGCCTGTATGGTTATGATTTATTCAAAACAACAAGATTCAGGAAAACATATGTTAGAACAACGTTTGAAATTCATCAGTTGACTTCCCTGATACCAGCTGAACGGTGCTGATATAATTTTCCATTGTTTCCAGGCTGCTGTTATGATAGCTTATTACTGCAGCTAATTTATATTATGATTTCTTCCCTTGGGTTTAATGGTTAAATTGGTGGTATTAAATTGTGTTTAATTTTAGCTTTTCTAAAAAAAATTTAAAGACGTGCAATCCTGAACATTTATATCTAGTTTAAGGGAAACTAAGAAATACAGAAATTTATTTATTTATTGTAGTCTTCATTTTGAAAATCTAGAAGTTGACACAGTATAAATATGCAATGTAATCATTATAGCAATGTTAATGTCCCAATCTTACTATTGATATTACATTAATATTAATATTATGATAACAATTTAAAAATCAAACGTTCAGGCAAAGTGAAGAACATCAGTTGCAATCCAACCCCCTATTTTTAAAATTAGACTTGTAAATGTTACTTGCTGCCAGCTTATCATTATTTCTCTGGGTTTTGTGCCAGCAAAACTAAGTGAAAATAAATTCAACTGCTGGCATTTTGTGTACAGTAATTTGTTAGTCAGATTTCATCAGCTCTCTTAAGTGTGCTTTTTAGTTCCATTTGACCTCTCCTCCCAGGGAATAAAAAATTATAAAGGTATAATTTCCCGTAATAGGCAGATTTTCTCTTAAAAATAATCATAATAAATAAACTTTAATTGCTATAATAGGCAATATTAATGATGAAAACTTAGCAACATGGAAGCAGGTAAGAGTGGTGCCTTATTAAAAAAAGAAGTCAGTGTCTAAATGAAGGGATATTTAGTATTGCTTACACAGGGAAAGAAAAATGTGACAATCCAAAATCCCATTATATAAGTTTCTCTGTGCAGCTGAGGTCACTTTTGACAGATCTGTAATTAAAAGATCCATAATTCCAAGGAAAAGAGCACTGGAGCACACATTTATCCCTAGAGATTTGACTACCTAGTTGATTAAAGGACTATTTATTTAATTAAAGAAAGATTTCAAGAGTGTGCATGGGCATATGTGTGTATTGAGTAAATATATGGCTTTCGGCTGAGAAACAGAACAGAGGGAGAAAAATGAATACAAGTTATATTCTCTTTTTGCTTCAAAACAGCTCTGTTTTTAAAAGACGTAGACTGCACAATCCACTTTATCATTTAAGAGAGTCCTATTGACCATCATTGCCTTATATCAAAGCAACTGTTTAATTTTCTTCTTAATGAATAGAGTGTTACCTTCCCATCATTCAATAGTTGAGTGGCAAATTTAAAGGTTGACTCAATCTGTTTGCCAATGTGTGTTTCAGAGATAAACTATCTATTATATAATGATGTGATTCTTCTTTTATTTTCTTCTTCCTCCTTAAAGGTCAAGGGCAACAGTTTATGGTTTCCCAGTCATGGAGAAATAATTAAGTAAATAAATAACCCAGGCCTAATCCAAATAAGGGAGAGGAATAGCAACCTAGATTTGGTTTCTAAGCAGCCACTTCCTTTTTGGTCTATGTCTAGAACAACTGTGGAGTCCCTGATGCTCTTTGAGCTTGGTTGTTTTCTTGCAGACATTTCATTACCAAACTCGGTAACATCAGCAGTGCTAGTGGGGAGTGAAGTTTCTTCTCATTTGATATTCTAGTGGCTAGAACAACTGTTCTGGGCATCTAACAGAATCCTGCCGGAGTGCCAACAGCTACAGTCAAGATCATTAGCTACTCTATCATCAAGCAAGATATCAATATCACTAATCTGCCATTGACTTATATCATGAATTCAAGAGGTTAATTTGCTTTGTCAATGCTTTTCCCATTAATGTTTTATGCTCTCCGCTTCATATACTGATATATAATAATACAAAGAAACAAAGCATGCTGTGATAAGCACTGTCAGCATTACCCCAGTCAATTCAGATGTTGACTTTTCTGTTGCTGTTTCTGTTGTGTTAAACTTTCTAGATGGTTATTTGAGTTCTGAGATCTGGAATCTTGACATATTATTTATGCTGACCTTTAACTTTTGGCTGAGGCTCTTGTCTCATTTTATATCTTTATCTTCTAGGCAAATTAACTGGATAGTTCATTGGTTGATTGGCTGGTTGGTTAGTTGATTGGCTGGTTGGTTGGTTATGCGCCACCAAGTTGATGTCAACTCTTAGTGATCACCTAGATACATCTTCTCCATGACTATGTCCTTAACCTAATCCTTCAGGTCTTCCAATAGTTCCCCCATTGCCACTGGGACTGAGTGCTTTGCTCTGGGTCATCCTCTTCTTCTCTTTCCTTCCACCTTCCACAGTGTTGGAACGTTTTCCAGAGAGCATGTGTGAAGCCTGATCATTTGTGCTTCAAGTGAGACTTGTTTTGATGACCCATTTGTTTTCTTGGATGTTCATAGTATTCTCAGGAGTCTTCCCCAATACCAAAATTCAAAACCACGGCTAGGCAAATTAGCTCTGTAGAAATCCTATCAGTGCAAGTAACTGTATTAATAATCAAGAACTCAGCTTATCAGTCATTTTGGCAGATGTTTCACAGAGTGAGCAAGTTCATACTAGTCCAGTGCTGTCTCTATGGATGCAGTATAGTTTATGGTTAGTGTTCAACACCTTATATCCTTTTCCATTATACATCTTTCCTGTGTTAATGTATCAGAAAGAAAATCATGTAGATTCTATCTTCTGTAAGTCTCCCAAAGGACAATGTGGGGGTGTCTGAGCACTAAAATGCTAGTTCAGACAGGAAGTGGGAATTTGAAGTGATATACCAATGAGACAAGTTCAGCAGGAGGCTGGCAGAAAAAGTGAAAAATGAACTTCTCTTTTTCTCTTCCTTCTTATAATATAAATTGTCTTATAGGCCTGAAGGCAACAGGTTTCTATGGAACACATTTCCAGAGAAAATTGCGATACAAAAGGATGTGATTGTGCTGAAGACCTACAAAGTTCAAATCAATGTAACAATAGAGTTTTTCAAAGGAACTGTAAATTTTCCATTGTGTTAATCCAGAATGTTTTGATTGAGCTTTTCGTTTCTGCCCAGCGATACAAGATGAGCCAAGATGCATTGTTGAAAAGTTGATGGCAAGACAAACAAAATGTAAGGTCTTCCTTGTCATTCAGACATTGACATCCTGAGTTTTAATTTGTTTGGTCTCAGAAATGAGAAAGGCAGGAGTGGGGGGAGGAGGAAAAGATTTCTTTTTCTCCTTAGTTATTCCCATAGTAATGAAAACAGAGCCTGAATTGTTCCATTTTTGTCCATGTCTTCATTGATTTTTGTCAGGAAAGAGCAACTTGTTTGATTTGAGGACCACATATGGATCTAAGAAATACCCTGGAGTCACATGTAGGAAAATAAGAGGAACATTCACATGCTCCAGAAATGTATGTACTGTGGGAACTTTTATACCAGAATATATTTTATTCCCTATACTGTCTCCATCTTCTCTTAAACACCAACAGAATCCACAATGGACTGAGAATCAGCCTCTCTGCTAGATAATTGATAGTCAAGCTGAAACTAAGTTAATCAAGTAAAAATAGCAAATGGGGGGGGGGATCTTTTATTCAAACTTCCTTAAGCTCCCAAATAAGTTACCGAGACCTAATCCACTCATCAAAAGAGAAAGTCATCAAAGGAGAAAGTCTGTAAACACCAATAGAGTTAATTAAAACTGTCTCCCAGCAGAGCTGCATGTTCACAAGAATAAATAAACATCATAGATGACATGTACCTACACACGCCCACACCCCTCAAGTGTCACCCTAGAAGCACATACACACTTCCACACCCAGGACAAGCTCCCCTATAAAACAATCTTTCGGTACCCCATTTTCTCTGCAGTTGCCCTTTTTGCTTTTGGGAATAAATAATTCTCTTACTTCACAGCAGTCTGGATTTCATTTTTATTTATTCCTGCACAACCTTGGCTCAAGTTGGAAGCCCAAATTATTCTTCTTTTCAGCTCCTCTTTGATATTAAATGTCATTTTTGTTCTTAATCAGTTCCAAATAAAGGCACCTGGGATCAAGGGGCAAGTGGGGGAAAACTGAAAAAAATGCATTATTAGAAATGCATTGTAAGCAGCCCAGAGTTGCTCTGGATAGTAAGATGGGCAGCATATAAATTTAATAAATAAATAAATAAATAAAATTAAATGTGTCAGGACACAAAAAACACAAGTGAAATGCTTGCATCAGGATGCAAGTATGTAATGGCAGAGTCTGCATCAGAATGCATCGCACTAATATCATTTTGAGACAATCTTTGTTTGCTGCAATTGTCTTTTTCCATCATTTTAAAAAAACTTTCTTCTCCTTTCTTCCACTCTCTCTCATCTTATACAGTCTTCAAACAAATAAGTATAATTTAAGTAGCTTGGAAGTCACCAGTAATGGTAGCTTTTTCTGCAGAGTCCATCAGTTAAGGCTGACTGACCATGAAGTGTTCTTGGGTAGTAGCTACAGAACACATAAAACAGCTAAGGGAGACCTTAATTGTGCTTCTATGGATTTATATAGCTATAACTAGCATAATCTACTCCGAGGTCCTTGAATTGTCAGGAACCTTATCTTTTTCTAAGCAGAGTTGCATCCTCACCAGCGTAAGTATAGGACTTTAACTCATTACACACTTACAGCTTTAGAGGATCACATGCATTCTTAAAGAGAGCCTCCTGAATTCCATTTAGCCATGGGTGTTTATCTTGCATATTACTCAAGACAGTGGGTGTCTGTGCCTTAAGCCCCATGCTGCTAGGTAAGTTCAAGGAAGCACAAATTATAGGGATTTCAGTAAAGTTTCTTTAACTCTAGCCAAAGGTAAATACAGAATCTTGGAAAATGTAAGCGGAATGAGGCCAGTTATACTTCACTCTCCTGGGCTGTGGAAGAAATGATAGTGATGTTCTCTTCCAGTATCTGGAGACTGGGAGGGTCAGGATGGGACATAAATTGAGGCTCTACTAGGATGCCATTGTTATCCTTGGAGGGACAGGTGCAAGACCATGATTTGGGGATTCTTCTGTACATGTAGCTCCTATTTGAATAGTAGATGAAGTCCATGGTTCACGAGGCATCTGCCCATCTTTGGCTGGTGCATTAATTTCATCCTTACCTGGTGCTGGAAGACCCAGTCACAGTAACTCATGTTCTCACCACCATATGCATAGTCTACTCCAATGTGTTTACAAGGGACTGCTTTTAAAGACTACCTGGAAATTGCAATTAGTTCAGGATGCAGGGATCCATGCTTTTCTGACATTGGGAGAATATTATATCAATCGTCAGCCTTGCAAGGTAGAGCAAACAGGAAGCTTGTCCAGATGAGCTAATTCTGTTTTATTTTACGCTAACATTACATTGCAAGTCTGGAACTAACATTTCTCCCACCACTCCCTTTACAGTCCAAGGAACGAGGGAAGGTTCCTTTTGGGATGTTTACCCCAGTGAGCTCAACTGTCTTTTATTGACTATTTCCTGTATCACTGCACCCAAGGTCATTCCCACATACCATTAGACCTATTTTGCAAACCTTGCCATTGTTACTGGTTCATGCCTGAATAAAATTGCAAGTGTCAGTATTAACCTATACAGTCCTTTATGCTCAGCACTTCCACCAACTTTATTCACCCCGACATGTTAAGTAATGTAGGGATAGACTCTTTATTGTCCCACGTGTTTTGGATATCAGGAGATCTGAAGCTAAAAGACACGGCTTCCTCAGAGCACCGTCAAGGCTATGAAACAGGCTCCCCGTTGGCTCCAGTTTTGTTTAATGATTATATTCTGTAAACTCATTGGTTCTTCACTTAAGTAACTCTACCTTTCATCCTCACAAATTAGCCCTTGGATATATCAATTTACCACTTTATGCTGACGATGCAGTAATTCTATCCTTGACTTCCATTGACCTTAAAAGAGCATGGAGATTACTTCCCCATTATTGTACTGAGGAGGAATTAATAATAAATTATTCTAAGACTATTTTCTCATTTTCTCCAAATGCCCAAATCAGAGAAGCTGGAACTTAGGTGGGCAGTCCATCAGGCAGGTTTAAATATTTAAGGATAGTTTTTTCGAGTTTCAAGAAGCAGAAATGCCCACCTGGATTATGCATCTGGTAATGCACAGAGATCTGTTTCAGCTCTTCAAGCTTATTATTTTGCCTGTGGAACACAGTTTATTCCTGCTGCAATTTAACTTGCTTGCAGATAAAGCTGCAGCACTGTTATTTGGGGCTCAGTTAGGACCATATAACAACATGAATACCTTAGAAAGAATTCAAACACAATTTTTGAGAAGCTTTCAGGTTACCTGCTGTGTCCTAAATGCAGTTCTTCAACAGGAAGCAGGAGTCAGTAAATTGGAATCCCATCTCTGGATAAATATCTTTGCTTACTAGCTGAAACTACACCACAGTCCTGGTGGACTGAGGGAGCTAATATGGGCAGAGAACTTCAGATCACCTGGGGAAGTAGCTATCCAAGAGAAACTGAACCTCTATCCCTTTTCCAGTAAGGCAATTTTAAACTTTAGGGTTAAATCAAGATTGTTGCAGCATGAAATTGCAACAAATAAATAAATAATGTAAACGCATGTTTGTTTGTTTTTACAAATAATATTTCATTGCTTCTTTCAAAGGCAGCTAAATGTATTAACTGATTTACAAATCTGAATGCATCTTTGACAGCATAAAATTGGGGATATTGCTACCAAATCTAAGGACTGACAATAAAATGTGCAAAGAGTGATTAGCAGATATACATTTAAAGTGTTATTTAAAATCTCTGTTTAAAAAAAAATACATGGTACATATCATTTAGGAAAGACTCCAGCAACTAACATCTGCTTTCTGTTTTACTCCATAGGGGTTATTTAAATCCCCAGCCACCTGTTGGCAACACAATGTCCACACATCACTACAACTGTGTCAACATCTGGCTCAAGTGATCAAAATGCCAATTCACCAGGAAATTCAACTTTGATACTTTTTTTTCTGCTTCTCATTTTTCTTGAGCGTTATAGGACTAGTTTCCAATTCCTAATATTTGTTCTTACTATCTTTTGAAGACATTTCTTACCTTTCTATCTTGCCTTCTCTTCTGCTCCTGTTTCCCATGTTATTTTGATACTTTCATTTCCTTTTTCTGTTTGTTCCTATTCAAAGTAATACACTGAGAATCAATATTTGATTGATCAATTGGTTTAACACACTTTTGAGAGGTTTGTGTGTGTGTGTGTGTGTGTGTGTGTGTGTGTGTGTGTAGATCTGATCAATTAATTATCAGTTTCACTCCCTAAAAATTAGTGTGCTTTTCCAGAAATGTCCAATTCGAGGACATTATATTCTGGAATTTTGTCCCTGCTGTTTTCAATAATCTGCAATAGAAAACAATAAAAACTATTTTAAAAAAGGTCCCTTGCTCCCTCTTTTTTTTTTCCTTGCTAAAACCACAGAAATGAGTGTTAATCAAGTATACAGCATCAATGTTCTGCTATTCGCTAGCCAGTGTACATAAAATTGGCCAAGGGGGTTGTTTAAAGAAAATAAATTTCCTATAGCAAAAAAAAAAAAAAAGGAAACAATACTTACACAGAAGACAGCTGACAGCTGACTTTTTGAATCCTATCTGTATATATTTTTTTTCAATTAAGACTGTCAATTAAAATTGGCAATTTTTCTGCAGGTTCACTGGTAAAATAGCATTTGACATAGATGCCACTCTGCCTGTTTTGAGGTCCTCTAGGTGGAGAAATAATGGAAAGGGGGTTTCTTTTACGATTCCCCTTTAGAGAGAGTACAATCTAAATCCTTAAGGGACATTTCTGAAATCCTGCAACGTGTTCCTAACATACTCTTGCACCATGAGACTGTATTTGGATATGCATCTTCTTTTCTGGGTAAAAAAAACCATTCCCTCCTCCCATCCACCCTCCTCGTGGACCTCTGATTTTGAATAATAAGCCTTTATTTCATCCTGGGATAGGACGTTGCATGAGAAACAGAAGTGCTTTTGAAAAAGATGTAATGGTTCATCTTCAAAATATTTGTAACAGGAATGCAACCCACGGGCAGTCCTGATGATGAAATACGAGTGTCCAGAGGCAGCCTTAATCAACGCACAAAGGATTTGAAATCCCAGTCAGACCTAGTTGCCATATCCATATCCAGTCATTTATTCTTTTTTCAATACAGTTAGTTATCCAAGCCAAATAATGAGTCCCAAATTCAAAAGAGGCCTAACTCTTGTGAGATATAATACCCTTCTAACAGCTACTCTGGAGAGGTAATTAGACATAGTCCTCGGTTAACAGCCATTTGTTGAGTAACCATTTAAAGTTACTATAGCTCTGGAAAAAATCACTTACAACCAGCCCTCATTTTACAACAGTCGCAGCATCGCCACAGTCATGGGATCAGAATTTGGGCTCTTGGCATCTGGCCGGGATCGTGTGATCGGCTTTTGCAACCTTCACAGCCAGCTTCCAACAGGCAAAGTCAATGAGGGGAAATTGGATTCGCTTAATGACCGCATGATTCACTTAACATATGCAGCGATTCACTTAGCAACAAAGTCATAAAATCAGGCACAACTCACTTAACAACTGCCTTACTTAGCAATGGGAATTCTGGCGGTTGTAAATTGAAGTCCACCTATACAAGGTATTCCGTTTGACTTTGTCTCTGCAGTGACAAAGTTCTTGAAATATTAACCCACACGTTCGCATTAAGGACTGGGGATGACATGATAGCAGTGTTCCAATATAGTATGATTTCATACTGGCATCCTGAATGCAGCAAAGATGATTAGGGGACTGGAGGCTAAAACATATAAAGAATGGTTGCTGGAATTGGGTATGTCTAGTTTAATGAAAAGAAGGATAGGGGGGACATGATAGCAGTCTTCAAATATCTCAGGGGCTGCCCCAAAGAAGAGGGAGTCAAGCTATTCTCCAAAGCACCTGAAGGCAGACAAGAAGCAACGGATGGAAACTAATCAAGGAGAGAACCAAGGTAGAACTAAGGAGAAATTTCCTGACAGTGAGAACAATTAACCAGTGGAATAACCTGCCTCTGGAAGTTGTCAATGCTCCAACACTGGAAGTTTTTAAGAAGAGATCAGACAACCATTTGTCTGAAATGGTATAGGGTTTCCTGCCTAAGCAGGGGGTTGGACTAGAAGACCTCCAAACTCCCTTCCAACTCTGTTATTCTCTTCTATTCCATTACAGAGAGGCTTGTTACAGCTAATAAGCCCCCATCTAGTCAGATTTCAAGGTAACTCAGAACCATTTACTATTTAATAGTTTTAAACTATTGAATCAACGTTATTTTATTTCTCTTGGGACAGCTAAAGAATATTTGATTTTATGATTTTTACTATTTGTAAAAGATATCCTACCTTGACCACTCCAGCCTTATAATTATCAGATTTTACTGCAGTTTTTATTTGCTGTCTCACGGTGTGGTTTCTTTCTGAGTTTTGAGCTGGTCAACTACTTCTGTGATTACTTTTGAAGTTTCATTGTTCTCCATTTTGAGTTATATTTCTCACTGACTAAGCGTTCTGAGCAGGACTCTTTGGTTTACAGTTTGGAACAAATCTTAAAAATGAAACAAAATTGGGCACATCCCAACTCAGTGGCTGCAGCAATGGCAAAATGTTCCTCTGAGTTTCAGGATCTCATCCAAGCTTTGGACGGGCCTCCTCTCCAGATGAAGAGGCTTAGATAAACTCAATATCTTCTCCAGGCTGAACTGAGCCATTTCCCACTTGTTTGCTTGGCTCGGTATTATCCCAACGCTAAGCATAGGATGTTGGACAAGTCTCAAAAGTTTAATGCATTGTAACCAGAGGTGGGGGAGGGCGGCATGAAATCGGCATCGAGCCCAGAATTAAATAGGCAGCTGCTGCTGCTGTGCAAACTAGTCTGCGGCTGATTATATTATGCTGTTTCCATTGCATCATTTTGGATCCTCACAGCTATAGTCGCCCCTGTGTTCTTTGCCAGATTGTGTCCTCTGAAGTTGCCGGTCTCTAGCATTACACTGTAGGGCCTGCAGGTGTTGTTGGCTGACTTAGGAACAAGAAAAGGATCTGGGAATCCAATTGTCCTTGATAGTCAGATGGCCTAGCTAGCAGTACCAGCCAAATAATTGCTTCAATTGTTTGAAAGCAAAGGAAAGTACCTATTCATTGGGAAGTTCTCTCATGATCATCATTAGCAGCAAGAAATAGAATTCCCTTCACTTACAACTGCCAGCCTCTTGTTTGCTGCCCCCAACATTTTCCAAGGTCAATTTGTCCTCCTCCTCCTCCTCCTTCTTCATAAAAAGAGGCAGGTTAGACCTACCACATCCCTATTTTACTTAAATCTCAGTAATCCAAACCAAGGGAGAAAACGTTGAGACTTAGCTCAGTCTAGGGATGTCATTTTGACACCAGCATATCTTCTGCTAGAGTGAAAAACAAATTGTCAATATAGTAAAGTCCTTGTGTCAAGGTAGACCAGGTCAAGAAAGAGATACTCTATGAACTACAGAACTCTACTTTCATGTTATAGGTATAATAACAGGATTTTGACAAACAGATTCTGTCTCTCCCTATATAAAACTGCCCTTGAATTCAACAGCCATTATGTAAATACCAATTTAAGCCAGACAGAGAAAAAATCATAAATTCTCATATAGATTCTCTTTAGCAATCTAAATTCTTAAAGTACACATTTGGAGTCCTACAATGTGATCTTTACATAGTTTTGCACTACGTGTCTGGTACAATTAAAATTGAAATCTATATTTAGACATGCATCTTCTCTTATGGATTAAAGTTATTCTTCCCTGTGAATTTAATACCTTTAACACCTTTATTTCATCTTGGGATAAGACATTGCCTGAAAAACTGAAGTAATATGGTTTCTCACTTAATGCAATCTTGATGATATAAGTCAGGGTCTTCAAACTTGGCCCTTTTATGACTTGTGGACTTCAACTCCCAGAATTCCTCAGCCAGGCATGCTGGCTGAGGAATTCTGGGAGTTGAAGTCCACAAGTCATAAAAGGGCCAAGTTTGAAGACCCCTGATATAAGTGCACAGAGGTAGCCCTTAAACTATGCATTAAGGATATGGAAGCCAAATCAGACCTAGCTGCCATATCCTAAGATGTGTGGGCGTCATTCAATGTTTTTCAATCCTGCTAGATACCTAAGTCAAAAAACAATTCCCAAATTCTGGTTAGTCTCATAAGAAGACAGTTATATCCAAGAACTGTAGTCATCTTTCCCTGAGTGGAATTAAGGCTATGCAACTGACATCCACATCTTACACAAATAGTGACATGATATGGTGGAATCTGGCACTGAGTTATAGAGGAAGGAGTAAAGAGACACATCAGCCTTTAAATCATTGCCATGCAGGAAGAGATGCTGAAAGGATCTTCCCTAATTCTTCACAGCATTTTTAGGTAGTAATGCAGAGTGTTTAGTCAGGCAAGATTCTGTCTATTAGGCAATAAGAAACCACTTTGGAGTAATTACTTGTGTCCTTCTTGGTTTCCCACATCTGACACACTTGGTGCCTCCTTTTTAGATGCATAATTAGTAATATCCAATGACGGGGATGCTCTGAATAGATAATCTATTCCTTTTAATTATTGATAACTGAAATGGGTGGAGGTAGCAGAATAGGGGAGTCTACATATACTGATAAAAGATTTATAACCAATTAAGTTTTCACAACTCATCATCAAAAAGATTAATAATTAAGATAGAACTATCATTATGCATGGCATTAACCAGCAGGATAATCTTTATCCTGTAGTACAGGATTATCAAAACCAGGTTCAGCTGATTGAGAACTTTGCTGATAAACATAGCAAAATGTCCCAGCATCTTTGGCTAGGCAAGAATTGGCTATAATTCATATGGATTGAAAATGTTTTTCCTGCTGACAAAAAAAAAACATTTCCAGAAATGGAATGTAGTCTTAACATTCAAAATTTATATTTCAGGATTTCTCATGGACTATGTATGCATGTTACTGAGAGTGTTTATGTGCTCAAGTGCCAACGTATGAATGAATGAATGAAATCACTCTCTGCAACATTAAGTGAAATGTAGAGAATAAATCAAGGTACCTTCTTGCTGAAATAACTAGTGTTGCAAAATTACTGTTCCACTACTAAAATACATAAATTGTAATTTACTGTCCAGAAGATCATATGAACAAATAAGTATGACAGGAGGAAGCAATTTTGTCACTCCTTAGGAACAGCTGTAGACAACTGGAATAGATAAGAGTGTGCATTTAAAAACAAACTTAAGTTTGTTGACTGTGTGTTACTCGGCCACCAGTCTATTTGCATCATATGTGATCTATCCACTGTATATTAATACAGTTATTATCATTTATTTCATTATCATTTGAGGGTTTTTGACAGAAGAATGGAGGAAAAACATTGAGTTGAGTACAATCTTAGTCATTTTACTTAAGCCCATTTAAATGAATATGACTTTATCAGTCATGATTAGTTTCTCCCATAAATTTTAGTAGATTCATCTCTCAATTTAATTATCCCTTTCTCTTCAATCTCTTCTCCTTTGAATCCAACCCAATGAAATGAAAATATATACCAGATACTAACTTTCATAAAACTACAGTATTTGGAATTTTTCGCTACCAAAATATGTGTGTCATTCTGTTGCAGTATATTTTCTAATTATTTAGAGAAAGAAAATTATTTTTCCACTTCTGGGATAATTGTTCTTTTCCAAATTTAGGATTAGAACTGGCTCCATAGTTTTTGTTTTACTCTCTCTTGTTTTTCCCCTCCCCAGTACATGTTGCAGCACAGAATAATATTCATCACAAATAAAATGTTCTATTTTTCAGACACATTCAAAATGTCTCAGAAATGGGTAAAATACTTGTAAAATATATGGGGACCCCAACCCAAAAGTAGATTGCCACCAAGCTTCCAAAATCAATGTCTTTGTGAGGGGTGACCAGCCACAAAAATGTCTGTATTGCCATTATTTAATTAACTGCAAAAAAAATTCTTTTCCTTTTTCTTCTAATATAAATTATTTAAAGCCTTTCTTTAAAAGACTATTCATTTTTTTATGAAATGCTTAAACCTTAGAGATCTGTGAATGAGCAAAGATCTGGTTTGAATGCAAGATTCATAAGGGGAGAGGGAGTAACATCTGATTTGCATTTGAAATCTGAAAGAAACTGAACTCAATTCAAGCTTGCCCAAGACTGACCATGAGCTAGGAATGGAAATAAGGTGAAAATTATATGTAAGATGGATGCTTTAAGAGACATAAACCATGCAATATTTCAGCTAAATAGATTCAAAGATTAAATATTTCCTCTATACTTTTTTTAAGGCAGAGATAGCATGTGGAGGAGAAGGCAGTCTTACAATTGACCAGTAAAAAAAGTATACATAATTGCTAAGCCTGTGCTCTCTATAGATATTGACAAACATATTCCTCTCTTCTTCTGTTTGAATTAATTAATTAATTAATTAATGTGATTTCCATAGCCGCCCAAGTCAACCAAGTCATTCTGAGCAGCTTGCAATATATGAAATGAAGCTGTGATAATATAAAGACCCTGCAAAGCTCAAAAAACTCATAAAGTCTCATTTATTTGTAATGTATTATGATCTTCTTTTTTCCTTGCACAAAGTACATGGACTGGTTGGGAAGTCCCATTTATTAATTTCTCCCAGGCATCACTTTCCAGAAGGTTCTGAACATTTGTAGTGCCAGCAATAGCCAAAAACTCATGCCCTCTTCTACATTTCCAAGGTCTTCCTACTTTTTTTTTTTCATTTATTTATTAATTAATCAATTGATACCCATACATGGACCTTGACAAAACAGGGAAAGTGGCACTTCAGAATCAAGGCCTTTCTTTCTTTCTTTCTTTCTTCCTTCCTTTCTTTCTTTCTTTCTTTCCTTCCTTCCTTCCTTCCTTCCTTCCTTCCTTCCTTCTTTCTTTCTTTTTCTTTCTTTCTTTCTTTCTTTCCTTCTTTCCTTCCTTCCTTCCTTCCTTCTTTCTTTTTCTTTTCTCTTTTTCCTTTCTTTCTTTCTTTCTTTCCTTCCTTCTTTCTTTTTCTTTTCTCTTTTTCCTTTCTTTCTTTCTTTCTTTCCTTCCTTCCTTTCTTTTTCTTTTCTCTTTTTCCTTTCTTTCTTTCTTTCTTTCCTTCCTTCTTTCTTTTTTTCTTTCTTTCTTTTCTTTCTTTCTTTCTTTCTTTGCATTTCCATTTATGGTTGACCTTGGAAGTTCCTTTTCACTTTCTTTACTTGGCTTCATTATTGCTCAGTATTTTAGAGGGCTGGATGGCAAACCTGGACTTGTACCAAGGTATTTTATGAGCGGTCACCAAATACTACGATTGGGTTTCTCAAATGGAACCAGAGACTCAATAGTCTACGAAATGAAGAGTGATTCCTTCTATGCTAGGATTCAGGACTATCTAATGTGTTGGATAAAATACTTTCATGTTTCTAGGGGAACTCAAGATGATATAGGTAGTCCTCGACTTACAGCAGTGCATTTAGTGACCGTTCAAAGTTACAACAGCACTAAAAAAGTGACTTATGACTGTTTTTTTCACACTTATGACCATTGTGGATCCCCATGGTCATGTGATCAAAATTTGGACACTTGGTGACTGGTTGATACTTATGACAGTTGCAGTGTCCCGGGGTCATGTGATCCCCTTTTGCGACCTTGTGACAAGCAAAATCAAAGGGGAAGCCAGAGTCACTTAACAACCATGTTATTAACTTAACAAGAAACGTGGCAAGAAAAATCGTAGAATGGGGCTAAATTTACTTAACAACTGTCTCAGTTAGCGACAGAAATTTTGGACTCAATTGTGGTCATAAGTCGAGAATTAACTAAAAGCTAAATTGTGAATTTTATTGATTGCTCATGATCAGTTATTCTCTGCTGGGGGGAATCAGACTTGTGAGCTTTCTGTTCTGTGAATGGTCAGGACTACAATTTATTCTGTTTTTGTTTAACTCTACTAAACTGGGAATACACCTTCTAAATAAATATGTGCAGCAGATTTTAAGATGAATCTGACAGGTGTACTTTCAGAGGAAACGCATTTGTAAACAGGTTTTTGAGAAAATCTCTGCAAAACCAGATGTTGATGCATTGTTACAGAGATTGGTCACGACTGTTGTAAACTGATAGAAAATTCAGAAATGTGTTGGGAGGGAATTATGAGAGAGGCCAAATGAAAAGAACAGCTGTCTTTTTGTATACACTGTCAGGGCTGTCGAATTATCTTTGTTCAATACCCTTTAAGTAAAAGAGAGATACTCCAAATTGTTCCCAGATTGTCTACATTAGCATTCAAATTAGTATACCAGTAAATTTTATTTTGATATGCACTTGTAATTAAGCACAGTACAAGTAAAATAATACAAACATATATAAGCTGATATCATTGGTCTAACAATTAATTTATTTTTTTAATTTATTCTTTTTTGTGAGTGACTTATTCAGATAACTGGATGTTCTTGCATGCACAGCCCAGAAAGTCAGAACCAGTAACATTCCCAAAGGGTATGCCTGGGTAAGAATGAGTAGAAATAAGAAATCAGAGAAAATTGGGATAGATCCAGGATTACACATTCATTACCATGCTGTTTTGCACCTGAACCAGAGGGTAAAGAGCAGAGTCAGCTACTCCTGCCAAGTAGCTACAACAATATTTGTATGTATGTGCATATATGATATGCTGGCTGGGGAAATTCTGGGAGTTAAAATCCACAAGTCTTAAAGTTGCCAAGGTTGGACACCCCTGGAATAAAGGCCCTGTACCCTTTCTCCAATATCACACAAGTCCTTGCATCAAGGCTGGGTTGGCATGCCTTCATGGCATCACCGCCCTCTTCTCCATTAATCAAGCAACAGCAATGGAGGTGGCTTGTTCAAAGCAGGCAATGAGTGTTTAAGAGATGTGTTATGTGCTGCCCAAAGTGGAGAAGCTTGCTTTTCTGCTCGGTCTAGCTCATTTTCTTGGAGGACTTGACAGGCAAAATGGGACAATGAGGTTTTGATGTTCACATGCCACAGTTGACTGGATCTGTCCTGAGCTAATTCTAAGCCTGTTGGAATTAATTGGGTGGATCCATCCAACCCTTTATGAGGTTCCCACAGCACGCTCACCCTGTCTCCCTCCACTCCATGTACACACACATACACACACCCATGACCTAGTTAAGCATGTATTAGGAACTGGGCTTTTGATAGTCACTTTGAAAGAGAAACAGAGACAATTTAATCCCATCCAATTGCTCTGCGTCAATGAATGTAGGTTGTTTTCTTTACCAGCCAAGATTGTACAGTTGAAACTGGTTCAACAAGCTTTCAGAGCGGTTTGGCTTGAATGGGGAAATCTCCTACGGATGTCATTTCTCCCGTGGAGGTGGTTGAATATAATGTCATTTTGCTCAGGAGTCCAATAGACCTTAGTCCATTTCTTGAGCGGGGGGTGAGGGGGGCATCTCATCCTCCCGTTCATTGGAAATCCCAGAATTTATACAGGTAATCCTGGACTTACAGCCATAACTGGGAGCAGAGTTACCATTGGTTAGCAATTTTTAATTAAAATTTATTTATTAAAATGAAAAATGAAAAATCCATTTAAATTTTAAATGGCAATTTATTTATCTCACACAAAAGTGACTCTGAGTGGCATACAACGTCTAGATTTTGGGAATAAGATTGCAGTAGGATTTATTCTAAGTCAGGGGTGTCAAACTGCCAGCCCGCGGGCCGGATGCATCATAGCAAAACCGCACCCACCCCATTGCTGGCAATGGCAAAAAAGTCGCAATACGTCGCGACACATCACGTGACGTTGCGAGTTTGACACCCCTGTTCTACGTCTTTGTACCCAGGACTGTGGAACAGATGAACTAAGATTTTGATTCTCTATCAAAATGAGATTTATTATCTGGGTAACACCTGCTTTAATACAGTAATAGAGGAGTGAATGTTATGCTACATGATTTTATTTTGTTAATATATTATATATACTATATTATATACCATATATTATAAACTATATATATATTATATAGTATATTATGGTATTTATTTGCTACACTCTTTTTTAATTCTTTTAAATTTCGCTGGTCTTTGACCAAATAAATATTAGTAATTGGTTGATTTCTATCCAAATACTCAATGCCTATATTTAAAAACTTTACAGGTATGGATTTCCATTCTCCAAAATTGGCTAATGGGCACGTACTAATATTTTTACATATTGCCAATACAAACTCCTTTCTACCACACCAGTGGGTTTGAAAATAGCCTCCAGGAAATTAATTTCTTACTGTTCAGAAGGACTACAAATTATATGAAACAATATAAATTGCTTGAAGTATAAACTGATTATATATACATGAGTTCTGTAAAATATGCTATAGATCCTTCACTGTATGTTCTGTGGTGATCAATGACCATAATAATAACTCAACAGCTGATTCTTTAAAGAAAAAAACTACCTCTCCAGATGTTTTACATCTGTGTTTATCCAAGGAAAAATATATTTTCCCAAGTTGATATTGGTCATTTGTTTTCACACAGTTGAATGAAAAATAACATCTCAAGACGTAAAGATGTGGTGAACAATAAATGTTTTTCATTGATAAATCTATTCATGGATATATTTTTTTAAAAAAAAATAGCTAGTGAATTAGTGAATAGCTAGTTATCACCGATGACAGGTTAATGTTTTGGCTTTTTAGTCATAATAATCAGTAATATAATTTGTTTATTTACACAGCTTCCAAAAAGTATGCATACAAATAGGGAATTTCTAATTCATTGACACTATTAATATTATTAATGTTTAAATGTTGGCAAATATTGCTTTCCTATATACAAGGAGTGGAAGTGAATATGAGGACATTATGCCTGAGTAAACACTGGGCCTTTTAGTTTTGATGGTTACACTTTCACTATCAATTTGAAGGGAAGGCAGATGATGAATAAACTACAGTAGAAGAACACAAAGTCAACCCTATCTTCTATCAATATTATTAATATAGTTTGTTCAACAAATTATTTAGCAGTTTTTTCCAATCCAGTTAGCAGGGTTTTTTTCTAATTCGTATATATTATTAGTTGGGGGGGGGAGGAGAATTCCCCATCAAATTAATTAAGAGAAGAGGATCATATAAAGTCTGAAATGAGAAGAATTATGGCACAATGGAATATCCACAAGAAATACTATTTGCCTGCAAGCAAGATCTAGTGGCACCATAAAATAGACAAAGCAATAGAAAATGAAGAAGCTAAAATGCTCTGGGACTTTGCACCTGCCACATAATATCCCAATTTAACTGTTGATAAAAAAGACCCCCCCCCCAAAAAAAAAATCTTGATAGTGGATGTTGCAGTTCCTGGAGACAGCAAAACAGAGTAAATCACAAAGTACAAAGACCTGCAAATAGAAGGAGAAGGACTGTAGCAAAGGAAAGCAAAGAGAGTACCAGAGGTGATAAGTGCCTTGGATGCAATTTCAAAACATCTGGAATACTACTTGCACACCATCGGCATTGACAAAAAAACACCATCAGTCAATTGCAAAAGGCAGCTTTACTTTGAACAGCTTGCATCCTGCAATGATACCTTTAATACCATCAAAGGACATCTGTCTATCCTGGATCCCAGAGAAGAACTTAATAGGTGAATAAAAACGCTACGTCCAGTCTAAACATCTGGCTGACTCTGTGACCCACTATAATTTATTACATTTATATGATGCCTATCTCCGAGCAACCCTGTGCAGTGTTTTAAAAACACATCCAGTATCTCTACAGTATAATGAAATCTAGAAGAAGTCCTTGAGCGATTATGGTAAGCTTGTTTCATCTTTCTTATAGGCATTTTGCCACAGATATTGCTGGAAGTGAAATTGATTTTGTCATGAGTCCATTGCAGGATATAAGCTAGCAGAAAGCAACATTCATCGTTCATCCATTCCCAGGCAAAATTCAAGTCAAGTGTGTGCACGTTAACGAGGACTCTTGAAGTTTTACTTTTTTTCCCACTGACAAAAATGCCTTCATTTCTCACAGTACGGAGAGATCTCCCCAGAGACTTATTTTTCATTGCAGCACTTCCTGGATTGACCATGTGATCATACAACATTATGTAGCCACATAGTCTGTCATGGAAGACTTCCAGGAAGAAAAGAGAAGGCATGTCTGAAGGCAAGCAGGATGTTTTTGTCTTGAAAAGTAAATAAAAGCAACATTTCTCAGCCACACAGTATTTTCATAATTACAACCTAACTCTGGTCCTAAATAAACCAATGAATTTATGTCCTGATGTTTTATGAATTATATAGACTTATATACATCAGCCTTTGTAAAGCTGACAGAAAGACAGATCAGATTTCTGCCTACTTACTTGCACCTACCTAATCTTAACTCTATCTTAACTCATTGCACTTCAGTGATATTTCAGAAACAGATTGGAATATATAAAAATCTACCTACTGGATGACTGGAACTATCCACTATCCACAGATCAGCTACAGTTCCCTGAAGACTCCTTTAGTGCTCTCAAGATAATAAGCGATATTAGATCAATTATCTCTTATGTAATGTAAGTTGGCTAGATCTTGACCAAATTGAACAATGGGCCCTATCCAACAAAATGAGTTTCAATGTGGAGAAATGCAAAGTCTTACATTTAGGCAGGAAAAATCAAAGGTACAAGTACAGATTGGGTGAGACCTGGCTTAAAAACAGTAACTGTGAGAGAGACCTTGGAGTCCTAGTGGATGATCACTTGACTATGAGCCAGCAGTGTGCAGCAGCAACCAAAAAAGCTAATACAATCCTGGGTTGTATAAACAGAGGCATAGAATCAAGATCATGCAAAGTACTAGTACTGCTTTATAAAGCCCTAGTAAGACCACACCTGGAATACTGCAGCCAATTTTGGTCACCATATCACAAAAAAGATGTTGAGAGTTTGGGGAAAAAAATCAGAGAAGAGCAACTAAGATGATCAGGAGACTGGAGACTAAAACATATGAAGAACGGCTATGGGACTTGGGTTTGGCTAGTCTAAAGAAAAAAAGAAACAGGGGAGACATGATAGCAGTGTTCCAGTATCTGAGGGGCTGCCACGAGGCAGAGGGAACCAGGTTGTTCACCAAAGCACCAGATGGAAGGACGAGAAACAATGGTTGGAAACTGATCAAAGAGAGAAGCAACCTGGAACTAAGAAGAAACTTCCTGACAGTGAGGACAATCAACCAGTGGAATAGCTTATCCCCAGAAATCGTGGGTGCTCCATCACTGGAGATTTTTAAGAAGAGACTGGACATTCACCTGTCTGAGACAGTATAGGTTCTCCTTCTCGAGCAGGGAGTTGGACTGGAAGACCTCCAAAGTCACTTCCAACTCTGTTGTTCTATTCTATTCTATTCTATTCTATTCTATTCTATTCTGTTCTGTTCTGTTCTGTTCTGTTCTGTTCTGTTCTGTTCTGTTCTGCTCTACTCTACTCTACTCTACTCTACTCTACTCTGTTCTGTTCTGTTCTACTCTACTCTACTCTACTCTACTCTACTCTACTCTACTCTACTCTACTCTACTCTACTCTACTCTACTCTACTCTATTCTATTCTATTCTATATAGAAACCCATGGTACTCAGGCTTGATTGTTTTCTTGCAGACATTTCATCACCAAACTAGGTAACATTATCCATGCTAGAAGGGTGTGGTTTGATAATAAAGCAGCTGCAAGAAAACAATCAAGCTCAAGAGAGCAGCAAGGACCTCACAACTCAACCCTGAGTTACAAATATTCTCTTCTGTGTTATATTAACTATGAACAAGTGTATCTCAATCTGGTGGTTGGGAAGAGAACGACCATATTCCCACTGATTCCACTGATGGAAAAGATCTAAACATTTTAACCCTTGGAGCAGAAATATATAATGCACTCGGTGTCTATGCTCTGCCATGCATTTTGCATACATCAAGACTCTAGTTTGTCTGCAATAAAGCAAACTCATCTAGCTATGTCAAGTCTGCTACTATAAGCAAGTTCCTGAATACAAAGTTAAGTGTCTGGAGAGAGTCAACAATTATTATTACGCCTAGTGTGAAGTCTGATAGGGAGCATTCTATTAAACAGAAATCAACCAATTGAATGGGGGGCCTTTTTTAAAAGAAAAAAAATCTAATAAATCAAGAGATATTCTTGGCTCTGTAGTGCAGGTCTGAAATCCTCCACCTGCCAACCTAGTAGTAATAAAGACTTATTATGAATTACTTCAAGACATCGATCAGTGAATCTATAACGGTTTTATTGAGATAGGTCCAGGGCATTGTAAGCTTGTTTATCTGCTAAATAGATCTTATTAGAAGGTGTACTGACAGATAGCCCTTCGGGTGAAGTTAATACACTTCCATTTTTCCAACTGTAAAGCTGAAGATTCCAAGAGGATTAATAAAAAGCATGCTTGAATTAATTATTTTCCAAGCCATTCAATGCAGATATGAAATCCTTGGACCTCTATCTCTGCAGCGTATAGCTGGAAATTCCTTTAAAACCCACTCACGGGAAGACTTTCATTGTTACCTTAGTAGTAATGGCATGATTAATAAATGATCTCAAATTCTCAGTACTTTTCTCCCCCTTTTCTTTTTAACAGGAGGACTTCTGAGAGTTTTCTTCTTGTCCTTGGCTGGATCCAAATTTCCATGCATGTTGTGTTTTGCAAACCTTCCAAGGAAAATTGATAACAAAAATGCATTCTATGGCAGGACAGAAATATATTTTTAATGCTGCGGAATATAACAGGGCAATGCCCATAGGTAACCTACAGGTACTTCCTATGACTAGGATAGAAATAATATTGTTGATGTGGATCCTGGAGCAGTTTCCAAGGGTGACCTACCGATAAATCCATGCAGAATTATTGCAGTGACTACTGGAGGGTGCAAGCAAAAGGGGAACCTGATTGTGATCTTCTAGAATAGAGGTATTGGGATTGTACTACATTCGTGAGACATCTGAAGAAGTTTCAGGAGTGCTATTCCAAGCCTTTGGCTTTATAAACAAAATTAAAATTCATTATGCAATCATTTATTTTCCCTAAAGATGTATGTGTATGTGTGCATGTATTGTGTTTGTATACGTGTGTTGCTTTTAGTAAGTTCTATCTCTGGGAAATATTTCTTTTTCTGATTTTTACCTTGCCTACTTTGAATTGATTGAGCTTTTCAAATTATTTATTACTCAAATTATCTGTTTGGATTTTATTGCTATTTCGATTGTAGAATGAAACCTCTTCAGGGCAGACCATATTATTAGAAAGACTAATTTTATCGTGCCTGTTCATTTGTGTGCTAAGATCTAGCTTGTCTGCAGATGGGCCTCCTACTTGAGCAGCTTAATAATCTTCCTTTTCAAGGCTGCTTATGAAATTTACTCTAGCCGAGCTCCTTCACAGATTAATTCTAAAGCTGTGTTCCAACGTGGTTGCCTTCAAACCATGTCCTCTCTTGTTTTCTCTCTGCCCTTCCTACACATTACTTCTCCTTCTAAAGTAATTTGAAATTGCTTGGAATATACAAATAACACAAATGCATTCATATTTCAAAGTTACCAAAGAAGGACTAGTTCTACAGTTTATCAGGTCATCAGTCTAATCAGGAGAATAATTGCCTTCACACTCTGAGATTCCTTGACTCTTCTGGCTATGCAGCAATTCAGAACTCCTTATCAAATACCATTTTTACCATTTAGTTAATCACCCAATGGGAGGGAATAAGCTATCAAAGGGCAAAACTGGATTCGCATCTCAGCCCATAATACAACTTTAACATGAATTAATTATCTGCCATTGTAACTATCCTATGTCTGATTTCTTCCTCGTTGCAATTCATCACCTAAGGACTTCAGGATTTTACCATATTTATTTATTAAATATTGTAGGAAGGTGAAGTGAAAAGTCTATGGAGATTCTCAGTCATCCAGGTCATAGTTGTCCCAAAGATGCCGAAGAAGCTTCTTGGATGAGAAGTGAAATGTCTTCAAAGAAAAACAAGAAAATACAGTTGCCTTGTGAAAAAGCATCTTTGGGAGAAGTGAAAAGAGAAATATTGGAGGTCACCAACACAGTATGTTATATGTTGTCTGTTTTATATATATAAGATTGTAAGAAAAAGCAAATTGTTGGTACTATGTGACTGATAAATTGGCTGGCAATCTCAGGCTAGCCTGAATAAGAACTAATAGGAAAACAATTCTGTTAGGAAATCCCTCCTTGACAATAGTTGCAAGAACTTGCAATTTTCATTCTGTACAGAAGTACAGGGACTTGTATAGCTTTGAGATGTGCTCAGCTTCCCATTGATTTATGTTTTGAAAAATGCCCCAAGGCATCATCTCTTCTCTTTAGCTAAACCTTTTAATTAAATGAAAGTTAGAAGAACTTTCAATTTTACAATAGCTTTAATTTTAAAACTACTTTACAAAATAAAGCCTTTTTTTAAAAAAACTGTGTCGATGTCCCTGATATGTACATTGGGACACCAATTCTAGATTGGATTAAATAGGGTGGCATTTGGATTCATAATAAATTTGACTCAGAATGAAAATAAGGGCGATCTGCCTGCAATATCTGACTCAGAGGTTATAGTCTAACTTACTGAAAAAAAGAATTTCAATGAAATTCGAAGAAACGGAGGTGGTTTC
Organism: Azemiops feae; assembly: GCA_023970755.1. NCBI lineage: Eukaryota > Metazoa > Chordata > Lepidosauria > Squamata > Viperidae > Azemiops > Azemiops feae. Next base: position 244,989 of record JALGBA010000702.1, on the reverse strand, counting down.
CTTAGTTACAATGTATGTAATATATGACATACGTCTTGTCTTTCGAAGCAGTATCACTTTTCTAGTGGGTGCAATTCGAGGTCTGCTTTGTGATTGAATAAATATTACAGTATGTGGCATTTCTTTCTGCACTTTTCCATTTCCTCAATTATTTGTAAATGGTGATTCTGTTGATCCTTATTGATTCTCCATCTGCTGCTGTCTTCTCTTCCCTGCTGAGAATAGCACAGCGCATTGTATCAAGCTGCCAGTCTAACAGGATGCCATTTAAGGTCCACATACCCACAAAGCAGAAAATGTGTTCCTGATGGTCACGGTAAATACACAGAAAATAAGAAGGGTCTGAATTTATGGATATCTTTCTGAAATTGCGCAGCAGCTTCTGTCTGCCTACCAACTCCAGTGAGCAACTTGATACATCGAGTTGTCCCAGGAAATGAAGTGATGCTAGTAAAAGACAAGAAGCATATGTGACTGGACACAAGTCAAAGTCCAGATTCCTACTCTGTGGTGATAAAGGTGGTGAATTATTTCTCCACCCTTATTGGGTCTATGGAATCTATTGGGGTCTATTGGGTCTAACCCAGGGGTGTCAAACTGCCAGCCCACAGGCCGGACGCATCACCTCATTGCCAGCAATGGGGGAAAAGTTCCGATACGTCGCGCGACATCATGTGATGTCGCGAGTTTGACATGTCTGGTTTAACTGCATTGTTCAAAGTATTCCAAACCTAACTCTGTTGGACCAGAATAGCATCCTTTTCCAAAAAATAGCTCGTAAGATGTCTTCTTTGTGGATGATTGCAACTGTTTTTTTCTTCTTTTTTTCTGTCCTGAAATATGTAGCCCCTATGACCCTGCAGACATGGGATGGGAAGGAAAGGGAGGGAGGGGAGGAACTAAGAGTGAAGAAATGAAGGAAAGAAGAAACTACATATTTTTTAAAGAATACGGTTTTAGCTTGCACTCTTTGCAATATGTAGGCATGTTGACAACTGGCAATCTTGCTTCATTCAATCTGCATCAATCTCAAAATTTTGGGAGGGTGGAAGGAAGGAAGGAAGGAAGGAAGGAAGGAAGGAAGGAAGGAAGGAAGGAAGGAAGGAAGGAAGGACAGAATAAATGAGTTGAAAGGACCTTGGAGATCTTCTAGTCCACCCCCCTGCTCAAGCAGCAGACCCTATACCATTCTCCTTAGTTCTAGATTGCTTCTCTCTTTGATTCCATCCATTGTTTCTTGACTTGCCTTCTGATGCTTTGAAAAATAGATTGACCCGCTCTTCTTTGTGGCAGCCCCTCAAACATTGGAACATTTCACTAGACTAGACATATCCAATTCCTTCAACCATAGGAAGGAAGGAAGGAAGGAAGGAAGGAAGGAAGGAAGGAAGGAAGGAAGGAAGGAAGGAAGGAAGGAAGGAAGGAAGGAAGGAAGGAAGGAAGGAAGGAAGGAAGGAAGGAAGGAAGGAAGCCGAAGGACTGCTTCTAATAAAAGTGAGTCTCAGTCTTGAGAAACATTGACACAAGTGTGATGAAGTCTTCTGTTCAACCTTGTAACTAGGTGGGGTAGTTTGTGGCAAAGTTTGTGACCCATCTAGCCTACTACATTGAAAGATAAGCAGTATTTTTTTTGCCTGATCCTCCTCCTGATAAATTGGACTACCATTGCCTAAATCCCTAGCAAGAACTGCTAGTCATCCCAGCTGGAAATTCTGGGAGGTTCAAACCATTTGGTGGGTGTCAAGCTATCATAGGTTGTGCAAACAGAATCCTATCGCCTTGTTTATTTATTTTGGCAGTTTCTGAATAGATAAGAAATAGGCTCCATAACAGACTTCCTCTATCTCTACTTCTCCAGTCTTCAGTTTCCGACACCAGCATTGCAACACAGCTTTCAACTGCACATATGTGTCAAGTGATAAAAAAAAATTGGAGGAATATCAATAGCAGTGTTACTGGGAGTGACGGTTGAAAGAAGAAACTATTACTCCCTAGTTAGCCTAGCATGGGTGACAAATTTGATCTATTTGAGCTTGGGAGGGAGGGAAGGGGAGTCTAGGAACTGACATCACCACTTGAGAGCAATCAGAAATCAAAACACTGCATGTGTCCTAGGCTGCCTTGCGCTTTGTCGTGGCAACCTGGAGAAGTTGAACTTTGCCAGACTTCGATGCTGCTTTACTGCCGAGTCCTCTGAATCATGCTACTGATATTAGATCCCTTCCCTAAGAATCTCAAGTTGGACTTTGACCAAGCTCTTTGGAGTGAATTCCGTTTGAAGCACTTGCAGCACTGTGTTGGTTATCCCTGTGTCCTTGCTGCACGAAACCCAAGTAGGACCTTGTGCTGAGCACAAGGCTCTCATACACACACATTGGGCACAGCCAGACAATTATATGAATATAATAAAATACCTTCTCTTTCACTTTTATGAAATCTATTAATGTGTGTGTGTGTGTGTGTGTGTTTATATATTAGTTGATTTTGACCCGATGATGAGCACCACCCAGAGTCATTTTGCTGAGATGGATGTCTATATAAATTGTATTAATAAATAAATAAAATGCATTCTTCCTGACCTTGATTGAGCAGAAAAGTCCATCAAATAAACTGTGCTGTTCCACAGTTTAGGCATGAGGCCAGAGCCATACCAGATCCCTCTCTCTCTCTCTCTCTCTCTCTCTCTCTCTCTCTCTCTCTCTCTCTCTCTCTCTCTCTCTCTCTCTCTCTCTCTCTCTCTCTCTCAGCTATCTATGGCTTTTGATTCTATCTATCCATCTATATCCATCTATCTACCTATCTACCTATCTACCTATCTACCTATCTATCATCTATCATCTATCACTTATCACCTATCTATCTATCTATCTATCTATCTATCTATCTATCTATCTATCTATCATCTATCATCTATCATCTATCATCTATCATCTATCATCTATCATCTATCATCTATCTATCTATCTATCTATCTATCATCTATCATCTATCATCTATCATCTATCATCTATCTATTCACAGTTGAATCTCTCTTGCTTCCCAAGTTAAAATACCAATAGTTTGTCTAGTTTAATGAAAAGAAGGACTAGGGGTGACATGATAGCAGTATTCCAATATCTCAGGGGTTGCCACAAAGAAGAGACAGGACAAGAAGCAACGGATGGAAACTAATCAAGGAGAGAAGCAACCTAGAACTAAGGAGAAACTTCCTGACAGTTAGAACAATTAACCAGTGGAACAACCTGCTTCCAGAAGCGGTGAATGCTCCAATACTGGAAGTTTTTAAGAAGAGACTGGACAGCCATTTGTCTGAAATGGTATAGGGTTTCCTAATAGTCTCATAATAAGATTGAGCCCATACTCATGTCATATCTGCACATATCCTAGTATATTCTGGATTGTATAAAGTTCATATAGTCAGTCAGTAGAGAATAAGAATTTCATTTATTCTCATGTAAGTCCAAGCCAAAATCATTTACTTCCTTTTTTACATAGTTTTATTAGTAAAGATGTAAGAGAAGACAGTAATGAAAGTTACTACAAATTCACATTCGTCTTCTGAAATTATTTGTGAACTTCCGGTTCATGCCAGAATTCAGAAAGAATTCATTCCCAAGTGAAGAAAACTCACAGAATAATTAAGTGTGGAGTAAGGAGACTTAAGTGTTGATGCCTATCAATTCCATGAGGTTGGCTAAAGGTCAGAATATGGGAGTTATAGCCCACCACCATTCTACTGTAAATCTGGTTCTAAATCTGTACTTAGTTATCCTTCAACCTAATGGGGTTTATTTCCAAGTAAATATGCATAGATTATACACCAGCTCTGTTGGCAGATAGCCAGCAAGATTATATCAGTCTCTGTTATCATGTTGGTGGCAAGTAAAATAACTTTAATTTAGCCACAGTAAATTGAGGGAATGAATTACTCTCTTGAAATGCTCTTCTTCAATTTGCATTGTGCCAGATTGAAAATTGAAGAAGTGAACTGGAAATGAGGCAGATTTCAAACACTCAATAATCAACATAGCAACATTTACACTATATTTCTTCCTCCACCGAGAGCCCCAGTACAAATCTAAAACCTTCAATTAAGTGTAATGTGCTAAACCCAGCAATTCGAGAGAGACATAAAATTGTATAGAACAACTCTAACCACCCAGGAGAATTCATAAAGTTAATTATCTCTTGTTATTCACAGCCCAGGTTTGATCCAAGCACAAAATATTTATACAGAATTGTTTATTTCAAGTTAGCACACTTATACTCACTGTCTGATTTTGCCAAAGTTAATTATGCTGAGTCATAGCCTTAAAAAAATGTCAGGAAAGACATTTGAAATTGAGACACCACTAGGATGGAGAGCACTGTTAAAAAATAGTGTTTAAAAAGTCTTCTTGAGAGAAAAGAAACCACAAAAATGGTGATCAGGCAAGCAAATATATCCTAAAGTATTTTTGACACTAAACACAGGATGTTCTATGAAAGCAAAAGCTTTTGAATTCTCTAACTAATATTTTTATGTTGAAAAATAACTTGTGATATGACATGATGGCATTAAGGATGCATTATTTTGAAGCCCAAAGTCTCACCACCTGGGTAAAATAAAATGGTTTCCTATTATTATTAGTTGAGCTTTCTTCATTTCAGCAAAAAATAAATAAATAGAGAAAGGCCATGGTCTTTTGATGGCTGCTATTTTTATCATATTTTAATTAATGTAAATATCTTGGCAAAAAGAAACAAAATGAGAAGACTAACAAAAGGAAAACAAAATAAATAAAATAAATCTTGAACGCATTGAAGTTTTTTTTATCCCCAAAATATTAAGGCACACATAGATAAACATACTTATTCAATATTTATACCCTGACAATATTTATACAGATGGTTAGGAATCTGTTTGGAAATATTTTGTGGCTATAGATTTTTTTTATTTTATTTTTAAAAAGAGGATTTGGTTTGAGTAAATAAACCTTTAACCGAGCAGTATTATCAAATAGAATAAAGATTCAACTGTGACTGAATATTTTTCCATGGCCCTGTATGGTTGAGTTAATTTTTTCAACAATGATTTTTTTATATATTTTTAAATTCCATTGACCAAAGAAATACAGACTTTAATATCCCCATGTTTTCAATAATAAATCTGGTAATAAAATCTGGTTTACAAAGCTTTGGAAACATAGGTAGTACTCTTAGAGTAGGATTAATTAAAAATGATTGTTAAATAATATTTGCATTTTTTTTCTTAACCCAAATGAGACTGAGCATAGATGGTAATGTGCACAATCTTATTACTGTCCTATCTTTCCAGAAAGATTTCGATTAAGACAAACTAATTGGGCAGGCTACAATTAATAAAAATTGTTGTCTTTTTATATCATTTATGTTGCTGTCTTCTTAAATGACCCAGCAAGAGTCTACTTATCTTTGCAGCAGGATATAAATTTGATAAAGACATACTCATAAATTCTTGCTGAACTCTACAAACCTGTACAAATTCTAGTTGTAATTTTGAATATCCTTTCTGTGTACCCCTGCATTACATGGGTCGTGGTGACCTGCCATTATAAACGCACACAGCTACAATCCGTTCCACAAAAATTAGGGACACATAAGCAGAGATGTCCAAAACATTTTGACGTCAAAATCCACCCAACCCTGAAGCATCAGAATGACTAGCCTGATTTTGCTGGAAAGTTTCCAAAACTTGGAACTGCTTCTTCTGGCCTTACTGGCAGTGTTCTGACCTCAGAACAGGTTGTTCCAACTTCTGTTACATAACTGAAACCGACTGAATAAGGGATGAAATATGAACAGGACCATCCAACAACAGAAAGCTTCTGATGAAGTTGCAAAGGGATCGTTCAAAAGGCAAATATAATGACCTCAAAATATTTTCATGCTTCTACTAAATAAAATCAAACTGCTAATATTGTAAATGTTACATACACGGAAAGATTATCTATTGTGTGTAAGTCAGTCTTTTCTCTCTGTGTGTCGATTGATTCATTCCTCCTTCTATCAAGCCATGCATCAATCCATTGATCCATCAACTGATCTGTCTGTCTGTCTGTCTGTCTGTCTGTCTGTCTGTCGGTCGGTCGGTCGGTCGGTCGGTCGGTCGGTCGGTCAGTCGGTCGGTCGGTCGGTCGGTCGGTCGGTCGGTCGGTCGGCCGGCCGGCCGGCCTGCCTGCCTACCTGCCTGCCTACCTACCTACCTACCTACATATCATCTTCATATATGAAAATGAAACTGTTTGGTCTCTTTGTAGATAATATAGTTGACCTATGATCCAAATTATCAAGAGTCCCGTTTCAACAAGGAAGGAAGAGGGGGAAAAAGTTGCTGCTGGATACAGTTTTTTCTTCTACCACACCTCTGAGTCGCATGCCTGAGAGACAATTTCCTTCTAAACACCAACTTAAGAGGCAGAAAGCTTTTGATGGGGGATGGGATGGGTGAATGAACTTTAAGAGTACCTGGAGGCATTTAGAAATGACTGCATTGGGGAATTATGTATTTGGGAGATTACTGCTCATCGCATAGGCACACAAATTATCAGCAATTGACCTGTTCTTCTAGTGTATTGTTTATCAAGCTTAGGAGGAGGAGGAGGAGGAGGAGGAGTCATACCAAATGGGACAGGGAATGTAAAAAGCATCAAATGGAAGTCTGAAAATCTGTGCAACCCTGATCTACCTAGGAATTGCCAGATGCTTGGCTTTCTATATTAAGTAATAAAATTCATAAGTAATTGAAGCATTTAGTAAATCCATATTTTAGCAAAAATATATATATATATATTAAAATAAATGCAGAAATCAATGAATGCAAACGTTCAATGATTAAAAACATTAAAAACATTCTCTAATTTAAAACTTTCTCCCATTTGTTCAGAATTGACACTACCCAAAGGAAGCTTTAGGAGGTAACATCTGTAGATAACATCTGTATCTCTCTATGTAATGTAATATATGGATTATATAATTTATATGTGTAATGTAAATGTAATGTAACATCTGTCTCTTTCTCTCTCTGCTCTGAGAGCTTAAGGGAAGAGAGACTATATAACATTCTGACAGAGAATCTTGGAAACCTCATTTATTAATCCAGTCCTCATTTATTAATGAATACATTAAGTTGGAGCCTCTGGGTGTTGTCTGATCTTCTTTCTCAAGAGTCTCTAATGGATGAACTGATACTTTACTTAAGAGATATGGCTGAAATGTCTATCTGCTCCTTGCCTGCCATGTGTTAGAAAACTCCATTTTCTTTCTCAGCGTCAAGACCCAAACAGCTCAAGGGTAAGGAAATCAGGAAGGTCTCTTTAATGCTGGTCTTGGGGTAAATAGAGTGTAGCATCATGGTGTTGCACATGTGTGCAAAGGAGTAGAGCTGCGTCACAATAGCACTGACACTCTTTTTGTCATTTTGACAAAAGCATGTGATCCTAGGGTTGCCTCGTAGACAAATTATTCTGATTACAAATTGGGTGGCCTCTAATCCCATTATGGCCATGGACTGGTATTTTTCCCCAACCTTGACCATTTCCAGGAGTAGGGACTTCAACTGCCAGAATTCTTATCAGTGGCCATGCTGGCAGTGGAATCCTGGGAATTGAAGTCCACAAACCCAAGGTTGGCCAAGGTTGGGAACCAGTGCCATAGACAAAGATAGCAAGATGGGAAAGCAGCTATTCAGATAAATTATAAGTTATAATATAATGCAGAAGAAGGAATATGAGACTCCAATGTACTCTACATTAATTTGAAATAAGCACAATTTTTTAAAAATGGCTAACGTTTTTCAAGATCAGCCATTCCCATGAGATTTCATTAAGATTCTGAGTAACTTATCTAATCGTTGTAATGGAGAATCGATTAACCTTGGCAGTTTTTGAACGTTGTGCTGTTTTACTCTAGAACCATGAAACCCTGGAAGAAACAACATCCATCTTACTGAGCTATAAAATCTAAGTGCTTTCTCAGTTCCAGGCCCATAGCTATCAAATAAACATATCATTGCTTCCCTCTATTGTTCGTGATGTAACCCATGGAAGCATCAAGTGCAGGCCATAATTTGCTTAATAACCTGTTCCATACCTTTATCTCCTCTAGAGTCATTTGAAAATAAATCCGTCCTTCCCTCCTCTTCTTCTTCTATTTTGTGTATTCAGAGAGAGGTTTATGCTAAATGAATGAAGTCTAGGACTACCTCAAACTTATGTACTTAATCAGATAACCACAGTGTGCTTGTGTCTGTGAATATCCTATCATTCATTGTTCAATAATCTCTCCAGTGCTTTGCATCCTCTCTAGTTGATTTTATAAATCCAAGGGAAACACCACCAAGGGATGTCTCCATTTGTATCTCTGCAGCTAGGGAGGAATGGGCAGATTGGAGACAATGACATCCAGCACTGCACATCCTCTGCCACAGCTAATAACAAAATGACCCCAATGACGCCAAGATAAATCACTCTAAGAATAACCCAGGTTGAAGAAGAAGAAACACAGAGAAATTGAGAAATTGCAAGCATTAGTATTCCCTTCGGCCAACTGCTTGGGATGTGTGATATCTAGGTAGCAGATACAAATGCTTAAAGTGAAAATAAATAAGTAGTTATTTCTAGAATCTGTTTTTGTGGTGATAACTTAACAAACATATCTTTTTTTTTCAATACAATATCTTTTGCCCTCTGGGTATTTTTGAGAAGTGGGCAAGAAGATGATGGATTTCCTTATGTCAACAGTATGTAAGTTGCACCCCATATAAACAGAGGCATAGAATCAAGATCACGCAAAGTATTGTTACCGCTTTATAAAACCCTAGTAAGACCACACCTGGAATACTGCAGCCAATTTTGGTCACCATGTCACAAAAAAGATGTTGGGAGTTTGGAAAAAATTCAGAGAAGAGCAAATAAGATGATCAAACATACGAAGAACGGCTATGGAACTTGGGTTTGGCTAATCTAAAGAAAAGAAGAAATAGGGGAGACATGATAGCAGTGTTCCAGTATCTAAGGGGCTGCTACAAGGCAGAGGGGGCCAGGTTGTTCACCAAAGCACCAGAGGGAAGGAGGAGAAACAATGGTTGGAAACTGATCAAGGAGAGAAGCAACCTGGAATTAAGGAGAAACTTCCTGACAGTGAGGACAATCAACCAATGGAACAGCTTACCCCAAGAAATCATGGGCACCTCATCACTGGAGATTTTTAAGAAGAGGCTAGACACTCACTTGTCTGAGATGGTATAGGTTCTCCTGCTTGAGCAGGGGGCTGGACTAGAAGACCTCCAAGGTCCCTTCCAGCTCTATTCTATTCTATTCTATTCTATTCTGTTCTGTTCTGTTCTGTTCTAGATTCTATTCTGTTCTGTTCTAGATTCAATACAGAAATCATGTGCAAAGCTTGCAGGAGACTTTAGCTGTTTATATATTTCTCTGGGACTGGAGCACCTAAGAAGCCAGAAGCCCAAATCTAATGTCAGACTCAAAGCCAGAGACAAGACAGTGAGTTCCAATTGAATCTAATCCTTTATTTGCCTATGCCTCATAGACAGAATCTTGCCCAGCTAAAGTTATAACCTTCTAAGTTACTAAACAGATTCTAGAGTGTGGCTACCCTGAGCTTCTTCCTCCTTCCCCCATTCATCTCAGGACTGCTTGGTTTCTTAATTCCAGGCCCCTTTCTGGGAAGGTTCTGACTTGGCCAAATCTTCCCCCTCTACCACTGCAGGTGTTAAGTGTTTTCTGGTGAGACTGGTTTATCAGGGCAGACTGGTCTACCCCAAATATGGGAGGGAGCATACTACTTCCGTTTTCGCCTTTCAGCTCCAATCTAGGAGCCTTCTCCTAGCTACATAACAGTCTCCCTTTAATTCTTTGTTGGTAAATTTAAATTTTAACACATTGCAGGTGTTCTTTGGTGCAAATTCAATGAACAGCCCTCCAATCTGCAGATTTTAGTGCTCAGCACATGGAAGTATTTGTGGGTACTTGGATGCCCAGAACTATTGAGGGAATAACAAACATGCCTTCATTCCCATCACAATGCTTGTAGGCTGAACAATTTCAGAAGATTGATGTCAATATGGGATGATTTATTTCGCTTTTCATCAACCCTTGGAGAAATTAAAACATCGGGCATTTTTCCGCTTGAAGAGTTTTTCCTGTACTAGTGTTGTCTCAATAGGACTGTGAGAATCAGGCAAACTCCCACTCAAATCATTGATTTGATCGGTTCTGGTAGCCAAACTGCATTGTCAAATCCAATCAGTACAATTTAGATTTCTCGACTGATTTGGGAAAGATTCTTTCTGTGCATACCTAAATGCATTCTAATCAGTCCAGAGACATGTGATTCCACAATTGGAACAATTCAATTTGGAAAGTTGTCTCAGTTTGGATATTTGATCAACCCACCTTCAGATGAACTCCTCGGGCTAATTTTCTGCAAAGTCCTCCCCCAGATGAGATGGAACATTTACCTAAATGTTCACAAGAACATAGTCACATTAGCTAGAAATCCTGGAAGTTAATCCCAAATTGAAATAGGCGGTGTAGAATTACACCCCTTTCTAGTTTATTTTGGCAGCTGCTGAATTGAAGAAATAATTGAGCTATATATACTATAGGATCATGAACTTACATTTTCCGTATTGTGGCTTTATTCATGCTCCATTAATGCATGTGACAGTGTGCCATTGTTCAAAAGTTCTCCATCTCTGGATTTTGTGTTAAATCATTCTTACACCTGCTCACCTGGACCAATTTTGGAACACCCTATACCTTGTACTCATTATTATTAGCACAGATCACCATCAATTTTGGAAGAGAGGGTTGTCTAGCACTAAACTAGACAATGAAAAATGATGAAGGACACATATTTGATCATAGAACGGCTGCCAGTTTTGGCAGGAGTTCAAAAGAAAACGGTGGGAGATGTTTCTTAAGTATGATATATCTCAAATTAGGTCAGGAAAAATTAGGAGGACTTGGCTGAGGGCATAATTTTAATTGAGAATAAATAATGAGCATAATAACATGTCACATAAGAGAGAAAGATTTTGAAATTTTTTCTTCTTTTAAATGTATTCCTAAAAGTTTGGAACTCACAAATTCAGCTCTTCAGGTCTTGCAAATAGCAAGAATAGCAAAACTGTACAATTTCAATATATGTTGTACTGTGGGGTTACATTTGCATCCTGTGTTTGGATATAACATTTGAACCACGGTTATTTTTTAATGGGCAGAGTTGTCCACTCAGTATTCTGCAGATGTATAGGGAGAACCAGCTAATTCAGGGATATTCACTGAGCCATGGGTAACACAAACCATGGTTTAGCAAATGTGTGAACCCACCATTAGACTCACATTGAATATCATAAGGAAAATGTAGTCAAAATCAGCATACTACTCTTATTCATTACTTATTTTTATCCTCCTCCTCCTCCCCCCCTCCTCCTCCTCCTCCTTATTCCATTTTGCATTACACACTTCTATCCATGCCTATCAAGGTATTCTGACTGGTTAATAAATATGGTTAACTGCTAATAATCAAATACTAAATGTTTTGGTGTGGATATATTTGTGAACATGATGCATAATCTTTTTGTATATTTTCAATCATAGCTGCTCTTCCTTTTTTCTGCCAAGTTTGTAGCATCACTGTTTTCATAATGCACTTGAACATGACTCATTTGACAGTCTCCCAAAGGAAGAGGTAGAATTAGTCACAAACACACTGATATAATTAAGAAAATTATGATCAGCAGCAAGATGAGAAAGAGTAAAAACATGAAACAAATATGGTTTTTTCTTCATAATAAAGAAATAAATACAGTGCAAGTAATGAGGCATATCTAGAAAGCCAGAAAAAAAATGCTTAATATCCTTAATTTTAACATGGACTTTAAAAAAACTACCGTATTCTTAAAAGAATGAGATTTTAGTTTGCAATGTTTGTCTGCAATATGTAAGAATGATGATATAACTTGCCATCTTGCTTCATTCAAATTGCATAAATCTCAATATTTTGAGGAGGGAGGGAGGGAGGGAGGGAGGAAGGAAGGAAGGAAGGAAGGAAGGAAGGAAGGAAGGAAGGAAGGAAGGAAGGAAGGAAGGAAGGAAGGAAGGAAGGAAGGAGACTGGAAACACAACCAAATGTGCTAATTCTACTTTATTGTAAGGCTATATTAACAAAATCTTGCAAGTCTGAAAATCCAAACTTACTGCCACCACTTTTAACCACCCAAACAATTAGGATGGGTCCTTCCTATGTTTTTTTCTCTGACCATTACTCCTCCGGGTGCTCCTGGCTCTCTTATCTGATTGTTTTCTAGGTAGCATCTTTTCCCTTCTTCCCCCAAGGTCATTCACACATTCCATTATAGGATGGGAGGGATGAAGAAGGAAGAAGGGAAAAGGAAGAAAGAAGAAGAAAGGATTGTTCACCATGAACAATCCAGTGAAAATCATTTGAGGCAGAGTGAATCCAGGATTTTATTTTAGCTACTAACTCAGTCCTTTTCTCCTGATCTCCTCCCTACCCACTCAGTTTTCTGCATTTCCCTGGTATAATTTGGTGAGTCATATGTTACTTCCTTCTTCTCAACAATTGGGAGTCAGAAATCCTTAATGATCTGCAGCAGATCTATTTTATTTTCCATCAACTTCAGAGTAGTTCGAAAATACATTTATAAAATATGGCTGATCGAATCCAAGACAACTCTAAAAATAGTCCCCCAACTTCCGTCAGAAGATGACAATCTACCTTCTTTTTGCCCTATATCAAACTATTTCTCTTTTGATTGTTTCCCTTCCCAGGAAGACCTTCAGCATCCCTTGCAGTCTCCTTCCTCGTGGATCTGTATTCTTGTATATCACTGCAAAATTTGTATTCCAGAACTACATCTAAAACAACAACAATGTTGTAGGGACGAGCCGGGGTCTTTCATTCCTTTGAGTAGATGGTTTGAGGACAAAACCAAGGGTGGGACCAGGACATCTTACATCCAGGTGGTCCTCAACCTAAAATCATTTGTTTAACGACCATTTGAAGTTACAACGGCACTGGAAAAAGGGATTCGGGACCAATCCTCACACTTACGACTGCACAGCATCCCCACAGTCCTATGATCAAAATTTGGATGCTTGGCAACTGGCATGTACTTGCAACAGTTGCAGCATCCCAGGGTCATGTGATCACCATTTGTGACCTTCCCAGCTGGCTTCTGACAAGCAAAGTCAATGGGGGAATACAGATTTGCTTAATGATCACACAATTCACTTAACAATGCAGTGATTCCCTTAATAACCATGGCAAAAAAAGATCATAAAATTAGACGCGATTGACTTAACAAGCACCCTGATTAGCACAAGAAATTCTGGTCCCAATTGTGATCAATCTAGTATTCAAGGCTAGAAAGTAGGAGACCCTGAGTTCAAGTTCCATCTTAACCATGAAAACCAGCTGATGACTTTGGGCCAGTCACTCTCTCTCAGACCTCACAGAGTTGTTGTGGGGCTATAAAAGGAGGAGTAAGGTGTGTTGGATATGATTGTCGCCTCAAGTTATTTGTAAAAATAATATAATAATAAAAATAATAATGGCAGGATACAAATAAATAAGTTTATCTTTTCACATTTAAAATTCCAGTTTAGCCGTAATTAACCTTAGGGATGGTCTGTAGAGTTATTTTGGTTTCAAGCTACACACTAAGATATAAACAATTCAGCTCTTTTAAAAGAGAAGTGACAAACTGAATAAAGAGGCAATGTGTGCCTTTTTGTTGACTACAGATATGCTTCAGATCCAATATTATGAGCTGAGCATTCAAAATCAGCTGCTGGGGCAAAGCAATCTATCAGTTGGTGTTCTTCCATCTTCTAAATAAGATCCTTCCTTTGCAATACATGAGGAAGTGTCCCCCATTTCGGTAAGTTCAGATAAAACAGTGAACCAAATAAAATTCTCCCCTATTTATACAGTATACACAAATGTCCTCCACAGTGACAAAGTCTCATAGCGTTTTGTGCAGCCAGAAGGCATGCCTCTTTTAATGTTCTTTTCAGGGAAGGAAGCAAAGCTTGCATTTGAGCTTCTTGAGAAAGAGAGAGAGAGACTCCATTTATTTGGTGTTCACAAATATTGATTGACAGTTTCTATTTATAAGCAGGCTGGTGAGTTAAATGCAATCCACTTCACTTGTGCAATTGCAGCCTAATGTGAAGAAAAGCTTTCTCCAGGCAGCCTTTTTTTTTTTTTTAAGCTGCATACATAAAATTATTTCTGGAATTCATTGAAATAAGAGTTAGAAACCAGGAGACCATGCGTTCTAGTTCCATCTGAGGCACAAAGCCAACACGGTGATCTTGGGCCAGTCCCTCAGTCCCAGCCCCAGGAAGGAGGCAATGGCAAACCATTTCTGAAAAAGCTTCCAAGAAAATTACAGGGTCTAGACCAGGCTTTTGCCAAGAGTCAACACTCTGCCTTCATCTCTGAGCATTCTTCTATGTGAAGCCCAACAAGATGCAACTCAGAACCTCTGTCTGCTGGGCTAGATCTAATTTCTCCTAAAAGTGCTTTACCGTGCAATTGACAATTTCTTAATGCATCAGTTTTACCCCTTCCTCCCATGGAAAATTAAAGTTTTAAAATTAAATTAAATTGGCAGTTTGCCTCTGAATGTTAGCTATGCAAACTTGGGGCTCCTCCAGGGCTTGCAAAGATAGGACTAGAGGTCTCACACATCTGCAGGGTGTCTATTTGTGAAATATCTAGTAGTTTTTTAGACTACACTTTAAGGTACCTTGTAACTCCAGGATTTAATAGATTAGATAGTGATAGTTTTGAAGACATCTGCATTTGGTAATTATATTCCCCCATGACCATACATAATCCAAAGGAGTCAGTTTGATGTAGTGGTTAAGCTGCCAGCCTAGAAACTGGGACACCATGAGTTCTGGATCTACACTGGGCACAAAGCCAGTTGGGTAACCTTGTGCCAGTCCCTCTCTCTCAGCCCTGAAAAACCAAACCACATCATGGAATCATTTTTTTTCTATGGTCATAGACCAAAGATTAGCAAATTACATCTGAAATCTTGCCAAGAAAACTTCAAAGACTTAACCAGGCAGTTGCCAGACATCAAGATCGACTCAAAGGTACAAACAAGAAAAAAAAATCTATATCTATCCAAAATTATTTATTATTTGAAATGTCTCTCAAATTAACAACAACAAAAATTAGTCCCGTTGCATTGATTCTACCTTCAGAAAACTTCAGACAACTCTACCTGGATGATTGAGAAGCTTCATTGACATTTGCACTTTGGGGGAAATCCCTGACATTGGTGTGGCACACCAACCTCAGGGATTTCCTCCCCAAGTGTGCTGTAATGTGTCAATGAAGATTGCCAGTCGTCTCTGCCTAATTGCCTTGCTCTGACTGAGGAAGCTGCCTGGATGGACAGTGAAACGTCTCTCAAACTAACAGCAACAACAAAAAATTAGTCCAGTTGCAATGATTCAATCTGCAATTGAATCAGAAAACCTTCAGACAACTCTACCTGTACATATATGACATTCTACATATATGACTTTTCATATAGAGTATGTACATTTATTGCTCCTTGAAGTCATGATAGACGCTTTCCCTTTGTAGCTCCTTTTAAGATGCTATGATATCAACATCTCTTCTGCCGCTGAAAGTTTTTTTTTTATCTGACTCTGAACAAGAGGTTTTACCTTTTCTCTTTTCCACCATTTCCTTTTTTAAAAAAAAAACAAGCTTTGATTTTTGTCTCTTTTGAGATGGGTTTATCTTCCAAAGTAGAAGGGAAAGGAGGTCAGATTTCCCCGGCTATTATTATACTATTACTGAACTGGGGGTCTCATTTGATTTCTCTTCCCGGCTCTCTTTTTCACTTTCCAGAAGAGCAGCAATATCTTTCATACACATCTTGCCCATAGTTGGAGCAAAATACCAGGTAGGCATTCCATGCAAGATAGATGGAAGCATGTCAGGCTCAAAAAACCAAGGAAGACACCCTGAGGTTCTTCTAAGCAGTTTCCTTTATTGTTCCCCACCTATAGACAGAAATCTTGCCACACAAAGCAGTTACTTGTGCAATTAAACATATACTTTGAGAACTATCACAGAGAAGAGCAGCTTCTCCAAAGTACCTGAGGGCAGGACAAAATAACAGGTGGAAGATCATTAAAGAGAGATCCAGCCTAGAACTAAGGAGAAATTTCCTGACAATTGAGAAGAATTAATCAGTGGGATGGCTTGCTTCCAGAGACTGTGGATGCTCCATCAATTGAAGGCTTCAAGAAGAGATGGGACAGCCATCTATCTGAAATGGTATGTGGTCTCCTGCTCAAGCAGGTTGTTGGACTAGAAAACCTCCAAGTTCCCTTCCAACCCTGTTATTCCATGTTGTAACTCTTAGGAAGGAACTGACTTGGCCTTCTTCCTCCCAACTAAACTATCTCAACTCTTGCCCCTCTGGAACGCAGCCCCTCCCTCCTGGGAACACAGGCTACATTCCACCATAGAACAGCCCAAAATGATCGAGCTATTGCAGCAATGCAGAGAGCAGATGTATGAATTTTAAAAAAAGATCCAGATTTTCAACATTCATTCTCTAATAGTTCAACCTCACTGCTATATACGATTCCTTGAAGAAGCTACCCTTTGTTAGGTTTACACAATACATTAAGCCAAATTCAGAACTTAGGAAACTTAGCATGCTGTCAGAACCCAGATTAAATGACAAAATGGTGACTAATGAAGGGAAGGGGGATTGAAACTGCGGAAGTAAGGAGAATAGAATAAAGTTTATTGAAAAATGTCTTGGTTGAGTGGATTCCTGAAACTGAGTAATCCACTGTGCATCATCTTCTTGGTACCATTCAATTCTGTCTACAAAGGAAGAAAATTTGAATCTTGATTCTGTGCGATGAAAAGCTGTCTAAAATGCAACAACAGCTAATCATTTTTCAAAAACAATGGCAAAAACAATCATTCTTTATCTATTTTCAATCTCCTATTTATTCATTTGTGCATGTTACAAATTTGACGTTTGGAGCAGAAGTCAACATTTGTGATGCTTATGGAAACTCTTCTTAAACGTGATGTGACATTTTAAAAAAATAGACATGCTATTTTATATTTGAAGTACATTCAAGGTTTGGATTCAGGGGGAGAAGTTGCTTTTCTTTGTATATTAACAATTAAAAATACATGCCCATTGCACACTTCCCTCTCAATTAAAATAAACACCACTATCTACATTGCAAATGTTTTCCTGCCAAATTACCAACAATAAAGTTGAATTGTAGCAAATTAAAATGCATGGGATATATCCCATTATGAGTTTCAGTCTGGATATTTAAATATCTTTTCAACCAAAAAAAAAAATCCAACCCTCCTCAAAACCATATACCCTGAAGCCAAATCAATTCTATCCATTTGGTAGTGATAGCTTCAAACTCAATAATCTCTTGTCATTCGAGAATTAACTAATGAGTAATGAAGCACCCCTTACTTGTGGGAAAAATATGTATTGAGGTTGAATGAAAAAAATTGGGGCAAAAAAACCAGAGAGAAACTTTGCATTCATCTTTACAATATAATGTAAAGGGAAGGGGGAAAAAAAGTAATCTTTCTATATTTTTTGACAATAGAAAAACTGGGATTGCCAAATATATAAGAGGAAAGTTTGAGGGAAGCATATTGGTGACTAGGAAATATCCTCAAAGGAAGTGGGGTCAGGATTGTTTTTGTTTTGTTTTGTTGTTTTTGCCTTTGCTTTTGCATTGGAAGGATGCACTGGGAGTTAGTGTTTTTAAAAAATAAATTAGGGATTATCACTTTGACCTTCTGGGACCCTAAGAATGATCCTACAAGGAACAGTGCTATTGGGAAATTGCTAGCTAGGCTAGAAGGAGGGGTCAAATGAGGAGCCAGCTTAGAATCCTTGGCAACCACAAGAGACATAAGCTTGCTCTCCCCCAAGATCCATGAAGCCCTCTCTGGCTGTTCCCAGGGGAAGGCCAGCAGTCTGGGGAGATTCTTATACTATAGGTAGAGACAATAGCTCATTCTAGTTATTCACAGCTAGCTTCAGTTGCTTGTATCCGACAAGTACTATCATTTTCATTGATAAAATCAAAAGGTGAGGGATGGAAGTGGAGAGTGATCCAGAATGGAGATGAAGGCTGGAATCATGGAATGTAACTTACCTCAGAAAAGAGACTCCAAAATTTAGCCCAGAATAAGACAATGACAGACCAGTTCTCTGTTGTTGCCAAGAACTTGCATGGACGTGGCTAAAATATTTAGACAAGACTGAGTGACAGCCAAATGAGACTTCTAGGTTGGAAAATGCTATGTAAGAATACTGAATTTTCCTAAGAAGAACTAAAGGTGATCAGCTGGCCAGACCGATGCCATAAGAAGTCTGGTCACCACTAATGGTGACAATATAGGAAGAGAAATTCCTTGTTTTACAGGGACACATACAACTGGAACGTGGACTGCAAGAAACTTGAATCAAGTAAACTGTGAAAGTGAAAATGAAGTGCAATAAATTAGGCGTTTTAGGACTAAATGAACTGGAATAGACAACTTTAAATTATTACTATTCAGAGAATGAGTACACTCAACTGAATGGAGTAGCAATCACTGAAATGATCTAATGAGATTGAAGGGAAATAGAGAGACTACCCTGAAACTCTTTACAAATGAGATTATAAAATGACAGAAACATTTACAGAAAGAGAAAACAGACAGGACCTAGTAAGTAAGATAGGACAGAAATAGTCCACTAGCAAGGGAGATATGACAGAAATAGCCCAACAATCAAAGCAGCAGGTGCAGATTAAATATCCTCTAAACAGTTTAAAGTTATGGGGAGAAGAAGCAGTTAAAGTGTTAATTGATCTATGTCAACAAATATGGAACACGTTTGTGTGTCTCCAGAGACTGGAAATGATTGGTGTAATATCTATTTAGAAGGGGGGGAAAGGGCGATACAAAGAATGTGCAAATTACTGAACCATTACCTAATTCCTGAAGCAAGCAGAGTAGGGCTGTTGTGTGAAAGAAAAACAAAGCCACACATGAAGAGGGAAATGTGTAATTGAACAGACAAGTTTTAGAAAAAGCAGAGGGATACAAAATTCAAAAGCTAGGATAAAACGGATGAGGGAAAGGGAAGAACATAGAAGGAGCTGCATCCTTGTTTCATTTTTTTTTGATAACAAAACTTAGTGTGGATCATGTCAGAGTGTTCTGAAAAACTTTTTTAGTAAACACGAAGTGTCTGTAGTGACCGTATTGGAGGAACAAGGAGGTTCGTTATAAGTTCTTCTCAGAGGATATGTCCATGGAAATTTCTTTTAAAAGCAGCATTGTCAACTGCTAATTGCAATTACAGAATAACAGAAAATCAATGAGTTTAAACTGATTCCTACCTGGATGAGCCAACCACTGTTTAGGAACTAAAAGCGTAGTTTTCTAGTGTCAGTTACTGCTTTGTGACTTACCAGGATTATATTATTTGGATTTATGCATACGCCTTATTCAATTCTACCTGTTTCGATTTATTCTACCTGCTTTCTATGCCTTTTTAAAGTTTGATCTCTGAGCATAAGTAAATAACAATTGTCTTTCCACTAGTCATATATAGCTTTGAAAGTTGACCACTTAGAGAAAGTGAGGAAAAGAAGATAAGATACTTTCAAATTTTAGATATGAAGAACACAATATCAAAATAAACATGAACCACCAGGAAACCCTTTTGGACAATCCCGGATGAAAGAAAAGAAAAACCAACTGTTCCCTTAAGCAAATTAGAAGCAGAAACTGAAATACTTTGTTATATGATGTGACCAGATGACCCTTCGGGGCAGGGCTGACGGAAACGGAAGAAGAAGAGAAAAGATAAGGTGGTGGTGATAGAGATGTGCTGTAGGAAATTACATCACTATCTTTGGAGAAACTTCAAGAAATTGTTGGAGACAGATTGAGATGATGGGCAACACCAAGCCCTGTTAGATGACATCTACCTTGAAATGGTTTAAATCATGCAGATTGCCACTGAATTTTGGTAGTTAAATCTTGGAGCACTCCAAAAACAATTTCCCCTCAAAAAAAGAAAATGCACTAGAGGCTATGGTCCCCAAGTTTCCACTCCTATCTTATGTCCTAAGACACATATTATGTCTGCTGCACATTGGATAGATTTAATTACATACTTCAGAGCTACGTTAAGCCCTTTTCTCAATATCACTGAGCCTTGGGATGAATGTTTATCTGCTGTTATTGATAGTTTCACCAATGGAGTTACTGCATCTTTCTGCATCGTTTTTATATTTACTCCAAAGGAAGTCCCACCAAGCTTCTCCTCAGACAGAGACATCTAGAAGTGCTATTTTTGGCAAATGGGGGGGGGGTGCCTTGGAGGAGGTGTCTATGGCACTCATCCTGTCAGGCTTTGCATTTCTGGAAATCGTGCTGGCTACGTTCCGGTCTCCAAAATGAAACAGTGCTTTTAAAAAAATTCTCTATTGATGCTTTTACAGTAAATGAACTGAGCATAGCAATTTTGCATGGTGATGTATTTCCTTTTTACCATGCTAGGAAGCCAAGTTTCAAACGAACTTTTTTCACTGCAAAATTACTTCCTGTAGTAAGTTCAGCTGCTCAAAAAAATCCTCCTTTAACAAGCCAGCTCCGTAGGAAATGATCTTGCCCTAGTTAGCTCTTTTTTTTTCATTATACCACATACTTCCCTTTGGATTTTCTGAATTCCCTCTTCTAAATCTGGAGTGTTTTATTTGAAGGAAATTGTTGTTGAATCTAAGGAATCGTTCTTGCTTTTATTGTTTTAATGAAGCATTTCTAACAGAATTTATATTCTAGCTGATAAATGTTTACACTAGAATCTCGCCAGTATCATCTAAATCAAAACGAGCAGAAAGAAAAACTTGCTGGATAAGTAAGAAGTTCAGTTTCATATGAAATACAGTGTCAAGCTGCTTCATGGCTGTTTCTCAAAATTTTGGCAACTTTAAAATAGCCAGCCATGCTAGCTGGGGAATTCTGGCCATTGAACTCCTCATATGTTAAAGTTCCTAAGATTGAGAAACATCGGTTTAATGCCAAAATTTTAAGCTTGCTGCTGGGCATTGCCTAACACATATCTACCATAGTAGCCATGTATAGTAGCCAGGATCCATTTACCATAGTAGCCACTCATTTTGATATTTCTGAGAAACTTCCTACGCATGACTTGATCAATGGCAAACATACTTGTCTGGTTGAAGCATCTTTGCTGGTGGCCTGCTGAGACCCTGCTGAATTAAATAGTGGTTAAAACAAAGATTTGGAAATGAATCTCTAGCCTTTAGTCCAGATTACTGAGGTTTTTTTTTTACAATCATGTTCTTCATTGGGAAAAACAAATAGACCTTGCTTGGATCCACTGAAGTCTGTTTACCAGAGCTATGCTCTCAGTGAACCAGGGAAAGTATAATAGAGCTCAAATAGAGAGTCCTATAGCTGGAGGTACAAGAAGATAGACCCAAAACTTTTCTCCTCTATTAGGAGACCTCCAAGATGTCCTTTTCCACATATTTGTATGATATTCTCCACATTTCTTACAGAAGATCATGTGAATCAATGCTTTGTCCTCAGTGGGGATGACAAGAAAGTACTATAACATTCCTTACCAAGAACATCTGTCTCTCTGTTCAGATATCCCAAAGGTGCTTTTTCGGGAGGCAACTGGACTTTCTTGTTTTTTCTCTTTGAAGACGTTTCGCTTCTCATCCAAGAAGCTTCTTCAGCTCTGACCGGATGGTGGGGAATGGAAGAAGCTGAAAAAGCTTCTTGTATGAGAAGCAAAACACCTTCAAAGAGAAAGTCCAGTTGCCTCCTAAAAAAGCACCTTTGGGACAACCATGACCTGGATGACTGAGAATCTCCATAGACATCTGTTCAGATACTTAAGCCAAGTGATTGTTTATGTTTTCTTATACTGTCCCCTATATCAGAGATCCCAAACCTTTAGGGCACCAGGGACCAGTGCCATGGAGAAAGATTTTTCTGTGGAGGGGGTATGGTTTTGAATACTGCCTGCATCCTGAGGATGGAGCTTTGCTTGTTTGTGCGACCCACTTGCTGGCATGCTGTGGCCCAGGGCCGGTCCACGGACAGGGGGTTGGGGACCCCTGCCCTATATCATATCTGACATCTTACCCTCATTGCACCTAGACTGATTCCTAGACTAACACAATCAATTATGATAAACCAGGTGTTGTGAGATCAGCCTGCTGACATTTCTAGAACAGTTGCTAATTTTGTTATTATCGCTTTTGCTGTTAGAAATTACAGGGGATGCCCAACGATAAATGAAGGCTGGTCTCTGTTTTTGTAATCACCTTTACAAATCCCAAGCATTTTCACTTTTCAGTTGGTTTTCATTTGATTTAATCAGATACTGTACGTGTTTGACTCATCACAGTAACCCTTACTAAAAGTTGCTAAATTGGATCTTTTTTATAGTTAAATGTTTCTTTATTGCATAAGACGTTTATTTACTGTTTATTTATTGACAATTCACAAATAATAGGTTTCTGATGTCCAAACATTTGTCTATATCATCTTTAAGCATTTAACTGGATGGATGGATGGATGATTACAAGATGAGGGAGAGAGAAGATAGATAGATAGATAGATAGATAGATAGATAGATAGATAGATAGATAGATAGATAGATAGATAGATAGATAGATAGATAGATAGATAGATAGATAGATAGATAGATAGATAGATAGATAGATAGATAGATAGATAGATAGATAGATTCTCCTTTGAATCAAAGCAAAAGCAGTTTTAAGGATCCCCCCCCCCAGGAACTGAAGGAGAAAGTCCAAATGAAAACCTCAGAAGACTTTTTTATTTTGATTTTTTTGCTCAGCCGTTTTTCTGACCAAAAATTGTTTCAGCACAGCATTATGGAAATTAATGAGATACAGGTCTAAGAAAAACACTTTCTA
Organism: Azemiops feae; assembly: GCA_023970755.1. Classification (NCBI taxonomy): domain Eukaryota; kingdom Metazoa; phylum Chordata; class Lepidosauria; order Squamata; family Viperidae; genus Azemiops; species Azemiops feae. The sequence goes on along the minus strand of JALGBA010000702.1, from coordinate 221,908 downwards.
GAACAAACGAGCATCAGATCCCTTTAGGAAGGAATGAGTTATATTTAGATTGGATTTGACTTAGAAGGCACATTTCCATGTGAAGCTATGATGACAGGAGCTTTATTAAAATCTGGTCAACCCTGTTTTAAGTTGTTGCCTAATTAGAGGGAGAAAAATGACAGGCCCAACTATCTACCCTGCATTTTCTTCCTTGAAAGTGTGCCCACCAAAAAGAGTTGAGAGGTGTGCCAATGTGCTGGGCATATGTCTGAAGAGCATGCAAAATACATCCTTCTGTGTCCAGAACAAGTCATCATGATTCTTTAAGGGAACTGAAACCACTCAAGACAAAGAAAAAAGACAGGGAGGAGTATGCTGGATCAAAAGGGACAATGGGTCTTCAAATTCTTTCTTCACAAATAAATTCATCTGATGTCTCTTATGCTTCTCCTGTTTCTCAATTGCCCAATGTTGCTTGTTGATAATGGAAGTTGAACACCAAGACAGGAAGGCTGTAAGTTGATAGTCCTTGAGTTATGATCATAGTTGGAACTAGAATTTCCATTGCTAACCAAGATGGATGTTAAGTGAGTTGCACTCAGTTTAATGATCTCTTTTGCCATGGTTCTTAAGTAGATTGTTGCAGTTGTTAAGTGAATTGTGCAATCATTAAGCAAATCTGGCTAACCCCATTGACTTTACCTATGATAAGCTGGCTGGGAAGGTCGCAAATGGTGATCACAAGACCCTGAGATGCTACAAACATCACAAATACATGCTGGTTCACAAGTGCCCAAATTTTGATCTCATGACTGTGGGGATACTGCAGTGGTCATATGTGTGAAGACCAGTTTTAAGACACATTTTTCAATGCCACTGTAACTTTGGACAGTCACTAAACATATGGTTGCAAGGTAAGGACTACCCCAACCTAATCTTTAGCTTAACATGTTGTGCAATCCAGAGCTCTAAGCATTTTGATTCAGCAACCATGAAGTCCACATTGGTCAATATTTCAGATCCAGAATTAGAGATGCGGTTGGAACAATCGTTAGTTATTTCCTTGGGGTGATAGACCAGAGAAATAAAATACAGTAACCAGGTAATGCAATAAGCAGAGACTCATAAAAGGAAAAGATATAGCAAATTCAATGCAATGCTTCCTAAGGGTGATCAATATTGTGCAGAATTTAGCTGTTTTCCCAAAATCACAGTCCACTAATAAAAATAGTCTGATCCACTAATAAAAAAGATGAACTCCTCTACTACATGAAACACTTAGTGGGGTGAGGGGATCAGTAGTCTGGAGGGCCAGGTAACATCAAAGGAACAGTGAAGCAACCCAGGAACAAGTATTTCAAGGGCTTCATTTATTTATTTATATCTATATTAAATGTATACCCTGCCCATCTCGCCATCAACGACATTCATGGATATAGAAAATGGAAAGCGTGACTGCAACTTCTATCCTAGTGCTCACAGAGCACTGATGATGTTACCTAGTTTGGGTCATGAAACATCTGCAAGAAAACAAACAAGCTCAGAGAGCAACAAGGACCCTTCATTTCAACCCTGAGCTAAAAATATTCTCCTTTTTTTAAAGATGTCAGATCTTAATGAGTAATCTTTTGTGCTATGCATGTCATGCAATTTTTTAAATGAGGATTAATATTCTTACTACTGTTTTGGCTCAAGTCCTAAGGGCCAGTCTTTGAAACTGGGGTAGCCCAGGAGCTGGATCTTACTGTTTTGACAGCTGATACCAAGCTGAGTTGCATTTCCTTCCTTTCTCCTAGACATGGCAAAGAACGCAGTAATGCTTTCATGATTTACATATTAAAAGCAATCTGTTAGACCCAAATGTTCCAGGATTGCACAAGAGAAATTCCACTGCTGAAAAACATAAACAGAGGCAAACAGTTGGAAGGTCCGAAGTCCAAAGTTGTGTGAAAGTACGCACAGTGGCAATTCTATTAGGCTTCTGGTTTTTCCGATCCAGCAAGTGAGCAATAGATACTTCAGTATTCCTTAAAACAAATAAAAACATTTATTGGGCTATGAGTTCCCTGTAAGATTAGCACAGCAAACCAAAGCTTTTCAGATTGTTTGTATTTGTGTTTGAGTGTATTTGTGTGTGACTGCTTTCTTCTTTATGAACATCTACACTTACATTTGAACATGTACACATACTAGCTGGATTCATGAAATCCATAAGTTGGTTTCTAAACTCATTTTCTGAGATCCATAAGTTAAATAAAAAAGTAGGTTTGCACAACACACTAATCCTCATAACAAAACCTAAGATTAACACTAACCATGTTTATCGTAATATATGAACACAGCTTCAAACTAATCTCATTAAACTAACCATAGTTTTAACTAACGTGGTCAGCCATGTTGGGTGAACACAGCAACATAGTCAGTGAAAATACTGTAGAATAGAATAGAATAGAATAGAATAGAATAGAATAGAATAGAATAGAATAGAATAGAATAGAATGGGACCTTGGAGATCTTCTAGTCCAACCCCCTGCTCAAGCAGAAGAACCTATACCATTTCAGATAAGTGACTGTCTAGCCTCTTCTTAAAAACCTCCAGTGATGGAGCGCCTACAATTTCTGGTGGCAAGCTGTTCCACTGGTTAATTGTCCTCACTGTTAGGAAGTTTCTCCTTAATTCCAGGTTGCTTCTCTCTTTATTTTCCATCCATTGTTTCTTGTCCTGCCCTCTGGTGCTTTGGAAAATAAGTTGACCCCCCCTCCTCTTTGTGGCAGCCCCTCAAATACTGGAATACTGCTATCAGATCACCCCTATTTCTTCTTTTCTTTAGACTAGCCAAACCCAAGTCCTGCAGCCGTTCTTCATATGTTTCAGTCTCCAGGCCTTGGATTATCTTAGTTGCTCTTCTCTGAATTTTTTCCAAAGTCTCAACATCTTTTTTGTAGTATGGTGACCAAAATTGGTTGCATAAAGGGCTTTATAAAGCGGTACTCAAACAATTTTCCCATAGAAAATAAAATGCTACATATCCTATAGTTTTCATTTGTATATTGCCAGAACACATTTTCCATGCTGATGGGAGTTATGTCTTATAACATTTGGAAATCTAAACACTGTGAGAGAAAAATCCACTTGGAGCTATAAAAACCTACAGAGTTTTTCAAAACTGATAGTGATGCAAAAGAAAGGAAATAGAAAGGATAAACATTTTAAATCGGGCCTATTTATATACTTTTCCTGAAGGAAATCAACCTTGGCTGTTCTTTGGAAGGACAGAAACCGAAGCTGAAGCTTAAATACTTTGGCCACCAAATGAGAAGAGAGGACTCCTTGGAAAAGACTCTGATGTTGGGGAAGATGGAAGGCAAAAGGAGAAGGGGACGGCAGAGGTTAGATAGTGTCACTGATGCAATGAACGTGAATTTGGGCAAACTCCAGGAGACAGCGGAGGACAGGGCCTGCTATGGTCCATGGGATCATGAAGATTCAGACATGATTCAGCGACTAAACAACAACAATTTATATAGTTTAGTGTTAGTTATGCACTCCGTTTTGATAACAAATGAGTTGGTGGTTATAAAGTTCCTTGCAGAAATTTATCACTTGTAGGATACTCTAGTAATATATTACTAGAATTTTATTATTATTGGTTAGATGCATAGTCAGCCAGATGCTTAGACTGGATTTGAAATTTTTGTCCTCTTATAAAGTGCCCAAATTTTGATCACATGACCCCAACTTCCTTTTGTTTGTATCCTTTGTGTCAGGTGCGAAAGACCAGGACCGCATGTGAAGTTCCAATTAAACTGTTTTATTACTAGACGTGCCTATGTCCAGGACTCTGCTCAACTAACGGTTAGCACTATTTTGAGACTTAGAGAAGGGTCAATGGAATTCAAGAGGAGTTGGACATGGTTTGTTTGTGGCTACGTAGCAACTCCAGGCTGATTATCGGTGCGAGGACCAGTTGTAAATCACCTCTTTCATTGTAACTAATCCTCAATTTACAACCATTCAGTCACTAAATGAATGCTTGTAAATTGAGGATTACCTTTATTTAACTTTTGATGTAGGGCTCAGCTTCCTGGTAAAGATTGCTAATATCTGGCTGTGCACTCTCTCCAATTGTCTCTCACAAATCGCACACTCTGGCTTCAATACCTTTGGTAAATCCTAGAGATAGAGTGGGTGTTGTGTAGAAGGTAGCACTAAAGGCGCTATATTGAACAAAAGTGCATTCACATCCATTGCCCAAGCTGATGTCATTTCTCCAGTATTTTGATTGGAATTGCCATTGCTGCAGGGATGGGGAAAATATTTTGTTCTTGTCTTCATCACAACCACCAATTGGATTCCTCTGTTTTTGCATGTAGGATGGCAAATCCTTGACGCATCAGCAGGTTAAATTATGACTTCCCAGCTCCAAAAGAAGTTGAATTGCTGGGACATTTTTCTCCTGCTGCGAAAGAATAATTATTCCAGCCAATCAAGAAGAGTAATTTGACACAGAAATCCCTTCCTAGCTTTTTTTCCCTTGTATTGTTGATAATAACTTGACAGATATCGCTAAAAATAGAGATGCAGATGCACAGCAGCTCCCTTGGTGGAATGAACTGCACACATACACACACACAAATACACAAAATGTGCCATCATGGAATAGTGCTTCTGCATTTCCCAAAAATCTTGGAAGATGCTTTCATGCTAACCTGCAGCTTCCTCTTACTTCAGCCACAAGGTTTATGTTTTGTATTATTGTGTTATTGGTGGTGGTGGTGGTTATTGTTGTTTTGCAAAGTGGAAAACTCTCATTGGCACACAGCTGTAGAAGAAGGAGTGGCAGAACCTGGGGGTGAAGTCAAAAGAGAAACCAGCCACAAACGGGCTAAGTCCAAACCCACTTGAATTCCATTGACACTTATCTAAATGCCAAAACAGTACTGTTAATTGAGTAGATTCCTGTGCATTGGCACAAGTATTAATAAATCAGTTTAATTGGAACCTCACATGTGGACCTGGTCTTTCACACCTGACACTGCAGATGTCATAGGAGAAAAGCTAGGTCTCACTTTGATTCCAGTGACTGGCTGACAGAAAGATGAATAGGATAGGATAGGATAGGATAGGATAGGATAGAATAGAATAGAATAGAATAGAATAGAATAGAATAGAATAGAATAGAATAGAATAGAATAGAATAGAATAGAATAGAATAGAAGCTGGAAGGGACCTTGGAGGTCTTCTAGTCCAGCCCCCTGCTCAAGCAGGAGGACTTATACCATATCAGACAGGTGAATGTCTAGTCTCTTCTTAAAAATCTCCAGTGATGGAGCGCCCACGATTTCTGGTGGCAAGCTGTTCCACTGGTTGATTGTCCTCACTGTCAGGAAGTTTCTCCTTAATTCTAGGTTGCTTCTCTCTTTGGTCAGTTTCCAACCATTGTTTCTCTTCCTTCCCTCATACGTAGGTTTGACCAGGAAGCCTCTGAATGGCTATTTTTGCTTCTTAGCAAGGACTACAGGTCCGCAACAAAGAATTTTTATTTCATATTTGTTTATTAAATTTATATACTCTTCCCCTCTCCATCTCACTATCACCAAAGCGATTCTGGGCAACAAAGAAATGTTTTCTGAAGTTGGAATGGTCCACTCAAGCCTTTCCCTGTTTCAAAGATGAAATGCAAAGACGAGGATGATAGTGAATTATTATTGTATTATTTATCAAATCTTGTTATTATATTGTTATTTTCATTGTGTCAGCCACCCAGGAACCCTTATGTGAAATGGGCAACCATATCAATCCAATTCAATCAATCAGTCGTTATATTTGCATTTCAGTGTATTCTTTAAAATTATATAGATAAAATTAATTATTTTATAATTTATTTAGAACAGTCTCAGTTTATTTGGAATGGTGGGGAGATGTTGGAACTGTGCAACTAAAGAGAAGAAAATACAGTGACCTAGTAAACATCATAGTAGAATAAGTGCCTTTTCTGTGGTGACAGTTGTGAAGCTGGAGCAAGCAAAATACTTTCTGAAAGGGTCAATGTGGTAGACAAGACTTTGCTCTCAGTCTAGATGATATGTGTGAGAGAAAGAAAGTGAAGATTGTTGTTGTTGTTAGTTGCGAAGTCGTGTCCGACCCATCGCGACCCCATGGACAACGTTCCTCCAGGCCTTCCTGTCCTCTACCATCTTCTGGAGTCCATTTAAGCTCACGCCTACTGCTTCAGTGACTCCATCCAGCCACCTCATTCTCTGTCGTCCCCTTCTTCTATTGCCCTCAATCTTTCCCAACATTAGGCTCTTCTCCAGTGAGTCCTTCCTTCTCATTAGGTGGCCAAAGTACTTGAGTTTCAACTTCAGTATCTGGCCTTCTAAGGAGCAGTCAGGGTTCATCTCCTCTAGGACTGACCGGTTTGATCGCCTTGCAGTCCAAGGGACTCGCAGGAGTCTTCTCCAGCACCATAGTTCAAAGGCCTCAATTCTTTTGCGTTCAGCCTTTCTTATGGTCCAACTTTCACAGCCATACATTGCAACTGGGAAAACCATGGCCTTGACTATACGTACTTTTGTTGGCAGGGTGATGTCTCTGCTTTTTAGTATGCTGTCTAAATTTGCCATAGCTTTCCTCCCCAGGAGCAAGCATCTTTTAATTTCTTGGCTGCAGTCCCCATCTGTGGTGATCTTAGAGCCCAGGAAGATAAAATCTGTCACTACCTCCATTTCTTCCCCATCTATTTGCCAGGAATTGAGAGGGCCGGATGCCATGATTTTGGTTTTCTTAATGTTGAGTTTCAAGCCAACTTTTGCACTCTCCTTCTTCACCCGCATCAAGAGGCTCTTTAGTTCCTCTTCACTTTCTGCCATTAGAGTGGTATCATCTGCATATCTTAGGTTGTTGATATTTCTCCCGGCAATCTTAATTCCAACTTTTGATTCATCTAGCCCTGCCTTTCTCATGATGTGCTCTGCATATAAGTTAAATAGGCAGGGCGAAGAATACAGCCTTGCCGGACTCCTTTCCCAATTTTGAACCAATCAGTGGTTCCGTGTCCAGTTCTCACTGTTGCTTCTTGACCCGCATATAGGTTTCTCAAGAGACAAATAAGATGGTCTGGTACTCCCATCTCTTTAAGAACTTGCCACAATTTGTTGTGATCCACACAATCAAAGGCTTTAGCATAGTCAATGAAGCAGAAGTAGATGTTTTTCTGGAACTCCCTAGCTTTCTCCATATCCAGCGTATGTTGGCAATTTGATCTCTAGTTCCTCTGCCTCTTCGAAATCCTGCCTGTACTTCTGGAAGTTCTCGATCCACATACTGCTGGAGTCTAGCTTGTAGGATTTAAGCATAACTTTACTTGCATGTGAAATGAGTGCAATGGTGCGATAGTTTGAACATTCTTTGGCATTGCCTTTCTTTGGAATTGGAATGTAAACTGACCTTTTCCAATCCTGTGGCCACTGTTGAGTTTTCCAAATTTGCTGGCAAATTGAGTGTAGCACTTTTACTGCATCGTCTTTTAAGATTTTGAATAGCTCAGCTGGAATACTGTCACCTCCACTAGCTTCGTTGTTCCTAAGGCCATTTCACTTCACATTCTAGGATGTCTGGCTCGAGGTCAGTGATCACCCCATCGTGGTTATCAGGGATGCTAAGCTCGTTCTTGTATAGTTATTCTGTGTAATTTTGCCACCTCTTCTTAATCTCTTCTGCCTCTGTTAGGTCCCTGCCATTTTGGTCCTTTATCATGCCCATCTTTGCATGAAACGTTCCCTTCATATCTCCAATTTTCTTGAAGAGATCTCTGGTTCTCCCTATTCTATTGTTTTCTTCTATTTCTTTGCACTGTTCATTTAAGAAGGCATTCTTATCTCTTCTAGCTATTCTCTGGAATTCTGCATTCAATTGGGTGTATCTTTCTCTTTCTCCCTTGCCTTTCGCTTCCCTTCTTTCCTCAGCTATTTGCAAAGTTTCCTCAGACAGCCATTTTGCTTTCTTGCATTTCTTTTTCTTTGGGATGGTTTTAGTTGCTACCTCTTGTACAATGTTGCGAACCTCCATCCATAGTTCTTCAGGCACTCTGTCTATCAGATCTAATTCCTTAAATCTATTTGTCACCTCTACTGTATATTCATCAGGGATATGATTTAGTTCATACTTGAGTGGCCTAGTGTTTTTCCCTACTTTCTTCAATTTAAGCCTAAATTTTGCAACGAGAAGCTCATGATCTGAGCCACAGTCAGCTCCTGGTCTTGTTTTTACTGACTGTATAGAGCTTCTCCATCTTTGGCTGCAGAGCACATAGTCAATCTGATTTCTGTGTTGACCGTCTGGTGATGTCCATGTGTAGAGACATCTCTTGGGTTGTTGGAAAAGAGTATTTGCTATGACCATCGTATTCTCTTGACAAAATTCTATCAGCCTGTGCCCTGCTTCATTTTGTACTCCAAGGCCAAACTTGCCTGTTATTCCATTTATCTTTTGGCTTCCTATTTTAGCATTCCAATCCCCCATGATGATAAGGACATCATTTTTTGGTGTTGATTCTATAAGGTGCTGTAGGGCTTCATAGAACCGGTCAATTTCATCCTCTTCAGCACCAGTGGTTGGGGCATAGTCTTGGATTACTGTGATATTGAATGGCTTGCCTTGGATTTGCACTGAGATCATTCTGTCATTTTGGGGATTGTACCCCAGTATTGCTTTTCCTACTCTTTTATTGACTATGAAGGCTACTCCATTTCTTCTGAGGGATTCTTGCCCGCAGTAGTATACCTGATGGTCCTCTGAATTAAATTCACCCATTCCTGTCCATTTTAGTTCGCTGATTCCTAAGATGTCGATGTTCAGTCTTGTCATCTCTTGTTTGACCACGTCCAGTTTGCCTTGATTCATGGATCTTACGTTCCAGGTTCCTATGGAGAAACAATCTTTACAGCATCGGACTTTCCTTTCACCACCAGATGCATCCACAGCTGAGTGTCCTTTCGGCTTTGGCCCAGTCACTTCACTCTTTCTGGCACTACTAGTACTAGCCCTCTGCTCTTCCCCAGTAGCATATTGGACACCTTCCGACCTGAGGGGCTCATCTTCCAGCGTCATATCTTTTTGCCTTTTAGTACTGTCCATGGGGTTTTCATGACAAAGATACTGGAGTGGGTTGCCATTTCCTTCTCCAGTGGATCACATTTTGTCAGAACTTTCTGCTATGACCTGTCCGTCTTGGGTGGCCCTGCACGGCATAGCTCATAACTTCATTGAGTTACGCAAGCCCCTTCGCCATGACAAGGCAGTAATCCATGAAGGAGAAAGTGAAGATAGCCTCTCCCTAATAGTTCACAGAGTATATTGTAGATGCAGATAGTAGAGTCTTCAGTCTGGCAAGATTTTGTCTACAGGTGTGAAAATAATGAGGAACTCAGCTTGAAAGAATCATCATATGTCATTCATGGTTTTGCCCTTGGCATCAATCATGCCAGATGGGAACTCAATTCAAAATCCAGCCAAAAGAGGAAATCAGCTGTAGGAGAAAGGCAGAAAGAGCCTGGGTGAGGAGTCAAGCAAGTAATCAGCCTGGAGTTGCTACGTAGCCACAAACAAACTACGTCCAACTCCTCTTGAATTCTATTGACCCTTCTCTAAGTCCCAAAATAGTGCTAACCATTAGTTGAGCAGAGTCCTGGACATAGACACGTCTAGTAATAAAACAGTTTAATTGGAACTTCACATGCGGTCCTGGTCTTTCGCACCTGACACAAAGGATACAAACAAAAGGGAAGTTGGGGATTCAAAAGACACAGTCAAAAGAGGACAAGAAGATTAGTTTAAGCCTAGTCTAGAATTCTGAAGAACAGAGTCAAAAACCAGAGATTCTGAAGAGTAGGCGTAACAAGTAATTAAGAGTCAAGTCAAAGTTCAGGAGTCCAGATGGAGAGCAAGGGCAAGGCTCAGCCTTCACAAGGAAGGCTGAAAACAGAGGCAGATTTCAGGGAACTCACTGAAAGACTTTTATGCAGATTCAGCAGAAGACCCATCTGAACTTACAGTTGCATGGATAAATTTAGGCATCCTTGATGAAAGAGTACTTTCAATAAATCCTTAAGTGACCCCAGACTTAAGCACAACATCTTTCTGCAAATGTGAATGCACACTTACTCTTCATGTTCTTTGCAACATAGGACAAACTGCAAGGTCAAGTGCTTTATAAGTAAATAGCAGCTGGGAATAAAACATCTGAATTCTAACAACTACCATTTAAATCCATGCTTCCACTGTGAAACATTCCTCATTCACAATAATTATGTTAATGACCCATAGATTCTGACATGGTCATATTTTTTGTAAGGAAGAAACCTCAACTATAGCTCTAGTGCTAACACAATATTATTTTCTCCATTATCTTTTACTTTGATTCTCTTTTTAATTTTGCACTTTCTGTGCTAATCCCTATCCTCCATCACAAATGAGTCATCAACTCCTAAAAGGGTTACGTAGATCAGAAGGGGAAAAATAGAGATAATTGTTAGCTATTTGTATCCCAGGTGTTTTGATGTAGTAAGTAAAATCCATTTCTAGCTTTTTTGCATCACAAATAGCTTGTCTGATTGCTAATCAAACTTCTCATGCACTAACCTATTGGATTAGGGGAAAGAAGGAATTATTGTTCATTTTCATAAGCTTCTTTCTTGTATTTCCTCAACAGGATGGGAGTATTTGTAAATAGAAAATATTCAAAGTAATTAATAAAAATGAATAATAGTAAATCTTCCTTTTAAGCAAAAAATCCCACTGCCTTTATGCAGAGTGGTTCACCAAAATAATCTGTTCTGGTATGACTAGGCACATAATTCACAAAATTTGCCAGGATCCAAATCATATCCTTTTAAGTTCAAAAGCTCAGTACAAAATTAATCAGAATAGAACTGGAAGGGACCTTGGAGGTCTTCTAGTCCTGCACCCTACTCAAGCAGGAGACCGTATATCATTTCAGACAAGTGCCTGTCCAGTCTCTTCTTAAAAACCTCCAGTGATGAAGCACCCACAACGTCTGAAGACAAACTGTTCCACTGGTTAATTGTTAATTGGAAGTTTCTCCTTAATTCCAGGTTGCTTCTCTCCTTGATGAGTTTCCATTCATTGCTTTTGTCTTGTCTTCCGGTGCTTTGGAAAATAAGTTCACCCCCTCTTCTTTGTGGCAGCCCCCTCAAATACTGGAATACTGCTATCATGTCACTCCTAGTCCTTCTTTTCTCTAGACTGGCCATACCCAGTTCCTGCACCTATTCTTCCTATGTTTTAGCCTCTAGGCCTTTAATCATCTTGAAATTGCATCCCAACATATCTATGATGAATAAGGATTGTACTAGCAAAACAAATGTGGATTTTCTTAAAGAATTTCATGAAAGTGAATCACTTTGTTATACCTGTATGATACTTCCCTAGAGCAACCTAGATTGATAATTCCTGATAAATGTAGTATAGAACAAGTCCCATATACTTTTTTTCCTGCCAGTTTATTAGAAGATGACTTATTTCTGAAATGTCTTCAAAGAGGGAAGAGAATTTCACTAAACTTCTCATAGATGAACTCTGATATTTATATAATTTTTGAAAATCAACCATCACACTTAACAGGGCCCCAAGAGGGAAGGTAAGCATGTGGTTGAATTGTTAATTGTCCTAGCTAATTAATTCTGGAAGATTACATTTAGTGCCAAACAGGAACTGTCTTGTTTAGAACTAAATTAATTCACTTTCAGTCATCTCATTCTCTTTATGTCATGCAGAGAATGTATCTGAAGGTTAGCTGTCCATTCTAATATTCATGATTATAATGATATGCTAGACCACGGGTCGGCAACCCGCGGCTCCGGAGCCGCATGCGGCTCTTTGAGGCCTTACCTGCGGCTCCGGAGCCTCCTCCGCCATTTTGGCGAGCGCATGCGTGCATGCGCGGGTGGGTGCGGGGGGTGCGCGCGCGCAGGTGCGCATGCGCGAACGGCGCGCGCGCATGCGCGAACGGCGTGCGCGGGTGCGCATGTGCGGGGGCGCGGGGGCGCGCGCGCATGCGCGAACGGGCCGCGCGCGTGCGCGGGGCGCGCGCACATGCGCGGGGGCGCACGCATGCGCGAACGCACGGCTCCCAGCGTTTTTTTTTTTAAGCTAAATGGGTCCGTGCGGCTCATCCGACGTTTCAGATGGCCGACCCATGTGCTAGACAGACTGGTCAAAAGTCTTCCCTCTGCATTCTACTTCTGTGCTCATTTGGGGGTTCACCTCCATAGATATACAGGGGATTAAAAAGGGCACACAAGTAGCTACTCTGCATCAATTGGAAGGATATATGGCCACCAGCCAATTGGTAGTGGGTAGTTTGCTCAGAAGGATGAGTCTGGGAGAACTTTTTTTAACTCTCATGCAAAAGGAGATGTTTAGTGTCCAAATGACCAAGGATCCTGTGGGAAAATCCTGTCAGGTCCACCATCATACTCTGGTGTCCTGCCATTGTGCTGTGGGGGGTGGGGCGATGGCATGCTTGGGATTTTCCCACTTCTGCTGTTTGTTTGGGAATTAGGGAGGGGGGCTATCTTCGGAGACGTGATGGAGTCCTTCCCAGCCAGTTTTCGCAGGTTCCAAGACTGTCGCACCCTGAATTTGACCTGTAATCTGCCTAACACCTCAGCACCCTCAAAACATCTTCTTGGCATCACATTGGCTGCCGGTGGACTGTTCAGGGGGGGTTGGGATTGGGAGAACTGAAAGAATTGCTTTACGCTTTGCGTGGGACCTTCAGATTCCACCTGACTTTACTGCATCCGGTTTCTCTCAGTAAAAGTTCTTTTGATTCAACTCAATGGAGTCAAGAGTCTTACTTTCCTGAAGGGCCAGCTGGGGCAGGTCTGTCTTTTACTGAACGAAGAAAATAATTTTATTATTTTTTAATTATAAGAAAATATTATTATAAATCATTGTGTAAAATCATAAGAAAATAGCAATATTCATCTGCAAATCAATGCAGATATCATTGATGCTATAAACAATAGGCTTCTCTCCAGACATCTAGTTGTTACTAGATAACAATTTCAATCTGCTTCAGGCCTGGATGCAAAAATGGTCCTCTACTGCTCCTCCAGAGTGTCACAACATTCCCTGTGTCATGGTTCTGACTGACAGAGACAAATAAAGCAGAACTCCGAGGCTTGCAAGTTCCTCAAAGTATTGGCACATCAAAAGTGAAACCAAGTCTGAATAGACACGTAACAATCCCCAATACAAAGTTAAGAAATCCCACCCCTAAAGCTATGCAAGCTACTACGTTCCCCAATACAACTTCTTGGCGGGCTTTTTACGAAACGCCCAGCCTGCAGTCTTGGGAGCAGCCGATGACTTTGGTGCCCACGGGAAAAAGTCTGTTTTGTCTAGCGAAGCACGTAGTAAACCCCCCTCCCTCCGTGCTACGTGTCAACCGAAAATGAGTAGGGAAAATGGCTGCAGCCACGCTCATTTTCAAAGTTGACACCCTGCTTTATAGCTGAACCAAAAAGATTCAATCTACCCTGTAAGACCTGTTCAATCCTCAATAGGAGTAGGACTCAACATTGCAGGTGCCCTAGTCTCCTCCATAAATGGGGAAAGCTCTTCTCTCTGGAATGTAGCTGTGGTGCTCTAAACAGTGCGACATATTATGGAACAGTATCCTCTGCGCGCAAATCAGGGAGACCCCAGAGACTTTCTGTATGCAACGCCATCACATGTTGGCTGTATAAATAGACTACTTTTGAACTTGTAAATAGAGTAAATAGTTTCCAATAAATACATAATTTATTGGATGGTCTTCCGATTCCATTAAAAACCAAGGAAAGATGCCAGAACAGAATTCCTCATGGATCAGGAGAAGGGACCAGCCAGGGAATAAAAGTTGCATAACCGAAAGGAATAAAAACCAGGAATATCCTCTGCCACTTCCAAATCAAAGCAAAATGTGAAAGAAATTCTCACAGATAAAGTAGGTGTCAATTTGAGATACAGCAAGGCAGATAAGCTGGCGGATGCATGCCAGTGCATATCCCACATTTATCTGCAACAATATGTATGGCAAACGCTTGTGTTTTGACTAGAGGGGATGGCATGATTGCAACAGTTTTTTTTTTTTTAATGGGCAGGGTGAAATGGGAAATATTGCATAAAACTGGCAGATAGAGAAACATTTCATTATCATCCAAGACTGAGCTATGCAAAGAAGATGTTACCAACACAACCAAACAATGAACAGAACAATACACACAGAGGAAATGTGACATTTAAATGAAAGCGGCAGAGTTGGACTTAAATCTAAGGATTGACATTTACATCACCTGCAGTTAACCATTTGTTACTTGGTAAGCTTTATACCAAAAAGGAGGGGCCCTACTTGCATTCTTTTTTCTTTCACTAGTTCCCTACAAACTAGAAATGTCATCTGTTACTGATATTGACAGGACTCTGCCAGGGCCATTCAATTTCTATGGGCCTTCAAGTATCTAAAGGTGGTTTGTGATTCCTACAAATCCTGTTAGATATTTAAGTGACATCAACCCATCCCACCCAATCGGTCAGAGTAAGGTATGTTGCAGATCCCATCAATTAAAACAATTTGACTGGGAAGAGAGCCTTGTCTGCCATTGCCCCTGCCCTATGGAGCATCCAGAGATGAGGCAAGTTCCCACTCTTCCGCCCTTCTGGAAGAGCATTAAGACTGACTCTGCCAGTTGATGTGGGGTCTAAGGATGCTATACAATTCTGAGGGTGGTTGGTAGCTTGAGAGCTCTCCCTCCACCTCGTTAATTTTTAACCTTTAACTTTGTTTTTAATTCTGTTTTCATCTCTATTTTTAATTGTGTTTTTATCCTGTTTTTATATTGCTCTATGCCTTTTATCTGTAAAGTGCCCAGACTTATTTCGGTGAGAGGGGTGGGATAGAAATTGGATAGATAACATGCAATAAATAAATAAAACAATCCTGAAGACTCAACAGGAACTGCAAAGGTTCTTCTTGAATCTTCCATTTTCCTGAATATCTGATGCATCCTGCTCTCCGGAATTCAACTGGAAATGATTCCACGGATCAGGTGGGTTACCAACAGAAGAGAATATCTATAGTTCAGAGTTGAATTGCAGGGTCCTTGGTGCTCCCTGAGTTTGGCTGTTTTCTTTCAGATGTTTCATTACTCAACTAGATAACATCATTAGTCTACTTAGCATGTGCTAGGTAGATGTTACCTAATTTGGATAATGAAACATCTGCAAGAAAACCGTCAAGCTCAGAGAGCACCAAGACTCCAGAGCGGATGGATTCTGGATGCCTTTTAAACTGGTTTCAGAAGGGTTTTAAGAGATGGAAATGGTGTCTTCCTAAAATTATACTGATAATTTACTGAAAGTTGCATTTTAAGTTTGGCGTTTTGTTTCTCTGCCTTTGAATTATACAGTTATGTATTTATGGATATGATGACTTGCACTATATCATTTATTAAAAAAAACTGAATATAATCTAGATATGTTTACTTTTCCCAGCTCTGGGAGAACTAGCTGGATTTTGTTCCCGTTGAACAGTACACATTTTATAGAAGAAGAGTTCTAAATGAACAAGCGTTATTGTTAGTGACACTTCTCCAGCAAGGGGAAAAACACAGCTGATTTTCTGATTCCAGATGGAGTTTGCAATTATGATAGAGAAGCAGCCAAAAGAGAAAGAATGGGGGGGGGAAATAAAGAATCCTTTCTGCTTATGATATAATTAGATTTTGATGCTACAAAGAGAGAAAAATAAACAATTGGCTTTATTGTGCTTCCCCCCCCCCAACATTTAACTGTACCAAAAAGCGCAATATTTAGGAATAAAATCCTTCCAATGGCTTCCCACTAAAGTCAAAATGTGGAAGAAGAGTTTAACTTAGTGCAGGATTACTCACCCAATCCCTCTAAATTTCCAGGGATTGATCTATAAGATCATGACAAAATAAACTAGAAAGTTGCTGTTATGGTTCCGACATATGTTGTCAAAGCAACAACATCCGATGTTAGCAGCGTTGACAGTTGCATTGAATAAAGTCCAGCAATGTCTACTATTTTCATAATGGACAAAATATGTAACCCACAAATGAAGGCAAATACACGTGTCCCAGGATAATGTTGCAGGATCTTATCTGGGTCAATCACCAGGACCAGAGGTTTAGTCTTCCGAGCTTTCGGATTTGTGCTGGAGCCCATCCTCAGGGAACTTCTCTCTAGCAAAGTGTGTCCTTTGGGCTATTCTATGTGTGGCATTTATATCGGGGCTGTTGTGTGTGGCTTTTTAGATGTTCATTGGGGTGTTGATGGCTATTGCTTCCTTGTGCTGGCAAGCCCTCGCCTCCTACAGTAAGTACTTGATAAGTTGGTGGTTAAATCAGCACTCCTGTTGACTGAAAGGGGCCCATTTCCCAGGCTTCAATCACTTTCCAGACTTCAATCACACTCTGCTAGACAGAAGTTCCCTCAGGATGGGCTCCAGCATGAGTCCGAAATCTCGGAAGACTGAACCTCTGGTCCCGATGACCAACCCAGATTGGATCCTACAAATATATAACCCGTGGTTGAATGTTTGAGTTCTTAGGGTTCTCCAATTTTTTTCATTTTTTTCATTGGACTTTTCATTACCACCCACGTAACAACATTAGTACATGGGGGAGCGTGGTGTTTGTGGGGTCTTTATATGTGGCAGTTTGTTTTACTAACTTTGCCTGGAAATCTATAGACATCTTAGACCAAGCCATATCCAAAAATGCAAGAAAATTCTTAGAGGCATGAGAACCTAACAAACCTGCTGTTAATAACTACACTGAGATAAGCTCCATTTACAAACTACTATATGTAAAAAAGGAAGCAAGCAAAGGTCAAGGAAATACACCTAAGAACATCCTTCCTGATTGCACATCTATTAACCAATACCCAGATAAGCAGGAACCTGCACTAGATATACAAGATCAATCAAAGAAGAAAAAATACTCCAAGCAAAAGGCAATCAAGAAAGAAACACACATGATGATTTATGAATTATTTTTAAATATATATTTTCTGGCAACATTGAGGAATAAAGCAGAATAAACAGACTATTTTTACTGTCAATCCAGCTTGATTGTCAAGTGGAAAAGATTGTCTTAAAACAGTAAGCTGAGAAATAAAACCAATGGTGCTCTACCAAAATAAAGTCACTATTTTTTACACTGCACATCTGACAGATTGGGTCTAGTTATATAAAATAATAATAAAAGAGGGTGATATTTTGATCCCGGGAGGGAAAAAAAGCAAAGTGTTTGCATGGCCTTTCTTTCTGTTCTATGAATTTTTAGCTTTTCTGAATTAAAAAAGACAGATATTTAAACTACTACATTGTGGATCTTTTTAAATATTGTGCAAGAATTGTCCTGTTGGTCAAAACTTCTGATACATAATAAAATTTCATTTTTTTAATTTAGCTAAGAAGCTAATTGCATCACATTCAGAAAGTGGTGATTTATTAATTGGTACTTTATCTATTGGGTCAGATGTTGATATTATAAATTTCCTGGAAGAATTCCTCTGAAATTGGCAAGAGTACTGTCCTGGCAAATAATTTACAATAATCATGGGAAGATGTCCAAATTACAGTTGTTCCAATGTATTCCTTAATGCTTGTTTTTCATAGAACTTTTCTTACGAAAAGCTCAAAATAATCCATGTTTTATACAAGGACTCTATAAAAGCTTGTTTTTTCTTGGCTTTGAATAAGAGGAAAAACAGTGCGAGAGAGACAGAGATAATAGATGGTTTCAGAAACCAATTTTGATAATTTTTTCAAATGACCTTGGAATTATTTCAGATCATTCCCCTACTTTGTTATATGTATCCAACAATTTTCTTTATCTTTAACAAATGTAAAACGTGCTTTAGAGTCATTATACTGAGATAGTGTACTAGATGTGTGTGTTTTGTGTTTGTGAATGTGTCTCTGAGTGTGTTTGATTGTAAATCAATGAGATAAAGCCTCCATATGCATAATCCCTATCTTTTTTTAAAAAAAAAGATAAAGCATGTTTTTAACATGACAAATCACGTAGACATTGTAGTTATGATCCTTAATACTGATTGTTGTTTTATTATTAATTGTAGTCCTCAATGTTGTTAAAAATTAGAAATATAATAAAATGTGTCTTTTTAAAAAAAAAAAAAACCACCAAAAATACTTTTCACATATCTTAGTGGTTTTCTTCTTTATGATCTTCCCTATGGACTCAGATCAGAGCTTTCTTTACAAAGCATATTCTATTGTGCTGAGTCATGCTTCTTCAGATTATTTTGCCTAGTAGTCCACCCATCACAGCTTTCCATGGATTGGATTCAGTCTTAGATATAGTGCAATCTCATTTTAATGGATGGAAACTCAAAGGGGAACGGGTTGCCTTTATAGGTAACAACTCTCCCACCAACACTGAGAGGACAAGCCACCTGTACATAAATAGAGAGCAAACCCTTCTCCCTTGTACACTGAAGATGTTACCTGGTTGGGTAATGAAAATGTCTGTAAGAAAACAACCAAGCTCAGAGCGCACCCAAGGACACCACTGTTCAACACTGAATTATAAATTTTCTCTAGATAACTGTTTCATAAATACAAACATCTATCCTCACAACCACTTTATATGGCAATATCATCTCAGACATGACACCAGTTGGATATATAAGAAGCAAATGTGCATTTCTTCTTGCACGAAGAACAAAATTAAGAAATAGAAAATGATGGCTTTGTCCATCCAGGCAGAGGGCTTTGGATGCTTCTCCCTTAAACGTCTGAATTTCAATTTGACTGAGTTTCTGGAGTCAATTTTGAGTTGGTCTTTTTTTCTACTTAAGTAGATTCTGTATTCATCCCAGACTTGCGTTAAAGATGCCTGAATGAAATCTACATGCTTCCTGCTTTCTTCTGTTTGCCTGGTTGCATGGATTAATGCAGGAACCCATGGAGGGCTAATTTTAAAACCTTACATTCTTGTTTGTTTGTTGGTTTCAGCTCCCTTGGATCAATGTTTAATGACAGTGCTACATCAATTAGCCTCAGTTACCAGGGCTGTGCAAAGCTTCAAAAGAGCGTTTTCATTGTTTTGAGGAGGCTTCAAGCAAATCTGTGTTGTTCAAAGCTCTTCCATAAAGCAAGGGGCTCCTGCTCTTCCAAGAAGGAAGTTGCCATGTTTCCTTATGTTTTTCCAACAGCGTCCTTGTAAGTGAATGTGAAGCTGGCTGTGGGAATACTAAAGGAATGAGCAAGCCATAGCAGAAATTTTACATGTCTCTTGCCTCAGTATGGCAACAAACAAAATCACCAATATTTACACTCTCACTCTCACTCACTCTCACAAGTCCAAAAACACTACAGAATTTCTAGAAGCCTGCCATTCTGACAAATTAGCCATCAATAGACACTGCACAAAAGAGACAATCAACAAGCCAAAAAAGGGAATAAAAAGACCAAAACACCTCCCCAGCAACAATCAACACCCAGATGAGCATAGATTAACTCCAAGTTTAACATCAAACCAACAACGAGTCAACAATACCCAAAAAAGGAATTGCCAAATAAATCAACAGGAAACAGCTCAACCAAAGAACCACTAAGACCAACACTGACAGAGCAAGCCACTAGGACACACAGGCACACTGGCTGAGGAATTCTGGGAGTTGAAGTCCACAAGTCATAAAAGGGCCAAGTTTGAAGACCCCTGCATTAGGATATAAACTGAGAGCAAACCCCATTCCTTACTAACACTGATGGTGTTATGTAGTTTGGGTAATGAAAGATCTGCAAGAAAACAAGCAAGCTCAGAGAGCACCAAAGACCGCTATTTCAACCCTGAGCTGCAAATATTCTCCTTTTATTGGTATGCTCCCACTGTTTGGCTATATAATCCAGTAAATATTTACAAGCTGTGAAAAAATCAAATTAAATTATTTGAAGAACAGTCAAGGTCCTAGATGCAGGTTTTTCACTTCTGTTTTAAAGTTGTTAAATACCTTTAAAGAACTCCAGGTTATCAAAGAGATGAGTTGCCACTCCATAAATCAAGTTAACATCAACGCTCTCTGTTCTTTCATTAAGCTGGGCAGTAACCTTTCACATGTACAACATGTGCCCTAGTTGGGTAATGACAGGTCTGCAAGAAAACAAGCACGCTCAGAGAGCCCCAAGGACCCCTCACATGTACAACATTCATTTTTAGACCACTCATTTTTATTCTGAGTGTGTTTTTATGAATAAAAGTCCGCCCACTTACATGTTTCAACTGGAACTTTATTCTTTCAGTTGAAATTCTGGATTTGTTTTGTCACCTGTCTTGAGATCCCTTTATTATTTTTAAAAGCATGAATGTAAATAAGAAATACCAATAAATCATATATTTGTACAATATCTACTCCCGTGGACTGGCATTTATTCATCTTCTGGGATTTGGCTGTCCTTAGATTCTTGCTAGGCATGGCTGAACAACTTATAACATGGAAGCTGAAAAGGATACAAGTGTGCAAAAATGCATCGGAGCGACCTGGCCAACATCAGTTCACTTTTTCAATTGCTTATTTTATTGTCTCATTAGCATCAAGGCAGATGACCTTGTCGTGGCAGTCTTGACTTTCTGCCTCTCTCCTTTTTCAAGCTATTGCTTGAAATCGTAAGAAGTACAAGAAAAAATATGTGTGTTTGAATGAGGAAGAGAGATCCCAAGAGCCTTGGCACACAATTCATTATACCACCACTGCTTTTAATGCATTACACTCCGCACTTTCTGGAGCTACACAAACTCTCTCCACCCACACAAAATAATTTGACCCTTTGCATTTCATGTGCTGAAGTGTTGTTCCAAGGCAAAACTTTCAGCAGGTTATCTACAGCAAATGAAGTGGCTATGAAAAGCCACTTCAATTCTCTTGCTGAAGCATCTAAAGGCAGTTTTTCCTAGACCAGATTTTATTTAGTTATTAAGCAAATGTATATGGCCATCCAACTCACACATGGGTAACTGGGCAACTTACAACATTAAAACTCACAACATAAAAATTCATTAAAAAATCCCAGTCCATCCCCCTAGATTTCTAATATTCCCAACAGTAGCCCCTAATTTGGCACAGGGTTTCTTCAAACGAGGCTGAGGTTGCTTCTGTAATTCCTTCTGGTTTTGATGTTCTCAATGAACTATGCTTTTGCTCAGCTGGAGCAAAAAATCTTAGGATTCTTCATTGTTCCATTAATGATTTTTGAATTTTGCCCAGAATATCTGCCGTCTTCCAATACCTTCCATTGTTTATTTTACTCTGTGTCTTGGCACGTTTTGGTGATTAAAATTAGGTATGCCAGACAGATATATAATTGATATTAATATTCCTACTAATACAAGTATATCTGTATGCATTGATAATACTGCAAAAAAAAATGATTATTGGGCTATTATATCAGGATTCTGTCTCTGTGATGTCTTAGCAACAAATAGGCAAATCAGTTAAATATTGTGATGTCTTAGCAACAATTGGCATATCAATTAAATATTGCACAAAGCAAATCTTCACGCAACTGAATGAAAGCATTATTGCTTTCTTGCAGTGTTTCACCTATGTATGGCTTGGTGCTTCAAAAATATATGGACTGTATTAGAAAAAGCAAATGAACTAAACAATGTAGTTTGCCCTTTTCTGAAGCCTTTCTTTGTGGCCTGCCATTCTGTTGGGAGGGGGAAGCTTTTGGGATGTCTCTCCCTTATTTAAGAGACGATTTGCGCTTGGAGCCAGGAGAAATTGAAAGTGAGAAAGACCTTGAGGAACCCGCCGAAAAAACCAGTTACCAAAACATAATGCCACCTGTGGATTGACTGGGATTCAAACGAACACTGAGACTCGGGGGGGGGGGATGAATATTGAATGTTGCTTTTAATATATTGCTTGGCGGGTTTTTCTCTCAGATTCCACCTTGGTTCCCTGCTGTCACTAGCCCCTAATAAAAGTTCCTTTTGAGACACTGCCTGTTTCAAGAGTTTTGCTTTCATGGGAGGCTTAGCTGAGGTAGGTCCTTACAGTAGCAAACTCTGCATGCTTTGTTCTACAAATCATATTAGATGTTCTTCTGATGAAGACAAAATCCAAGAAAAATCAAGGGTCTAACAGGGTAAACTCATAAAACAATATTAGAGAAGATTTTGTTATTGTTATCTGAGACCAGTGCTGAACATGACATGATTATTAGGGCATTCCAAAAACCAGTAGAGTTTGGAATAGATGCAGCTGATTAGTTTTGTGCTTGTTATATGCCATAAAGGTGTCCTCGTGTATGTCTGTCATTAACTTGATGAGTCGTCTTGCCAAGAACCCCAGAATATGTCTTGACAATACTCAACATATCACTTCTTCCAGTTTCTACATAAAGTATTTATGTATGTATGTATCTATGTATCTATGTATGTATGTATGTGCTTACATTTCCAGTCCATAAGCAATATTTGTTAACCGCATACCAATACATAGCCAGGTTTCTAACTGCAGATATTCTGAGAATGCAGAAAATGTACTTTCACAGGTGAATTGTTTTTAAAAAAAACACCAACCATGCATTCTCAAAACGAGACTTGCTGTAACCACAGATGAGTCATCCAAAATGTATCTCAAAATATATGTAATGCAATAGATTCACATTGCATCGAATTATAAATTATTGCTTGGAAGGAAAATGTTCTTCTACATGCTAGGATGCAAATGTGGTACAAAACTGAAAAGTATTGAATGAGTTTGCACATGCTGAAAAGTATACTTTCAGTGAACTGTGGGGGTGTAAAACCGCTGATTTTAGGTATGTGAATCTAATAGAAGCGTTTTACTATCTGGTTTAGCTTGGTGTCGTGCAGATCAAGGTTCTAGTCCTGGGAATGGTGAGAGGAAAAAGAGGGTAACCAGCAGCAAGGTGAGAGACCCAGTTATCCCAGTGATGGATGCACTGTTGGAAGTACCAACTAAAGAGAATATTTCTAGGTCAGGGTTGAACTGTGGGATCCTTGGTACTCTCTGAACCTTGTTGTTTTCATACTGACATTTAGAACAGAACAGAACAGAATAGAGCTGAAAGGGACCATGGAGGTCTTCTAGTCCAGCCCCCTGCTCAAGCAGGAGAACCTATGCCATTTCAGACAAGTGACTGTCTAGTCTCTTCTTAAAAACCTCCAGTGATGGAGCACCCACAATTTGCTAGCACTGGTGATGTTACTTAGTTGGGCAATGATACATATGCAAGAAAACAACCATGTTCAAAGAGCACCAAGGACCCCACTGTTGGAAAAAGCCCTGAAAGACCCAGTAAAGGACAGATCTTCATGGAGAAAATCCATCTTTGTGGTTACTAAGAGTCAACATGGACTTGATAGGTCATCATCATCATTATGCACATCAGTTGGACTATAGCAGTGATGGCGAACCTTTTAGAGACTGAATGCCCAAACTGCAACCCAAAACCCACTTATGCATCGTCGAGTGCCGGGTGGGTGTGGCCCATTGGCTGGGCATGGCCCATTGGCTGGGCGTGGCTGCGGTGGTAACGGCAGACTGGGTGGGACTAAAAAGTTCAATCAATCAATTCCAACTATGCAAGACCTTTTTTTTCCCCGCGAGAAGTTGAAATTGACTGATTGAACTTTTCTTTTTTTTTTTGCACACGGCGGTGGAGGCCTAAAGCAAAAAGGTTTTATAAAACCCAGCTGAAGGCCTAGGACTGGGGCAATGGCGTGCATGCCCACAGAGAGGGCTCTGAGTGCCACCTCTGGCACCCGTGCCATAGGTTCGCCACCACTGTACTATAGCTTCTTCCAAGGTTTTTTTGTGCAGGTAACAGACCAGCCCTCCCCAAACAAAATTAGTAGTAAGATGCATTTCAAGCTTCCTGTGTTTCTGTATCATAAAGAAATGAACCAAAGAGGATAGCTGATCTTAATAAAACATGATAAGGCAGGAAAAGGTAGAAAGTGGTATGTTTCGGTAACTGTTTTTATCCCCATTGTCACTGGATCCAAGAAAATATGTACGTGATGGTACTTGGTACTTTCTTTAGGGTTAACCATCTCAAGCAGGAACAGTTTTAGAGACTCCCTCCAAAATATAACTGATAGCTAAAATTGATTTCATTTGATTAAACTTAATTAAATAGACCTAATAGGATCACTCTCCAGTCAGGTGTAATTATCTTCCCATTTTATCACATTAAGGCATACATTTTAGGAGATCCCTATGGTGATGGAGAGTTTCTAAAGTTATGGACAGTCTTGGGGACTTGATGCATTAACCACTCTAGAGACGGTGGTTAAGGTATCTGGTTAGAAGCTGGGAGACCGTGAGTTCTAGTCCTGTCTTGGGCCCAAAGCCAGCTGGGTGACCTTGGGCCATTCATTCTCTCTCAGCCCTGGGAAGGAGGCAATCATTATTTTATATACATCCATGCAGACATATGGCTTAGAGATAAACTTGTTGATTTCTTCTATCATGCAAATTAGAATTTGGGCCAGAAAGGATCCTGGAGAGTGGTAATCTAGTTTCACAAATAATTAACATTCTAAGGCTTTGTGACATTCACATATTCAATCTGGTTTCTTTGAGGGCACCAACAAAGTGTTCCATTTTGTTTGTTAGTTTCACTGCAGCTTCAGCAATACTGATAATTGAGTTTGGGGAGGAAAGGGCTGACATTTTGCCAACCAGTTTCACCGCCACTTCATTTTCTCACCCTCTAAATTAACAAATGACATTAAACTACGAAGTGCAGTTGGAAAAGGAAGAAGAAACAAGCCCGCCTGAGTAGAGAAAAGGCACCACATTTTTTCCACAACTTGCTGGATCGTCCTCATGATCATCTAGGAACACCAAGCATGTCTCTTCCTGCTTGTTTGTATCCCTTAGCAAATTAATGTGTCACAGCTTTGTACATAAATAAGCAATTTAAAAAAATCCTTCTTCTAGAGTCTGCCTTAATAGTCTTTGATATCTTGCCCTGATATAGATAAATGATGATTGTGATGATGGTGGTTTCTATTCAACTTTGAAAGATAAACAATCTTTTGGCAATCATTATGCATTATTTTAGACAGTCAGCATGCTATACTAGTTAAGGATTTAGGATGGGGAGACCGTGAGTTTTAGTTCCATCTTAGGCACAAAGTCAACCTTGAGCCAGTCACTTTCTCTCAGTCCTGAGAAGGAAGAAGCAATGGCAAACCACTTCCAAAAAACTTTGCAAAGAAAACTGCACTGACTCATCCAGGCAGTCACCGGGAGTCAACATTAACTTGAAGGGGAGGAAAAAAACATAACTGTTTCAGCAAGAAAGGGAAAAAGAACAAAACACCGAAGTCTAAAGAGCAAACTAAGCTGGAAGATGGGAAGACAGTGATACAACAAGTCACATAAATCAATAAGTGTGGAACAACCTGCCTCCCGAAGCTGTGAATGCTCCAACACTGCAAGTTTTTAAGAAGAGACTGGACAGCCATTTGTCTGAAATGGTATAGGGTTTCCTGCCTGAGCAGGGGGTTGGACTAGATGACCTCCAAGGTCCCTTACAATATCATCATCATCATCATCATCATCATCATCATCATCATCATCATCATCATCATCATCATTATTATTATTATTATTATTATTATTATTATTATTATTATTATTATTATTATTATTATTATTATTATTATTATTATTATTATTATATCTTTTATTCATTAAACATGAACCTCAGTCAACTGAACATTCAAATTGGCTGGTGCTGATGGTTGCCACGGGTTGCTACCAGCATCCCAGGTGTCAACCAGGTACCTTCTTAAAATATAAGATGTTCCGAGTAGCGCAGTTTTTTGTAACATTGCTGGAGTTATTGCAGGAAGCTGCAGTTTCTTGATGTGTTTTGCGAAGTTTTTGGACATAGTTCCCAGTGCCCCGATGACAATGGGTACCACTGTTACACGTTTCATCCATAATCGTGCAGTTTCGATGGCCAGGTCGTGATATTTTGTAATTTTTTCCAGTTCTTTTTCTTCAACTCTGGCATCTCCTGGTACAGCAATATCAATCAGCTGTAGCTTCGGTTCTCTACAACTGCGATATCCGGCGTATTGTGTTCCAAATGGCGATCTGTTTGTATTCGAAAGTCCCACAAGATCTTCACCCTCTCATTCTCAACAACTTTTTCCACCCTGTGTTTCCACGACTTTTCGGACACAGGCAAGTCATATTTTTTACACAATGCCCAGTGGATTAATTTAGCAACTCGATCATGTCTAGATTTGTAATCAGTTTGTGCGATTTTGCTGCACTCACAGATTAGGTGTGAAACAGTTTCAACTTTGTCATTGCAAAGTCGGCAATTTGGATTGTCAGTGGATTTTTGTATCTTCGCTTTCATGGCATTAATTTGTAATGCTTGTTCTTGAGCAGCCAGTATTAAGCCTTCCGTTTCTTTCTTGATGGTTCCCATCTTAAGCCATGCCCATGTCAAGTTGTTATCACATTTTCCTTCAATGTTTTTCAAATGCTGTCCATGCAAAGCTTTGGTTTTCCATCTATTTAATCTGTCATCCAGCCGTTTTTCCTTATATTCTGCCTTTGTTTCTGTTATTTTTATAGTGCTCTCTGTTTTCACAGTCTGCAGCAGTTTTTCTGTACTTTGATTCACATAGTCATTCAAACTTCGTTTTTCTTCTTCTACATTTTGGTGGATTTGCAATAGTCCTCTGCCCCCTATTTTTCTTGGCAGGTACAACCTGTCGATGTCACTTCGAGGATGTAGAGCGTGGTGCATATTCAAAAGTTTACGTGTTTTCCGGTCTAGGTTTTCCAGTTCAGCCAAAGTCCAGTTGATAATTCCAGCTGGGTAGCGTATCACTGGGACTGCCCATGTATTAATGGCTTTAATTATGTTTCCAGCATTCAGCTTTGATTTTAAAATTTTGCGGACTCTCCTGATGTATTCCTTTTGCGTTGACTCTTTGACTTTTCCATTCAAGATGTTATCTGCTTCCAATATGCCTAGGTATTTGTAACCGTTATCCTTTGCTAGTGCTTTCACAATACTTCCATTTCCCAGTTCTATTCCTTCTATTTTTGCCATTTTTCCTCGTTGCATGGATAGTACAGCACATTTTCCAAGTCCAAAGTTCATTCTGATGTCGCTGCTAAATAGTTGGACTGCGTTGAGTATTGATTCAAGTTCAGTGTGGCTTTTCGCGTACAGTTTTAAGTACAGTTTTATTATTATTATTATTATTGTTGTTGTTGTTGTTGTTGTTGTTATTGTTATTATTATTATTATTATTGTTCTAGCCCAGTGTTTCTCAGCCTTAGCCTAGGACTTTAATTCCTAGAAATCTCCAGCCAGCATGCAATTTTTCTTGACATTATTTATTTATTTATTTATTTATTTATTTATTTATTTATTTATTTATTTATTTATTATTACAACCAGGTCTGAGAGGCTCCCCATCACAAGATTGGCTCTTGTTGTTTCTGTCTTATTCTGAAACAGATCATTGAGGCATAAAACCATCAATTTGGACCTTATCCTTCTCAGCTCTGCTGCATTAACTTGACAGCCACAGAAATACAGGACCTCAAAATGTTAACTGACAGTTCCTTCCAACTTGAATTTTTGTTTTAAATTATTTTTTATTCTTATAGTTAAAAATAATTAACTATTATTCCTGTTAGATGGCTTTTTCTTCTCATAGGGCAAAATATGAAAGTTAGTATACTTAGTCATGTGTAAAATCATGAAATTAATAACTAAAGCCGTATTCTGTTTGCCTCATAGGGGTTTTTTGGTTTTTTTGTTTTGCAAATAATGGGGTTTTTTTTCTCTGTGAGCAGATAACTTCTCTTTCTTTTATTATTATTATTTTTTGTCTTCTTTATTTTTTCTTACTAACTCGACTTCTCAGAGCCAATCAGGTGACAGTGATGAGTCAGCATTGGTTGTTCCAATGATTCAGATCAGGAACTGATTGTACAGTGATGTGAGCAATGCATTTCCCTGGTTTAAATACTTTCGCTTTGCATATTAAGAGCTGAAAAATGAAGCAATTTATTCTAAGAATTCTTGTTACAGTGTGTTCCCTTTTTCAAGGCAAATGAAATGTGTACAGTTTCAGTGCTGGACAACCTGCACTGTGAGATTCTTTAAAACTATCTTCTTTCTGTAAATCATAGCTTATGGACTGTAAACTTAAGTTAAGTCATTCTGTAGGGTAGCAGTATGTGGAGAACAGAATTAAAAATAAGGCTGGGTGACTCTATTTTTATAGATTACACTAAGTTTGCCTTTCATTCATAAGTCTCTTCTGACTTGGATATCAAAAAACAAAGTTGACAATGAAATGCATATATTTGAAGGATTTTATTTCCTCTTTAAACAAGGGAGGAGGAGGAATAAATCATTTTTCATAATCTTCCTGGACCAAAGGAGCTAGACAAAGAGCAATATTATTGATTTTTCCCTTCTGGGGATAAAAGGTTAAAAAAAATACAGGGAATATATTCAGATCTCCTCTGATCTAAATTTGTTCAGTGTTTGAGAAAAATCAGATCTCAGCTTCCTGCTTCCAAGGTCAGAGTCTACTTCTGAATTTGGAAGGAGGAACAGATGTATTCTCTATCCACAGGCAGACTTATTATCATTCCAGTTCCCATGGCATTTTATCTGAAATGCATTCTGACTTAAAATACACAGGTTTATAGATACTTTGCAACATTTCCCATGTAATAAAAGGTATTATAACATTTGCAGAAATGCCAGTTTGAGGGTCTTTCACACGTTAGTTTGGGAATGAAGATCAGATAGGTTCAAGGATTGAATGAAATCCTGGAATACCCTGAATTTAGTATTTAATATTTATTTGCTATGTATATGTAGGGATGTGGGTCTATATATATGTTGTACATAGTATGTTTAGGTGTGTGTCATGTATATGTTTCACTTTGAGAGCGGGCAACTAAATTTCATTATTTTATGTGTGCCATTGTGCCCAAATGGTGATGAGGTTACTGGCCTGTTTAAATACTCATAGGGGTCATAGGACCTCAGTTCAATTTAAAACTATCACATACAAAAAAAGGCTTCTCTAAAAATCTGAAAAGTCAACAAGTGCAGGAGACATATTCTGCAAATCAATAAGTGTTAAGACCACTTTATAATGCCTTGGTAAGGCCACACTTGGAATACTGCATCCCGTTTTGGTCGCCACAATGTAAAAAAGATGTTGAGACTCCAGAAAAAGTGCAGAGAAGAGCAACAAAGATGATCAGGGGCTGGAGGCTAAAATATATAAAGAACGGTTGTTGGAATTGGGTATGTCTAGTTTAATGAAAAGAGGGACTAGGGGTGATATGATGCAGTGTTCCAATATCTAAGGGTTGCCACAAAGAAGAGGGAGTCAAGCTATTCTCCAAAGCGCCTGAAGGCAGGACAAGAAGCAACGGATGGAAACTAATCAAGGAGAGAAGTAACCTAAAACTACGGAGAAATTTCCTGACAGTTAGAACAATTAATCAGTGGAACAACCTGCCTCCAGAAGTTGTAGGTGCTCCAACACAGTTTTTAAGAAGAGATTGGACAACCATTTGTCTGACATGATATAGGGTTTCCTGCCTGAGTAGGGACTTGGACTAGAAGACCTCCAAGGTCCCTTCCAGCTCTGTTATTCTGTTATTCTTTCTTTGTTGAAGTCTGAAATGGTCAAATGGCATGAAGGAGACACAGTAGATGTGACAGGCCTCACAGATGTTTACAAGTAATTGATTTAGGCAGTCAAAGATAATCTCTTTACATTGCAAATGTGCATTCCTTTGTTTGAGCAGTAGTCCTGTTCAATTCAAGTGTCTTAATTTTCAGTATACATGTAAACAATATCAATGGACTATTTCGCCAATATTCCTAATGGTGCTGCCAGATATTTCTTCTTTTCTTCTATATCATAAAGCTGATTTTCCAATTAAGAACAGCCTACTTTATAAATATTTTCAAATTATTTAGGGGGAAAGTTATTTATTAAATATATTATTGATGTATTTTATGTCAAGTACTCTCACACTGCTTCAATCAACATAACACAATCAGCATATAAAGTCATAATCATCAATGCTATCTATATATAATATGTCTGAAATGATACAAATTCAATCTTTTATATTACAAATTATACTGATTGTGCCCTCATTCATCCCACATGCATAACTTGTTTTACAATCCCAAATGCTCTTTGGGGAAAAAAAAACCAGGTTTTTAACAACGTCCAAAATGTCAGAAATTAGATCATACTTGTAGAGCAGCATTCCAAAACATGGGAACTCCAGTATTTATTAATTTTTACCCTACTTTTATTATTTTTGTAAGTAACTCAATGTGGTGAACATACTTAATATTCTTTCCTCCTCCTAGTTGCTGCACAACAGCAACGAGATGGGTTGGGTTGAGACTTAGGCTTAGGCTTTCATGCCTAAGATAGGACTAAAACTCACGGTCTCCTGGTTTCTACCTGGTACCTTAATCACTAGACCAAACTGACTCTTATCCACTTAAATTATTAAATTAATAATTATTAAATTATGAAAGTATCTACTTCAATGTATTAACATTGGTTCTAAATGGGAAATAAAATTTAGTTTCTAGAATTCTTGTAACTGGCACTAGGTAACAATTATGCTTGGAAAATGTCCACAGACCATGACATTATTGAACCTCATGAAGAATGAAAACTTTCGCTTAAGCATGTTTTTCATAGGCAGGTTCTAATCAGAGTAATGAAATAGAGCTTACAAAAAAAAAACCTTAATTAGATGTAAGGTGAAAATGCACAAAATTTAATAATGCAACTTGTATCAGTCATTAACCTGCAGGCTAATGTACATCACAAGGTTACTGCTATGTGGATCGTTGTTGTGGGTAGATCTATTTCCTGATTAGAGTTCTCCAAATGAAAACTATAAATACATATACATATAGAAAGGAGGAAATTATTAAGAAAGAGAAATAAAACAGAGAACTCACAATTAGATTCTCTCTCTCTCTCTCTTTATCTGTAGTTGTTAAACTAGCAACAACTTCATAGCTTTACCTATGAATGATATGTATACTTTTTTAAAAAAAGGTCAAATTTCCATGATACCATGTAAATTGAATGTAACTCTCCCTGGTTACATCTACCTGTCTCATCAGGTCCAACTGACCCAGGAGATGATTCTTCTCTGCTATGGCATTCACCCCTGTGGAACATCATCCCCACACAAGGTGAAATTGCCCATGCCCATACTGATTTTTTCATAAAACCCTTCAAACTTGATTTGCAGAGCAAGTTTGGGGATCCCGTGAAATAGGGAGCCTATGAAATAGTTATATTTGCATGCAAGACCTTGAAGGAACAGTCCTATGCTTTTACTTATTTTTCACACTTTGGTTGTTTATTGGTCTTTAGTTCTGATTTTTAATTGTATGCCCCCCCTAGAGATACATTCATAAGATGGCAGCTATACACATTTGATGATAGATAGATAGATAGATAGATAGATAGATAGATAGATAGATAGATAGATAGATAGATAGATAGATAGATAGATAGATAGATAGATAGATAGATAGATAGATAGATAGATAGATAGATATAGATAGATAGATAGATAATAGATAGATAGATAGATAGATAGATAGATAGATAGATAGATAGATAGATAGATAGATAGATAGATAGATAGATAGATAGATAGATAGATAGATAGATAGATAGATAGATAGATAGATAGATAGATAGATAGATAGATAGATAGATAGATAGATAGATAGATAGATGTTGCCATTCAAATTTATCAAAGGCTTTTTTTAAGGGGAAGTGTAGCTAACAGACAAAAGAGAATTTGTACAAGAAATAATAGAATAGAATAGAATAGAATAGAATAGAATAGAATAGAATAGAATAGAATAGAATAGAATAGAATAGAATAGAATAGAATAGAATAGAATAGAATAGAATAGATATAGATATAGATATAGATATAGATATAGATATAGATATAGATATAGATATAGATATAGGATAGGATAGGATAATAGAGTAGAGTAGAGTAGAGTAGAGTAGAGTAGAGTAGAGTAGAGTAGAGTAGAGTAGAGTAGAGTAGAGTAGAATAGAATAGAATAGAATAGAATAGAATAGAATAGGAATAGAATAATATATTTAGTTATTATCACAACATCTGATTGAACAAACCAAAAAGATGCCACTAAGCATCTTCTCCAAAATGTATTTGGTGCATGATGAAACAGGTTTCTATCTATTCCTTACAAATATTTTTTAAAATATTCCTTTAATTAGAAATCCTACCATTATTTATAAAGCTGCTCAGTGTGCTAAAAACTGTAAATAGAGTTGCTATGAGCACTGGTTATTATGATTATATATTAATCAGTTATGCCTATAGATTATAGTGTTATCCAAAAGGATTCCTTTAAAATCTTCAGATTATTGAAGAGTGGAATTAAAAAAAAAACCTAGAAGTGGTGACAAAGAAACTATTTTATGTGCGAGTGCCTTTGAATTAGTTTTGACTTCTGAACAAACCTGTGCTCTTTTCTTGGCAAATATTTTTTGGAAGAAAGTTTCCCATTCCATTCCTCTTCTTAGGAATGGGAATGAGGGACTGGCCCAAACTCACCCAGGTGGCTTTGTACCTAATGTGCGACTAACCTCATTGTCGCCTAGAATCAGCCTAATTAGGTAGTCCAGATAGTAAACACAACTATACGAGCTAATTCTAATTTATTGTAAAGCTACATTAACAGAATTTTGCAAGCCCAAAAACAAGGGAGGGTGTCTCCTGAGTCTCTTGACCCACCCCATTCCTTCTATGGGCTCAGATGACTTTTGTCTAATGCTGGCTGAGGAATTCTGGGAGCTGAAATCCACAAGTCTTAAAAGTTGTCAAGGTTGCAGACCCCTGGTCTAACCATTCCCTTGGCTGCCTCTGTCAAGGCCATTCCCACACACCATTACAATAAACTGTTTGTCTGTATTTTAATCAGTACACTACACTAGTTTTCTCAGAAAAGATGATTCACTGCTAAACTGGTCTGAGGAAAACTTTGTTATGGGCCCAAAATTAAATTGTCAGTCTATGCTGCTCAATTACCATCATAATTTGATTTGATTGATAGCTTGTCAGTATAAACAAGGTGTCTTGCTGAAAGAGACTTCTGATCTTAACGAAGTTGATTCCCTCTCAACGATAGCTGACAGAAGTGGTGTGTTTACCACAGCAGAGGTGGCGGGAATGTTCCCTGGTTTATTTCAATCCACATTTAAGAGTTTTTCTTCATAGCATTTGTCCCACTTGCTGCAGTATTTACTTGTTCTGCACTAGGTCTTGCTGTGAAGCTCATCACTGTATTCTGTGATGAAGGTTTTTGGTTTTCAGCCAGCTTGTCATAGAGCCTCGTGATGATTAAGACTGAGAGGGAGAGACTAGCCCCAAATCACCCAGTTAGTTTCTAGGCCTAGCAGAGGATTAGAGTCTGGGTCTCTCCACTTCTAGTCTGGTGCCTTAACCACCACACTACATTGGGCTGCTATTGATTCATGGTTACAATACAGAAAGAACTGTCATCTTAAAGAAGATGGATGTGCTCTTCAACATTCCTAATCCTATCTAAACAGTGGGAAGAGAGGAGTTGTATTAGAAGGACAATAATGGGTCACAGAGGACCCCATAATAGCTGATTTCCAGACTGTTAAAAATTCAGAAGACAGATATGTAAGAGATCCTTGGTGCTCTCTGAGATTGCTGGTTTTCTTGCAGACGTTTCATTACCCTAACTAGGTAACATCATCAGTGCTAGTTTACAGATCTGTAAATAGCCAGCTGCAAGCTTCCCCATTATCAATGGAAAGATCTGCCACCTTGCCAGATCAATCAGAATAGAGCTGGAAGGGACCTTGGTGGTCTTCTAGTCCAACCCCCTGCTCAAGCAGCAGACCTTATACCACTTCAGTCAAGTGACTGTCCAGTCTCTTTTTCAAAACCTCCAGTGATGAAACACCCTCAGTTTCTGGAGGCAAGTCGTTCCACTGATTAATTGTTCTAACTGTGAGGAAATTTCTCCTTAGTTCCAAGTTGCTTCTCTCCTTGATTAGTTTCCATCCATTGTTTCTTGCCCTGCCCTCTGGTGCTTTGGAAAATAAGTTGACCCCCTCCTCTTTGTGGCAACCTCTCATATACTGGAATCACAAGAGTAAGATCAAAAGAGTAAGATCAAAAGAAGGCTATCAGAAAGAAAATAGAAATGTTTCCGCTCTACTGTGTAGAGGAATATATTGGTCTACATGGGAAAATATTTCCTACGCTGGGATTCCTTCAACCCCATCCCATTCTTCTTAATAAATCTTGCTAAAGAGAACTCTGCAAAAAAAACATGGTCTGGATAAAAATTGTCATTTGGTTTGAAGCAGATGCCAAAGAACCTGACAGAAACATTGACAAACTACTGGTTACTAGCTAGACTGTCAGGGACAAGACCAAGGATAACACAATATCATTTTTCCAAGCTGAGTTCTTTATTGTTTTCACACCTAGAGGCAAACTCTTGTCAAACTGAGGGCTATCTACATCTACAATACACTCTGGAACTTTTAGGGAGGGGCTGTCTTCACCCTATTTCTCTCACACTTAATAGCTGGGTTGAATTGCCTCTTACTCCTCTGGAATGCAACCCCTCCCTACAAGGAATCCACCTCCTCACTGCAGTCCATCAAATCAGGTGTTGACTTCAATTGGAATCTACCCTCTCCCTCCTGTGAATCCAGCTCCTTGCTACATTCTGTCACACGTACTTATAAGAACTTCTGAATTCTTTTTTTTTTTTTAAATTATGTAACAAACGAGACAAATAATCTTAAGTCCACAAAAACACAGATCTCTTGTGTCTTAAACCAAACTTTTGGAAGACCGGGCAACCTCAGGGATAACAAGAAACCATTGGTGGGGAAAGTAACCCAGTTGCTTCCACGTCAGGCATATAGGAGCAGGGAAGGAAGCCAGTGCAAGATTGATTTTCATCCTTACAAGGTAGAGCAGATAGGAAATACAATCAGATGAGCTAATTCTATTTTATTGCAAGGCTACATTAACAGATTCCTGCACGTCTGCAAGTACATCTCTCCTCTCTTTACAGCCCAGGGTTTTTCTGAGCTTCTTGGCCCATCTACATTC
The DNA here is from genome assembly GCA_023970755.1 of Azemiops feae. NCBI lineage: Eukaryota > Metazoa > Chordata > Lepidosauria > Squamata > Viperidae > Azemiops > Azemiops feae. The sequence goes on along the minus strand of JALGBA010000702.1, from coordinate 186,609 downwards.
CTGCTGAAGGCTCAGCTGCCTTTAATCCAACTAATCCCTTGACTGAGTCTTTTTTCCCTGTCTCCCAAGGTCATTCCCTCATGCCATTACACTATCATTATATAATAAATGGAAAATTCAACTTTTTAATATTAGTTCTTTGGCAATATCCATTTTCTATTGTATTTCAGATTCCCATGGTGTGTATATTTAAAAAAAAAAAGAGCTTCCAAAGAACCAAGACTTCTTTAGGATAAAGTAAAACTCATGAAATAATTTTTCTGTTACTTGAAAGGGGATATTTGTGGCTCGGGGTTCCGTTTTGAGCTTTACAAATCTATCGCTTAAGTGAACCCACCCATTTCCTTCTAACAATATGTGTAGAAGGATCCTATGGGTCCAAACATACTACTGAATTCATCATAATTACACAATATTTTCTAGTCACTGCTGCTAAGAGTGTTGAGAGGACTCTGTAGTTAATGATCTGACCAGTTCTTTCTACATTCAGTAGTTCCTAGGAGTTCTTCTTAAGTTCCCAAAGGTGCTTTTTCAAAAGGCAACTGGACTTTGTTTTTCCTTGAAGATGTTTCGCTTCTCATCCAAAAAGCTTCTTCAGTTCTGAAGAACTGAAGAATTTTCTGAAGAAATGAAGAAGCTTCTAGGATGAGAAGCAAAACGTCTTCAAGGTAAAACACAAAACATTCAATTTTAGGCTCAAAATATACAACAAAATAATATCTACACTTTGCAGTTGCCTTTTGAAAAGCACCTTTGGGGCAACTATGACCTAGATGACCGAGAATCTCCATAGATATTCTTCTTAAAGTCTTCTTTTCTAGCAAACTCTCGTTGTCTTCCCTTACAGAAAATCTGTAAGGAACAGGGGAAAGTTGGGAATAAAGAAAGGTCAGGAAAGAGAAATCACTGGAGACCTTCACTCAACAGTGTTACCTTAGAGACAGTAGTTTCTTGTGGCACGTTGACATACTGTAGATGATAGAAGTTTCCACACAGCATGGAGGAAGACTTGCATCATCTTATAATCTAGGGATGGGCAAACTGTGAGCATCTGGAGGTTGCAGAAGTTCTACATCGCTTGGAAGCACACCCAATGGTGAGGAAAGCTGAAAGTTGCAGATCAGCATCTGCAAGGCCGCAGTTATCCACCCTACCACATTTTTTGTTCCTAGAACATCCTGTTGTCAATCCTAAAATTGCACCCTTGGCCTGTGTTAAGTTTTGGTTCGGTACAATTCCTCTTTCATGGTGTTTGGTTTTCTTCCGTCAGATATTGTTTTCATGCTGTACCCTGTCCTCAAACCTTTAAAATGAAGAGCAGTTATTTGTTTAAAATAGAAATAAAGACATGGCAGAAAAGGATATTTTTCTCTGCATTTTCACGGTCACTCGTTTTATAGCTGAGCATCGCAGGAATCATCAGTTCTTCAGTTTTGAGAGGGATTAAGGAATCTGAACTCCCTGCGTGAATGCTCTTGAGAATTCACCAACACAAACACCAAGGGTAGCCTAATGTTCCTTGAGCTTTCCTTTCTTGTAGGCAATTTAAAGTATAAAAATGAATGGGCAGAGGAGGCATAGAAAGTCACCGAATTAAATTTGCTGGCGACTTAATGATATATACATGTTCAAATACATCTTAAAGACTTTCACAAATATCTGTCCTCCGAGTGTCCTGGATTAATTTACTAGATCACAGTTCTAGCAAGAACAAAGGCACAACAGCTATTAAGCCATAGTTTTATGATTAATAAATAAAAGGTGTAATACAGCTGAGAAGAGAACAACAGGAATTAAAGGTGTGTTTGCTCAACTTCTAGCAATAAAATAACTCTAATCATTTTGCAGTCTTCAATTGCCTATGCAGGACACTTCATAAAATCGGTTCTTCCATTAAGTACCACCATTCGGAGCCTTAGCAAGCTTTAGAAAAAAAGTGGCATCATTTTCTATTTTACATACATCCCTACTGCATTTAGGAAATTACTTGCAAAAGCACACCATGCAATCAGAATCAGCGTTGAGGGAGCTGTCAGGGGGCAGACTAAATCAGAAACGATCCTGCTTTAAATTGCCGCTTACACATGAATCATTCTGAATAAATCTTAGGTCACCTGATTTCTTAACCAATGGGCAACTCTCACAAGATTGTTGTGAGTAGCAGTGTGCAAAGGTTTGAAATCTGAGATATTTCAGTGTGAAACACTCAAGGTGGGGTTCAAAATTGCTGCTTCCAACTTGGAAATGGACTGTTCCATCCGTTTTCAGGCGTGCTTCAAGGTCAACATGATCCAGCTTCAAGCTCAAAACATCTTTTTACAAACTCAAAACACTTCTAGAATGGTGGACAAGCTGTTGCAAATTCAAAAGCAGTACTTCAAGCCTGAAATATTTCCAATATAAAAATGTTTTGCATACCACTAATTGTGGGGATGAAATGAATAGAGCTCTCTGTACTAGCCTATGTATCTGGATGAAAGGTAGGAGATAAATATGATTAATAGATACGTCATACACAATATTTGCTAGGGAAATGAAATTGGGCCTTTAGAGGAAAAATCAATAGAATTGAGGTAGATGTGAGGAAAAAGGAGAATTTTTCTAACATCTTACAAAGGTTATCATTATAACTCTACAGCTGGAAGTCTTGACAGCCTTATTACAAAACAATATACTGGGGTTGTGGTCAAATATATGTCCACTTATCAAAAGCAAATCCTGGTTATTTATATTTGCTTGCATATTTATTAGAATTATATCTCAACCTTCCTCTAGATTTGGATAAGGTACAACCACACAATATTATTTTAACTCTACAACAGCTATAAACACCAAATTGCTTAGGAAAACATTTTGACTAGTATAGGTGCTGCCTTATGTGAACCAAAAATAAATAATGCAGGCATTTCATTTGCATATTTTTTACTTTCTTTAAATTTGCATTTTCAAGTTTATATTTTGAATTAGCCTTTCTGGACAGAGTGTTATTACATGGTGGACATTGTGATAATGATGGGGATGGTGGGGATGATGAGGACACCTCAAAAACTGAAGATGGCCTATCAATATACACTTTTCAGATTACAAAAATGAATAAAACCTTAGCATTTTAAAATGTGTATCATAGCCATAAAATCATTATTGCAAACTGAAGCCATAAAGCAACTACTTAGACCAGACATGTCAAACTCGCGACATCATGTGACGTCACGCGACGTATCGGAGCTTTTTCCCCATTGCCAGCAATGGGGTGGACGCGGTTTCCTGGTGACGTGTCTGGCCCGCGGGCCAGCAGTTTGACACCCCTTAGACCAATAAACGTCATGTCTTAAAAGCCACTTCATTCGTTTTTAATCCCTGAGACTAAAATATGAATATCACCATGGTTGAAAAAAGCCACTAATAAGACATGGCCGTTCCTGACTATTCCATTTGTCTGTGGAGATTCATGTATTGATTAATATTGAAGATTAGTTTTATTAGATTGGGTACTGGATCTCTGTCATGGTAGTATTCCAGCATAATTGTTCAGAAATGGAAATTTTGAATAAATGGTCATTAATAAACCGAAGCTGGGATGGGTATTCAAAGATTGGTCTCCAAGGCTATGTGAGTAATGTATGGTGGACAGAGGCTGTGCACAAAATGCAAATTCACATGTACTTTGCCACATTTATATCCCACCTTTCAGCTTTAAAGTTTCTAAAATGAGCTTACGAGGGTAATGTCAACCAGTCACTGTCCACAAGCTTCTAATTTAAAGAGTGAAAAAGAGAGGAAAGGAAAATGAGATAGTCCATTCCCCAGTTCTTAATAGTTTATGGATTTCTATGATCATAGTTTTCTATGATCCTCAACTATGATGAAAACAGCCTTCCCAAGGTAGACCAATGAAATCACCACTTATAGGACAATTGGTCTTGTATCTTCTTTTCACAAGGTTGGGGGTCTCAAGAATGTCTAAGAAAGTCCAGCCCAGTTGGTTGCAGCTTTAAAGCAAAAGAAGTCTATGATTTCTAGTGGTGAGAATTAGAATTTAACAATCAACCAATGGAACAGCTTGCCTTTAGAGGTTGTGGGTGCTCCATCACTGGAGGCTTTCAAAAAGAGATTCAACAACCACCTGTCTGAAATGGTATAGGATCTCCTGTTTGAGCAGAGGGTTGGACTAGAAGACCTGCAAGGTCCCTTCCAACTCTATGTTCCAGCAATCTTTACAATGAAACTCAAGATGCTGGTTGTGACTATTCTACTAAAAGTTTCCTGGTGCAGGCCCAGGTTATCTGCAGATTGCCTGCCTCCGATTACTTTTGCCTGTCTCATAAGATCAGATGGGATGGACATGCTTCATGTCCCATCAATTAAGCATCATCTGATCGGACTGAGAAGATGTTTTCTTTGATGCCACGCCTGCCCTGTGGTTAGCAGTTCTCCCGAGATTGATGATCCTGAACCTATCTGCCTTTCGAAAGACTCTCAAGACCTGGCTCATTCCCCAGGCACTGACTCAAGAGGTATTATCCATTCTGGTTGATTTCGGTTGGATGATGTTGGCTTGGGTGCAATATTTGATTTAAATATATATTTATATCCTGCTTTTCTTGTTTTTATAAATCACTCAGGGCGGTGAACATACCCAATACTCCTTCCTCCCCCTATTTTCTCCACAACATCAACACTATGAGGTGGGTTGGACTGAGAGAGAAAGAGAGACCAGCCCAAGGTCACCCAACTGACTTTTAGGTCTAAGGCTGGCCTAGAACTCCCCATCTCCTGGTTTCTAGCCTAGTACCTTAACCACTAGATCAAACTGACTATGTTTGTTTTCATATACATTTCTTTTAAAAGTTTTCTTACGTTTGAGTTTGTTTGTTTTTAATGTTTCCTTGGGTTGTTATGCATTGTTCTTCTTTATGTACCCTTTCCTGAGTTGCTTATCAATTGGACAACAATATAAATCAATTTAATAAGTAAATGAATAATAAAATAGATGAATGCTACTACCACCAATTTCTCTCTTTGTAAGCCATGTTGAGTCTACTCAACAAATGATGTTTTTAATTACAAAATAAATTGGGACTTGAAAAGTCAGCCTGAGTTTTCAGTCTGCTATCTATTGATGGAAGACAAGAGAAGGCAGGGGAAGAATAAGTGTTAATTTAGCTTGGGTGTTTTAGCCTTAATGCAATGAGTGTTGTACAGAGAAAAAAAATCCTGTCTGTTTTACTTAACTATTTCAGTTTAATATGAGAAATTTTTGTGGGGTCCTTGGTGCTCTCTGAGCTTGGTTGTTTTCTTGCAAACATATTATCCAAGTAAGTAACATCATCCGTGCTAGAGATTTTGTTTTTGAATATTCTTTCAAAGGAGAAGAGCTTTTCAGTGAAATTCTTGTGGGTGTTGTAGGATGCTTTTCCATATACTTGATTATGAGGTGCAAAGAGTATATTGTATATGAAAATCCTGTTTTTCACTCTAAAGTGGTCTCCCTAGGAATCTGTAGTTCAGATACTACTATTACTACTAATAGAAATATTAATACATTAAATACAGTCCCAGTTATATTGATGGAATCCAAAAAACTGGAGAAGGAAAACTCACTGGAACTTTAGAAGATCCCATCTTTTCAGGCAAAGTAGTTGTCTGATGTTGTTTTTACATTCTTTGCTTCAGCAATGAGGTGGGAAGGATTCCAGAATATTTTTAGTGTCATCCAGAAAGGAGATGGAATCAACTTTTTATGAAATCTGAAGGAATTTCATTGCAGAAAAGGCAACAATCTTTTGGCCATCTCCATGGCTTGAATTACTAAGCTAGAGATTGCTATTCACTTGGCACGTTTATTTACCACACTGATTTAAGGCATTCTCTTCTTGTCGTTTGGATCATTTCTATTGGTTGGATTTATGATGCACAAAATCATCAAGCAGCAGATGAAAATATGCTTTTCTTTTGAGTTAGTGAAACATTTCAAGGACTTGGCAGAGTACATGTATATGTCTTAAGTGTGAATGAAGTAGTTGAGTTTCAGGAAGCAAAGACAAGCATCTATGTAGAACATAGAATAACAGGATTGGAAGGGATCTTGGAGGTCTTCTAGTTCAACTCCCTGCTCAAGCAGGAGGCCCTAAGCCATTCTGGACAAATGGCTGTCCAATCTCTTCTTGATAACTTTTAGCATCCACAACTTCTGGAGGCAAGCCATTCCACCGATTAATTGTTCCGTCAGGAAATTTCTCCTCAATTCTAGGTTGGCTCTCTTCTAAAGATCTTCCATCTGTCACTTCTTCTTCTGCCCTCAGGTCTTTGGAGAATAGGTTGACCCCGTTTTCTGTGACAGCCCCTCAAGTACTGGAAGTACATATCACTCCTAGTCCTCCTCTTCTCTAGTTCCTTCAATCATTCATTATAAAGTTTAGCTTCTAGACCTCTTATCATCTTTGTTGCTCTTCTCTGCACTCTTTCTAGGGTCCCAACATCTTTTTTTGTATCGTGACCACCAGAACTAAATACAATATTCCAAGTGAGATCACAGGTGGGATATCGATGTCCCAAATGTGAAAACGTTTTAACCCAAGGCTGAGGCATACATTTGGCCTGGAAAAAAATCCCAAGATCAGTTGATCAAACTGTCCTTAGAACATTTGAGAGAAATTGCAGCTGGTTACAAAAATCATCAGTCAGGGTGGTCACCAGGTTAGAAACAAACTGCTGTGAGGGAGCTGAGCAGGTTCATTCTTCAAAAGAAGTGGGGATAAGATAGCACTCTCCAAAAATCTGAAGGGATGTCACCTAGAAGATGATCCAGAAGTAGGAAAATTGCCTTAAAGTAGAATCTGGCTGAATGTTTGAAAGCTTTCTAGCGATTTATCAGAGAAATTATGGTTTCTCTTTCTGTTTTCAAGCATGGTTAGAACAGCGTTTCTCAATCTTGACAACTTTAAAATGGGTGGACTTCAACTCCCAAAATTCCCTCAGGGGAAGTTGGACTCTGTCTAGGTGTACATTCTGCTTTCTGATTCCAGGTCACACCAGGTAAGGCTTATGAAATTGGGAAGAGTTACTCCTGACAAATTGGGAGCAAACTAAGGGAGACCATCCAACAGGTTGCTCTGGCCTACAACATTTCTGTTGACTGGAGATGCTTCAAGCAGACTCGGCCTCTGTTTCATTTCCCACCATGCTCCCGAAACTGCAGAGGGAAGGCCCACAAGATACCACCTGGTAATGCACATCCTTCTGAAAAGGCAGGAATTCCCACCTTCACCTCCCGCAGATCTTCTACACCAGGGGTCCCCAACCCCTGGTCCGTGGACCAGTACTGGGCCACGGCATGCCAGCAACTGGTCCGCACAAAAAAGCAAAGCCCCATCTGCGGGATGCAGGCAGCACACAAAACCACGCACCCTCCGGTCCATGGAAAAACCTCTCTCCACGGAACCGGTCCCTGGTGCTCTAAAGGTTGGGGACCTCTGTTCTACACCAGAAGAGAAGATCTTGAGGAAGAATGGAGGGCAACCCCACCCCACCTCCCATCTGGAAAAAAAAGCCAACCATTCACCCACAGCCAGTGGCACTGGAGGTTGAGCGTGGATGGCTCCATGTGGCTCCTCTCTTGAAAGCCCACCCCAAGACTGCAGCACACTTTTTCTCCTCCTCTTCCTCTTCCTCCTCGCAGGTGCAGAGCGGTTTCTTACAGCAAGCAAGCCGAGCTTAGGCTGGGGGGGGGGAGGGGGAGAGCAACAGCATCCGGAAAGAGACCCTCTGCAGACTTGCAACACCCCCCCCTCCCCGAAAAAAAAAAGCAAGCCAGCAAACCCAACCAGCTGCGTGGGGGCAAGTCAGGCTCCCCCTGGACCGGGCGTCCGAAGTGGCCCCAGGTGCGGGGGAGGGGGAGACTTGGCCCGGGGGCGGCGGGGGCGGCGTCGAGGGCTGCGGGAGAACCCGCCTCCCTTTTAATCCCGTCGCCCCCACCCACCCGCTCGTGTCGCCTGGACTGGGGGGGGGGAGGTTCCTGAAGGCAGAGTCTCACCCGCGCGCAGCCACGCGCGCGCGGGGGCGCGCCTTCTACCCTCCCTGGCTCTCACACACGGCGCCGCCGGAGCGCTGCTCTCTTGCTTCCCCGCCGCCGCCGCCGCCGCTGCTGCTCCCGGTTACGCCAGCCAGCCTGCCTGCCTGCCGCCTCTCGCCCTCTGCCTTCGCCTCCGATTCTGCGCACAGGAGCCCCAAAGCCTGTCATTCTGCACGGCAGCACAGTTGTTGTTGGGTGTTTTTTTTTTTTTTTCCCGCTCGGGTCGGCGAGCGAGTGGGGGAAAAAACACACACGCACACGCACCCACACGCGAGCAAGCCCACGCAGAGCCAGCCGCGGCGAGGAGAGGGGCGCGCGAGGAGCCCCGCTGCCCCCCAGCCCAGCATGGCTTCGGGGGACCTTTACGAGGTACGCCGCCCCGGCGGAGCTTGGCCGGGCTTCTCCCGAGGGCAGCCAGCCGGCGACGGGAGGCGGGCAAGGAGGGAGGCAGGCAGGCAGGGCGGGCGGGCAAAGAGGGACGCCCCGGCCGAGGCTGCTGCTGCTGCTGCTGCGGGCAGCCGGGGCGGCTCTTCCGCGAGGTCTCTCGTCGGAGTTGCGGGAGGAAGCGGCGAAGGCGGGGAGGCGAAGGCAGAGCCAGGCGCCGCCGCCGTCGCCGCCGGGGCTTGAGCCGGAGGGAAGGGAGCGATGGAGCCCTCCCCTCCCTCTGCTGCTCCCCCCACTTCCCATCGGGGGGTCGGGGGAGGCTGGGGAGGGCGAGGGGGGGAACAGGCGCTCGGGGGAGCTGGGACTCCCTGGACCGGGCGCTTTCCCCTGGGCGGAAAAGTCCAGGTAAAGTGGCCGAAGAGGAAGCTGCGCCTGGCCGAAGTCTTGGGCGGCCCCAAACTCTGCTTCTCCTCTTCCTCCACCTCCTCCTCTTCTGGGGGGCTGCCGAGCCTGGCGGGGAAGGGGGCTGCTGCAAGGCATCGAGGGTGGGAGGGGTTGATTGGGTGGGAGGAGCTACAAAGATACAGATGCATGCTGGATGTTCTGGTTTTTTTCCCTCCCCTTCCCTCCCCTGGGGAGGGCCACCGGAGGGGGCTTGGGTTGCAAGGAGTCGGGTCCCAGGTTGGCAGTAGTGGGTTGGGTCTCAGAAAAGAGGGCTTGTGGGGTTGGATTTGGGTGGCAGAAGACCACCAAGGGGATGGCTTTGATTGACTCTGTGGTGCTGAAGGCTAACCTGGACTGGTCTCAGTGGGTTTCTTTCCAGTGTAGGAGACAAGCAAAGGCAGGAGTCATCCCGTCTTATGAAAGGTACTACCTTACCTATGGCTAGATTAGGTCAATTGTTCATGCATGTTCAAGCCTTTGTAGACCCTATCTTTGACATGTCTATCGATAGAAGGGAATATTTGTAGCTCAGGATTGAACTGTGGGGTCCTTGAAGCTCTCTGAGCTTGGTGGTGTTCTTTGACCTTATCATGTCTTTCTTTTGGATCAGCCTTGGACTCGCTATGATTGCCACCTCATGTGCCGTAGGTACACCCACATCCCAGCCAAAATGTCTGGGGCCATTGTGTCTGGGGCCACTTCCAGAGCTCACGTGTGGCTGTATTTTTCTCTTGAAGTACCATCACCCTTGGCCTTCTAGCTCAGGGTTGTCAAACTCACAACGTCACGTGACGTGTTGCGACGCGACTTTTTCCCCATTGCCAGAGCTGGGGTGGGTGCAGTTTTGGCATGACACATCTGGCCCATGGGCCGGCAGTTTGACACCCCTGTTCTAGCTCATCTTATGGCCTAGTTTACCTCACCAAGGGAAATTTCAGAGAAGAGGCAACAGATGTTCCATAACATATAATTATATTAAATACTATAGTATCATTTGGGATAGTCTTCTCCAAACTTTCCACAATGAAAGAGAGACTTACTGGGAGAAGAATGATCTAAAAACCTTTCCCTTGTTTCCCCCGCCATAATGTTCATTCATTCGGTAATTCGGATAACATTTTTATTTGTAGCCAATTATTGGATCAATTACTTGTTATTATTTTACTTGTGATTAATCCCAGTTGGAAGTTTAGGTCATATTTTCTATTCAACCCGTGAGAAATGACTAATGTGTTTATAATTCTATAGTTAAATAGCCTATTTGATTGCGGCAACTACTATTTCATCAAATAATTATTCTTTATCAAAGAAGTAATCTGTGTCAAAGATGACAATTGATATTAAATATGACTGTAAAGCAGATCATGGTCTCAATCAAATATCATCCTGCATACATCTATACATTTCCTTCACATTGTCCTTTAGTAATGAACAACAATATGCAGAGTACAGAAAGAGTAGCAGATAATAAATGAAATTAAAGACATAAAACTAAAAAAAAAGAAAAGGAAATATAACTACCTTAGTTTACACCAACATCATTCACTGTAACTCTCCATATCTTTCTTCTATTGCAATCCATTCTTAATTCCAGCTTGTCTATACATTGATTTATCCACTTCATTTTTTTTTCTTTAAAACCACCAACTTCATCCTATGACTGATTCCTTGGCTTTTCTCTTCATCAATTCACTTTTCCTATATCAAAGTGATCTGTGCTTCAAATCAATCAGGTTCTCACCCAACAACATGGCAGCATCCACCTATAAAATTATACATGCGTGTATGGCCCTACCAAAAATATTTCCAAGTCAACACAATCATTCCGTATGTTTATCCGTAAATACATTATAAACCACTAAGAGGACGCCCCACATCATTATCTTCCCACACTGAAACAGTTATTAAGTATTCTATTTATTCTCCCAAGTCTTTATTTACATTGTATACCTACTATATCATATTCAGCAACCAGTCACCAGACAAAACATTCCATAATTCAAGCCTATTTACTTTATCATATGCTTTTTTAAAAAAATCAAATACCATACTAAGTACAGTGATACCTCAGTATTTGACATTAATTGGTTCTGGGAGGCCTGATGGGTACTAAAAACTAGGAGTACCAAACAAACCAGGTGACTTACCACATGACCCTTTGTTTTGGCCACTTTCTATCTGTCCTTTTTCCTGTCAGCACGGCCGACTTCCTGTCCGCCCTCTGCGGCTGTCCCCATCTTCTTTTTGCAGCGTGCTTAATACCAAAGAAACCGCCAGGAGAACATTTTCGCATCAAAATGCATCAAGTTTTGAAGCAGTCGAATACCGAGGTACCACTGTACACTAAATTTTCTCAAATCCATTTATTTCTTAGCGACTTCCCCAAAAGTAGAAACCCTTTCTTCCCACTACCCACCTAGCATAAAACTACATTGTACTTCCAAATTTTACTCATTCTCATCTGTTCTACCTCAGAGAAGCTAAGCAGCTTCTCAGGCAAAAATGTAACACATTTATTTTCCTGTTGGTTCTTTGTTTACGCTTGTTAACACTCTTAGTATTAAGGAACAATAATAGTGAACTTTCCAATTCACATATGCATTAAGCAAGTTACAGAAACACTCCAGAAGATAGCATCCATATTTTTAACATTTCTCCAGTTATATTATAATTATTTATTAAATTTATTTGCCGCCCATCTCACCACGAGGCAACCATATCATCCATACTTGCAGTCTTTTCATTTCTCGCTGCATTTTTGGTTTCATCATTTTTGCTGAACTTTGAGTGATAACATTATTACCATTTCATTCTTCATCATATCTCTCTAATTCCTATACAAAACCTGAAAATATTTCCTCCAGCATTCACTCATTTTAGTTTTGTCTCAAATCATTTAATCGCTTCCTTGTTTCCCGCTTTGCTCACTTACATTTTTAAAAATATTCATGATTTTTTTCTCTATTTTTATTTTATTTTATTTATTTTATTCAATACAAGGTTAAAATACAAAACTCCAAAAAGGACAAAAAAGAAAAAAAAACACAAACAAGATAAGATATTAAAAAAGAAAAAGTGCACCAACCTCCCCCAACATATATAGACATATTATCCGCCTAATTAAATACTGATTAATACACTACTACAAACATTGATTTACATTTTCTCTACCTCTTTAGTCTTATCTGTTTCTTGTTTTCCTTGACATTATTTGTAGCTATTTTTTTCTACATGCTTATTACACATTATCTTTCTTCCTCATATTTTTTCAGTAATCATTCTCTTACACATATTTTTTCTCATCCACAGCTTTTTTTACTTCATCATCCTATCATGTATCTTATTCATTCTTGAAGCCCATCTGTCTTAAAGTTGCAAAAGTTGAGAAACACTGCCCTGGTTGACAGCAAGAAAATCCTTACTTCAGTTTCATAACTATTGTACAGCTAAAGAAATATGTATTGATAATAAAGGCATGCACAATGATTACTAACTACTCTGCCATAAGCATTTGTCACCTTTCACAAGAAACAGTGCTGATTAGAATTAAGTTTGAACTCCAGATTTTAAAGCAATGAAAACTTAGCCAAAGTTCTTTATATAACTGAGGTAAAACAATTGTTTTTTTTATGTTGTATTGAACTTTAGTTGCTTTTTTCCTGAATCATGCTCATCTATTCCTAATCCCAGTGGATCCAAAGTGACATAACATGCATTTGTGACATCAAAATGCAAGCTCCATGCGTTTGTACATGTGTTGCAATTTTTCATGCAAATAACATCAGAAGCAGGGTTTGCCCTGTGATACACAATGTGTGTCTCATTACTTCCTCCACATGTAAATATCATCAACTATGCATGGATTCCTTGTCTTGAGTTAATTTGGCATTTGAGCCTGTAAGCTGGTAATGAAAGCTCCAACTGTATGTTTAGTAGAAGACAGCTGTAAATGGAAAAACCTATGTCAAAATTAATTGTTTCCTCTAAAGCTTAGGATTTTTTTTTCTGAAATGGAAGAAGTATAGACTTTCTTTGGTAATTATTTCAGTTTTCTACAAAAAGCCAAAGCCAAAGAAGGCAATATACCATACAAAGAATACAGGTAGTCTTCGGCTTATGACCACAATTTGAGCCCAAAATTTCTGTTGTTAAGTCAGACATTTGTTAAATTAGTTTTGCCCCATTTTACGACCTTTCTTGCCACAGTTGTTAAGTGAATCACTGCAGTTGTTAAGTTAGTAACCCGGTTGTTAAGTGAATCCGGCTTCCCCATTGACTTGGCTTGTCAAAAGGCCACAAAAGGAGATCACATGACCCCAGGACACAGCAACAGTCATAAGTATGAACCAGTTGCTAAGCATCTGAATTATGATCACATGATCATGGGGATGCTACAAAGGTGGTAAGTGTGAAAAATGGTCATAAGTCACTCTTTTCAGTGCTGTTGTAACTTTGAACGGTCACTAAATGAACTGTTTTAAGTCAAGGACTACCTGTATTTAGGATATAGCTTTAGTATTGTCTTGGTTATTGTTTGTTTTTATAATGCGATTGATGTTACTTTTGATTTCTTCTGGAGCAAATCGTATTTGTTTCTTTATAAAGTTTGTTAACTGTCCCAATCCCAGAAGACTTCAGGGCATTCCATAGAATACTGAACTTGGTTTGGTTTATCAAAAAAAAAAAAAAAAAAAGCTTCTTATTGTCCTTTTATGCAAATGATTTTGCAGATGTTTATATTATTTTGTAATTTGGCGGTATTTCAGCATAGATGTGTCACCCATTTCTACAATAAAGCGTGCGGTCTACAGAGTTGGCAAGACCTTCATGTTCTCATCACCAACGTTCTAAATTTTAGAAATATTAACAAATATTGTGCGTAAGGAAAGAAGAGGACTGATGGTTGATACTCCATGTAGAATTTCTATGAGTGTCGATTGGAATTTTTATTTCTGTGCACCAATACTGATAAGCTAATTTGGCTAACACCAATACTAGCAAAATGCTGAGTCAAGAAGTAGGAATATTAATACATTTTCATCTTTGGATTGTGTTTTTTTTTCTCATAACGGCTGCTTTCAGTTAAAAAAATCCCTTATTAGATAATCCATAACATGGACATCAGTTTATAGAGTTCTTACTAAAGCTCAAACTTACAAGCCCCTCTTTTAATATATAAGAAAAGGCCTTTCACACTGAGAATCCAGTATGGTTACCTTATTTGAGTATCAGGCTTTGATTAAGCAACGAATAAACCAAACAATCAACCACACAAAAAAGTCATCAACATTTTCTAGAACGATAAGTTCCAAAGTTGTTTCCACCCAAACTTAGAGTCTATCTTAATTGACTGTGTAATATTTTATTCTCTTCAAGCTTCAGAGGCTGAAGATGCTTTGAAGACCTGGGCTTTAATATTATTAAGTAGCAGAATATTTATAAATTTATCATGAAGTGTGGCTTTGCAGCTCTTTCTGGTTAGTGCCCTGTGTCCGTTAAAGTGCCCTTTAAATACATTGTCTTTACAGGCTTCTACTACATTTACTAAGTTTTTGATGATCTATCGTTATGGGCACTGTGATCAAATAGTTATGACTAAATGGAGCATCTTCACTTGGGCCTCTTCCTTTGATCCTGCAAAGAACTTTGTCCAAATTCTCTAAAATCATAAATATTTTTTTCTGTGATATATAACAAAATACACTAGTGACTACACAATGTTTTAGAAGTATATAAATAAACAAGCAGAAGAAACATAAAAAAGGAATTAAAGAATAAAATGCAAATGAATAAGCAAGGGATTTAAAATACTATGGCTGTTTCAGTTTTCCAACATATCTTCACTTAATTTTGTGGAACTGAATAAATCTCATTATTTTAAAAGAGTAAAAGTTGCTGTTGAGCTTTAAACAAAGTATTTATACCAATCGCCATGATCGAAACAATGTAAATCACCAAGTGAGAAAACATTCTCACCAACTACAATACATTCTGTCCATATTACTAAAAGTCTGTTCTGATTTGAAAACCTGTAAAATTGAGGCATAGACATTCAATGTAAAGAAACCCAAATTTGGAATGTGGTCGAAATCCATGTGTTGAGTTGTAGTCTAGGAATGTTGTCCAATTCAATTCTATATAAAAATTTACTTACAACGTTCAAAGTTATTCAGATCATTAAAGGCTACTACTCCGAGCTTGGTTAACCATATTGGGGTCAAACAACCTTTCCCATAATAAACGTACACAATCTTCCCATAATCCCATGCATAAAACCAATTCTGTACACTTTGAAGGAACATACAGTTTCGTCAAGTTTAATAAAACCTTTCAATTTTTTCTCATTGTTCTGTGAATCACTTTTTTAAAATTGTTGTGCTTTACAACACTGGTACCAGGTAGGAAAGAATGTTCCAACCTCAAAAGTATATATTAGCATATACATATATGACATATGCATATCCACGTTGACTTCAGATGCATAAATAGGATGAACCCTACGAGGAGCACAGTGTCTATGGTCATGTATAGAGAAATTAAAGTTTTACTATGATTGCCTTTGTTTATTGATGCTCATTTAAGGTTGACTTGGAAAATCTTTATGCCGTCTCCATATTGCCTTCTGCTCTGGCATGAAGATAATGGAACTTGTTGAGATGGCCAAACTGACTTTTTTGATGACTCAACCATAAATATATTTGATCAATAAAAAACAGAGCAATAGTGATTAGAGGTGTTTGAAGATCTAACAAGCAAGCTTCAAATCAGGGTGAAAATAAAACCATGCTACTGGAATATCACCGTTAGGGATATAGACTTTGACTGCAGGATTCACAATTCTGGTTTTATATTGTGACAAGCAGGCACACACTAGTAATTTTTCTTTGACGACTAAATTAAAAATAAATTAAAAAATAATGGTGATGATGATGATGATGATGATATGATGATGACTGGGAGAGAATAACCAGAAGAAGGAACATTTGGTCAGACTTTTCTCTCCTTGTCTTGTTTTTACTTATTTTAGATTTTTGCAAAATTAACAGCCATACAACAATTTAGTTAGGGTATTAATAATTCACCTGCTTAAATAAATGTTGGGATTTGAGAGGGGGGGGGAGAACCCTAACTTCTAAATCTAATAGTTTTGGAATAGATATGAGCGTTTTTGGAGCAGAACTCAGAAGCGGCAGAACAAAATTTCCCTTTTCTTTCCCTTTCCTTTTATTCTTAAATAATCATTGCGAGAAATGAAAGCAGCTGATCTATTGTGTTGCCCATGCTCCAAACAGATTGCCTTGCGTAGTAATATCAAGCTTTAGAAAGCAGTGTTGCTGATAATGGAATGCAGGACCCAAATTTGGTGGGGGTGGTGGAGATTAGTGTGTACTTCAAGCATGTAACTTTTCCTATGATACAAAAAATTGGTTTCAGGTATCACTGTGAATCAGTTACACCCACATCTTTTCATTTCACTGCTGTTTACAAGCTGGTTCTTAGAAGGGTAGAACCATCTATTCTGCATCGTTCCGTCCTTTAAGAAGTGAAAGAGTTGCTTTTCTTCCTAAATTTCTTACAGTGTAATAAGGTTGATGTTTGTGGCTGGGGGAGGATACACAAACATCATGGTGATGGTGATGGTGATGGTGATGACAATTGCTTTAAACTTAAGGCAAACCGCTTTAAACTTGATTGTAAAAAATTTGATTTTTGTAACAGAATTGTCAAAGTCTGGAATGTCTTACCCGGTTCAGTTGTTTCAGCTACTAACTTTCAGTTTTAATTCCAACTTAACTTCTGTGCACCTCATCCCATATTTAACAGGGGGCATGCGCAAGTGGATTAACGTGCCTATCATCCCTGTCACATTTTAGTTTTTTTATTTTGTTTGTTCGAATTTGTAATTTTTGTTTGATGAATAAATTAAAAAATGATGGTGGTGGTGGTGGTGAAGATTGGGGGAGAAGGACCAGAGGCTTGAACATTTGGTCTGACTTCTCTCTCCTCTTGTTTTTACTTATTTTTGTCCCAAGCATCCCTGGAAAATCACACCCTTTTTATTTGGTATGATTGTCATCTTGGAAATGCTGGGTGCTTCAAACAGGCACTCAGGGATATAGATATGATCTGCAGGCCGCTGTTGTAGATGAGGGGGTCCTTGGTGCTCTCTGAGCTTGCTTGTTTTCTTGCAGACGTTTCATTATCCTAACTAGGTAACATCATCATGTTGTTGATGAAGTTACCTAGTTTGGGTAATGAAACGTCTGCAAGAAAACAAGCAAGCTCAGAGAGCACCAAGGACCCCTCATGTCAACCCTGAGCTACAGATATTCTCCTTCATTGTTGTAGATCTCTCTGCCTTTGGACAAACTTCTGAGCTCCATCAGGCTGAGATAGTGGTGGACTCAAACCATCGTCATCTTTTGCTTCCCCCAAAAAATATCATATCTAGGAAAAGATCCAGCTGGATCCATCCATCAGCCAAAGAAAAAAATGATAGAGAAGATTGGCTGGCTGGCTGGTTTCCCCTCTCTTTGCTGACTATCCAGAAGGACATTTGGGATACTTGAGATAAGGCTTTTGTTGTGAATTCGCTATGCTCCATTTGTAACATTTTTATGGAGGATGACATCTGTCTCCTGTGCTTTCCCAACACTTCTTCCAGCTTTTGGCTTTGAAAATAAATCCATTGATAGAAGGAAGGAAGCTAGGAGCTGTTCTTCTAGAATCAGTAAATACTGCTAGTCCTGAGACTACAAAGCTGAAAGGAAACATGTTCAGTTTCTTTGCATCAGTGAGTGGATTTAGGACCACCAGATTGTATATATGGGTGTAAAGTTGTTTCTCTTTGGCAGCATAGATGTTATAGAATTCCCTGTCCTCTGAAAATCCAATTAGCTCTTTACCTTGTGAGGCCTCAGGAAATTCTTAAAAACAGAATTGTTTAAGAGGACTTTTGTTTTGTAGAAGTTTTCATCTACTTTTACTGCTTTCTTGGCGGTTGGTTGATGTTTTTTATTTGTGGCTTAATTTCGCCTGTTGCATACTCTGATGTAATTGCATCTTGGAGGTTTTAGGGTTATAATTGGAACCCATCAAGAGGCTCTTGGTTGCAGTCAACAAGAAATCAATTAATCAATCATCTAAAAACAAATAATTTAAAAGTTACGTGATTGAAAGGTAAATAATGTATTCAGTACAATAAAGCTTCAAATAAGTATAGTCGACATAATAAATCTTCAGTCCAAAATTCAGCTAAACTCAATGCTTTTGTAGTCCTTATAGAATTGTGACATTGCTAAAAAGTAAGTTGAAAATTACTTAAACTAAGGATTAGCTGCTTTTTGCAGTAATCTTTCAAGCTGAGTTAGTGCCCTCCCACTCAAAAAAAAGAAAAAGAAAGAAAAACAATACAAATAGTCAAAAATCACACAAGCTCGTGAGGTTTCATGAGGTTTGCTATCTTCGGCTGAAATTTCCTGAGATTTCGCCATGAAATTTGTGGCAATAGTTTAATTAATTTATGTTATGAGATTCGGTTTTGAGGTTTCAATGGACCCAACCAGGAGAGTTTTACAGCTATGCATTACCCCTATGATCAGCTACTGCTTAAACCAAGAATGTGTATTTAACAAGGGTGATGAAATGCTAGTCAGGCTTGTTTTTCTGAGAGCTGTCGCTTTCTTTTTAAAATGTATCAATTTATACTTGAGAGAACCCATTATCTTTCCTCAAGACCTTGAAAAAAACACCTTTGAGGTTTGACTGTTTGTACATTTAATCAGCAAATAAAGTTATAAATCAAGCAGTCCATAGTGTTTTCAGAAGATCTTTATAAGGGCCCTGGTGGCACAATGGTTGGAATGCAGAACTGCAGGATACTTCTGCTGACTGCTGGCTGCTAACAGTTCGGCAGTTCGATCCTGACTGGCTCAAGGTTGACTCAGCCTTCCAGCCTTCCAAGGTGGGTAAAATGAGGACCCAGATTGTTGGGGACAATATGCTGACTCTGTAAATTGCTTAGAAAGGACTGTAAAGCACTGTGAAGTGGTATATAAGTCTAAGTGCTATTGCTATTTCACTGCCAGTGCTAGTTAAAAAGAGAAGACTGTCCTAGCTCCAGTTAGGAGCTAGGAATCAGGGATGAGCATGCAATGCAGTGGACCAAGTATGGTGCTTCCCTAGATGTGTTGGACCAGATGTGCTGGCTTGCAGGCTCAGATGACAACAAGTATAGCTCCATAAGAACTGAAGGATGCTACAGTGAGAAAAACTGAGCTAGGCAAACGAGAAAAATATTCTGCACTGAAAATCTGCAGGAGACTTGAATTAGAACCTAGCATAAGGTTAACTAGGGCAAAACCTGGAACTCCTTCCAGTGAGTGTGTATCTATGGAGTTGTTGATGCTCTCTGAGCTTGGTTGCTTGCTTGCAGATGTTTCAGAGTGGCACACTCACTCCTCTTGAGAAATTGGGACTGAATAGGAAGCAGGAGCCCACCAATTGTTAGAGGTGAGAAAAAATATTTCCAAAGCTAAATTTTTTGTTGTTGTTCGGTCACTAAGTCATCTTCACAACCCCATGAGCCATAGCACGCCAGCCCACCCTGTCCTCCCCTTTCTTCCTGAGTCTGCCCAAATTCATGTTCATTGCATCAATGACGTTATCTAACCATCTCATCCATTGCCAACCCCTTGTTATTTGGGCTTCCATCTTCCCTACCTTCAGAGTCTTCTTCCAATGAGTCCTCTCTTCTCATTAAGTGGCCAAAGTATTTAAGCTTCAGCTTCAGTAGCTGTCCTTCCAAGGAACAATCAGATTGATTTCCTTAGGACTGACTGATTTGATCTTCCAGTCCAAGGGATTCTCAAGTCTTCTCCAGTGCAACAATTTGAAAGCATCAATTCTTTGGCACTCAGCCTTCCTTATGGTCCAACTCTCACAACCACCGCTTTCAATATTGGTCCGTAATGTAACATGTAATAGCCGCAAAGCTAGTTAAGATCATGTTAGGCTGCATAGTAGAAGAGTTTTCAAATCACAAGAAGTAATAATTTCACCCTGTTCGATCTTCGCCAGTTTCTACATTGAGTACTGTCTCCAATTCTTGGTACTATATTTTAAGCAAGTTCCAGAGAAGCTTGAAAATATAGAAGGACTGACAACAAGGATTATCCAAGGGCAAGAAGTGAAAAGCTTTGAAGAGAGATTGAGGGAACTTGTTATGTTTCACCTTGGAAAGAAAAAAAAATGAGGCTGGAAGTGGAAGGAATCCTCAGGTACCTCTGTTACCCAGAAAAAAGCATCTTCTTCTCTTATCATCCCAGAATGTAGGACATGGAATCATTGTCTTAATGTTCATTTTCTAACTGAACATTAGGAAAAACATAGCAGCAGTTGGCCATTGGAGTCAACTCTAATGAGAGTTGTAGTTTTTCCATTACTAAATCATTTCAAGCAATACTAGGCAGCCATCTATTGAGGGTATTTTAACTTGGATCCCTGTGTTGAGGTTGGATTAAATGACCTCAAAGGCGCCTTTCTACAGTCTGATGAAGCCTTGAACTCCCTGAAGGATTATCTCTTTCCATGTGAATATCATGTCCTTTCAGGTCAGCTGTTCTACATCCCTTATATAGACCTTTAATTCAAAGATATGTAGGTGGGAACATGTGAGAAAGCTCCCTTGTCCCACTTGGTTACAAGTCCCTGTCCCAATTCAGTAATCTTCCTCATTCAATTGGCAGTCAGCGAAGACATTTCCTTTTAGAAAGGGAATTGGTTCAGTTCGTGTTTGATATCTTGACTTTGGCTCTTTGTCCTTCTCTTTCAGCTACTGCTTTTAATTGAACAGTTTGGTGTCATGATTGGTTAGTTTTTTATATAGTTTGTAAAGCTAGTTAGAGTGACTTTTTTTTTTTTAGATGGAAAAGAGTGGGGTAAAAAAATAATCTTAATGGAATAAAGGACCGCAGAGTTGAAAAGAATCAGAATTTAGTTTGAATCCAGATTAGAAAGTTGGGATGTACATGAAAGTCTTGGTCAATTTGGATTTGGTTCTGTGCTACATAATAAAAATCATAGGAGATCTTAGCAAATAACTCCTTTCTCATCTAATATACCAGTGATGGCTGCCAAGTTCATGGAACAATTACACAGAAGGTTTTCCATTGCTGAACTGAACAGTATCTGATCATGGTAGGAAGAAGTAGGAGGCGTCTTCGCTGAAAAGCAGCTTTGTAATTGATGTGGAGAGATAGAAATATTTATTTTTGCATTAATCTACATTGTTCCATATGAACAATGTGGAATATTAGTTCCACCCCATTGTTAATAAACATGCAAAAGTCTATGAAAATTTGACTTGGGACTTTCTCTGGAACACAAATTGCAAATTCAAAAAGGAAGTCAGTGTTCAATTAAGACCAAGTCAGGAAACATGTGAGGAGGGGTTTCCCCCCATTTTTTTTAGTTTCAGAGATATCTCTAACACAGTTTTCTTAACATTTCTCACAATATTTTTGCTTTTGTTTGAAAACCACAAAATGTTGTTCTTGTACCCTTTCATTCTTCTTCTTTGTCCTCACAGATTGCTTATACACACACAAACATATAGACACACGTTGCACAATAAAACCATAGCATATAAATATGAAATGATGACTTGTGGTGAGACATAACTATGGAATTAATTAATGCTGAGGCATGTCCTATTTCTAAATTATAAAATAATCAAAATTAGTCCCTTTTTTCTAATCAAAAGGAGGATTGTGAAAAGAAGAGCTATGGAAAATTCTTTTGTCCATTCATTAGCTTTTTAACAGTATAGCATATTCACAGATTATTTATTTATTAATTAAAAGGATTTATACAGCCACCCATCTTAAGCGAGTCTGGGTGGCTCACCATAATAAGAAAACTAATAAATAAAACAATTATAAAACAATGAAAACAATGAAACAATAATTTGCTTCTCTCTTCCTATTGTTATTCATCATACTGGGGAGAAGTCAACGTTGTATCTATTTATAACAGAAGGATCTTGGTAGTGTCAACCTTTTTTTAATAAAATATGAATTGCTCATTATTTTGAAGAGCACAAGAATAATCAGAAGTTAATAACCAATTAACAGATAAAAACAAAAGCATGTGTGGAGCCATGAATATATTATGGATTGCCTACTTTATACACATTAAAAGAAGAGTTGTGTTTAAGTTTTTTTAATGAAAAGTTGTGATTTAGGAGCAAATATTACCCAGTAATTAATATATTGTCACATTTTCCTGGTCTACTAGAAAATGTAGCAGTGTAAAGCATATCCATTCAAGACATCCATTTTTCCCCCTCAATTTTCAACTTCCCACCTTAATTGTGTGTCCTCTGTGCATACTCATTCATCAGTCTTTGTATGGGTTTTTCCTCGTTCTTCCAGGTATTACTTTATACTTCCAGTAGTCCTTGGTTTCCCTTCTTTCTCACCTGTGCATGGATACTGTCGTGTTCCTTAAGACTTTTGTTAACATATTTAAGTAGAATTTGCAACTAGCTAACTACTGCAGTATAGTGTGATGTTAGAAGCACCAGCTTACAAAGTTCCCCTCTGAGATGTACTAGTAAAGTGCTTTTAGAATCAAGGTCAACTGTTGATTTAATGTTGTTTTCTTGACAACAGCAAAAATGGAAATTGTTTGCCCTAGCCTTCTTCCCATTTTTTTTAACTTCCCAGTCTTGTCTACAACCATGGTACCCTTCCAGGTAAAACCTAACCAAGCCTGACTCTGTTTATATTTTTAAGATTACCCAAAGAGAGGTGGCCACTTTCATTCCATTTCTCCTCTGGCACACTTTTGTGTCCACTTTTGTGATACCAAGCATGCTCAGTTCTGAGAACTTGTCTGATTTTTCTTCATATCTTGGGAGGACCACGGGTTCTCCACCCTAAAAACAGCAAGTGTGAGATTCATTTTTTGGTACATGTAGTGAATTATGAGGGGAGATATATGGTTCATTGCTCCACTCTGTGTGCGTGTGCGTGTGCGTGTGTGTGTTCATATGCATACATGTGTACACACAAAAGTGCCAAGTGGAGAAAATCTCTTGCATTCTTCATTTCTAGTTCTCACTCATTTGAATGAAAGACAATTTGCTGCAGAATGATTTTCAGGCGAGTGGGATATTTCTGAGAAATTCTCAGGGACCGAGGATAGAGTTTTTGCACATGTTTCAATACGACACTAAAAGTACCTGTATGAACGTCCCATCTTTCATTATATAATTGACGTCTGCAGATTCCCTGGCTTCCTACGCTTCCATTAAATCTGAAGAGAAAACATCTGAGAGAACTATTCTTGGGGGGCTTTCTCAGCAGTGGAACTTACCTTCGAGGTCCCTCCCTTGACATACGTTTGGAGAATTTCTTCTGTTCTTGGAGAAATTTGCAGAAATGTTCCACCCAGTTTCTCTAGCCATATATTTGGGGGGGGGAGTTTGTTCCCTGTTGCATTGTTAATTGCCCACGACCAGCATTAGAGTGAAAAAGTCATTCCAAAGTTCTCTGATGTAGCATCGGAAGTAGGTAAAATAAAGGGTGCTTATTATTTAAGGGTCATTGTTTTCTCCTATGGAATTAGTTAATTTGTTCAAGTTCATAATTCACTGAGATGGTAGTAAAGATGATTTCATGCATTGTCCTTCAGTATAATGATCAATAACGTTATTTAACTCTGATAGATTTACCTATTCCAGTGTGGTCAGGAGGGAGCTGATGAAAACAAAGGTAAGCAAGAAAGAAAGCGATTCCGCTGTAAGACTTTTCAGAAATAAGTTTATTTGGGAGGAATTCCTTCTTGTCTCCTCCCACCCAAAATACGGTCAAGGAACACAGATATTACCAGAAAAAAAATATGAATAGCATTGAATACTTCATGCTAATAATAATAGAAGCTCAAACAGAATTATATCAATAATGGGGAGTTCCTTCATGAACCAAACTGGCAATTAACCTGTTTTCAAATTTACTAAAAAGATTCCCAAATTTAGTTGCCTAAAAACGATCTTTTCAATAAGAAAATCAAAGAAGTAAGCCCAACTGTGTGAAATGAGATGTACTTTCAGATATAGAATTGCCTAAGGCTCAACTTTATAACAGAGGCATTCAAAATATTAGTTACTGATTAATCCCTTAAATTCAAATGAGACTGGCTGCACTGGAAGAAACATTGAATTCACAGGCTCTGATCTGCTGATCAATGTAGAAATACAAATTAAAACATCTCCAATAAATGTTCAACTAGCCTTTGCTACCACAATCCTTACCCCAATCCTGAGTCATTTCATTTTCTGTTCTTAGGACTAGGAGGAATCCCGAAGATCCAATCAGAATCGTATCACTTAAGACAGTTGTTCTCTGTATCAGTTGATAGGACCACAAGAGTTAGATCTTCCTGTAAATGCTAGGTATTGAATTGAGGCTATTCAGATTGATTGATTCATTCATTCATTCACTCACTCACTCACTCACTCACTTGTTCGCTCATTCATTCATTTTCTGTAGCCATCCAACTCAACCAACTGGCACTAGGCAGCTCACAATTCTAAGATTGTAGAACAATAAAACAGTAAAAACATCCAGACAATAAATACATATAGCAGCTGAGATAATTAACAATAAAACCAATAAATGGGGCTCATATATTGTTGAGTTATGGTCTTTCATATATTGAGTATATTGAATGAGATGAATGGTCTAGAAATATGATAGATAGATAGATAGATAGATAGATAGATAGATAGATAGATAGATAGATAGATAGATAGATAGATAGATAGATAGATAGATAGATAGATAGATAGATAGATAGATAGATAGATAGATAGATAGATAGATAGATAGATAGATAGATAGATAGATAGATAGATAGATGTCATCGCCTAAAATTCTTATTCATCCTTCTGCTACTTGCTATGTCTAACCCACCCACACTGGAGACAGAGAAGGCCTTTTGAATAATTGGAAAAATTGTATATCATACAACTGTTTGCTGTAGTAATTTGGACCTTATAGATGGATTGGTGAGAAAGCAGACATGTCCTCAAATATTTATTTCCTAGGCATCTGTATTGAACATTGTAAGCATCTCCACTTGTCCTTAGAAATGGCACAGATGTCAATAAATCTCTTCCAATCCAGATGTTCTATTCCCTTGTTTTTGGTTAACGGCATGCCTACATAGAAGATGGATGATTCCCAGATTTACGTAGTTCATTCTGACAAATTAATAAAGCCTATCATAATTTGCAGGAGCAAATTTTATTTTTACTATACTTTTTTTTTACTGAAAAAAAATTATAACATCTTCTAGCAACTTTAAGCATTACTATGGGATGAGATTAGATTGCTTTGTTGAAATCAGTAGAAGCATTGAATCATACAGAAGGCACTTCATTAAAAAAGGCTTTTCAATATATTGTCCTAATTCTTCTAATTGTGAGGACTAAATCTTCCAAAAAGGGCCCTCTTTTATATGAGAGGATTTAGGAAAATTATGTTTTTTAGAGGTCACCAAGGAAACTGAAGCAATATGTGTTGAAGGTTTCTTCAAGGATCTCTCCAAAGTCACTATTGTGAATGATGAAAGAATAACCAGCATTGATTTTTGGATTGCGGTATTGTTTTTCTTGGGCACATCAGCATAGATGTGCACTCATGCTCTCTGAATTGAATGACACTGTTGGAAAGGATTTTGTGGTCATGGCAAAAATGCATGATTTGGAAAGCACACAGTCCATGCATTCTTCTCCTCTCACTTTTCTCACCACTTCTGGCCAGAGAGTGACCTACTAACATATAGAAGTCTTCACGTGTTCTGTTTAGTGAAGCTTTTAAATGATGCATCAGGTATGGTATCATACTGCTGCTGATTGACATCTAGCAAGGAACTTTCCATAATACTCAACACCAATTATTTCAGAAAGTTTTGACTGTAAGATCATAGTTTATGTCAGCTGTCCGGTGGAAAGAAGATACTATATTTTAAAATGATATTCTGTTTGCTTCATGGAAGCAAAGGAAGGCATTCGTTGGTTTCCTATTGTCCTCCAAACAAAAATTAAAGGTCAGAGCTGCTGCTCAGCCAGAACAAGGAAAGAAGGAAGCTTTGGAATCACTTTTTGAAGAAATTCCTTGCAAGAACTTCCTTCTCCAGAGGTTGATTGAAAGGGATCCATTGGGAGGATCATCCTGCCTCATTTCCTCAGGGCAAAGAGGAAGAGTCAACTTCTTAGTTGCTTCAGCAGTGACATGCAGTTAAGAAATCGTATAGCATAACACTTGAGCCTGAGGGCTACACCCAGACTTAGAGGGATAAATCAGAAGATAAACTCCACCAGAAGGCAGGGGTAAACCAAATACATGTATTTGTTTTGCAAGACGTTTCTACTGCCCATTCAGACAACTTTTAAAGTTAAAATAAATCTGAATCAAATCTAATTACAGAGAGATAATTTGATTAAGACCCAGGGGTCACACTGTCACGTTCATATGTGTATATTGTATGTGGGTAGGTTGCAAAAACCACTCAGTTCATTAGGAAACTTTCTTACCCAAAAGAAAAAGAATCTGCACAAAGCATAAGCATTGATTGCATTCAATGAAGATTGTATGTGTTCATTTTAGATTCCAGTGTTCTTTTTTCCCGAGTGTGTGTGTGTGTGTATGGTTTCTTATATTTATATCTTCATTTTCCTCTGGGATCTCAAGATAAATATGTTGTCCTTCAATTTATCTCCTCATCAAACTTGTGGAGAGGGTTGAGTTTGAGTGATAAGGACTGGCCCATCATCATCTGATGAGGTTGAATCAGAAATAGAACTTAGGTCTTCTCCAGCACCTTAGCCACTACATCACTCTGGATCTCAGTGTTTTCAAAGAGGAATGAGACATATTTGTTCAGATATCACTTTTAAAGAAAGAAAAAGGACAAAAAGCTACAAAAACAAAGGAACTGGTTGTCCCCTCATCCCAAACGGAAGTGATCAACCCAGCATTTCTCCTGCTGGGTGAAATTCTAATCCATTTAGCAACCTGGGGGTCAACTGCCATGAGCAGTAGAGAACCAACAATCTACTCCCCGAGGAAGGACTTCAGTGCGAAAGCTCTGGATGAAGAGACACAGCATTCTGTCAGAACTTTAGCACTTCCACATAGTACCAAGGAGAAGATTTGGACAAGCAGAGACATCATGGATAGGAAGCCCAGGTTCCATGTGACTGGGGGTGAGAGGAGGTCATGGGAGGGGGAAATTGGAGGATTCTATAAAAGGATTGGTTGGCTTGTCGGTTGGTTCCCAAATCAGAGCATTCCATTCTTTAAGCTATTTACACAAGTTATGGACTCTAGCAGGGCTATCATCCAACTTTCTCCTACCCCCATTAGCTCAGTTTCCTTGGTGAAGAAATATATTTGGAAGCTTTTAGATTTTACAATTCTATTTTGGATACAACTGTTGAAGTGATTTGGAAGCAGTGAATGAAATCTCTGGTCTCTTTATCTGGCTTACATCAGTAGTATTCAGATTCCCCCCCCCCAAAAAAAAGAGCAAATATTTCTTGCTCACTAGCATATGCGGACCTCAATTTATGGCATCTTAAATAAGTATCAAGTGTGTAATTTTGCTGCTTGCAAGAGGACATATTTTCTCAGCACAATACTCATAGCTATGGTCCTATACCTTTCTTCGTTATATTGTTGGTTGGTTTTAGTCAATCCATCTAGTTATTGTTTTGACTGCCAGTCATAACAAATAAGATAAAACCTGCACAAAAGTGGCCACACATTAATAAAACACGTTAAAATATACAAAAAAAAACCCAGTAAGAACTTTCAGTGTTATTAAACTGTTTTAATAGCAAATAAAATATTAGAAAGCATTTAAAACTTTTGATAAATTATTGTCTCTGTTTAGCATCAGCCAGTGCAATTTCCAGAGCAATGCCTCCTTGTCTAAAGTCATTAGATTAGGTTTTAGGTAATTCCATCAATTTTGTTCCAGTCCCATAGTACTTGAAGTGTAGAGTTCTTTCAAGCCTATCCCCCCCCAAAAAAAAAGGAAAAAAATTGTTGATCTCACATATACATCAGCTGAGACGAGGTTCCAGAAATGCAAACCTAGCATTGAAAAGGAGTTATTGTGTGCTACATTCTCAGAGGAAGCATTGGCGTTTTCATTTCCAGCTGAAGTAAATCTTAGATTTTATAGAGCCCTGCTTAATGGACTTTGGATGTAACAGATAAATGTTGAGTTCAAGCATTGCTGCCAATAATGGACAAAATCCAACGTATCTGAAATAACCCAAGCCACTGACATAATTTATTTAACTTGCGTCATTTAACATCACTGATGTAATGCTTAATTGACATCGTTTGTGTTATTGTGAGAGTCACATGAGTAGGCAGCATACCAAATTGGGCAAATAGATGCAAACTGACCCACATTATATAAATGACACCCATTACACTTAACAGACATTCAAATTCGGCTTCCGGTTCCGTATCGCGACACGCGCAGTCGCACGGAGAGAGCCGTCTCTCCCACCGGCTGCTTTCCCTTCGCCGGTAGACTCTTAACCGGGTTGAAAGTCGCCCCGTAGAGGCGACCACCGCTTGAGGAGGCTTCTGCTTGACTGGGGAAGAGCGGCAGCTCTCCTTAGTTCAAGCTTTCTCCTTAGGGCCGTCGGAGGAAAAGATCGCCCAGTAAAATGGACGATCACTTCGTCGCACCAGCTGAAAGCCAGAAGAACAACTAAGCGTAAAGAACCCCCATGGAGAACCCGGGTGAGAACTTTCCTACCCCTTTTTTCCCTAATTATTCTCCTGTCAAAAGCTTTTGTGTTTGAATTACTTCCCTGCTGTGAGGGAGCAGCGTCTGGGCATTCGGGAAAAATAGCTTTGGGAAAAGAAAAAAAAAAACCAGTCAACTTTTATGGACTATTTAATTTTTGGAATACTGAGGGGACCTGAAAACATTTTATTCTTGATTATTATTGTTGCAACTACGCATCTATTATTTTGGAGAGGCCTTTTTTTTTATTTTTTCAACACAAAATAAAAAATCTATTAATTTGGAAAGAAAAGAAAGATTTTGTGATCTGCTGAGGACATCTTGTGTCAAAAAGTGGTACTGCAACTGTATATTTTTTTATGGCTGGGAATGGCTATGACCTTCAAAAGATGATAAGCATAAGATAACTGAAGCAGCTGGTCTATTGAAAATTGGAGGTGAATATTTGTTTGATGTCTACGAAATAGAGCCTTTTCTAAAAGATTAAAAAATATTTCTACCACTGTTATGGAATCTAACACACAGCTGGACTATGAGCTCATATTGGAAATAATTCTGGAAGCCAGAGAGGATATGAGAGCTTATTTTCAAAACTTGACAGTTCAATTTACAGACCGAAAGACAGAGCAGAAGGAGCAGATCGGCGCCAAAGAGATTAGTGAACAATATGTACAACCTAAAGAGGAACTACGTCAACAACTCAATTATGAAATTGCATGGAGAGAAACTGTGGAAACCAAAGAACAAATTAATTCTATACAACTCCAAACGCAATCTATGGAGAAGCCTGATGATCAAGGAATAACTTTAATGGAGATGTCTGAAGCACTAACATCAATAGTGATTGACACTCACATACAAGTTATTGAAAATTGTGAAAAGATGGAGAAACAACTGACAAATATAACATGGAATAAAACGGCTTTTACCATCCAAAGGCTACTAGAAGAAAGGAAAGAGAACTTTGATCAATTTGAAGCGTTAAAGAATATGGACCCTTTAATATCGTGGTTTGATGATACAGGAACTCTATTATGGAAACCGTTATGGCACAGAAAGAAACCTAGAGTTAGACTTAAAAATGTATTTTAAAGTTTTATTTAACGGGTTTAAAAAGGTTTTGATTCTTTGACTGAGTTAATAACTAATGGAACACGTGAAATTTCTAAGAGGATACCCTTTGTAACAATACTTTGTTTTAGACATGATAATTACTGGAGAGGTAAACTTTATTTACTGGTTTAAAAAGATTTTCATAGATATAGATGAACTGATAGAATACATACTTAAATTAGATAGAAATTTATTTGTTGGTTTGATATTTTTACTTTAAGATAATTATTTTGAAATAGAAGGAGAACAAGAGGGATGGGTATTAGAGAAGAAATGGTATTAATGAAGAAAATACAAGAATAGTATTGCGGAAATAATATACTAGATATAATTACTATGTAAAAAAAAAAAGGATACCCGAAGTGTTAATAATATGTATATCTAAGGCCAATTGGAATATGGTAATTGTAAGTTAGTAAAGCTTAAAACAGGACTGGGATTTTCAGAATTGAAATGTGAGTGATATTTGATAGGTTTGTTTGAAGCTTATATAGAAATGTATTAATCTGAATATGTAAGACTAAATGAGGGAATTAGGGAATTTTAAATGAATTGATTTGGGCTATATATTTGTGATTGTTTTTCTTTTTTTTTTTGGATGTTCAATATACCCACCTCCACGGTGGTTCCTAAGCACTTTGATGTAACCCCTTTATCCCTATAAAATCTAATAAAATATATTTAAAAAAAAAAAAAAAGACATTCAAATTCAACATCACCCCTTCCATCCAAATGGCCCATTAACTTGAGCTTCGACTGTAGTTGAATAATGATTATGTCTAACATCAGAAATGGGAAAAGGGGCATCTTACGCTATAAGAAGGTGGATTCTGATTGAATGTTACAAAGAAAAGCTTCCTAACAGTAAACTCAGTTGGAAGCTTTATTTATTTGTTTGTTTGTTTATGCATGCTTACCCGGTTTATAAGCCTCCCTAATCAACTATGAGTCTGGATGGCAAGCCACCCAGTGGATATACACAAAACTAAATTATGAAGTCCAAACAAATTAAAACTAAAACTAAAATGTACAAGAAGCACCCGCAGGAGTGACAGAATTTGAGGGTGGAGTTAAAAGAGGGATCAGCCTAGAATCCCTACATAGCCACAAGCGAACTAAGTCCAATCCCCCTTGAATTCAGTGGACACTTATCTAACTCCAAGCAGGTGCTAACCGTTAGTTGAAAAGAGTCCTGTGCATAGGCTATGTAGCAATAAATCAGTTTAATTGGACCTTCATATATGGACCTGTCTTTTGCACCTGATAACACTAGAAGTAACAAGAGGTCAAATGCCCATTAGAACAACATGGTTTTAAATTGCATCCTAAATGCAAAGGGGGAGAGGGCCATCTTCATCCTAGGAATAAGGTCTTCCAAAGAGTAAGAGGCACCATTGAAACACATTCAAGCAATGTGTTGTCAGGGATGGTTTGATTTGAATTCCTGCATTAGTATTAGACTCATAACCTTCCTGTGTTGGGATTCCAATGTTGACTGATGTAACTCGCCTATCCCAGAACTACACCCAAAATCTGTTTCCAAGCTGTCATATGTAATCTGACCAAAAGGAAAACATTAAATATATAAGGAGTAATCATTTAGCTGTAATTCACTGTAAACTACATTTGAAATGAAATCAGGTCAAAATATTGTTTTGTCCAGACGAGTCCAGATCTTGGCATGTCATTTATTGGTTAGATGGGTCCCTTGGACCCCCCTCCAAAGTGCTCCGCTGCAACGGCAGAGAAAGTAATTGGTGGGATTTTCTGTAAAAAGAGGAAAAACACGATTTTTCCCAGCAAGCTCACAATTTTGTTTTTTTAAAAAAATGTTATATTTTTATTTCATGTTTTTATTGTTTGCTTTTCTCAAACTTTTCCACAGATAGATCAACAAAATAAGAAAGACTTCAAGACTAGCCAGTAGTAGTTTTGGAGATTGTGGGTCCAATTTGATCAGGGCACTAATGGCTAGATTACATCAGATTCTAATAGCGTGATTGCAATTAACATATTTAGGCTGTAAAATTGAAAGAGACCCCACTGGATTAAACCCAAAAGATATAGAGTCATGCAAAACCTGAAGTCCATTCTTTTTACTGTTGCCCAAATGATCCATTTCTATTGCTATTACTGAGGATAGCAGATAAACAACCACAATCAGCACACAATCTTCAATGTAAGGCAGGAAAAGAATGCAGTCCATTAAGAGCACTTACACAATCTCTCTTTCTCTCAGATTTAATAGTAGAAATGTTCATTGGATTAAATGACAAAGTTCCTTTTGCTTTAAGAATTCTCTTTGGATTTAGTAGGATGCTTAAGTTGCCTCTTTGTGACCTATCGCCTAGGGCAGGGGTAGGCAACCTTGGCCCTTTTATGACTCGTGGACTTCAACTCCCAGAATTCCTGAGCCAGCCATGCTGAGGAGAAAGGGAGAGGTTTCCAAGCGGAGCCATGCTGGCTCAGGAATTCTGGGAGTTGAAGTCCACAAGTCATAAAAGAGCCAAGGTTGCCTACCCCTGGACTAGGGAGATCCCATTCTAGGGTAGCCAAGATTAGATTGTCGTATTGGGTCAACCGAATTATAATTGTACCAAAATTGTTTTCACTGTCAAAAATAAGGCCTCAGTAACGAATACTGCGGTCACTCTACAGAAGTGCCCTTCTCTTTTCAGTAAGCAAGAGTGGGAGAGCAATAACTTCATTCATAAATTCCAACTACGATATGAGAGCTAATGGAAGTTCAAAACCATACAGATCTTCAGCCACAGTCAACTATAGTATTGTGGAACTAGGTAGCAAAATGGTCATATATCACAGGGGTCCCCAATCCCCGGTCCGTGGACCGGTACCGGGCCGCAGCATGCCAGCAACCGGGCCACACAAACAAACAAAACCCCATCTGTGGGATGCAGGCAGCACACAAAACCACGCACACTCCGGTCCGTGGAAAAACCTCTCTCTACAGAACCGGTCCCTGGTGCCCAAAAGGTTGGGGACCTCTGATATATCATATAAAAGAGTAACAGAATAACAGAGTTGGAAGGATCTTTGACGTCTTCTTGTATAACTGTATAGGAGATCCTATACCATTTCAGACAAATGAGTGTCCAGTCTTTTCTTAAAAACTCCAGTGATGGACTACCCATGCTTCTGGAGGCAAGCCATTCCACTGATTAATTGTTCTCACTGTCAGGAAATTTCTCCTTAGTTCTAGGTCAGATCTGTCTTTAATGGTCTTCCACCCATTACTACTTGTCCTGCCTTCAGGTGCTTTGGAGAATAGGTTGACCCATTCTTCTTTGTGGCAGCCTCTTAGATATTGGAAGATTGCTATCATGTCACCCTTTAGGCCTTCTTTTCATTAAATTAGACATACCAAATTCCTGCAACCGCTCTTCATATGCTTTAGCCTTCAGTTACCTAATCATCTTTCTTGCTCTTCTCTGCACTCCTTCTAGAATCTCAACATCTTTTTGGTATCGTGTTTTTTTAATATTTGTGAGACTGGCAAGATTACAGGAAATTTTAAGAAATAGAGATCAAAGAGAAGATACGTTCTATATCTTCTGGGTCATTGGAAACAAGAGATATTTTAGATTCTAGTAGCTGGAAAAATCAATTAGAATCTTAGAATCAGGTCTCTCCAGTGCAAAGGTGTAAAAACTGGAGACCTTGAATTGTTCACAGTTCCCATAAGCTTTGAATAGGACCTTGTTAACTGATCATTAGAAATGTCACACATACAGTCATCATGAAATTGTTTTCATTAAATGAAATGATTGCGTCCGTAGTTTGTTCAGTCAACAAATTTCATTTGTGCTTCTTCAGGCGAAATAGTTGGTCTCCAGGTGATTTTTAGCTGTTAAAAAATTTCCAGATATCTTCAGCTAAAGAGTATGTTATACTTTGTGATGTTAAATTTATTCATTTTATTTTAATTGTTTAGTTAGGGGAATGCCATACGTATTGGTGATTATTCTTTCTTTTCTTTTGAACTTTATTTTGAAAAAAATGTCATGTTTTGTTTTCCAGTAAAACAATATCGTTCAGTATAACGATCAAGATTTTCACTTTGTTGAGGTGGAACCCAGCTTTTCCAGGTTTTCAGGACATGGTTATTAGTTTTCCTTGAGATTCTTCCCTAATTCAACATTCATTCAGTGTGGAGAGAGCCATCTGTATAGCCAGTGGTGGGATATTCTCAAGAGATGCTTGAAATCTGGTTGAAATTTGAGATCTGTTGAAACAGATGTTTCCTTGCCTCACTAGTTTGCATAGAACTGTAAATTTTTCGGAAATTTTGATGCAATGCAGAAGGAAAGGAGGGGGGGTCCTTTCTTCCCCATATGGATTTGGGGAAAATTAATATACAATATTTAATTTGTAGCACACTTTACGGAGTCATATTTTAGCTTTCATATATAAAAGTCTCTATAAAATATTATAAATAAATAAATGGATGACCAAGCATGTTTTACATATAAAAATAAAAAGTTAGGTTCTTTCAGACAGTTGAGGTACAATTTGCTGAATATTTTAACCATTACTACAAATTGCAAAATAAAATACTGAATTCTAAAGAAAGTCATGAGCCTCAATTTTAGCATGTTTAGGAGAAGACAGAAAGTTTGTCCATTGAAAACAAAAGAAACCATCAGTATTTCAGAAAAACAAATAAAGTTATGTAGTCTTTGCCCTCCACAGTATTAAAAATATACAAAAAACGTATTAGAAAAGGCTAAAAGGGGTGGACTAGGGCTTAGAATATGTGCTTTGCAATATAAAATCTTGAATAAGTTCCATTTTGAATTGATTTTGAATTATTATCATTTATCAGCAGTTTCAGCATCTTCTAATCGGTTGTATTTCTTTTACCAATTTCATTCATTTTTGGACCACTGCAAGCTTCTCTGTCTGTCTTCTACATTTGATTTGGTGTATTTTCAAAAACAGTCCAATTTCTATGATTCCATTCAAAATGAAAATATCCCCAAATATTGATATTTCCAAAATTTCAGAAAAAGAAGAGCTACGATGCTTTAGGACAGGATTTTTAAAGACAGGATTTTTGAGAAAGCTTTGAGAGAGAATCTTGTCTAACTTAGAACTTCTTAGCTTGGATTGTACTTGGAAACTTTCATTCTTGGTGATCTTCATTTCTCTCTTGGTAGTTTTTGTTATTATTCATCTCTGTTGTTTGTTATTCTCCCGTATTGTATATTTTACACTTCCACCGTAAAAAATCAAAGAGTCAAAGAAATATAAGCTGTTCAAGCCTCTGGACTGCAGTGATATATAAACTCCAGTACAGAAGCACTAAGTGTAAGTTTTAAAAGGCACATTATATGTTTTAAATTCACATTTAAAGTTCTATACTTTTAATTGAGAGTGCACAATGTTATGCTTAAAAACTCTGCTAATGACATTCACTGAATGTCATTAATTTTTAATCATTTGTAGCATTCTTAAAAGCTACCACAAAACACCGTGGGAGATCCTCACAGTTGTATCATATGTTACCAGAAAAGCTGGAACAATAAATTTGACCACCACACTCCCTAAAAAGTAGCCATGGTGAACCAGTAAATACTTTCTCTCAACTTAGAACCAGTTAAGAAAAAAATATTTAAAATATTCAAGTTCATAAAGAATTCTGGTGTAAATAAAGACTTCTTGTACCATAAAAATCCATTCTGTTATTTATAGCTCTCTTTTAATCTCTCTTATTTTTTCTTAATTGCATTATATTGTTGTTTTATCTTTGTTTACCTGATTGTGTTATTGTACACACCCAGAGTCATGTATGTGAGATAGGCAGCTATATAAATTTAATAAATAAAAGAAAAAAAGAAAAATGTCACTAGTTCTAACAATAAAGCATCCGTAGACAGGAATACGTTTTGTACAGCACAACTTGGTTACTTGAATTAACCCGTGTTCTGGTTTTACCAATATGTCACATCAAAAATTAAACAAATACATTAGTTTTTGTGCACTACTAAATTTGTCCAAATCTAACTAACATTAGCATTAATGTTAATTAAAGTGAAAGCCAATATGGTGTAGGTAAGATTCTTGATTCAAAGCAGGGAAAGAGCTAGACTCCCCAGAAATTCCCTGGGGAACTCTGAGTCAATCTCTCTCTCTCCTTAATATCACAACATATGGACAGATTCAACCATAGTTTAACTGGGAAACTGAGCATTTTAGATCAAGCTAAATCCAAAAATGCTGGGGAATTCCTGGAAGCTTGGCACTCAGACAGATCAACCATCAATAGACATATGGAGATAAATCACATTTACACATCATTCAAAAGAGAACGACTAAAGCTAAGGAGGAAAAAAAAAAAAAGCAGAACATATCCTGTCCAGCAGCCAACAGATAAGCAGGGGTTTACTTCCAGAGAAACAATCAAGCAGAAAATAATATCCCAATCAAGGAACTACCAAGAAGAAAACCACACCCTGCCAACACTGGCAGGGCAAGCTATTATATATAAACAGGGAGCAAATCACACACACACCAGCACTGATGATGTTACCTAGTTGGGTAATGAAATATCTGCAAGCTTACCACCAAGCTCAGAGAGCATCAAGGACTCCACAGAGAGTCTCTTTTGCCAGTGTGGTTCAGGGGTGAAGTTGCTATATTAGGAATGGTGAAACTCAGTTTCAAGTCTTCTCTTAGGTACTGAAGTTTATGGGTCACCTTGGGGAGTCATTCTAGGAGGTCAACTTTAAATAAGATTGAGCTCTGCAACAACTGGCTAAATAACAATACCCATCACACCATACATTAATAGCAATGCCACATAAATTGGACAAAGGCACTGCAAACAAGCAGACATACAACCAAGTGGTACAAACATGAACCTGAACATCAGTTTATTAATTAATTGTTGATATTAATTAGTAATATTAATTTATTATTAGTTTAATTAAATACTATTCATATGAACCAGCCCCTAGATCTTTAACTGACCTGGTTAAGCATGTGGAGGAAACAACTTAATGTATACATCACTCTTTTAAGCAACAATTAATTGTTTTTGTGCTTGAATTTTTATTTACTCCACCTACTGCAATATTAATTGCAGGGGGTTGGACAAGAAGATCTCCAAGATCCCTTCCAACTCTGTTCTTCTGTTAT
Source organism: Azemiops feae (assembly GCA_023970755.1). NCBI lineage: Eukaryota > Metazoa > Chordata > Lepidosauria > Squamata > Viperidae > Azemiops > Azemiops feae. The sequence goes on along the minus strand of JALGBA010000702.1, from coordinate 149,600 downwards.
TCTGTTAATTTATTTTCAGCTCCTAACAATAAAAACACGGACTAAATTCAAAGGCTGTGTATCTGTGTGTGTTTTACACTAGTTAGTAATTCACACTGTATTGTAGTTAAGCTGTCCTGGCTTGCAGATAACATTCTTTGTATACCTTTGTGATTAAGTTTAACTACCTTAGACAGTTAAAAGAAGAATTCCTTCTGCTGCTAAGAATGAGTTGGGAATGTGTTTTCTATGATGACTATGCATATTTTAAAAGTAAAGAAAACAGATATTTTTATTTATTTACAATTACAGTGCTGAATTGGATAGCATGGTTAATATATCCCCTAGTTAGATTAAAGAGACAAGTTGTCCACGATTGAATAAACTTCCTGTGATTATAGTGAGAACAGAATTTACTCTGGATGCAACCTATTGTTTCTTTTCATGTGCAAATTAATGCCGATCAATTAATCAACTAAAATGCACAGAAGCCATTGATTTAGACTTGTACATGTCAAGGTTGAAAATGTGCCTGGGGGCAAGGACACGAATGGCAGTCCTACCTCCAATGAGTCCTACCTCTCACCACAAAGAGGCTTGTTCAGAACCTTCCAGGTTGATTGCTAAGTTCTAAAGAAGGTTCCTGTCCACAACTGATTAAGTTTGTTTTAAAAAGAAACCTCGCAGTTCTCTGTCATCCACAGAAAATTTCAGAAGTACTCAGGAATAGCCATTTGCAGAGAAACAAGGGGAGGGAAAGACACAAAATACACTGTGATGCCAACAGTGTCTCTTAGGTTTTTCTATGTAACGCTGCAATGCAAGTACAAAAGGGCAGTCTTTGCCTTTTATTATCAAAATGATGCATGTTTTGTCATTTGGTTTTTCTCAGGGGAAGAAATGTCTCACAATGCACCCAGGAATATTTCAGAAACAGCTCATAAACATCCCCTTGTCCTTTCTAGATTTTGAATCCTCACCTGGACAATTTCTTTATGGAAGTTTTTTCATTCTTTAACCATGCAATAGCTTTGCTTAGTTGTTCTATCACTATTCATATGCATATTTACTCAGAAATAATCCCCACTGATGTCACTGAAATTCCCAAGTAAACATGCCTGGGATTACCAACTTTTATGTTTTTATGTTGGTAAACTACCAGCCAGGCTAGAAGGAGGAATTAAGCAGGGACCTAGCTTGGAGTTCTTGCATATCCACAAGAGGCATCAGCCTCAGCTCTCCCAGGATCCATGAAATCTTACCTGGTTGTTCCCAGAGGGAAAGCAAAGAGTCTGGGGAGATTCTTGTAACATAGATAACTAAAGTTATTCACCAATGGCTCTGGTTACTTGTACCTGACACATTACTATTTTCCACTTAGCAGATTACCATTTTTCTTTTCCTTTGTTTTCCTATTAGGTTGAAAGGATTGTAGACAAAAGGAAGAATAAAAAGGGCAAATGGGAATATCTCATACGGTGGAAAGGTTATGGAAGCAACGAAGACACATGGGAACCAGAACATCACTTATTGCACTGTGAGGAATTCATTGATGAATTCAATGGATTGCATGTCACGAGGGAAAAGCGCACTAAACACGGGAAACAAGCCAACGTGCCCAAATTTTTACGAGAAAGCAGGGGGTCATCCCTGGACAAGATAACCCACAGACCCTCAGACTCTGGGAAAAGCAAAGGACTCTCCCATAAAAGGAAGCGCATGACCCCCAGCTTTCAAAAGCCAAAAAAAAGCTATGGAGCGAAACCGGCCTCTTCAAACGACAGAGCTGCTAAAACCGTATCGTACCGGACTACACCGAGTGGCTTGCAAATCATGCCCCTGAAAAAGCCACACAACGGCTTGCAGAATGGAGATGCCCCTTTCGAGAAGGATTCTGCTCACTTGGGGAATGGCTCTCAAAAGGCCAGTGAGGAGCTAAACGAACCTGAAGGAGAAGCCAATTTGCCTGGCGTTCTCGAAGTCAACAACGAGACGTCGATCATGAATGGTATCGGTAGGTGGATTATCTTTATATGAAGCCATCTTAATTTTTTTAACTTGGGATAGTATTGCGATAATGATGTAATACTTTGATTGATTGATTGATTGATTGATTGTACTGCCATCAAGTCATTGATGACTCTTAGCAACCATATAGATTTTTTTCCAGGGCAATCTGTCCCTAACTTGGTCCTTCAGGTCTTCCAACAATGCATCCATCACCACTGTGAGTAAGTCTAGCCACCTTCCTGCTGATTGTCCTCTTCTTTTTCCTTCCGCTTTTCTCATAGAGCCAATTTGGCCTAATGGGCAGCAGGTTAGAAGTTAGGAGACTGTGAGTTCTAGTCTCGCCTTAGGCATGAAAAGCCAGCTGGGTGACCTTGGACCAGTCCCTCTGTCTCAGCACAACCCACCTCAGAGGGTGGCTGTTGTGGGGAAAAGGGATGGAGGAAAGAGTATTATATATGTTCGCTGCTTGAGTTATTTATAAAAATAATAAAGGCAGGATAAAATCAAATAAATAAAATTAGAGCCTCCTCTAAATGGCTTTGCATTATTGGATGGATGGATGGATGGATGGATGGATGGATGGATGGATGGATGGATGGATGGATGGATGGATGGATGGATGGATGGATGGATGGATGGATGGATGGATGGATGGATGGATGATCAGTTGGAGATTGAATGGCTAGGCCTCTTTTGTGTTGATCTGTCCTCAACCACAGTGGTCCAGGGTAGTTACGATGTCATGCAGTTGACTGAGTCTCCCATTTTCAGTGGTTTTCTGGAGGCATTTTGCTGATTTAAGTAAAGTGGACCAAGGCAGTCATAAAATGGATTCCACTTGATAAAAGGCGTCCGCAAAAGAGACCTAGAACAAGATGTAGCGACGACATCAGCAAGTATCGTGGCCCCAATTGGCAAAGAAAACTCCAGACCGTATTAGTTGGAAACATGTGGAAGAGGCCTTTATCCTGTAGTGGATAGACAATGGCTAGATGATGATGATATTGGTGTTCTAAAGCCAAGCACATTTTATTTCTTTAGTGCCCTGATAAAAATTATGGGAAAATAGACTGCTGGTTTAGGATAATGTATCAGAAAAATTCAGTAGTGCTCATCTAGGTTTTCTCTTGATTTGGGATCCCTCTCAAACGCATAGGCTTGAATTTCTGTTTCTATTCTACTGTTTCATTTTAAGACTGAGTAGTTTTCTTCTCCATGGATCTCACGAATTCATCTCAGCTTTTACAACTCAGGAATTGGCTTGTTTTGTAATAGGTCAGGAGAAACGGCCGATAGTTCGCCTTCAGGAAGTAAAGAGAGCAGAAACTAGAAGATGATGTTTCTCAATGGTAGCATCAACTCTCTGAAACACCCTTGCAAGTAAAATCAAACTGCCTGATTACATTTAGGAAAATGCAAAAACTGAGCCCTTTTGGAAAGTGTCTTTCGTTCAAAATTAGCCTGTGTTTTATTTAATTAATGTGTTTGATTCCCTTATGATGTGTTAATTTGAGATGTTTTTAATTAGAAGAACTATAAGTGGATTAGGTTTACTTATACAGTATCTTGTAAACTGTTGAGAGCCATTCTTGATTGCAGGAGAATACGCAGGCAATTAATTAAACTATGAGAATCGCAGGTTGACTATACTTTTTCTTATGCTACCCAATATACAAATCTTGTTAACGGTTTTTTTTTTTTTTTAAACTTAGTTGATCTAATCTTTGCCAAACCATTTTTAGAATTCAGAATATTGTTTCTGTGTCTTTTTAAATCAACATTAACTGGGCCAAAAAATAAGATGGGAAAGAGAAAGTGGATGAAAGGATAAGAAGGGACCAGCAGTCTAATGATGGCAGAATCCCAACATGGATGAATTATTGTTTCACTGTGAGCATAATAGTCTGTGAAATCTGATCAAATAACTTTATGCCTGTTTGTATATTGGTGTAAGTTGTCAATTCGTTGAGTGATAAGAAAAGTGTTTCAGTTCTCTGCTGTTGTATCAGCAGCATGTTACAAAATGAGCCACTAGGATGTATTTAAGAGACATTCATCTCTAGGAGCTAAATAAATATGTAAAAGTGTGCTTCCTAGATCACTACGGAAAGTTTTTGACAGCTGTGTCTAGACAAGATGTGATAAAAACTTTCCTGAAGGAGGCAGAGTTGCATTACTGAACATTTTCTCAAGGAAAACCGTCTGTTCTTGCCAAGTCCTAGTACAGGTAATCCTCGAGTTACAACAGTTCATTTAGTGACCGTTCAAAGTTGCAATGGCACTGGAAAAAAGTGACTTATGATGGTTTTTCACACTTACCACCATTGCAGCATGCCCACAGTCACGTGATCAAAATTTGGACCCTTGGCTCTATTGTGGTCATAAGTTGAGGACTAGCTTTATATATAAGGCCTTCAGTTTCCGTTATCTCAACCACCATGGTTAAGGAGAAAGGAACAAAGAAATCATAGTCACATATATCAGAAAATTGCTGTTACTTACAGTAGCTGTGGTCCGGTTTGTCATTCCGAATGTGTGAACAGTGTTAGTATGGGACATCTTTTTTGACCTAAATGCAGATGGTGTTGAAGCTTGAAATCACATAGTTGAGAGAAAGAGATGAGCCTACTTCATATCAGGAATAGGATAGGATAGGATAGGATAGGATAGGATAGGATAGGATAGGATAGGATAGGATAGGATAGGATAGGATAGGATAGAATAGAATAGAATAGAATAGAATAGAATAGAATAGAATAGAATAGAATAGAATAGAATAGAATAGAATAGAATAGAATGCAGGATAGGATAGGATAGGATAGGATAGAATGCAGGATAGGATAGGATAGAATAGAATAGAATAGAATAGAATAGAATAGAATAGAATAGAATATAGGATAGGATAGGATAGGATAGGATAGGATAGGATAGGATAGGATAGGACAGGACAGGACAGGACAGGACAGGACAGGACAGAATAACAGAGTTGGAAGGGACCTTGGAGATCTTCTAGTCCAACCCCCTGCTCAGGCAGGAAACCCTATACCATTTCAGACAAATGGTTGTCCAATCTCTTCTTGAAAACGTCTAGTGTTGGAGTACCCACAACTTCTGGAGGCAAGTGGTTCCACTAAATAAAAATCAAGTACTCAAGATCAAGATCATTGTCTGCATTCAGGTTATATAGTTTTGCTTGGTCTTGGTCTGCAGCAACACATTTTTGAATAGAGCTTCAGAGCCAACGAGAGAAGACCAGTTGGCATGGAATTGTTGCTGTCTGAAATTGATCATGGTAATTCCACAAACATCTGGTTGGTCTCTTTGAATGCTAGATAAAATTGACTTTTTGGGTGATGGGCTCTTTCAGAAGGATCAACATGGTGCAGATGTTCAGCGGTCAAAGGTCGATTGGTTTAAACCAGAAGAAGATGAGGTCAGAAAAATAGCAATGACCTGATGCTCATACGGGCAAACCATGATAAGCATACTACTGTTATTATATTGAGGATCATCTAGGAAGATTTGATGCTCTACATTAAGTTCTGTAGTGGAATAAGAAGAGAGGTAAATGAGTAAGAATGCAGTAGAAAATCAAATGACTTGTGATTTGTATACTTCTCACCATTAAGAGGGAGTTCACAAGCTCTCCAAATTCTGCCACAACACTATTGACATTAAGGCTTAGATCTTTTCCAGCTACCATATCTATGGTTATCTTTGAGCCAATTACTTGATTGTCAATATATTGTACTATTATTTTGACATCATAGTGTATCCATTTCATGATGAATTAGTATATAAATCCAGTTAGTACCTTGTCTTATCTAGATTATGCAATTATGATTATGATGAAGTTGTTGTTAATGGTTGAATCCATAACTAGTCATACTTAGCATGGACTTGATGAAACCATTAATATTTAACATAACTATGAGCAGCTAGTCCTGTTGATTTCATTGGGTCTACTCAAAGCATGTTCATTTTTGTTTGCCAACAATCCAAGTAAAACTACTGGTTCTCCTTTCATTTTCCAGATGTTGGGCACTATGCAACTTGAAACATCAAGGAAGTTTGCTATTTTTAGGTGGCTTTTGAGCCTGTTAACTGACAAAAGCTTTCCAGCACATATTCAGATGAAATGTCCTCTCTTCTTCACACTCCTACTCCATTTGTTCCTTCAAAGCTTTATGCTTTGCTGCTCTCATTCAAGTCAGTTCACTCCTGCTGGTAGCCACAAAAGGAAGCTGGATTCTTTTATTTTCATTTTTATCCCCGCTTCTCTGAGGCAGACGTTTTCTTCATGAGGTAGGATACCAGCCTGCATAGCTTGCTTTGCCCAACCAGGCAGTCCCGTGTGCAAGAGCAGAGCCAAAAGGAGAAAATATAAGAGGCAAAGGAGAACCAAACCATGAGACCACCACTAGAAATAAGGGAGGGCAGAATTAATGCACATATTAATTAGCTTAATTCATTAGCGGTGGTGCTAATTTTGTACCCAATTTTTTTAAAGCCACTCAAGGCCTGGGGTGAGCAGTGAATCAACTAAAACCTTGTGACAGAGTGCAAAGAAGAGTGACAAAGATGATTGGGGGCCTGAAGGCTAAAACATATGAAGAACGGTTGCAGGAATTGGGTATGTCTAGTCTAGTGAAAAGAAGAACTAGAGGTGACATGATAGCAGCGTTCCAATATTTGAGAGGCTGCCACAAAGAAGAGGGGGTCAACCTATTCTCCAAAACACCAAAAGGCAAGACAAGAAACAATGGATGGAAACTGAACAAAGAGAGAAACAACCTAGAACTAAGGAGAAATTACCTGACAGTTAGAACAATCAACCAGAGGAACAAATTGCCTTCAGAAGCTGTGGGTGTTCCAACACTGGAGGCTTTTAAGAAGGGACTGGATAACCATTGTCTAAAATGGCATAGGGTCTCCTCCTTGAACAGGGGGTTGGACTAGAAGACCTCCAAGGTCCCTTCCAACTCTGCTATTCTGTTATTCTGAAATAAATTCAGCATTTTGAGGAGAAATTTTTTCTTTAATTGGCTTCCTGCCAATCTTTGATTACATTCTGATTTTCTCCCACATCTCTTGTGGTCTGATTTCAAGGGGCAAATTTTGCAGGACGTTTCTTATTCAAAAAAAGGACCCTTTTCAAAAATATTGACCCTGGCAATTCAGATGTAAAAATAGCACTTGATGAGTACACAGTGGCTTAATATTTTTAACACGCTTGCTTTTGCTCCTAGGACCTTTCATTGGAAGAGCATTCAAGATAGCATCTTCTGAATAAAATGAAGTGCAGGGCAAATACCCAGCCCAACGAAAATCGGTTCCTAAAATTTTGCTCACTAGCTCATTTGTTCTTAAAATCCACTTACCCCCTGCAGCTACTTATAAAAAAATTAAATTTCATGTATACAGCAATGTCCTTGCGACTTGTCAAGGATTTTACTTATTCTTCACATCTCCAAGCTAATTTGTCCAAGTTCCTCCTGCTGACTCTCTGCAGCTATTCATTATAATTGGTGGCCTTTGGGTGGGGATTGAATGAATGAGCTATTTGTGATGACAGCAGCCATTTTGAAGTTCTCAAGAACCCCAAAGTATCTCTGAACCAAATTCCCTGGAAGAGAACCCTCACTTTGATGTTCCCAAATGAATTTCACACTCTTCCTGGAACAAAAGAGCTACTCTCAGCAATCCAAAACAAAAACCAAAAAACCCCCACCTTCCTTGTCCATTCAATACATAGCTAAATAATAACGAGACTCCCTGGTCTACTCAATTTTCTGTGATGTGTTCCTCCTTTCTAAATGTTCTTTATTACTTAGGAAATCTTGATATAGCTCCACATCTGCTGACGGACCCTTTTGTGTCCAGATGCTGCTGCTGTCTTGGAACATCGGTTCCAAATTTCAGAAATAGGAAGAAGGATAAAAAAAGAGAAGGAGATATTGCTTGCAGTAACAGACATTGTGGAGAAGTAGAGGAAGAGGCAGAAAAGCAAAGTGGAGTATGACTGTCACCCTTTGCAAGCCAAGGCCTTTACACTAGGGGTCCCCGACCCCCGGTCCATGGACCAGTACCGGGCCGCGGCATGCCAGCAACCGGTCCGCACAAACAAGCAAAGCCCCAAAACAACACACCCTCCGTTCCACGGAAAAACCTCTCCACGGAACCGGTCCCTGGTGCCCAAAAGGTTGGGGACCTCTGCTTTACACTTTAAAATGCAGTCATGCCGGAATCAAAAAGTGTAGTTCCCTCTGCAAATAAGCTCAATTTACAGATGTGAGGCTTTTTCTGGTTGTCTCTCAGCCCATTCTGGCCCAGAGTTTGATAACATCCAGGACATCTCTTGTGGTTTCTTTGATTCCCAACTATTTTCTGACATCTTCTACTAGAATGCCTGGCCTTCTGCTAACTTCTTTCAGACAATGGAATAAAAAGTGGTTGTTTTCTTAAGGTTTTTTTTGATGTTGTTGCTTTTTTAAAAAAAAAGTCCTCACTCTTTCCATAGGTTTAACTCTCCCCACAATTTGTAAACAAATATCTGTTCTATTTCATTTAAAAAAAAAAAAAAAAAAAAACTAAAGCAACCAAACTGACCATGGAGGGGAAAAAGTCTTATTGAACCAATTGAAGATTTACAAAAGAATGCGAAGAGTTTTGGCTTTCCAAAAAGTTTCAGGAGACTAAATACATTTAAAAATAGAATAAATGTAAAACTGTGTAGACAGGAGACTTTCCTTCAATTGACTATTAAAGAAGTTTTAAGTATCTGTTTAAGGATTTTTTTTAAAATCTTTTTAGAATTAACAATAAAATGGTGATTAGAGTGTTGATTTTAGAAAGTTATAAATGGGCTAAGGGTCCAGATGGATTTAATAAAATTTGAAAATTTATTACAAACCTTCCCATTGGAAACTATTCATGATTTTGCATTTGGAGGAAAAAGAACATAATAAGGAGAGACTTTGAAGACTGGACAGTAGATGGCACCAGAAAGAAATAAAACAATGGATGTATTGAGAGATACTGTATTAGCAATGGACTCAGAAGTTAGCTTTAAAGATTTCTGCCATTATTGATAGATTTTATCACATGGATGTAACAAGATTGACAAGACTGAAGTTGGTGCAAATGTGGACTTAAAAATGAGAAGCTACAAGAAGGATATGGAAAAAGATGAAATATTGAATGTACAAATGAAATTGACTGAGGTTCTAATAACTAAAAACTAAATAATAGATCAGAAGAACAATTTGGACAACCTTTAGAAAAGGGACTTACTAAAAATCAGAAGAGTATTTTGGATAACCTTTTTTATTGTATTTTACAAAAGAAATTTGTTAGTGTTGTCAGTAATTTTGTGAGAAGAGACAAATGAAAATGAAAAGAAACCAATTCTATTTGGATACTATTTGAAGGGACTAACAATTAAGATTGTTGAGAGCAAGTTTGTGTTAGTTTTATATGTGCATGTAATCTTCAATAAAACTTCTTCTTCTTCTTGTGCCATATCCGTTATCGGACGTTGGCGATCCTGTTTTTATCAGCAGCCGCATGAAAAAGTGCTGCTGAGTTTTGTCCAAACTAGTCCCTTAGATTTTGAAGCCATGATGTTCTTCTTCTGCCTGGACCTCGTTTGCCTTCAATCTTTCCCTGGAGGATTAAATGGAGTATGCCGTATTTTTCTGGGTGTCGCATCACATGTCCGAAATATTCTAACTTTCGTTTTTTAATTCTTTTAATGATTTCCCTTGGCTTTCCCAGGCAGCTTAAAACCTCCTCATTTCTGATCTTGTCCACCCAATAAAACTACTTCCCAAAAAATATTAATACCACTCTACAATGCCTTGGTAAGGCCACACTTGGAATACTGCATCCAGTTTTGGTCACCACGATGTAAAAAAGATGTTGAGACTCTAGAAAGAATACAGAGAAGAGCAACAAAGATGATTAGGGGACTGGAGGTTAAAACATATAAGGAAAGGTTGATGGAATTGGGTATGTCTAGTTTAATGAAGAGAAGGACGAGGGGCGACATGATAGCAGCGCTCCAATATCTCAGGGGCTGCCCCAAAGAAGAGGGAGTCAAGCTATTCTCCAAAGCGCCTGAAGGCAGGACAAGAAGCAACGGATGGAAACTAATCAAGGAGAGAAGCAACCTAGAACTAAGGAGAAATTTCCTGACAGTTAGAACAATTAATCAGTGGAACAACCTGCCTCCAGAAGCAGTGAATGCTCCAACACTGGAAGTTTTTAAGAAGAAACTGGACAGCCATTTGTCCGAAATGGTATAGGGTTACCTGCTGAGCAGGGGTTTGGACTTGATGACCTCCAAGGTCCCTTCCAACTTTATTATTATTATTATTATTATTATTATTATTATTATTATTATTATTATTATTATTATTATTATTATTATTATTATTATTATTATTATTATTATTATTATTATTATTATTATTATTATTATTATTATTATTAAAATCATTCCAATGGCTTCTGCTAGTAATCAAAGTCCCCATCAAATTTCCCTGCTGTCCTACATATATATCTTCACTTCCTTCTCAGTTTGAACTGCTCCACAAATGCAGCAGTAGATGCGAAGAATGCATTCTCTTTCTTCCTCTTGGTTTCTTAATCACCCGTTGTTATTATTTGGCTACTCTCTGCTATTAGCTCAATTGCATTATGCTTCTAAAACCACTGAAATTTTTGCAACAGATCACAAAGTTATTTAAAACACTAGGCATTTGTAAAAATGTGGTTTTCGAATCAGTGAAATGTGACAGAAAGGTACAAACGTATATGTGCAGACTTGCAGGCATATATAGCAGGGCATTAATAAAACATGTGGTTTCTATTATTGTGGTGTACAGCAGTCACTTAAAATCAAGCTTTAGGTTGCAGGAAGATAAAAATGGAATCAATCAATAAATCTATATAAAAGAATATTTGTAGCTGGGGGTTGACCTGTGAAGTCCTTGGCATTCTCTGAGCTGGGTTGTTTTCTTGCAGACGTTTCATTACCCAACTAAATAACATCTTCAGGTTGACTAGGTTAACTAGGTTAGATAACTAGGTTCACCAGGTAGCATCCTTCAGTTTGATTATGAAAATGTTACCTTAGTTGGGTAATGAAACGTCTGCAAGAAAACAACCAAGCTCGGAGAGCACCAAGGATTCTACAAATAAATAAATATTCCCCTTTTCTTAAACTGTGCATTGGGAAATGGCACCTGATTATTCACTACGTTATTATTAATTCAATACAGTCAACATCATCATGTTGTTGCATAGTGGACAATCACTTGACTATGAGCCAGCAGTGTGCAGCAGCAACCAAAAAAGCTAATGCAATCCTGGGTTGTATAAACAGAGGCATAGAATCAAGATCACAGGAAGTAATATTACCACTTTATAAAGCCCTAGTGAGACCACACCTGGAATACTGCAGCCAATTTTGGTCACCATATCACATGAGAGTTTGGAAAAAAATCAGAGAAGAGCAACTAAGATTATCAAAGGCCTGGAGACTAAAACAAATGAAGAACGGCTACGGGACTTGGGTTTGGCTAGTCTAAAGAAAAGAAGAAATAGGGGAGACATGATAGCAGTGTTCCAGTATCTGAGCGGCTGCCACAAGGCAGAGGGGGGCAGGTTGTTCACCCAAGCGCCAGAGGGAAGGACGAGAAACAACGGTTGGAAACTGATCAAAGAGAGAAGCAACCTGGAATTGAGGAGAAACTTCCTGACAGTGAGGACAATCAACCAGTGGAACAGCTTGCCCCCAGAAATCGTGGGTGCTCCATCACTGGAGATTTTTAAGAGGAGACTAGACATTCACCTGTCTGAGACAGTATAGGTTCTCCTTCTTGAGCAGGGAGTTGGACTGGAAGACCTCCAAAGTCACTTCCAACTCTGTTGTTCTATTCTATTCTATTCTATTCTATTCTATTCTATTCTATTCTATTCTATTCTATTCTATTCTATTCTATTCTATTCTATTCTGGGTAGCTGTTCAAAGAAAGGGGGGGAAGATGTTGTGCTTATTAGAAGATGTTCTCCGTTGCCTTGGATTTTCTTCCTTGCACCAAAGAGAGAACATTGTCCTATTTTCTCTGCGCATAACTTTGATCCACCTTCCATCATCACCATCTGTTGCTTTAGTGAACTTTGAGGAGGCTGTGCAGTTTAAGTTGCTGTTAGCGTAGGTGTATTCAGTGTTTATTTAATGCACAGCAGGCCGTGCCCACCACCGTGTGTTGGTAATCTCTCTGTTTTTCACTTTGCACAATTAAAAGAAATGATCACCTGAAGGTGAACTATTGCTTGAATGCCTGTCAATGGGGGTTGCTGGCTGAGCTGAGGTTGGGTGGGGGGGAGGATGCTGGGAGGCTTTCCGCCTCTTTTATTCGTTTTTCAACCACTCGGCTAGTTGCACAGCTTTCAGCAAATGAGGAAACAACCAATTATAACGATAAGCTGATTGATGAAAAGGCTTATGTTGTGTTGCATTTCCCTTGAGGATTAACCCCCCTGCCCTCTTCTGTTACACGCCGTGTTGCCAGCAGCTGTTGCTTCTTCTTCAAAAACAAGTCGATATACCCATCACAAGAAGCCTACAAGTCTATTTTTCTTCCAGTGCCCGTTTCGTTTGTCATGGCTTTTTCCCTGAGCAACAGAAGATTTTAGACAGTTTAAATGACTTTCGGTTTCATTTATAACTTAGGGAGCCAGTTAATTTTTTTATCGAGGATTGTTGGTCACCTGATTAAGGAAAACCTTATTCCAAAAACTGCGTGTCGTCAGTCATTAAAAAAGAGGCTTTTTTATTTGTTGGTTTTAAATGATTTGCTTTTAAAGGCTTGTTTCACAACCAGGATTGTCTTTAGTAAGGACTGTTCCCATATATACATGGGAAATGGCCCTGTTTTTTTACATGAAGTTTATTGCCTGCATTCACGTTGAACTTCCTAATTTTTAAAAAGTGTGTAATAAACTTTCAATCTATCAAGGGATAAATGTACTTCTCAAAGGATGGGAAGGGTTGAGCTTGGCTGTAGAATTTTGTATTTCCAGAAATGAGAGAAGCAGAATGATTGACACGTTTCCCCGTCTCAGAAAATGTTGAAAGAGTTCTTGCAAATGGGCACAACTGTCCCCACAGATGTCCTGTTCTGCCGTAATGTGGCAGAGACATAACTTAATGCCACTTTTTTCTTTAAAATATCTGTCTAAAGAAGCGTGCTTCGTTTCATCAACCTTCATTTTGCTTCAGAAAGATACTGCTGCAAAACATGTTTCAGATCTTTTTTTCTGAACGGTGTTAAATGCACTTGGTTTTCTTGCCCTGAATTAATAAAGGAGAATGTTTAATTGATTAACCTAGCCCAGCGGTCTGCAACCTTGACAACTTTAAGAGTTGTGGACTTCAGTTTCCAGAATTCCTCAGCCAGCTATGCGGGCTGAGGAATTCTGGGAGCTGAAGTCCACAAGTCTTAAAATTGTCAAGGTTGCAGACGCCTGATCTAGCTTGTATTTTTATTGGAGGAACTGTCCCCAACCTTGCTTGCTCCAGACATTGGGTTACAATTCTCATCATCACAATGGCTGCTGGATTCTAACATTTCAGATTGCAGAAGCCTGGATCTGATCCAGACCATTATTTTTTCTTCTATTTTGTTTTATGCCCTTTGTGAAACAAAGCCAATCATTTACAGGATATAGCCATGAATACTCCCCTAATCTTCCTAACAGTGAGAACAATTAACCAGTGGAACAACTTGCCAACAGAAGTTGTGGGTGCTTCATCACTGGAGGTTTTTAAGAAGAGACTGGACAACCACTTCTCTCAAATTGTATAGGATCTCTTGCTTGAGGAAGGGGTTGGATTAGAAGACCTCCAAGGTCCCTTCCGGCTCTATACTGATTGATTGATTGATTGATTGATTGATCTGCCACAAAGAATACAGACCTGCTTTGATACAAAGGCTGTAGATATTCAGAAGTGGTCTGAAAAAATCTTTCATTCTGCTGTAAAACAAAATCCATAGCCCAATGAATAGGACAATGAAGAAGGGAAAAAAGTAAACATGGATTTAATCTTGATAAATTTAAAGGTAGTCCTCATTTAACAACCATAATTGGGACCGGCAACTCAAGCCGTTAAGCAAAGTGGTTGTTAAGTGAAACTGCAACTGTGCTTATGATCTTATTTCAGTTTTTCTTTGTCAAAGTCGTAAATGCAAGAACTGGTCATAAAAGTTACTTTTTCATAACCGTTGCTGCTGCGAATAGAGGCTACTTGAGGCAGTTGCTTAGCAAGGTCCACCTCTAAAGTCAGTTAATATCTGTGCATTGCTAGTATTTAAGATTTGAGAGATTTGAGAGTAGCTCTTCTAATGGAAGAAGGATGACTTGAGCTGAATGCTTAGTAGCAAATATTCTTCTACAAGAGAGGAGGGGCAGCTTCTCACAGTAATGTCTGTAGGGAGGGTCAGAATTGACAAGGTGGCAGACTGGGTGTGTTGAGACGAAAGACCTGCCCGTTTTGTACATGTGCAACCAGCTCCTCAACAAGAAGTAGTAGACCAGAAGAAACTGGAGAACATCAGGTTTTTGCTCCTTCTCTTTGTTCCCTTCTGTGTTTTTGCTGTTCTGCTTGTTGCTCAGAACTGGCCAGGACAGAGATAAAACCTTATCTTGTGCTTGCAAATTGATATATGGGAGCTGAAAAAAAGTTTGCAACTTGGGATGTCCCTCTTTAGCGCTGAAGCCACTAGAAATGATCCAAAGTAGTGCATTATATTACCCATGCTCCATTATGTTCCCTTCAGTGCCACTTATTTCTATGGAAACACAGCATGATCCATCTTTGGGGAGAGGGGATTGAGAAGGTCTTTTTGGTTTATTATTTCTCTAAAGTATTGTTTTTCTGCTTGGGTAAACTGTGGAGTTTCCCCAAGCTGTCCAATTTCTTTCCATTATTACTTAGCCTGTTGTTTTATGCAGGCTTTTGTTATCCTTCAAACTGAATCCATTGTTAGAGGGTATATAATGATTATCTGAAGAGTGTATTTTGAGACTGGAAAGGAATATTCCCAGAGTGAATTGTTTTAACAGGTTTACCAAAGTGAGTTCGTGAAGGTTCGTGTTCCTGAGGGAGGTGGTTCTCAAAAAACATCTCACAAAATTTCAATAAATTTTTGTTTTTCCAGCAACTGTCAGAGAATTTTGACTTTGGGGTATTTTCTCCCACTTTTACTTTATCCTTTATAAAGAAAGCAAAATTTTCTTCAGCGGGGGTGTCTTGTACCTCACACCAATGGCATTTTTTTTTTTTTACTTCTAAATGTGCCACAAAGGGAAAAAAACTTCCTTTCTTTCATTTTTCCATGCGGAGCTTTAGGTTTTCCTGATATTTTTGAAAGAGTATAATGTACATGGTGTCAAGGAGCACGCTGGCACCAAAAACATTGGAACAAGCCTGTCAAAGACTGTTTTTCAAATTGCCATGTTTAACAATAGAAATAGAAAATTCTTAAATACTGTACATAAGGATCAATTGTGTGAACTACATTAAATTAGTGTAATTTAATTTTTACAGGGTTTAACTACATGAAACCTTGGTTTACACTCTGTAAGGTACCTAAACTCTGGTGTATTTGTGTATGGGTGTGTGTATGAGTGTGTGGGTGCATTGGAGAGAGACCGGCAAAGCCAGGGGGAGGAGTCAAGCAGGGCATCAGTTTAGAGTCTCTGCGTAGTCACAAGAGGATTAAGTCTAATTCTTCTTGAAAGCTGTTGACCCTTATCTAGTTTTACCTAGGTTCAAACTGTTAGTCTGAGAAAATTCCTGTGCATAGGCTTGAGCAATAAATCAGTAATTTTGAGCCCTCATTTGTGGACCTGGTTTTTTGCACCTGAGTCTGTGTTTGTCTATGTGTATCATTGGCATGGACTGTCCAGAGCTGCTCTGTGAGGGAGATGGGTAGTTTTTAAATACAACATAAAAATAAATGTATAAAACTGAGGTAAGTTCTTTGGCCTCTTTTATTAAGATTTCATCATTAAAATAATGAGATAAAAAAAGGCATATTTCATCTATTCTCATGTTAGAACCATGTTCTAAGGCAGGGGGGTCTCCAACCTTGGCAACTTTAAGACTTGTGGACTTCAACTCCCAGAATTCCTCAGCCAGCGTTGCCAAGGTTGGAGACCCCTGTTCTAAGGCATGGCTAAGGAATTCTGGGAGTTGAAGTCCACAAGTCTTAAAAGTTGCCAAGATTGGAGACCCCTGTTCTAAGGCATGGTTTTTCAAACATTTTCAAACCGAGGAAAACTAGTTTAAAAAATTAGTGTTTTTCTTTTAAAAAAAAAAAAATCCTAGAATATCTGATCTGGTGGTAAAGTTCTAATGATAATAAATTGGCCTTGGGTGCAATCTGTTTGTAATCATTGTTATTGTTTTTAATTTATTTTGCCCTTAGTTTTTCACAGCATCTCCTCAAGTTCTCCTAGGATTCCATGGAGTAAATTTGAAAACTCTTACTTTTAAGCGAGAGAAGAGTTTTCAGCTCCTTGGACTCATGTTGTTTGGTGTGATTTACCACTGAGCTTTGGCATGCTTTAATCCAATCTCCTCCTTGCTAGATTTTCACATCAGTGTTAGTTTGCAAACTATACTGTGATGAGCTTCAGAGGTCCTTACTTTCTGGACAGTGCAGTGCCCCCAGCGAGAGCCTGGAGAGTCTTAATTTAAGACAGACTGAAAGTAGATCCTGCGAACAGCTATACATTAGCATTTTCACAAAACTTTTTCCAGCTGCCCCAATGGCAGAAATTGTTGTGGTTACAGTCCCAAACCAAGCACTTCACACTATTGTTTTTCCAAGCAATAAAAGGAGCAACAGGGTACTAGGAATGATGGTCACCGGTCAAGATGTGGGGAATGACCTTCTGTGACCAAGCCTTATGAGATCAACCCATATATCCTAATTAGGTGGCATTAAAACCCTGGACGAACGAACTCCGGAAGAGGAGACACCGCAAGTGTACCAAAGACTATATTCTTATACCCTGACAAAAGCTTGGGTGGGCTGAAAAAGGCCTGAAGTGATTAGATGATCACAAGGACACAGAAGAGTCCAATTCTTTGCAACCATCTATTGGTCATCTGAATTTTTGCAACTCATCAACGCTGGTAAACAATTTTCCTTCCTGCTTCTGGTCATGGTGGAGTATTGAAATACATAGTATTGATGGCTTGAAGCTTAACACCTCAAAAACCAAGATAATAGTCATCAGCAAACAACCCGTTAATTTACCACCAATAAATTCGGAAGGAATACCATTAGAAAAAGTTGAAAGGATCACGCACCTCGGTTTTAATTTACATGAAAGCTGGGACATGACCACTGAGGTAAAGACAAGGATAGAGAAAGCTTGAACAGCGTTCTTCAAAATGAAAAAGGTCTTCTGCAGTCACGACATAAGCCTAAGACTGAAAATCAGGCTTGTCAGATGTTATATTTTTTCTATCCTGCTCTATGGAGTAGAGAGTTGGTCTCTGACAGAAGGCCACCTGAAGAGACTAGAAGCATTTGAAATGTGGATTTACAGGCGGCTGTTACGTATAAGCTGGGTTGACAAGATCAGAAATGAGGAAGTGATAAGCCGCCTGGGAAAGCCAAGGGAAATCATCAAAACAATTAAAAAACGAAAGTTAGAATATTTCGGACATGTGATGCGACATCCAGAAAAATACGGCATACTCCATTTAATCCTCCAGGGAAAGATTGAAGGCAAACGAGGTCCAGGCAGAAGAACATCATGGCCTCAAAATCTAAGGGACTGGTTTGGACAAAATTCAGCAGCACTTTTTCGTGTGGCTGCTGATAAAAACAGGATCACCAACATGATCGCCAACGTTCGATAACGGATATGGCACAAGAAGAAGAAGAAGAAAGATTGATGGGGGTATTTTGATTCCCACCCCAGTGCTTTAAATCAGGCCTGTCCAACCTTGAGGTCCACGGGCCACATAAAGTCCAGGACAGCTAATAATTCAACCCCACAAGATCATAAACTTTTAATATTATTACGTGATTTATATACATTAGCTATGTTATATATTTTATATGTGGCCCTAGGAAATTATTCAGTGCAGCCCAGGCAAGCCAAAAGGTTGATCACCCATGTTTTAATTGAAGTTAAAATATAAACAAAATGGGGCTTTGCCATTTTCCATGGGAAATTTAAAAGGTTTTTGAATAGTGACCGGAGAGCTAATAAAGCCAATAGTTTTTACCTCTAGATTTAAACTCTACTTTTTAGTTCTACTTTTCACAATAATCTGTAGAGCAAATTAGATTGGTCTGAGGAAAAGCTACCACTTTTGACCGTGTTTGCCAAGTCGTAATACTTCGCTAGAGGTGGAAATATAGTCATCTCACTTGAGATGATTTTTCTTCTCGCATGGACTGCAATCTTCAGTGCAACAGATTAAATGCCAATGTTTTTCCCAGCGTGGTTATGAAATGTTAACACTTCTCTGTCATTCAGTTTATAATCCAACACTGCAAACATGCTTGAACGTACAAGGCTTTATACACACATCTTATCCACTTTTGCATTGTAAAGAAAGCCTATGCAAAAACAAATATCTATAAACAATTCCAGCTAGCAATTTTAACTAGGAGAAGCAGTGATAAGAAATGGAGATTACATGAAAATCATTGGTGCAGGTTTGTTGCAGGGTGTGCATGACCAAGGGGAAATTCTTGCTAGAATTGCTCCCAAAGTGATCAGATCTGCAAAAC
Source organism: Azemiops feae (assembly GCA_023970755.1). NCBI lineage: Eukaryota > Metazoa > Chordata > Lepidosauria > Squamata > Viperidae > Azemiops > Azemiops feae. The sequence goes on along the minus strand of JALGBA010000702.1, from coordinate 130,779 downwards.
AGAACCCACCTTTTATTGTGAAGGATGTGCTGAAACGTTTTAATCAGCCTGGAGTCCTTCCTTCCTTCCTTCCTTCCTTCCTTCCTTCCTTCCTTCCTTCCTTCCTTCCTTCCTTCCTTCCTTCCTTCCTTCCTTCCTTGTCTCCTTCCCTCTCTTGCTTCTTTCTTTTCCGTCTTTCCTTCCTCCTCTGTATCCCTTTCTCTCTCTCTCTCTCTCCCTTCCTTCCTTCCTTCCTTCTTCTTTCTTTCTTTCTTTCTTTCTTTCTTTCTCTTCTTTCTTTCATTCTCTTTACAGGCAAAAAGAACATTTTCAAAAGTGCAGAACACAACAGAATTGCTCAGACTGAAACAGCAGAAAAGATGTTTTAGTCACATTGAGGGATGCGAAGAGGGAAGTGGTTACAGGAGTAAAGAGTTTTACAACATGGGGGTGGGAGCTAAATTAAAAAGGTCTGCCTTTTGACTAGATCCCTCTAACTTCCCATTCAGAGTGAGAACGCAAAGCTGGAATGTTCTTGCCAGAGAATTGGAAAGAAGCATTTTCTCCAACCAGCTCATAAAGGTTATTGTGTGCAAAAGAAAACCTTAATGAGCCTGAAATATTTTGGAACAAACGGTTTTGGATTAATGAAACAAATCTTGAATTGTTAGCCAAAACCCCACATGAAAATCTTTTCTGGGGGAAAGGCATACGTCTTTGAAGAAAATAACACCTTGCTAGCCGTTAAGCATGGGCATTGTTTTATTATAGATTGAAGCAGTGGCAAAAAAAAACCCTACAGTGTGGGTACAAGGAAAAATGGATTCAACTAAATAACAACATATCCTAAAAGCTAATGTCTCAATCAGTGAGGAAATTGAAGCTAGAAAGAAGCTGTATATTTCAGTTCCAAATCAATGATGAAGTATTTACAGGAAACAAAGGTGAAGATTTTGGAGAGAGTATTATTGAAAGCGTATTATTGAGAGTGTATTATTGAAAGGTTTCAGAATATTTCTGTGCTAAAACAGCTCAGCAAAGACAAGTGAGAAAAAAAATGAAAAGCAAGAACTGAAAGATTCTTAGCTGGCTATAAGAAACATTTGGCAACTAGTCATCTTATCTAGGAGGCATTACAAAGTATTCACTGACTTCTGCACTTCCTGTGGTCACTGTTTGCATGGAAATGCACACACATAAAAATGTTGCATATATATATATGTTTATGTGTGTACACATATGCATACATGCAATTTTTTTCCATTCAATCATGTCTGATTCTCAGAGACTACCTGGACAAGTCCCGGCAGATTTCTTGGCAGGTTTTTCAGAAGTTACCTATAAAGGAGAAACACCTAGGTTTTCCAGTATTTGAGGGGCTGCCACAAAGAAGAGGGCATCAAACTATTCTCCAAAGCACCAGAGGGCAGGACAAGAAACAATGGTTGGAAACTGATCAAAGAGAGAAGCAACCTGGAATTAAGGAGAAACTTCCTGACAGTGAGGACAATTAACCAGTGGAACAACTTGCGTCCAGAAGTTGTGAATGCTCTAATACTGGAAGTTTTTAAGAAGAGATTGGACAACCATTTGTCTCAAATGGTATACGGTTTCCTTCCTGAGCAGGGGGTTGGACTAGAATACCACCAAAGTCCCTTCCAACTCTGTTATTCTATTCTATTCTATTCTATTCTATTCTATTCTATTCTATTCTATTCTATTCTATTCTATTCTATTCTATTCTATTCTATTCTATTAAGTTGTGAATGCTCCAATACTGGAGGTTTTTAAGAAGAGACTAGACAGTCACTTGTCTGAAATGGTATAGATTCTCCTGCTTGAGCAGAGGGCTGGACTAGAAGACCTCCAAGGTCCCTTCCAGCTCTATTCTATTCTATGCAGGAATTGGGTTTGGCCAATCTAGAAAAAAGGGGGACATGATAGCAGTATTCCAGTATTTGAGGGGCTGCCACAAGGATGAGGGGGTCAGTTTATTTTCCAACACACCAGAAGACAACACAATGGAAACCAATCAAGGAGAGAAGCAACCTGAAATTAAAGAGAAGCTTCCTAACAGTGAGGACAAGTAATCAGTGGAACAGCTTCCCTCCAGAAGTTGTGGGTGCTTCGTCGCTGGAGGTAAACAATAAACAGCTCAATCAAAGAATCTCTAAGACCACCCCCACCAACACTGACAGGCAAGCCACTAGAATATAAACTGACAGCAAACTTACTAGCACTGATGATGTTACCTAGTTTGGGTAATGAAACATCTGCAAGAAAACAACAAAGCTCAGAGAGCACCAAGGATCCCTCATTTTCAGAAGTTGTTTGCCATTGCCTGCTTCCAAGGGCTGAGAGAAAGTGACTGGCCCAAAGTCATCCAGTTGTCTTTGTGCCTAAGGTGGGAGTCAAGCCTGATGCCTTACCCACCAATGGCTCTCATTATGCATACATAGAAATTTTCAAAAAATATCATTTAACTTTATATCATGGGGAGGCTTTCAAATTCTGTTGACTTGGATTCATTAAAGCAATATAACTGGACCAAAGATGTCCAGAGTGTACTTGAACATAAGACCTCTTGAGTGTCCAGAGGAAATACCCAGTATAAATCCAACAATTACAAATAAATAAAATTCAGAACAAACATTTTTGAGCCCACAATCTTGTGAGCATGAAATTGCTGTCTAATTTGAAAAAGGTTATTTTGAAGTTGTTGAAAATATTCCAGTGCTGTTTTGCTTGTGCTAGATACATTGCTTCTTGCAAGTTCAGCACAGCTATTGTAGACTTAATATGAGGTTTTTTTGAACTTGAAATAGGAAATTTCAAGCTTGAAATTATCCCACATTCAAAGCTCATGCACACCATTGATGAATAAATACTCAAGGTTTTCTGCATGAGTGAGTAAAACTGTCAACTATTTTAATATCAGTTTCTTATATTATTTTTTAAGAGAAATATACAAATATTTATGACATCCACAAAACTCTCAATTTTTGCCTTAATCTGACTTTGATTTTTTTGTCAACCGACTTTAACCTTGTCTCTGTGTCTAAAGGTTGAATCATTTGGTCCAGTTGCCATAATTCAACCTTTAGACACCTTTGGCCTGGATGGTTGACTCTTCATTGACATATTTAACCTTGTCTGTTTGACCAGCAGAGAGTCTGCAAAGTTTCTTTTCCAAGTCTTCCCAGAAGGAAATGAAAGGAACAGGATTTGAGGTCTTATTCACATATTCTGTTTGCTAATAACTCTCCTCTTGTTCTGCTTTATTACATGGTAACTATATTTCCATAGATATTAAGTTTAAAACTAACCAAGTTGGACATTTTTTGTGACTACAACTGCTGCTTCTTTAACTAATGTAATTAAACATGTTGGACAAACACAACAAGTGGTTTATGTGGGAGATAACTCATAGTACCCAGTTGTAATTTGTAGATTACATGAATGACATTATATGCGTCAATAAATCACATGTTAGTGTTCTTCCATTTAACACTCATGGAAGGGAGAGGATAATAAAAATTTCATTACTAACTTCAGATGGACTGGTACAAACTAATTGAAGGGATTCCTCTGTATGATTAATAATCACCATCTGTAATCACTCCACAAACTTACTCAAGTAGGACTCCATTAAATGTATTGCATATTTCACTCAGGAGAAGAATTAATTAAAATCTGCTTGGAGAGACAGAAATAAGGAATTCTATAATAATAATAATAATCAAGTAGATGAAAGTTCCTCTGATACTGGATGTTTAAAATAACTTCAGAATACTTTAATGAGCATGATAATGGTGAGTAATGGTCTACTGTATTAAGTTAGATGCACAGTTAAAACGGATCCATTGAAATCAAGTTTGATGTGATTAATTCCATTTGTTTCACTCAGCGGGTTTATTCTGAGTATGGATCCAGTCCTTTCCTTGCTGGAGTGTAATACTGATAGAGATATCAACGTTTCTTGGGATTGTGCAATCACAAATCTTTCAACAGCCTCAAAAACACTGTAGTCAGACCCCAGTTATGTTAAGCGAAAAACTTCTATTACCTTTGGTTATTCCCAGAGAGACTAATTTACTTTGAATTTGCTTAGCAGTCCATCAGGTCTTTAACTAAGCAAAGATTACGCCAGTTCAAATTGAGATCCCAATGGTATAACTTTTGAGTCTAACTGAAATTACAGTAGACGATCCATCTTCATTTGTTCCAGCTCAATATATAAAGTCAAATCTTCTTCAGTTGAATTTGAGGTTTCATCAAACATCAAGATGCACCCATGTAATTTTCTTGGAATGTTGTTGATGTCCAGCTTAGGAAAAAATTCTATCAACTTCCCAGTCTATCTCTCCAATGTCCCTCATCTAAGGACTAAATAAGCCCAATACACCAAAGTTCTCCCTTTCCAGACAAGGATAACCATTTCACAAGATCTAGTGACCAACAATTAAGCTCAGGATGAATACAAATCCATTAAAATATGTGTTGCTTAATATATTTCTAGACAGACTTTTATGATAGAACTACTCTAATACAGTTTGTAGAAATTGATATGTACATCACAAAACATATAATGTTATGAAGAAAGACAAATTAGGATACCCAGTATATAAATGATTAGAGGAATAGCAATGAAATAATAATCAAATAAAACCATTAAAAAAAAAAAAAAAAACAATAGCTAGCCTTATTAATCTCTTGTAGAACATAATTCTAAAATATGAACCATCACTGAAAAAAGCTTTGGACATTTATAAGGGATGGACAAATTATTCATTCATTATTCATTTATTCATTATATTGATTGTATTAAAATATTTTAAACTTTCTACTTTAAAAGCACTCAAAATGGCTTAGAGTTAGACATAACCTTCCATGCACAATTTTATTTAAATCTGTACAAGAGTTCATATTTAAATGCATATTTTAAACACATTTTGCTTCACATAGATTAAAAGTATTCCATACTAAGTTTTAAGAATGTTTCAAATACACCTTTCAAAATGTGCCCCACTCCCCAAAGGCATATTTTGGTAATTCTTTGGATTTTGTAACTGCATTACAAAATTCAGAAAAAAGTAATATGCAAAGAACAGCCATATTTAGACCAAATATTAGACCCACAAATTGGGATGGGATGGGATCTTGAATACTTACAATCCTGCTTTCCAACGGATTTACATATTATTTAACAAAGTGAAGTCTCTAAAATGACTTTAGTGGCCAATACCTTTAATATATCTACTATCTGATATATAGATATGTATATATCAAGATTATAAAGACCAATAGTAAATAGTGAAAATAGAAATAGAAACTAAAAAGAAAAGGAAAATAAAGACTATAAAGAAGCAGCTTCTGATCTTCTTGACAGTGGTTATGAATACATTTATATTTTGCCATCATTCTCTGAAGCTACCTCATCATTTCCTTCCTTCTACAAGCTACCATTTCTAATCTTAAAACCCATAAATCTCAAGATTATTTTTCTCTTTTTTCAGCAAAAATTCCATAAAGATTGCATTGGGGGTGCCACTATCAAATGCCCTAATTTATTAGGCCATCTCTATTTACTGGGCCTGTAAATCACTCACTGCAAGGCAGGATGAGGAAGGAGAGGAGGAGGAGGAGATTAATCCAGGTGAATTGCTGTTCGATATCAAAATAGCAGGAAAATTAACATGTTCCTGTTTTCTGATCCAAAATTAATCCACATATTCCTCTCGTTTTGAAGCAGGAGACATGCCATCATTACAGTGGTTTGGTTAATTGGGTTAGTAAATTTCCTGGAAGGGAAGAAAACCCGAGACATCACCCCCATTCGTTGTAGAAACATCACATTTTACATCAGCACCTCATCATTGCTTCAGTAGACTGACAGAAAAATATCTAGTGTAATGCATGCCCAAACCAAATACTTTTAAATGGATGGGATTGTCAAAGTCTGAAGCAGCATTATTTCCACTGATTATATTTCCACTGATATATAGAACATAGGTTGACTCCCATGCATTAGTGAAGAATTCTATTCCTATTGGTTTGAGTAAGTCAAATGAATCCAAAGCCAGAAGATGTTCAGAGAAGGTGGAACTTGTTTAGTTTGAACTTCCCCAGCCTGATGCCTTCCAGGTACTTGATGGTGATATTATCCATTCAGTTGTGTCCAGCTCCTGGCAATTTTATTGTATGGGCCAGGTCTCTCCACATCTTCCAGTCTTGCAGTACTTGTTTGAATTTTTCTATGCTCTGGCCGGTGTCAGCTTTGATGGTGATCAGCCACCGAGTTCTTTGGCAGCCTGGTTTACTTTCACCGCTAACTCTTCCAAGCACAATTGCTTTCTCCAGTCAGTCCCTTTGCATGACATGGCCAAAATAAGTGAGACGCAGTTTTGTGATTTTGCCTTCCTCTTGACATGTCTGCTGTTATACACTCCAGTACTTGCTTGTTAGTCACTTTTAGTTAGTACAGGTACTTAGCACAATAAATTCTTTCAGTGATGTGGGATGACATGAATAGGGAATCAACCCCAAAGAGACACCAGGCAACTTTATCTCTACTTTGGATCCATTGAGACAATGACTTGTGTTCCTACTTTTCCTCTTTGCTTTTTGAAAGGTTCCTCTCTTCCAAATGGAGGCCTGAATCTTCACACCACTGTGAAACGGAAACTGGAGAGTGAAAAGGGTTACGTCTTCGATAAGAGACTCAGGTACAGCGTGCGTCAGAATGAAAGCAACTGTCGGTTTAGAGACATTGTTGTACGCAAAGAAGATGGATTCACACACATCCTCCTGTCCAGTCAGACCTCAGATAACAATGCACTGACTCCAGAGGTACGCAGGTGAACATCTAATCAAAGAGAACAGTGGGAAGTGATCAATAGCCATAAAAGCATCCCTCTGTTTATAATTTATCCCCTAATGAAATAACTCCCTTGAATTCCATTTCTAATTTTAATTTTGAAGACTAGAATGGGGGCTACAGGTTTGAAGTACATTCATCACTTTGCCAATGTTTACTTATATTATTTTACCTTTCCTGTCATATTCATATGTAGAGTTGGATTCAGCTCCAGGTATCAAATTATTGAGGTTTCCTATAGCTTGGAAAAAAAATTGAGCTTTCATTCTTTGTCAAGGGTACAATCAATCTGAAGGACATAAATATTTGAGAGAATAGCTGGAAGACAAAGAAAAAGTTACCTCTTAGATAATTACAAATTGGACTTACAGTAGTTGAAAGCATGGGTGTCTATGGAGTTACTATGCAATTAATAATTCTTCCTGAAGAGAAGAAGTTGGGGTAAACTTGATAACTGTCTTCCAGTACTTGAGGGGTGTCACAGAGAAGAAGGGTCCAACGTATTCTCCAAAGCCTGTGAGGGCAGGACAAGAAGTAATGAGTAGAAGCTTGTTAAAGAGAGACCCAATCTAGAACTAAAGAGAATTTTCCTGACAGTGCAAATAATTAATAATTATTACTTAATAACATTAATTAATAACAAATAGTCAATGGAATAGCTTGTCTCCCAGAATTGTGGATGCTCCATTGCTGGATGACTGGACAGCCATTTGACTGGGTTAGAATAAGGCTCCTGACTTGAGCAGGGGCTTAGACTAGAAGAGCAGTGTTATGTATGACATCCCTGAGGCTTCTGCAGGATGTTTCTGCTGGAAATATCAATCAATATAAATAATATTGAGGTACGGCTGCCATTCATCTTCTATAAAATAAGGCATTTCCTGCATATGCCTCTTTTGACTGTATTTACAGGCGTGAGGGATACCGTGCATGAAATGACATGATGGTCATATTTATGGCAAGCTTCATGTATTACTTTTCTGATTATCAAAATAGCCATATGTGAGCAGAATTTGAAGTGTTTTAGAGGCATTTTTGTAAATGGGTATTCCCACCAGCAAAGCAGCTGTGTCTATAGAGACAAAAAGATTTCCAAACACCCTCATCGGCCTTACACCTTCGCAATTGAAGCTCTTCATTTGGGCTAAGGCCCATTGCTAAAAACCACTTTCCAACCTTTGCACAGTCCTGTTAGCAAAGATCAAAGCTTCCTTGTATCCTGCACTTTGACTCATCTGGGTTGCTACAAGCAGTTGCCTTTGATGTTAGGAAACATCTCAAAAGCGGATAAGAAATATAGATTTGAAAAATGTGTGAGAAAGGCTGGTAGGAGGCAAAGACGATGTTAATCCTGAATCAGATTTGAAAAAAAACAAAAAAGCCAGGGTAAATCTCCGTGATTCGTGTCAAAGAACTGGGCTGTGGTTGTTTCCCTACAGATTATGAAGGAGGTCCGAAGAGCCCTGTGCAACGCATCTGCTGATGACAGCAAGCTCCTGCTGCTCAGTGCCGTAGGCAGCGTATTTTGTAGCGGCTTGGACTATTCCTACCTAATTGGAAGGTTATCCAGCGACCGAAGGAAAGAAAGCACCCGGATCGCTGAGGCTATAAGGTGAATTTGGGGTTTTGGAATCCTCCAGTCAGAAAAATCCAGCATATGACAGAGGATGTGGTTTTATTTTATTTTAACGTTTGAATTGGGTTGGTTAGGTCAAATGAAAGGGGTGTTGATATTTAGATTTAGATTATTTAGATTTTCTTGATATTTGCTCGGCATGCTGAGCTGGGTTGATGCAAACTTCTTAATATTCCTCACCCTGCCTGTAATTCTTTAGCTGCCACATTGGGGTCTGCCACATTGGTCCCCAGCTGAATATAGAAGAGCACTGTATAGTAAGAAATTTAAGAGATTTTATCTTTATCCAATTATCAATAAATCTTTGTGATCTAAATTATTATTTTGCCCATGGCAATATGGGCTAAGATGGTGCTATCATCTTCATAAAAATAGACTTTCAATAGCAAAGCAACCAAACAAATAACAACAAAGGATCTGTTCTTTTCCTGTACTTATCCCTTACATTTGGTAGGTTACTTAATATTGTATAATTACTTATAGGTTGCTCATTGCAATTTGTGCCAGTCCAAATATGTCTACATAGTCACCCTAGAAGGCTTGTTCCTTCCATAGTCCATTCTGAAATTCATGTTATGGAATAGTTTCAGAACTTGTGGATGCTCCATCACTGGAGGTTTTCAAAAAGAGACTGGAGAGTCATTTGTCTGGAGTGGAATAGGATCTTCTGCTTGAGCATGGGGTTGGACTGGAAGACCTCTAAGGTCCTTCCAACTCTAGAATTCTATGTTTTATGTTAGGTGGCTTAACATGTCTAGAGCATACTACACTGTAAGATTCGGAACTGCGGTCCCATTTTGTTCTCTTGCGCTCTGCACATTTTTTAATTGAATGCTTGGCTTTTTGTTCGAACTCATATAATTCATTACTTGTCTGTGCCAAACATTTAATATTTTACTTTCATGAATAATGGAATCATTTGAAAAAAGGAAGTTTAGTGTTGGTAGAATATTCATTCTGACAGCTGGGATTCTCCTTAACTAAGACCGATTTAAGTTTTTCCATCCAGAAGTGTCTCTTGATATCGTTGCCCAATTGGATGAATAATTATCCCTTTAAAAAAGTCTTCTTTGTCAAAAACAAATTCCAAAATACCTTCTTAGCAGAACTGTTAAAGGTCTATAGGCATGTTGCTTTTCATCCTGTCAAATTCCATACCAAAGTTTGAGGTTTTTTTTTTCTTGATTAGCTCAATAGACCAAATTCTAGATGCCATCAACAATATTAAAGATTTTCTGGGTTGAGTAATTATGAGCACAATATCATCAGAAAATAATTACAGCTTATGTTCCTCTGTAGTTGATCATTTGACTCTTGAAATTTTGACATTCTTGTTTCCAGTAGTTGTAGTCATTATCAGAATGAAGATTATATGAATGAAAGAACGAAGGTATAGGATCTCCTGCTTGAGCAAGGGGTTGGACTAGAAGACCTCCAAGGCCCCTTCTAACTCTATGACTATATTCTAAGAAAAAAAGGGAGAACACTGTCTTGTTCCTTTCAGTATATTGTGCACTGCTCCAAGTTAAGGCCATTCGCTACTGACGTTTTGTCCTTTATAAATTGTCCTGTATTGATGTCGAAAAATTAGAGCTGTAACCCATTTTCTTCAGAACTGCAAATATGAAAAGTCATTCTAAACTTTTCAAAGGATTTTTCAGCATAAAGGAAAATCAAAGCAATTTTTTTCCTTCTTTTGATTTTTCTCATCAATAACATTTATGATAGGACTGATATTATTTCACTTTACGAGTCTGCCCTAAAAAGTTTGTAGTTCACATTCAGTAAGGAGATGGGTCTGCAAAATTCAGATAAGATGGATACATCTTTATTTTTAAAAAAAGATATATATTTTTAAAGAAATTTTCTTTCCATGCAAAAGGAAGTTCTTCATGTTCCTGGATTTCATTCATTGCTTAGATTACAGATTTGGTGAGAATGTCTTGGGAAATTTTATAGTAAATTGCAGAGATACCATCAGGTGCTCTAGCTCCATTCAAATTCAATTGTTTTACTGATTATTCAATTTCATTTCCTGTTACAGGTAGATAAAAACTATTTTTGTTGGTCTGTAATTTTTTTAAGTGGTGCCTTATTTAAATATTCTTTTTTTTCTGAATCAAGTTGGCTATTCCTTTCTGGCAGACACTTTTAATTCTTCAATTTCTCTTTATAAAAACCTGAATAGGCTGGGACTTTACAGAAGTGAAACTGAGAAGTAGAGAAAAAGAGGAACTCTCTGACTTCCAGACACTGCAATTAGCACCTTATTGATTAAATCAAGATTGTCCAAATTCTCCTAGTTCTGGTTTAGTTATTCATCCTCATGTTTTCCCTGAACTGTTGTCTTCCAAACATGGTTTGATATATTTAGAAGGCAGTAAGTCAAGGAAAACTAAGAATTACTGTAATTCTAAGCCAACATAGCTTTGGGCTCCAAGACTTCTAATTCAATATATCTGGAGAACACCGGTTTGCAGAAAACTGAAGCAATCTTTCTCTTTAACTCACTTTTTGAATTTTGTTACCATTTTTTCATGGTTTGATTCCATCATGTTTCTGCTCTATTCGCCAGACTTCTTAAGGCAATGTTTGAAGATTTTTCTTCTTAGGGAAATGACTTCATTTACATGCAAATAGACTCTCAAAGTTAAAATATGGCCTTCTCATACACCTCATATTATGTTCAGTGCCAGTCTACATAATATGAAGGACGGGTTTTCAGATGCAAACCGTGGATTGTCCTATACAATTTGGACTCATGCCACACTTCTGCCAATTGTAGCCATATAATCATGGTTCACTGATGTCAATTATGTTTATACCAAATAACAATATATTTTCATTTAGGAAGGCATGATATAGCACTGCAGCACAAGCGGTATGTATTCAGAAGTTTCTAGGACTATAAGCAGTGGTAGGATTCAAATATCTGAACAACCGGTTCTCTGTGTGGATGCCGCTTCCGGAAGTCCATTCTGGGCCTGGGCAACAAAAAATTAGCTACCGGTTCTGCCGAAGTGGTGCGAACCGGCTGAATCCCACCACTGACTATAAGTATCTGAACCTGGAATCCATGTGTTCTCCTGGGACAAGAAAAACTCTTGGAAGCAACCATTATTGAACTCAACATTCCAATGATTTAACTAGCTATAAAGCAGTTTCATCTGTTCCTGGAAGTTCTGTTTTGAGCTGTGCCAAAAATTATCTCTAGTTGTAGAGAATGCAGAATAACAGAGCTGGGAGGGCACTTGGAGGTCTTCTTAAAAAAAACTGTAAAAAACATGTATGTAATAGTTCTTTTTGCTAAGCAATAAAAGAAACTCACTCAGTGCTATAAAATGTGTGGATCCAAAAGTTCCTAATAGCTGAAAAGCAGTTAACAAGTGATTTCCAAACATGATTAGGAAAGGAAGCATACAAACCTAGTGTCCTTTCGAAGGCACCGATCATGGTTTCCACAAAATGGCTATTCCCTCATCTCCCAGAGCTCTAAATTCACTGGAGACCATTGCCTTGCAATCTCCTCATAAGGAGCAATTGTGTGGAGTGCTCGTGGGCAATCTCAAGTCATCTCCTTGTCCAGAGAGGGATTACAAAAAAGCGTTGATGTCAGAATCCATTTATTAAACAAGGGGACTCTTTTCTATTTCTACTTCTTCCATTACTCTGGGTTCTGCCATACTTCTGAAGGGGAGGGGGGAAGACGCTGCGGGCTGTCTCTCTGCTTCTCTCTATCACTACAATGTATCCCTTCCGCTGTTCTGCATATTCACTCTTTGAACTATCTCTCCCTTGATGTTACCTTGGGGTGAGAAAGGAATGTGTCTCCGGCCATCTGGCTTATCTCTCCTCTTAGAAGGGAAGGCGCAAAGACCTAATAACCAATATTATCAGCTCCTTTCCCACAACAGACTTAACACCTGAGAATTGGCCCATTCGAACTGACCAGATGAACTACTGGGGTGGGGTTTGCTTGGGACTCTTTTAACCTATTGATCTGAGTGGGAAATCCTCAGATCCTGCTTATTATGCCTACTATCAGCTTCCCCTAATAAAAGTTCCTTTTGGAGGAAACTGCTTCCACAAGTACTGCTTTCTTAGGATGAGGTTTTGAAGTGGGCCCTGACCGTTCTACTCTCTGGCTCTTCATTCTGCCACAGTTCTGATCTTTGCTTTTAGATTAATATTTTGGTATAGGAAGAAACATATAAGGAGAGTAGGAGAGATGAGATAAGAAAGAATCATCTTAAAACTCAAAATATCAAGCAATTAATATTTGGGAAGGGATAAGATTTACAGATGAACCATCTTGTTGATGATGATGGTGATGATGATGATGATGATGATGATGATGATGGTGATGATGATGATGATGATGATACTATCCATTCAGTCATATCCTACTCTTAGCTATTTTGTGGGCCAGGTCTCGCCACATCTTCTGATCTTGCACTACTTCTTTGAGTTTTTCTATGCTCTGGCTGGTGTCAACTTTGATGATGTCCAGCCACTATGTTCTTTGATGCCTTGGTTTCCTTTTACAGGTAGCTCTTACAAACATAATTGCTTTCTCCAGTGAATTCCCTTGCGTGGCATGGCCAAAGTAAGCGAGACAACCCTTTCTGTAGTGCATGAATATCAGTTCTTCATATTGCAAAGCTATCCAGAAGAACACGGCATTTTGAAAGACATCAACCACAGCTACAGAACCTCTAGTTAATGTTAAGACAATGATCCAAGGCAAGATGGGGTGCTCTGGTTTGGATGGCACAGCCATGTTCAGAAGTGTTATGTTTCTGCTTACTATAGCAAAAAAAAGTGGGATGAGAACCTTTGATTGGCTTTTGGAGAAAGATGTGAAGAGTTTGACTGCATGGAGTCCTGCCTGGTGCAGTGACAAAAGTTCTCACGAAACAAAGTAGTTCATTGTGACTTTCATCCATCTCTTCCATTTTAGGGATTTTGTGAAAGCCTTTATTCAGTTTAAGAAGCCCATTGTGGTTGCCATCAATGGTCCTGCTCTAGGCTTGGGAGCTTCAATTTTACCACTCTGTGACATTGTTTGGGCAAGCGAAAAGGCCTGGTTCCAAACGCCCTACGCAACCATTCGGCTCACTCCTGCGGGCTGTTCATCGTACACATTTCCACAGATATTGGGTGTTGCACTGGTAAGATTTCCTTCTTTCAGATTTCTGTGGTCCCCTTTCAGTTGAATAACTTGAAAGGTGCTGTCCTACATTGTGGTTTTCTACTCCACACCTATTGGATGAATATTGGACCAAAGAAATGAACTTCTCTTCTCTTTGTAGCAGACCTTTTCCAGGCATTTGGTTTCCTTCCCCTCTGGATTTCTGATTTGTATGTGCAAAGCAAATATTCATGGCTGAAAGTTGTTTGCTCCTGAAGAGCAGCTGAATCAGTTGCTTGCAAATATAATTATTGAAATATCTTGAGCCTGTTTCGTGGTCAAGAGGCAATTTTCTATCTAAAGCTCCCATTTCTAAGTAGCTCTCCAGTCCAAATCGAGTTTAAAAATCTAATAAGAAAGATCTTTGGTTAACCCATCTACAATCCCCAGTAGACCACAGACAAAAGAGATTCAGAGTATTTCATTTGATTCATTTTTACCAGTGTGGTGTGAGGCCTTATTTTTCTATTTATCCTATATCTGCATCTACCTCTAAATAGGCCCCTACCTGTTTTGTGCTAATCTGTCTCCGCTGTCACCTTGTGTTTTGTATTTGCTCTTTGTGAAGGAGAAGAATCAACTTGTCCTATTCAAATATATTTTCTCCTTACAGGCCAATGAGATGCTGTTTTGTGGAAGAAAGCTGACAGCGCAAGAGGCCTGCAGCAGAGGACTTGTCTCCCAAGTCTTTTGGCCCACCACATTTGGACAGGAAGTGATGTTGAGGGTAAAAGAAATGGCGTCCTGCAGTGCTGTGGTAAGAAGAATATGAGATTTTATGGAGAACTTTGGAGAATTTGTTTGTGTGTTTGCCACCCATCTTACCTCAGGGTAATTTCTTGATGCCACCTGTTTCCCACCTCATCTCTTTCAGAAACTCATTTAGAAGGGTCTTGAGGCAAAGCACTCCTTCTCTTGGCTTTTACTTGCTTTTTTTATTCAATGTATAGGTCGCCTAACTCCATCCCAACTAGTGTAAAGTGTAAAACATGAGATAATTAAAAATGGAATTCGGAGACCTTCCAAAGCAAATCAGAACGCCAACACCACAAGAAGAAACATCGCATAAGAAACCCCCGGCCTCTCTAGCCGAAAAGCTTGGGGATGAAATTGTAGGTCTATTTTATATAGTTGATATCCTGGAAAGATTAGGGCAATGTTGCTCAACCTTGGCCACCTTAAGATATGTGGACTTCAGCTCCCAAAACTGAATGGCTGATGGTTGGCTGGGGAATTCTGGAAGCTGACGTCTGCACATCTTAAAAGTTGTCAAGGCTGAGAAACACTGGATTAGGAGACCAAATATACTAGGAATTGCCAGGGGTTACCGAGTCTTTTTCATGAAAGAGAGTAGATGATCCTAGGCCTTTTGATGGCTTCTTTGATAGCTTCTGGAGTGCTTCCAACCATAATTGCTGAAAATCTGTGGCATAGTTAGCTTCATGAATAAACAAGTTTGAGATAAAAAAAATGCAGGCAGCTATAATGTTAGCCCTCCGATAGCTTTTATGTAGGTTACCTGCTTAATAAGGAAATGAATGGACACTTCTAGAAGTTCTCATATAAAAGCCAGAGGGAGAAGCACACCAGAAAGTCATGATCCTGTCCAGGGTATGACACATTCTTTCCACATTGGTTACTGCTGTGATCTCCCCAGCTCTAAAAACTGTCAAAGATGGTCTTCAAAAAGGTTACCAAGGCATGATGTTAAACTCCTGCATTGGTGTTGAACCTTAAATTATTTTTCACACATTATGCAAGTCCTGAGTTTTCAGGGTAGAGGTATGTATGTAAGCTGATAGAAAGGCATTTTTCATACCTTTGTATGAAAGATTGTAACTAGATTCCCTCTGTAAAGACAGAATAGCTTCCCTTTTCGCTTGAAACAGCAGCAGCAAAGCAGCAGGGATTTTTAATTAAATGTATTATAGATTATATCTCCTTCCAAAATGTTTTTTTTTGGGGGGGAGACACAAAAGAAACACATATTACAAAAGTATTGTATGCATGTCTTGGGTGAGCCAATAATGCTCTTGATCTGATGAGAACCCTGGACAGGTCCTATGTTCAGGTCTTATGTTCTCCTCCACCTTCATTTCAGCTTAGGTTTTTTTAGAACATGCAGCATTCAAATTTTCTAGGACAAGAAAGTCATAAAAGAATAGAGGAAAAATTGCCAGTGAAGCTAAGAGTGCTTCTTGCTTACCAAAACCTTTTTTTTTAAGTTAATTATATCCTTTTGTTCTCCTATGATAATAACACAAAGCAGCTTTCAATTGTTAAATTAAGATCCAGCAGAACTAAAAAATAAATAAATAATGCAAACAAGGCATCTGTTGGAATAGTAAAAACAATAAAAATATAAAACAATTACAAGGCAGGAAGGATGAAACTTCCAACAAAAATAAAATTACATTTCTGTATGTAATTTATGGAAGAATAGCAAAAGATTTGCTACCTTTCAGTTCAGCCTTGTGAACTACTTTATTACTGTATAATATAAAGCTGTCCAGAGTTATCCGGTTAAGTTGGGTGACTATAGAAATTGAATGAATCAATCAATCAATCAATCTCAAAGGAAAGGAGTGTTCATGGGAGAGTCAAAAGAATCAAGATGGAGACCAAAGAATGTCTCCAATGAAGCCAAGATCCCAATAGGTCTCCTCACTCTAAACTCTTTTTTCTCTAGAAAACATTTATTCATTCATTCATTCATTCATTCATTTATTCACTGAATTTATTTGCCGCCCATCTCGTAGTAAATGACTCTGGGTGGCTTGGATGGCAGGGCTATCCTCCTAAAAGGATTAATACATTAATTCATAATTAATAAGTTAATGGCATTGTAATTGCTTTCCCTTAGGTTTTAGAAGAATCGAAATGCCTGGTTCGGGGTTTTCTAAAATCTGGCCTTGAAGATGTGAATGAGAAAGAATGTCAGATGTTAAAGCAGCTCTGGAGCTCTTCCAAAGGACTAGATTCATTGTTCAGCTATCTCCAAGACAAGATCTATGAAGTTTGACATTGTTGGAGGGGGGAAAAAAGGGAGAAGAATGTTCTGGGATCAAAGAGATTTCAGATGTCTCCGGGTTTCAGAAGAATCACACAAAAGCCAAAACGAAAATCCAGCAAATCCTCCCAGAGGCTTTTGTGAAAGCATATCTAACATCTCTGAGGTTGCATCAGTTTCCTTGCTGAATTCAACAACTCTTCTTAGCAGGGTTGATTTTTCTTTGTGGAAGGAAAGGCAAATGTATTGACCCAGCCTTTGGCAAGAATTGCATTTGAACACCCACGTGGCTGGAGAGAAACATACATTCCATGTGCCAGAAACACTAACGGTAACCCTTTAAGGCACACCACAAATCTTACTTCTTTGGTCTTCTTCTTCTAATTATTATTAACTTATTCCCGTTATTGTAAGCAGCTTGTCACGGCATCAGTCCAAATGACTCAGTTCCTAAATCATAATTGTCTGCCTGGCCTACTTTAAGAAGATGTCCATATTTTTGGTTTGATCGACCATTAACAATAGAAGATACGGTATGTGGGGGATATAATTTATAATGGCTGATGGATAAAAGAAAACAATTTTGCAAAAAAAGAAACACGTTCAAAATATCCTACCTGGATTGGATTGCTTTCCCCCTTTTGGTTGAATTTATTTAATTAATTTATTTGTGTTTGTGTATCTCTGTGAGTATGGGTATGGATATGGGTTTGGGTATGAGTATGGGCATGGGCATGGATGGAGATATATATATATAGATATATATATCCATCTATCCATCCATATCCATATCTATGCGCCTCTCATAGTACTTATCTAGACCGGATAGGTTTTGCACATGTGAATGATCTCCCTGATTGTCTTTAAAAAGATAGTGCTACGTCAACAAAGACAAAAGGCAGTGAATCACATTATGCCATGGACTGTTGAGGCATTTAAAAGAAAAGGGAAGAATTCCATCTGCGATTCATATTCAGAAATTGTCTTCCAAGATGGACAATGTATTTGAATCGTCCTTAAAGAAGAACGGTGGAGTGCTGAAACTGTGAGTGTAACACAACCCATCTTGAGAACTTGAGGAATAGGGCAGGGTGTACCATTTTTTCTAATCAGTCGAACAGTAATAACCCAGTTACACCGACCTAGGGTAATAACAAAGAACGAAGGATTCCTGCTGGCCTAGAGGCTACCCCACCTGTAAGAAGTGGTATAAAACTCTTAGGGATGCCATTGAAATGCTGCTATTAATCCTTTTATCGTCCAGCAATTGATAGCTCTTGCTTTCCATTAGAAAAATGCAGAAAGGCAGAGCTTTCCTTTGGCTCATTCTGTACTCCTTTGCTCTTAGAATCTGACCCCAATACTTTCTGGAAGCACTGGAGAGATTTTTCTGTAATTGCATCGATTTAACACCTTACGCTGTCTGTGAAAACCCTAGAGAAGTAATGGAAGGGCTGTGTTCTTTTTAAGTTGGCAAGGCCCAATCAAGGTGCATTAAAAGGAGAACATAGACACATGTGGAGTTGCTTTATGAGAAGGCTGCCCGTTTTCCAGCTACAAAAATTGCAGAGAAAAAAAAGGGGGGGGACAGAGAGTTAAATATCTCTAGGCTTAAGTCTGTTTCATGAATTCTGACTTCCATGAGTTTTCTAACCTTTTTGATTTATTTATTTTTTCATTTTTCTTCTGTTTTTTTTCTCTCTGCAATTTTTTCCTTTTAAGTTCAATTTCTTATTAGGTGTTAGAGCTTCTAAATGGGATGTTGAATTGAAGAGAAGAGAAGCTAATATTTGTAGCTCAACTGTGGAATCCTTAGTATTCTCTGAATTTGGTTATTTTCTTGCAACTAGGTAACATCATCAGCGCTGTTGATGTGATATTGAATTCCTGGAGATGGGAGAGGACTTCTTTTGTTGATTTTTTAAAAATGCATTTATTTAGCAAAAGTTCCTCTTGGCAGGAAATCTCTGAAAAATTCTCACAAATCAGCGCAAAGTTTGGCTTCAAGCATCAAACCATGTTCTTACCAGAATGCATTGAACATATAAACCAGGATTTTCAGGGAAGGAGAAATGGAGAATACTTCTCTTATTCTCTGCTATGGATGGCAAAGAATCTCAATAAATTCATAAATCCTTTGTTTCTGGAGTCCAACTGTTCTGGACTCGGGGATAAAATTCTTGAAGTATATAATAGCAAGCAAAGGAAAATCATGGGAACGAAATATATGGCAACACATTCATTTATTGAAATAATGCTTATCGAAATGTGGTCCAGTCCTTCTTCCAGAAATGCATTGTTATGAATTAGCAGGAAAATGTTCCCACGCTGGAACTTGCTTTGAATGGATAGAATTCTTGGAATCCTAAACTTCTGGATTTCCAAGCAGACCTGTTTTTAAAACGTTATTTTTTTTTCACAGCTTTTTCAACATACTCTTATTTTCACATTTTCCTGGCCAATGAGTAGCTGAAAGAGGCCAAATATAATTCCTTCATTAAAAAAATTCAAATTCTAAATCTTACTTTTGTAACAAAAAAAAATACATCAGTATGATTATTCTAATTTCAGGGTTTTTTTAAAAAAAAACTTTATGGTCAGTAATTATTTTAAAAAGGTAAAAAAAAAAAAAAGCTTCTTCATCTAGTTTTATTTTTCCAGCATCACTTGAGTATTTAGTTATATAGGTGTGCTGTATATACTGGGTTGAATATCTTTATTAATACTCACAGTATTTAATAAAATGCAAATATTTGCTGTTAAGTATGTCATATGATTTCATGTAAATGATTTTGTACAAATCTTTAAAAGATTCCCCAGTTTTTGCATTTGTAGATATGGAAAAGTAAGCAATTCAATTTTTTTCTGTTTGTCTTGCATGTGTGTGCGTATGTATGTATGTGTGCGTGTGTATATGTATGTATGTATATACATATATATATATATATATTGCTGTACATAAAATGTGTGTTAGTTGGTGCCCTTCTGTTTCAACGAATAAGCTTGCTGATTTTAATACAGTATATATTTTCAAATATATATATATATATATAAACTTTTTATATTTCTGTGGTAGATTAGGGTAAGCGTTCTAGGCAATCTTTTTACACAATGGTTGACTCGTCTTTTAATTCTCTAGTATTCTGGGATTGATGCCAATTGTGGGTTTTTTTTTCACTTAAAATAATACCCTGTTTTACTGTTATTAATATATGCAGGCAGATTTTGTTGTTGTTTCCTCCCTTCCTTTCTTCCAGCCTTGAAATAAATGAATTTGTAGATTTGCTGCATTTGTGAATAAGCCTTACCATTAGTTTGAAACAAAGATGGTGAACTGCATAAGGAAAATGAAGAGTCAGCTCTCTGGAGTGGCAGAATAGCAAGGATGATAGCATCCTTTTATAATGTGTGTATTCCAGGAGTTGGAGGACATGGGGTTGCAGAAGGCGGGCTTAGAACAGCTGAAACAGCAGGCATGAAACAAATGGGGGCAATTCATACTGAAATCTTCCCAACCCCAAAACTGACCTCTCTTTCCAAGAATAATTTCTCTGCACTTCAAGTACTGACTTCGACCAACCTGTAGAACAGGGGTCCCCAACCTTGGCAACTTTAAGACCTGTGGACTTCAACTCCTGCTGGCTGGGGAATTCTGGGAGTTGAAGTCTACAGGTCTTAAAGTTGCCAAAGTTAGGGACCCCTGCTGTAGAAGACTTGAAGAGTGGTGGTTTGAGGGAAGGAAACCACGTTCAATGGATTTCACCCCCATTCTTTTGATGAACTTTTTAAAGAAAACCCCTTGCCTCCAACAGCTGCATTCCGACAGTTGACAGATGTAGAATGCAGGGCCGTAATGTTTTTCTAGTGAAATGGAGAATACGGGTTGTTTTAGTTGTGTGTATGTGTGTTCGTTTCAGACATAGGTAGGCTCTTTAGCATGGGCTTTGTTGTGTAGTCAGGGATGGAAGCCTCTAGCCCATGGGTCTAATCCAGGGGTCTTCAAACTTGGCCCTTTTATGACTTGTGGACTTCAACTCCCAGAATTCCTCAGCCAGGCACGCTGGCTGAGGAATTCTGGGAGTTGAAGTCCACAAGTCATAAAAGGGCCAAGTTTGAAGACCCCTGGTCTAATCTGACCAACTCTAATCTAAGCAACCTTAATCTGCTCAGGTTCTTTGTGTGGCTCAATCTATAAAAGTCAAACCTGGTTGAAGCCAACTCTCTTTGGGAGACCCTAAAGTTTACATAAGAGATGTAGAGACAATCTGAACTGTGCATTGAAATGCTCCACATCATGGGTGGATGTATCTCTGTTCACCCTCTTAACAATATGTTTTGAAGCCGTTCTTAATACCTTTGTCAATACTTCAAATATACACAAGGAAAGTCCTTCACGTAATTCCACTCGCATTTTCAAACAGGATTTTGGCTTCTAGACAATAATATATTGTATGTAAATATCAAAGCTTCCATTAAAAACAATAAGGACCAAAGAATTCCATTTTTTTTCCAATCATGCCTTTGGTTGTCACATCCCCTTCGACTTGCATTATGTATCATCTTTAATTCATTTTAGGGAAAGAAAAAAGGTAGCCAGAGGAAGTCTATCTGCTGGAAGAAGAAGAAAAAAAAGGAAAATAAAAAATAGTTATAGGTAAGGAGGTGTCTATTGGTAAGGCTTATTACCAAACTAAATAAAGATAAAGCAGATATAACCAAAAAAGAGAGAGAAAAGAATTAAAATATAGATATTTTTTTTTCAGATACGGCCCATAAGTTATTTTGTTGTCTGAATGTCATGTTTCCAATATTTGTGAAGATGAAGACTGCACAGTATGACCAATATGAGGGTATGGGGCACCCCTTAACCACAGTGTTGTAAATATTTCAGAAATTAGTTCAGTACCGAGGGATGCATATCTTCTGATATATCTGATATCGTGACTGTGTAGATCAAATTGTATACAATTTATTTGTCCATGGTCCTGTAAACTAGTGTATGAACACATTTTTCTGGGTGCCTTAGAAGTTGTATTTTTCATGGTGTGTTAATATGCAGTATTTATACATTGTGAGAAGCTGCTTTGAATAAAAACATTCAAACTTCCCTTTGGTGGCTCAGTGGGGCTGTGACAATCTGTCTCAAGGCGGAGTGACTTTTTTTGCATTAGAATGCTTCCAGAACTGTTATCAGATTTCAGTAGCTTGATTGATTTATTGATGATGATGATGATGATATCCATTCAGCCTCATGTGACTCTTGGAGATTCTAGGTCTCTCCACATTTTCCAGTCTTGTGCTACTTCTATGTTCAGCTGGGATGTTAGCTTTGATGGTGTCCAGCCATTGTGTTCTTTTCCAGCCTGGTTTCCTTTTACCGCGAACTCTTCCGAGCATAATTGCTTCCTGATTGGATCCTGGGACATGTATATCGCCTTCATTCGTGAGTAATATTACTATCTAACGCAAGTGTGAACCCAGTTGATGCAAATTGATTTTGAAGAGATGTTTAGGAATTTGCTGTAAAACTGTTCCTCAATGTTCAAATGTATGTGTACAGGTAGTTCTTGACACAACCACAACTGAACCCAAAATTTCTCTTGCTAAGTGAGACATTTGTTAAGCGAATTTTGCCCCATTTTAGGACGTTTCTTGCCACAGTTCTAAGCGAATCACTGCAGTTGTTAAGTTAATAACACCATTATTAAGTAAATCTGGCTTCCCCATTGACTTTGCTTGTCAGAAGGTCGCAAAAGGGGATCACGTGACCCTGGGATACTGTAACCGTCCTTGCCAAGAGTCTGAATTTTGATCACATGACCTCAGGAACACTACAACAGTTGTGTGAAAAATAGTCATAAGTCACTTTTTTCAATGCCGTTGTAACTTTGAACTGTCACTAAATGAACTGTTGTAAGTCGAGGACTACCTGTGGTGGCTTGATGGAACATGGTGAAGTAAGTTTGGCAAACTCACCCTATGTTTTGTTCTTCCAACAGCTGAGAAATTCAAGCAAGCCGAGGTGTGAAAGAATAAATAGAAACAAAAAGTCAAAAGCAAAATTAGCTATAAAATTATTATTGAGCAACTAGCATGTGAGCAAAGCTAATGCAGCTCAGATTGGCTTTGTAGGATTGCAAACAAACAGATTCAATATTTACTCTGAACTTTCTTTTCATTTCACTGTTGTAGCTCCTAAGATGGTAACCTTTCGTCACTGTTTTCTATAAGGGCAGACCAGGATATTTGGGGGGGGGGGAATGGGAGTGGTTTTAAATTGTGTATCTGCCATGAGCTGTGGTGGCGCAGTGGTGAGAATGCAGTATTGCAGGCTAATTCTGCTGACTGCCAGCAGTTCGATTCTGACCAGCTTTAAGGTTGACTCAGCCTTCCATCTTTCCAAGGTCAGTAAAATGAGGACCCAGATTGTTGGGGGCAATAGGCTGACTGTGTAAACCACTTAGAGAGGGCTGTAAAACACTGTGAAGCGGTATATAAGTCTAAGTGCTCTTGCTATCTTGGTTTTTTAAAATTATTATTTTATGTACAGACACTGCAGGGTCTGGCCGTGATGTAGATTCCCAACCACAGTTCACACATATACACAGGTTGATCAGATCATGCTGACAGCAGGATTCTCATCATTAGGTTTACATACATCGAAATATCTGTCTTAGGAAGTAAGCTGGCAAGCCATGATTCCATGAAGCCTGAACATTTTCTTTGGCAAAAAGATTTTTCCATGGTATCCATAATTAGACTACAAAAGTCCTCTTCAAATTAGGTTATGCTGTTGCTGTGCGTATTGCTATTTTTATCCAAGACCAACAGGGTGACTTTTTAAGAGGTCCTTATGTCCCTAAAATATTGCAGCTTTGAGTTTGTTATCTAGGGCAGCTTTTCCAACTTCACAGCCTCAAATGTGATAGACTACAACATCCACAATTCCCAATTTCCATAATCCAACCCAGCTGGAGGTTCTCAAGTTTGGGGGCGGCTGATCTAGGATAGCTGTTCATTTGCATCAGTGTAGGAAAAATACAAGATGGCCTATTGTTATAACTATTGTTAATCCTCAGATCTCAGAGGATGGCTCAATTTCCAACTACTTGGTTAGTTTCCCCAAACTGGGAAGGTGGTTGCATAAGAAATATCGTATACAAATACTACCATTGATTCCTTTACCTCCTCCATGAAAATGTCAAATTTTAGGGGAAAATGAGCCCAGTGTCAAAGTTCAGAATACAGATATTTCAATCCACTTGCTTTGTAGAACATATGAGAAAAAGACCAATGTTGGACTCTCTCCTAACAAGGTCCCATCAGAGTTTAGGTGACTTAAACCAGCGGTTGGCAATTCACAGCTTTTGGGATAAATGCAGTCCTCAGCCTATTTTAAAAGCCCTCTACAAGCAAGATTTGCCTCTCTTTCCTTGGCAGACTAGTAGGTGAGAGAGAGAGATGAGGATATAGAATGAAAGAGAACAAGAAATGGGATAGCAGAATGAAAAGAGAAAAGTCATAAAGACTTCCTAACCTGGTGCTACCTACAACTTGCTTTTACTTACATGTATTTGCATGTAGCCCTCAAAGTAAGCAGAGGCTGATACAATAGAATAGAATAGAATAGAATAGAATAGAATAGAATAGAATAGAATAGAATAGAATAGAATAGAATAGAATAGAATAGAATAGAATAGAATAGAATAGAATAGAATAGAATAGAATAGAATAGAATAGAATAGAATAGAATAGAAATAGAGTAGAGTAGAGTAGAGTAGAGTAGAGTAGAGTAGAATAGAATAGAATAGAATAGAATAGAATAGAATAGAATAGAATAGAATAGAATAGAATAGAATAGAATAGAATAGAATGGGAATAGAATAGAATGGGAATAGAATAGAATAGAATAGAGTAGAGTAGAGTAGAATAGAATAGAATAGAATAGAATAGAATAGAATAGAATGGGAATAGAGTAGAATAGAATAGAATAGAATAGAATAGAATAGAATAGAATAGAATAGAATAGAATAGAATAGAATAGAATAGAATAGAATAGAATAGAATAGAATAGAATAGAATAGAATAGAATAAAATAGAATAGAATAGAGAATGAAGAAAGAAAGAAAGAATAGAATAGAATAGAATAGAATAGAATAGAATAACAGAGTTGGAAGGGACTTTGGAGGTCTTCTAATCCAAACCCCTGCTCAGGCAGGAAACCCTATACCATTTCAGACAAATGGTTGTCCAATCTCTTCTTTAAAACTTCCAGTATTGGAGCATTCACAACTTCTGGAGGCAAGTTGTTTCACTGGTTAATTGCTCTAACTGTCAGGAAATTTCTCCTTACTTCTAGGTTGCTTCTCCCCTTGATTAGTTTCCATCCATTGCTTCTTCTCCTGCCTTCAGGCGCTTTGGAGAATAGGTTGACTCCCTCTTCTTTGTGGCAACCCCTGAGATATTGGAACACTGCTATCATGTCCCCCCTCGTCCTTTTCTTCATTAAATTAGACATACCCAATTCCAGTAACCGTTCCTTATATGTTTTAGCCTCCAGTCCTCTGATCATCTTTGTTGCTCTTCTCTGCACTTTTTCTGCAGTCTCAACATTTTTTTTTTACATCATGGTGACCAAAACTGGATGCAGTATTCCAAGTGTGGCCTTACCAAGGCATTATAAAGTGGTATTAACACGTAATCTTGATTCTGTCACTGTGTTAATGCAGCCTAGAACTGTGTTGGCTTTTTTTGGCAGCTGCAGCACACTTGCTGGCTCATATCTAAGTGATTATCCACTAGGACAGAATTCCCCAACATTTTGGGCACCAGGGACCAGTTCCATGGAAAGAGGTTTTTCCGCAGACTGGTGGGTGTGTGGTTTTGTGTGCTGCCTGCATCCCACGGATGGGGCTTTGCTTGTTTGTGCGGACCGGTTGCTGGCAGGCCGCAGCCTGGTACCGGTCCACGGACCGGGAGTTGGGGACCCCTGCACTAGGACACTGCAACCGTCATAAATATGAACCAGTTACCATGCATCCAAATTCTGATCACATGATCATGGGGGTGCTGCAATGGTTATTAAGTGTGAAAAATAGTCGTAAGTCACCTTTTTTCAGTGATATTGTAACTTCAAACAGTCACTAAATGAACTCAAGATTTCGACTCCAGTTTGTAATGTTAGTTTTTTTACATTTTCACCATGATACTGATTGGCAACCAGGTATTCAAACTTTCCCCTTCTGAAAAAGCTTGCTATCCTTGCCGCTACTCCTCACGATGAGACAAAACGTATTAACTATTATTTTGATCTTAATTGGCTGTGCTTACAAGGACTATGTTTTCCCAATAAACAGAGGGTGCTCCCGAACTGAAAGAACTGGCATTCATTCATTTCATGATGCATTGTGTTTTGGCCTGAGGTATGTTTATTATGGTTCCTAAGCATCTAGAAGCTTTGGAGTAGGCAACCCACAAAACTCGAGCATAAATAAATCAATAAACCTAGTTTAAAATTGCTTTCCTTCGGTTGTTTTCATCTCTGCTTTGAGACGGTCAGCCATTTTAATTTATTATGGCTTTGCCTCTAATGTTCATGAGTTTGAGAGGTGAAGGGAGAGAAAAAGAGAGTAGGGAGAGGAGAAGGAATAGCTAAAAAGGAATAGGAGTCTGTGTTAGGAAATCTGTTGCAAACGTGGAGTAGATACCTTTCATGACACATTTTTCAGGCCAGTTTTTAAAAAAACAAAACAAAATTGTAATGGTAAAAGCAACTTTACACTTTCAGGTTTTCAAAACATTAAGTAGCATATGGTGACAAGAAGGGAGGCCTCGTCACTAATTAGATTGGAGCATTTAATCCACTTAAGAATTTTATCCCAATATATGTATGATCTTCTGACAGAGGGACGTGGTGGCCTAGAGATGGAGCTTCTCGCCTCACAATCAGTTCGATCCTAGGTAGCGGCAGATATTTCTTGTCTCTAGGCGCACAGAGAAATATTTGCTGTGAACTCCACGTAGGCATCAGGAAGGGCATCCGGCCAATAAATGCTCAGCTCCATTCAGTCACCCTGACTCCAACCTGATTACAGGGTTGTTAAAAAAATATGTATGACCCTCTGATAATTCTTCAGATGCCTTCTTCCACCTTCAGGTTTGTTCGATATCGAGCATTTTCCGTCTCATTTATGAAGATATTTGCAAACTTTGGTCAATTCTCAACTGAAAAATGAGTCTAGTGTAAATTTCACCCACCAGTCTAAATCAGTAAGAGCAGCTATTCCCAGCACAGAAGATGGTGTAACTGTCAATACTCCTTGGGTAACAAAATCGCAACAAGCTAATTCAGCCCCCCAAAATATAAATGAACAATAAGAGCTTCAAAGCTGTCAAAAAAAAAACCCTTCTCAATTCCCCATAGCTGGATGGGAGTTTTGTTTTCTGACACCATTTTTAAAAAAAAGAAAAGAAAAACTCATGCTCTTTCTCTCTCAGGAAGAAATCTGTGGATTCTCACAAGTTCTAGCCAGGAAAAGAATAAACAGAATTCACATCTGTTTCCCCAGTCTCGCCCTGAGTTATACATCCATGCATACAATGGTAGAACAGTGTTTGCAAAAGAGAAAGCCCAATTGAATTTAAAAGTTTATTGCTCCACAAGCAGTACACAGAGGAAGACAAAGGAGGAGGAGGAGGAGGAGGAGGAGAAGGAGGAGGAGAAGGAGAAGGAGAAGGAGGAGGAGAAGGAGAAGAAGAAGAAGAAGAAGAAGAAGAAGAAGAAGAAGAAGAAGAAGAAGAAGAAGAAGAGGAGGAGGAGGAGGAGGAGGAGGAGGAGGAGGAGGAGGAGGAAGCCTTTTGTTATATGCCTCTGACTCTTCATGACAACCCCCACTTCTCCTTTGGCTGTTTCCTATTTTATCTCCAGTGAACTTTAACAGTCTCCACATAAGAGCATGCAATAATTATTTTTGAATGATTAGGTTGTGTGAACTTATGTCCTCTACTTCTTCCAATAATCAGCTTTTACCCAAAACCTCGATTCCACCCCAATAAACTATTTCTAAAATAGGACAGCATTACACAAATGATGTGACTTACATGCTTGCATTGCCTGCTATGATATAAAAAAGATGTGAATATCCAAGTTGTAATGTGTACACAGTGACATCAACGGCATACAGCTTCTAATATATCTTCCTCAATCAAATGTTAAATAAAAATACAGATATATAGGCAGCACATATCCAAACTATCTGCTATTGCACGCCATCTACAATAACGATTCCCTCTTCCTGTCATATTCCACTATTTTACTGTACAGGTAGTCCTTGACTTACAACATTTTGTTTATAGTGACCGTTCAAAATGATAACATCGCTGAAAAAAGTGACTTATGACCATTGTTTTCACACTTATGACCGTTGCAGCATCCCCATGGTCGTGTGATTTACATTAGGATGTTGACAACTGACTCACATTTATGACGGTTGCAGTGTCCCGGAGTCATGCGATCCCTTTTTGCGACCTTCCGACAAGCAAAGTCAATGGGGAAGCCAGATTCACTTAACAACCGTGTTGCTAATTTAAAAATTGCAATGATTTACTTAACAAATGCGGCAAAAAAAAAAAAAGTCATAAAACGAAGCAAAACTCTCTTAACATATTTCTCACTTAACAACGTCAATTTTGGGCTCAATTGTGGTCGAACGTTGAGGATTACCTGTATTGTGATTTTCCATTTCAGATCTCCCAACTGCAACCCGATAGGAGGGCAGCAAATTGCACATTAAATGCCACTGCCTTGATTTAATGCAGTCATCTGGGGAGCAGGATATTACAAGCGTCATAATTTGTCCTGTCAAGCCCCCATCACTTAGCACAGCTTCCTTATGACAGGTTTTTCATGATCAGCAACGTTAGAATTAGAAGCAAGGTGGTCAAACAGGGCCAGAAATCCAAAACTGCTAGAGCAAAGAATCCATGAAATCAAATGAATTTATTTGCACAAAAGAAAGGTAGAGACTCAAATGGCATTGTATTTACCCAGGAATTCCCCACTAGAATATAGAATAATAGAACTGGAGGTCTTCTAGTCCAACCCCCTGTTCAAGCAGGAGACCCTATACCATTTCAGACAAATGGTCTCCTTTTGAAAGCCTCCAGTGATGGAGCACCCACAGCTTGTGGAGGAAAGTGGTTCCATTGGCTGATTGTTCTCACCGTTAGGAAATTTCTCCTTAGTTTTAGGTTGCTTCTCTCCTTGGTTAGTGTACATCCATTGTTTCTTGTCTTGCCTTTTGGTGCTTTGGAAAATAGGTTTACCCCCTCATCTTTGTAGGAGCCCCTCAAATATTGGAACACTGCTATCACATCTCCCTTTGTCCTTCTTTTCATTAGACTAAACACACCCAATTCCTGTAACCGTTCTTCATATGTTTTAGCCTCCAGCCCCCTGATCATTCTTGCTGCTCTTCTCTGCATTCTTTCCAGAGTCTCAAAGTTTTTTTTTAATCTTTTGATTGATCTACAAAGCAGGTTGATCCCAAATTATTAGCTTCTCATAAGTGTTTAAAAATGGAATTGTAATTGAAATCTCCTGTTCAATTGTATTGTTATTGTTTTATCTTTTATACTTTATATTGTGGGCGTTTTATTGTACTTTATTATATTGTTGATGGCTATATTGTTCTTGTTAACTGCTGAGAGGTGTAAATCTGATCGATCAATCTACCAATGTGCTGGAATCAAGCAAGTAGTTTGCCAGAAAGAATCTAGTCTAAAGCCCAAGTCTTAAAGTAAAAAAAAATTAAACCAAAGTTTTAAGGTTTAAAGGTTTAAACCACTGAAAATACTTTGCTTGTAATATTCCATATTGTGTTTAAACATAGCCTTGAACTATACTGAACACATTGTGTTCAGGCACAAATCATAGTTTACAAACCACAACAGCTAGCTTAAAACTTAATTTCATTTCTTTGGTTTTGGTTTACTGATGAACAAATGAGGCAAAGGTGGCCTGTCAACAATCCATGGTTAAGCTAACCAAAGATTATAAGGACTCTCTATACCTATCAATGATCAGATCAGTACATTCTTCTATGGCAAAGCTAATCAAGGTTTTTTATCCATAGTTTGCTGAACAAACTATAAATAACTTTTAACAAAGTATACTAAACCATAGTTTGTAACCCAGAACAGCTGGTTTTATAGCACATTTATTCTTGGCTAGCTACTGTTTACTACTGAACTAACCCAATTGGTTAGATTTATACAATGTACTGACAATGTTCGTATAATGGGCTTAGCTATAGTTAATTGAACCATGTCCCAAACGTGCTTTTTCAAAAGGCAACTGGACTTTCTTTGTTTTTCCTTGAAGGATGTTTCACTTCTCATCCAAGAAGCTTCTTCTGAACTGATCTAAAGGATTCCCTCAGCATTCTTTAGATCATGCCAAATAACTGAAAAGCATCCAGATCCCACCGGTTGCAAGGCATTTTTATTACTGCAAATTAAATACGTTTTCAGTATCCAGGAGACAGAAGAAAAGGTACTTTTCCCATTGACCTCATGGTGTCCGAACAGCCACTTCGCCAGTTCTAACCTTCTGGTCAAGCCTCCCTCAACCTCCGCTGCATCTCCTTTGCATGTTCGTGGCTCTTGGTACGATTGGCTTCATACTGGAAGAAAAGGAAGGCAGGAAACGAATCATAAATAAGCCATGGCACCACATTTAAAATGCAGCAAGCTTTCCTTATCATTCAAGGAAGGAATACATGTGACTTGAAAGAAAACTTACACCTGAACTGGCAAAACATAAGCAAGCAAAGAAAGGTCAAAAATTCTACTTCGGTCATTATTTGATTTCCATGCTATGTTGTTTCACTCAGTTGAGGTCACTCTGAGGACTCAAAAAAACACAACAAATTTGCTCCTCTCCAAAGCATGGTTGGCTTCCCTGAGACTTCATGTGTAGTGAGTTCGTATGCTTTTAAACCAGGACTAGAACTCTCTACTGCAAACTGAAGAATGCCAGATAGAATGCCAGAGGCAGAAACGGGAAGCATGTAAAGCTACCCGCTTACTAAAAATCATATAATGTTTGGAGAACCAAAACGTAACAGCAGGGTGAGAGATTACGTCACTGTAGCTTTAGGCAGAGGGGGGCCACAAATCTTCTCCCAAAATGATCCAAATTTTGGAAAAAGGGGGAAATGATTACAGGGAGTCCTTGATGTATGACAGTAATGGAGCCTGCCCATCATGGCCATAAATTGTGATGATGATAAATCAGGTCAGCCATGTGACCGACCCAATTTTATACCCTTTTCTGCAGTGGTTGCTAATCAAATGCAGCAACTTGTCAGTAACCCCAAAGAAGTCCGTTGTAAGTTCAAACAGTTGCTAAGTGACTCGTTGTAAGTCAAGGACGACCTCTATACATACGGGATACAGTTCTGGTACCCATCATGGACAAATTAATTACCCTGATATACGTTGGTATTTGTTGGAAAGTAAATGAATTGGAAAGTAAAGTAAACCACTTGAGCATGAGCCAGCAACGTGCTGCAGCTGCCAAAAAAGCCACAGCAGTCCTGGGCTGCATCAACATAGGGACAGCATCCAAGATCACGAAAAACGATAATACCACTTTATAATGCACTACCGAGGCCACTCTTGGAATAGTGTGTGTGGTGTGCAGAGAAGAGCAACAAAGATGATAAAGGGCCTGGAAGCTAAATCGTATGATGAACGATGGAGGGAGCTAAGTATGTCTAGTCTATTGACGAAGAAGAAAAAAGATCAAGGTTTCCCTGTCAGTCATGTCCATCTCTAGGGCATGATACTTATCTCCATTTCTTGTCCAAGGGAGCCAGCGCT
Source organism: Azemiops feae (assembly GCA_023970755.1). Taxonomy (NCBI): domain Eukaryota; kingdom Metazoa; phylum Chordata; class Lepidosauria; order Squamata; family Viperidae; genus Azemiops; species Azemiops feae. Next base: position 99,203 of record JALGBA010000702.1, on the reverse strand, counting down.
GTCGAAAGACAATTTTCCAGGGTCAGATTGCCAGCATGGCTACACACCAAAGGTGCATGTAAATACTGCTACCTTCCCAACAAAGTGGTACCTATTTATCTACTTGCATTTGCATGCTTTCAAACCGCTAGGCAAGGCAGGAGCTGAGGCAAGTAATGGGAGCTCACCCCATTGCGCCAAGCTCAGGTCTCGAACCCAGGCTGTCAGCGCTCCAGCTGACCAGAATTCAACACAATCCATATTCCTACTGGATACCAAATGAAAAACGACAGAATCTGGAAGCCTGAGAAAGCTGACTGACATCAGCTCAGCTGTCTGATACAAGCCACAATTTTATACTGTGTCATGATGCTGCCATGCCGAATAATTATACAATTTGCATCATTTGGGTGACAACGTCTCGGTGAATATGAGAACACCTGGTCCCAGTAGAGTCACTTGGTTGCCAGGTTTACTAAACTGACAAGCTGACAAGATTATTAATATCCCCATTCCCAATTTTTTTTACCTCTTTCTTTAAGCATTTCCTCATTGCTCTGTCAATATCATTGCAATGGCCAAAAAACTTCAAGAAGGAATGCTGGAAGGAAAAAGAAAAAGAACAATTGATGTTGTTAAAAAGGGGGGGGGGGAACCATCCAAAATAATATTCTAGAATCTCTAGTGTTACTACTTCCTATGCCAACAGTGTATTTTTTTAATTAAAGTATTCAGTTATCAAGCAAGGAGAGAAGCAAAGACATTGCAAAATCAACCTCCAACATTAAATTATTTAAAAAATATGTATTTTTTAATTAGTTTTTATTTTCTTCCAAGAAAATAATAGCAGTTTCTAAATTAAAAGGTCAATTGTTTCATCCTATTCTCTACAAAGGTGACATGTTGTTTGATATATGTTGAATTTTCACTTTGGTGCCATTAGTTGGCAAAGCTTGTTCTTGAGCTGCTAAAATAAAGCCTTCACTTTCTTTCTTTAATATCCTTGTTCTTAACCAGCTTCATGTGGAGTTTTTAGTGGCTTTCCCTTCCATATCCTTCAAGTGTTTCATTATAGTATTATTACTATATTTTATTATAGTATTATAGCATGGCGTCTGGCATGCTGGGGTCCATGGGGTGGCGAAGACTTGGACATGACTTAGCGACTGAACAAAATTATAGTATAGTATTATAGTATTACTACTAGTACTACTAATAATATCACTACTACTAATTTTATTATAGTATTACTACTACTAACGTATTAGCCACCTCACTTCAGAAGATGCTGGGCAACTTACAACTTCCAATACACAATTAAAAACATCAAAACCAAGAAAAGCCTGGGCAAAATCAGTCAAAACAAAAATTACAGAGGCTCCGTTCACTTTCAATATTGCCCTTCAAATCTGAATCTTGGCACAAATCGAATAATTAGCTGTTTAACCTCCTTTCAATACACCTGTAACTAACTGCAAGGGGCACGTGGAGCATGTAAATATGCTGCTTTTAGACTGAGGTGAATTCCTGCTGGAGCTGAAAATGTTTTATCAGGTGATACTTTCTCAGGTGATACCGAGCTGGCAATACTCCAGATAAGTTGGAGAAAATATCCAATGCATGACAAAACAAATAACAGACATTGTTCTTTTGGAAGCACACTGGTCATTTTTAAGTCAAACAAAAGGTAACGTTGGTTTTTGTCAGATCTGGAAGAGAGTAAAGAACTGCAATTTATTTGCAAGCGGTAAACCTTGCAACGTACAGGGAAAACGTGATTCCTATTCTATTGAAATATACTGTAGCTGATAAAAGATGTTTAACCCAGGATCTACAACCGAACAAATAATTCCAAAGACTAGGAAGGATTTGGGATTTTGGGGATATTGCCTATCCACCCTCCAGTCAAAGGACCTTTGACAAAAGAGCCATTTTTCGCCAATACAATACAGGAATTTGCTTTTTTTTTTAAAAAAAAAAAAATCTCAATGAGAATTTGGGAGTTCCTGAAGTATGTTTGACTCCTTTGTTTGGTTCAGAAGACAGAAGTCATTGAAAAGACAGGAAGCGGTTGGCAATTCTGTTGCCTTCAGTCTGGATAGGCTAACATTTATGCCTGCACTATCACAATGGGACACACAATTCATGGAAACAGAAGTTTTCTTCAGTTTCAACCAGCCCTAAACACCACTGGTACCAAGAACGTAAAAGCCTAAGCAAAGCATTCTTGTTGAGAATGGGAAGCATACAGAAGATAAAAGGCTTCCTTCTCTCTTCTCCCTGGACCCTTCAAAAAATATTTTCACAAGTGTTGTGGGGGGTAAATTACACATAATATTTCAAGCATACTATCCTTCCCCCCCCCCCCAGTTCTGGGCATATCTCAGGATAATGGAATGCTACGGGCTTTGCTGGACCAGCCGTTCCTAAAACTGATCCCAAACATGGTTGGGAAAAAAATGGCCTTTAGTTCTTCTAACACTGGATCACTGTCAGTGGGTGTACTGGAAGAATTCCTACAGCAACCAAAAGGAATTTTTTTTTTTTGAGGCTGGATCTGTCTTTCCACCCCATGAAACAAAGGACTCTTAAGGCTCTAAGCTCCATTTAGGTAAGAACAGAATCGAAGCTTCAAGGACTTCACAAGGGGTTCTCACCTCATGTGACTTCCCGCTACAGGTCTGGGCCAAATTTTGTTTATAAGCACAATAAAAGCTGTTCGAGCAATAAAGAAGTTGTAACGGGAAGCTCTATTTGTAAATTATCGGTACAAAGGAAGCAATTTCTTTTTAGTCACAGACATTCACCTTTTTTTAAGGGAATCCTAGGTACTTAAAACTTGGCCTTCACACGTATCTGTTGGTCTCTTGTCTGTCAGTCTATCGATATCTATATCTCTGCCTGTCTATCTTTATCTGTCTGTCTGTCTGTCTGTCTCTGTCGATCTATGTCTGTCAATCTATTTATCTCTGTCTATCTATGTCTGTCTGTGTCTGTCTGTCTGTCTCTATCTATCTATCATCGTCTGTCTGTGTCTATCTATCAATCATCTATCTATCATCTGCCTGTCTATCTATCTATCTATCTATCTATCTATCTATCTATCTATCTATCTATCTATCTATCTATCTATCTATCTATCTATCTATCTATCTATCTGCATATACACCAACACCCATAGTACATGAACTGGAATAATGTTAATACGTTGTTGCCAGTATAACAGGCGGTCTTCCTCTCTTTAATCAAAGCTGTTTGTGTCCTTCTAACAAGTCACAATACTATGTAATGAGGATCAACATAAACCGCTATCCTGATCAGGTATAATTATGGCTAATATTGTACCTAAAGATACCTAGTCTCCCAATGCACAAAAGGATTGTGGCTGTGCGTGAATATTGATTCCAAGAAGGGCTCTCTTGCAAACAGGGACAGGCAAGGATGTTCCCACAGATGAAATCCTCCCAAGCTTAATTATTGACTAAGGCATAATTAGGAAGAAGGAAGAAGCATCTCATTGCTCAAAGAGAAAAGCTGCAATCAATGAGACATGCAAGGGAGACAATGGGGGGACATCAGTTGGAAATCTCTAAGGAGCTGCAGGAGAGTAAGAGTCATACTACTAGGACTCAAGACTGAAAAAAATGCTACCGCCCAATTCTCTCTCTCTCAACTCTCTTAACTAAGGTTTGAAACAAAGTTCAACTAACTATAAACTATGGTTTGTTCAACCTTTTGGCTTGCCTGGCTCTCACTGAGTGAAGACAAATTGCCTTGGGCCAGATATAAAATGTACAGTTAATGTATATAAAGTACATTTCCTTTATTCTTTAAGTATTATTTATATATAGTATAAAGATAATAAAAAATATTACATATTTTTATTATCTTTGTACTGTGGGGCCACAGTACTGGCTGACCAGGGCTGCATGCAGCGTGTGGACTACGGGATGGACACACCTAATCTAAACTCTGTAGTGGCTGGGGATATAAACATAAGGGAAGGGAAGACTGTATCATTACAAAGTATTTTATCTTTTTTGCTGTTTTTAAAACTTAAATTAGAAGGTTTTTTTTTTAACCTTGCTCTTTTTCCCACTTTCTTTGTATTTCAATAATATATGAGGCGGGAGGGAGGGAGGGAGGGAAGAAAATGAGAGAAAGAAGGGAGAGAGGGAGGGAGGAAAGAAAGAAAGAGAAAGAAAGAAAAAGAAAGAAAGAAAGAAAGAAAGAAAGAAAGAAAGAAAGAAAGAAAGAAAGAAAGAAAGAGAAAGAAAGAAAGAAAGAAAGAAAGAAAGAAAGAAAGAAAGAAAGAAAGAAAGAAAGAAAGAAAGAAAGAAAGAAAGAAAGAAAGAAAGAAAGAGAAAGAAAGAAAGGAAAGAGAAAGAAGGCATATTTAAATTTGAGAAGAAAAACTAAAAGTAGATATAACTGTTTCTAAACACAGGCAGTTTATTCCACAAACACACATACACACATAAAGGTTATAATCCTCTATTGCCACACAAGGCAGGATTGAGAATAACAGTTTTAAATTACCAAAAGGCAATTTTTTTTTCTCCCTTTCAGAAGAAAGATTTCTCAACAATGTTCCAGTCCAAGAACAATTTTGGCCATGCCCCTTAGGGGAAGTAGAAACAGTTTTGTGTCCCTTCCTGCAATGCTCTTTTTATATGACAAGACTGGACAAGGGGCTCGCTTGTTTCCTCTTAGCTGGCAGCTCAGCAAAGATTTCTTGAAGAGTTGTCAAATTTCTTGTGATTATTATGGAAGAAAGACAATCATTGTTTAGCAATCTTGATCATTTGTTTTTCCTCAAAACATTTATAGTAAGAATCTGATCATCTATCTATGTCCCGGCATCTTTTCTTATTTAATCCTTTTTTTATAGCTTCAGAAACTTCCTCAATTGTTATAGGTCCGTTCATAATCTGCCTCTGTAATCCTCGATAAATTCTTTAGATGTTCATCTATTTTCTCCATAGAGATATAACTTGCTTCCTTTATACAAGTTAGAATAATACGATGAAACGATTTTTCACGGACACACTATCCATTAATATGGTGTCTCTCTCTTGTAGTTTGAAAATCATTTTTTTTTCCCTTTTGTAATTTATATGCCAACCATTTCCCTGGCTTCTTTGCAAACTCAAAGGTGTTTTTTTTCCCCCTACATAGTTCATTTTTATTTCCATGTCTCTTACTGTTAACATGGATAGCTCTTGTTGTAAAAGCTTAATTTGATAAGAAATATTTATCTTCTCTGGAAATTTCTTTAATTCTTCCTTTTTTCCCCCCTCTATCTTATCCAAAATAGCTCGTTGTTTCTCTTGCCTCTTTTTAAATTCATTATTATGCTCTGTGAAATAACCTCTGATAAAAGCTTTACAGGTCGTCCTCAACTTACAACGGTTTGTTTACTGACCGTTCAAAGTTACAAGGGCACTGAAAAAAGTGACCTATGACCGTTTTTCACACTTAAAACTGTTGCGGCATCCCCGTGGTCACATGATCAGAATTCTGCCACTTGGCTAATCTGATTCGTATTTATGACGGTCGCAGTGTCCCGGGGGTCACGTGATCCCCTTTGGAGACCTTCTGACAAGCAAAGTCAATGGGGAAGCCAGATTCATCACTTAACAACCTTGTTACTAATGTAACAACTACAGTGATTCACTTAACCACTATGGCGAGAAAGGTCGTAAAATGGGGCAAATTCCACTTGACAAATGTCTCACCTAACAACAGAAATTTTGGGATCAGTTGTGGTGGTCGTAAGTCAAGGACAACCTGTTTTTCCAAAAAAAAAAAAAAAAACACCCTTTTGATTTCTTTTTCCAATCCTCTATTACTGCTTCAAAGACACAGTAAACAGTCATCAGGACCAGCTTCTGACAGCCCAGTAACCCTGTCTGAATATAATCAGTCCCTTAAATGGAAGCCATCACGTCTGGTGGGAGCCCATTCCATGCTTTAAATAAGCTCTTCTTTTAACTGGCTTTAATTTTTCTGCACAAGGTTTCAACGGGCAAACCCAAATTTGTACATTGTGAGAGTAGGGGGGGAAAAACCCTTCCTTTTTATTTATTTTATTTGCGTCCTGCCTTTATTATTTTTATAAATAGCTCAAGGTGGCAAACATATCCAACACACCTTCTATTTTCCCCACAACATCTGAGGTGCGTTAGGCTGAGGCAGAGTCACTGTCCCACTCACTCACCTGGCTTTCGTGGTTAAGGTGGGACTAGAACTCACTGCCTCCTAGTGAATGGCTGAAAGTGACCCAGCAAGCTTTCGTGGCTAAGGCAGGACTAGAACTTACCGCCTCCGGCTTTCTAGCCTGATGCCTTAACCACTAGACCAGGCCTACTTATGCCCTCCGTCCACATTCATTCTCAGGACAATGTCCATTTTCCTTACACCAGGGAACAGTCTTAGCACCTAGGCATTCTGGTGTGTAATAAAGGCAATAAAAACCAAGCTTTGTTGTAAAGACATTCCTAGCAACATTCTGTGTGCTCTTGAGGCAGCAAGGAACAGGCAGAACTTTCTAGGAAAACTCAAGCTATATTGTGGTACTACCAGCCAATGTCAATCTTGTCTAAGAACAGGATCACAAGGTGAGCCTCTGATCTGTGGAGATGCAGCAGCATTCTGGATTCCTTCAGAGTCTTACCTCCTTGTGGCACTTTTGAAGTTGATGGATGATAATGTTACACTCTTCAGTGTGTAGATGAGGTGACAGGTTCGGATGCATCACGAGTTAGGAACCACTCATCCCAAAAGAAAAAAAACACATAGGGTCTTCCTCCTGTCAATATTTGATATAAATCATGCTGAATGTCATGCCATCTCGTTCTGAACACATTTGTTGAGGAGCAGCAATATTATTGGAACTGAGACATGGCTATAAAGCATTTTCACGTGCGGTTGACTCAGCAGCATGTTCTACCAGCTTCCTGCCATATGAAGGGTACTCCTCAATCTATTCCAAAGCAGTGGAAGAACTGGCCTGTGGTCATTCAGGAAATACAGACAGGTTTTCAAATGGGGTTGATTTAAAGGGTGACCTAATCCAGTCAACCTTCTGGAAAGTCTCAGAAAGTTGCTGAAACAACAGCTCTTCCTGGATAAGTTCCAGCCAGCATTAACCACTACAGTACAGTATGACAGGACCTGTCCAAGGTCCTGATATTTTTCTTTTACAGACCACATAAAACAAAGCCCTGCCCTTCCAATAAGTTTTGCTACTGTAGACTGTGTCCCTTGAGATAGTTGAACTACCTGGTACAGGATACAGCTACAAAAATCCCATAGAATAAAGTTGAGGGACCTTTAAAGTTGAGGGCCAGATTTGCTTGTAATCTTACAAGCTTAGGAGAGTCCGTAAAGTAAAGACTCCAAGTCTACCTTGATAGACATGATAGTACTCTTCCAATATTTAAGAGGCTACCACAAAGAAGAGGGGGTCAACCTGTTCTCCAAAGCACCCAAAGGCAGGACAAGTAGCAGAGAATGGAAACATTTCAAGGAGAAATCCAACCTAGAACTAAGGAGAAATTCCCTGATAGTGAGAACAATTAACCAGTGGAACGACTTGCCTCCAGAAATAATAATAATAATAATAATAATAATAATAACAATAACAATAACAATAACAATAACAATAATAATAATAATAATAATAATAATAATAATAATAATAATAATAATAATAATAATAATAATAATAATAATAATAATAATAATAATAAAATGGAAGGGACCTTGGAGGTCATCTAGTCCAACCCCCTGCTCAGGCAGGAAACCCTATACCATTTCAGACAAACGGCTGTCCAGTCTCTTCTTAAAAACTTCCAGTGTTGGAGCATTCACCGCTTCTGGAGGCAGGTTGTTCCACTGGTTAATTGTTCTAACTGTCAGGAAATTTCTCCTTAGTTCTAGGTTGGTCCTCTCCTTGATTAGTTTCCATCCATTGCTTCTTGTGGATGCTCAATCACTGGAGGTTTTTAAAAAGAGATTCAACAACCATTTGTCTGAAATGGTATAGGATCTCTTGTTTGAGCAGGGAGTTGGACTAGAAGACCTGCAAGCTCCCTTCCAACTCTGTTATTCTGTTACTGTTATTGAGCTTACGTGACAAAGTTGTAAGGCTATTACTATGCGGAAAGTGATAAGGAGAAATTCCATTTCTTAAATGGCTCTAGTATGTTTGCAAGATCGGCACATCTTTGATGAGCAACTCGCCGAGATGCCGATTAAATGATTTACTGGAAAATAAATGGTTGTGTGGGCTTGTTCCTTGTTAATGGATTGCAGGATTAGTAAATAGGTTAGTCAAACTCATAAATAACTCAAAGTTAAAACTTAGAGCTTTCCTTATTATTTGATTCAAGGGTAGCTGAACCTACATAGAAATCGACTTGTTTTCTTCTGCTTTCAAAAAAACCCAAACAAACCAGGAAGCAAATACAGCCTGGGCTTCTTGTCTCTGCCTCTAATTGGAGAGTAGAAAACTTGTTTGTTTTGGTGAACCTGTCTTGAGTTCGGAAAGCATGTCATAGAAGCTCTTATAAAATAGCTGCCATCATGGAGATAAATCAGTTCACAAACAGGCATGAAACAAGTGGTATTGTTCCCTTTCACCTTTTCTAATTTCTTACTCGAGATGTTATCCCAGCACAGATCTTCCTTTCCTTCTAGGCAGGTGGATCCAGTTCTAAATGAAGGGTGGAAGCCTTTTAACAACCCAAAATTTATTGATCCCTGAGGTGGATCATCTGAACTAGTTTGTCCGATGAGTCTGAACAGTGTAAAATAACTTCCTACATTCCATGTATGATTGAAGCTTCTAGCAAAGGACAACTGCATTCTTCCCACAGAGGCATCACAACCGAATAACAGAGTTGGAAGGGACCCTGGAGGTCCTCTAGTCTAATCCCATGCTCAAGTCCTATACCATTTTGGACAAATGGCTGTTCAATCTCTTCTTAAAAAACCTTAAAAAAGTTCTAGGATGCTTCTCTCCTTAATGAGTTTCCATCCATTGCTTCTTCTCTTACCTTCTGGTGTTTTGGAGAATAGCTTGACACCCTGTTCTTTGAGGCAGCCCCCCCCCCAAATATTGGAACACTGCTATCGTGTCACCCCTAGTCCTTCTTTTCACTAGATTAGACATACCCAATTCCAGAAACCACTTTAAATGTTTTAGCCTCCAGCCCCCTAATCATCTTTGTTACTCTTCTCTGCACACTTTCTAGAGTCTCAACATCTTTTTTGTATTGTAGTGATCAAAACTGGATGCAATATTCCAACTGTGGTCTTATCAAAGGATTATAATGAGTTAAGTAAGGAAACAATGCCTTGATTTACACTCAATTATTGAACAGCTCTATTTTCCACTGCCAGATTCCACTGTCATGCCTGCTTGAAAAGGAGAACAAAAAGCCAGCCTTGGAAAACTTCCTTAAACTGATGACAGCCAACAACAGAGGGTTTCAAAAGACTCCCCACTTCCTTTCTCCCAGCTTAATGCAGGATGTTGAACCAACTTATTGCAGGATGACCTTGATCAGCTATCATATCAATGGAAGGCTGAGCCAGGCTTTGGATTCAGTTCCAAGCTGGTGTGTGTGTGTGTATGACTGTAACCTCTGTCTGCAATGTACTTGACAACAGGTTCCAATGGCATTCTTTAAAAAAAAAAAAAAAGGCAGCTGGATGCAACCCAGAGCATTCATTTACAAATGGGCCCCTTGCCTGCAAATAGAAAGCAAATCTTAGCTGGGATAATAGCATCCTGGATTGGGAGGGATAGGAGAAGAGAACCGAGCTTTACTCCTAGTGATGACATAAATATATCCATTCAATTTTCTTGCCAACTGTAAGGAAGAGGATTGCCATTGCATTCTTCTGATTTATTTATTTTTTTTACTTCCAGTCTAGCCTGCAGACTTGAAATTATCTGATAATCTCCCATCCAACTACAAACCATGCCCAATTCTGCTTAGCTTTAAAGCTGAAAGGTCCTGCTATCCATTAAGGGCATTTCCCAACTTGTCTGGCATGTCTATGGTTTATGGCTGTTAAAATAGCAGCACCTGCAGAATATCACATTGGGAGCATTTGGGCTGCTTTTGAGCCAACTGGCAAAGAGTTTTTCCTTCGGCTTTTAGGGCTGGGGAAGTCATTTATCCAGTAAAGGGAGTTCTTTGTGAGTAGGAAACAAGTGATAGCCATTCTCTGGGGAGAAAATCATTTCTCTGCTTATTCATTTTTTTCTTATTGTCATCACACCTGGACTGGAAGTTTATCCAATGTGGCTGAGCTGTGCTGTATTCATCTCAGTTTACGCCACTAACAAATTAATATATAAATAGCCACAAGGTGGCGAGGCAACAAACAGAATAGATTATCCAGTGCCATTTTCTTGTAAGTATTAATATGTACAACTGTGTAAGAATAATAATTCTATTTGAATAAGAGGCTTAAAAAGCCAGTTGTCCTATTTTTTTGGTCAGGATTATTTGATCCCTAATAAAGTGGTACCATATTAAGAACTTTATGTTCAGTTATAGCATAAGACTATTTAGGGCCTAAATTATGTGACAAAAATGACATATTCATACAGGCTTCCATACAGCATGCTGCACAGAGTAATCAGGGTTTTTCCCCAGAATATATGATTCCTTCAAGCTTTATTAGTAGTAAGCATCTTAGTGAAAAACATCTTTCTAATTCACAACTGAGATAAAACACTAATATCATTCAAATAATGCATGAAATCTACTTCTAGATTTGCAGAAAATAAACAGAACAATGAAAATAGAAAATCACAGTAATAAAGAGTGCTTTTCCTTCAATTTATTTGGTGGTTAACACTACTTCTAGGATTCAATATTTCTGCTACAAAGTTGTCTATTAACAATGAAAGTGAAGAAATCTACTCAGTAATTTGAAATCTAAAGCTGCTTTTCTTACGTTGTTAAGAAGTGAAGTTAGATAAAATGGCATTGCCTTCGGAATCTAATTTACAGAGCCAAACCATCCTATTCCCAGACTATTTAATTGCAGTAGTAATGGCTGTTCACATTACAGGTCCGGCTCTTTCTAAAATCTACCTAAGGACTGCAAGGATCAAGTTCAGGATTAGCTATAAGCAAAGTGTGTAGAGGTCTTCGCTTTAATGGCCAGGTGCTTAGTGACCCTTCAAAGTTACAACATCTGACATCCAGCTATGATTGTCTGAAAATACAGCAAAGTGATCACCCAGGACAGATGGAGAATATCTTACTTAGAGGAGAAAACCCCTAAAGCAGTGGTGGCGAACCTATGGCACGGGTGCCAGAGGCAGCACTCAGAGCCCTCTCTGTGGGCACGCGTGCTGTCGCCCCAGTCCTAGGCCTTCAGCTGGGTTTTATAAAACCTTTTCGCTTTAGGCCTCCGCCGCCGTGTGCAAAAAAAAGAAAAAAGGTTCAATCAGTCAATTTCAACTTCTTGCGGGGAAAAAAAAGATCTTGCAAAGTTGGAATTGATTGATTGAACTTTTTAGTCCCACCCTGTCTGCCGTTACCACTGCAGCCATGCCCACCCAATGGGCCACACCCACCCGACACTTGACAATGCATAAGTGGGTTTTGGGTTGCAGTTTGGGCACTCAGCCTCTAAAAGGTTCGCCATCACTGCCCTAAAGGCTACACTTATTTAAAATTTTACTCCCTGGCATTATTTAATACTTATGGCTGATGGGCTGCATGCAGTCAGGTCCACAAAGGCTCAATGACAAATATGTCATATACCCAATTTGATCCATTTATTAATAAATTAATCACTAACATAAAGTCAGCAGTATCTAAATCCAATTGGCACTGAACCGCATTATTTCTCTTTAAGGAGTGATTGTGGTCATTTAAATTAGAATTATTTAAAAGAAATATCTATCTTCCTAGGAGACCATTTGCTCTACCCAAAACTTTTCTTTTTCACTTTAATCAATGAAGATATACAGGGATCTTCAACTTTCTGTTAAACTCTGCATTCCTTAATATATATTTCGAGGATAAGCAATCTGATGCTCTCAAGGAATCCTGGACTACAAATCCCCAAATTGCTAGCTAGATTATGACTGGGGATGATGGGAGTCATAATGCAAAATTTTAGAACATTTATTCAAATAGAACAGATGCACATACATATAATTTAATTGTATAACTTCATTATATAAATATATATATATAAAGAAATCATTACTATTTGTCCTCTCCCTCGCATTTACCTCCCACAATTGCATTTACACTTCGGCTCCCCCACCGCTTTTCACCCCTATTTAACAGTTAGTAAAAATTACTTAACGCTGAAATAGAAAATTAAAATATCTTACCAGGAAGTGCATAACCCGGAAGCGAACGTCTCTCCATCCGGAAGTTATTCTCGGATAACCTCTAGTCTAGTGAGTCACATGTAGAGGTTTCTACTCGCCCCCCCCCCCCCCAAATCGAGCGCAAGGACGACAGCGGAGGTGGAGACTTCCAGAGCGTGACACAAGCACGAATGTCGCCGCTTTGGGGAGGAGTCGCGTTGTGATTGGCTGATTGGGCGCGGAGGAGGCGGCCGATTGGGCAATTTGAAAGGGAGGGACCATTCAGTCCCGAGGCGGCGATTGGGTGAATTTGAATGGGTGCGTGAGGGCTTCGGGCGGCAAATGTCCTGAGGAGAAAGAAAGAGACCCCAAAATGGCCCCGAAACGGCGGCTGCGGAACAGCGGTGGGCAGGATCCCCCGTCGAAGTGAGTTGGGCTTGAGCAACAACGGGAGGACTGCCACGAATCCCGAAATGGCTGGCGCCCTTTTTCTCGTGTGTGTGTGTGTACGTGCGTGCCTTTTTTCTCGTGTGTGTGTGTGTTGCCTCTTTCTACGTGGGGTGACTTTCTCTCCAGCTATCGTGTGTGGGAGAGAGACGTGGAAATGCAGGACCTGAGTAACCTCATCCGGGCTCAGAAGGTCCCTGCGTGGATGGGAGACCACCAGGAAATCCCAGGCTTGACGGGGATGCTGAACAAGATTCTGAGAGGAGGCAGTGAAAAATAGAATAGAAATAGAATAATAACTTTATTGTCACTTTGAATGTACACTAATTGGCATACATTAAAATGAAATTTCGTTGCATTCAGCTCAAAGGGTCACCACCTCCGATATGCACTACATAAATATGACAAAAATAAATAAAAACAGAATTATGCATATACCCACATATATGACACACAGAAACAACAGTGGAGAATAAGGTGTACATTTTTGCTAAGAAAATGACCTTATTGGGTTCAAATAGCCACCAGGAGTAGGGCTTAACTGGAGTCCTTGATTCTATGTAGGTTTGTTTGGAGGAAGGTGTCTGTAAATGTTGATTCTAGTCTCTTTGCCAGCATTCTGGGGATTAGGCAAGGATCAACCAGCCAGATCTGCTAAAATCCAGCATCTGAGTGGAAAGGACTTGCCATCTTTTCATATATGTACTTAGTTTCTGGTTTTCAGAAGTTGCCTCTTTGCAAAGCTACTCCAAGGAATTGTGAAGATAAATTGAGTGTATTGCCCTCAGGTTCTTGAAGGAAATTATGTTAATAAGGACACTAGTGTACTTTATCACTAGATGAACAATTCTAAAAGCACTTTACCACTGCAGTGTATTACATCCTGGTAACAAAGTATTAATGTGCTCTGTTTTCTGAAGCAGTTTGATGTAGTCAAAAGTGTAGAGGCATCTTTTAGTCTCTTGGATAGGTGTGACCTTTGAATAACTATACTCTCTGAATATTCCCTATGTAGCAGACAACACGAAGGTTTTGGAGGATATAATGGGCAAAGAGCTGTGCCAGTAAGTTTAGGAGAAAAATGCTATAATTCCTTTTCCAAACCTTAAATAAACTTTTGTGGGAAGTCAGCTCCCCAGAGAAGGAAATATTAAAAGGGCAGAAAAATATATTTCCTAAAAAGATATTGAACCAGAAAAGCATGCCCAGTTTGCTTAATAGCCCCAGCTCTTCCCCCCACCCAAGCTCTGTACAAATGCAGATGTAGGAGGCCCCGGTTAGAAGCTTAGGAAGACAGACCTAAAATCTGCATACCCCACCTGAGACAGGACATGGTAGGATTAACTCACAAAGGCCACACCCAAACTCGGGTCAGAATACATGACGCAGGAACTAGCCTCAAAACAGGAACAGGAAATAACTCCAAACAAAAGGCTCCAGAGGGCATAAAAACCCACTCCCTACATGTGCTAGTCCCTTTTTCTGCCAGAACCATCTTTCTGTCTGGCTCTCCTCTCCAATAAACTACAACCTTCCCAAAGCAGTTGCCATGTTTATTCCCAGCTTGGATGAACCACGATGAAGACTTTTCCTTCAACACTTTGTAAAACAATTAATCCCAAAATTGAAATTGTGCTCACTTTATTATATCAAGAAAACTATTGCCTATCAATATCTTAAAATTACTGTTAAGTTCTACAGTTGTATTCTGTGGTGTAAATAGAAATGTACATACTGTACTGTGATATTTATAATGGTATAGATGTCTTTTATTAGTCTTGCTTTTGATACACGTATGTGTCTTCAAGTTGTATATCATTTTAGGATGAGATGTCCAGAGTCCTTATTATGAAAGTCCATATAGCACAAGGCTTGCCACTTGTTATGAACCTTTTTTCTATTTTCATTGTCCACTATCTGCACTGTACTGTATAGAATTAAAATGCAATTCTTTGAAGAACAAAATTCCTATCTTAATTTTGGAGGGTCTTCATCATGGATGAAACAGTAGCTGAATATATTAGAAGAACTGTGCTGCGAATACCACGTTCAGAAACGTCAAAAATGCTGGCTTCATGGGGGTTTCTGTCCGAGACTCAACTTCAGTCTTTAAAAATTCATCATTTTAAGGAAAACTTGTCTCAAGCAGTTGTTGAACTTTGTAAGGTAAGAGCAAAGTACAAATGCTTTTATATCATCTCTTTGAAAAATATATTAATATATATTATAACAAAGCTTCCCTTTTTATTATGATAAAGATGTAATTATTATCTGGAAAATATAGAATTGCATATGTTTACAGCTGCTCTTAATAAGATTATGTTCATAGGACACACTGAATAGCTATCCTCATTTTAGCCTAATATTTCTGCAAAGTCATCCTAAGTTAGTCATTTATTTTATTCTTTATACATTCAAGGTAGCTTAGAATTAAATATATATATATATATAATGGTTAAAAACATTTATTGCTGGTGGGTTTTTTCTATAAATTATCTCCCATAAAAAAAATAGTGAACTGACAGAGTGGATGAAAACAATTTTCCTGAAGTAGACAGGTAATATATAACAATCTTTTGAAGTCCATAAAATAATGTAAAGTGGAACCTCATTTTTAAAGACTATTTGCAATGAATGGATTCTTATTGTTTGCAACATAGATTGTGAGCATACATTATTTCAGTGTCATTCACATAATGTCTAATACAATTCTGATTCATTTCACTCAAAAATTTATTAGATTGAGACAAGTTCAGTGGCATTCCTCTATTATATATTTAACTGGTTTAATGTCTTATAATATTCAATATTGTTCCAATCTCAATAATATTGTATTAATATAATTGCAATATTGTTCATAACTCTTTGTCTTAAAGGAGAACCAGGCAACTATCAAAAATGCAGCAGAGTTAGACTTAATTTGTAAGTAGAATCTTTTGTTTAAAGAGAGAGAGGGGAAGAGTAAACACGTTTTTTTCTTTAGTCTAAATCAATTATATTATAAACTAAGTTCATTTGATGGGATTGATATGTATCTTTTATGTGATACAATTTTAAAAGCAGTTTCACTTTTTTTAAAATACAAGATTATTGTTGTTTTCACTGCACAATATTCCATTGTAAATGTAATGTTTTGGAAGTAGATGGAAGGGACTTCTCCAATCCATTGTTGGTAATTAAATTTATCAAATAAACAATCCCCCAAAAAATTGTTACTGCAATTTAAAAGCTAAATTCTTAATAGAAAAAAGAATGATTGTTCTACTTACATCACTTATTTATTTATTCAGAGATAATACATTGAGGTTTGCTTAGTCCCATATAATAATAGGATTACAAGGTATTTGATATTGGCATTTTATATAGTTCATAGTCTGAATCTGAATTTTTAGCTAACTAAGGAGATAGTTCCCTTGGATTTAATTTTGATTTCTAGCTTGTTCACTTTTTCAAAAAACTGCATCATCTCTAATAATCCTGCGACCTGAAAACACATACTTTAATCTTCTGTTGGATGTTACAAAACTTATTTATAAAGAAGTATGGACTGTTAATAACTTCTTAGACAACGAGTATATAAATTAGCTCCCATTAATGTGAAAATTAGCTAAATGTAAAAAATAGTAATACTGATATTCCTGAAATTCCTTTTATTGGGAAAGGGCTTTTTCATGATACCCTTGGAGTGTTTATTAAGTTACTATATTATTAAATTAGTAGCCACTCAGTTTGTGATGGTTTTTTTTTTTTTTTTTTAGACAACTACACCTATCAAAACAAAAAGAACTGGATTGCTTACCAAATGACTAGAAAAGGTAAGTACTCACAACTTCCCTTTTAGTTATTCTAAAAATAATTGACATACTTTGAATATATGTTTTGAATTAATATAGTAGAATTTTTTCCATTATGTTATTTTGAAACCTTTACAGTTAGAACAACAGAGATTTTTTCTTAACTGAAATAATCACATTTTCATTAGTATGTTTGATCCGTTAACCTTTTGTCTTAATCTTCAGTTTAATTGATATTAAATGACTTAAATGCTAAAAAATGGAGTGAATATCCTTTTATTTACATGTATACCTTTTAGTGATTTCTACTGCTTCTGAGAACCAATGTGGTCTCAGGTTTTGTTTAGAATTAGGAAGACAGATTTCAAATTCATCTTCAGCCAGTCACATACATATAGTCCTCAACTTATAATCACAATTGAGCCCAAAATTTCATTTTTCATATTAAGTGAGACAATTGTTAAGTGAGTTTTTCCCCATTTTACGACCTTTCTTGCCCAGTTAAGTTAGTAACACGATTGTTAAGTGATTCTGGCTTCCCCATTGACTTTACTTGTCAGAAAGTCACAAAAGATGATCACATGACTCCAGGACACTGCAACCATCATAAATACGAACTAATTGCCAAGTGTCTGTATTTTGATCATGTGACCATGGGGGATGGTGCAATGGTTGTATGAAAAATGATCATAAATCACTTTCCAATGCTGTTGTAACATTGAACACTCACTAAATGAATGTTATAAGTCGAAGACTACTAGTACTCTCAGTCCAACTTACCTCACAGGTTTGGGAAGATAACAATGGATACTTTTTCCCAAAGTTTTTAGAAAACTAACTTCTGGGAAATAAGGGAATATAAATCAAATAAGTACATATTATTATGATATTAAACTGAAAAAAATGCCTAGCATAAAAACCAATGCATTAGCCAAAAATAATGTGAGTTAAAAACACTCCACCTTAAATCAGACACTTTTTCCTATTAATAAAACTGCCTAGAGGCTTGTATTTAGTCTTATGGCCAAAGGATAAAAGAAGCTTGTGCTGCAGTTGCCTTACTATTAATCCTACTTGTATTGATATATTTCAGCTGTGGTGGCTTGCTTGTTCTAAAGCAGGGGTCACCAAGCCCCGGGCTGCAGCCCACTACTGCATTGTGAACCATTTGGAACCAAGCCACAGAAGCAGCAGGCAGACATGCGGGCACATCCCCACCTGCATGACCAGCCGCCAAGCGCGTGCTCATGTGCTCCATTTGCATGGGTGCATGTGGCCATCACCACGTAAATGGAGCTGTGCAAGCACTTGCTGGCCACTCAACGTGGAACCATCCCCCCTCCCCCCCCGCCAGTCCGCAAAGCCAAAAACCTTGGGGAACTCGGTTCTAAAGCAAAATCAGTTGTTTGATACTTCAAAGATTGAAATATTAGCTATGTCATCCATCAGTACTGACAGTTTTGGAGGCCCATCAGAAACGTGCAGTGATCTAAAACATCTAGAAATCATCAAGTTGGTGAAAGTTGATTTGTATAAACATGAATGGTCTTTTTTTTTTTCCTTTTTAACAATGTTAAAAGTAATGGAAAATTATAGCCTTCGGTGTAAAAATAACTTTTGACCTTATTTTGTATAAAATATATGTGTGTGTTAAATGAAAACCATTTTAATATCTTTTATTATTTGCAGATAGTGAAGATTCGGTTATTTTTAGCTGGGCAAATTTCAAAAAGAAATTTAGATACACTCTGCTATCTGTTTTGAAAAATGTAAGAATAATTCATGAAAATATTTACTCTCTAAATTTTAAGAGATTATACTTAACCTATTCTACTAAATCATCTAAATGTAAAACAATTTGAAATTAAAAACACCTTTATTTTTATTTAGAAGTGAACCTTCTGAACTGGCTATTCCACTTGATCATAATATTCAGAAGCTAATCACCTATGAAATGTAGCATATATCATTCTGTGTGTGAACTAAAATAACTGATATTTTTAAAAATAATTTAACTGTTCACTATAACTGTGCATTAGTTGGACAAGTGGGCTTAGCATTTCTGCTTAAACAGTTGGATAAGACATAAACAGGAGTGCATATATTATTTAAACTAAAAGCAAACCCACTATGGCTTTGTGATCTATGTAAGCTAGGCTGTTGTGTTCGTTTTGTCTGTAATGCATATGTGAAAAACAGTTATGTCTTATTTACTTATGCAATATTTTACTATGGTTTAAACAAGCCACTGTAATTTTTCCTTTCTGTTTACATCAGACCACTATCAGCTTTAAAGAATATGAAGACAATGCAGTATGGATTCGAGTTGCATGGGGAACACTATATACAAGGCCTAATCAATACAAGCCAACCTATGTAGTTTACCATTCACAAACCCCTTACGTCTTTATAGCCAACTCTAGACTTAAGAGTAATACATCTTTGCTTTTTCAGGTA
The DNA here is from genome assembly GCA_023970755.1 of Azemiops feae. Classification (NCBI taxonomy): domain Eukaryota; kingdom Metazoa; phylum Chordata; class Lepidosauria; order Squamata; family Viperidae; genus Azemiops; species Azemiops feae. Next base: position 80,168 of record JALGBA010000702.1, on the reverse strand, counting down.
AATGTGTTTCGCATTTATCTTGATTTTCTTTCAAGGTCATTTTTTGATGTAACAAGAATCAATTGATGCTTTGGTTTTCTGAACTAACGTACAATGTATACATGCTTAAATATAATAATTGTAAAATGAGTTGGGAAGAACAATACATTTCAGTTTCAATTAAAGATTGCCTCCATTTTCATTTGAAGGCCCTGTTGGCTGCTACCAGTTACAAAGACATCCACGAAATGGGTCTCCGAAGCCATTGCTTAGACTCTCTTAAAGTTATTTTGTTTAAAAGATTTTGCCAGGTGAGCTTTTTCTCTATTCTAAGACAAAAGTTGGGTTTTGTTTGGTTTTGTTTTAGGACTGTTTCTAAGCTTTCCAACATGGTGAACGTGACTTCTTCAAAGAGATCACATTACAATTCTACAAAGCTGGACAGTAACCCAAATTTTAACCCTGTGAATGGAATTAAAGTTTCACCTTTTGCTTTTTGAAAAATCCTTCAACTCTCAATCAATAGCAATTTAACAATATATTAAATGTTTATTCTGCTATTATTCCAAATTTAGTAACTGATACACATTATTTTTTGGTTTTAGCTAGCACCAGAGCACATGTACACTTCATATGTTATTCTTGAAGAGGGAATTCCAACATGTATATGCAATGGAGAGCCACGTGTACTCCCTTGTTTCTACCTTCTCAACGTCTGCCCTGCTGCTAGTTAAAAAGTTTTTAGTGGTTACTATAGGTATTCAGCAAAATGCATACTTTTTTTTCTAAATTTAGAATTATATGTATCTGGAATAAGATTGAGAACTGAGAAAAAAGTGGACAACCAATGAGTGTAAGGCCACTCTGTATGCGTCTTGCACATTTTGAAATTCCATATTTGGTCATGAGGTACAGAGATTAATATATAAACTTAAGAGTACAGTATTTCTTCACTAACTCACATATTTCCTTTTTTAAAGAAAGTTGCTACACATAGTTTTTTTTAATATTTCTAAAAATCACTCATACAAGAAAATGTTCCAACTTAACATTTTGGTATTATTTTTCTGTTCCTTATTTTTTAGAACTTTCAGACATATCTCCCTCGACCTCTACAAGAAAAAAACAGTGCCCTGGAAAACGGTATTTAAGCTAACTTGTTAATTTATTTTAAATCAAAATGATTTCTTTAAATTAGAGGTTGATGGACCATGCTCAGTGCACAGCCATCCCTACGGAACTGCCCTGGCCTCTACTAAGCATGTATCTTATATGTCTCACCGAGGGTTCAGTTTTCCCATGGGCTGATTTCTTAACATTTTGGCATGTGGGAGCAAATGGAATGTAGAACAATATTGAAGTTTATGCTACGCATGCGTTCAGTACATTGATGTGTCTTTTAACTTTTTTCCAGTTGATCCAAGGATAATTCTTGAAGATAAACTTGAAAAGGAGAGAATTCAGAAAGTTAATCAGGAAACATTTGGTGATGGCCCTCAACCAAAGTTGGAATTTGCACAATACAAGGTTAATTTCTACTTTACATGGACATTGGCAATGTTTATTTTGGCCTACTTATACTTACATTCTGCAGATTCCATGAATATTCCAATTTTCTGTTCTTAATTAAATTGATTTCCTCTAAGCCACTTACAGTATTAATGTCAAAAGATTAAAGCAAAACTCAGCTAATACAACTATAACCAAACAGTCCTATGTACCTGGTTGGCACATAACAGCTGATTATACAAAGGCCTTCATGGTCACAACCTACACTTGCAGTTCAAACAGGAGCATCAATCCCCTCTCAAATTGTGAGGGTTTGTCCCTGGATTCAGTCAGCTGCTGAACACTCAACCATATTGTATTGGTAGGACTGATCTAAGCCTATTTCTCCCTATCCAAGCCCTAACTGCCTCCAGTAACCAGGATGGGACCTCCATTGCATCTCCTGCTCAGCCAGGATAAAGATATGTTGTTAGGTATTATTACCATATTGATAAGAAAGAGAGAGAATGTCATCCTGAATCAATACACTACAGGGTGAAATGTTCATCAATGAAGATTATGGGCCGTAACCTACACCAGTGTTTCTCAACCTCGACAGCTTGAAGATGTATGGACTTCAACTCCCAGAATTCCTCAGCCACTGAGGTTGAGAGACACTGATCTACACGCTGACAGCGTAAATTGTTTCATGTATGTCTTTTATATTCCCAATCTTAAGACACTTAATACAATCAATAACAATGCTGAATAAATTAGTGTATTTAAATTAAAGTTCTGCTTGTTTTGGGTTGTATATTAGAACTAGATATTTCTTCCACTAGAGGGCACCGTTTGATTTTTTTCATGTGCATATTTCTTGTTATATTTAATATTGTAATAATAAATTGTTCTTGAATAAAATAGTTGCAGCATATAAAATGAACTCTGAATAGATGCTAAGAAACTTTTGTTAATCAAATTTTGCAATTATTGTTTTGAAGAAAAAAAATGTAATTTTGGGGAATGTTGACAAGATTTATGTAAGAATAGTACATTTTAAAATGACTTTATAATGAAGCAGTTAAGATATTTGAATTGGATCAGGTCAGGAAGATTGAGGTTCACGTTCCCCTTTTATCATAGAAATCACAGGTAATTTTAGGGTCTTTTTTTGTGCATCCTAATTCACAAGATTGCTATGGGGATCAAATTGAGATAACAAAATATGTTAGGCTGTCCAGCATGTTGGGCCAAAGATGAAGGGAAGTACATTTAGGGAATTATGGCATAAATATGATTTATTATATTGTTTTGTTTGTTAGATATATATCTCTTAAAGGCTATTTCTGTGGGGATTTTCCTGCATTTTATCCCAACAGCAATTGTATGAATTAGTTTTGGCTTAGAAAAGGGTTGGCCCAAAGTCATCCAGTGACTTTTCATGGCTAGACAAGGATTCAAATGCGAATCTCCCTGGTCTAGGCCAGAACCTTAAAAGTCATACCACATTGATCTATTTACAGTTTCTGGGTTTTTTGTTGTTGTTATCAATTACAGCTTGAAACAGTGTTTAAAAGTGAAGAAATAAGCATGAATACTGATGAGCCATTTAGATGTATGATCAAGTTTTCTAGTCCTCATCTTCTAGAAGCCCTTAAGTCTCTAGGGCCTTCTGGTAAGTATTGCAATTATGGTAAAACCTAAAAGCCACTATTATATAATATTTTTACAGAATAAAAACTGCCTATAAAACCAGTGATTCATAGGCCTTTCCATAATGATGCAAACTATTCATTTGAGTTCCTTGCCAACCAATTTAAACTGTATTTTAAAAACTAGTGTGGGGGTGGCTGGGCTCATCTTAATTAAGCATCTGATGAAATAAACTCTACTATATTCAAATGCAAATATTTGAATTCTGTAATAGTTGGTTCATTCTAATATAAATTAATAAGGGAAAAGTCCATTTTAAGCTGCTCACTATCTTAGCCTCTTTCTAAATTTCCAATGCGAATGAGCAACTTTAATGCTTGCAGAATCTATTCTGTTTCTGGATGGATATCGTATGTGAGTTCTTCTATTTTGATTTTGCATCTTGCCAAAATCTCACGAGACTTAAAACAACTTTTAGGCAAGATCTCAAGCAAAGTTTTGGACATTAAAAATCATGAGCATGGTAGCTGAAAATGTCACGTTGCCGACCCTTGCCTGAAACAGATTTTGACACCAAACTGTTGTGTCATGCTGTTATATATGGATTTATGCAATGCTATTAAAAGACACCGAATTCCTGAACTGCCAGGTTTACTTACACTGATATAAATTATCATATTATTGATTTTTATTATATTTTTTTATACTAGGAATAGCAGATGCTCCTCTTTCACCACTACTCACCTGCATCCCTCGAAAAGCCAGGAATTATTTCAAAATCAGAGAGAAAAAAGATGATATTTCACAAACCAATAATACCTTTCAGGTAAATTAAAGAACAAACATTTCTTTGCTGAGACAAATATGGACTTCCCGCTCCAAAGCTCTCTGCACCTTTCATATTACTGTATGGCTTGCAGAAAATATACTTTATAACTTGGAAGGACGAGATACTCCCGGTGTTATAACCAGTAGACTCTTCATACACGTGCCACATTCTTCTGACGCAGACCATACAAAAAAGGTTTTACAATACTGGTGAAAAAGAAATTGAATAATTCACAGTATTATCTTTGTGAGATTTTGTAAACAATTATCAGTGAAGGTTTGTGTATTCTTACCATGTAATTCATAAAAACACCAATGCAGATGTTACCAATGCCCAATCAATATTGTCGAATTAAAAATGAAATGCTAATCTGGTGTATATAATCCAGTTATTTTAATTGCTTGCTTTGGAGAACTTGCTGTGAAGACAGAATGCACTCTATACAAACATTGACAATAAATGTTCAATTATACTAAATTGAATTTTAAACTAAAATTTTAGTGAATCACGTATATTTTTAACAGTATGGCTTTATATGTACTTGGATGTCCATGAATATAAGTCATATACTGCAGAAGACTGTTAACAAATGTCAGGGTTCTTTCTGAAAATGCAGATATAGCTATTTTAAGAGGTTTTTGATTCTCATACTTTGTAAATATAAATAAAGCTATTTATAAAATTAGTTTCATTGTATTACTGTTACTTTATTCCAAGTTTATCCTGCTTGAGGAGCTCAGTGTAGCTTATCAGTTTTGTCTTAACCATCATTTAATCTGTAGTTGCAGATATTGCACTAAATCAAATTGTTCCATGGTTTATTATATTATGCAAGCCCCTTCTTATTCAAAGATTATTTGAACTTAATTGAAGGATAAATTAAGTGTAATCTTTACAGTTATGCAACATCTGAAAAATTAGTCAAATGTATTATAAACTACTGGGCTTTTTTGTTATTCTCTGAAATGGGAATAGTCAAGCTTGGCTTGAAATGTTAAGTGTATAAACTTCATGAATCATGTTAACTTTATGATTCTATATACAGAACTTGTTAGATAAAATTGGTTGAGGTTGCATTCCAGTTGACTTTGTTGTCGCCCCAACTGCAGGATCATAAAAAGGCAAGTTTGTAGTTTGAAATGCTTACATTTTGGGCTTATCCTATTACCCCTTTTGCTCTAAAATTAATAGGATTGTCAACTTACAAGGGATTCTTCTGTGTTTGGAATCTGGAATTTATAAAGGCATAGAATCATGGAAAATCTAAGGGAGGGATAGCTAAAATAATTGTCCTTGGAAAGGACAAAATGCATACTTAATTTTGCAGCAGGGGCTTGCTGATTTTAAAACGGGCAAGTAAACCCATCGGCAGTCTTGACTTCTGCCTATAAACATTTTTCTTTTTTACTTACCTTTTATACACAGAATTAAGTCTGTTAAATTAGAACTTATTATCTCTGAAATAATTGGGCGTTTCTGGTTTTTGTTTATCTACAGTTTGTAGCCTGGATCCTGGACTGGGCTACCGTAAGTTGATGGTGTGAAACCCGTCAGTCAGAAGACAAAACTTTAATGCAGGGGTCTGCAACCTTGACAACTTTAAGACTTGTGGACTTCAGCTCCCAGAATTCCTCAGCCAGCATAGCATAGCTGGCTGAGGAATTCTGGGAGCTGAAGTCCACAAGTCTTAAAAGTTGTCAAGGTTGCAGACCCCTGCTTTAATGTTTCACGCCAATTTCAGAGGCGCCTGACAACATTAGAAAGGAGCATTTAATTAAGCTCACTGTGCATTCACCCCAGAAATCCGCAAAATTAAAAACCGCGCTCCTCGACAAGAAGTCCAAAAAGTCGCGCTAGGTAAATGGGCGGCCTCATTAAACCGGTACTAATCGATGAATGAATGAATCGCCGCCTGGAATTCGGTCCGCAGCCTCGTCCCACGTGACTTCCAAGCCGACGAAAAGGGGCGGGATCTCCGTTCCGAGGGCGGGGCTGGCGCCGCTCTTTCCCACGCGTCCCTCATGAATATGGAAATCGGCGTCTCTCAATATTAATGAGCTGCCCCACCGGAAGTGCCCGACCGGTTGGTTTGGGAACGGCCGCGAGGAACATGGCGGCGGCCGCTCCTCCTCCTCCTCTTCAGCCGCAGCGGCCGCCTCAGCGCGAAGGTCCCGGCTTCGGGCTGGGGCGTCCCCGCCGCCCGGCACCCCGCGACGTCCGCCAGCGGCCGGCCAGCCCGCGGGAGCTGGTCACGCCCTCGGTGACGGAGCTGTCTCGAGCCGTCCGCAGCAACATCTTGTGCACGGTGCCCGGCTGCGGCAAGGTGCTGCCCAACCCGCCGGCGCTGAGCATGCACCTCAGCAAGGCCCACCGCCTGCAGCAGGTGAGCACCCCCGTCTCCTCCCCCACGGTCTCCTCTCCCCCACGGTCTCTTCCCCCCCCCGTCTCCTCCTCCCGCCCCCGGTCTCCTCCCCCCCCACGGTCTCCTCCCCCCCCGTCTCTTTCTTCCCCCGTCTCTTTCTTTGCCCCCCCCCGTCTCCTCTCCTCCTCCCCCCAACGGTCTCCTTCTCCCCACGGTCTCCTCCTCCCCGTCTCCTTTCCCCCCCCCCGTCGGTCTCCTCTCCTCCCACGGTCTCCTTCTCCCCCCGTCTCTTTCTTTCCCCCCCCCCCCCCCCCCACGGTCTCCTTCCTCTCCTCCTCCTCTTCCCCCCCCCAACGGTCTCCTCCTTCCCACGGTCTCCCCCCCCGTCGGTCTCCTCCCACGGTCCCCTTCCCCCCAGTCTCTTTCTTTCTCCCCCCCTCCGTCTTCTCCCCCCTCCCGGTCTCCTCTCCCCCCTCTCCTTCTCCGCCCCCCCGTCTCTTTCTCCCCCCCTGTAAGCCTCCTCTTCCTCCCTTCTAAATGGCCCGTGCCCCAAATCCTCTTAGCCAGGTCTCTCTTTACAACGCCCCCCCCTTTCAGCTTTTTATGGACAGTCTCCTTTGTCAGGTTCCCCCCCCCCCAAAAAAAAATACCTCCCTCCCTCCCCCTTCGGCCTCCCTTCCAGTCAGGGTGTCTTAAAAGTTTTTTTTTTCCTTCTCAGCCACCTCTTCTCACCGTTGACAATTGGGGAGGATCCTCCCCCCCCCCCAGAAGACTTTGTTTATTTAGCATATATGGCATGTTTGTATGGTTCTAATTTGTTGTATGAACAAGGAAAATGGATGCGTAGTCTGCTGCTTCTTAGGATGGTCTGAGGGGATTTTAATGCAGGTAGTCCTCGACTTAACGACCACAATTGAGTCCAAACTATCTGTTGCTAAGCGAGACAGTTGCTAACTGAGTTTTGCCCCTTTTTACCACCTTTCTTGCCACAGTTGTTAAGTGAATCACTGTGGTTCTTATTAACACAGTTAAGTGAATCTGGCTTCCCCCGTTAACTTTGCTTGTCAGAAGGTTCAGTCGATCAGAATAGAGCTGGAAGGGACCTTGGAGGTCTTCTAGTCCAACCCCCTGCTCAAGCAGGAGATCCTGTACCATTTCAGACAGGTGGCTGTCCAGTCTGACCACAGGACTCTGCTAGTGTCATAAACATGAGTCAATTACCAAGCATCTGAATTTCGCTCATGTGACCATGCAGATGCTGCCGCGGTCATAAGTGTGGAAAGTGGTCATAGGTCACTTTTTCCAGTGCCGTTGTTACTTCAAACAGTCACTAAATGGACTGTTGTAAGTCGAAGACTACCTGTATTGTTTCAATGTGGGCTGGCAAGTCATTTTGATTTTGAGGATTCCTGAGGTGGGCCTTGAGGACCTCCATGGGTCCTAGGACCCCACTTTAAGAAATGATACTTTCCTTGCCTCTAATAGGCTGTCTTGGAGAGCCCCTCCAGGGCTTTCTATCAGAAATCTGTTTCTCCAGTGAGCTATCAGGGAGAATCTTTCCTCCTTCGGCTTTCAAGGTCAAGAGTTTTCTGGGAGGCCACCTTCAACATGCGAGGAACTGAATAGTTGTCATAAGATGGGTAAATTCTGGCTGCTGGGGGTTTTATTTACAAAAATAAAAAGGATCTGACTCAAGCAACTGCTTCTCTGCATCCTCCAGAAAACTCTCAGGGAACATCTTGACCCATACGGTTGATCACTGCAAAGTCAATCAGCTGAAGAATGCCACTGGGATACAATAATGGATTGTAACATCAGACATCTTGGGGTTTTTTCCTGGTTTGTAATTACTTCATCCTGCTTCAGAGTATTAATAGACTCAAAAATGTGCAACAGTTGAAAAAAATTAAGGCCTTTGTTGACTTTGGAATTATGCTTCAGACACTGCCTCCAGGGCTTTTTCTTGCTAACATATTTATTTTGGACCGTCCCATTAGTTCTTCCTACTGTTGGCTTTTTGATTTTTGATTTTGTTTGAATCGTTTTAGGCTTCCCTTAGCAAAACTACTGTGTTGGGCAAGGATCAAAAGGACAGTGTGGTGTCTTGAATGTTCATACAGTTCACGGTAATGTGATGTGTAAGTGTGATGTGTTTCCAAACAGCAGCAACAATTAAATTTGTTGAGGCATCTTCAGAAGATTTGGCAGATAGGATTCTTGATTTATATTGCCATTCAGGGATTTGTCTTTCTCAAAGTTGGGACTTAAGCGTGATGTCAATAATTCCCCCTTCGCAAGTGTGAAAAACAGTCGTAAGTCACTTTTTTCAGTGCTGTTGTAACTTTGAAAGGTCAGTAAATGAACTGTTATAAGTCAAGGATTACCTGTAACCCAAAATTCAGCTTACCTTCCACCTGCTTCTTAATTCTAAAATATTTCTTTCTTTTTAATAATGTCTGCCACTTCAGGATGGAAAAATATATCCTGCAATGAGGAAAGATTTGAAAACGCTACAGAAATACTACTGCTGTCCAATTGAAGGATGTCCTAGAGGACCCGAAAGGCCGTTTTCACAGTTTTCTCTTGTAAGGCAGGTATGGAACATAACTACATTATTTAAAGATAAATTAATGGAAATTACAGTGAGTGGAATGTCACCTCAAAAAGTTATTTTTTACAGTTTTTATGTGAAAACATATATATATGTATAACAAATCTGCATGTCAGTGCAAGATCTAATTGTAAATTAAGTCCTTATTGTGGGATTAGCATGTGGAATAAGAGTGAACTTGATTCAGATAAATGAACATGCAGCAGAGGCATGGAATAGTCCAGAAAGTTAATTTTCTCAACTGTAGCATCTTTTGAAATCTAAATTCATAGGGTGGCAGTGAGGGAACTTGGTATTAAATAAGTTACAATTTTTTTCTTTGGTTATCCCGAACCTAAATATTGCGAGTCAAGATTTGTTCTTCTATTCCAATTATTTTGTGGCATATTAGTAAAACTGTTAAATCCTAAAGTATCTGTGCTGCATCATTCAAAATGAACACAGAATTACAGTTAATTATCTATAGTAAACAAGTTTGCCTGTTAGGAAATAGGCCTAATCAAAGTTGGGGGATCTGATTGGTAAACTCTACTTTTAGTCCCCAACATCTCCAGGTAGGGTCTAGAAAGAGTTCAGTCTTAAAACTGAAAAAAAAATCTAATAGTGATTCGAGAATGCTAAAAGATGATGCCACTCATTGGTTCTAAGTTGCTTCTCCGTATCCCTACAATTTCCCTAATGTCTGGTTGTTTCAGCACTTCATGAAAATGCATGCTGAAAAGAAGCATAAATGCGACAAATGTACCAATTCGTATGGCACTATATGGGATTTGAAGCGCCATGTTTTGGACTGTGGCAAGACTTTCCAGTGTACTTGTGGCTGTCCATATGCTAGTAGGACAGCATTGTTATCTCACATTTATCGGACACAACATGAGATCCCGGTTGAACACAGGTATGGCAGCATTTTCCAAATATCTCCTGCACGTGGACATATTAGTTTGTGGGGTTTAGAAGTTGGGGGAAGAGTTTCGATGTTGGTAAACGCCAGCGATGGCTCCTCTGCTCTTGGTTTCATAACTGCTCATAACAACAGTGACCTGTATTTTTCTTGGTCTTACATCCATGCATCCCTTATCAGATAGGCTGCCACTAGCAAAAATTTTAAATTCTCTAATTTAAAGATTTTGCTGCACAATGCTGTGTGTTGTTTTCCTGTTTCCTAGAAGTGCAAATGTGAACCATCGCTTGTTTCACCCAAATAGTTAGCACCGTGGGCTTCTGAATGTTGCATGAATTAGAGCAGGGATCTTCAAACTTGGCCCTTTAATGACTTGTGGACTTCAACTCCCAGAATTCCTCAGCCAGGCACGCTGGCTGAGGAATTCTGGGAGTTGAAGTCCACAAGTCACAAAAGGGCCAAGTTTGAAGCCCCCTGAATTAGAGCATGGGGTTGAAGAGCACAGCACAAACATTGTGTCACAATATCATTGGTCAGCAGCTCATTTCATAAATGATGAGTAGGTAACACGGTAAGCAGTCCAGAGTCATTGTATAAGAGATGGGCGGTAAAAAAGATAATAGAATTATAATCAAAGAAAGAAAATTGAACGAATAAAATGTCCTGTTTTTTAATTCAGTTCCTAGTCACATATTTGCATAGGAGGAAATGCATTGTTTCTCTACCAATCAGTGTGTGAACAAAAGCCTGAGTTTGTGCTTTGTTCATTGCACAATTTTTAATCTCAACTCCTTTCCATCTGGTTTTAGGGATAATAAGAATTGTGGGATGAGGATGATTTTTATAATGAAAATCTTCTCGTGCTTCTGTTCTTTGTCAGTGGGCTCTAACCTCAGGCAGTGATTGAAATGGTGTCTGGAAATGACTGTGGGAGGACAGCCCAAAGCCAGGAGGACAGATGAAAGGAAGCTCAGCTGTAAAAGGAAAGTGGCCCTGGCAAACGTCTCATAGAAAGGAACCCTCCCAGTTTCTTGAGCTGTGAAACTGATGGGGGAGAAATATACAGGTAGTCCTCAGCTTACAACCATTCATTTAGTGACTGAAGTTACAACAGCAGTGAAAAAAGTGACTTATGGCCATTTTTCACATTTATGACTGTTGTAGCATCCCCCTGCTCAGGTGATCAAAATTTGGATACTTGGCAACGGGCTCATATTTATGACGGTTGCTGTGTCCCAGGATCATGTGATCCCCTTTTGCGACCTTCTGACAAGCAAAGTCATCAGGGAAGCCAGATTCATTGAACAAACTGCAGTGATTCACTTAACAGTTATGACGAGAAAGGTTGTAAAATGGGGCAAAACTCACTTAACAACTGTCTCGCTTAGCAACAGAAATGTTGGGCTCAATTGTGGTCGTAAGTGGAGGACTACCTGTCCTTTCAGACTAGCAAGATTGAGGTCAACCTTGTGAGGTAGTCTCAACAAAGAAGCCTGTCCAGATGAATAATGAATAATAACTTTATGGTCACTTTAAATGTACACTAATCGGCATACATTAAAATGAAATTTTGTTGCATTCAGCTCTCAAAAATAAATAAATACAGAATTATGCATATGCCCACATATATTATATGACACAGAGAAACAACAGTCTAGTTCGGGTTATGTATACATGTGCATGGCGAGAAAAACGAATCTTGAGAGAGTACCAGACGGAGGGCATAGGGAACAAAGCTGTTACAGAATCGGGTGGTCCTGCTAGAAATACTTCGAAACCTCCTCCCAGAGGGGAGCAATAGAAAGAGACCGTAAAGTGGATGTGTGGGGTCTCTAACAATGCTTTGAGCTCTAAACACATAGCGCTTATAAGCAGCATCCTGAATACCAGGGAGCCAGGAACTTCATATACTTTATTGCAGGGGTCTTCAAACTTGGCCCTTTTATGACTTGTGGACTTCAACTCCCAGAATAACTCAGCCAGCATGCCTGGCTGAGGAATTCTGGGAGTTGAAGTCCACAAGTCATAAAAGGGCCAAGTTTGAAGACCCCTGCTTTATTGTAAGGTTACATTAACAGTCTTGCAAGTCTGAAAGTTCCTTTCTCCCCTGTCACCAGCTAAGAAACTAGGGAGGATCCTTTCTGAGACGTCTACCACACCCACATTTCTGTTGAGGGCCTTTTACCTGACTGTTCCCTTGACTCTGGCTCTTCTCGCTGTGTCCTAAGGTCATTCCCACATGCTATTAAAGCTATGAACTATATGCTTTCGTTTTCTTGAAGTCCTCCTCTCGAATGGGAAGCAGTAGGGAGACTGTTCTGCAGTGCAGTCCCATTTCTAACGATTTGTTAATGTTTATACAGGGATCCGCCTAGCAAGAAAAGGAAAACTGAAACTTCACTATCTAACTGCCTGCTGGAAGACAAAGCAACAAACAAGACCTCCGCCAACATCTGCCACAGCAGATGTGCCAGCACGGAGGATTTGGAGACCTCTGAAACCAAGTCTACAGCTTCTTTTGATGACCCCAACCAATCTTATGCTATTCAGCAAACACAAGCGCAGCCCAAAAATGCACCCAAGTTTCTCTTGCCTAAGCCGAAAGTGGGTTTGGTTAAGCTCTCTGTAATGCAGCTGACTCAGTTGCCTATCTTGGTGCCGGCACCGAACTCTTCTGTGAAGCCCGTTGTGGTGGCTGTGGACGAGAAAGGTTCTGTTATGAGTGCGGTTCACTTAATGCCACTGCCAGTCGGAATTATGATACCTGCACTGGAGGCTGAAACCCTGGCCTTGAAAACCCCCTCGGCCCTTTCCAGAACCAAAACCGCCGATGGTACTAAGCCAGTCAGTACAGGCATCCAGGTGAATTTAGGGAAAGCTACTCCCCATAATCCAGTCCAGGCTCTAGAAGCTCTGTGCTATAAAAACGGAATCTGTTCCACAAATGTTCAAACTGACCTATCTTACGTTTCCCAAAGCTTTGTGCCTTCGGCAGCTTGGCCTCCCGATTCCTCGGTGTCCTCGTGTTCTCAGACAGACCTGACTTTCAGTTCCCAAGTGTTGCTTCCGGTTAGCGTAGAGACACAGACCCTGTTGCCCAGCTTAAAGCTGACTTCCTCCATAGCTGCTCAGACAGATGTGCTCGCTCATGCTTGCTTTCAACCCTGTGGGATTTCTCGGGAGACTCAGACCAGTAAGTCCCAAAAAGGTATCGATGAGAACGTACACATGGACCAGACCGTCACGTGCAGCAGTCTTTTCAACAGCGTTAATGCCACATTTTCCAATTCAAACCCAATGGCTCATCCTGGCGGCCCCTTGATGGCAGCCAACCTGGGTCAGAATATGCTACCGCAAGGAAACTGCAAAACTTTGACCCCGGACACAAAGTGTGAGCCAATGCTCAGCTTCAGCCCACCCACAAATGGTATTCTTCCCCAGCAAATTATGACAGACAATCAGACACAAACCATGGAGCTACTGAATGACCTGGAAACGATTTTTTCAAATAACTCAGCAGGTCACTCATTGGATAACCGGAGTCTCTTAACAGATACTCACTCCAACCCTGACATTCCCTTAAGCTCCGTCCCTACCCAGAATGCAGGAATAGATTTTGACATTGAGGAATTCTTTACAGCCTCCAACATCCAAACTCAAACCGAAGAGGCTGAATTTGGCAACTTGAACTCCGTGCCGGCCTTGGAGTCCCTAGACATTGAAACCCAAACAGATTTATTTTCGGACCACGCTACCCAATCCTACACCTCTCGGAGTAATTCTAATTTCTTAGGCTTAGAAATGTTTGATACGCAGACCCAGACAGACTTAAATTTCTTCCTGGACACTCCCTACCTGCCTCTGGGGAACATCTTGAAGCCCTCTGCTTTTTTGATGAGCGCCGACTCTTCCAATACAGAAACCCAAACAGAAATGAGATGTCCTGACAGCGAGCTCTCCGATCATATGTCAGAGAGCAAAGTCCAGTTGAACAGTGCTGAAACGCAAACCATAGACAGCTGTCTTGATACTCTAGGCAGTTTATTTCTCACCAGCAACGAGACTCAGACCGTTATGGATGATTTCCTTTTGGCTGACTTGGCCTGGAATACGATGGAGTCACAGTTTAGTTCCGTAGAGACACAAACCTGTGCAGAATTGTGCTCTTTGCTTCAGGGGTCCAACAAAGGAAGCTGTTGAATGCCGTTCTCACACTACAGCATTTTGAAGGTTAAGTTATAAGGGGAAAGAAAACGTAACTGGGGTTAGCTCTGCTGAGTGTAACTAACTATAAAGCCTTGGTTTACAGACCGTGTCAGATTGCAAAGTACTTTCACTGTGGTGTATTGTGACTAATTTAAGCCCTGTTGCATATGGTTACAGTTGTATGTTATGTTTGGACACTTTATAAGGCTTCTGCTGCTTGCCTCTGCTATCCTGAATGAATGTTCACAAACCCACAGCTCTCCTCTCATCGGTTTTAATCATGTCTCACATCTGACTTTGATGCTGATGCTAAAGCTGCTTTTTTTTTTTTTTTTTTTAGAATTAACAATATGACTGCTGAGTAAACATTATGCCCCAAGTTTTAACTCTGTAACTTTTCCTTTTTGTTGTTTTTCTGCATATACTGGTGTCGGTTGCCCCCTGCTTATAAGAAGTTTATATCTTAGAGGTCTCCAGCAAGTCCTATGAATTCAGTCTTCAGCATATTGATCTGTTACAGTTGACCAGTTCTGCAACCATGTCAGTTCCAGTGTTATTAAATGTAATTTTCTAAGAAAAGGAGCCAAAGTCTATGAACCAGGTTTTCTCTAACTTTTGTTTGTGTATTTCTCACTGTCAGGAAGTGAATAACATTGTCTTATAGACACTATGCCGACAAGATGTCACACAGTTCATGTTTGGAGTAGGGGCAGCTTGCTATTAAGAAAACAATAAGTATTTGTAGCCAGATTTAAAAAAAAAAAAAAAACCTCTCCTGTGTATTCTCAATTGATATCACAGTTATGGAATTGAACTCGATAGTTCCAAAACCTCTTATCACGTACAGAAAATAAGCAGAGGAACGTATGCAGAAATGAAAAAGGAATCACCTAAAGAGACACTATGAAATTCCTTTTCAAAATGCATTTTGAATTTAACAAGTCTTCAAAGTTTCTGGTTTAAACATAATCTGGGGTTGTTTCTTGTTCGCCCTTATTTCTGCTGGACTTAATTGTTTCCAATTCTACACACTGCTTCTAGAGACAGATATGTCAGCTAATATTAAAATAGCTGTTTCCAAAACACTGATTTAAGACAGTTGTTTAGAAAGCCAAGAACAGGTTTACAGTTCAACCAAGTCATTTGGTACGTCTACAGATACTACAGGAGAACAGTCTTATCAAAGGCCAGATGACTTACAGTCATCTTTACCAAAGATCTCAACATACTATTGGACCGCATTGGTGAGGGTGAGTAAATTCTTTGATTTTCTGTTGAGCACTGGATTCTCCGAGCACCATTGTAGTTTTCCAAGGGCCAAAAGTGTGCGAATTTATTGATTCTAGCTCTTACAATAATAATTAGGCAAAATGAACTGCTTGGTGTGTTTCTGTTGTGGGGTCTGCACAAAAGTTTGGTTTAGGAGCAAGATTTTATTAAAGAGAAATATTTCATTAAATTTTAGTTCTCTGTAAAGTTTCTGTAGTTAGTAAGATTGCTTATCTCTTTGACAGTCTGCCTTGGAGGAGGGTTCTGGGCTGTTGAATTGCTTGTCTAATTATTCAAGATAAAGAATAGCTAAAAAGTCCATGTGCTGCAATTTACAACTCTGTGGCTCAACCTCCAAAGGACGTTTTACATGTGGTGGAAATTAAGGATTCATATGAGACATAGATTTGTCAAAATGCCCGACAGCAGAAACTTAGTGACCACATTAGTCCATAAACACTGTATATTCGTATGTGTACACATGTATAACATGCAAGTTGCTTTTAGCAAAGAGTAATTGCCTATACAAGGAAGTGTTCATATACTTTTGTATTTCACAAGGAAGAAGCATTTATGTTTTTATTGTAGATTTGGGAGAACATCGGGATGTACAACAACACTTCTAATCCTGCTAAAGCATCAAGCTGACTTGTGCCTACAAGCTAGTGCAGTCTGCTTATAGAAGTATATAGCCCAGTAGTTAGAATTCAGAATGCAATGCGCTGGCTGCACGTTTGATAGAAGTATAACAGCCTCTCTGGATCTGCATAATGTGTCTGTGTCTCAATATACCCAAACATTTGTGCATTAATCTAAGTGCATTTACAAAGGCTTTGCTCAAATGCTATCCTGTTATTTAAAAGTAGCAGCACTGATTCAGTGGAAGTCATGTTGATGTATCAGCTGTTCCTTAATGGTGGTTTTAAGGAACTATTTATAGAAATAAACTTTTTCTGGTACTGACCAATATTGGCTTTTGTGCCCTTGTGGATCTTTTCCAGCTGCTGTGCCAATCAACCCTGTGTGTTTATTCTTAAGGTTGGGTAAAAGGGCAAGTTTCATTCTTCTGTGTTCATTGCGCTAGACTTGAAATCTATGTCTATATGGTCTACAGTATGTAGTCTATGACTATGTAGTCACGAGTCTCGTGTACAGATTTACATATTGTCTAATTTGGGGCTGTCTTGCTTTCTTGCAATAAGTAACCCAAAATGATTTGGTAAAAAGATGAATCGTTTTTTTAAAAAAAGACTTGAGACTCATCCTTTGAAGTGGGTTGGCAATGTGATCGTCCAGATGTTGCTGAATTGCAGCTTTTATTAGCCCTCTCTATTAGCCAGGCTGGTTAGAACTGAAGGGACTTGTGCAAGCTTTGGAGATCATACATTACCAGTACCTCTTTTACAAGGGTACTAGGAAGAAATGCTGAGTTTGTTCCAAAAATGGGTGTCTTCCATCACCTGACGCAGTCTGTTGCTCAGATAGTTTTTCTTATAAAAAGAACATTATCCTTAGGTGTGACTAATAAGAGTTTATTGAAGGGAGTTTGGTATCTTAGCTTCTGATTCAGCCTTTAATTTTGTAGTTGTGGGATCATTTCTAGCCATGTCCCGGTCTTATCTGCCAGTGAAAAATAATCCTAAACCTTAAAGAAGTCAGGATGGTTACACAGGTATTTGGTAAGATCCAGGCAAGCTTAACTTGGTTTAATGGCATACTATCAGGATAGTTTCAGGAACATAAATGTCTACATCTATAAGCCACCTGTCCTGAATTGAAGTTTTGATATCATAGGTCACATTGTCCCTTTTTTCTGAGCTGTTTTTCAATCAAGCCACCAAGCCTTTTAAAAAAAAGGCTTCAATTTATAGTTGACAAAAATACGCTACGTCTGTCTCTTAACTATTCCTTTGAAATGCCTGCTGATGGTTATGATATTAGTCCTAGTTACAGTTTTGAGATAAAGGGCCTATTTTCCTACTGATACTCCTGTATTACAGTGGTTTTGTTTGCATCATTTGGTTCAATACATGTACATTCCATGTAATAAAGACACCTTTTATCTGCTTCTAAATTCAAAATTGTAAGGGATCTAGTTTTGTTTCAATGCACCATCGGAATTTATTAGAGCTAAAACCCTAATTTAATCTTTAGACATCAAACATGAATGCAGTCCTACAGGTTGCTCATTAAACATGAATGCAGTCTTACAAGTTGTTATCCACATAAGGCTGTAACAAGTAGCAATTGCAAGTAACTACATGAGAAATATTTGAATGAGAAATTTTGGTACTTCCTTTCTCATAGGAGGAAAGGTGTCTAGATGTTCCTTTGCCAGAGATCTGTCTCATATCTAAAGACAGGGCTTCAGAGTTATATTTAAAATGTTGTAGGGCAACTCTGCAGCTACTGAAAGATGTGGAAAAGCAGCTTCTGGAGCTGGTTGGAAGGAGTTGGAGAAGTGAAGTGAGAAATAAAAGTGAAGCAAGAAATAAAAATCAGCATCCTAATGGATGTAGAAAGTAATTTTACATATTTTGGCATGAGAAAATAATGTTGTGGTGTTGCTCAGAGGAGTCCTCTGAAATTACTGCAGGATGCAGGATGAAATTTATTACTGTTACGTCCACTCGGAAGGGACTGATGGGTTCTTTTCGTTTGTCTGCAAAGTTGCCAGAAGAGTTTTATTTATTATCATTATTTGTTCATTAAATGTTTATGCCACCCATCTCCCCTACCAGGTGACTCCAGGTGTCTTACAAGGTATAAAAGAGGTAAAATATAATTAAAATGTTAAAACATTAAAGCTACACAAATTAAAATATCATTAAAAACTGAACTATAACCACAACAGAGAGCTAAGAGATGGATGGGACAGGAATGAGGTCATCTTACCCCGTCTGCGACCTTCAGCAAGCAGGTTTTAAGGGTCATGTATAGCCTCTGTTTTGATTCTACACCTGAAGTGACCTATAATGCATATTCAATTAAACCTTTTTGTATAGTCCTTTGCTTTTATGAAAATTGACTAGGATGTGATTCTGAGTAAGCAGGTTGGTTCTGGAGGAAGTACTGCAGAGGCTTTGCTGAAGCTCACGTCTGAATGAGCTTCTATACAAACACCATCAGCTTAGAAAGCTGGTTTGCTGGAAAACGGGTTTAACAACTAGCTTTCTATAGACAGGGAGTTATTTAGAGGGAGGAGCATTTCCTCTACGGGAGCACCCCTCTGGGATCTGAAATCTAGCCTGAAGTCTAATCAGACACTCTGTTGCACAATGCCTGTGAAGTGTGCATTCCCACCCATTGTTAACTGCCCGAGAAATGATGGGTCCACCCAGTTTACTAGAAATGAAATTTATTCTATCGGCAAGTAACTTTTTTTTGGGGGGGGGGAGAAACTGTGTGGCTGTTGGAAGTGGAGGAAGGGAGAAAGTGATAGAAAAATTGAAAATAAAAATTGTGATTTCTTTTATGGCGAGCTTTGAGCTCCTGCTGATTGTTGAAAGAGGTTACTGCATTTATTTATTTATTTGTTTTCATTTTTCGCTGCTGCTGCCTTTCTGCCAAGTTTGGGGCTCTCACGCTAGTCTTATTTTACTTTGGGGCTAGAAAAAACGTTTTACTTTTCCGCTCCCGAAGATCAGATAGGATTGTTAACTGTTGCATCTGTTAAAATTGCACGAGCTTCTGAGGGGGTTTTTTTTTTGTTTTTTTTTGGGGGGGGGGAGTTGATACCTAGATACAGGCACATTCACCTGCAGGCAGTTAATCAAGATGAATTGCAAAAAAGAAAACAAACCTTCACACAAATGTCTGATATTTCAATGCTTCTGCCCAGGGTACAAGTGCAGAGTTTCCTCTGACGCACTTCCCCTCCGTAAAATTGTTAATCTGAACAATTGCTGTGCATTGGAGGTTCATGTGCTGTAGACAGCGCATAACATTGCAAATATGTTAAGTAGCCCTAAATGAAACTGACTGAGGAGGTCCGCTTATAGGTGATGAAATGCACACTTTCCCGACAAGTAAAAATGTTGCTGTCTTAGCATACCAAAGTTTTCCTGCCTTTCTTGAAAGAGCAATTGCTATTCTCTAGTACTTGTTTTTGTTTGTTGTGTATGTTTCTTTCTGTAGAAACGAAAGAGTGATTGGCAATAGAAAGAGAATTAAAACACACGGGGAAGGAGACTATCTGTGCACTTATTCACCAGTCAGTAGTAAATGGTTTGGGGAGGGTAGTGCCCCCTGCATTCAGGGGGACTGGATTCTGTATAGATGTAATAGAACAGAAGTGTATAACCTTAGCAACTTTTTAAGACCTGTGGACTTCAATTCCCAAAATTCCCCAGCCAGCCATGGGGATACTTGAGAATTCGCATGTTAGCTAGAGATTTGGGGAGATACAATTCCAATACGTACATTTAGAAAATACCATGTTAAGGAAGACTATTTAAATACCACAAGGAAATACGAACCATATAGATAGATAAATAATTGTTTATGAAAAATGATTTATCATTATGCTTTTCAGTAAAAATGTTTTTGGATCCAGTTCTACATACAAATAAAAATGACCAAATAAAATATCACTAAGAAGTTTAATTTTCTAGGTTAATAATTCAAAGAGTGTGCACTGTAAACCAGTTTTTTATTTTCCACCTTTAAACAGCATCCTCTCGAAAAACAAAATGCTTGGACTATTTTATCAGTTAATCAGTTTATCACGTTAATCTATCACTTGCGTAAACATTTCATGTATTCTTAACCCCTATATTTATATTGTGTTAATTATGTAATCTAGACCCCAATATTTGTATACCAGTATATGATTTGGTTGATCTATTAAGCAAAAATATCAACAGAAACACTTACAAATCTGTACAGTCTGACTAAATTAAATACATTTAATTTGTTAAAAATAATTAGATTATGATCAATTACAAATGGTGGCATTTTAAAATCCCATTATTTTAAAAAAAAAGTCCACAAAATATCCTGGCCATTTGGTGGGGCTGAAAATTATCAGGTAACAGTAATGAGGCCATGAGTATTGCAGATATATATGACATTTATACAACTGCCACTGAGCTGTATGTAGGGAAAGGAATAAATCTAAAAAATTTTATAAGCCCCAAGTGTTAAAAAAGCAACCAAAAACTGTCAAGCATTCTTATGCCAAGGCTCTCTATTACCATAAAAAGGTCTATTTGTGACATGTTCCAACGTGCCAGATTATGGGTTTAGCAGTATAATTATGATCCCAATTTTGCAAGAACACTTGAGGTTGAAAAGTTACCTGTAGTGGCTTATTAGTTGGACTCAAGATTTCAGAACAATTGTATATTGTAAAACAAGTGCCTCTCCTATTTTTCCCCCATACTGTACCTAATTTAATTGCACAATTCTGCATCAGTTAATATAATCCGTTTAAGGTGTCCCTCCCTTGCAAAACAACTTAAATTCTACTTTCAGTGTAGATTTAAGAGCATAGTCCCTAACGATTCTATGGTAATGTCTGAACTGCTGTATTCCATAATTTAGTCTTTTGAGTTTCTTTGGTATAATCAAAACTGAGTGACTGGATTACCCAAACTGTATCCATTGATGATTGGCTGGAGAAAAGGTGTATTGGGGATCGCCGTTGTCTTTCTGAAAGGATTCATGATTCATTGAAATTCCATGCAGTGTCACCCCTGAGGCACATTATCTTACAAACTGCTTCCACAGAGGGAGAGGCAGTGTGGTAACTGTCTAAAAAAATATTGCTCACCTCGGTTCTTACATGGGAACTTTTCAAGGAACATAACAATCTGAAAAGTTCCAATGCCCAAGAACACAAGTGCATCATGTTCTACAGCTCTTTGGATTCTCTGATAAAAATTGACCCCTGCCGACGATTACTCCCTTGTGCATTATTCTATCCCATGAAAGGTGGGCACCTACTATTGAACTGGTGCTGCCGTCCTTGTGAATAATCTCTGTATTTCTGAGGACAGGCGATGCAAGGAGCCCGTATGGTTTGGCCAAGAGAGCAGCAACGGCTTTCGAATTTTTGTTTTCTGGGCCGTGGAAATAAGTCACGCTTGAGGACAAAACAGAACACACGAGCATCATGGACAAATCGGAGAGTGGTACATGATTTTTGTATTTGCTTTTTCACCATATGATTCATATCTACTCTGTTTTGATTCTTTGGCTTCTTTTGCAGCATAGCTGCGAGAGGCGAGGTGAGTTGAAGCGCCATGCCCCTTGTCCGATCTCTTGACCACAGCTGCTTTAGCTTTAGAAGGGGGCTCCAGATGCAGGTTGATTACACCAGCTTCTGGCTTGAAGACTAACAGTGCATTTAGAGTGATGCAGCCCAAGGTGCTGGGAAGATGGCCTGGGCTCGCTTTTGGCATGCTCAGAACCTCCTGTTCCGTGTGCTGAGAATACTTGATTTCATATTCCTTTATCGGCAAAGTCCTTTTCTCACCTAGGAACGTCTGAATAGAGTCTAATTTGCCTCTTACCCTTTCTCCCTCGGGGTTGGCATTCATCATTGGGATGTAGGTGTAAGACTTGAAGCAGGAAACCCCAGCCTTTCTGCTGCCTGCGATGGGTTCTCCTTTGGTGGATTTGCAATCCAGGCTTGGCTGTTGGTTGGTTCCCCAAGACACGTTTTTCTTAAGAGACTGTGACATATTCTGGTGAGATATACTTGAGGTTGTTTTACTTATTCTTGACTTCTTGGACCGTTTTGGGGACTTACAGCATGTGAAAGGAGTAACTCTTTCCCAGCTTTGTTCCTAGTGGGGGGAAAAAAACATGGAATCTTTTTTTATTAGTGTAAAGAAACTTGTGGCTATACCAAAACTACGACTTTTCCAGACCTCAGTTTGATGAATTTGGGTAAACTTTAAATTGGAGAAACTTGCAACCTTTGCCCTAGTGTCTTAAGACATTTTCCCATGCCACAAAGATTTCACTTGAAAATTACAACCTCTCCTGTTCACTGAAGTTCTATATTAAGTTAATGGATCTCTAGGGACTGGGAAATTAAGAACGATCTCTTATTAAGAACGATCTCTTAGTGCACCCCCAAAATTAAGTACGCTAACAGAAAGGCCTTATATGAGTCATTTGTGCGATCAACTCTGTTATTTAAAATATATCTTTTTGTGTACAAGGATTTTTTCTCCTTCTGAAAAACTGTGTCCCAGGCCATACTACAAATTCATCTGGACATTTCATAACTTAGTATTTGTCTGTTTATTTACATGAAATACTGTTTGTGTCTTGTTTCCCTAGTTAGCATGGGAAGTTATAGTCAGGAAAAACAAGTTTTCCTCTTTACATAACTCGTTTTTATCCGTAGTGATTTCAATTTTTTTAATATAGCTAAAGAGGCCTATATTTTGCATATTGCAGGTTTTCCCCCCTTTTTTTGCATGCCTATGGATTCCTTAAAAAAACAGCCAATAGAAACTCATTTGCTATGTTAGAAATCATGGTGGTTAGACTGCAGTATTGCAGGCTGACTCTGCCCACAGCCAGGAGTTCGATCCCAACACAGCTAAAGGTTGACTCAGCCTTCCATTCTTCTGAGGTTGGTAAAATGAGGACCCAGATTGTTGGGGTCAATATGCTGACATCTGTGAACCGCTTAGAGAGGGCTGTAAAAGCTCTATGAAGCGGTATATAAGTCTAAGTGCAATTGCTTTTGCTATGTTGACATCTAGTTAATTTTTAAGAGAATTAAAAACTGTGTGTGTGTGTGAGAGAGAGAGAGAGAGTATGCAGCTAAAAGTAAAGTATTTGCTATGTATTATAAATGTAGATTTTAAATATTTTACTTTAAAACCTAATTAGTTCTGTAGCAACATAAATTGTAACAGTTCTTTTTGGAGAACAGAAAAAGATTAATTGGGGCTTCAATTAAAGAGTATGTATGTATGTATAGTATGTATGTATGTATGTATTCCATTCAATCAATGTCTGATTCTCAGAAATTACATGGAGAAGTCCCTGCAGTTTCCTTGACAAGGTTTTTCAGAAATGATTGCCCATTGCCTCTTTCCTAGGGCTGAGAAAAAGTGACTGGCCCGAGATCACCCACTAAGGTGGGACTAGAACTCATATTCTCCCAGTTTCTAACCTGATGCCTTAACCACTACACTAAATTGGCTCTCAAACAGTCTTAAATATCTATAGTGCCCACTAACTCCATAGTCATAGTAGATGTGTGATTATTTAGAAACTAGTCAAATTGAGTGAAGTTTTACAGTAAACAAGACAGTTGGAAATTGCCATCTTAAGCCTCTCCCAAAGGAATGGGACATCTAAACTAATCCGAAACATGCTTTTATCTAGGAGAAAGTTCCACTCTAAATATTTTTTGTCAGATCCCTTATCTGATATTTTTTACTTTAAGATACAAAAAAGTATAAACTGTTAAACATGGTTCCCTAATTTTAGTTTATTACATGTGTCAAACAAAACATTTTTTTTTTCTGGACAGCTACTATTTTATTTTTATTTTCTTATCCATGTCGTCAGTTCAGTTATCATTTCTGATCTTTTCCCCCCAAAATTGATAGAAATGCCATTCTCATACCCACTGAAATTAATATAAGGTTCATTTCTAAGTATAGATTATCTCATTTTTGAGATTGTTATGGCCAGTTTTGTAACAAACAAGGGACAGGCCTGGATTTTCCTAGTCAAATGTAATGTAGGATTTTACTGTTCATGGAGACAAATAGCAAGCACTGAAACAAATTCTAGAATATTTGAAGCATTTTATCAACCAATCCTGCATGTTTTCTATATCATTTCCTTGGAATATAACCATGCAACTTTCAAATTATTTGGGTATAAGCTCTCCAAGTGCATGTTCCCAGGAATGTGTTTATTTCTTTAAAACCAAGAAAAGGACTTTCTTGGCAAAATCTTTCTAAGAATTACTTGGAAGGCTTTCTGACAGCTGATTGAATGTAAATGGATTCCCCAAATCAAGATTTTAGATGGAGATTAGGGTCTTTTGCAATTCGATGCCCAGAACTGTCGTTACCTTTCTGTTATTCAAACTATGACAGGTAACATGTAAGATAATTATGGCAGTTGTTGACAGGAAAGTATCTTGAACTGAAATACCGAGGAACATGCTGTTAAGAGTGCATCCAGGAAAGAATTTATTGAAGCTATCTAGACCATAAAACAAGGTAAACTATCTAATTTGGCATGGTAAGCAAAGTCCTAAGCAAAATATGGAAGTTAAAATTACATACAAACCAAAAACAAAGACAAACCCCAAACAAGCAAATATTTTTTTCACATATTGACTTATCTATAAATTGTTTAAACATTTTAAATCAAAAGGCAGGTTCAAAATTAAATTCTTAACAGCATCTAAAAGTGGCTAAGGGTGCCACTTAAAGATGAGAGGGCATTTTTTCTACATTGAGTGAAGCGCTGTCCAGATTGTGACTTACCAAAATGAACAGAGCTCATAAACCACATCTGCTTAAATTTACAACCTGCATTTGTCTCGAGAGTCTCTATGTGTGCAACTTTAAAACAAGGCAAGATTTGAATCAAAGACACCTAGGCAAGACCAAGCATAGGATGCTGTTGGTCCTGCCATGGTCCTCCCCACATATATTGTCCAACGACTATAGTACAGCCTGAATCAGTTTATAGTTGCACATTAAGAGATTGGCAGGGCTAAAACTCCATCTTCTGTATCCTCAGTGAGCTAGATGGGTCCACTTTTAACCCATGACAAAAATCTTGCAATAAGCTGTCTCCTGAAAGCAAAGGACTTCAAGGCTCAAATCAGGGAGGCCCAAACCTTGCCAACTTTAACACCTGTGGACTTCAATTCCCAGAGTTCCCCAGTCAGCCATGCTGGAGGATGTTGAAGTCCACCATCTTAAATTTGCCAAGGTTGGACACTCCTGGCTTAGAGTCAGTAATTTTAACCACACAAATTTGAAGCGCCACAGAAATCACTGTTGGAGAGTAACTGACCAGCAGACAGTTAATTTTTCTACAGAAGTAAGGAAATGTTGCCACTGGACATGGATGATAATAATAACAATAGAGCCTGCTTAATAGGGAACCTTCAGTATTTGTTCTCGTACAGAGCGAGCAAACCAACTCTATTAACATCTCAACACTAAATTACAATTTTAAGAAAGTCAGGTCAGCCTAGAAGGCAATGCTGTTAAGGCAATCCGGCTGACCGTTAAGGAAGGGAACAGTCCAGAAAGCAGTGGGATGTCCTGAGATTTGGCCTGACTTCCTTCCTGTTTGCTTCCATTGTAACTCCTGCTCCTAATTTCATTGGCTTTGCTGGCGTGGGTTCCTTTTGCATGCAGGGAATGGCTGCTGTGGAGATGCCCGGGTCTTCTCAGCTGAACTGAACTGCTCAAGGTTAGACTTTTCCGATATGGCAAAAAACCACAGTGCCAGTAGCCCCGATCCAAATTCCTTGAGGTGACTGAAGTCTTGGAAAGCCTTGGTACAAAGGCGGAGGCTATCTCGTGCATTTTTATCTGCTCCTTCATCGCATCGTACATGGCGTCTATCCTCGGCTCGCGCTTTACTTCCTTGGTTTTTAAAAACTGAGGGCAGGAAACCGTCTCTGCATAATAAGCATGGGAGGTTTTGTCATTGGCCTGGGAATGAACTACCTTACTTTTCTTTGGAGAGTTATCCAGGCTGTGTTTGAGCGCTGTATCCTTCAAGGGTGGCAGGACCAATGACGATTTAGCAGTGATTTCGGTGCCAGACTGATTCCATAGAAGAGGCTCATGGCTCCTTATCTCTTTGGTCTTGACGGTTTCTAGACTTTGGGGCTTTCCCGGTGACAGAATGTTATATTCCTTGATTGGCACCGGTTTTTTTTCTGCTGGGAACAGCAGATTCTCTTTCATGAGAAATAACTTTTTTTCACTCAGAGAAGCTTGGGCTTCTTTTAAGGACATCCTTTTCTTTTCTCCTTGGGACATTTGAATAGAGTGCAATTTGCTATAATCTGTCTCCTTTTTAGGCTCATCTGTTGCAGAAGTAGTAGTAGCTGTGACTGAATTAGAATGAAGCACAGTCTGTTGTTTTTCTGGAGGGCTACCTGTGGCAGCGCTTGGGTTGAGTTTGAAATCGGATTTGACTTGAACAACGTTTTTGGGCTCCAGTTCCACACCTTGCATCAGATCTAAGCAGTAGAGGCATCTATTGACGGACTCACTTGTCTTGGTTTTTCGGACTCTCTTTTGTAATTGAAGGTAAGCAAACGGGGCTGTTTTGCTCCAGCTTTGGACCTGAGGACACGAAAGGAGGAAAACCGTATTCAGCAAAAAGATCTTGGGCTGGCGGGGCAAACCCTATGTGGAAATGGCATGTCCTGAATGAAGCTGCAGTTTTAGAGGTTGGAATTATTAGACGTTCTGGTACAGTAAAAGCATCTACAGGTGCTTACAACCATTTGACGTTACAACTGCCCGAAAAAAAGTTGACTTATGACCCCATGGTCACATGATCAGAATTCAGACGTTTGGCAACTGGTTCATATTTAGGACGGTCGCAGTGTCCTGGGCAGTGGTGGGATTCAAATATGTGAACAACCGGTTCTCTGTGTGGATGCCACTTCCGGAAGTCCATTCTGGTCCTGGGCAACAAAAAATTAGCTACCGGTTCTGCCAAAGTGGTGCGAACTGCCAGAATCCTACCACAGGAAGGGAGGGAGGAAGGAAGGAAGGAAAGGAAGGAAGGAAGGAAGGAAGGAAGGAAGGAAGGAAGGAAGGAAGGAAGGAAGGGATTCAAATATGTCAACAACCGGTTCTCTGTGGATGCCACTTCCGGAAGTCCATTCTGGGCCTGAGCAACAAAAAATTAGCTACTGGTTCTGCTGAAGTGGTGCAAACTGGCTGAATCCCACCACTGGTCCCGGGGTCACGTAAATCACCTTTTGCCACCTTCTGACAAGCAAAGTCAATGGGGAAGCCAGATTCGCTTATTAACCACACAAATTTGTGGGTTCCCAACCAGGGGTGCAAGACGATATTCCAGGGGGTGCAAAAACTTGGTTTTTCAAAATTATAGTATATATGCATAATTTGTTGCTGTTATTTTGAACTTTTGTAAGGGGTGCGAGAATATATCAGAAGCGTTCTAGGGGTGTGGGGTATAGAAAAGGTTGGGAACCACTGCATTAACTGAACCACTGCAGTGATTCACTTAACAACTGTGGCCACAAAGGTCGTAAAATAGGACACAACTCAAATATCTCACTTCGCAACAGAAATTTGGGTTCAGTTATGGTCGTTAAGTCGAGGACTGCCTGTATAAGTTTGAAATTCAAGTTGAGTGTAGAAAAACAAGAGTCTTTGTTTGGAATGATGCAGTAGGAATGACGTTTTCAGGCCACTCAAAAGCACTTCTCTTTATCCAGCGAAGCATTCAGCAACCCGTTTGGCAGCTCTGGAGGGAATCACAAGATTTAGCGAGTGGCTCCAAAATAGCCCTCTTGTGGTTTTTGTTCTCCCTCTTTCTACTTAAAATCACGCGTAGCACCTTGCACCAAAACTTGAGATTCCTCCTGTGAGGAAAGGAAGCGTAGTGTCCTTGGAACATACCCTAAAACAGGTCCCCAACCTTGTCAACTTTAAGACTTGTGGACTTCAACTACCAGAATCCCTCAGCCAGCTTGGTTGGCTGAGGAATTCTGGGAGCTGGAGTCCACAAGTCTTAAAGTTGACAAGGTTGGAGACCGCTACCCTAAAAGACTATGCCAGACACCTTACACAAGCATCTTTTTTTTTTCTGGATTGCCTTCAATTTGTTTGCCTAGTGGCCTCCCTTTCACGTTCCACTGGAGGAATCTGAAATTGCCCACTATAACATGGGTCCCCAACTCCTGGTCCATGGACCAGCATTGGGCCACAGCCTGCCAGAAACCGGGCTGTGCAAACAAGCAAAGCCCCATCCGTGGGATGCAGGTAGCATGCGAAACCAAGCCCCAGTCCCTGGGGCCCAAAAGGTTAGGGGCCGCTGCATTATAATATAAAGGGTTCAACCATTGCAGACTGCTTCTATTTATATTCCTTTGGCTTTCTTAGTTTTATGTAGAATATTTTTATCCCACTTTTTAATAGGCGATGCCACTAGCAAAGTTTACAAAGAACCCATGTCAAAAAGAATTTTTAAAAAAATGTTGCCTCCCTAAAAGACACTTCTAGCAATAGCCAAGGTAAACATATGTCATTCGTTACAAGTCCATCAGAACAGTCCTGGTGTATGTATGGGGGAAAAAAGTTTTCAAAATACATGTATTCTTGGAAATAATATTCTGTAACTAAGAAACTGCTATCTCTATGTTCACCCTCATACTCTCTGAAGTAAGGGCATCTGGAAGCAAATCTTTTAGTTAATGGTATAATGTTTTTTTGCAGGATCATATTCGTAAGACTACAGAATTTGCAGTCAGAAACTATGGAATTGGGAGGGGGGAGTGTAACCTTAATTACGCATCCCCAGTTATGCTGAAGGTATGGCTAGACACAGAATAGCTGTGATAAGGTCCTGGATGTAAATAGAGGACAGGAAACTTATTTAAGACATTGTATGCAATGCAAAATTAAAAGATGCTTGCTCCTGGGGAGGAAAGCTATGGCAAATCTAGATAGCATACTAAAAAGCAGAGACATCACCCTGCCAACAAAAGTGCGTATAGTCAAGGCCATGGTTTTCCCAGTTGCAATGTATGGCTGTGAAAGTTGGACCATAAGAAAGGCTGAGTGCAAAAGAATTGAGGCCTTTGAACTATGGTGCTGGAGAAGACTCCTGCGAGTCCCTTGGACTGCAAGGCGATCAAACCGGTCAGTCCTAGAGGAGAACCCGACTGCTCTTTAGAAGGCCAGATCCTGAAGTTGAAACTCAAGTACTTTGGCCATCTAATAAGAAGGAAGGACTCACTGGAGAAGAGCCTAATGCTGGGAAAGATCGAGGGCAATAGAAGAAGGGGACGACAGAGAATAAGGTGGCTGGATGGAGTGACTGAAGCAGTAGGCATAAGCTTAAATGGACTCCAGAAAATGGTAGAGGACAGGAAGACGTGGAGGAACGTTGTCCATGGGGTCGCGATAGATCGGACATGACTTCGCAACTAACAACGACGCAAGGGACAGACTACAACTGCTGCTCAGGTGCTATAATGGTATATAACAGGGGCCTTCAAACTTGGGTCTTTTATGACTTGTGGACTTCAACTCCCAGAATTCCTCAGCAACATGCCTGTCTGAGGAATTCTGGGAGTTGAAATCCACAAGTCATAAAAGGGCCAAGTTTGAAAACCCCTGGTATATAAGAAAGATCTTGGGAGGCTGGAAGAAGAAGTACTGCTAAGGAAACTCAGATAGGAGACAGCATAGCCCACAGCTGGATACTGGGTTGAGCACGAGGCTCAGAAGGGACCCTCGCTAGAGAGACAGAGAGGCCAAAACCAACTGGGGTAAGGTCTCTTCCTTACATGCTATTATATATTTTATTCTCTCTGATAGCAGAACCCAACATGGATTTCACAAAGGACAAGCCAATTAATCTAAAAACAAAAAACCCAGAAATGATTTTTCACATTGTTCCCTCTTCCACATTATTAGAACATTCCTCCACACATTAATTGCCCCTAGTGCAGGGGTGGGGAACCTTGGCTCTTTTATGTTTTGTGGACTTCAACTCCCAGAATTCCTGAGCCTCTCTCTCTCTCCCTCTCCCTCTCCCTCTCCCAGAAATCTCTTCTATCCAGGCAAGCACTTGTGGAAACAGCCTGATACCCTCTCTGTTCCTAGAGACCCCCATGTACCTTCCCCACATTCAGCGGTCAGAATTCCCCAGCCAGCAAGTTGCCAAGGTTGAGAATCTCTGTGCTAAGGTAATAATTGAAACAGTTAAAAGGATTGGCAGCATATACTGATAAACTACAGCAGGGGTCTGCAACCTTGACAACTTTAAGACTTGTGGACTTCAGCATAGCTGGCTGAGGAATTCTGGGAACTGAAGTCCACAAGTCTTAAAGTTGTCAAGGTTGCAGACCCCTGAACTGCAGGTAATCCTGAATTTACGACCATCACTGAGCCCAAAATTTCTGTCGCTAAGCAACAGTTGTTAAGTGAGTTTTGCCCCATTTTACGACTTTTCTTGCCCCCGTTGTTAAGTGAATCGCTACAGTTGTTAAGTGAATCTGGCTCCCTCATTGACTTTGCTCGTCAAAAGATCACCAAAGGTGATCACATGACCCTGGGACACTGCAGCCGTCATAAACATGAGCCAATTGTCAACCGTCTTGATTTTTTTTAATTTTATTTTTGTTAATCACGAGACTATGGGATGCTGCAGTAGTCCTAAGTGTGAGAAACCATCACTTTTTTCAGTGCCGTTCTAACTTTACATGGTTACTGAATCGTAAGTCGAGGACTGTGTTGGGCTGTGCGTTATTTTTGCACATTTGTTTTTTAAAAAAAGAAACTGCTGTTGTTTTAAGAATCAGAATCGGCTCGCTTACTGCTTCCTCCCATCCCGTCCCGTTCACGCACTCCCACGGCCTTTCCTCTTGTTCGTTTACACTGTTGCTGATGCTCAAAAGTGTGTAAATCTGATTCCTCTCCCGCTTCTCATTTGGGTAGACGCAGCAGCGAGTCTCCGTTTCCACATTTCTCAGCTTTGTGGCGGCTTTGTCAAAGTTGTGGTCGCTTCGGTTTGGTCCAGAGGAATTCATAACAGTTGCTGTCACTGCAGGTTGCGCCTCTTCTGCCTACAAGGTGGACGAGGATGGATTTTATATCAGCAAACTCAAAACAGGTGTAACAGGTGCTTTTGAACTCAGGGCCTCTTTAACTCCCCCCCCCTTGTAGGCAAGGCACTCTGTACCTGCTCAGGAGCTTCGGGCAGCATTTTGCCTGGGCTTTCCTCCGAAGCCAGGCCTGGCAGGGGCCGGGCCGCCCGTTACCTCGGCGGCGCTCTTCTCCTGCTCAGCAGCATCTGGTCCCCGGCTGCTTTCCGCGGAGGGGGTTCCGCGCGCGCCCGGGATAACCGTTAGTTTGGCGGCCCTCCCCGCGCCCTGTTCCGGGGCCTCTGTGCTCCGGGAGCAGAGCAGGCAGGGTCGGGGGAAGGGGCGGCCCTCTGCACCCGCTCAGGAGCCCGCCTGCCTCCCTGCACTCACCCCATAATCCCGCGTGCCGTCCGGCCGATCCTCGGGCTGCTTCCCCGTCTCCCCTCCCCGCCCGCCACGCCCGTGTCCCGCCGCCTCCGAGAGCTCCGCCGCCGCCGTTCAGCCGCTCAGGGGGAGGCGAGGAGGACGCCGCGGCCGCCAGGAGTAGGACGGGCTCGGCTGGCGTCGGGCGCGGCGCTGCCGGGGAGGGGGAGCCGCCGATGCGATCACAGTCCCCGCGCCGCCCCCCGCCGCGGCCGTTGCCGGGCGACGGGAGCAGCCGCGGGGAGGAGGGGGCCGCCCGTCAGCGGACGAGGGGGGGGGGGGTCTGCGGGGAGGAGGAGGTCTCACCGTCCCGGGTCCCGAGCATCTTCTGCGGGCAGCCCAGGTTTAATACGGAGCCTCCCCGCAATCCTGGAGCCCGGGATGCCCGCGTAGGAATTAAGGGAGATGTAAAGGCTTCCGTCGATTCACGTATGGGTGTCTGCAAATATATGTCGTCTTTTGGAAACGTTTTTGTCCTCCTCTCTGTTTTAGTTTTTCTCTCTTACCATGTTGTGTGCATCCTTTTTCTTAGCTTTTTGTACATATGGAGGGTGGAGGGATGGATGGATAATGGGAAGGAAGGAAGGAAGGAAGGAAGGAAGGAAGGAAGGAAGGAAGGAAGGAAGGAAGGAAGGAAGGAAGGAAGGAAGGAAGGAAGGAAAATAGTGGGAGGAGGGAAAAAGGATGGATGGGTGGATGGATGGATAATGGGAAGGAAGGGAGGGAAGAAGGAAGGAAGGAAGGAAGGAAGGAAGGAAAATAGTGGGAGGAGGGAAAAAGGATGGATGGATGGATGGATGGATGGATGGATGGATGGATAATGGGAGGGAAGGAAGGAAGGAAAATAGTGGGAGGAGGGAAAAATGGATGGATGGATGGATGGATGCATGGAAGGAAGGAAGGAAGGAAAGGAAGGAAGGAAGGAAGGAAGGAAGGAAGGCTTTTCTAAGCTGCAGATGCACGAAGTGAGTTCTGGTGATGAGCTGCCACTCAGGAAAGCTTCTGCCTTTTAATCAAATGGGTTAGCAGGAAAAGGAGCTACCAGACTCCTGATTCTTGGCAACTGTGAAGTCTTATCACTATTGTTGTTGTTATGCCAGCATAATGCCTAATATTGTGGTTAAATTGAGGGCTGGCCCATGGGAGCACCCAAGTTCAGCTTGAACTCTCCTTTGGGCCAGGCACGCTCCATGCCAACCTGCCTCTGGGGGCGGGGGGAGTTGCTGTGCTAAAGAAAAGGCAGATGTAAGTCCCATAATGGAAGAATGATTGGCAATCACTGTTTCTCCTCTAACTTTCAAATGTAAAATGAGCAGGATTAGAAAAACTGACCTAGATGCACTAATTTTGTTTTGCCAGGGCTTGTTTCTCTAAAGAAAATACACATCCACACAAGTCTCATTGCCTGTTTCTCTCAAAGTGCCTCGTACTCAAGTCACTGGGTCTTAATCCCAGATTAACTACCTTCTTTAATTGTGCTCTCCCCATGTGTTGGCCTACAACGTCCGAAATCCTTACCCAATTATAGTTATAATCCAAGACAGAGAGAAAATGGTTGCATAGGACTTTATCATTTATTCATTGTACTATATTTATGTCCTTCTTTCCTTCTAAGGAACTGCTAAGATGGTCTTTTTAAGATACCCAAAAATGTCTTTTGAGATTCCCAATGATCAAAACATGTCCTTTAAAAACTCTACCATAATTCTTCTAATAATTTAAAGCAAGGGTCTTCAAACCTGGCACCTTTAAGACTTGTGGACTTCAACTCCCTGAATTCCTCAGCCAGAATGGTTTAAAGTTGCCAAGTTTGGAGACCCCTGATCTATGGAGGCTCTCAATCATCTAAGTCATAATTGTCCCAAAACTGGTTTTTTCCAAAAGTCAACTGAACTTTCTTGGTTTTTTCTTTGAAAATGTTTCACTTCTCATCCAAGAAGCTTCTTCATTTCATCAGTTCAGTTCTTCAGAACTGAAGACGCTTTCTTTTTCAAAAAACAAGAAAGCCCAGTTGCCTTTTGGAAAAGCATCTTGGGGATATAGGATTCAAGGTATCTTAATATTGTACTCAACTCCCAACCTGTTGTCTCTATTTTTCTGAAAGAGAGAAGTGCTGAAGAATCCACTTTATCTCACCCCAACCATGTCATTAAATTAAACTAGATATCAGATATAGGATCAGTCATGATGGGCAAGATTTGAGATTTGAGAAGATGATTGATCTCACTCCCCATCCAATCTTAGATTATTTCTTCCGTTTCATTGCAACACTCCAACAAGAATTAGATTCCCACCCATATGACATAGATAATGCTTGTCATTGTTAGGGCAAAACACTGGATAGATTGTAGTTATAAAAATATATGATTGACGCAATGATAACGCAGGCACAATAATAGACATCTATATAGTCATCTCTCTGTAAAAGTTCTTATTTGCCATATATCTTTCCCTTGAGCTCATGACTATTAAAAATAAGGACAACCTACATCCAGAATGAGGGTTTTGTTGGTTTTTTTATGGAGAGAGGTTCCAAAATATAAAGTCATAAAAAGGCACAAATAACAATAAAAAAAGAACACAATCTCAATGTCACTCCTGTTAACCGAAATATCGACGAAAAGTCAACTAAACTTTCTTGGTTTTTTTTCTTTGAAAATGTTTCACTTCTCATCCAAGAAGCTTCTTCAGTTCTTCAGTTCAGTTCTCCAGAACTGAAGAAGCTTCTTAGATGAGAAGTGAAACCTTTTCAAAGAAAAAAAAAAACAAGAAAGCCCAGTTGCTTTTTGGAAAAGCACCTTTGGGATAAAGGATTAGAACTCACAGTCACCTGGTTTTTAGCCTGGCGCCTTTAGCACGAGACTAAACTGGTTTAATTAAGGGTTTTGTTAAAGAAGCCTAGATAAATATTGAGATTTTATTACAAACAATGTATTTAGAAAATGCAATTAAACAGATGTGCATCCTTTGGAATCCAGTATATCTGAAAATCCATTTTAGAAAAGCACAGAGTTTAACAGTGATTACAAACTGGTCATGCATCATGAAAACAGTGTCACCTAGGAAATGCTAGCTCAGCTTTATGTGGGATTATGAGCATGGAACATTTTCTTTGAAGGCAGAAAAGGGTTTTGAATGTCTTATTAAAACACTTAGCTTAAGTAAGAGTAGGAGTGTGATCAAAGTACAGTTCCTACTAATCTCTACTCCTTCTCCTTTATGAGCAAGTATTTAATTACTCCGTGACATTCACGATGAGCGAAACACAATCCTTTTGAGTCACAAAAGAGCTTCTTTGACAAGCAATCAACAATAACAGATTTTATAGCCAAGATTGATTTGTAATGACACGTTATGTTTCCATTGTTAAAAAGTTTGTAAACTTCTCCTCAACTAAGGTAACAAATTCTGAGCTGGTTTATCCTAACTTGCAACATAAAACAGCTTTGTCTTCCTTCTCATACAATGTAAAGTGGCATCTATACATATTAGCTAATCAAATTAAAAAAAAAAATTAAAACTCAGTTTTAAATTCTGCTTCCTTGCCCCTTCTGAATATTCACAAAAACCTTTTTAAAAGTAATAGGTACTTATTTCATATGTACATATGTATATAGGTCTGCACACCCACATTCTCCAGCAGATCAAAATATAATTTAATATCTGCTTTAAAGAATTTTAGTCAATTTGGTTAACACAAACTCTTAATTCAACGTTACCCCTCCCCTGTGACTAGAAAGCAAGGCAATTGGATCAGTTTCACTGCCATCACAGTAACCTTCTATGGCCGTCTTAAATCTTTTCAAACCCTTGGACATATCTTCTTTTAGATATTTTCTCTTCCTTAAATCTCCTGCATGTCAGAAACGAGCCTGTCTGGGGGGGGGGGAAGTCTGGAAGTCCACCTGACTCTACTGGCATAAAAATGTAGTGGCTCTGATTGCATCTTGCAAATGAAAGATGTGGCTGCTTAGTTATTGCTAGTGGGGCAAAATAGTCACAACACACGATTGTTCTTAATACGGATAACCCTCGGCTTACAAACATTCACATATGACTGTTTGAAGTTACAACGGCACTGATTAAAGGGACATGATAAAAGTGACTTTCACACTTCACAATAGTTTCAGCATCCCCACCATGGTCACATGATCAAAATCCACACCTTTGGCAGCCAACTCGTATTTATGATGGTGTCCTGTGATCCCCTTTTGCGACCTTCTGACAAGCAAAGTCAATGGGGGAAGCCGGATTCACCTAACAACCCTGTAACTAACTTTGCAACCGCAGTGATTCACTTAACGACTGTGGCAAGAAAGGTCATAAAATAGTGCAAAATTCACTTAACGGCTGTCTTGCTGGGCAACAGAAATTTTGGGCTCAGTTGTGGTCATAAGTTGAGGACTACCTGTAAGGACATATAATGTCTACTGCCAATCACTGGCTGCCCGAAATGGGTTCGCTCATAAATGATGCAGTTTCCTTTGCCTCGATTTGTTGCCATCAATACACTCAGGGGTCTTCAAACTTGGCCCTTTTATGACTTGTGGACTTCAACTCCCAGAATTCCTCAGCCAGGCACGTGCCTGGCTGAGGAATTCTGGGAGTTGAAGTCCACAAGTCATAAAAGGGCCAAGTTTGAAGACCCCTGAATACACTGAACTACAGCAGGAGGAATTCAGGCTGGGAAAGGCCAGTCTCCCTATAGGAGCTACTGCTGTTATCCACCCTGGGTCTCAATATTAGGAAGAGAGCTGGGGCTGGCAGCAAGCTATCTCTGCAGTTGCTTTGATTTTATGGCCACCTGCTACCCTCCAAGTTGAACTTCTGCTCTCCAGCCAGCCAGGCTGATGACAAGAGATTGTGAAGCTTAGCCTGAAGCATTTGGAAGACACCCAACTGCATATCATCAGCTGACAGCCATAGAGTCGGTTAGCACTCTTCCAGAGCAACGTTTCTGAAGCTCAGCAACTTTAAAAAGTGTGGACTTCAAACTCCCAGAATGCTGGCTGTGGAATTCTGGGAAATGAAGTCCACACCTCTTAAAAGTTGCTGTGGTTAAGAAATAGAAATGACCTCTTCTTTAAAGGTGCAGCGCTGGTTTACAGAAGATGTCAATCTTATATCAAGAAAGATCGCTTCGGATTCTGTTTTAATACATATATACATACATACATATATATATACATACACACACATAGACGACTGCATTTTATAGCTTAGCTTGGGTTTCCTAGAAACCACTCCAGGTTATTGGAAGTCATTAATCAGCTGGAAGGTGTTTCTTGAAAGAAAGAAAAAAAAAAGGCAAACACTTCCAAGCTGTTGCTAAGTAAACATTATGCCCAGAAAGTTCCCAGGAGCAAAGCACAATTTGTAAGAGGCTTTATGTTTTGTCTCTGGTGACTTAGAGCAGCACCAGACATGGCTAACGTGACAAAAAGCATGTCCTCATCCCTGCAATCTCGGCACAGTAATGACTGAATAGCTCTAGAGGAGATCCCATCTCAGTTCTTGAATGAGGATGGCACAGCAGGATTACTGCATTGGCACGTTCTCAGGATTCCCTCCACAAATAGACAGTACGGTAATATCTTCAATATCTTGGTCTAGATAGGGGTCTCCAAATTTGGCAACTTTAAGACTCATTGCAGGCTGGGGAATTTTGGGAGTGTCCACAAGTCTTAAAGTTGCCAAGTCTAGTCTAAAAGATAAAGAGGGCTTTAAAAAAAAAAAGAATTAACTGTGCCCCCTTCCTCCCCAACAGACTGTTAATCTGAGGGTTTGTGTGTTAAATTCAAGGGTTTGAAGACCCTTGACATAAATAGTGCCATATGCAATAAACCCTTGAATTTAACACAGTGTGCCTGGCTGAGGAATTCTGGGAGTTGAAGTCCACAAGTCATAAAAGGGCCAAGTTTGAAGACCCCTGATTTATGTCAACTGCACAGTGATGAAAAGGGTATAGAGATTAGTGCAAATGACAGAAATTTGGATTTCTCCAACACTCTGCCCAGTGGTGGGATTCAAATATGTGAACAACCGGTTCTCTGTGTGGATGCCACTTCCGGAAGTCCATTCTGGTCCTGGGCAACAAAAAATTAGCTACCGGTTCTGCTGAGCCAGTGCAAACCGGCTGAATCCCACCACTGACTCTGCCCCTCCCTTCCCTGCCCCCTTTATATCTTCCAGAAAACCTTCCTTGGCATGGCATAATTTGCAGGTGTTGAAAACATCAAAGGAACTGGCTCTGCCATCTCACCTGAGTGTGCAGCCGTGGGACTGCTTAGCACCCTGAATGCCCTCCCCTGCCTTTTAATTAACTTTGAATGCCATTTTAAATTTTATATTCCATTTTTATGTTTTTAATGTTTTATTTGAACACTGCCCGGAGTCCTCTGTGAAGGAGATCCATAGTTCCTACATTTATTTATTTATTTATTCGTGTCAGGAGCATCGTTATTACAATTTCATGCATAGGTATGGATACAAACATTAAGAACCTAAAATTTAAAATGTATAAAAGCCTAATTTAGGCAGTGCTTGCTCAGAAGCGTGCAACGTCAATTGCGTTCTGTTGCACTGCCATAAGGTCCTCAAGAGTACATGGGGCAGAAAACAAGTGTACAGGCGTGTGGTACTTTGCAGATCTCCACATTCACAATAGTGTCAGGATCTCCATTGTGGGCCTGGTGCCTTTGCTGGGTTCCTGCCATCAAAGGGGAAGGGAAGGGGGGCAGGCATTTTGGGGCAATCCACACCTGTGTATCTAATGGTGGGAAATGGGGAGGGGGAAGTGACAATGGAAGAGAACCAGATCACCAAACCAGCTGGTACCAGGATCTTCAAGGCCGTTTGCCTTGAAAAATGGAATGTTACCAGTTTCACACCTCAGAGCAGGGGTCTGCAACCTTGACAACTTTAAAGACTTGTGGACTTCAGCTCCCAGAATTCCTCAGCCAGCTTTGTGGGAGCTGAAGTCCACAAGTCTTAAAGTTGTCAAGTTGCAGACCCCTGCCTCAGAGTTTCTCCAAACATCTTACTGGCCTCACATTGGCTGGCTGGGGGACTGATTCTGGGGGGAGGGCTTGGGGGGTGCGGGAATACCAGATTCCGCCTGACTTTGCTGCAGCCAGTTTCTTTCAGTCAAAGTTCCTTTTCTTCAACTAAATGGAATCACGAATCTCGCTTTCCTGAGGGAGCAAGCTGGGGCAGGTCTGAAAAGTAGGCAGAAGTCACCAAGTATCCCCATTTATTCAAGGTGTCTCTTGATCTTGCTGTTCCTAAAGGTGATAGGTGTGTAGGTAGGTGGGTAGGCAGGAAGGCAGGCAGGCAAGTAGATTAAAATAGTCAGTTGCTTGAGGAAAAAAAATAGTGTTGGAGAAGACTCTTGAGAGTCCCTTGGACTGCAAGGAGATCAGATCAGTCAAACCTAAAGGATATCGACCCTGACTGTCCTTCTTTAGAAGGACTGATCCTGAAGCTGGAAGCTCAAATAACTTTGGCCAAAAAGGAGGAAGGGATGGCAGAGGATGAAATGATTAGATGGTGTCATCAACACTACCAAAAATATGGGAGACCATGGAGGACAGGGCAGCATGTAAGGTCGAGAAGAGTCGGACACGCTTAGCAACTGAACAAACGAGAGAGAAAAACTAGATAGCTTCACCTGCAACAAGGAGAGAAGGTCCTCTATTATGGGCAAAGGCTGCTTTAGGGGAACTGCAAAATCGAGCATCTTTTGAGAGAGGTCCTCCAAAATCAGCCATCTGAATCTGAGCCTGGCTCTAATGCTACGAGCATCCCTGCCCTAACAGATCTTCCCCCAAGGACAAATGCATTTATGAGAAAGAGCCGCCTACTGGTGCATTTATCATGCCTGAATGTCCATTTTATCTGAATCTACTAGTGAAAAATCATGAGCGAAGACTGTTGAAATGATCGAGATGCATGAATCGGGAAACTGGCTTGCGGGATTTCCCCTCGCTGAGGAATATGTCGATCTTATCTTTATTCTGTCTTGATATTATCTGTCTTGATATTATCCTTACCTTCTCAAGAAGCAACTGATGGAAACTGACCAAAGAGAAAAGCAACCTAGAACTAAGGAGAAACTTCCTGACAGCTAGAACAATTAACCAGTGGAACAACCTGCCTCCAGAAGCGGTGAATGCTCCAACCCTGGAAGTTTTTAAGAAGAGACTGAACAGCCATTTGTCTGAAATGGTATAGGGTTTCCTGCCTGAGCAGGGGGTTGGACTAGATGACCTCCAAGGTCCCTTCCAACTTTATTATTATTATTATTATTATTATTATTATTGTTGTTGTTGTTGTTGTTGTTGTTGTTGTTGTTGTTGTCATCTTTTTCATCTACTCATCTTTCCTACTACCTTCTCCTATTGGTATCTATGATTTATCACTTGTATCTTATGATTAGTGATTGTAACTATGATCTATGATATATGACCTACTGTATCACTTTTATGTACACTGAGAGCTTATGCACCGGAGACAAATTCCTTCTGTGTCCAGTCACTCTTGGCCAATAAGAATGAGAAAGCAGAATACTTAAGTATTAATTTTCAGGAGCTCATCCACTCTTCAGCCCCCTCCCCCCAAAAAAACAATTGTCGATCTAGCTACCTATAACTTTCTAGATGAGACTCGTATTAAAATCAAGCGCTGGCTAGAATAAGGTCCAGATGGGAAATGATTCAGAAGCTAGAAGGGAAGCAGCTCTGCCCGAAGCCTCTTGTTTCCGATGGAAGTCACGTTTTCCCTCCCACCAACTGCCCAGATCCCCTCCCGTTTCCCACGTCACCGTCCTTCAGTGAAAGCCTCAAGAATACAACACAGGAGGATCGGATTCGTACGACTTCGCCGCCCCGCCATAAAAACGGGTCGCGCCTGGTTCTGCTGCCCGTCCCACCAAGCGGGGCGCCCCTCGCATCCAGATGCTTCGGATCGCTTGACAGGCGAGACACCGAACTTTGCCGAGACAACTGCAGGAAAGGAGGAGTTTCCCCTCTTTCGGGGGCTGCGTCGCTGCCGCCCGAGTCTCCCTCCACGACCTCGGGCTCAAAAGAACCGGGCCCGGGACCGCCGAGAGCCGCCGCCGGCGAAGCGGAAGCCTTTGGCACGGGAAGGAGCGGCGGGGCAGGCCCCGGCCGCCGCGTTGAGCGAGCGGCTGTTCCCGCGGGGGATTCCCACGCGCCGCCCTGGCCCGCGTCCCCGTCTGAAGGACGCGGGGAGGGCGGAGGACGAGCGGCCCGAGCCGGCGGGGCCGACCCGCGGCCCGGCGCGTCTCCAGCTGACTGCAGGGCTCCGCCGCGTCAGGAGCCGGCGAGGCAGAAGCGGCGAGCGCGCCCGAGAGCCGCGGGGAAGGGCGGCAGCGGCGGCTCCAGAGGGCAGCCTGCTCCGGCGGCTATGCGCAGCCCGGGAGAGCCGGCAGGAGCCGCCGAGTGACGCCTCTCCTCTCCCCCCCCCCCGTCCCCGAGGAAGCCGGTCCGGCGGCGGCAGGATGGAGAAGGCCGGCTCCCTGCACGCCTCGGTGCCCGCGCCGCCGCCGCGCCTCTACCTGCCGCGCAACTTCAGCTGCAGCGCCTGCCTCTACGGCAGCCTGGCCGAGCCATGCAAGGGCGGCTGCAGCCCCGAGATCGAGGCGGTGGAGCCGCTGCCCGCGCCCGCCTCGCCGCCCGTCACCCGCGAAGCCGAGGCCGCCCGGTCGCCGCCGCCGCCGCCTCCTCCGCGCTCCCCTTCGCCGCCCCTCTCGTCGCCGCCGCCGGCCACCCGCGGCCGAGAGCCCACGCTCCCGCCCGTGCCGCCCAGCCCGACGCTCCGCCGCCGCGCCAAGTCGCTGCCCACGCCGGGCGAGCGGGGCCTCCGGCCGGCTTTGCAGCACAGCCCGTCGCGGCGCAAGACGGTGCGCTTCGCCGACTCGCTGGGGCTGGAGCTGACCGCCGTGCGCCACTTCTGCCAGGCCGACGTGCCGCGGGTGCCGCCGCCGCCGCCGCCGCCCCTGGCCGCCTCGCCTCTGCCGCGCGGCGCGGACCTGCTGAAGACGCGCAAGCCGCCGGCGCTGGGCGAGCTGGAGCCGGTGCTGTTCGGGCCGCCGGCGCCGGTGCTGGAGCCGCTCTTCCCGCCGCAGCCCGGGGCGGGCGCGGGCTTCGCGGAGCGCGTGCGGCAGCGCAAGGTGCAGCTGGAGTGGGTGCGCCCCGAGGCGGCCGGGCTGCGCGGCGCCGTGCGCGTCCTCAACCTGGCCTACGAGAAGAGCGTCTCCGTGCGCTACACGCTCAACCGCTGGGCCAGCTGCAACGAGGTGCCCGCCGCCTACCTGCCGCCGCCCGCCGCCGCCCACGACGGCCAGACGGACCGCTTCGCCTTCCACCTGCCCGTGGGCGCCGGCACCACGCTGCTCGAGTTCGCCGTGCGCTACCGCGTGGCCGACACCGAGTACTGGGACAACAACGAGGGACACAACTACAAACTGCGAGGCAGGCAGCGGCCCGACGGCCAGGAACCCGACGGCGGCGGCGCCTGGATCCACTTCATCTGAACCGGCCTTGGCTCGGGTCTCTCCGGGACTCCCCCGGGGGAGGGGGGAAAGCGGGCGCCTGCCTTCCTTGCTTCGACGGGGAAAGGATCGAGGAGCGCGGAAGCGTGACGGCCCTCTCCCCCATTTTTATTTAAGTGCTGAAGCGGAAAAACTACCCTTCGGAGGGCAATTGTGCAGAAGAATGGTTCAGCCGAGGGGCTTGACGTGGGGGGGCAGCCCCTGTGTCCCCTTGTCTGGGCTTGGAAACGAAGCTGTGCTTGGTCTGGTTAGAGCCTGAATGGGAGACCACTGAGAAATCCCACAGACTAGGCTAGATGAGTAAATTGGTACATCAAGTCAACTCAACTCAGCTCATTGA
Organism: Azemiops feae; assembly: GCA_023970755.1. Lineage (NCBI taxonomy): Eukaryota > Metazoa > Chordata > Lepidosauria > Squamata > Viperidae > Azemiops > Azemiops feae. Next base: position 37,723 of record JALGBA010000702.1, on the reverse strand, counting down.
GTTGAGCTTGAAGTTGATGTCTTTACTTCCCTTTCCGGGGGGGGGGGTGTGCATTTTTTTCCCAAGAGGTCAGGAGGGGCTGGGATTGTTCCCTTTTGACTTGCCCCATAATTAACCTGCCAGAGACCTCTTCCTTTTGCCAGCTCCTTGACTTGCCAGAGTAAATCCGATTAAATGTCTGACTTCTTCAAATGCCTAATCTGTAACTAATTAGAATTACTGGGAGAAGCCGAAACAGCTGCCTCCTGTCTGGGAAGAAAATAAAATTCCTCCATCATGGAAACAGAATGAAGACAAGCCTTTCTGCCTCCTCCCACCCAGGTCACTTTTCTATGGGGAGGGGATTTCAAGAGGGGAGAGTGACCCACTCTAAGAGCCTTTTTCTGAATTTGAGATGTTGCAGGCGTAAATTGCCTAGGTGATTTGAAATGCAAATTTCTAGCGAAAGTTCCCCTATTGGTTTTTTTTTCTCAACTGAAACAATCTTCTAAAATAAACATCAGGGACAACCTTATCAGATTGGCTGGACACTGGTGATATCACAACCCATTTTCACTTCCTCCCTAAAAACAGCTTTTTCATCCCTGTTAAATCTACTGTACCTTTCCCCCCCCCCTCAAAAAAAAGGGAACAAATGAAAGTTTGTTTAGCTGGATCAACACATCCTTTTCAGGTGTACTCCTCAGAGCTGTTGAACTTCACATAATTCAAGGACATCCAGGTGTCCTTGGGAGAGTCGAAAGTCTAACACTTCTGAAGCACACCAGAATGAGAAAGATGGATGGGAATGGATTTTATTTTATTTTTTTAATCCTGCCAGCAATGGCAAGAAGAAGAAAAAAACCACCTGAGTCCTGCTTTGAGAAGGATCACAAAGGTTAAGGAAAGGGCTGGGAGAAAAAAAATTCCTGTTTTGCATGCCTGCCTGCCTGCTCTTTGTTGCAACATTTGTCTAATATGTAGATGATCTCAACTAACCATTCCAAAGCTGCGTGGGAGCAGCCTTGTCCATGTCTGGTTGTGCTCCAGTTTGACGGATCTGAGGCTTGTACTTCCGTTCCATCAAAGGCTCTGCACCTTCGTGCCTGAAAGGTTATCACTGAGATTTTTCAACATCTGGGAACCTCTGACTTTATTCAAATTCCCGCAGCCTTCTCTCTTCCTCAAGCTGGTCTGGACCATAAGACCTTGTCTAGTGTTCTCACGGGTATCTTTTCCTCTGCCACTTCTTCCCTTGCTGTCGCTGAGTTGTGAAATGCTCCTGATTTATACTTAGGCCGCCAGATGATATTTTTTTGGAAAAGTGCGTGCTTCCGAGTTAAATACAGATGGTCTATATTTTATATTTGGAGAGTTACAAGTGGGGGAGGGGAGGGGAAAAGAGAAGCTGGTTCAGGCTTCCTTTAGAGCAGGGGTCTTCAAACTCGGCCCTTTTATGACTTGTGGACTTCAACTCCCAGAATTCCTCAGCCAGCGTGCCTGGCTGAGGAATTCTGGGAGTTGAAGTCCACAAGTCATAAAAGGGCCGAGTTTGAAGACCCCTGCTTTAGAGGAAGAACATGCAACTATTCAGAAATATGTGTTGTAATGACTGGCAAATATTGTTTCTTAGGGTACCCGTTTCTTTTTTTCTCCCTTCCTTGATCGTTACAAAACCTGAAGATCTTAGGCCAAGCTATAAAGGAGGGGAAATGACTTGATAGTGTTGTTGAGGTGGTGTTTGGAGCAGACTTGGAAAATCTAACTTCAATTCCTGAGCTTTTCTAGGAATAACAGTCAAATTTTGGGTCATCAGTACATTTTTGTTTTGTTTTGTTTTAAGGAGCCAAAAAATTAAAGCTAAGAAGCTGGGTTGCCAAGCAGCTGGAAGTAAGGTAGCCCTGATTGATAAAGTTGATCTTCCATATTGGGGAAAAAATGTGGAATTTCAGAGGAGATGTTACCATAATACCAGAGTGTCAGCCCTTTGAGGTAGACCACGTCAAGAAATAGATACTGCAGACATACCAGACATTAGCATTATTATTGTAGGGCATAATGACACAATCTTGAAAGCCTAACTTATTGTTTATTTGCCCCATCTTATACTGAAGAAAATCAAGGAAGAATTACTATGAGTTTCTTCCTTACCCTATCTTCTTTCCTGGGATAGAGACCTCTTTTCTGAAACTCCCTTCTTAACGGGTTGCTCATTCTGAACCCCAGCTTTACAATCCTTCACCCAGAACTAAACGTCACATTCCATGGATGTTTGGTTCCAAATTAAATGCTCCTGCAGAACAAGTGCGATGACAAAAGGGGGCCTAGAATTGTAGCCTTTGGTTTCATGACCAACCCTGTTCCTAACAAACAGAGGATAAGCTGATTCAGACCGAAGGTCTACCTTTCTTTTCCTTGGGTATGTTCAGATAAGGGCTGCACAGCCATCTATCAGGGAAGCTTGAATTGGGATACTGGCATTACGGTAGCAGGAAGCTAGAGGCCTTTGTGATACCTTCCTGTTCTATTTTATATCCTGTCATCTAGTTCAGAGGTCCCCAACCTTTTGGGCACCAGGATCCAGTTCCGTGGAGAGAGGTTTTTCCGTGGACCGGAGGGTGTGTGGTTTTGTGTGCTGCCTGCATCCCGCGGATGGGGCTTTGCTTGTCTGTGCGGACCGGTTGCTGGCATGCCGCGGCCTGGTACTGGTCCACGGACCGGGGTTTGGGGAGCCCTGAACTAGTTGGACACCATGGCTCACTCAGTCAGAAGGGCAAGACAGCGTATTAGCCACGTATTCGTGCTTGACCACAATCTCTTCCTGTGGAAAATATACCTTAGCCATAATAAGTAATAGGTCTGTGCAAAGTATTTGGAGGGGCATTCTCTGAAGGAGAGAAGAGCCACCCACAGCTGCTGCTCAGAGCATCGAGGTGACCACATCCTTCAAGATCTCAGCCACTTGAATTTCTGAGCACACACCTACGCCACTGAGACCTTTCGTGGCCACGTCGATGCAAGCATCTTCAACAACAGAGATGGATGCTTTGTTGGTCTGCAGCCCCCACCACCACCCCTGTTCCCCCAAATGCAGTGCACAGGCCATTCACTAGTAGTCTCTGAAAGCCTTATTCACCTTGAATTTTTAATCTTTTTTAAACTGGATGAATCAGGTTCTGGAAACAGGGGAGTATTGGAAAAAAGGGGAGGGGGAGATCCTTTTTCCTATTTGCTGTATCTTAATCAAGCATACTTTAAGGGGGGCGGGGGAGAACCTGAATAACTAAAGAAAGCAGTGAGGGATCTAGCGTCTCGCTTAGATTTCCGATGGTGTGATCTAAGGAACTGAATATTTGAAATAATTCTTTTTGTAGCCTTTCCTCCAGGAGTTGTACATAGGAAGTCTGTGGAGGCTTAAGCTTTCACCCGGCAAATACATCATGTGTCTTCAGCTATATGCACAGTGGCATTCTTTGTGGGCATTCTGATTTGCAAATGCGTCTGTATAATTTGACTGCTGTTATTTATTACGACTGCAGCACCTGTGCCCTGTAAAACACCATTTAATTCTGTGGGGAAAGGTGTGTGCAGCACATAAACCACAGCGGTAAATTTCATAGAAACTTCAGAGAAAAAATGGACGTTTTGATATTAGGGGGGGAAAATAATGGAATCAGAATTTCTAATTGGTTTTCTATCAGATGCCAAGCAGAAATCTTTTTATTTCTTTTTGAATTCTTGATGGTGGAGGAACACTGAGAAAGGAAGGTTGACTTTTGGTATCTCTCTTAAATAGAAACTTAGTAAAGATATAATGCAGATTGTTTATCTTAACAAAGTCCCGTGCCATTAATCAGATGATTAAATTGAATCCAATAGGCTCAAGTTAAGTGCCCTTTTCATCTTGTGAATTATAAACCAATATGAAGAAGAAAAGCCCCATCTCAAATGTTATTTAAGTACATTTCTACATAGTGGAGGAATCCTAGCCTTGTTTTAATTGTCTGGGCTGTTCAGTGGATCTCTGTTTCACTGGCTAAATGCTTCTCTTTTAGAAACCCCTTCCTCAAGTGAAAAACCAAAGAGCTAGAAAGCACGAACCATCAATGCTGTTGGGGACACAATCCAGCCATGTCTTGAATTGTAGGGGGTGCCCAAGACACCCCCCCCCTTCAACCGAACTGGATTAGAGAAAACCTTAACGAATTGTATCCAAGGTCTTTTTTTGGGGTTTTGTTAAAGAAATCCAAATATATATTTTTTTTTCAGCAGCTTATGGCTTAATACAAAAGTGCAAAAAGAGCAGCGTATTTTAGCACAGCTTCTGATAGCTGCCAGCCATTCTGCAATTTATATTTTTCACCATTTAGGCTGCCATCCTCTAGCTGTTCCTTATGGCATTCTCACAGACAGGCAAATTACCCTGCATGGCTGATAAAGCGTAACTAAACCCTCACCCATCTGAGCTGCAAGATTTGTCCCTGTGTAATAGTTAATCCGGATGTTTGCAACCCAGCCCTTATTCAGCTATAAGCTATTTTGACTACTGCCCATTCCATTCAGGACCAATGTATACTTAGATAGGGAAGGTGTTTATTTTTATATAACAGTGTTTTAATAATTATCAGCCGTCAGTTCTGAAAGACATTGAGAACAATATGTATATAGGTATAGGTATGTATATAGATCTTACCTTTATATATCCAAATGCTATATAGAGCTTGGTCAGTTTGACTCAGACTGCATACTTAAAGCTCTTCATGATCCAGGCTAGTAATGCATCTCTTCTCTTGTAATCCAAATGTCTTAATACGTGCTTGCCTATCAAATAGTACAGCGATAATATTGCACTAGTTGCTTAATAACCAGCAAAGAGTATTTATGATTTATGCTGCTGTCTCCAATTCTTGGTGTTCTAGAATGAGCTTTCATGCACTGCAGTTAATGCACTTTGGTTTGATGTCTGTCAAGCTTTTTCTCACCTGTACTTAATCCTGGAATAGTTTTATCCTGTCATGGGGGATTGTCAGAAAAGTCAAAATGAGGGCTACAGGGGGCCATGAAAACAGGCTCAATTTCTATTGTATTGTTGGACTTTTGATTATTATTTTTTTGCACTGTTTTTTCAGCCACATCCTCAGGATGTTGGCTACATCTTGTCTCCAGCCCTTGAACAAGCCAACCTCAATTGTCTTTACAGCCAGAATTAAAATGCTGGTTTGGCCCATCCAAGGGAAGCCTCTAAGCGTGTCAGATTAGTTGGGCTTTGCCATTATCTTGCAAAAAACTTGCATGATTGGAAGTGACGGGGCACAGGAGTGGGAATAATAATCTTGTGCCAGCGTAATTGTTGTTGTTGTTGTTTTTTGGCCAATTCAAGGATGACTAGAGATTGTTTCAACTTGGCTGTGGGGAAAGGGCCTGAATCTCCAAAGACAGGTTGCCCAGAAGAAATGGACTGAGCTAATACAGGGACTGTTGACTTGGCTTCTTGGGGGGAGGGGGAGCTTCCCAAAACTAAATCCCCTTATCTCTACCTCTTTGCCCATACTTCCAAGACTCTTCTCAACGTATACTTGATTCTGAACCTTATAATTTCCCCCCCAAAATAAAGTCTTGGGGTTACTGCTACAGATAGTCCTCAATCGATGACCATAATTGGGACTAGAACTAAGCAATCGGTCATTAAGTGAGCCATCATGTGACCATACCTGATTTTACGCTTTTTTTTTGCCACGGTTGTTAAGCGAATCCAGCTTCCCCCATTGACTTTGCTGGGAAAGTCACACGTGGCAATCATGTGACCCTCGAGATTTTGCAACCGTCATAAACACATGTCAGTTGCCAAGCGCCCAAATTGTGACCACATGACCAAGGGGGTGCTGCGAGGGCTGTAGGCGCGAAGACCAATCGTACGTCGCTTTTCTCGGCACTTGCCATAACTGCCATAACGGTTGCTAAATAAATGGTCATAAGTTGTGGACCCTCTGCATTTCCTTCATCCTATTGAATCGGTCATGAGGCAGATCTAAATCAGGAGCCAGGAGGAATGCGATGAGGTGGCTCCACATCCTGGCCCTGGAAGTGGCGATGGAAAATCTTCCCCGGTTGTAACAACTTTAAGGCCTGTGGACTTCCATTCCCAGAATTCCCCAGCCAGAATGGCTGGCCAGGGAATTTTGGGAGTTGAAGTCCACAAGTCTTAAAATTGCCACAATTGGACATCCCTGTTTAAAAGATTTTCTGAATGCCAGTGGGTTTTTGTGCCCACGAAACCTTATAGAGCAGACATGTCAAACTCGCAACGTCACATGACGTCGCACAACGTATCAGAGCTTTCCCCCCGTTGCCGGCAATGGGGTGGGCGCGGTTTCATCGTGACGCGTCCGGCCCACGGGCCAGCAGTTTGACACCCCTGTTATAGAGGAAGGGTAGAGTTAGATATTTGGGGGGAAATTGTGGCTTTTGATCTGACAAGTGCTTAAGCTTCTGTTTTAATCGCATTAAGAAGAGTTGATGTCTTTCTCCCCTCCCAATTCATCCCATTAGCAGCTGAAAAATGTTCTGATCTCTTAACAGTCACTTATTCTAGATCCTGATCTGAGGAATCATTCAATAGTAAGTTAACCGGTAAGATTGCCGATCAACACCATCCGTTCGTGCTTCAACCTTACGCATCAACCTTCTTAAAGCTAGCTCTGGGTATGTAAATCATTATTGTTTCCTATTCATAACATTGCTAATTAGAATTTATGCGGTTTCCTAAGTAGCGACTTGTTCGCTTTGGATGGACTCAAAATGGTCATGCAGGAAGCAAAAGAATTGCTCATGGAAACTCAGGATTTTTGAGCAGCATTTTAGAATCAATTTGATTTTGATGAGCAAATATTGAAGGTACTGGGGGAAAAGAAAGCACTTTCCCAAATGAGCTTTGCTAAATGTGTCATCGAATGTAATCAAATGTTAGCCAAGCTCCCTGTCTTGCCGCAGCCAAATATTTCATACCTTGAGGACTCTTTTAAAGAGCAAATTTGTGTGATTTATTGGCTCACATGAAGGACACAGAAGCAAGGACTTTTTTCTTCTGAACCAAAGTTGTATTGTACTAGCATAAAACAAATTTTCTCTTTTTCTCTCTCACTCTCTTTTTCTCTGCCCCCTCCTGATGGGAGAGTGGGTATTTTTAAATGCTATATATTTTTAGAGAAACAATTTGTTCTATTGTGCCCTTATCTGTGTGTAAACCAGCAGATTCCTTCTGTCTGCTTTTAGCATGCTTAGAATGACCTTTCCCCAAAGCAATATTTAAAGCAGTAAGTTGCAAGTCTCTGCTTGGATTAACACATGTGGTTTTTATGTGTGTGGCTTAGCATGTTGAGTCCAATTGGCCAGTTCAGGTGGCCAAAACGTCTGGGTTTGTGATGTAATATGCTCAGTGACCCTTCCATAATGACATACCTGGATCCATAAAGGCAATTTATATCTGGGTTTTCCAAGATGTTTACTGGAATTCTTCAGTAGGAAAATGAGTAAGATGTTGTCTCATGTAGCACAATCTGTAGTGTGTTACAGGTAGTCCTTGACCTACGACTGTAATGGATCCTGCCATTATTATTGTAAATCATGACAGTTGTAAAGCAGGTCATCATAGGACCAACCCAATTTTATGTCCTTTTCTGCAATGATTACTAAGTGAATTACATGGTTAAGTGAATATGCAGTCATTCAGCAAATGCCACAGTTGTAAGTGAGCCCATTGTTTACTGTGGGGCATTTTTGTTTACTGTGGGGCATTTACTTTGCCAGAAGTAAATACCAGTTTTCAGCAAAAATATTGTAAATCATAGTAAATGCAGGCCAGTTACTGAGCATCCAATATGCAGTCATGTGACCAGAGGTGGGGGGGGGGGACAACCATCAGAATTTTGGAACCAGACTGTAAGTAACTTTCGGGAATCCATCATAACATCAAACATCCATCAAGTGACCAGTTATAAGTCCAGATCTGCACTTGGTGGACTATTGCTAGGATGGATAATCATAGCTTTAAAAAGTTTCGCCCAGATGCAAGCCTTTCCTGGTCAGGTGCCACCCCTTTGAATTTCCATGATAATTAGAGTTTCATCCGCTTTATCCAAATCTGAGAACAGAGCATTATCCAACTGATCAGTATTTTTCAACCTTAACAACTGGAAAATGTGTGGACTTCAACTCCCAGAATTCTGCAGTCCACGCCTTTTCAAGTTGCCACGGTTGAGAAAAGTTTACCAGCAAAAATCTGGAGAAGTATAGATGTGTCCAAAGACATTCTAAACTTGGATCTTTTAGGTGCTTTCCAAGGATAATCTTTATTATAATACTTGATAGTGGATCTGTTCTTTAAATAGTTCCTTTAAATCAGAGGTTGGTTTTGCACCATGTATATCTCCTTCCAAAACACTAAAATGAAACCCGTCATTTATTACCTCTTTCCTTACCCCTGTGTGTTCAAAAAACCTAACAGGTTGTTAAAATTTTCATGTTATCACAGTAATGAATTGTAGGGATAACTGTTTGTGCTCTGCAGATCCATTCACAATGTACTTGGGTTAGAAAAGAATAAGGTCAATATTACATTAATTCTATTCTTTAAGGTATTTTGCAGAGTTTATTTTATGAAAGCGTTTAGTCCTATGCTGCATTGGCACCCTCAGTTGGGGTTTCTCTTTTGCACATGCTGAAGTATTAAAAAAAAGGGTTCACTGAATGACATAGCTTCTCCATTTTTGCACGGCTCTTTAGCGAAACTTGAATAATCATGTTGTGTGTTTGTCTTGTGGGCACCCTGTTGTGGGAAAGTGTGAATTTTAAGACACTCAGCTTGTACCTCATCGCAAATGCGGTAGCCTTGGCATTCTGTTCGCGAATCCTTTCAGAGCCCTTTCGATTTTATTGTTAGATTCACTTTTTTAAAGCTTTCACTCTGTGAAAGCATAAAGTATTGCCTTGTCACTGACCAAACAAGCATGCAAAACAAACGTATTTAGAGGAAAATATAACTAGCACTTCCAAAGAACATTTCCTTTTTTTTTCCCCTTCCATTTTTTGTGTGATTTGGAAGATGGTAATGCTTGGCCTTTATTTGGTTTAGAAACTCCCCCCAAAGTACTTTCTGTTTTTGAATTAAAAACATGCTTGTGCCAGGAATTTCTCTATGCAATACGCCGTCCATTTCTTCTGCGTGTATTTTGGCTTATGGTTTAAAGAAGAAAACACAAAAATATTATGCAAATGAGCACTTTATGACGCTACAAGCCTGTATATGAGGATAAATCCCTATTTACTTGGGGGGAAAAAGATTGTTCATTGTTAATTCTTTAAATAAGTGTAAGAATTTATTATGGCTTCTGTTGGAGGACTGATGAATTTGTGTCATTTCTGTCCTCAGCCACTGTGCAGCAAACAAACTACAAACGTTAAGAGCAGTGCAATCAGTGTTTATATTAAGCCGGAATCAGCTACGTTCCGTTCGAAGAAGCAGGAATGTTGAGCAATGTTGTCTGTAGCAAAAAAAAGTTGACATTTAGAGTAAGGATTTATACTAAAGTTATACAGGTAGTCCTCAACTTACGACCGAAATTAGGTCCAAAATTTCCAATGCTAAGCAAGACAGTTGTTCAGTGAGTTTCACCCCATTTTACGACCTGTCTTGTCACAGTTATTAAGTGAATCACTGCAGCTGTTGAGTTAATAACACAGTTGTTAAGTGCATCTGACTTCCCCATTGATTTTGCTTATCAGAAGATCGCAAAAGGGGATCACGTGACCCCGGGACACTGCCACCATCATAAATATGAACCGAATTTTGATCACATGACCACGGGGATGCTGTAACAGTCACAAGTGTGAAAAACGGTCATAAGTCACTGTTTTCAGTGTGATTGTAACCTCAAACAAATGATTGTAAGTCAAGGATTACCTGCATTCTAAATATTTATCTGAATAACAAAAACTATATTTCACAACAATTAACAGTATCCGACTCACTTGTATGGAATAAAGGACTTTTCTTTAAAAAAAAATTAGTAAAGAAAAATATCTCAGATTGCAGCAGTCTATTCAATGAAGAGAAATCACTTATTACTAACTTTCCAGATTAATATTGCAGTCCTGCCTTTAATCTTGTAGCCAAACTTTATTGAGTCAATGGAGGCAAGATTAGTTAGACATGATCTGCATATTCCTTTAAAAATTGGAGTCACGTTCAACCTTTTGAAACAGTTTAAAGGTACATTTCCACCTGCTGTATTTTATTTTTTCATCAATTGCTAAGACTGCAATTTACAGATTTTAGAGGGACTTACATAGGAAAATATTGTGTGGATTGTACCCATGCCTGTTAGTTCTCAGACAACTCTTAAAAACACATCCATGTTGTGAAAACGTAACTTGGTTATATATTTCCACACATCATATTCAGCATTATCTCTTACCTGCTAAGTGTCTTGATTCTGTAATGTTTAGATTTCAAACATCGGTTGATAGTTTTTTCTTTTTCTGATCTTTTTCTTTGTAAAAAAAAAAAAAGGGGGGGGGTTGTGCCATTTTCTATTAATGTCTTTTATTCTTTTCTGAAGCCAGTCAATATCAGTGTGATAATCTTGCCTTATGACAATATTACATGTCTTGTCTCAAAATGTTATTCAGGTGGTCCTAGTACACTGAAAAATATATTTGTAAGTATTTAATTACTAAATGTCATTAAAAACTGGTGCAAAATAGAATATGATAATTTTTTTTATACATTGTGCAGGCAGCTTGAAGGAAAATTTGTGCTCCAGTCACAGATTTTCATGGGCTAAAAAAGCCATAAATTGGCTAAAATTGTCATAAATTATTGGCAGTGGAGAGTCTAATGGTACATTTCTGATGTCTGCTACTAGTGCAAATAATTAAGCAGCCACAAAGCCATATTGATGTGCTTCACTTAGAATCTGAATAAGGATTTGGAAATGTTTGTTCACGTTTCCTAAAAAACAAACAAACAAACAAAAAACAACAGAATCCTTGTTTTCCCATTTCCTGGCTTGATTCAGAGCCCAACTCAGGTAGAATGGAAGACACTGTCATTCACCATTCTAGAAAATGAGTGTGCATCATTTTGAATTTGCACCAGCAGTGAACTTCAATATCCAGTTCAGAGCAGGCACACGCATCACTTAATAAAACTAGCAAAAATGATAGCTTGATATTTATGCATTAACCATTGGCACACAGCAATGTATGGCTGTGAAAGTTGGACCATAAGAAAGGCTGAGCGCCAAAGAATTGAGGCCTTTGAACTATGGTGCTGGAGAAGACTCCTGCGAGTCCCTTGGACTGCAAGGCGTTCAAACCAGTCAGTCCTAGAGGAGATCAACCCTGACTGCTCTTTAGAAGGCCAGATCCTGAAGTTGAAACTCAAGTACTTTGGCCACCTAATGAGAAGGCAGGACTCACTGGAGAAGAGCCTGATGCTGGGAAAGATTGAGGGCAATAGAAGAAGGGGACGACAGAGAATGAGGTGGCTGGATGGAGTCACTGAAGCAGTAGGCGTGAGCTTAAATGGACTCCAGAAGATGGTAGAGGACAGGAAGGCCTGGAGGAACGTTGTCCATGGGGTCGCAATGGGTCGGACACGACTTTGCAACTAACAACAACAACAACACATCAAAAACAATAGGCAAAATGAGGGGGAAAGAACCTTGAATAAGGGAGAAAAGAAATCTTAAGGTTGCTGATTTAGGTTGTCTATATCAGCTGGAGAGCTGACAGCCCAGGTTCGAGATCCGAGCACAACACAATGGGGTGAGCTCCCGTTACTTGCTCCAGCTCCTGCCCACTTAGTGGTTCAAAAGCATGCAACCGCAAATAGATTAATAGGTACCACTTTGGTGGGAAGGTAACAACATTCCATGCGCCTTTGGCCTATAGCTATGCTGGCCACATGACCACAGAAAATGTCTTCGGACTACACTGGTTCCCTCAGCCAAGAAACGAAGATGCGCACTGTGCCCTAGAGATGGACATGAGTGAAAGGGAAACCCTTACACTTATAGAGTATTCATTCTTTAATATTTTTTATGCCGGCCATCTCCCTTGTAAGGTGACACTGGGCGGCTTACAGATTATAAAAAGACAAGAGAGAAAAATGACCTAAAATATTAAAGCTATGCGAATTTAAATTTTAAAACTAAACCAAAAAAAAAACAGGACTGAGAGATGGGACGGCACGGAGATGAGGTCTTCTTACCATCAACCATCTCCAGCGGTGAGATATATTATTCCAGAACTTTTCTAGAGCCCCCATAAATAACACCATGGATAATTAGTAGTGGACAGACTCCAAGGGATTGGCCCTTCGTTACTGCAGCTGCAACCCTTTTAAGCACATGGCAGCCTCAGAGCAGAGATGGACCATAAGGCATCGGGCCATCCCATTAGCCTGCATCATGCAAGAAACAACGTTCCAGAATGCTAGCTCACTGGAGTTTTTGCTTTATCACGGGGAAGCAAATCAGGCCATTCTCTCTTGGGGTAGCCAATAATGACCGACTAGGGAGTGTTCTTAAGATGGAAAGATTGCTCTCTGCAGCGGAAGGCTTGCCAAATGTATAATTCAGATCTCCTTCAGAGCCTTGTGCCCAGGCTGCATGGAGCTGTCTTTCTCGGAGCGATGCATGCTAAAATCCTTGTTTTGTTGCAAAGAACAGGCAAGCAAGAAGCCAGTCAGACACGACCTGTTTCCAGGTTGCTTTAAATTATTTAATTATAACCTTTATTATGTAAGTGCAGCTCGCAACCAAACTTGAAGTGTACCAGTTTCAGCCAGCCAGTCAAGATCATCTTTCTTGTTGGTTTCTCTGATGTCCCTGCTCCTGCTATAAACCACTGAGTGTGCTCAGTGCTCCTCAAATTGTGCAAGGGATAGGAACCCGTAGGACATTTCAGCAGTTCTTCCAAATTTGGGGGTTCCAGGCTATAAGCAAACTGCAGCCCATATCTGCTTTCTCTTTGTGCAAATGTGATTTCTAGGGGTCTTGCCTTCTGGAGATTTTGGCCTCTTGATCAACAATTGGGACATCCATTCAGGTCTGAGCAAATCACATTTAGGTATCTGAGCAAATCACATTTAGCGTGCAGGTGCTGACTCCAAATTCTTCAACCATGAATACTGTAGTTATACTATGTTGATTCATTAAGTGCACAAAACCACGGTTCAAGATTCCTTACTCATGGGCTGAAAAGAAGTATGTATCCTAATGACCTCTCTATTCAAGGAGCTTTGTCAGGCCCGAACCAGCGTTTGAGTATATGTCGAAAACTTAGACACCACATATAACAGTGGTGGCAAACCTATGGCATGAGTGCCAGAGGCGGCACTCGGAGCCCTCTCTGTGGGCACACGTGCCATCGCCCCAGCCCCGCCTCCCCCCATGGCCCCCTCCACACCAGCAGCCCCCCCTGGAGGAGAGTCGCCCCCAGGCACGGCCCGCCTGGAGCAACGCAGCCAAGGACATAGCAGCCGGGCAGTGGGGACAATACTCCGCCCTTGCGCCCCGTCGCAAACAGATGATGCTGTGGGGCATGGGTGGAGGCGTGGCCGCCATGGCGGGCCGTGGAGGTGGTGGGTGGCCCTGCGGGTGGGTGGGGGCGGTGCAGGGGTGGAGCGGGGGTAGGGTGATGCAGGGGTGGGACAGTTTTTGGGCACTCAGTCTCTAAAAGGTTCGCCATAACTGACATATAACATTCCTAGCAAGTAGATTAAAAGCACTTCACTGCCGCCGTCAGGGAAACATAAACCCCTCAGGGCAAGATCACCGTAGTAGACCCCTCACAATAAATCCACACTTAGAAGGGCATCTTACACATCTGAGGGCAATCTTTCTTTCACCGGACTTCACACTTCCTCAGGACAATACCCAGATACACATCTAACATACACCTCACAATCAAAGCCCAGGCCAGTAATGCCTCAACCTACCTATCTGAACACCAAAGCCTCTTGTCATTATAAATACCTACTTGTACATCCTTAACATGGGGGTGCCCCCCAAAGTGAACCTCTTTCCTTTTGGGTGTGAATAGATCGTCTCCTTTCCACACAACTTGTCTGGATTTCATTCTGACTTGTTCTTGCGCAACCCCAACTCGAATTGGGACCCCGAATTATTCTTCTCACACTGTGATGCAGCTTTTCCCAAAAGATGGGGAAAGATCAAAGCCACATAGCCACCCCAACCAAGCCCCTTGGTAGAGTTTGCTGCTCTAATCAGTACTGCAAACGAAATACATAGAATAATAGAGTTGGAAGGGACCTTGGAGGTCTTCTAGCCCAACCCCCTGCTTGAGCAGGAGACCCTACACCATTTCAGATGAATGGTTATCCAGTCTCTTTTTTTGAAAGCCTTCAGTGATGGAGCACCCACAACCTCTGAAGGTTGATTGTTCTCACAGGAAATTTCTCCTTGTTCTAGGTTGCTTCTCCACCTAGAAGGTGGGAGGTGGAGTGAAGCCAGCTGAGCCAAGATTCCTCCTCTGCAATAATACAAGGTTCTTTCAAGGTTTTATTATTAATATTAATTGCATCGCTCATCCCTATCCCAGCTCCCCTTTGCTTATTTTCTGAATTGGTGCTTTGTAATTGAAAAGCCTTTGATCCTGTTCCCATGTTCAAATAGTTCTGTAATTCATTCAGAGTGTTCACATTTTATGGCCCAATTCCCCCCTGACCTCCTCCTCCTCCTCACCCCACAATTTTATGGTCTGTTTGCTCTGCATAGCACTTGGCAGGACCTTTGAAGATGATCGCCCCCTGCTCCCTGCTCCACAGAGCTTTCTGAACATTTCTGTTCCAGCCTTTTCCTCTTGCCGTTCACGTCCAAATGTGGAAAAACAACAGTTGCATGTGAGTTGAGACTGGGAGACGTTGCAGTGGTTGTTTCAAAACCATCAACGAGATGAAAGCCGTTTCCCAGTCAGCGCGCGCTGTTTGCACCCAAGTGAATGGCATCTATTTTTTTTTTTACCCCCTTGCTGTGCTCGGGTTTTATGGGTGAGACTGCACTCACTTTTCAAGGCTTAAGAAGAGTTTGGAGGCAGTCTCCAGTGAACTTGAATGAGATCTTAATTCCTGGTTGATTTTATAGCTTATCCAAGTGAAGCCTCTATGGGCTTGGGCTTTTTCCTCTGCCCGCTTTTAAAACTCTCTTTGTTGCTAAAGAATGAGATTTAAGAGGGGTGGGGGGAATGCCAAAGGATCAACTAGGCTAGGGAAGCTAATCCTTTCCCCTCCCTCCCTAGGTGTGTGTGTGTGTGCCATTTCTAGATTGGGAGAGAGTGCTCTTGGTTAACATCTGAGCAAGCTTTTGTGGTCTCTTTTGCATGCCGTGATAAAGATCCTTTTCAATTCCTGCTGACCTCATGGATGCAGCCAGGTTTATTGGCAGCAAGACAGAAGTAGTTTTCAACTGCCTTCTTCTTAACCTTGCTTCTAATACTGGGATATATTTGCAGACCTGACCCTGATTACAAGGCAGGGGGCTGGACTAGAAGACCTCTGAGATCCCTTCCTGTGATCCCATGCTGTAGCAATAGCAGCAGCATTTAGACTTATATACCACTTCATAGTGCTTGACAGCCCTTTTGAATACGTTTACAGAGTCAGCATTTTGCCCCCCAATAATCTGGGTCCTCATTTTGCTGACCTCGGAAAGATGGAAGGCTGAGTCAACCTTGAGCCGGTCAGGATCGAACTGCTGGCAGTGGAATGCAGAGTTAGCCTGCAATACTGCATTGTAACCGCTGCGCTACTACGCAGTGTACTTCCACTTGTCAAATAATGTGTGTGTGTGTGTGTATGTGTGTGTATATACACATATATACACATATATACATATACATATAATACACATACATACACACACACACACACACACACACACAAACACATATCAGGCTAAATCAAGCAAAGCCCCTGCAAGGGGGAGGGAAAAGTATATACAGGATATTTGCAGAGGAGAGGGGGTTAAAAAAAATCAAGATGGCAGCCACAACACCATCCCTTGTTTTATGCATCAGACCCACCTGAAATAGGACAAGGCTTTGACTAGGCAGTCGTGGCTTCCATTTTGAGTTTTTTTTACCTGTCCCATGGATGCCCTTGACTTACAGGTAGTCCTTGCCTTACAACCATTCGTTTAATGGCCATTCTGAATTACAAAAACACCAAAAAAGTGATTTATGACTGGTCCTCACACACACGACGGTCACAGCATCCTCACAGTCTTGGGATCAGAATTCGGGCTCTTGTCAACCGGCATGTAATTACGATAGTTGCAACATCCTGGGGTTATAGGGGTTGCCATGGATGACCCACCCAGCCTGCTTCCAACAAGCATAGTCAATGGGGGAAGCCGGATTCACTTAACGACCGCATGATTCACTTAACACTTGCGGCAAAAAAGGTCGTAAAACGGGGCACGATTTGCTTAACAACCACCTTGTTTAGCATTGGGAATTCTGGTCATAAGGTGAGGACCACCTATAGATAAGAGGAGATGCTTTGCATTTGGGGATGTTTTGCTTTCAGGCAGTCTTTACAGCTTTAATTTTGGAATAGTAAGTCCCCTCAACAAGCCGATTTTTCTTGTTTTTATCTTTCTTAAACCCCCTGCAGAAGTTGTCCTCAGATTGCATTCCCTGCAGGCAGATTTCCTCTTCTGGAAAACATCCATTGTCATTAAAAGAACATTAAAGTTCTTTTCTAAAGGCACCGGTTGCCATTAAAGGACACTTTAGGCAAAAATTAGTAATAATAATCAGATTACCCAAATGAGTAACAATGTTTTAAAGTGAAATGTGTCTGTTGCTGAAAAGCCTGACTCATAAGCAAAATAACAAATGTATATACTCAGGAAAAACAACTATTGTTTTGTAATTAATCCCCAATTCCTCTAGCTTTCCCCCCAAATAAATAATTCCCTGCCATGCTATAATGTGGAGATTAAACTATTGGATTTACCCCGGACAGATCTGGGTTTAACTCCCAAGTATTGTACTAAATTCATGTACAAACCACGATCCTTGGACAGTTGCAGTCTAAATTTATTCATTGCACTGACATATGATTTTGTTAACCGGTTGGCCAAATAATCCACAATTGTATTAGATTCCCCTATTGTACTGTGAAATAAATGATTGTTTACGAACCAGCATAGTTAGGATCACTTCCTTAGCCAAATCCAAGCCATTCTGGGTCTTAGTTCAATGTTATGGGTGACCTCAGCTTGGTGGTTTTCTTGCAGACGTTTCGTGACCCAACTAGGTAACATCATCAGTGCTAGAAGAGAGAGGAATTTGCTCTCTCTTTATATACTTAGTGGCTTGTCCTATCAGGTTGATGGAGGTGTTCCTGGTAGTTTCTTGATTGGGCGGTTGTTTACTTATTTATTTAGCATATGGCATATCATACATGGACTTGCAGTATATATTAACATTTCATCTAGATTAGAAAAACACAATAAAATATAAATGTTAAAAAGATTTTTTTTTAAAAAAAAATATATATTTTATTGGATTTTTATGGGGGTGGAAAGGTTACATCAAGGTGCTTAGGAAACACCGTGGAGATGGGTATATCAAACATCCAAAAGAAAAATCACAGATATATAGCTCAAATTGATTCAATGAAAATTCCCTCTCTTATTCCCTCATATAGTATTGCATATTCAAATTAATACATTTCTAAATAAACTTCAAACAATCCTATCAAACATCAATCACATTTCAATTATAAAAATCCAAGTCCTGTTTTTAGGCTTTACTAATTTACAGTTACCATATTCCAATTAGCCTTAAATAGACATATTATTAACACTTCGGGTGTCCTTCATTTCCCTTTTTAACATAATAATTATATCTAAAATGAGTATATTATTCCCACAATAACATTCTTATGTTTTCTTCATTAATACCATTTCTTCTCTTGTCACCAATCCCTCTTATTCTTCTTCTATTACAAAATAATTATCTTATTTAAAATAAAAATATCAGTCCAATAGATACATTTCTATCTGATTTAAATATATATTCTATCAATTCATCTATGTCTATAGAAAGTCTTTTTAACCCAGTAGATAAAGTTTACCTCTCCAAGTAATTATCATATCTAAAACAAAATATTATTACAAAGGATATCCTCTTACAGAATTCACGTACTCCGTTAGTTATTAAATCAGTCAAAATCTCAAAAGCCTTTTTAAACCCATTAAATGAAATTTTAAAACACATTTTTAAATCTAACTCTAGGTTTCTTTCTATGCCACACCGGTTTCCATAATAAAATTCCTGCATCATCAAACCACAATATTAGAAAGTCAGTATTCCTCAACGCTTCAGATTGGTCAAAGTTCTCTTCCCTCTCTTCTAGTAGCCTTTGGATGGTGGAAGCCGTTTTATTGCATGTTGTAGTTACTAGTTGTTTATCCACATTATCACAATTTTTAATAACTTGTATCTGAGTGTCAGTCTCTATTGATGTTGATGCTTCAGGCATCTCAGTTAAAGTTATTCTTTGATCATCAAGCTTCTCCATAGATTGCATTTGGGGTTGTATAAAGTTGATTTGTTCTTTAGTTTCCACAATTTCTCCCGGTGTAGTTTCATAGTTGAGTTGTAGATATGGTTCCTCTTTAGGTTGTATTTATTGCTCACTAGTCTCTTTAGCGCCACTCTGCTCCTTCTCCACTGTTCTTCGACCTATAACTTGATCCGTCAAAATTTGGAAGTAAGAGTTCATCTCCTCCGTGGCTTCCAAGATTTTTTCCAGTATAAGCTCATAATCCAGCTGTGTGTTAAGTACCTCCATGTCAGTGGTGAAAGGATCTTTTAATCTTTTAGTGAAGGCTATATTTCGTAAAAGTCAACAAATATTCACCTCCAATTCTTAGTAGACCAAATCACCACACAGCTGTTTCAGTTATCTTACTCTTATCATCCTTTGAAGGTTAAAGCCATCCTCCAGCAATGAAAAAAAAATATACAGTTGCAGTAACACTTTTCATCACAAGATGTCCTCAGCAGGCTATAAGGTCTTTCTTTCCAAGTTAATAGATTTTTTATTTTTCACATTAAAAAAATAAAGAAGAAAGGCCTCTCCAAAATAGTAGATAGCGTAGTTATAATAGTAATAATCAAAAATGGAAATGTTTTCAGGCTCCCTCAGTATTCCAGGAGTTGAATAGTCAATAAAAAATTAACTGGTTTATTTTTTTTTTCAATTCCCAAAGCTGTTTTTCCCAAGTGCCCAAACGCTGCTCTCTCATAGCAGGGAAGTAATTCAAATACAAAAGCTTTTTACAGGAGAGTAATTAGGAAAGGAAGGGGGAGGAAAGGTCTCACCCGGATTCTCCACGGGGGTTCTTTATGCTTAGTTGTTCTTCTGGCTTTCGGCTGGTGCAGCAAAGTGATCGTCCATTTTACTGCCCGATCTTTTCTCCGACGGCCCTAAGGAGCTGGCTCGGACTGAGGAAGGAGCTGCCGCCCTTCCCCAGTCAAACGAGGGCCTCCTCAACGGTGGTCGCCCCTCCAGGGCGACTTTCGACCCGATTAAGGGCGGAGGGAAAACAGCCGGTGGGAGAGACGGATCTCTCCGTGCGACTGCGTGTGCCGCGATCCGGAACCGGAAGCCGTTAAAAAGATTTTTGTTCAGATACCAATAGGCCGTCTAACCATTGAAGCGCAGCATCCTTTATATTAGATAGATAGATAGATAGATAGATAGATAGATAGATAGATAGATAGATAGATAGATAGATAGATAGATAGATAGATAGATAGATAGATAGATAGATAGATAGATAGATAGATAGATAGATAGATAGATAGATAATTTACACAATATGTTGCAGGTGTGCGCAGGCCCCAGCTGCACACATTCGGTCGTGCGTCAATGCAATTGCAAATAGCTATGATGGGAAGCTGGTGGTTTGGCATTGCCTCCTTACTAGGACCAGGAGAGAAGGACTGACCCCAAGGTCACCACAGTTGACTTTCATGCCTAAGGTGGGACTAGAACCGACAGTCTTCCGATTTCTAGTCCAGTGCCTTAAGTATTGTCTCTCACTGTCTATGGAGATTCTCAGTCATCTGGGTCATAATTGTCCCAAAGATGCTTTTTCAGGAGGCAACTGGACTTCCTTGATTTTCTTTGAAGACGTTTCGCTTCTCATACAAGAAGGTTCTTCAGCTCTGACTGGAGCATCACTTAATGGCCTTGGCTGCTTTTGTAAAATCTAAGCAGTGTCACAACTAGTGGAGGCTAGTGAAAAGATACTATCGGAGTGTATTGTACCATACGCTAAATAAATACGTTTGTGTTTTTATTTATTTATTGCGATCGCTTGGGGGTTGCCAGCAAATTTTAGGGGACGTCACAAATTTGGAGGTGGTGTACTCGGTCAACCCTGGAGTCCAATTTAATACAGTTCCTGCTTTCCCTGGATAAACCATTTAGTTACCTGCAAACTGCATGCAGGCTGGGGAATTCTGGGACTTGAAGTCCACAAAAATTGCCAAGTTTGAGAAACGCTGGATGACTTATAGGGATTAAACTTGTCCCCTGCTGGCTGGGAATGGATGTGCAATACTCTGTGACACTCCACCTTTGCGGGGGGCTTTTATATAGGGCGCCCCCAATACAATGCAGATTTCTGCATTGTCTTTTTTCCGTCCTTAACTCCAATCCAAAGTCTTCCTGCATATATGCTCCAGCAAACTCGGAAGTCTTGGTTCTACCGTGCCTTTCCGCTTCTCTGCCGAAATAGGGGACGCGCCTTCTGATGGCGTCACAGCCCGGCGACGCCCCGAGAAGGCTGTCCCGCGGCCAAGGAGAAGGCAAAGGTGGAGCCGGCGGCGCTGCTGCCTTTGCATCAAGGCCAGGTGAGGCGGGGGCTTCAGGGAAGCTTCCCCGAATCTGCCGCTCGACGCCGCCTTTTCACGGGCGGCGTGGGTACTAGGAGTTGCGTTCCCACGACACGCGTTGCCCGATGAACTCAATTGCCTGTGTTCGCACTCCCTTCTAGTAACATCACCGGAGGGAGCCGGGCGTTTAGCAAGTTATTGCTGTTATTCTTAATATTATTTGGTGCTTTCCACTTAGTCTCGACTCCTGGCCATTGCCTGACCAAATCCCTGCGGTTTTCTTGGCAAGGTTTTTCCCCCCAGCTGAATAACCGAGTTGGAAGGGACCTTGGAGGTCTTCTAGTCCAACCCCCTGCTTAGGCAGGCAACCCTATACCATTTCAGACAAATGGTTTGCCGTTGCTTCCTTCCTAGGGCCGAGAGAGAGTGACTGGCCCAAAGCTGGTTTTGGAGTGACTGACCCAGATGACTTTTTGCGTATTTTTTTAATGCAGCCTTTGTTATTTTTTTTATAAATAACTCAAGGCGGCAAATATATCTAATGCTCCTTCCTTCTCTTATTTTCGCCATGCAGCAACAGCCCTAGGGTTAGGGTTAGACTTAGGCTGACTAGGAGAGGAATTGGCCCAAAGCTGGTTTCTCATACCTAAGGTGGTACTAAAACTCAGCCCCCACCCCCAATTTCTAGCCTGGCACCTTCCACCCCAATTGACTAGCTGTCTATTTTTCACCCCAGTGAAATGATATTCACGAATGGGCATACTAGGAAGATTAGAAACTAAGATGCAGCAAGAAATTAGTGTGATGTAGGTAGACATAAAACATTTTAATAAATGCGTCAGTTTCAAAACTAGCAGCGAAGGTAAAATCTAATCTCACTCATTTTAATATTAAGCATAGCAATAAATTTATGTATGTTTGGTGAGGTTTATCTTTAAAGTTAGCACCTATCAAAGTAACCTTAATTCATCATTACAGGCCTTTTTGAAGGCCGCGCCATCTCTCGCTAAGGGACAAGCAGGTACAGCAGCCCCCAAAAGAAATAAACCTTTTAAATGGCGTTTTAAGTTTATTATTCTTTGTTAATAAAACCATACTAATATTAGGTTATCTTACTCTGCCCCAGGGTCTCAGCAAAAGGGCCTCCCGTCGCCCTATTAATATTAATAAGGCGTTAATAATAAAGATAGAGAATAATAACCTTAAAATCCCATTCAAAAGGTTTTTTATTTCGGCGGCCGCAATACCCGTTTTGACCACAGGAGGGCACGTTTTTCCGTCCCATAGCATTAACACCTAGACCTTCTCGGCATGGCGACCTCCCGTCCGTCCAAATTGGCCATCCCCCAGTTCATTTGGAATCGACCTTCCTATTATGGCCGAATCTTGTCCGTTGCTTTTAGTCATCCGTCGGCACCTTCCTGTCCTCTTTTCTGCTCTACGCTGCCGCAAGAAGGGAAAAAAGCCTCGTACTGCCGCAGGTGAGCCGAGCAGCCACAAAAAGAAATAAAGCTTTTAAATGGAGTTTTAAGTGTAGTATTTATTAATGAAACCTCAGTAATATTAGTGTGTTTTGTGTCCCGCGTCGCAGCAAAAGGGCTTCCCTTCGCCTATTAACATTAATAAGGCGTTACTAATAAAGATAGAGGATAATAACTTTAAAATCCCATTAAAAAGGTCTATTTCTTTCGGCACAGTTTTACGTCGCAAAGCATAGGCATCGAGGCAATCCCAGGCGGGTGAATCTGGAATGGAGGGTTTAGGGATGGAAGAAACAAGGGACGGGCGGGGAGGCCGGCGGGCAGCTGCTTCTAAGTGTGCACGGTGCCTCTGGGCATATGTAAAGTGCGAGGGGAAAGAGGCGAGCGGAGAATGGCGAGGGGAAAGTGAAGGGAAGGAAATCTCGGCTGCCTCCAGCTTCACTTGCTCAGCCCATATTGACTGACTGGGAAGCTAAAAGGGGCTTTCTAAACCTCTAGGCGAGATGGGGCAGATAAATGTAATCATAATATAAATTATATAGTATTATCATACACCCACGCACGCACACACACACGCATATCATTGTTATTATATAAATAATAAAGCCGGAGCTAAGGGGCCACTTGGTCCATCATCCAACAACATTGTCTCTTCAGGGGTCCTTGGTGCTCTCTGAGCTTGGTGGTTTTCTTGCAGACGTTTCGTGACCCAACTAGGTAACATCATCAGTGCTAGAAGAGAGAGGAATTTGCTCTCTCTTTATATACTTAGTGGCTTGTCCTATCAGGGTTGATGGAGGTGTTCCTGGTAGTTTCTTGATTGGGCGGTTGTTTACTTATTTATTTAGCGTATGGCATATCATACATGGACTTGCAGTATATATTAACATTTCACCTAGATTAGAAAAACACAATAAAATATAAATGTTAAAAAGATTTTTGTTCAGATACCAATAGGCCGTCTAACCATTGAAGTGCAGCCTCCTTTATATTAGATAGATAGATAGATAGATAGATAGATAGATAGATAGATAGATAGATAGATAGATAGATAGATAGATAGATAGATAGATAGATAGATAGATAGATAGATAGATAGATGATACACGATATGTTGCAGGTGTGCGCAGGCCCCAGCTGCACACATTCGGTCGTGCGTCAATGCAATTGCAGATAGCTATGATGGGAAGCTGGTGGTTTGGCATTGCCTCCTTACTAGGACCAAGAGAGAAGGACTGACCCCAAGGTCACCACAGTTGACTTTCATGCCTAAGGTGGGACTAGAACCGACAGTCTTCCGATTTCTAGTCCAGTGCCTTAAGTATCCCGCATTGTCTCTCACTGTCTATGGAGATTCTCAGTCATCCGGGTCATAATTGTCCCAAAGATGCTTTTTCAGGAGGCAACTGGACTTTCTTGATTTTCTTTGAAGACGTTTCGCTTCTCATACAAGAAGGTTCTTCAGCTCTGACTGGAGCATCACTTAATGGCCTTGGCTGCTTTTGTAAAACCTAAGCAGTGTCACAACTAGTGGAGGCTAGTGAAAAGATACTATCGGAGTGTATTGTGCCATACGCTAAATAAATACGTTTGTGTTTTTATTTATTTATTGCGATCGCTTGGGGGTTGCCAGCAAATTTTAGGGGACGTCACAAATTTGGAGGTGGTGTACTCGGTCAACCCTGGAGTCCAATTTAATACAGTTCCTGCTTTCCCTGGATAAACCATTTAGTTACCTGCAAACTGCATGCAGGCTGGGGAATTCTGGGACTTGAAGTCCACAAAAATTGCCAAGTTTGAGAAACGCTGGATGACTTACAGGGATTAAACTTGTCCCCTGCTGGCTGGGAATGGATGTGCAATACTCTGTGACACTCCACCTTTGCGGGGGGCTTTTATATAGGGCGCCCCCAATACAATCCAGATTTCTGCATTGTCTTTTTTCCGTCCTTAACTCCAATCCAAAGTCTTCCTCCATATATGCTCCAGCAAACTCGGAAGTCTTGGTTCTACCGGCCGCTCTACCATTTCCACCCGAGCTCTCTGGTTACATATCTATGGCGATTCCCAAGTTCGACGGTTTGAAGAGCGGAAAGCCCAGTCTTCCCTCCGCTCTCCTTTCCTACCTCTATGGTGCCTTTCCGCTTCTCTGCCGAAATAGGGGACGCGCCTTCTGATGGCGTCACAGCCCGGCGACGCCCCGAGAAGGCTGTCCCGCGGCCAAGGAGAAGGCAAAGGTGGAGCCGGCGGCGCTGCTGCCTTTGCATCAAGGCCAGGTGAGGCGGGGGCTTCAGGGAAGCTTCCCCGAATCTGCCGCTCGACGCCGCCTTTTCATGGGCGGCGTGGGTACTAGGAGTTGCGTTCCCACGACACGCGTTGCCCGATGAACTCAATCGCCTGTGTTCGCACTCCCTTCTAGTAACATCACCGGAGGGAGCCGGGCGTTTAGCAAGTTATTGCTGTTATTCTTAATATTATTTGGTGCTTTCCACTTAGTCTCGACTCCTGGCCATTGCCTGACCAAATCCCTGCGGTTTTCTTGGCAAGGTTTTTCCCCCCAGCTGCGGTTAGAATAGAATAACCGAGTTGGAAGGGACCTTGGAGGTCTTCTAGTCCAACCCCCTGCTTAGGCAGGCAACCCTATACCATTTCAGACAAATGGTTTGCCGTTGCTTCCTTCCTAGGGCCGAGAGAGAGTGACTGGCCCAAAGCTGGTTTTGGAGTGACTGACCCAGATGACTTTTTGCGTATTTTTTTAATGCAGCCTTTGTTATTTTTTTATAAATAACTCAAGGCGGCAAATATATCTAATGCTCCTTCCTTCTCTTATTTTCGCCATGCAGCAACAGCCCTAGGGTTAGGGTTAGACTTAGGCTGACTAGGAGAGGAATTGGCCCAAAGCTGGTTTCTCATACCTAAGGTGGTACTAAAACTCAGCCCCCACCCCCCAATTTCTAGCCTGGCACCTTCCACCCCAATTGACTAGCTGTCTATTTTTCAACCCAGTGAAATGATATTCACGACTGGGCATACTATGAAGATTAGAAACTAAGATGCAGCAAGAAATTAGTGTGATGTAGGTAGACATAAAACATTTTAATAAATGCGTCAGTTTCAAAACTAGCAGCGAAGGTAAAATCTAATCTCACTCATTTTAATATTAACCATAGCAATAAATTTATGTATGTTTGGTGAGGTTTATCTTTAAAGTTAGCACCTATCAAAGTAACCTTAATTCATCATTACAGGCCTTTTTGAAGGCCGCGCCATCTCTCGCTAAGGGACAAGCAGGTACAGCAGCCAAGAAATAAACCTTTTAAATGGCGTTTTAAGTTTATTATTCTTTGTTAATAAAACCATACTAATATTAGGTTATCTTACTCTGCCCCAGGGTCTCAGTAAAAGGGCCTCCCGTCGCCCTATTAATATTAATAAGGCGTTAATAATAAAGATAGAGAATAATAACCTTAAAATCCCATTCAAAAGGTTTATTTATTTCGGCGGCCGCAATACCCGTTTTGACCACAGGAGGGCAGGTTTTTCCGTCCCATAGCATTAACACCTAGACCTTCTCGGCATGGCGACCTCCCGTCCGTCCAGATTGGCCATCACCCAGTTCATTTGGAATCGACCTTCCTATTATGGCCGAATTCTTGTCCGTTGCTTTTAGTCATCCGCCGGCACCTTCCTGTCCTCTTTTCTGCTCTACGCTGCCGCAAGAAGGGAAAAAAGCCTCGTACTGCCGCAGGTGAGCCGAGCAGCCACAAAAAGAAACAAAGCTTTTAAAATGGAGTTTTAAGTGTAGTATTTATTAATGAAACCTCAGTAATATTAGGTGATGTTTTTGTGTCCCCGCGTCGCAGCAAAAGGGCTTCCCTTCGCCCTATTAACATTAATAAGGCGTTACTAATAAAGATAGAGGATAATAACTTTAAAATCCCATTAAAAAGGTCTATTTCTTTCGGCACAGTTTTACGTCGCAAAGCATAGGCATCGAGGCAATCCCAGGCGGGTGAATCTGGAATGGAGGGTTTAGGGATGGAAGAAACAAGGGACGGGCGGGGAGGCCGGCGGGCAGCTGCTTCTAAGTGTGCACGGTGCCTCTGGGCATATGTAAAGTGCGAGGGGAAAGAGGCGAGCGGAGAATGGCGAGGGGAAAGTGGAGGGAAGGAAATCTCGGCTGCCTCCAGCTTCACTTGCTCAGCCCATATTGACTGACTGGGAAGCTAAAAGGGGCTTTCTAAACCTCTAGGCGAGATGGGGCAGATAAATGTAATCATAATATAAATTATATACTATTATCATACACCCACGCACGCACGCACACACACACACACACATATCATTGTTGTTATATAAATAATAAAGCCGGAGCTAAGGGGCCACTTGGTCCATCATCCAACAACATTGTCTCTTCAGGGGTCCTTGGTGCTCTCTCAGCTTGGTGGTTTTCTTGCAGACGTTTCGTGACCCAACTATGTAACATCAGCAGTGCTAGAAGAGAGAGGAATTTGCTCTCTCTTTATATACTTAATGGCTTGTCCTATCAGGGTTGATGAAGGTGTTCCTGGTAGTTTCTTGATTGGGCGGTTGTTTACTTATTTATTTAGCGTATGGCATATCATACATGGACTTGCAGTATATATTAACATTTCACCTAGATTAGAAAAACACAATAAAATATAAATGTTAAAAAGATTTTTGTTCAGATACCAATAGGCGGTCTAACCATTGAAGTGCAGCCTCCTTTATATTAGATAGATAGATAGATAGATAGATAGATAGATAGATAGATAGATAGATAGATAGATAGATAGATAGATAGATAGATAGATAGATAGATAGATCTACACGATATGTTGCAGGTGTGCGCAGGCCCCAGCTGCACACATTCGGTCGTGCGTCAATGCAATTGCAGATAGCTATGATGGGAAGCTGGTGGTTTGGCATTGCCTCCTTACTAGGACCAAGAGAGAAGGACCGACCCCAAGGTCACCACAGTTGACTTTCATGCCTAAGGTGGGACTAGAACCGACAGTCTTCCGATTTCTAGTCCAGTGCCTTAAGTATCCCGCATTGTCTCTCACTGTCTATGGAGATTCTCAGTCATCCGGGTCATAATTGTCCCAAAGATGCTTTTTCAGGAGGCAACTGGACTTTCTTAATTTTCTTTGAAGACGTTTCGCTTCTCATACAAGAAGCTTCTTCAGCTCTGACTGGAGCATCACTTAATGGCCTCGGCTGCTTTCGTAAAACCTAAGTAGTGTCACAGCTAGTGGAGGCTAGTGAAAAGATACTATTGGAGTGTATTGTGTCATACGCTAAATAAATACGTTTGTGTTTTTATTTATTTATTGCGATCACTTGGGGGTCGCCAGCAAATTTTAGGGGACGTCACAAATTTGGACGTCACAAATTTGTACTCGGTCAACCCTGGAGTCCAATTTAATACAGTTCCTGCTTTTCCTGGATAAACCATTTAGTTACCTGCAAAGTACATGCAGGCTGGGGAATTCTGGGACTTGAAGTCCACAAAAATTGCAGTTTGAGAACCGCTGGTGACTTACAGGGAATTAAAACTTGTCCCTGCTGGTGGGAATCGGTATGTGCAATACTCTGTGACACTCCACCTTTGCGGGGGGGCTTGTATATAGGGCGCCCAAATACAATCCAGATTTCTGCATTGTCTTTTTTCCGTCCTTAAACTCCAACCAAAGTGTTCTCCATAATGCTACAGCAAACTCGGATAAAAGTCTTGGTTCTACCGGCCGCTTACCATTTCCACCCGAGCTCTACTGGTACATTATCTATGGCGATCCCAAGATCGACGGTTTGAAGAGCGGGAAAGCCCAGTTGTCTCCGCTATCCTTTCCTAAATCTATGGTTCCTTCCGTTCTCTGCAGAAAATAGGGAGCGACTTCTCGATGGGCGTCACAGCCCGGCGACGACCCGAGAAGGCTGTCCCGCGGCCAAGGAGAAGGCAAAGGTGGAGCCGGCGGCGCTGCTGCCTTTGCATCAAGGCCAGGTGAGGCGGGGGCTTCAGGGAAGCTTCCCCGAATCTGCCGCTCGACGCCGCCTTTTCATGGGCGTCGTGGGTACTAGGAATTGCGTTCCCACGACACGCGTTGCCCGATGAACTCAATTGCCTGTGTTCGCACTCCCTTCTAGTAACATCACCGGAGGGAGCCGGGCGTTTAGTAAGTTATTGCTGTTATTGTTAATATTATTTGGTGCTTTCCACTTAGTCTCGACTCCTGGCCATTGCCTGACCAAATCCCTGCGGTTTTCTTGGCAAGGTTTTTCCCCCCAGCTGAATAACGGAGTTGGAAGGGACCTTAGAGGTCTTCTAGTCCAACCCCCTGCTTAGGCAGGCAACCCTATACCATTTCAGACAAACGGTTTGCCGTTGCTTCCTTCCTAGGGCCGAGAGAGAGTGACTGGCCCAAAGCTGGTTTTGGAGTGACTGACCCAGATGACTTGTTGCGTATTTTTTTAATGCGGCCTTTGTTATTTTTTTATAAATACTCAAGGCGGCAATTATCTATGCTCCTCCTTCTCTTATTTTCGCCATGCAGCAACAGCTAGGGTTAGGTTAGATTAGCTGACAGGAGAGGAATTGCCAAAGCTGGTTTCTCATACCTAGGTGGTACTAAAACTCATCCCCCACCCCCAATGTCTGAGCCTGGCACCTTCCACCCCAATTGACTGCTGTCTATTTTTCACCCCAGTGAATGATATTCACGAATGGGCATAACGAAGTATTAGGACTGATGCAGCAAGAAATTCGTGTGATGTAGTAACATAAAACATTTTATAATGCGTCAGTTTTCGCAAAACTAGCAGCGAGGTAAAATCTATCTCCACTCTATTTTATATTACATAGCAATAAATTTATGTTGTTTGGTGGAGGTTTAGTCTTTAAAGTTAGCACCTATCAAAGTAACCTTCTTCATCATTACAGGCCTTTTTGAAGGCCGCGCCATCTCTCGCTAAGGGACAAGCAGGTACAGCAGCCACCAAAAGAAATAAACCTTTTAAATGGCGTTTTAAGTTTATTATTCTTTGTTAATAAAACCATACTAATATTAGGTTATCTTACTCTGCCCCAGGGTCTCAGCAAAAGGGTCTCCCGTCGCCCTATTAATATTAATAAGGCGTTAATAATAAAGATAGAGAATAATAACCTTAAAATCCCATTCAAAAGGTTTATTTATTTCGGCGGCCGCAATACCCGTTTTGACCACAGGAGGGCAGGTTTTTCCGTCCCATAGCATTAACACCTAGACCTTCTCGGCATGGCGACCTCCCGTCCGTCCAAATTGGCCATCCCCCAGTTCATTTGGAATCGACCTTCCTATTATGGCCGAATTCTTCTCCGTTGCTTTTAGTCATCCGTCGGCACC
Source organism: Azemiops feae (assembly GCA_023970755.1). NCBI lineage: Eukaryota > Metazoa > Chordata > Lepidosauria > Squamata > Viperidae > Azemiops > Azemiops feae. The sequence continues at coordinate 7,920 of JALGBA010000702.1, read as the reverse complement.
TTCCTGTCCTCTTTTCTGCTCTACGCTGCCGCAAGAAAGGGAAAAAGCCTCGACCAGACGCGCCAGTGAGCCGGGCAGCCACATAAAGAATAAGCTTTGAAATGGAGTTTTAGAGTGTAGTATTTATTAATGAAACCTCAGTTAGTAGGTTGATGTTTTGTGTCCCCCGGCGCGCAGCAAAAGGGCTTCCCTTCGCCCTATTAACATTCATAAGGCGTACTATAAAGATTAGAGATACTACTTAAAATCCCATTATAAAAGGTCTATTTCTTTTCCGGCACAGTTTTACGTCGCAAAGCATAGGCATCGAGGCAATCCCAGGCGGGTGAATCTGGAATGGAGGGTTTAGGGATGGAAGAAACAAGGGACGGGCGGGGAGGCCGGCGGGCAGCTGCTTCTAAGTGTTCACGGTGCCTCTGGGCATATGTAAAGTGCGAGGGGAAAGTGGAGGGAAGGAAATCTTGGCTGCCTCCAGCTTCACTTGCTCAGCCCATATTGACTGACTGGGAAGCAAAAAGGGGCTTTCTAAACCTCTAGGCGAGATGGGGCAGATAAATGCAATCATAATATAAATTATATAGTATTATCATACACCCACGCACGCACGCACACACACACACACACACGCATATCATTGTTATTATATAAATAATAAAGCCGGAGCTAAGGGGCCACTTGGTCCATCATCCAACAACATTGTCTCTTCAGGTGTCCTTGGTGCTCTCTGAGCTTGGTGGTTTTCTTGCAGACGTTTCGTGACCCAACTAGGTAACATCATCAGTGCTAGAAGAGAGAGTAATTTGCTCTCTCTTTATATACTTAGTGGCTTGTCCTATCAGTGTTGATGGAGGTGTTCCTGGTAGTTTCTTGATTGGGCGGTTGTTTACTTATTTATTTAGCGTATGGCATATCATACATGGACTTGCAGTATATATTAACATTTCACCTAGATTAGAAAAACACAATAAAATATAAATGTTAAAAAGATTTTTGTTCAGATACCAATAGGCCGTCTAACCATTGAAGTGCAGCCTCCTTTATATTAGATAGATAGATAGATAGATAGATTGATAGATTGATAGATAGGGTAGATAGATGTACACGATATGTTGCAGGTGTGCGCAGGCCCCAGCTGCACACATTCGGTCGTGCGTCAATGCAATTGCAGATAGCTATGATGGGAAGCTGGTGGTTTGGCATTGCCTCCTTACTAGGACCAAGAGAGAAGGACTGAACCCAAGGTCACCACAGTTGACTTTCATGCCTAAGGTGGGACTAGAACCGACAGTCTTCCGATTTCTAGTCCAGTGCCTTAAGTATCCCGCATTGTCTCTCACTGTCTATGGAGATTCTCAGTCATCCGGGTCATAATTGTCCCAAAGATGCTTTTTCAGGAGGCAACTGGACTTTCTTGATTTTCTTTGAAGACGTTTCGCTTCTCATACAAGAAGCTTCTTCAGCTCTGACTGGAGCATCACTTAATGGCCTTGGCTGCTTTTGTAAAACCTAAGCAGTGTCACAACTAGTGGAGGCTAGTGAAAAGATACTATCGGAGTGTATTGTGCCATACGCTAAATAAATAGGTTTGTGTTTTTATTTATTTATTGCGATCTCTTCGGGGTCACCAGCAAATTTTAGGGGACGTCACAAATTTGGAGATGGTGTACTCGGTCAACCCTGGAGTCCAATTTAATACAGTTCCTGCTTTCCCTGGATAAACCATTTAGTTACCTGCAAACTGCATGCAGGCTGGGGAATTCTGGGACTTGAAGTCCACAAAAATTGCCAAGTTTGAGAAACGCTGGATGACTTATAGGGATTATTAAACTTGACCCCTGCTGGCTGGGAATGGATGTGCAATACTCTGTGACACTCCACCTTTGCGGGGGGCTTTTATATAGGGCGCCCCCAATACAATCCAGATTTCTGCATTGTCTTTTTTCCGTCCTTAACTCCAATCCAAAGTCTTCCTCCATATATGCTCCAGCAAACTCGGAAGTCTTGGTTCTACCGGCCGCTCTACGATTTCCACACGAGCTCTCTGGTTACATTTCTATGGCGATTCCCAAGATCGACGGTTTGAAGAGGGGAAAGCCCACTCTTCCCTCCGCTCTCCTTTCCTACCTCTATGGTGCCTTTCCGCTTCTCTGCCGAAATAGGGGACGCGCCTTCTGATGGCGTCACAGCCCGGCGACGCCCCGAGAAGGCTGTCCCGCGGCGAAGGAGAAGGCAAAGGTGGAGCCGGCGGCGCTGCTGCCTTTGCATCAAGGCCAGGTTAGGCGGGGGCTTCAGGGAAGCTTCCCCGAATCTGCCGCTCGTCGTGGGTACTAGGAGTTGCGTTCCCACGACACGCGTTGCCCGATGAACTCAATTGCCTGTGTTCGCACTCCCTTCTAGTAACATGACCGGAGGGAGCCGGGCGTTTAGCAAGTTATTGCTGTTATTCTTAATATTATTTGGTGCTTTCCACTTAGTCTCGACTCCTGGCCATTGCCTGACCAAATCCCTGCGGTTTTCTAGGCAAGGTTTTCCCCCCCAGCTGCGGTTAGAATAGAATAACCGAGTTGGAAGGGACCTTGGAGGTCTTCTAGTCCAACCCCCTGCTTAGGCAGGCAACCCTATACCATTTCAGACAAATGGTTTGCCGTTGCTTCCTTCCTAGGGCCGAAAGAGAGTGACTGGCCCAAAGCTGGTTTTGGAGTGACTGACCCAGATGACTTTTTGCGTATTTTTTTAATGCAGCCTTTGTTATTTTTTTATAAATAACTCAAGGCGGCAAATATATCTAATGCTCCTTCCTTCTCTTATTTTCGCCATGCAGCAACAGCCCTAGGGTTAGGGTTAGACTTAGGCTGACTAGGAGAGGAATTGGCCCAAAGCTGGTTTCTCATACCTAAGGTGGTACTAAAACTCAGCCCCCACCCCCCAATTTCTAGCCTGGCACCTTCCACCCCAATTGACTAGCTGTCTATTTTTCAACCCAGTGAAATGATATTCACGACTGGGCATACTAGGGAGATTAGAAACTAAGATGCAGCAAGAAATTAGTGTGATGTAGGTAGACATAAAACATTTTAATAATGCGTCAGTTTCAAAAAACTAATCAGCGAAGGTAAATCTTCATCTCACTCATTTTCATATTAAGCCTAGCAAATAAATTTATTTGTTTTTGTTGAAGGTTTATCTTTAAAGTTAGCACCTATCAAAGTATCCTTAATTCATCATTACAGGCCTTTTTGAAGGCCGCGCCATCTCTCGCTAAGGGACAAGCAGGTACAGCAGCCACCAAAAGAAATAAACCTTTTAAATGGCGTTTTAAGTTTATTATTCTTTGTTAATAAAACCATACTAATATTAGGTTATCTTACTCTGCCCCAGGGTCTCAGCAAAAGGGCCTCCCGTCGCCCTATTAATATTAATAAGGCGTTAATAATAAAGATAGAGAATAATAACCTTAAAATCCCATTCAAAAGGTTTATTTATTTCGGCGGCCGCAATACCCGTTTTGACCACAGGAGGGCAGGTTTTTCCGTCCCATAGCATTAACACCTAGACCTTCTCGGCATGGCGACCTCCCGTCCGTCCAAATTGGCCATCCCCCAGTTCCTTTGGAATCGACCTTCCTATTTGGCCGATTCCTTTCCGTTGCTTTTAGTCATCCGTCGGAAACCTTCCTGTCCTCTTTTCTGCTCTAACGCTGCCGCAAGAGTGGAAAAAGCCTCGTACCTCCGCAGGGGAGCCGGCAGGCCCACGACAAAGAAATAAAGCTTTTAAATGGAGTTTTAAGTTGTATTATTTATTAATGAAACCTCAGTAATATTCGGTGATGTTTTTTGTGTCCCCCAGCGTCCGCGCAAAAGGGATTCCCTTCGCCCTTAACATTAATAAGCGTTACTAATAAAGATAGAGGATAATAACTTTAAAATCCCATTAAAAAGGGCTATTTCTTTCGGCACAGTTTTACGTCGCAAAGCATAGGCAGCGAGGCAATCCCAGGCGGGTGAATCTGGAATGGAGGGTTTAGGGATGGAAGAAACAAGGGACGGGCGGGGAGGCCGGCGGGCAGCTGCTTCTAAGTGTGCACGGTGCCTCTGGGCATATGTAAAGTGCGAGGGGAAAGTGGAGGGAAGGAAATCTTGGCTGCCTCCAGCTTCACTTGCTCAGCCCATATTGACTGACTGGGAAGCAAAAAGGGCTTTCTAAACCTCTAGGCGAGATGGGGCAGATAAATGCAATCATAATATAAATTATATAGTATTATCATACACCCCAGCGCCCCAGCACGCACGCCACCCACACACACGCATATCTTGTTATTTATATAAATAATAAAGCCGGAGCTAAGGGCCACTTGTGTCCCTCAATCCAACAACCTTGTCTCTTAGGGGTCCTTGGGTGCTCTCTGAGCCTTGGTGGTTTTCTTGCAGACGTTTCGTGACCCAACTGGTACCATCTCAGTGCTAGAAGAGAGAGTAATTGCTCTCTCTTTAATATCTTATTGGCTTAGCCTATCAGTGTTGATGAGGTGTTTTCCTGTAGTTCTTTGATTGGCGCATTGTTTACTATTTATTTTGCGTATGGCATATCTACTGGACTTGCAGTAATATCTTACCATTTCCCCTAGATTAGACACACACAATAAATATAAAGGTTAAAAGGATTTTTTGTTCATATAACAATGGCGTCTAACCATTGAAGTGCAGCCTCCTTTATATTAGATAGATAGATAGATAGATAGATAGATAGATAGATAGATAGATAGATAGATAGATAGATAGATAGATAGATAGATGATAGATGTACACGATATGTTGCAGGTGTGCGCAGGCCCCAGCTGCACACATTCGGTCGTGCGTCAATGCAATTGCAGATAGCTATGATGGGAAGCATTGCCTCCTTACTAGGACCAAGAGAGAAGGACTGACCCCAAGGTTCACCACAGTTGACCTTTCATGCCTAAGGGGGACTAGAACGACAGTCTTTTTTTTTTTTCCGATTTCTAGTCACAGTGCTTAAGTATCCCGCATTGTCTCCTTCCTGGTCTATGGAGTTCTCCGTCATCCCGGGTCATAATTGTCCCAAAGATGCTTTTTCAGGAGGCAACTGGACTTTCTTGATTTTCTTTGAAGACGTTTCGCTTCTCATACAAGAAGGTTCTTCAGCTCTGACTGGAGCATCACTTAATGGCCTTGGCTGCTTTTGTAAAACCTAAGCAATGTCACAACTAGTGGAGGCTAGTGAAAAGATACTATCGGAGTGTATTGTGCCATACGCTAAATAAATACGTTTTGTGTTTTTATTTATTTATTGCGATCGCTTGGGGGTTGCCAGCAAATTTTAGGGGACGTCACAAATTTGGAGGTGGTGTACTCGGTCAACCCTGGAGTCCAATTTAATACAGTTCCTGCTTTCCCTGGATAAACCATTTAGTTACCTGCAAACTGCATGCAGGCTGGGGAATTCTGGGACTTGAAGTCCACAAAAATTGCCAAGTTTGAGAAACGCTGGATGACTTACATGGATTAAACTTGTCCCCTGCTGGCTGGGAATGGATGTGCAATACTCTGTGACACTCCACCTTTGCGGGGGGCTTTTTATAGGGCGCCCCCAAATAACAAATCATATTTTTCTGGCATTGTCTTTTTTCCGTCCTTAGACTCCATCCAAGTCTTCTCCATCTATGCTCCAGCAAACTCTCGGAAGTCTTGGTTCACCGGCCGCTCTAGCCATTTCCACCCGAGCTCTCTGGTTCATTATCTATGGCGAATTTCCCATATCGCGGTTTGAGAGCGGAAAGCACCGTCTGCCCTCCGCTCTCCTTCCCTACCTCTATGGTGCCTTTCCGCTTCTCTGCCGAAATAGGGGACGCGCCTTCTGATGGCGTCACAGCCCGGCGACGCCCCGAGAAGGCTGTCCCGCGGCGAAGGAGAAGGCAAAGGTGGAGCCGGCGGCGCTGCTGCCTTTGCATCAAGGCCAGGTTAGGCGGGGGCTTCAGGGAAGCTTCCCCGAATCTGCCGCTCGGCGTGGGTACTAGGAGTTGCGTTCCCACGACACGCGTTGCCCGATGAACTCATTTGCCTGTGTTCGCACTCCCTTCTAGTAACATGACCGGAGGGAGCCGGGCGTTTAGCAAGTTATTGCTGTTATTCTTAATATTATTTGGTGCTTTCCACTTAGTCTCGACTCCTGGCCATTGCCTGACCAAATCCCTGCGGTTTTCTTGGCAAGGTTTTCCCCCCCAGCTGCGGTTAGAATAGAATAACCGAGTTGGAAGGGACCTTGGAGGTCTTCTAGTCCAACCCCCTGCTTAGGCAGGCAACCCTATACCATTTCAGACAAATGGTTTGCCGTTGCTTCCTTCCTAGGGCCGAGAGAGAGTGACTGGCCCAAAGCTGGTTTTGGAGTGACTGACCCAGATGACTTTTTGCGTATTTTTTTAAGGCAGCCTTTGTTATTTTTTTATAAATAACTCAAGGCGGCAAATCTATCTAATGCTCCCTTCCTTCTCTTATTTTCCGCCATGTCAGCAACAGCCCTAGGTTAGGGTTAGACTAGGCTGACTAGGAGATTGCCCAACTGGTTTCTCTACCTAAGTGGTCTAAAACTCGCCCCACCCCCCTTTCTAGCCTGGCACCTTCCACCCCAATTGACTAGCTGTCCTATTTGCCCCCAAGTGAAATGATAATTTCACGAAATGGGCATACTAGAGGATTAGAAACGCAGATGCAGCAAGAAAATTAGTGTGGATGTAGGTAGACATAAAACATTTTAATAAATGCGTCAGTGTCAAAACTAGCAGCGAAGGTAAAATCTAATCTCACTCATTTTAATATTAAGCATAGCAATAAATTTATGTATGTTTGGTGAGGTTTATCTTTAAAGTTAGCACCTATCAAAGTAACCTTAATTCATCATTACAGGCCTTTTTGAAGGCCGCGCCATCTCTCGCTAAGGGACAAGCAGGTACAGCAGCCCCCAAAAGAAATAAACCTTTTAAATGGCGTTTTAAGTTTATTATTCTTTGTTAATAAAACCATACTAATATTAGGTTATCTTACTCTGCCCCAGGGTCTCAGCAAAAGGGCCTCCCGTCGCCCTATTAATATTAATAAGGCGTTAATAATAAAGATAGAGAATAATAACCTTAAAATCCCATTCAAAAGGTTTATTTATTTCGGCGGCCGCAATACCCGTTTTGACCACAGGAGGGCAGGTTTTTCCGTCCCATAGCATTAACACCTAGACCTTCTCGGCATGGCGACCTCCCGTCCGTCCAAATTGGCCATCCCCCAGTTCATTTGGAATCGACCTTCCTATTATGGCCGAATTCTTGTCCGTTGCTTTTAGTCATCCGTCGGCACCTTCCTGTCCTCTTTTCTGCTCTACGCTGCCGCAAGAAGGGAAAAAAGCCTCGTACTGCCGCAGGTGAGCCGAGCAGCCACAAAAAGAAATAACGCTTTTAAATGGAGTTTTAAGTGTAGTATTTATTAATGAAACCTCATTAATATTAGGTGATGTTTTTTTGTGTCCCCCAGCGTCGCGCAAAGGGCTTCCCTTCGCCCTATTAACCCTTAATAAGCGTGCTAAACCGATATAGGATAATAACTTTAAAATCCCATTAAAAAGGTCTATTTCTTTCGGCACAGTTTTACGTCGCAAAGCATAGGCATCGAGGCAATCCCAGGCGGGTGAATCTGGAATGGAGGGTTTAGGGATGGAAGAAACAAGGGACGGGCGGGGAGGCCGGCGGGCAGCTGCTTCTAAGTGTGCACGGTGCCTCTGGGCATATGTAAAGTGCGAGGGGAAAGTGGAGGGAAGGAAATCTTGGCTGCCTCCAGCTTCACTTGCTCATCCCATATTGACTGACTGGGAAGCAAAAAGGGGCTTTCTAAACCTCTAGGCGAGATGGGGCAGATAAAT